>JAQPPZ010003098.1:2400000-3878651 GCA_028583015.1 Wollemia nobilis
CCACACCTTTAAAGAAAAATATATTTTATCAAATATCTAAGATCCATTTGTTGAGACCTCAAGAATGCTTCAATATGGTCTCTCATTCTTTGATCATGCTTTTAAAATACTTGGCACTAGTAATTAATCTTCTTCGATAGTTTGGAATCTATTTCATTAGCATGCATCTCAATATGAGAAAACGAATGATTACACTTTTCTAGTGAATTAAAACCAACTTCACGTACTACACATGTTTCAATGCTGGTGTTAGCCTCTTTAGTAGAGCAATGATGAAAACTCTTATTTCTTTTCATATCTTCACATTTAGCTTGGAGTTGGGTCAATAACTCCTCTTTGGTGGGTATCTATTATTTCAAATTATCCATTGTTTGTAAATATTTATTTTCCATTTTTTGGATCGAATCTTGAGTAACATGAATAATTTTAGCATGATGGTTAATTATCTTGAGAAACTTCTTTGCAACCATAGAAAATACCTCTTCTTTCTCTTGTTGCTTCAACCTCAACTCAAAATTCTCTTCTTTCGATTTGAGAATCTCTTGGAACTACTTCTAGGTAGTCTCTAACAAATATTAAATATTGTATTTTCCCTCTTCAAACCAATTCTACTACTTTCTATTAGATTTGCACATGTTTTAACAAAATACTACACATAAATTTCATCAAACACTTGATGTGCCAACTAACTGTACATTAAAGAAATACAAAGAGCCAACAAATTTTACACAATCCTCAAGAAAAATACTCAAATACAATATTATCTATGGAAGCCCCTCAATTGGCTCACTCACATAAATATATTTCTTTGTACAAAACAAAATTACAATATATCTTCTTAATCTTCAACTCAATGTAGTATGTAGATGCATAAAAAGAGTAATGGGTTAAAAACATAAATTGACAAGGGAAACAAACACAAGTAATAGTAAGAAACCATAATTTATGTAGGAAAAACCCTCTAGGGGAAACAACCTATGAAAAATAGTTGTAACAACTTATATTTCTAAAATATGAGTATAATGTATGTGAATTAGAACAAAGTCTCTCCTAAAAATGAGAGTACAAGTAGCTTACATGACCCTAAACTTCTATGAACTCCTACCTTGCTAATGGTTGGTAAATGCAACAATTCCCCTAATTATGTTGCTCTAATAATGTTGATCCTAAGCATTTTTTATGACATTTTCTATTTATAATTCTAACTCATAAATCATTTGGTGCTATAATATAGTTTAGGGGAGTTATCCTACTTGCCATAATCCTAGGCGTTATAGTTTGGATCACTGAACCTTGTTTAATTTTTATAAATGTAGAACTTTGATGCACTATAATCATAAAAAATATTGTATGTACTTCTTACATAATCTTAAAAAAAAAAATTAATCTTGAGCATCATATTCAAGAAGTGTTCCAGAGTGGATAGTCCATTATTATACTAAAAAATATTTCTTACTTATTTAAGGAGTTAGAAAATTATCTCGTTTATAAAAAAAAATCTCTCATACATGTTTGTTTTTTTATTTTTAGAAGAAAACCCTAGCGTAATCATGAATAGTGGATTGTATTATATCATTGACTATATGATGGTATTTTGAAAATTATACATGCAACTTCAGGCAAGATTTGAACCTAGGTCTCCTTCTTGAAAGTTGAGTATTTGACCAATTGATCTCATGCCTTTTGATACCACTCATGAAACTTAGCTTCCTTAAACCTTTGTGAATTTCACATTGTTTATGTAAAACCAAAAGTTCATTGGTTGTTGTTTTCCCTATTGGAATTTTGTTTTAGTGATATAATGTAATTTCAAGTATCTTAAATTTGTACAAATGATTGTTCATTATTGTTTGTTGTTTACACAAAAGGTAAATATTCGTTTTGAAGTCAACTTTTCTAGGTCTTTAGCCCCAAGAAATTTTATATATTTTATTTGTTTTTGTATAGGAAGAATACGAATCTATAGAAATTCAAGTGTTCCCTACATAAAATAATAAATGATTTTGGACACTTGAATTTTAGCATGGACAATTAAAAAAGTGAGGTTGTAACATTTTTTTATGAATAATTTTGCTTTAATAATTATGTTGGTCTAGAGACACATTAGTTATATACCCTTTGCTTGACAACCTTGCTACTTCTAATATGTACATCAAGCAACTCCATTGTGTTCCATCATATTTCTACTATGGTGTCTAATCAAAGCTTTAGCATTTAAGCTTAGTAAAATTATGGTATCCAATTATTACCTCTTTATGTTGGGTTATAATGGACAATCAATTTCAATATGTTTCTTGAGATCTATATCCTTAAAAGGCTTTAAACAACTCAGTTACTTTTGTTTTTAAACCATTTTACTATTTTTTTAGCTATATGGGATTGAAATGGGCCCCACCTATAATACATCATGACCATATGGTGGTATTACAACAATCTTGAAAATTATGCATGTATCATTTGGTAATATTTGAACCTTGCTCTCCTCCTTGAAAGTTGAGGAATCTAACTAGTTGAGCTAATGAAGTTACATACAAGTGGGTAGGAAATATTAAATATTTTCAAACTTCCTCAAAATATGAGATATTTAGAGATTATATTCTAGATATTATTTATGATCCTATGTTAGACAAATAAATTCAACCAATTTTTTAATCTAGATAGAGTATTGGGAGTGTCAAGTATAGTTATATTTTGAAGAACACAATCTTATACTGAGAGGGGGGTGAACAGTATAAGAGCACTTTTTACTTTTCTTTCTAAATCAATATTATGCAATGTATAGATAGCAATATCAACAACAATAATCAAATCAATGCACAAATCACCACACACAATAGAGACACCAATTTAATGTGGTTCACCCAAATATGGCTACTTTCATGGAGAAAATATTTCTTATAATTTTTTCTCAAATAATCTCTTAAAAATCCTTTCCCTACAATGTTTATGGACCTCTGTCCAAAGGAGATGTTGATACCCTAAATTTGGTTCATGGATCTCTATCCACAGGAGAACTCCTTCTCCTCTGCTTTGGCTGGTTATCCTCTAGAAGACTACTGCCTCCATTACACTGGCTTGTAGATCTCTCTCCATTGAATACTCTTGTCCCCACTCATAAGACCTGTTATCACTACCCTAGTTGATGGATCTCTAGCCACTAGAGACTACTGTCCTCTCTGCTCTGTCACCTCCAAAGCTCTGTCTCAAATATGCACTAAAAATAGTCCATTCGATCTAGCATAAATCTACTCAACAGGTCCACTGAAAACCTGCTCAAATCTGCTCAACAGGTCCACTCAGAACCTGCTCAAATATACTCAATAGGTCCACTCAAAACCTGCTCAAATCTACTCAATAAGTCCACTCAAAACCTACTCAAATCTGCTCAACAGGTCCACTCAGAACCTGCTCAAATATGCTCAACAAGTTCACTCATAACCTGTTCAAATATGCTCAACAAGTTCACTCAGAACTTGCTCAAATATTCTCAACAAGTTCACTGAGAACCTATTCAAATTTGCTCAACAAGTTCACTCAGAACTTGCTCAAATCTGCTCAACAAGCTCACACAGAACTTGTCCAAATATGCTCAACAAGATCACTCAGAACTTGTCCAAATATGCTCAAAAAGCTCACTCAGAACTTGTCCAAATCTGCTCAACAAGCTCACTCATAACTATTCCAAATCTGCTCAATAAGTCCTCTCTAGAACTTAACCAAATCTGTATTATAAGCTTCCACAAAAGCTCACACAAAATCAGTCCACAAGTCTCCTCAAAGACTTACCTCAAATATGCTTAACAAGTCCACACAGAACTTGTCTAATCTCATAGAAGCATAAAGAGAATTGTTAGAGACTCAATATGTTCTACACTCAATGCTCAATCACTTTCTCAACTTATTCAATCTCATAGAAGCATAAAGAGAATTGTTAAAGACTCAATATGTTCTACACTCAATGCTCAATCACTTTATCAACTTACTCAATATCGTAGAAGCATAAAGATAATTGTTAGAGACTCAATATGTTCTACACTCAATGCTCAATCACTTTCTCAACTCAAATCAAAATATAGAATAGTTTGTTTTACGGAACTTGAACAATCACTTAATACAACCACTTGACTAGGCTCAAACAACTTTACTCAAAAAATCACTCAATGAAACACCCCTTTCTCACAAACCTTAGTCCAAGCATATATCAACCAACTCAAAATGTTTCCAACAATTCTCAACAACAAACCTCACATAACAATTATACTCATGTTCTTTTCAAACCCTAGTTCAAGTTCTTTACACAACAACTCACTTCAACAACAATGCTTATAAATCAATATTCACATAACAATGATACTCATGTTCTTTTCAAAAATCTAACTCAAGTTCTTCACACAACCAATGGCTTCAACAACAATGCTTATAAAATAAGGTTTTAATCACAACACATAATTCCAGAAAACCTTGAAGCATTAACTCAAACACTTTCGAAAAAGAAACCCTACTCAAATCCTTTTCACTCCAAACTTTATTTTCTAGAAAGCCAATCAATCAACTCAACCAAGGAAGAATTTGCCCATACATTTTTGCTTGACAAGGAGTAGACCACACTAATCTGCCACACTCACAATTACTTCTTTGCCAATCTCAATAAGGGTTAGAAGATAATAGTTTTTCTCAAGGAAACACAATACAAAATGATATCAAACAAAATACACCTTATCACTTCAACTTTAAAATAATATTCAACACCTTAATCATTACCCTCATAATAATCTCTTTGGCAAAAGTCCTTTTTAAAAATAAAATCAACACTCTTAAAGTCTTCCTCAATATGCAAATATAATAATTAAGACTTTATTAAAAATAAAATCAAACTCCTTATAACTCCAAAAACCAATTTCCAACTAACACAACTTTCCTCTAGCAATCCCTTTTAATTATTTCCAGCTAGCAAACCTTTTAACTCCCAAATTTAGGCAACATTATAAATAATTAAAAATTTAATTACCTTACCCTTGGAGAGATTCGAACTCTCAATGCAGCCCATGACCAACGTCTTAGTCGCAACTCCAACCGTCGAACGAGCTATGCACTCATTTGAGATAAAGGAAGCACCACGTGCTTCAAGAACATATCTCCGCCTTCCGTTATGCAAAACGTGTGGCTCACTTTTTGCGCCTTCAACACAACCACCAAGTACACCCACCGCGTTTTGAACATTGGCCTCCTTGCGCACAAGCACTTAAGCTACAGTCCTCTTGCCACTAGGCCATGCTGCCTAGATGGCTCTCGACTATTCAACACCTTCGACTTTATTTCTTTTTGCTGGAAAATCAAACACGAAATTCACAATCCCTTTTCACGAGCTCTTCTCTTAATCAATTCGTATGCAATTTCTTTTATCGAGCAAGGATCAGATTAATGCCCCTTGGGCATAGGTTTATATAATGATTTTCCACATTTTTTTAGAATGTCAGCGCTTCGATTTGCTTTTAACCCACGTGACGTCGACGCTTCGAATTACTCCAACTTTAGACCATGGACGCTTAGATTAATTTATAATTTATATAAATTCTTTTGAATTTAAATATTATAAATTAATTCTTTTATAAACCTTTGCATAACTTGGTATAAACCTTTGGGTTTATTAATTTCTTCTCATTTCATAACTTGGTATAAGTAACATTTATTCATCACATTGAATTTAAATAATTTATGACATAAATATTATATCTCCTTTTTAAATTTTCAAAAACCTCCTTGGGTTTTTATGAAAACCCTTTTAGCTTATGCTTCCATATACTATTAAGATATTATGCAGCCCTTTTACCTTTAACTTTCGGACTGATTCTATTGATATTTGGCCTTCTTCCTGGATATCAAATAACAACCTTGACAACTATGCTTCTTGACGAAGTCCTTGACATTAATGATGACTTCATCTGGTGACATCAATGACAACTTTGACTTAAGGACTCAAAATGTCGAACATATTTAATAAATACCTCAAATTAATATAGTATTTGTTTGATGAATTTATTAATATAGAAAATGGGTACAAAACTAATGTGGACACACAATTTTAGGTGCATGGATAACATTTATGTTTGTCAATCAATTCATCACTTAGCCTTCCAATTAGACAAATTGACTCAACCTTCCTTGTGCCCAAATTTGGAGTATTTTTGCTCCAAGAGCAGTAACACCAGGGCATGAACGATAGTGTTGGTGGTGCTATCGTGACCCTGGCAACACTTCTGCCAAACTTTGACCTTTGATCTTTTCTCGCTCATTTTTTACCTACAACAATCATCTTGAGCTAGCACCAATGCGATAGTGTTGTGAGTGCTATTGCCTCCTAAAAATTTTGATCTATCATGTGCCAAATCTCAAAGGCATGCCTCCCTATCTCTTTCAATATGCCTACCATAAATGAACCCAATCATAACTTTTCATCCACTACCCTTACAATTGAACCCCAAGCCTAAGAATTTCCATTCTCATGATCTTCCTCTTGATCTCTTTTAATCCCTTTCAAATCCTTACCTTCTTCCATCATTTCTCCATCAAGTCACATTCATTGCATCTCCTCTCCCAAGGAACCATGGATGCCTATAAATTCATCCCTTGGGGTGACCATTTCATCATAGGCATTAGAATCATAGACATTTTATCAATTTGAATGGCAAGATAGTCTCTAGACAAGTCTCCAAGCATCTAAGCAAGAATCGAAGTCTTTAATCAATAAATCATCATCAAGCATCGAGTAATCTTCAAGCTCGAGCATTCAAGAGGGCCACCAACAATAAGCGAGCTTTCGAAAAGCTCCTAACGAGGGAGGAAACAACCTGCTATCTTAGGTTGTATTTTTTTTCCTTCACCTTTGCTTATTGGATCTTATTTACTTTTATCTTTAGCTTTTGTTTTATCTTTGATTTTTGCATCTTACACTTGCATCTAGCATAGTCTTTCATTTTAGCATTAAATCTTTATTTTCAAGAAATCAAATTTCTATTTCTTTGTTGTCTGATAGGGCTTCTATCCTCCTAAGTTAGATCCCTTCACCATTGTTGTCATTATCATAACTCATCTTGCATATTATCTTATTGTTCTATTCATATCACTAGATTATAGGTCGATGGTGCTATTTCTCTCTATTTTACATAGAGCAAAAGCATAGGTAGTGATAATATCGATGGTGTAATTGCCTAGTGGTGATGTTGCCATCTTAGCATTTATTTTAAGTTTTCTATCATATTTATCATTTTCTATCATCTAAACAAGGGTCTAATCATTGTATCAAGTAAGCTATCTATCTTCCACTAGATCATATAGACCCCTTTAAACTAAATGCCATATTTTTTTGTCTATTTTGTAGGTTTTGATGATAGCACCGGTAGCAGACGTTAGCATCAACAATGCTTCTGTGAGCAGGCAACACTTTTTCCTCTATGGCAAAAATAGTTTTTTCTACCCCTAATCTCTCTTATTTCAACATTTAGGTCTTAGATTATGTTGCTTGTATGCTTAGATTAATGTTTGTTTTTTGTTTATCATTAAAATTTGTAAAGAGGAAATAACGAGCTAGTTAATCTTAATCATATAGAGGATACATAATCAAAATTGTACATATCTTGCATTTTAAGCTTTATTTGTTACATTCCCTCTTGTTCCCTTGCTCTTGAAATGAAAATCATTATTTTATTTATCATTAAAATAAATAAATATTTTAGTTGTAGGTATTGTATGGTGCATCTTTGTATTTGCATTTAAGACTAGATTAAGGTCAGGCTTAACAAAATAGGAATATTTAAAAAAAATTAATTTCTTTGGAAACATAGGTGTTCTCTAATTAATCCATCAAACTAGTTTTTAGCTCATAACATCCCCTAGTCCTCTCGAATTGATAAGAGAGAGAAAGATGCATTGGATCCCTGTAGAGGCCCTTATGTTCCTTTGCCTTATCACATTTTTGTGAACCCAATATGAATACCACCACAGTTCGCAAGATCCCTCTTTATCCAAGCTAAACCTTAGTCAAGACTAAATGTTATGAAACTTTAATGAAGAATACTTAATCTTATTTGTTTATATTAAACCACATTAATCAAGATAATAAGAACATAACCAAGTGTTAGTCCTACTAAGGATTTTCACAACCTTATTTGCTACTAGGCTATATTAGGTATATAATGAGTTCAAGTTGGCAACCACCCATATGGGGTCTCATGCATACTTATGCCTAGTAAGAAGTATATTATAGTGGGATGATGATAGTCATAAATAGGTGTACTATTACCCATCGCATACAATCTTGGCCACATATCCAAGCGGTCACTTCCACATATAATTGACAACCCATGTATCAACTTTATCTCACATATTGATGGGTATATAGAGAGGAGTCAAGTATATAGGTACCTTTGAAATATAGGGAGGCCCTTCAAGTATATAGGTCAGACATGGAATATCAAAGGAAGGAGATATAAGGATTGTAAAAACATCTTCTCTTTCTTCTCTAATCAACTCTATAAACATCAAAACTTAATTAATTAATCATTTTTTTTCTTTTCAATCCATGGCTGAGAGACACTACCTAAATCATAGTGCTATTTATCAATTAGCCATCAACCCTAACCCTAAGGTAGAAGGGGTATCGAGGACCCATCCACCTTTAAGAACCCTAAATTTGAAGAACAAAATGAGGTTGCTTTCGCCTCGAGTTCTCTAACCCTTGCCCATGATTATCAAGGATGAGTGATTTTTAAATCCTTTAATCACATGGATTCCTTTTTGTAGAGACATAGGGAAGTCATGACAACCATCCTTAAGGAAGGTAATGATAATCTAGGTGTTTTCCCAAGGGATTGTTCACTCTTGGATTATCTCCAATAACCTAGCCCCAACACTTTACCTTTTAATCAAGTATATCCATCCTTTGGATACCTAAATGTAATTCTTAATGTGTCAACTTCTAATCTTGTTGATTATAATCCTCTTGTCATCACCACTTTCAAGGATACTAGATTCATTTTTGCCTCCTCTTGAGGGGTTGCTACAGGTCAATGTAAGTTGTCCTATATCTCAACAAGTGGAAACAAGTTACAATCCTAACCTAGATGTACCCTTTAGAATCCCTAATCCTCTTATCAACAACCTTCCTTCTATTCCCACAAGTGCAAGTATATATTTCACACAAAATCCTACTCTTGTAGTCTTATATTCTTCATATTCTAATCCTTTCATTCGACTAGCTTCAAGATAAGCCATACAATGACAACTTCAATATTGTATACCCCAATGCATCAATCCTATCCTCATTTTAATTATCAAGGTCCTCTTGTCTCTCAACACATGCCTTATATGCAATCAAATCTAGTTTCTTCTAACCTTTAAACTTTAACCTCTCAATTAGAGCTACTGAAACAACAAATGGCCTTAATCCAAGGGTCTTCTTATAGTCATAATTACTACTATGATGACTTATACAACCATCCCTTAGATCATTATAGTCATAATTACTACTATGATGACTTATACAACCATCCCTTAGATAATTTGGTAGCTATCTACCCTTTCCCTCCCAAATTTGGAACTACTAAGTTTTAAATATACAAAGGGAATAAAAACCCCATTAACCATATTAGGTTGTTTAGAGCAGCTTGTAGTTACATTTCCTAGGATGAAATATTGCTACTTAAAAATATTTCCTTAGAGCCTTAGTAGCCACACCTTGGAATGGCACTACAAAATACCAAGGCATTCCCTTAAAAGCTTTAGGGACATTGTTAGGATGTTTGTCAAGCAATTCTCTATCTACACCAATAAAAAAGGTCACAATTAGTTACCTATACAAGCTTAAACAATCTAAAGAATTTTTTTTTGCTAACTTCAAGGCAAGAATGCAAGCCCTAATGGGGAGACTCCAATACATACCTCCACCAAGAGACCTCCTAAATATCTTTAAAGGAAACCTAAATGAGCAATTGACCTTCCATTTAGAGACGACCAATGTATCTTCTTTTGAATATGTAATTAACATGGCCAAGAGAGCAGAGACTACCCTCCTCAAAAGAGGACCATTGATAGCCAAACCCCACAACAATAAGTCTTCCTCCCGTTTGAAGGAGTAGTATAAAAAATAAGTTATGAAGTCATGCTAAACTAACAACATGAGTATCGTAGAGACCCTACAAAAGTTTCTTTTAGGGAAGCCTCAACAATCGAAATGAAGGAGAAAGTTCTCCTAACTAGATCTACCTCCTTTTTCCAATCTAGACCAACTCCTTAAAGCCAAAATGGTGCAACTTCGATCGGTCAAAAGGAAACAAACTTCTTAGTTCTATCCCCAATGAGCATTGTGCCTTCCATCGTACCAACGATCATGTGACTAATGTATTCCCAAGCCTTAGGGATGTTGTCCATGACCTGATCGTGAAAGGTCAAGTTGTTTTTAGCAACTCTCACTCTCAACCTTCTAATCAAGATCTTGGATTCTTTCAAGATCTACTACCCAATCATAACCAAAATCAAAATACAACAAACAACGTTCACTACAAAAACATTCTATTTGTATTGTAACAAAGCAACAACACAAAAGTTATTTATTTGTTCAACCTTCTAGACCTGCTTTACTCCTTCATACAAAAAAAATTCTCCCCTTAAAGGACCACAATTAGTCATCCAATCAAAAAACAAAGATAAGGATACTTTCAATTTACGTCAACAACTTAAAAGTACCCTAGCTAAAATCTCTCCTCGAGCTCCTTAGGACCTCTCTAGGACATAGGGACATATTGCTTAAACTTTTGAATGAACAAGTTGTTCCTCAAAATTTTGACCCTACTGATCTCACTTTTGTTGTAGGATTCATTGAGGTCAATCATGCAACCATATCTTTCTACGAGGATGATATTCCACACCATATATGGTTGAAGATCTCTCTTTGTGCATCATAGGCCATACCAATGACACCTTTATCAAGTGAATCCTAGTTAGTAATAGTTTTGGTCTCAATGTTTGTAGTATAAAATTCATCGATAATTTTAAGCTAACCAAATAAGATTTAAAGAAATTTGATCTTATTATAAAGACATTTCATAACTAAAGCCTGAGACTAGTAACATTATAATCTTATCCCTCAAAGTTGGATTCCATATTTTCAGCACTCTCTTTGACATTATACCTCGTGACCTAATCGATAACATTCTTCTCGAAAGGCCATGGATCTAGAGCGGTCTCATCAACGCAAAGCATTGGGAAAGTGATGTACGACACATTAACTTCCCGGCTGTAATTAGGAGAATGGAGCCCTTAACCTCGTAATTAGGAGGTAATTAGAACCAGTTAACCTCAATTCCTCTACGTCAGTTAACGGACTCCCATACACACCGGAGAAAACTCCCCTGTGGCCTGCCACGTCACCTCCACACGGGGACGTATCGCCGGCGTCTGACGGAACGCGCTTAAACAGAGCGCAGCACTGCCCGCATCCACCGTCGGATGGGAGGAACCTGCTGCCTCTTTAACGCCGTCGGCCCGGACCACGGGCTCCTTAAACATCGCACATCTCGCCCACCTGAAAGCCCATGGACCACGCAAACATTCACCACTTTTTTATTCGCTAACCCGTGCGCATCTCCCATGATCTAGACAATCCACGCCCATCTAACTCACCCACACTACCGTTCGATCAACCGTGATCTGCGTCCTGTTTAGCTCTCCCTACCCGAGGACGGCACCCGCAACGGGACTACCGGAACGGTCCCCTGCCACCAATAAAGCCTGCAAGCACGACCTCGTTAAACCGCATGCACCTTTTCGCGTTTGAACGGCTCGAGGGCATCTTCCTCGTGTCTTGGAGTGTACAATGTGCACTCAAGTTGCAGGCCGTTTAATGTCGGGCACGAAGTCTGCATTATACCCAGAAAACGTCGTATACAAAATCCATTATTTTATTTTATTTTAATTTGATGTTCTATGAATCTTGACACCCTTTTGATTCCCATATGAATTTGGGATGCACCTTTAACTATGCATCATCTTTTGGGATGCACCTTTAACTATGCATCATCTTTTGGTGATCCATGTTTATGATGTGATTATTTTGAGATCAAGACATTTGTTCAACGATGTCTGGTCACATTGTGACATTGCATGTGATTCTCCATAGTTGAGAACCTTTGGGTTGACATTTTGGAGATAATGGAATCATTACATTCCATGTGTATGTCTAGAGGAGGCAATGAATAATCTATTAATGGTTCAATTATTTTAGGCCACGTTGGGCCTGGATCTCATTTTGAACAGGAGGGTTTGGTCTCTGAAATGAGATGATACGTTTTTTAAAATTAGGATCAAGTGCATCTTACTCAATCTCACCACCAATGGTGGAAGATGATTGGCTTTATTAACATATTGGATGAATTCTATTTTGCCATATATTTCAAATTTTCCTATAGGTATATGTGAAATATTTATTTCTTTTAAAATTAAAATCATTATAGGTAATTGTATATTTTGTTGGTTTTTATAATTATAATAAATATTAGATTATTTGAGATTTTTAAGGAGATAGAAGTAATCATCAATTAAAAAATATTTTGGAGTAATAATTAATAAGCATTATTAGCAATATTAAATAGGATGTAATTTTATTAGTGTAATTTAATGTGTAATTTAATTTGAGATTTCAATAATAATGTAATTTTTTAAAAATGGGTTAATAAGATTGAGATAGGTTTTACTTATTTTACATCATCATCACATAGTGGTATTACCACAAAGCTTAGATATTATCCATGTATAGTTTGACAAGATTTGAACATGGATCTCTCTAGTTTGACATGATTGGATATTATCGGTTGAGCTAATGTCACTTGATATGGTTATGGAACCATAAATGCTTATGTGACAAGTGGTTTCAACTTTGGCATTGATAATGCCTTCCATGTTGTTGATGCAGGGAATTTTTAATTTGCTTAATACGTCTCTTTAAATTTTATCGCATAATGAAATGCACATGTGAATTGATCGATAAAATTAAAATACATCTTTTAGCAAATGTTATAGTTGGTACCACTACTAATTTAAAAATTTAATGTTTCTTATCATTGTCAATACAAATTTGACTAATAAGTTCATTGTCTCCTCTTGATAAGTGCTTCGTAATTTTTTAATTGATTTGTTTTGCTTGATAGACGAGTTGGTTTCAACCACACTAATTTTAGTAGCTAGCAAGAGCAAGGTTCAAACAACAAGGGTTGCATCCACCAAACCTATTCTACCTAGTTTGTTTTATAGTCTGATGTGAAATGGACCACCAAATACTCAAGATTCGTACCATCGTCGTCAATCAAGGGATTCATCATACTATATATCATTTTTAACTGATTATGTAAGATTGAACATATATATTATAGAGGAATGATAACACCTTTTACCGTATTTTGCCAACTGCAAGATTGAAACGATATACATATTATATAGTTATTGTATTGCTATGGTGTTAAAAAAAACATGTAATGATTTTTTTGAACGATACATATATTGTTTAACAATCTTTAAACTTTGTTCTTTGTCATTATATATCCTTTAAAGTTTATGGTATTTGATTTTTGTTGATTAATAATTATAATTAATATTTATCTATAATTTTTAAAATTTTAAATGGAAGACTTTGGAACTTCAAATATTTAAATAAAAATTAAATGTTCAAATCTCAAAACACATAAAATTATATATTATAATTCCTTAATTAAATATTTTACCAGTTTACTAGCAAACATCCAACTATTACCAATTCTCTTTTAAATATTTTGGTTTTATTTGATGTATTTTTCTCGATTATTTGTAGTTATAAAGGTGTACCATGTACATTGGGGCTCAATAACATGGGTGTCATTGTTTTGTTCCCTTTTTCAATTATCTCGAAACTTTTTCTTTCCAAAAAGGTTGACACCGACTATTACTGGCTATCTCCACTTTAAAAAGAAAATAATGACAAACATTTTTACATAAATATAACGAAGTTATTTGTATCTAGTTCATAGTTTCAACTCAGACAATAAAAGCAAATGAAAAAAAAGCTAGGAAAGACCAGCCAGCCATCCTGGTCTAATTATTACTTTTTATAATTTAACGTACAAAGCAAAGATCGAGGAAAATAATTATATTAGACTTTTGATGTTTTTAACTTAGGAGTAAGTGTACCAGATTCTAAATTTAAGGACTTATAAGATAGGACTACG
The DNA here is from genome assembly GCA_028583015.1 of Wollemia nobilis. NCBI lineage: Eukaryota > Viridiplantae > Streptophyta > Pinopsida > Araucariales > Araucariaceae > Wollemia > Wollemia nobilis. The sequence continues at coordinate 2,414,250 of JAQPPZ010003098.1, forward strand.
TCAACTTTTATATAAATAATTCAAAATTGGGCCTTCAGTACTTTCCATGATATTTATGTGCAAATCTATTAATGTAGTGCTTGTAACTATTATAACGATGGTTCATGTCGGCATGTTCATTTAATATGGTTTTTAATTTTTATTTAAAAAATAATTAACTATAAAATTAATATAAATAATTTTATTATGTTTTTAATTTAAAAAATAATATAAAGATGATGGATTATCAACATCTTTTAATATGGCAAACCAGAAAATTAATTTTTTTTTAACAATGAAGGTTTTGTATTCACGTAAAAGAAAAGGTGATATATGTACATAGTACATACCTCCAATAATAAGGGTTTAATTACAAAATACTCTACCATAACTCCTTTCCGATATCGACAACGATACTAATAAACCAATAACAATAAAATATTAAAAAAAATTAAGAACATTATTAATAAAATATTAAATATTATTAAAAGGAGTTTTTATGGCTTTTTATAATATGTTCAATGTATAAAGGAGAAGAAAGTATATATTTGGGATTATGACCATGGATGCATAATATGTTTAATAACTGTATGATGATGAATGTAAAAATTGAAGAATGATTAAAGCATTGGTAGAAAATTTTTAAAACATCAAAAGAAACAATACTTTAGATTGTATGGTTGGAAAGGAACAAAATGATATTTAAAGGAAAGGAAATTGATTTAGAGATAATGAAAAAGAAGATTTGTTTAGCTATAAAGGAGTCTAAACCAACCCTATCAATTCACTCAACCCTTAATCTTGAAGCAAAGAGCCTTGATAGATGGAGTTAAATCATCAAATGGAATTATGATGTTGAGTGCAGGAGAAACAAATGGAAGATAAATAATATAAAGTAAAAACCATTGGAAGTGGAGTTTGTCAAATTGAATTTTGAGGGAGCATCTAAAGGAAATCCAAGTCTAAGAGGATGAATAATTAAAAATAATAAGGGTAAGATTTTGTCATAGTACACTTTCAATAGTAGATTTGAGATAAATAATGAAATTAAAGCTTAGGTGGCTTTGGAAGGTTTAAAAATATAAACACAAATGAAATAGAACAAAGTATGGATGAAAGGTGATTCATTAATAGTAATAAATGTTGAGAAAAGTAAAGGCTCCATGGACCATACAAGAGACCATTGTGGAAATACAAGACTTTACTGCAAATTTTGAAGAACTCAAGTTCATACATGCATTAAGAGAAGGAAACAAATGTGCCAATATGCACGTTTTAATAAAGGATTGTGAAGTTAAATTCTCTTTTCCATAGTTAGAGTAGTAAGTTTAGTTGAAGCTAACAAGAAAATGTTGATTGTATGAATCAAATAATGATTAAGATTTATTTAAATATTTTCCATTGGTAATATTTGTTGTATTTTATAACATTAATAATTTTCATATAAATTATTTATTATAGTTCTTGTGATTGCATTTATGTTTCATAAAGGAAACTAGCAATCCAAATTTGTTAAAGTGAATTGGTAATTTGACAAGGACAACATAATGGTTTGGGTTTTGACCTCTCTTTGGGGAGGTCCAAGTTTCAAACGATAGGTTAGATGGTAGGGGTTGAATGTTTGTCGGTTAGTTGCCCTAGTTTGATGCCCTAAAAGGTTGAGGATCATTGGACACTTTGTCTAACCCAGTGGGCTAGGGTTTATAGTGGAAGCATCCAATGGTGCTCTCAATTCTTCTATCTATTAAAAAAAGTAAACTATGATAGGATAAAGTTTTGGAAATATTACTCTACTAAGATGTAATGCGTATACAATAGAGGTGGAGTCTTGGTATTGTGAAGGCTACTACATAAAAATGTTAAGAAGAAGGATGCTAAAATTTAGAATATTTGTATTTACAAAGAAAATTGAAGAAAATCCCCCAAAAAAAAAAAATCAAGAATTCAAAGTTCTTATGAAAAATGATGTAGGTATCTAGTTATAGCAACTTCATTGAGATAAGAATTGAATTTGATAGTAAAATCTCAAGATTTAAAGGAGATATTTATGATTTGTCAAGGGTAGAAAACCTGAATGTAATCCTTTTTTTTTAAAGAAAAAAAAAGTATTATCAAATGATATTAGTTCAACCTTTTATATTCCTCAACTTTTAAGGAGACACCAAAGTTTGAATACTTTTTTTCAATTGGTTATATGGGATTCAAACAAGATCATATAACATAATCACCTCACCATGTATAGCTTGGTATGATTCGAGTTTGTATGTCATCTTCAATACTTTTTTTCAATTGGTTATATGAGATTCAAACAAGTTCCACCCATATTACATAATCACCTTGTAGTGGTATTATAATAGCTTGGATATTATCCATGCATCTCTTGGCAAGATTCGAGTCTGGATGTCCTCTTGAATGTTAAGGAATATAATTAGTTGAGCCAATGTCATTTGATCCATATAATTAATTTAACAAAATAAAAATACCACTACGTTTGCTAATTTATAAAATCTTAAAAATAAAACTCTAAAAAATAATGTTTTTTAATAAAAATTATTATTATCTTGCTACACAACGATCTCCATCATATTATCCTCACAGGCGTAGTTCGAATTCGAAAAGCTACCACTTTAACCCCTACCCTACCTCAAAAAACTTTTACTCCAAGTGAGGGGGACCTCGAAGGGGCTTGGGTTTGAGGGGAACCCCAAACACTCAACAAAAACCAGTGGGTCTACTACCTCCCTCCAAAAAATAATTATATGAATTATTATGTAAGCTTTTCTATGAATTAAAATTTTAGTGTCAGTAATGAATAGTTTGGTACTTTAAATAGGAGGTCCAAAATTCAAATGTTTATATATGAATTTTTTATAAAGAGTTTATTGTTTGTATTTTATTTTTATTGAAATATTTAAATGTAGATTATATATGCATATTTTTCATTGACTGCAACAAAGAACATCTACGACGACATCCAACTCTTATATCACTCACTTCTCTTCAACCTTACATGTTGGAAGTAATCCTTGATCCACAGATCTTATATCATATGTCATTATGTTTTATTGTTTTTCTTACTTTATTTTTCTCTGGAGCTGCATTAGGCACTCTCGTTGCTTTGTATATGTCTTACATTACAGTCCTATTAACCTCTTTTGGTCACCGATGGACATTAATACAAATTCAAATTCATTGAGACAAGTCTTATCTATATTACATCATTCGTGTGTAATGGTATTACAATAGCTTTAAATCTGGATAGCATCTTTGAATGTTAAGGAATCTAGTAATATTACAATAATTTAAATATTATTTAATATTATTCATGTATAGTTTACCAAAAATTTAAACCTGAATCTCCTCTTTGAATGTGGAGGAATCTAGTAGTATTACAATAACTTAAATATTAACTATATATAGTTTACCAAGATTTAAACCCGAATTTTCTTCTTTGAATGTTGAAGAATCTAATGAATTTAACTAATATCATTTGATATTTTTTATTCTACAAGTTAATATTAATATTTTTTAGATTGTAACAATATGTATTCTTTAACATACTATATCTTTGACCAAAAAAATATTAAGAAAGAAATAAATAATTTTTTCTTGATTAATAAATCTAATATTAAAATAATTCTAACATTAAAGGTGATAAAGTGCACTTACTAGATAGTCTAAAACTTAATAATAATAAAATATTATTTTATTAAAATATAAAAAATAAATAAAATACCCTTAAATTAGATTTATTAAAATACCCTTCTCGATATAACCCGTAAAAAACACCCAATTCAAAAAGCTTGTAAAATGCACTTTGTTGTTATAATTGAAATATTTTTTTAAGGTATGTTTTTTTTTAAATATTATATATATGACATTCAATGGCCTTAGTTTAAGTGGTTAGATTCTTCCATTTTGATGAAGGAGACTCAGCCTTGTCAAAAGAGTACATGCTTAAATAACTAACTTATTGTAATAAGAGTGGGGACCATTTCATTTTTTTTTTAAATAATTAAATATCATTTAGTATTTATTATTTATTAATAAATTTGACACTAAAATTAATAAAATGTACTTCTTAATTATCTAAACCTTAATAATAATTAAATATTATGAAAGGTCCAAGGTTCAAATCGCGACGTGGGCAAGTGTGGACATGGGCAAGTGTGTGAGGGGGTGGGTGTGTGTGGTGGCTTTGTGTTAAATTCTCTATTTGCAAATTGTGTAGTCTTGATGTGGAATCCGAGGAGCATTTCATTTTCACCTGTCCTATCGACTATGATATATGAGGTAGATATTATTGCTTATTCAGAGACACCCATACATTAAAATCTTGGATTAATTATGAAGATCAGAGATGCATTGTCATTTTCATGCGTGAATTATTCAATATCAGCGTGAATTATTCAATATCAGGAAAAAACTACTTAGTAACAATTTGCAGAAGATAACAGGATCTTGATTTATCACTTCTTTCTTACAACCTCCAGAGGCCACGACCAGGAAGCGCCAAGGTGATCACAGAGATACAACAAGATCAACTCGTCGTCGAATCCAACAAAGAACATCTACGACGACATCCAACTCTTATATCACTCACTTCTCTTCAGCCTTGAAGGTTGGGAGTAATCCTTGATCCACAGATCTTGTATATCATATGTCATTCTATTTACTATTTTTCTTACTTTATTTTCTCTGGAGTTGCATTAGCACTCCCGTTGCTTTGTATATGTCTTACTTTATAGTCCTATTGACCTTTTTTGGTCACCGATGGACATTAATACAAATTCAAATTCAAATTTATTGATAAGTATAGCTCTTGGCTTTATGATGGGTCATGGTTGGAAGGAGACTGCTCAGCCCTATGCGTCGGTCATAAAGGTTTCTTACAATAACCAAATATAAAAAAATAAAAAATAAATAAAATAAAATAATAATAATAATTATTAAATATTATTTTATTAAATAAATTAATAAAAATATTATTAAATTAAATTTATTAAAATATAATTTATCCCCTTTAAAAAATATTCAAATCAAAAGTTCACTATTATAATTAAAAACCATTAATTTTTTTTTATAAATAAGAATAAAGTTAACAAATATTCATTGCTTGCTTAATGGTGTTGGAATCATTTTAATGATACTGTGATCAAATACATTTCATTAAATATATTGAAGTTGATAAAATGTATTTTATTAATTTTAATGAAATAAATAAGAATAAAGTTAATAAATATCAATTCCTTGCTTAATGGTGTTGGAATCACTTTAATGATATTGTGATCATTTCATTAAATATATTGAAGTTAATAAAATGTATTTTATTAATTTTAACGTTGATAAAATGTATTTTATTATTTTATTTATTTTTATTTAGCGAAACACTTTTTGATAAAGCGTATTTGTAGATTGTGCAGTCTTGATGTGAAATCCGATGAGCATTTCATTTTCACCTATTTAATCTACTACGAAATACGAGGTAGATATAATTGCTTATTCAGAGACACCCATACACTAAAATCTTGGATTAATTATGAAGATCAGAGATGCATTACCTTTTTTATTCGGGAATTATTCAATCTCATGAAAGAACTACTTAGTAATAGTTTAAAGAAAATAACAGGATCCTGACTTATCACTTCATTCTTCCAACCTCGACCATGACCAGGAAGCGCCAGGGTGATCACATAGATACAACAAGATCAACTCGTCGTCAAATCCAACAAAGAACATCTACGACGACATCCAACTCTTATATCACTCACTTCTCTTCAGCCTTGAATGTTGGGAGTAATCCTTGATCCACAGATCTTGTATATCATATGTCATTCTGTTTACTATTTTTTTTACTTTATTTTCTTTGGAGCTGCATTAGCACTCTCGTTGCTTTGTATATGTCTTACTTTACAGTGCTATTGACCTCTTTTGGTCACTAATGGACATTAATACAAATTCAAATTCAAATTTATTGGTAAATATAGCTCTCAAATTTACGAGGAATCATGGTTGGGAGGAGACTGATGAACCCTGTGCATCTGTCATATAGGTTTCTCACAATAACCAAATCTAAAAAAAATAAAAATAAAAATAAAAATAAAATAAAATAATAATAATAATTATTATTAAATATTATTTTATTAAAAAAATTAACAAAAATATTATTAAATTAAATTTATTAAAATATAATTTATCTTCTTTAAAAAATATTCAAATCAAAAGTTTGCAAAAAAATGCACTATTATAATTAAAAACCATTAATTTTTTTTTATAAATAAGAATAAAGTTAACAAATATTCATTGCTTGCTTAATGGTGTTGGAATCACTTCAACGATATTGTGATCAAATACATTTCATTAAATATATTGGAGTTAATAAATGTATTTTATTAATTTTAATGAAATAAATAAGAATAAAGTTAATAAATATCAATTCCTTGCTTAATGGTGTTGGAATCACTTTAATGATAGTGTGATCATTTCATTAAATATATTGAAGTTGATAAAATGTATTTTATTAATTTTAACGTTGATAAAATGTATTTTATTATTTTATTTTTTTGAATTTAGAGAAACATTCTTTGATAAAATGTATTTGTAGATTGTGCAGTCTTGATGTGGAATCCGAGGAGCATTTCATTTTCACCTGTCCTGTCTACTACGAGATACGAGATAGATATTATTACTTATTCAGAGACACCCATACACTAAAATCTTGGATTAATTATGAAGATCAGAGATGCATTGCCCTTTTCATCCGAGAATTATTCAATCTCAGGAAATAACTACTTAGTAAAAGTTTACAGAAGATAACAAGATCTCGACTTATCACTTCATTCTTCCAGCCTCCAGAGGCCACGACCAAGAAGTGTCAAGGGTGATCACAGAGATGCAACAAGATCAACTCGTCGTCGACTCCAACAAAAAACATCTACGACGACATCCAACTCTTACATCACTCACTTCTCTTCAGCCTTGAATGTTGGAAGTAATCCTTGATCCACAGATCTTGTATATCATATGTTATCCTGTTTACTATTTTTTTACTTTATTTTCTCTGGAGCTGCATTAGGCACTTTCATTTCTTTGTATATGTCTTACTTTACAGTCCTATTGACCTCTTTTGGTCATCGATGGACTTTAATACAAATTCAAATTCAAATTCTTTGTGAGGCCGCTACTTCAAGCACTTCTATTTCATGCTCATGTTCATTATTTGTTGTTAAGTTTAAATTTTGCTATCTGGGTTTGAACATTGTTGGTGAGGGAGTGAGTACTAGAGTGTGATTCTGAAAGTTGTCTTTGCGAGATTGTGAGTTAATTTTGTTGCTTACTTTCTATGATATGCTATATAATGCTTGGTGGGAATTCTCACTGTTAGTCTGCCCCAAATCCTACACTCCGGCCTGTGGCCATATTTTCCATCTCTTTCTGTTATTTCCAATTTCTTTCTTGCAACTCTAGTCTTAAACCCGTGTAGGATTTAGTAAGGGAGCCAGCCCTCTCTGGAGATTGGCACGGAGGACATCTCTTTCCTTCGGCCTTTCAATGTTGGCCGGGTCTAGGGCACACAAGTGATAATACTTTGTACTTAGGCAGATTCTTGACCAACACATTACCATGTTGATCTCTCTCATAGCACCTTTATTTGAGTCTTTTGTTGGCCATATAATACTTTTTTATTTTGATCTGAAGTAGCAAGATGTTTTTTTTTAAATTCAATATTGGGTCTATTCTTGAAGATTGTTTATCCTATAACTTGATCATACTATATTAGTTTCCACTAGTTTTAGTATTGTAAAGGTGCTTTTGAGTGATATATGGCATGACCTATTCTTATTTACTTGATTCCAAGTGGTAGATTTTTTATTGTTGAAAATTAGGTAGTTATTGATAATTGTAATATTTGATAGCATTTCTTACCCTAACTATAGCTTAAAACTTTAAATATATGTAACTTTATTATCTAGTAACAAAATATGATACAAGGAATATGTTGGCCTGACATAGTAGAGCTAGGGTTTCAGAAGTTTGGAGGTGCTTCAGAGGAGATCTGAGGAATCAAACTGGGGTTTCAGAAGCTGAGGTAGAGGGCTGTCAATAGTAAGGATCACGGCCAAGAATGGGGGACATAGGTACTTCAGTACCAAATCCTCCAAACGAAGGAATTTCATTTCGGGATAAGCTATGTGGAACCCAAGATAGTTTCAACGACTGTCAAACACAAGCAAAGAAAATCATAAACACCATGGGGAAGCGACAAAAGGAGGATTCTCTGCCTGGGAGGGTGAACGGATGTCTACCACAAGCAAAAGAAATACCGATGTTGGAAATAGCTGAGGACTGGGTAGCTAAGGATATTGTTTATAAGTCAAAACACAACCTGATAGGTAAATTTGTGGGTTTCAAACCATCTGTGCACTTCCTCCACACATGGATAAGGAAACAATGGCATCTGGAAGGAGAATACGAAATTCTAACTCTCGCAAATGGGTATTTTTTTATGGAGTTCACATCGGTGGCAGATCGACAAAAAGTATTTGAGGGAGGACCATATCATCATGGACCAACGGGACTATTCTTGCAGCCATGGAAGATGGGATTTGACCCAAGGGTGGAACCGACAGCAGTACCAATATGGGTAAGATTATTTGCCCTTCCCCTTGAATTTTGGAAAGAGGAGATACTTGAGGCAATAGGCAACTTATTAGGGCATTATCAAGGTAGATCAAGAGAAACAATTTTAGGAGGATCGGCAATGTTTGCTAGGGTTTGTGTAGAAATGGACCTCAGCAAACCTCTTCCAACAGAGATAGACCTAAAAATAGGGGATTTTGTCTGGCGCCAACAACTGGATTATGAGGCTATTCCATTCAGATGTCGGGTGTGCCACGCTCCTGGACATCTAGCTAGAATGTGCCCAACAGTTAAGGATCATCAATCTGAACAAGAGGGGACAAAAGAAAATTTTAACATGGCAGAGTCAATCTCTTCAACCAAAAGGGAAATCAAAAGGAAGGGAAAGGCCCAATAGATTCTGAGGGTTTTCAAAAAGTAATGAGAAGGCCAAACAAAAAAAATCAGCACAGTAACCAGAGACAAGGAGAAAGAGTTGTAAGAACAACCAATAGATATGAGATATTCAAACAACTGGGAAACTTGGAAACCGAAGGAGATTTTCAAATGGAAGGGTTAGAGGAGGATACTCAGCAAGTCACAACAGTTGATCAGGAACAATATTCCAATCTAGTGTTAGGGAACAAGCAAGGAGCAAGACCAGACACAACCTCTCTCATGGAAGAGGAGATTCAACCCACAAGAGAGACCATAGGAGGGGAAATAGAGCAGAGGATGTTTTTGACACGGGAAATAGAGATGAAAGAAGGAAATAAGAACAAAGAAAGCCCTACTCTAGGAATTCATCAAGTGGAGAAGAAACAAAAACCAAACCAATCAGTAGGGAGGAAGTCAAACAAGGAAAAGATGGAGGAATAGGGAAGAGATTTGAGCCAGAACGGAAAGGTAAAATCGATGGCTAATTTTTTCTCTCCTAATTCTCAATGATATTAATCACTTGGAATGTGAGGGGTTTAGGCAGTCACCCCAGATAAAAGGCAGTAAAAAATATTATCATAGATATGAGTCCATATATAATTTTGTTATAGGAAACCAAAATGCAAGGAGAAGACTTACAAAAAATAAATAGGAGGATATGGCAAAAAGGAGAGATCCTTACTCAATCGTCACAAGGGAAATCAGGTGGACTGGCCACTATGTGGAATCACCAACTGTTCCTAGAGATAGGGGGGCCTCTACGAGAGGGGTGTTGATGGTCCGGTTACAAAATAGGGAAATTGGAAAAATTTGGACTATAGTGAATTTTTATGGAGCACAAATAGTTAGATTACAGAGGGATCAATGGGTAGCCATCCAGACTTTCAGAGAAAACTACCCGGAGGACCAATGGATTGTGGGAGGAGACTTCAATGCAAAGCTTAGAATAGAGGAACAACAAGGAGGCAGAGCCATGCTTGAGGAAAAGGACAGGTTTTTTCAGCAATAACATGTCAAATGAATCTAATAGATATCCCAACTGTGGATAGCTCCATGACTTGGACTAACAGAAGAAAGGAAGGTGAGATGGTCAAATCTTGCTTGGATCGTTTCTTCATGGGGGAGGAATTATATTTGCATACCAAGCATCAAGCAAGGGTCATGGATAGGCTTTCTTCAGATCATTTTCCAGTAAGTTTAACCATAGAAGATAATCATAAAGTTGTGGGAACTTTTAAATTTGAGCTATGGTGGCTGAAAGATGAGGAGCTAGGGGACCGTATAAAGGAATGGTGGAAATCAGGGAAACCAAGATTTGGGACAGCCCAATTCAAACTCCACAAACAACTAAAATATGTAAGGACCCAACTAAAGGAGTGGAGTAAACAGGAAGAAGGAAATAACTAGAATCCAAAAGAATGAAATCAAGGATCAAAAGGAGAAGATTGCTCAAGAGATAAGACAAGGAACTATCACAGAAGAACTGTTACAACGTGAGGCAGAAATTATTAGAAAAGAGGAAGCTTTGGAGGAACAAGAAGAAATCTATTGGAGGCAAAGAGCCAGAATCACATGGTTAAAGGAGGGGGACCAAAATACAGCTTTCTTCCATAAGACAGCAACGACCAGGAGACAACAAAATAGAATTATGGGTCTTACAGATATGATGGGTCAGGTAAAAACCAATGGAAGTGAAATGAAAAGTATAGCAAATCAAGTACTTCCATACACTTTTTAGCGATAATGAAAATTTGAATGCAATATGGCGAGGAGAAGATACTAGAGGCAATTCCACAATTAGTCAAACCTAGAAATAGTAAAATAATAATGAAGGAAATTTCTTTGGAAGAAACATCACGAATCATACAAAAAATGCAAACAGGAAAGACTCCGGGACCAGACATGATTCCCCATTGAATTTTATCAAAATTTTTGGGAAATTGTGGGCCAAGCGATGGTGGAGGCAATCGGAGGAAATCAGACAGAGTAAGCAAATGTTAAAAGCCTTGAATCATACTTTTATCACTTTGGTTCCTAAGGGCCCATCTAGTGAGATAATTGATAATTATAGGCCTATTTCACTATGTAATGTAGTATACAAGATATTAACAAAGCTTATGGCAAAAAGGTTGAAACAATTTTTACCAAATCTAATTTCAAGTGAGCAAGGTGGTTTTGTTGAAGGCAGACAAATTCTAGATGGAATAGTAGTGGCCCAGGAGGTGATACACACAATGTCAAAACAAAAGGACCCATGTATGTTTATTAAATTAGATATTTCTAAAGCCTATGACAGAGTAGAGCGGTCCTTTATGCAAAATATTTTAGAAAAAATGGGCTTTGCGAGAGGGGTGGAGAGATTGGGTAAGAGCCTGTACACAAACTACATCATTCTCAGTTCTGGTAAATGGCAGTCCCTCTCCCATGTTCCACGGCGGGAAGGGGGCTGAGGCAAGGGGACCCTCTCTCCCCTTACCTTTTTATCCTTTATGCGAGAGGGTCTCGGGAGACTGTTAAAAAAAGGGAGACAAGAGGGGAGGTTAAAGGGCTTGAAAATAAGTTCTCAAATTGAGATAAATCACCTCCAGCTTTGTGGATGATATTGCTCTTATTAGTCAAGCCAATATCATAGTAGCAAGAAACATAAAAGAAGTTTTAGATGGGTATACTCAAGCTATTGGGCAAACTTTTAATGAAAAAAAATCTCAAATTGTTTTTTTTAATACAACGAAGAGGGTGAGAGATAAAATTATACAATTGTTGAAATTCATGGAAACTCCTTTACCCATACAGTATTTAGGAGTACCTTTATCTGCAAAGAAAACAAAAAGTAAAGAGTGGAAAGGGTTGATGGATAGACTTCAAGCTAAGCTGAGCAACTGGACTCATAAATGGCTAAGCTTAGGAGGAAGGCTGACAATGATTAAAGCTGTGCTACAAGCTCTTCCAGTTTATAAATTTTCCGTACTTCAGGCTCCAAAGAGAATTCTAAAATATATTGATAAACACACAAGAAAGTTTTTGTGGTCAGGTGCAAGGGAAGAACAAAAAATAGCACTAGTGGGTTGGGAGAAGATATGCCAACCAAAAAAACAAGGAGGATTGGGGATAAGATCAGCATTCCAGAGCAGCAAGGTACTAGCTGGGAAGCTATATTGGAGATGGATTACAGCTACTGGGGGTTTATGGAGTAGACTCTTACAAGCTAAATATTACCCAGGAGTGGATGAGAAAAACATTCCAAGATACAAAGTGGAAGGAGAGGGATCTACCATATGGAGGACAATGTTAGTAGGCCAAGAGTTAATAAAGCCATACCTATATTGGCGGTTAGGGGATGGAAAGGATGCTTTATTTTGGGAGGATTCATGGAATCAATCACAACCAATTATTCGAGACATTCCCGAGAGATGGAGAGCTGGAAATCGAGCTCCAAAAAGCGGGGGTGGTGGAAAGCCTCTTACTATATGAAATCATGTAATCAACATGTGCCAGATTTATTACAGTGGAAACATCCCCAAGAATGGCCAGTGAGGGGTACAGAGGAACTAATGGAAAAACTATGGAGATATCTTCAAAGACACCCAATTTAGGATGGTTCTAAGAGGGATATACTTGGATGGGGAGGAAGTAAGTTGGGAATTTATAAGGCAAAGGAGGGATACAAGGTAGTTTGTGGATACGAGATTACCCCATCACCCTTTCCATGGACATTTTTTTGGTAAAAGGAAGGATGGCCAAAAATTAACATTTTCTCATGGTTGATTAACCACAAAAAGTGCTTGACTTTTGATAATTTGATAAAAAGAGGTTTCTTTGGGCCCTCTAAATGTGTTTTGTGTGGAAAGGCAGAGGAGACCTTGAATCACCTCTTTTTTGGGTGTTATTTTGCTAAAGACATATGGATCAATTGGTGGAGACAAATGAGACAACATTGGGAAGTTTTTGAGAGCCAGGAAAGCTTTTATGAGAAATGGAAACAGTGTAGCTTTAAGACTAAAACAATGAAAATTGCATGGAAACTAGGACCTAGCTTCATATGGTGGCAGTTATGGCTAGAACGAAATGCACGCATATTTAGATCAGAGCACAGAACAAGGGAGCAAGTATGGGAGAGTATTATGAGCAAGGTAACAGAAACACTATTTATCAGATTACAGGAGGAAACAAATATAAAAATGGAGGAAGTGATTATTCTACGGAGCCTTGGAATAACCGTATGAGAGAAAAAACTTAAGGATGGGTACACAAGTGTGATCCCCTTGAATAACATAGAGTGGAGGCCACCTCCTAAAGAGTGGGTGAAGGCAAACACGAATGGGGCTTCTACTAAAAATCCCGGGAAAGTCTGGTTTTGGTATTATCATGCGAAATTGGAAAGGAGAACAGGTGTATTGGAGAGCAGAGAAGGTATGGGGGAGGCAACTAATAATGAAGCGAAGGACAAGCGATCTTGTCAACATCGATGATAGTTGCAAATCTACGATTACATAAGTTGTGGATAGAGACAAGACTCTCAGGTATGGGCTGGAATATTAGATCCGATAAGGCCCTTTCAGGTGCTAGGAATTGGAGAGAGAAGGAAGGTGGAAGCAGTCCAGAAGATCTGGAAATTTTTTCAAGATGTTTTTATTACACATATAAAGCGAGAGGGAAATAGGGTGGCAGACTATATAGCAAAATGGGGAAAAGATCTGGAGAAAGGGCAATATGTGGACTCTCAAATGGAAAATCAGATAAGCTTGTGCCAAAGAATCCAAGGAATGCAGGAGGTGATACAAGCAGATAGTAGAACAAGAAGAGTAGACAATGAGTCTAATGAATCTATCACAGTAAGGCCACAGAGCAACACAACATGAAGATAAATGGATAGTTTACGGAATTCGGATAAATTGGATAAACTGGAATTCGAGCTATGGTAGTGCTGAGGGTATGGATATCTGCATTATGTAAGGTAATGTTTTATGGGTAATTTTTGAGCTTGGAGGGATTGGAGGAGGATTTTATGTCTCCCTTGATGCATGTCCAGTTCATTTTACCTTGTAATACAACTTCTATAAATATAACATATTTTTCATTTTTTTCAAAAAAAAAAAACAAAATATGATACAAAAAGTCATTTTAGAGTAGTATCCCCCATACTAAACATATTAGTAGGGTTAAAATATTGTTGAAACCCATAGGTGTTGATGTCATTGTTAAAATACAAAAATAAAAATAACATCTCCTATCATTATTCCTAAGGATGTAAATTTAACCATCATGAATTTTCTATGTCTAAAAATTCCATATGGAGGACTTGTTATAGAGTATAAATTTGTATTGAATCATCATGTTAGGAAATCTATTATTAAAAATAAACTCACTCACACAAATATTATAAATACACATAAATACTTGAAACACAACTATTGCAATGCAAAAATTAAGTGCAAAAATAAAACAATATCACAAAATAACATAGAATCATAGGCCTCTTCGAGGGGAAACCCTCCTTCAGTACTTTGATTAATTTTCAAAAAGATACATTCATTCATAGACTCATGTCTTTTAAAGATACACTTCATGCAACCCTAACCTAATGCTCAAGAGTTGGCTTACATGCAAAATGCCACTTGAGCTAGAATCGTCTACCAAACATCGATTGCATTCTAGATAATGGTTACATGAAATGGCCCCATTTGTCTCGATACCTTACTTACCACATACCATTACAAAGTATTAATAAAATAACATTATAAAGGGATTTCCATGTTGGAAGGGGGTCATTATATAATCATGAGTATTACAAAAATAGTGTTAGGATAGAGTCATAACATGCCCTTCCCCTTCAAAAAGCTTTGTTCTCAAAGTTGTAGATGAGGAAATTGATATTGTAATTGCTGGAGAGACTCCCATGTAGCATATTTTGGTTGTAGTCCATACCATTGCACAAGAACCTCAATGATTACCCAGTTGTGAAGAGTACACGATCTATGGTCCAACAAGTTTTTAGGCTTGAACAAGATAGAATCCTCTTCATCCAGTTTCAGTAAAGCAGATTAAACATATACATGATTTCCCATGATATTCTTGAGAGAGGATACATGAAAGATAGATTGGAGCTTGGATGTATATGGTAGGGCCAATTTGTAGGCCATTGCACCAGTCCGTTTTAAGATGTGATAGGGACCATAGTATTTGATAGCAAGTTTTAGCACCTACAAAGTTGGAATGATGATTGCTTATAGGGTTGCAAGCAAATAAAAACCATATCATCAACTTCAAAGTTACACTCAAAACGATGTTGATCAGCTTATTGGTGCATTTGATTATGACCCAATTCCAAATTCAACTTTAGTTGATGAAGGACTTTGGCATGTTGGTGGAGTGTAGTGTCAACCGCATGGACCTTGGAGCTACTTGGAATGTAGGAGAAGGGTGTCGATGGAGGTTAGCCATATACTACTTCAAAAGGAGTGACCTTGATCATAGTGTGATAGGAAGTGGTATACCACCACTCATCCAAGGGAAGGTACTTCGTCCATTATGTAGGATAATTAGAGGAAAAAAAACGAAGGTAGATCTCCAAACATTTGTTAACAATTTTTGTTTGACCATATATTTGTAGATGATAGGCTAAGATCAATTTGATCTGATTTCCCTGTAACTTAAATAATTCTTTCCAAAATTTACTTGTGAAGGTAGGATCACAATCAGACACAATGGAGGCAGACATGCCATGAAGATAAAAAATAGAGTCTAGAAAAATTTAAGCAACTACTGAGGTCATGTAAGGATGGGAGAGGGAACAAAAATGAGTTTGATTTGTGAGATGATCCACAACCATAAAAATTATAGATTTACCTCTAGACTTAGATAATCCTTCAATAAAATCCATGGAAATATTTATCTAGCCTTGTTTGAGAATAGGAAAGGGTTGAAGAGTTCCCGAGGAATGCATCATTTATCCTTTCATCCCATGGCATATGTTTCACTCTACCACAAAATTATGTATGCCCTTCTTCATGCCCTTCTAGAAAAAGATACACTTAATCCTTTCATAGCTCTTGAGGAACCCAAAATGACCTATAGTGGGTGAAGCATGCATCTTCTTCAAGATACTAGGTAGGCATCGTTTGAAGTGTGGCAATCAAAGTTTGCAATCCTAAATCTTTAAGCACGTCCTTAAGGAGAGAATTTATCCACTGAGATATGGATGAAGAGATGTCACATAACATACTTTGAGCCTCAAATTGGTGAGAGAGGTCATCCACCACGGTGTTCTAATTACCTTTTTATAGATAATATCATAATCATAACCCATGAGTTTAGAGACCCACTTTTGTTGTTCAGGGGTGGTGATTCATTTCTTTAGGAAGTACTTGAGACTTTGGTGATCTATTTTAATGTAAAAATGATGCTCAATGAGATAGGATCGCTAGTGAGTAACCACATATAGAATTATGAGAATCTCATTTGCATAAGTTGATTTACCCAAAATTTGACCTAAAAGTGCCTTACTAGTGAAGGCCAAAGGGCATCCTTCCTAAATTAACATGACTTCAATGCCATTGCTTGAAGCATCACTTTAAATTACAAATGGTTTGAAGAAATTAGGCATTGCTAAGACTGGAGTGGTTGTCATAACATGCTTTAAATAAAGGAAAACCTACTCAGCTAGACCTATCCAAGTAAAGGAATTCTTGCTTGTAGGGTTTCCTTCGTAAGGACTTTCGCAAGGGCCTGAGCCTCACCATGGTAGAGAGGTCCTAAGACTCACCATAGTAAAGAGAGCCTAAGAGGACTTGAGCTTCACCATGGTAGAGAGGGCCTGAGCCTCATCGTGGCAGAGAGGCCCATGAGGTTTTCCTCTTTGAGGGTTTCACTCCTGCTCTGAATTCGATGCTCTGAAACCCTTTGAGAGGAAGACCTCCATTATACCATTATAGATCTGGATGCTAGTCATGTTTAGTTTCTCTACTGTGGTTCATGACCAGGGTGTTTTGCTTGTTGAGGGTCTTGCTGGTATGTTTTTCTTTCTTATGGATTTGGCATTATCACTCTTATCTAGGGCAAAGGGCCGAATGTTGACCCAAACATGTAGGGGTGATCCTGGGCCATTATAATATAGTGGAAAATTTTGGTTATTGATCCCTTGGTTGGCTCTCGCTTTGGTTGGTGGGTGTGTTGGGTGGCTGCGTTTCTTGGGTTGTTTTCTAGTTTCAAGGACTTGGTTGGATTGTGCAACATTTCTTCTAGGTTCGGTAGTTTCATGTTTTTTCTAGATTTCTAGGGAGAGGAAAGGGCCATCTACTGATCCAAACCCATTGGGGTGAGCTTGGTATGGTGTTTGGCTACAAAAATTTGATGGTGTTCCCTTGGCTAGCTTTGACTTCGATGGCTTGGCTGCTCTAGTTGGATGGTGCTTGGATGGCTCTGTTGCTAGGGTTCTCTACCAGTAGTGGGTACATGGTTGGTTTGTGCCACTTTATTTTGGGTTCGATAATTTCTTGTTGTATCTGGTTGTTTTCGGGAGACAGGGCCAAATACCGACCCAAACCAGTTGCGATGAAAGTGGATTGTTATGTTGTGATGGATTTTGATGAGAATGAACAAGATGAGATATGTTATACAACAAGAAGATTACAATATATAGGCATAAGCCTATATGCAAGACATGAAAAATGTCAATAAAATTGACAAGTGTCAAACTAAAGAGGCATAGTACACTTTAATTCTAACATTCCCCATTAAAGTGCACTATCCTAACTAAAGAAAAACAAGTCAACATTAGGTAACATTAAACAAATGAGATATATTACAAATAAAAATGTGTTACATATATAGGCAGGAGGCCTATATGATAATATGACAAGTGTCAATATAAACTGACAAGTGTCAACAGAGGCATAGTGCACATTAACAATATTCTAACATTCCCTTTAATGTGCACTATTATAAACTATAGAAAAAAACAAGTCAAAATTAGGTAACATTTCTCCTTAATGTTGACTTCACTAAAAGAACTATATCATCCTCCTTTATTGCTGATTTGGTCTAGGCTCATGCTCTCTGCACTTAGCTCAATATAGAAGGTGAACTCATGGTGAACTCAATCTAGAAGATGTCAGAATCTACCAAAAATGAACTTTAATACAAAATAAAATACGAGCCATGAAATACAATATATTGAGCCTTAGAATCCAAATGTGGAGGTGAATAAGAAAGAAAATAATAGAATCTTCTGAAGGTATTTGTCTGTAGTATTCAAAAGTAGATCCAAAAAAAAAATTGGATAGAGTCTAGGGTGTCTATGTTTGTAGTCCCTAGAGTAGGTGTCCTTATTGTGACCATCTCATACCACCAAAATGCATGGATAACTAGCCAATGCATCCGCTAGGTGCTCTAGAGAAGGTAACTGGATACTAGGATCACTTACAAATTTACCTTGGGAGTGTCGGGTACAATCGAGAATGCACTCCAAGGTACAAAACTTTGAGGCTAAAAAACTCAAATGAAATAGCCTCAAAATTACAAATGGATACCACCATTGTGTCCGTCACGGAAAAACCTTTTTGACGACTATAAATATCCCTATGTTCCTCTTGCAATGAAACCTTCATCATGTAGAAAAACATGCCTCTCAATTTCCCTCACATGGGAAGATTTCAGAATGTGCTTAAAAATAATATATTGGTCTGTGAGGTCCATCTACTCCCATTAAAAAAAAAATGCTTTACAAACATTTCTCTTCCAAGTTTTTAACTCCCATAATAAAAAAAATTGGCGTTCCACTTTTTAAATAAAATGCCCAATGTTCATGGGCAGTCAAGTCCTGTTACAAATAAAAACAACAAATGACCCTCCAGTATAGGCCAACCTCCATGGCCATTCATTTTAACAAAATGTCCCCATTTACTTTAATAAAATCTGCCCCTATTATGTTTTAGATAAAATCTAATAAAAGCTTAATCATATCATACTCATACTAAAAATATAGAAGGGCGTCGTAATTATGCTTGCTGGGCAGGATCTGCTGCTGTAATTTTTGACTCACTGTGACTCGAACCCGGGTCAGATGATTCCATACTCCATCATGGATAAAAAATCGAAGGCTACCTATTCACATTATGAAGGCAGGGATCGTCAAAAAAATTTCACTTGTGGGAAATCAGTCTTCACACGGATGTGCAACTGCTTAAAAACTTAAAAAAGAAGGCACTACATCAGGCCGCGTACCTTATGCCGATGCAAGAGAATCAAAACCTCAATAAAAATGCACTCATACCAATGCATCGGGGCATAAGAATAGCGATCCCATCGCCGCTGTATCATATTCATGTGAAACTGCACAAAGGGTAAAAAAATGGACATCTTCAACAGACAGTATGCTAACTTCATCGGGCTTTGCTGATTATTGTCTTCTTGTCTCCAAAAAATATCTCAATCCTGTCGTCTGATCCAAAGCATGCGGGGAAAATTTTGTTATCACCATGAAATGATGACGCGCCATGGTCCATTTTTCTACAGTCGCTCTTTGGAACTCTTTTAGCCATAGTGGATTCATGACAAACAATTCAGCACTCCATCAGCAACAAATAAGCGCTTGGCGCTCAATGTTGTCTAGCTTCCAGATGTCACAAGGGTGAAATATTAGCTCCAGTTCATATGTGCCCTCCACTCGAAATAGGAAGACATCATTATATTGCTACCAGTCACTCATCTGTTGAGATCATGCCCCGCATGATTTGCACATCACCATAGATTGAATAGACGACAAACCTTGTTCACAGTGACAAATATTTCCTGCTCTATTCTTGAATTTGTCTATAGGAATTTTTGACCACCCATCTTGCATGCAAACTTCCACGGATTGTTGTGGATTGGAGGTGCAAAAAAAAACTTTCGCATCATCGTTGACACACCGAAGCAAGTGTGGGATTGGAGTTTCAATGTCAACAATTGACCCCAAAGAAATCACTTTCCTGCGCGCAAACTGGAAAAACAACACGACGAGCACATCACTTTCCTCAACCATGGTTTTACTGATAGTAATAACGGGCAATCTAAAAAATATCATGCAATCTTGGCAGCAACTTCGTACAGCTAACTACATCAATGACGAACAATTTTCATCATCAAAGTAAAAAAATTCCACGCATTAAAAAAATTTCCATGCTCATTTAGGAAATCAAAACAACGACATCTCCATGTTATGACGCACAAAATAATGCCCCCATGTCTAACGCCATGATCTCCCAACATGTGCAACTTCAACGTCATGGAAAAATAAGTCTTCTGCCTACCACACATAGGCTCCGTTACAAAAAAAATTCATAAACATCGCCTCACCCTTTAATAAAACACAACAACACTCCTCAAGTTTCGTAGTTTTTCAAACCTGAACCTCTCTTCATAGCATAAAATATTTTAATAACCACAAACACTGGCACATCACTGCTCTCAAACCAACCTTCCTTAAAAACTTCACCAAAAGTGCCAGCTCAAAAGTGCAAAATCAAGAAAAACTTGACCTGTAAATTCAGTAGAAATGCATCCATGGCTCTGAAGTTGGCGTCACCAGCAAACCGAACAGCTTGGTACTCCTCCAATCCAACATCATTGGACCCTCTCAATTTTCTCAAGCGCAAAAATGTGGGCAATATTTTACCTCCAAGGTACTTTCTTCAATCACAGCTCTAGCTGTTACATTGTGCCTCGTGGATCTCCGATCAACATTGAAAAAAATTACATTCCATCTTCCTTGGTTTTCACAGCGTGTGCTCTAAAAAAATTTATGGCATTGACATCATCAACGTAATAATTTGCGGTGCTAAACAACGCGCCATCTAGTTTCAAAACAATAAAAAAATAACAATGATCTTCATCTCCACAATCGTACAGGAATGCTAAAGTAGAACACCCTTCAAATAAACAGCTACTGTCAAATACTTCATAGTGGAAAAAAACCGGCTCCATAAAATACTATCCACTCCTCACTCCAATACTATGCAATGCAATCGTCCCACTGATTAGATGAAATCGTGCAAGAGGCGCCTACGCCCGCCGAGTCGGAGAAAAGAATGACCAATGTTTTCTCCATTTATTTCTGGTATGATCAGACTAAAAGTAAAACTGGCTAATGTCAAAAAAATATCTCCCTACTGCAAGTAAACATTGACCTTAACTACCTGTCATGGCCAAGATCTATTGCAGCCAAGACATAACAATATTGTGTGTAATCCGGAGCTTACCCATCGGCTACTTCTTCGACGATAAAAAAAAACTGGTAGATTTCCTCGCCACGTATGTAGGCCATGTAACCATAGGTATATTGTATACAGAGAAAGTCGCAAGATCCACCATTTACGACCATAATTTCTCAGTAACAAATTTTGTGAGGAACATGCTCATGATCCCTCCGCGTGAACTTCTGCTAAATTTCTTCACATAGTCACCAGGAAAACAAAATAGAAACATGAGCACCACAGTTAACGAAAACTTGTGGAAAAAATAGTTAAATAAGACGCTAATGAGGCAAGAAAAATTGCCTCATTCATGGACCATTTTTTGATATTTGATAAACTATTTGATAAACCTTATGTTATGTTTTGATGTTAATTATGGTGATAGAATGCATTATGTATTAGTGTTTACATGTTTTAAATGTTGAAGAGCATATATTATGTTTTGAATATTTTTCTGTACTTTCTGACCTGTTTTAGCTGAATTTTTTAAGCAAAGTAGGATTTATTTGAAGATGTAATAATAAGTGTTGATATGTATTTAGTTCTGAAATCATTTCATTAGCTTTCCCCACCGTCTAACCATTTCAAATGGCCAAAAAGGCACCAAAACTTGTTCAAAATATTTTGACTGTGCAAAAACAAGAAATTGTCCATTCAAATTCCAACCAGCTGTACATATACAAAATGGCTTAGAATTGGTCCACTTTAACTCGTGCAAAGAATGGAATAAGTTTTATGGGCAATTATGGAGACTATTCAGTCGTCACAACTATTTTCCTGCACCTTTGGTGCATGAATTAATACAAACTCTGTTATCCTGCCTGATATTCCGGAGCAGCTCCGGAATGAATGCATTAAGAACAGTTTTGGTCAAAAGTTCCTATAAAAACAATAGAAGGATGGTAAACGGTGGCTACAACTATTTAATGGATGCCCTTATTCTTTCCAACACCTGTCCCTCAACGCATGAAGCGTAGAAGAAGGAATGGATAAGGAATAACAGAACAAATCCTTGCATTCTGGGAAATAGTTATGCAACAGTTGTAGCAACCCTACATAGCAACATAATTCATTGAGCATATAGGAGCTAGAGGATAGAAAAATAGCAGAAGTTTAAATATTGTAGCATTGTACTATAGCAGAATAGTATTCTGCAAGTGTCCCCTGCATTGTTGTTATGCTACTGCAAATTTAATAAAAGGTGCAGTTTCATCATCTATGTTGGCATTATGAGTTTAGTATAAGGTTTAGATAGTTTAGGACAGATATTTTCACCTTCTTTTGGTTCAGGGATCAAGGTCCACTTCCAGGCCCAGGAGAAGGGACAACATTGACAAATTTTCTACTCTTTTCTTGCTGCAGCAAATTAGGAGAAACCTGACTCTATTTCATATTTTCAGCTGTGTTATTTTAGAATGTATATGATAATTTGTAATATAGGAAGTGTGTGTGCATGTCAGCTGACCACTTAGCATATATTCTTGCATATCACAACATTTTATGAAATTACCTATTTTTCAATAGTTGTTTCAGACTTTGACATTTCCAGTTTACATCAGAGAATTTATTGATGTTTCAGTTCTGCAACATTTTATTACTCTCCTTTAAATTATGTTATTGTAATTAGGTTCTACTTCATGCAAGTGTGATTTTCAATTCTATAATTTTCATTTCTGCTATTTCCATTTCTGCATCCTTTCATTACTGTCATTTTAAATTCTGTAATTTAAGTAGTTTTCTTTTTCCTGCAAAATTTCATCCCTACAATTTCATTTCTATAAAGGTAAATAGGAGTTAATTTCAGTTCATAGGATTTAAAGGTGACATCAAACCCCCAAAATTAACTGCTCTACAAATAAAGCCCTCCTCTAAATGAACTGATCCTTTAACTGCGTGAATTTCCTATCGTATACAACCATTGGACACAGACACCGCCATGGATTGACAAGAATAATGATTAAATGATGAATAATTGACAACACTCATAAAACACTCCATCCGTTACGAGCTCCCCAATGCAAATGTAGAAAAAATGTTGGAGGATCGTCACATCCCTCACATATAAAAAAACTACCCCTTCTTAGCGTATGTATAGATCATATGTGCTTACTGATAATGCTGTAAACCAGTTCAATCCAACCGAGCAATGGAAGCTTGTGACGTGGCTTTCAAGGTCCTGGCAGGAATACATCACTGTGTCACCACCAACACGATCTGGTCTGTCAGCTTCACAAACAGAGCAATGGATTTTATCATATCGCAGGTGAGCGACAAGATCCCCAACAAACAACAAATGACTATTTCTTTCAAACCATGGTGATATTCACCATCGCAACCCCTCGATGAGCTCCTCCTTAGTTTTCGATGCTTTTTGACTGCAAATTCTATCGAATAACATACAATATTGAGACTCACCATGTAGCGATATTTTTTGTTCACAACTTAAGAATGATGAACAACAACGTTGAGATTTGCATCTAAAAAATAAATAAAAAAACATGTTTTGTAGTCGTTAATCATTCTAAAAAAAATAGCTCATCTAGTATCCAATTTTTCATTTCTCTGTCGAGAAACTCCTTCTGCGAAAGAATACTTTGGGAAAAATGGTAGCTATTAATTTCTTCAACTTTTGGTTTCTGATCCATCCATTAAGAATGGAGAACATACTCCCTCAGTATCCTAAAAAAATGGGGGAAAAAATGAGGGAAAAAATGAGGGGGGGATTTCCAAATCCCCCCTCAAGCTCATAGGGCAGGGAAAGCTTGGAGCTCTGATACCAACTGATGGGAATAGAAACATATGAGATATATTACAAATAAAAATGTGTTACATATATAGGCAGGAGGCCTATATGATAATATGACAAGTTTCAATATAAACTAACAAGTGTCAACAAAGGCATAGTGCACATTAACAATATTCTAACATATTTTAGCTTTTGACCCCATGTCTTCGATGGGTTTTCTAGCTTCGGTGATTTGCAAAGATCTCTTTCTCCAGTTCCAGTAGTGGTGGTGTGTTTGATCCCAGGGTTCTAAGGCTTATTTTTTTGGGATCTTACCCTTCTCCCTCTTAGGTGTAGTGCGAAATGTTGTTATCTCCTTTTTCTTGTACTTGAGAGCGATTGTTCTTGTTTTACGACTCTTGCTTTGGTTTAGGTGGCTCATAGTTTTTTACTTTCTCTTTTGAACCATTGCAAGTGTAAGCCTTAGATCCTTCGTTGGGCGAAGTGATCTGCTCCTGGTTTTAGTTTACTCCCATTATATGAGTGTGGTGTTGTTCCCCATCTAGGGCATTCAGTTCATATCCTCTAGGACTTTATTGTTGTACTTTACATAGGAGGGTTGGTGGTTGGTTTTTCCGGCCTTTGCTCCTTGTTGGTGGGTTACCCTTTTGGGTGTAAACTGTATTTCTCCTTTTGGAGCTTGTTGTTGGGTAACCCTTTTGGAGCTTGTTGTAATGGTTGTGGGATCCTCTCAAAACCCTCAGGTTTAGGGATCCTTAAAACCCCTTCTTTACCTAATAAAAAAAAGTAAAGAAATTATTTTTTAACATGGCCATTAAAGGAGCAGTAATTTTACCATAGTTACAAATAAATTTGTAGTAATAGCCTGAGTCCTAAAATTCCACTAAGGTCCTTAAGATTCTAGGGTTTCAACCAATATTGAATGGCTTGAATCTTCTTAGGGTCAACTTTAACTCAATATTTTGTGGTAATGTGTCCTAAATACTCTACTTCAGTCAACCCAAAAGAATAGTTGGACCTCTTAGCATAAAACTAATGCTGTACCAAAAGCTATAAATTTTTCTCCATATGGATGAGGTGCTTATCCCAAGAGTGACTATAAACCAAAATATCATCAAAGAAGACTAAAATAAATTTACATAGTAATGGGAAAAAAATATTGTTCATGAGGCTTTGAAATATGGAAGGTGCATTTTTAAAGCCGAATGACATAAAAAAAAATCATAATTATCCTCATGAGTGTAGAATGTGATTTTGGGAATATCCTCCTCCTTGAGTCATATTTGATGGTAACCTAAGCAAAGGTCTAACTTGGAGAAAAAACATAGCACCATGCAACTCATCCAATAATTATGTTATCTTTTGATGAATAATCACTCAATAATATGGCCACTAAATCAATAATAATCAACTCAATATGAAGGAAATAATAATGCTAAGAAAATAAGCTTATATTCAGAATATGAAATAACTCAATATTGCTAATGGCAAATGTTGAAAAATACAATAAACTCTTATTGAGTAAAAGACCTCAAATACATCATATTACATCACCTTCCATTGCTCCATGGGTGATGTCCCATCTCTTGAACTTCCCTTGTGTACTATTCTATTATAATTGCACATCCATATATAGGATGGATGTGACTCTTCATATGTTTTTTCTTGGCCTACACTCTTCCAATGACTCTTCATATTACTATTCTAATGACATATGTACATAGGGATAACTATGCACATTTACATTGCTAAACTATAATTGCACACTTGTGTATTTATTATATTGCATAAAGTAAATACTTTCATCTTAATCTAAGACACTCTTTCCTAATATATAGATGTACCCATGGTGGTACATTGTCATGTACCAAATAATGTAATATATTTCAACACCTTCCTATATTACATTATTTGGTTCTTGAGAACTTTGGTCTTCAATATGGATCTTCTTATTTATCGAACTTGTTCTCTTATTTATCATTTTATTCAATTTGCTTTATGTATGTATCTTGATCAATCAACTGATTAGTATTTTTATAAAATTACTATATTTGCTAAAATATCTTTAGCTTCATGTAATTATGTATCATATTCTGGTTTTTGTATCTTATGTATCTCTTGAGCTAGATGCCCCTTTTGATTTCCTTCTTTGTATTGTGGCTGGCGCTAGTACTGCTACTGTGATGATTTGTATTGGTTATGATTTTACTGAGGTTGAGACAACCTATTTGGTTGGCCTCTTGAATTAGTTTGGTATCTTTGATATTGGTTCCTTGGATTGAATATGTAGTAGCTGGTACTATGTCCTCCTCTCTTGCAAATTTGACAATACCTATCATTCCACTTTTCTTTACTTCATGGAAATGAAGCAACATTCCTTTGTGAGTTATATTTTGAGACTAAGGCATTATTAATCATTTCATCCTATACTAAATTTTCCACTTCGTATTTCTGTAAAATATTCACTAGATCATAAAAAGAAGTTTCCTTACTTAGAAGTTGTAAGGATGTTACTAGATGCTTGTAATTCTTTGGAAGTGCCCTCAATATGACTTGAATAAGAAATTTATCCTCTACTTTTTCTACTAGGGTTAATAACTTCCCTTTTATGGCTGCTACCCTTCTTAGAAATAGTTCAATAGTTTCTCCACTTTTGACCTTCAAAGAATGCAATTGTATTTGTAGATTTAATATGGTAGCTTTATTTTTTGGTTCAAATATTTTTGCTAAGGTATCCCATGCATCTATGGATGTTCCTGTTGAACTGATATATGGTTGTATATCATCTCAAATTGCCAAATTTATGATCATAAGAGCTTTTGCTTTATCCTCCTCATATTTCTTTATATCACTTTTTTAGTAGGTTTGGTCTTTTCTCCCTTAACTATATCCCAAAGCTATTCTACTATTAAGATTGATCTTAATTTATTTTTCCATGTGGTATAGTTACGGCCTTTGAGAAATTGGAATTCAAATAGAAAAAGTTTGTTTGTAGTTGTCATGAGTAGACTACCTTGTGACTCCCAAATGTTGGAAATAGAATGCAATTTCAATTCTTTACAAATCTTCAAATGAACTATCAAATGTAGTCCTAGGTAGAATCCCTTTTATCTACAAAAATTGTGGATAACATATTTAATTCTAAATTTCATATACGATTTTTGATGTAGAACTCCTTATACCTTCAAAATTTGAAATTTAGAAATTTTTAAAAATAATATTTGCAATATTTTGTAATTCTAATTTGATGTAGAATCCTTATTTCTCCAACCTTATTTAATTTGCAAATATTTAATTGGTTTTGTAAACTATGGTATGCAATTTTAAAAAACTCTAATATAGCCTTCAAATTCAGAAAATGCTCTTTAGAGGAAGCAGAATAATTTCTTCTATGATAATAAAAGTTTGCAATGAAAAGGTGGAGGATTGAGGAGGGACGTTTTTCGTAGGACTTCCCAAACTATCAAACTTGTTTCGATGATATCTCAATCATCCGGACTCGGATTGAGCTAAAATTTTTAGGGTAGATGCCTGAAAAACCCTAGAATGTCTTCACAAATTTTTAGATCATTTGGAGAAACATAGATCCTAGCACATCCCTATGTGTGAAAAATATTTTTGGCAAGCGACTGTGCGAGGGTTTCATCTAGGTTGAGTGCAAGCAGCTCCAAAGGTTGGTTTTTAGGGCCTTCGGGCCCTAGCGGCCAATATTTTTGTGGTTTATTATTAATATTTTAGTAGGATATGTTGCAGGGGATCCAATATGGGTTAGAAATTTATCTTTCAATAGATCATGCTGTGAACTAGAGTGGCAATGACTTTCAATTTGCTACACAAAATAAAAGTGAAAACCATACCTTTCCACGATGTCTAGGGCAAGGATTAAAGATATCATGAAACAAGTTTCAAGCAGTTTATCAAAAAATTGCTCAGATCTCAAGTGAATCTGGTGCTAAGGTGCACCCACAAAATAATTCTACTATGAAAACCCCTGTCAAGGGTAAGAATTTCGAAGATGCAACCCCAAAAATAAATTTTAGGGATACCCTCCTTGGTGGAAAACCTTATCCCAATGCTAATATTAATCTTAGGGCTTCCCATAAACCTCTAAGAATGACTAAGATTGATCCTAGGAAAACAGAGTCAAGATATCTTAAAACAGCTGATGGAACTCCTATTGTTAATCTTGATATGGATAACATTCAGACTGGCATTGAAGATTTGGAAAAAAAGAGGACTAATTTGTCGGTTCGTGGGTTTTCGTCCAAGCCTATCTATTTTCAAATTTTGGGCTGCAAAAATATAGAAAACTAAAGGTGAGTTACAAATCTCTATTTATCCAAATGGTTATTTTCTTGTTTTATTTGCTAATTATGAATATAGAGAGAAAACATTTTAAGGGGGTCCTTGGTTTTTTGGAAGGGCAGGGCTTTTCATGAAGCCCTGGCATACTAAATTTAAAGCCAAATAAGATATGACTTCTATAGTTCCCATGTGGGTTAGAATCTTTGGCCTCCCTATTGAATTTTGGAATCCTATTGTTTTTTCTTCAATTGGAAACACTTTAGGAACTTTTATGATGACTGCTGATTTTACTCAAAATTTTGAACATATTATTTATACTCGGATTTGTGTTTTAATAGATTTTTACAAACCCCTACCTAAAAAAATCACATTACATTTTGGAAAAAACACTTCGGAGCAAGTAGTGGACTATGATAAAATTCCTTTTCGTTGTAGAATTTACCATGAATATGGTAATTTGGCTAGTGGTTGTCCAAATAAAATTCTTGATCAAAATAAAGAAGATATAAACTCAGTATGTTTCCAAATGCCTAAGAAGAAGAACACTCAGAAAAAACTAGCTATGAAGGATCAATCAAAGTCATCTACTAATATGTTTGAAATCCTTTCCACAAATGATGTCCCAAGTGAGGAAGAGAAAATAATGGAAAAAAAATCTTAGAAATACAGTTTAAATATGAAGGGAAGAACTCAGAGACAAACCAACAAATCAAAGGTTTTCAACAGAAAAAGGAAGAAAATTTACACAAGACAAAAAATCTCTTAAATGTCAAAAATTCAAATAATACAGGCCCCAATATAGACTCTATTGAACCGTCTAGTAAAATTTTGGTTGTGTATGAGCATTCTTCAAGGTTATTAGCCATCTCATATTCAATTAGAGTAAATCAAGAAACAAGGAAAAAAAATTGAAGACGGATTCTAATAAAAAAGTAGGTCGCAAGACCAATCAATATCATATGGTAAAAGAAGGTGAAAATCTTGTAGAGGAAGGTAAGATTAATGCCCTTCCCAAATTTTTTAGCCCCGGTATTAATGAAGATCATCATTTGGAATATTAGAGGACTCAAAGGGAGTCTTTCAAAACAAAATGAAATTAGAAGAATGATTTAGATAAATCATCCACATCTTGTTTCCCTTCAAGAAACGAAGATGTCAATCGAGGATATGGACTCAATTGCTAGTAAAATTTGGCCAGATGAAAAGTGGTTTCCCTTAGTTCCCAGGGGACTTCTGGTGGCATTGCTTGTCTTTGGGACCCAAAAGAGGAAGTTATTCACCATATGGTTGGTAGTTGGGGTCTTTTGTTTATAGCTATTCAAAGTAGACATTCCAACCAAATTATGCTCTGCATTATTTTTTATGCTACGACTACTTTGGAGAAAAAAAGAAGACAGTGGAAGGATATAACTCATATTACCTCTCATTTTTCTAAAGCTTGGATCTTGATCGGAGGAGATTTCAATACCATCCTCTCTCTAAATGAGAAAATTGGGGGAAATAAAAATTTGGATAAAAGCACTGACCTCACGAGTGAATATATTGTAAACCTCCATCTTGTGGACATCCAACCAGATAATGACCTTATGACTTGTGCTAATCGAAGGTAAGGCTTATATTCTATCATGGTGAGATTGGATAGGTTTTTGCTCTCTAAAGATTTCTTAATCCATGGTAACATTCCTAAATTGAAGACTCTTAACAATACTGGTTTGGATCACTGACCAATCATGGGGGAAATGTGGAAAACCAATGTGAGTTTGTCTCATTTTCATTTTCAATTAATGTGGCGCAGAGACAGTTTCTTTAGACCTCGTGTGCAACAATGGTGGAAGGCAAGCCTAGGTATGGGACTAAGATGTTCTATTTTGCCAAAATACTACAATACATTAAATCCAAAATCAAGATTTGGAACTGGAAGGAGTTTGGGGATGTTCATAAAAAAACATGAAGTTATTGCTCAACTTAAAAATTTGAATAAGAAAATCCATTTAGATGGCCTCACAGAGAATGGAATTGAAGATGAAATTAAACTCACAAGAAGAAAATTGGAAAGTGGACCAACAAGTGGCTTTCTTCTAGGGGTAGAATCACCTTGGTAAAATCATTCCTTAAAGCTATTCCTATTTATGTATCTTTCGTGTTGAATATCCTAAAGGCTATTCTCCGAGAACTGGATCAGATTAGTCATCGATTCCTTTGGAGTGGTACTAAGGAGAAAAGAAAATGGGCATTGGTGAAATGGGACACTTTATGTCTTCCTAATAATGAAGGGGGATTAGGTTTCTGGTCTTCTATTAATAACAACAAAGCTTTAGCTACTAAATTATATTGGAGGATGTTGCATAACCCCAATGCTCTTTGGGCCAATAATCTCCGTGCTAAATATGTTGAGAACAAAAGTCTTGAAGACCTTATTCGCTATCAACTTCCTACCAAAAGTTCTCTCATTTTAGCAGTTCTTAATATTGGTGAGGATTTGATAAAGAAAAAATTATTTTGGATCATTCATAATGGTCAAAAGGCTAATTTTTGGATAGATTCTTGGGATGGTCACAAGCCTTTGATAACTCAGTTTCCCGATTGAAGGCCTTGGATGGAGGAGCTTCACCGAGCTAACTGGATAAAGATGGCTAATTACTGTCGGTACCATATTGGTAATTCAAAGGTTGGTAGATATTAAATCCCTATTGAGTACTGGCCTATTAAAATCCCAGAAAGGTAAATACAATATAACCAAGGCATCCTTCATATGAGATCTCTCTCTTTGTCCCATGAAAAATATTGTTTTGGATGGAACAACACTACTAAGGGTGAGTATTCAGTTGCTCAAGGTTATTTGACCTTATGCCCTAATAATCTCAACCAATCTTCTAACATATTTTCTTAGTTGCGGGATAAAAAGCTCTGGCCTAAGATGAGGTTATTTACTTGGCTTTTATTGCATCGTAGGGTGCTTACTGGTGAGCAACTTATGAAGCATGGTTTTCATGGCCCTTTTAGATGTGAAATGTGTGAAGAGAATGTAGAAACTCTCAACCATATTTTTATTGAGTGTACTTTAGCCTCTGAGCTATGGAGGAGAATGGCCACTTTCCTTGGCTTATAGTGGTCCAATTTTTTTACTTTTGACAAACTTTGGAGGGATTGGCCTAAACAAGAGGGTGTTGATAATTTTATTAGGCGGTTAGTTTGTATGGGTTCTACCATTCATATTTGGAATATCTGGAATGAAAGGAATAGATGAATTTTTAATCAAGATAGGAAGGATATTCACTATATTTTGCAAAAGACCATATCCAATTTAGTTGAATTAGTCCATCAAATCCTTAATCACCCCCAAAACTCCCACCAAATATGGGATCAAGTGATGCAAATATTGAAGATTAATTCTTCTAAGGGCAACCAACTTAAAGGGAATGTGAGTATTTGTAATATGGATATGACAAGAAATTGGCAACCTCCTCCTAAGGATTTTGGAAAAGTCAATATTCATGGAGCCTCTAGAGGGAACCCTGGAAAAGCCAGTGCGGGAGGAATTGGTAGACTTTCAGATGTCTCCTTATTTTTTACTTTTGCTAAGAATTTGGGTATTATTTCCAATAACCTTGTTGAGGGGTATGGTATCCTTAGAGGCCTTCAAGAGGCTACTAATGTTGGATGGTAAAAGGTGTTAGTTGAGTCTGACTTTCAACTCATGATTAATATTTTGAAGACTCCTAAGAATCATAAGGTTGATTGGAGAATAAAAAGAATTATTGAGAAAATTCAATTAATCCAAATGGGATTTTTGAAAGTTGATTACAATAATGTGGTCATAGATAAAAACAAGACTGCTGATGCTTTAGCTAATTAGGCTTTGGACAAAGGTGATCTTACTTGTTATGGCCACCCTCCTAGATGGTGGGATTTCTTAAATAAGGGAAACTCTTATTTCTATCATTTATTTGGATGGCTCCACTTCTGAAGGTACCTAGTTTCTTCTTGTTTTTTTTTTTGCTTCTCTTTGGTTTGATTAGGTTATTTTAGTTCCCTAGCTCAAACTATTCTTTATTTTGTTTCCTCTTTTGATTCTTGCCTTAATAGTCTTCTGGTCTAGAGAAGTCATTGTTATGTTCAATTTTTTTTGTTTTTTGTTTTTTGTTTTTTTGTTTAGTTTGTAAGGTGTAGTATGTGTTCTTTTGTTTTGTTTTGTTTTTGTGTTCTTTGTGTTGTTTTTTTTGTTCTTGTGTTCTTGTGTTTTTGTTGTTTTGTGTTTTTTTTTTTTTAATGTTTTTTGTTATTGTTCTTGTGTTTTTGTCGTTCTTGTTCTTGTGTTTTTGTATGTTTGTGTTAATTTGTGTTTTTATGTGTGAGTGTTTTCTATGTTTTTTGTTTTTGTTTATTGTCTGTTGATTGGTTGTTTTTATTTTTATTTTTTAATTTTTAGGTTTTGGTTGTGTTTATTTTTCATGTTTTTTTGGTTATGTATTTGTAGTGTTCTGTTGTTTTTGTCATGTTTGTGTTTTGTTATGTTGTTCTTGTGTTTTTTCTATGTGGTTCGTGTTGTAGTTTTTTTTATCTTATTGTGTGTGTGTGTGTGTTTGGTTGTGTCTTTCTTTTTCACACACTCAAGGAGCATGTTTTTTATTTTATTTTATTATTTTCATTGTTATTTATTTATTTATTTTTTAAAAATGTTTTTGTGTGTTTGTTTTCTCCTTGAGTATGTCAAAGGTGGTAGTCCAGGTTCGAGTCCTAGTTTTTTTTTGCGGAATGGATACCCCTGCCTCCTTGGGTCTTACTCGAAAGTGGTATCCCTTTTGGGATGTTTTCCATAAATAATAAAAAAAATGCTCTTAAAAAATATAATTATAGGTTTCACAATAATAATATGATTTTCTAAGGTTATAAAAATGCTTATCACTCCAGTTTTACTTTTAATAAACTTTAACCTTAGAATATATTTCCTTCTTATTCCTCCTATCAATATAAAACTTTAATATATGATAAAATGCTAAATATCTCAATTATTCAGGTGCTCCTTGTTGGTCTTGATGGACACTTTTCTCTATGGTCAAACCTGCTTGGAATGCTCCGTATGACTCTTCAAATATGCTTTAACCTTCATTAATTCTTCTCATCTTGTATTTTATTTTTAAGACACTAGAAAAATGACTATATTAATACCTCTATTGATATATGAGTGCTTCACCTTTATTTGGATGTGTGCCATGTGGTGTAGAAATTATTTGACACATTTTCTTCCTTCTTGGTGGTGCTAACTTTCATGAATAGAATAAAGTGGACACTTGTCACTTTATTTCTTGCAACTTGGGAGCTACACAGTCTTATTGAGTGCTTGGATTATAATGAAGAATGTTTGAACGTTTGAGTGCTCTTTTCTCATGAAGAGTTACGTTCAACCTTATGCACCAACTTATGTATTTAGTGTCAAGTGGAGATATTCCCTTATTTTGGAAGAGACAAGTGTAATCAACTCTTTGTGCATGCACTCTTTTCCAAACATATGGATTGTAAGGCTTTTGAATGCCTTTGCTCTTCCCAAAATTATTCTTGATCCTTGTAAAACGTATTCTAGCTTATTGAAAATGTATTCTTACTGGAGTTTCTCCTTCCTTTGGATGATGGTGGACTTGATTATTGATGGCTTCAACCAAAGATGTTCTTGTATGCTTCAATGGTGGCCCTATGGTAATCACTATGGCGGTTTATTTTTATTCTTTAATAATGCACCCTATGTTTTCTCTCTTATAATATACCCTATTATGAATGGATGTAATAGTACTTTTGTAGGTTGTGGATGATATTCTATACCTTCTTGGACTGGCCAAAACTTGAGCCTAATGAGTTCTTTTTCTTATGCTCTTTTGCTGGTGCTTTTTCCTGCAAGTGGGTGGACGTATGATGGAGTATTTGACCCTCTCTAATCTATTGCGGAATGGTGCTTTATATAGTGGTGGTTTTCACCACTTTCTTGGTGGTTTCCTATACCACTCCTAACTGTAAATATATTGTTTTTAAACACCTAAAATATTTCCAAATTTGGAGTTTTTTACCTTTTCAAAATATGCTGTACTTTGAGGGTTACTTTCCCTCATAAACATAGAATATTTTGCTTCTTCTTTCACTTTAAAATTCAGCATATGCTAACACTTATAAATCCTTTAATAAATCAATCTAATGTTGCTATAATATTTTAAATTTCTCAGATAATAAAGTGGTTTTATCCCACTTATCAATATTAAATAAATCTGATTTTCTCTTATTAAAAAATATCATATAATCAACTTCTTATCACTCCAATTAAACTTGTAATTTTCTTGTTATAATATGCAATTTTTCTATAAAATCAATGGTGTGAAATAGTATCCTTTCGTAGCTTAATGACACCTTAAAATATTATTCTTTGCTAGCTCTAAATGGCTCCAAAATATGATGCTTTAAAACTCTTAATAAAATCCTTTAAAAATTCTGCAATAGTAATCTATATGGTATCAATTTTATACATCTTTTTGTAGATTCTTCCTTCGTAGCTTACAGTCTTGTATTTGCTGGATTTTTACCCTTCAATTTGTTGTTAGTAGATCCTTCAATTTACAGCAATAATGGCTGCCTCAAAGCTTGCTTTATTTTCCTTTAAACATGTGCTTTCTTCTCCTTCAAACAAGTGCTTTCCTTTTCTTCAAACATGTGCTTTCTAACTTTGATTTTTACAGCTTCAAATGCTGTCAAAATTCACTCCAAATATGAAATCAACCTCCTTCATAGGTACTGTTACTAATCCTTATGCTTTGTTGTCCAAAGCTATCTCAAATATTTCCCAAAGCTTCTCTAAAATGCAGCTAATTTTGTTCTTACAATGCTGCCCAAAAATGCAGCTTAAACACCTAATTGTTATTCCAAAATCAGATTTGATGAAGTTTACTAACCTTCAAATTTTCTTCTCTCTTTGCTATCAAGCCTTCTCTTAGTTGTTTTTCCAAATATTCCTTGAAATCTTTTCCAAATATTTTCAATATGTAACTTTCCTTTTCCTTTCAAATTTTCTTCTAAAAATCAGCAACCTATGCTTTTATAAATTAGCCAACAAAACTTGTGTGGCTATTTTAAAATTTCTTAAAAGTGTGGATTTTACAATATTCTTGTTTTCTTTTGACTTCTTGCTAAATTTATCTTCAAATTTGACCTCTATCTCTATCTTCTCTCTCAAGAATCTGAATGTCTTGAGTTCTTCAAAATTTTATTCAAATTTTATAAACTTCTTGAAAAATAAATTTTCCTTGTGGGCTTGTTGTTGGATGGTGATAATTGTCCCAATTTATTTTGGTCAGGTACTATTTCTTCTTACAATCTTCTTCCATGAACTCTGCTTCAAATATCATTCAATAATGGCTGCTTTAGCTTCTGCAATAAGGCTTTTCTATAGCCTTCTTTTCTTCTTCAAAATCTTCTTTAGACCTCTATTATTGGGTCTTCTAATTCTGCAACATTCAAATCTATTTTTAATGAAATCTTACCTTGGTTTCTTCAAATTTCCACTATGGGAAATTCTTCAATGAGATCTATTTTTGGATCTCCAAAATCTGCAATAGGACTTTCAGTAGTCTTTCTATATTTAGTCTTCAATCTTCAATTTGCTTTGCTTCAATCTGCACTAGGACTTTCAATAGTCCTTCTATATTAAATATTTAATCTACTACTTCAATCTGAAATATGACTTTCAATAGTCCTTCTATCTTCAATCTTCAATCTTCAATCTTCCAATCTTGGAAGTTCTTCAATATGATCTCTCTTAGGGTCTCTTCAAGTAGCAACCTTGAAATTAGAACCTCTCCTTGATTCTTCTCAATATTCAATTGGGGCCTTCTTATTGGACCTCCTTCAATGTCTATTTTTTGCAATAGAACTTAAGAAACAATAATATATTCAAAGTTCCAAAAATAATAATCTTCACTAGCTATAACTAATGGAATCAAATCAATGTTGAATCCTACTCTTCACAGGTGTTCCTTCAACCTTATGAAAAGATTTTAGCCAATCAATAATTTAGAATCTATATTATTTAAATTAATTAAATTTATCAATAGGACCTCTTCTAAGGGTCTCTAAATATTCAATATCAAGGTCTATCTTCAAGACCTGTAAATTTTCTTCTATTCCAATTTTACTCTTAGAATAGACAAATCTATAACTTTCACTATTTTTTTCAACCCAGTGAGAAATGCTATCTTCTCTAGTTTTATTTTCTAGAGGTATTTTTCTTTTATCTTCTCCAGATTCTCTTTCTAGAGGTAATTTTATTTATCTTCTCTGGTTTCTCTTTCCAAAGGTAATATCCTTTATCTTCTCAGGTTTCTCTTTCCAGAGGTAATTTCCTTTATCTTTACCAGTCTCTTCTTAACCAATAGAAATCTCCTTCCTTCCAATATATATAATAACTTCTATCAAACAATCTCAAATTCAACCACTTTTGTAAGGGGCGGGTCCAAAGGTGCATATGGTTTGAAAAAATACAACAATGATGTTGAATAATGAAAAACTAGAATAGTTTCTAGTGGCTCTCTCAATTCCTATCTAGAATTATTGTGGCCAGATCTACCGTGGATCTGATACCACTATTAGCTTTTGATGAATAATCACTCAATAATATGGCCACTAAATAAATAATACTTAACTCAATATGAAGAAAATAATAATGGTAAGAAAATAAGCTTATATTTAGAATATGAAATAACTCAATATTGCTAATAGCAAATGTTGAAAAATAAAATAAAATCTTATTGAGTAAAAGATCTCAAATACATCATATTACATCACCTTCCATTGCTCCATGGGTTATGTCCCATCTCCTGAAATTTCCTTGTGATACTATTCTATTACAATTGCACATCCATATATAGGATGGAATGTGACTCTTCATATGGTGTTTCTTGGCCTACACTCTTCCTATGACTCTTCATATTCCTATTATAATGACACATGTACATAGGGATAACTATGCACATTTACATTGCCAAAATATCATTACACACTTGTATATTTATTACATTGCATAAAGTAAATACTTTCATATTAATCTAAGATACTCTTTCCTAATCTATAGATGTACCCATGTTGGTACATTGTCACGTACTAAATAATGTAATATATTCCAACAAATTCATCTACCACAAGAATAGAAAATGTTTCCTTAATGGTGAGCTTATTGAGCTCACAAAAATATACACACAACCACTAGGAGCCATCTTTCTTTCAAACAAAAAAGACTAGAGAAGAGTAAGGACTTTTACTAGGCTGAATGAATTTGAATTTTAATAATTCTTGTACTATTTTGTTAATTTTTTACTTAAGGGCATGGGGGTATCAGTAAGGTTTGATGTTAAGTGGTACACTACTAGGTACCAATGGGATGACATGACCATGGGAGGGATTGGGTGGTAATTCATTCGATCTCATAAAAAATACTTCATGCTTAGTCAAAATGAGCTACAAATATTTAGGAATTGTGTACTCTACTTATGTGGTTGGTTGGATTGCAAATATTTAAGTGATTACCCCACAAAAAGATTTTTTTAGCAACTTATCCATACAATTTGAACTAATAATCTGAGGAGGTCATACTTGTGAGCCACGAAGACTCTGAAGACTCAATATGACTTGAACAAGAAATTTATCCTCTACTTTTTCTACTAGGGTTAATAAATTCCCTTTTATGGCTGCTACCCTTCTTAGAAATAGTTCAATAGTTTCTCCACTTTTGACCTTCAAAGAATGCAATTGTATTTGTAGATTTAATATGGTAGCTTTATTTTTTGGTTCAAATATTTTTGCTAAGGTATCCCATGCATCTATGGATGTTCCTGTTGAACTGATATATGGTTGTATATCATCTCAAATTGCCAAATTTATGATCATAAGAGCTTTTGCTTTATCCTCCTCATATTTCTTTATATCACTTTTTTAGTAGGTTTGGTCTTTTCTCCCTTAACTATATCCCAAAGCTATTCTACTATTAAGATTGATCTTAATTTATTTTTCCATGTGGTATAGTTACGGCCTTTGAGAAATTGGAATTCAAATAGAAAAAGTTTGTTTGTAGTTGTCATGAGTAGACTACCTTGTGACTCCCAAATGTTGGAAATAGAATGCAATTTCAATTCTTTACAAATCTTCAAATGAACTATCAAATGTAGTCCTAGGTAGAATCCCTTTTATCTACAAAAATTGTGGATAACATATTTAATTCTAAATTTCATATACGATTTTTGATGTAGAACTCCTTATACCTTCAAAATTTGAAATTTAGAAATTTTTAAAAATAATATTTGCAATATTTTGTAATTCTAATTTGATGTAGAATCCTTATTTCTCCAACCTTATTTAATTTGCAAATATTTAATTGGTTTTGTAAACTATGGTATGCAATTTTAAAAAACTCTAATATAGCCTTCAAATTCAAAAAATGCTCTTTAGAGGAAGCATAATAATTTCTTCTATGATAATAAAAGTTTGCAATGAAAAGGTGGAGGATTGAGGAGGGACATTTTTCGTAGGACTGCCCAAACTATCAAACTTGTTTCGATGATATCTCAATCATCCGGACTCGGATTGAGCTAAAATTTTTAGGGTAGATGCCTGAAGAACCCTAGAATGTCTTCACAAATTTTTAGATCATTTGGAGAACCACTAGCACATCCCTATGTGTGAACAATATTTTTGGTAACCGACTGTGCGAGGGTTTCATCTGGGTTGAGTGCAAGCAGCTCCAGCGGTTGGTTTTTAGGGCCTTCGGGCCCTAACAACCAATATGTTTGTGGTTTATTCTTAATATTTTAGTAGGATATGTTGCAGGGGATCCAATATGGGTTAGAAATTTATCTTTCAATAGATCATGCTGTGAACTTGAGTGGCAATGACTTTCAATTTGCTACACAAAATAAAAGTGAAAACCATACCTTTCCACGATGTCTAGGGCAAGGATTAAAGATATCATGAAACAAGTTTCAAGCAGTTTATCAAAAAATGTCTCAGATCTCAAGTGAATCTGGTGCTAAGGTGCACCCACAAAATAATTCTACTGTGAAAACCCCTGTCAAGGGTAAGAATTTCGAAGACTCAACCCCAAAAATAAATTTTAGGGATACCCTCCATGGTGGAAAACCTTATCCCAATGCTAATATTAATCTTAGGGCTTCCCATAAACCTCTAAGAATGCCTAAGATTGATCCTAGGAAAACGGAGTCAAGATATCTTAAAGCAGCTGATGGAACTCCTATTTTTAATCTTGATATGGATAACATTCAGACTGGCATTGAAGATTTGGAAAAAAAGAGGACTAATTTGTCGGTTAGTGGGTTTTCGTCCAAGTCTATCTACTTTCAAATTCTGGGCTGCAAAAATATAGAAAACTAAAGGTGAGTTACAAATCTCTATTTATCCAAATGGTTATTTTCTTGTTTTATTTGCTAATTATGAAGATAGAGAGAAAACATTTTAAGGGGGTCCTTGGTTTTTTGGAAGTGCAGGGATTTTCATGAAGACCTGGCATACTAAATTTAAAGCCAAAGAAGATATGACTTCTATAGCTCCCATGTGGGTTAGAATCTTTGGCCTCCCTATTGAATTTTGGAATCCTATTGTTTTTTCTTCAATTGGAAACACTTTAGGAACTTTTATGATGACTGTTGATTTTACTCAAAATTTTGAACATATTATTTATACTCGGATTTGTGATTTAATAGATTTTTACAAACCCCTACCTAAAAAAATCACATTACATTTTGGAAAAAACACTTCGGAGCAAGTAGTGGACTATGATAAAATTCCTTTTAGTTGTAGAATTTACCAATGAATATGGTAATTTGGCTAGTGGTTGTCCAAATAAAATTCTTGATCAAAAGAAAGAAGATATAAACTCAGTAGGTTTCCAAATGCCTAAGAAGAAGAACACTCAGAAAAAACTAGTTATGAAGGATCAATCAAAGTCATCTGCTAATATGTTTGAAATCCTTTCCACAAATGATGTCCCAAGTGAGGAAGAGAAAATAATGGAAAAAAAATCTTAGAAACACAATTTAAATATGAAGGGAAGAACTCAGAGACAAACTAACAAATCAAAGGTTTTCAACAGAAAAAGGAAGAAAATTTACACAAGACAAAAAATCTCTTAAATGTCAAAAATTCAAATAATACAGGCCCCAATATAGACTCTATTGAACCGTCTAGTAAAATTTTGGTTGTGTACGAGCATTATTCAAGGTTATTAGCCATCTCATATTCAATTAGAGTAAGTCAAGAAACAAGGAAAAAAAATTGAAGATGGATTCTAATCAAAAAGTAGGTCGCAAGACCAATCAATATCATATGGTAAAAGAAGGTGAAAATCTTGTAGAGGAAGGTAAGATTAATGCCCTTCCCAAATTTTTTAGCCCTGGTATTAATGAAGATCATCATTTGGAATATTAGAGGACTCAAAGGGAGTATTTCAAAACAAAATGAAATTAGAAGAATGATTTAGATAAATCATCCACATCTTGTTTCCCTTCAATAAACGAAGATGTCAATCGAGGATATGGACTCAATTGCTAGTAAAATTTGGCCAGATGAAAAGTGGTTTCCCTTAGTTCCCAGGGGACTTTTGGTGGCATTGCTTGTCTTTGGGACCCAAAAGAGGAAGTTATTCACCATATGGTTGGTAGTTGGGGTCTTTTGTTTATAGCTATTCAAAGTAGACATTCCAACCAAATTATGCTCTGCATTATTGTTTATGCTACGACTACTTTGGAGAAAAAAAGAAGACAGGTGGAAGGATATAACTCATATTATCTCTCATTTTTCTAAAGCTTGGATCTTGATCGGAGGAGATTTCAATACCATCCTCTCTCTAAATGAGAAAATTGGGGGAAATAAAAATTTGGATAAAAGCACTGACCTCATGAGTGAATATATTGTAAACCTCCATCTTGTGGACATCCAACCAGATAATGACCTTATGACTTGGGCTAACAGAAGGTAAGGCTTATATTGTATAATGGAGAGATTGGATAGGTTTTTGCTCTCTTAAAATTTCTTAATCCATGGTCACATTCCTAAATTGAAGACTCTTAACAATACTGGTTTGGATCACTGACCAATCATGGTGGAAATGTGGAAAACCAATGTGAGTTTGTCTCATTTTCATTTTCAATTAATGTGTCTCAGAGACAGTTTCTGTAGACCTCGTGTGCAACAATGGTGGAAGGCAAGCCTAGGTATGGGACTAAGATGTTCTATTTTGCCAAAATACTGCAATACATTAAATCCAAAATCAAGATTTGGAACTGGAAGGAGTTTGGAGATGTTCATAAAAAAACATGAAGTTATTGCTCAACTTAAAAATTTGAATAAGAAAATCCATTTAGAAGGCCTCACAGAGAATAGAATTGAAGATGAAATTAAACTCACAACTCAGTTAGAGGAATAGGAAAAAAGGGAAGAAATCTTTTGGAAGCAAAAATATAGAATTCAATGGCTCGAAGAAGGAGATCGAAACACAATTTTTTTCCACAAATCTCTTCTATATCGAAGATATCACAACTTTATTTCTTCCCTGAAATCAAATTCTAGAGATGTTGTCTATACTTGGGATGGCATGAACTCTATTGTTGTCAATTACTTTTCCAATATTTGTGCTGCTACTCCTCTTGACTCGGCTTCTCAACAAAATTTTCTTCAAGCAATCCCTTATCTTATCACTTCTAAGGAGAACTCTATTTTGGTTGCTCCTATTACTATCAATGAGCTTCAACAAGTAGTTTTTAAAATGCAAAAAGGGAAAACCCCAGGTCATGATGGTTTTCCCATTTAGTTCTACCAAGAGTTCTAGGATATCCTTCATGATGATTTATTAGAGGTGGTGGAAGAACCCAGGAAAGCCAAAGAAATTTTGAAGGTTATCAATAAAACTTATATTACTCTTGTTCCAAAAGCTCAAGAGGTTGATCATATATCAACTTTTAGACCTATTGCTTTATGTAATGTTCTTCTCAAAATAATTA
This sequence comes from Wollemia nobilis, assembly GCA_028583015.1. NCBI lineage: Eukaryota > Viridiplantae > Streptophyta > Pinopsida > Araucariales > Araucariaceae > Wollemia > Wollemia nobilis. The sequence goes on from JAQPPZ010003098.1 coordinate 2,456,606, forward strand.
CTACGATCATGGCAGAAAGGTTGAAGCCTCTTTTGCATAAGATTATTTTCCCTGAGCAAGGGCATTATGTGGAAGGGCGTCAAATAGTAGATGAGATAGTTCTTGCTCACGAAGCCATCCATTCCATGGATATGCAAAAATCTCCTTCCATGTTCATTCGGTTAGACTTATACAAAGCTTATGACAGAGTGGATTGGCACGTCCTTATCAAAATTTTGATGCAATTTGGTTTCTCTAAGGATTGGATGGATTGGATTAGGGGATATATCTCTTCAGTTTCCTACTTAGTTCTTATCAATGGTAGGCCTTCTCAGTTGTTCCTATCTTCCAAAGGGATTAGGCAAGGTGACTCGCTATCCCCTTATTTATTCATCATTAATGTTGAATGCTTGGGTAGGACTATAGTTAAAAAGAGGGAAAACAAAACCCTTGAGGGAGTTACCATTGATCATGGAGCTAGAACTATCTCTCATATTCAATTTATGGATGACTCTACTCTTTTGGGTAAAGCTACAGTTAAGGAAGCTTCTAATATTAAGCAAATCATTAGTTGTTTTCTAAGGCTACTAGGCAGTTGATCAATGAAGACAAATCTAAAGTTATTTTCTTTCACCGCTCTTCCAGATAGGAATTCATGGTCTTGGATAAATTAAGATATAAGAAAACCTTCCTTTCGATCACTTATTTAGGTATTCCCATCATTATTCAAAGGCATAAAAATAAATATTGGAATTGGTTGTTGGAAAAAGTCAAGAAGAAAATTGGAAAGTGGACCAACAAGTGGATTTCTTCTGGGGGTAGAATCACCTTGGTAAAATCATTCCTTAAAGATATTCCTATTTATGTATCTTTCGTGTTGAATATCCCAAAGGCTATTCTTCGAGAACTGGATCAGATTAGTCATCGATTCCTTTGGAGTGGTACTAAGGAGAAAAGAAAATGGGCATTGGTGAAATGGGACACTTTATGTCTTCCTAATAATGAAGGGGGATTAGGTTTCTGGTCTTCTATTAATAACAACAAAGCTTTAGCTACTAAATTATATTGGAGGATTTTGCATAACCCCAATGCTCTTTGGGACAATAATCTCCGTGCTAAATATGTTGAGAACAAAAGTCTTGAAGACCTTATTCGCTATCAACTTCCTACCAAAAGTTCTCTCATTTTAGCAGTTCTTAATATTGGTGAGGATTTGATAAAGAAAAAATTATTTTGGATCATTCATAATGGTCAAAAGGCTAATTTTTGGATAGATTCTTGGGATGGTCACAAGCCTTTGATAACTCAGTTTCCCGATTGAAGGCCTTGGATGGAGGAGCTTCACTGAGCTAACTAGATAAAGATGGCTAATTACTGTCGGTACCATATTGGTAATTCAAAGGTTGGTAGATATTAAATCCCTATTGAGGACTGGCCTATTCAAATCCCAGAAAGGTAAATACAATATAACCAAGGCATCCTTCATATGAGATCTCTCTCTTTGTCCCATGAAAAATAATTTTTTGGATGGAACAACACTACTAAGGGTGAGTATTCAGTTGCTCAAGGTTATTTGACCTTATGCCCTAATAATCTCAACCAATATTCTAACATATTTTCTTAGTTGCGGGATCAAAAGCTTTGGCCTAAGATGAGGTTCTTTACTTGGCTTTTATTGCATCGTAGGGTGCTTACTGGTGAGCAACTTATGAAGCATGGTTTTCATGGCCCTTTTAGATGTGAAATGTGTGAAGAGAATGTAGAAACTCTCAACCATATTTTTATTGAGTGTACTTTAGCCTCTGAGCTATGGAGGAGAATGGCCACTTTACTTGGCTTATAGTGGTCCAATTTTTTTACTTTTGAACAACTTTGGAGGGATTGGCCTAAACAAGAGGGTGTTGATAATTTTATTAGGCAGTTAGTTTGTATGGGTTCTACCATTCTTCTTTGGAATATCTGGAATGAAAGGAATAGCTGAATTTTTAATCAAGATAGGAAGGATATTCACTATATTTTGCAAAAGACCATAGCCAACTTAGTTGAATTAGTCCATCAACTCCTTAATCACCCCCAAAACTCCCACCAAATATGGGATCAAGTGATGCAAATATTGAAGATTAATTCTTCTAAGGGCAACCAACTTAAAGGGAATGTGAGTATTTGTAATATGGATATGACAAGAAATTGGCAACCTCCTCCTAAGGATTTTGGAAAAGTCAATATTCATGGAGCCTCTAGAGGGAACCCTGGAAAAGCTAGTGCGGGAGGAATTGGTAGACTTTCAGATGTCTCCTTTTTTTTTACTTTTGCTGAGAATTTGGGTATTATTTCCAATAACCTTGTTGAGGGGTATGGTATCCTTAGAGGCCTTCAAGATGCTACTAATGTTGGATGGTAAAATGTGTTAGTTGAGTCTGACTTTCAACTCATGATTAATATTTTGAAGACTCCTAAGAATCATAAGGTTGATTGGAGAATAAAAAGAATTATTGAGAAAATTCAATTAATCCAAATGGGATTTTTGAAAGTTGATTACAATAATGTGGTCATAGATAAAAACAAGAGTGTTGATGCTTTAGCTAATTAGGCTTTGGACAAAGGTGATCTTACTTGTTATGGCCACCCTCCTAGATGGTGGGCTTTCTTAAATAAGGGAAACTCTTATTTCTATCATTTATTTGGATGGCTCCACTTTTGAAGGTACCTAGTTTCTTCTTGTTTTTTTTTTTTGCTTCTCTTTGGTTTGATTAGGTTATTTTAGTTCCCTAGCTCAAACTATTCTTTATTTTGTTTCCTCTTTTGATTCTTGCCTTAATAGTCTTCTGGTCTAGAGAGGTCATTGTTATGTTCAATTTTTTTTGTTTTTTGTTTTTTTGTTTAGTTTGTAAGGTGTATGTGTTCTTTTGTTTTGTTTTGTTTTTGTGTTCTTTGTGTTGTTTTTGTTGTTCTTGTGTTTTTGTTGTTTTGTGTGTTTTTTTTTTTTAATGTTTTTTGTTATTGTTCTTGTGTTTTTGTATGTTTGTGTTAATTTGTGTTTTTATGTGTGAGTGTTTTCTATGTTTTTTGTTTTTGTTTATTGTCTGTTGATTGGTTGTTTTTTATTTTTATTTTTTAATTTTTAGGTTTTGGTTGTGTTTATTTTTCATGTTTTTTTGGTTATGTATTTGTAGTGTTCTGTTGTTTTTGTCATGTTTGTGTTTTGTTATGTTGTTCTTGTGTTTTTTCTATGTGGTTCGTGTTGTAGTTTTATTTTATCTTATTGTGTGTGTGTGTGTGTGTGTGTGTGTGTTTGGTTGTGTTTTTATTTTTGACACACTCAAGGAGCATGTTTTTTATTTTATTTTATTATTTTTATTGTTATTTATTTATTTATTTTTTAAAAATGTTTTTGTGTGTTTGTTTTCTCCTTGAGTATGTCAAAGGTGGTAGTCCAGGTTCGAGTCCTAGGTTTTTTTGGCGGAATGGATACCCCTGCCTCCTTGGGTCTTACTCGAAAGTGGTATCCCTTTTGGGATGTTTTCCATAAATAATAAAAAAAATGCTCTTAAGAAATATAATTATAGGTTTCACAATAATAATATGATTTTCTAAGGTTATAAAAATGCTTATCACTCCAGTTTTAATTTTAATAAACTTTAACCTTAGAATATATTTCCTTCTTATTCCTCCTATCAATATAAAACTTTAATATATGATAAAATGCTATGATAAATATCTCAATTATTCAGGTGCTCCTTGTTGGTCTTCTTTGGACACTTTTCTCTATGGTCAAACCTGCTTGGAATGCTCCGTATGACTCTTCAAATATGCTTTAACCTTCATTAATTCTTCTCATCTTGTATTTTATTTGTAAGACACTAGAAAAATGACTATATTAATACCTCTACTGATATATGAGTGCTTCACCTTTCTTTGGATGTGTGCCATGTGGTGTAGAAATTATTTGACTCATTGTCTTCCTTCTCGGTGGTGCTAACTTTCATGAATAGAATAAAGTGGACACTTGTCACTTTATTTCTTGCAACTTGGGAGTTACACAGTCTTATTGAGTGCTTGGATAATAATGAAGAATGTTTGAACGTTTGAGTGCTCTTTTCTCATGAAGAGTTACGTTCAACCTTATGCACCAACTTATGTATTTAGTGTCAAGTGGAGATATTCCCTTATTTTGGAAGAGACAAGTGTAATCAAGTGTAATAAATATATTGTTTTTAAATACCTAAAATATTTCCAAATTTGGAGTTTTTTACCTTTTCAAAATATGCTGTACTTTGAGGGTTACTTTCCCTCATAAACATAGAATATTTTGCTTCTTCTTTCACTTTAAAATTCAGCATATGCTAACACTTATAAATCCTTTAATAAATCAATCTAATGTTGCTATAATATTTTAAATTTCTCAGATAATAAAGTGGTTTTATCCCACTTAGCAATATTAAATAAATCTGATTTTATCTTATTAAAAAATATCATATAATCAACTTCTTATCACTCCAATTAAACTTGTAATTTTCTTGTTATAATATGCAATTTTTCTATAAAATCAATGGTGTGAAATAGTATCCTTTCGTAGCTTAATGACACCTTAAAATATTATTCTTTGCTAGCTCTAAATGGTTCCAAAATATGATGCTTTAAAACTCTTAATAAAATCCTTTAAAAATTCTGCAATAGTAATCTATATGGTATCAATTTTACACATCTTTTTGGAGATTCTTCCTTCGTAGCTTACAGTCTTGTATTTGCTGGATTTTTACCCTTCAATTTGTTGTTAGTAGATCCTTCAATTTACAGCAATAATGGCTGCCTCAAAGCTTGCTTTCTTTTCCTTTAAACATGTGCTTTCTTCTCCTTCAAACAAGTGCTTTCCTTTTCTTCAAACATGTGCTTTCTAACTTTGATTTTTACAGCTTCAAATGCTGTCAAAATTCACTCCAAATATGAAATCAACCTCCTTCATAGGTACTGTTACTAATCCTTATGCTTTGTTGTCCAAAGCTATCTCAAATATTTCCCAAAGCTTCTTTAAAATGCAGCTAATTTTGTTCTTACAATGCTGCCCAAAAATGCAGCTTAAACACCTAATTGTTATTCCAAAATCAGATTTGATGAAGTTTACTAACCTTCAAATTTTCTTCTCTCTTTGCTATCAAGCCTTCTCTTAGTTGTTTTTCCAAATATTCCTTGAAAGCTTTTCCAAATATTTTCAATATGTAACTTTCTGCTTCTACTTTTTGCAGTCCTTTTCCTTTCAAATTTTCTTCTAAAAATCAACAACTTATGCTTTTATAAATTAGCCAACAAAACTTGTGTGGCTATTTTAAAATTTCTTAAAAGTGTGGATTTTACAATATTCTTGTTTTCTTTTGACTTCTTGCTAAATTCATCTTCAAATTTGACCTCTATCTCTATCTTCTCTCTCAAGAATCTGAATGTCTTGATTTCTTCAAAATTTTATTCAAATTTGATAAACTTCTTGAAAAATAATTTTTCCTTGTGGGCTTGTTGTTGGATGGTGATAATTGTCCCAATTTATTTTGGTCAGGTACTCTTTCTGCTTACAATCTTCTTCCATGAACTCTGCTTCAAATATCCTTCAATAATGGCTGCTTTAGCTTATGCAATAAGGCTTTTCTATAGCCTTCTTTTCTTCTTCAAAATCTTCTTTAGACCTCTATTCTTGGGTCTTTTAATTCTGCAACATTCAAATCTATTTTTAATGAAATCTTACCTTGGTTTCTTCAAATTTCCACTATGGGAAATTCTTCAATGAGATCTATTTTTGGATCTCCAAAATCTGCAATAGGACTTTCAGTAGTATTTCTATATTTAGTCTTCAATCTGCACTAGGACTTTCAATAGTCCTTCTATATTAAATATTTAATCTACTACTTCAGTATGAAATATGACTTTCAATAGTCCTTCTATCTTCAATCTTCAATCTTCAATCTTCCAATATTGGAAGTTCTTCAATATGATCTCTCGTAGGGTCTCTTCAAGTAGAAACCTTGAAATTAGAACCTCTCCTTGATTCTTCTCAATATTCAATTGGGGCCTTCTTATTGGACCTCCTTCAATGTCTATTTTTTGCAATAGAACTTAAGAAACAATAATATATTCAAAGTTCCAAAAATAATAATCTTCACTAGCTATAACTAATGGAATCAAATCAATGTTGAATCCTACTCTTCACAGGTGTTCCTTCAACCTTATGAAAAGATTTTAGCCAATCAATAATTTAGAATCTATATTCTTTAAATTAATTAAATTTATCAATAGGACCTCTTCTAAGGGTCTCTAAATATTCAATATCAAGGTCTATCTTCAAGACCTGTAAATTTTCTTCTATTCCAATTTTACTCTTAGAATAGACAAATCTATAACTTTCACTATTTTTTTTCAACCCAGTGAGAAATGCTATCTTCTCTAGTTTTATTTTCTAGAGGTAATTTTTTTTTATCTTCTCCAGATTCTCTTTCTAGAGGTAATTTTCTTTATCTTCTCTGGTTTCTCTTTCCAAAGGTAATATCCTTTATCTTCTCAGGTTTCTCTTTCCAGAGATAATTTCCTTTATCTTTACCAGTCTCTTCTTAACCAATAGAAATCTCCTTCCTTCCAATATATATAATAACTTCTATCAAACAATCTCAAATTCAACCACTTTTGTAAGGGGCGGGTCCAAAGGTGCATATGGTTTGAAAAAATACAACAATGGTGTTGAATAATGAAAAACTAGAATAGTTTCTAGTGGCTCTCTCAATTCCTATCTAGAATTATTGTGGCCAGATCTACCGTGGATCTGATACCACTATTAGCTTTTGATGAATAATCACTCAATAATATGGCCACTAAATAAATAATACTTAACTCAATATGAAGAAAATAATAATGGTAAGAAAATAAGCTTATATTTAGAATATGAAATAACTCAATATTGCTAATAGCAAATGTTGAAAAATAAAATAAAATCCTATTGAGTAAAAGATCTCAAATACATCATATTACATCACCTTCCATTGCTCCATGGGTTATGTCCCATCTCCTGAAATTTCCTTGTGATACTATTCTATTACAATTGCACATCCATATATAGGATGGAATGTGACTCTTCATATGGTGTTTCTTGGCCTACACTCTTCCTATGACTCTTCATATTCCTATTATAATGACACATGTACATAGGGATAACTATGCACATTTACATTGCCAAAATATCATTACACACTTGTATATTTATTACATTGCATAAAGTAAATACTTTCATATTAATCTAAGATACTCTTTCCTAATCTATAGATGTACCCATGTTGGTACATTGTCACGTACTAAATAATGTAATATATTCCAACAAATTCATCTACCACAAGAATAGAAAATGTTTCCTTAATGGTGAGCTTATTGAGCTCACAAAAATATATACACAACCGCTAGGAGCCATCTTTCTTTCAAACCAAAAAGACTAGAGAAGAGTAAGGACTTTTACTAGGCTGAATGAATTTGAATTTTAATAATTCTTGTACTATTTTGTTAATTTTTTACTTAAGGGCATGGGGGTATCAGTAAGGTTTGATGTTAAGTGGTACACTACCAGGTACCAATGGGATGACATGACCATGGGAGGGATTGGGTGGTAATTCATTCGATCTCATAAAAACTACTTCATGCTTAGTCAAAATGAGCTACAAATATTTAGGAATTGTGTCCTCTACTTAAGTGGTTGGTTGGATTGCAAATATTTAAGTGATTACCCCACAAAAAGATTTTTTTAGCAACTTCTCCATACAATTTGAACTAATAATTCTGTAGGAGGTCTTTTGAGCTGAATATTTTTCTTTGGCCAACCTCACCAAGCTTCTGGCTTGCATCATTGTTCGCAGTTTGAACATATTAACCTCAAACTTGAGATCATCCTTCAATCTATTGATGAAACAACTCAAAACAATCCTTCATTCAACCCCTTGGTCCTATTATCCAATTTTTCAAATTGGGTTTGGTAGTCATGAACTCTTGAGGTTTGTCTTAGTTTGATTAATGCTCCTGTAAAATGTTCATACTCACTAGGGCAAAAACATACGAGTAATTATGACTTAAAAACTTCACAAGAAGGGTCGAGAATTGTGTATTGTAACCATTTATACCACTGTGAAGTTTCAACTTCAAAGTTGAAAGATTTCATAGTGATCCATAAATATTTAGGGACATTGTGAATTTTGAAAAACTGATCTGCACAACACAACCACCCATCTGCATCCTTTCCATTGAACTCAAGAAAGTACAATTTAGGCATCTTAAAGAGAGCATCCTGGTCAAAAAGAGTGTGAGAATATTCCTTGTTATTATGGGGTCCTTTATCATGACACTCAAATACCTTTGGGCCATACTTAAGTAGTGCATCAAGCTCTAAGAAGTGTTCTTCAAATTTGGCTTTGGAGCTGAAATTGTCACTTCTTAAACATTGTACGTCATCCTGCACATTTTTATTGCATTGACAAGAGTACTAAGTGATGAGTGTTAAAGTGTTACAGTATGTGGATCTGGTTTACTTATATATTCTTTACAAATGAATGGATATGAATACTAAGTGATGAGTGTTACAGTATGTGGATCTGGTTTACTTATATATTCTTTACAAATGAATGGATATGAATGGTTTTTAATTGTTGTTTCATCTTAATATCATTATTTATGCATCAAAATGATTAACTATTATAAAAGTGATTTATGCATGTATTTTACACAAATTGTGTGCGAGATATTGTGTTGTTAGTCAGATATGTGTATGAGGCTGAGCAAAGGCCATGGCTGATAAATTAAGAAACTGGCATACATAGATTGGTTGAACGTATGATGCACTTGCGGGATCTACGGATAAGTGCTATAGAAAGGTGCTAAGGAAGAGTACTACAAAAAGGTGCTATTGAAAGAATCTACTGAAAGGGTGCTATTGAAAGAGCGAAGTCAAAATTGATCGAACCTTGTTACCACATCACGTCCAACAGGAGCATATTATACATAGTCAGCCATTTGACTATCAACATTGGAAACATATTTGGAATTTTGATTATTATTAAATAAAAAGCTGTAAAGTTGTTATTAAAGTTGGAGAGGATCAAAGTTGTTAAATTATTCTGCCAACTTATTTTGTCTTTCCTTAAGATTAGGATAAATAGACTATTATTGTTATTCCTTAAATTAAATAGTTGTTAAAGTGGTTGCCACTTGGGCTTGCGTTGATTAGTCCAAAGTCTCATTTGTTGTGAAATTGTATTTGTTTAGAAAAGTTGTTAGTACGTAGGTTAGGATTTAGATTTTTTAGTTAGAAAGAGAAAAAACATTATGTAAGACTTCATTGAGAATAATTGTATAAATTATAGTGAAGAGGTCTTTGAAAAGGTCCTCTCTCTCAAAAAAAGAAGTTGAATAAGTTGCTCCTAGAAAAAGTTTCTCGTAGTATTTTGAGGAAAATTACAATTTCCAACAGTGTACATGATTGAAGTTTAGCAATAAAATAGTATTCTCTTTCCATATATTTTGCAATGTTGTTTTGTCTTTTGCAATGATTTATTTTCTTCTATAGAATATTTATTTTTCTTGCATCAATGAATAGTTAAGATGTTAGAATAGGTTAAATGAAATAGTAGTTACTGAGATAAATTAGCATAGAGGAGAAGAGAAATATATTGTCCTTTTTGAAGGCAGGGCCCACTTCTACAAGACCAGTCCCTACTCTCTCACTCCTACAATAGAATAGGATTAGTTAGTATAAAATAGAATTAATATAAATTAAACTGCATTATTTATTTCAAAAGTAAAATAGTCAAAATATCATTAAATGAACGTGGATCCACATTCATTAGGTTAATTTCATATTAAAAAGAATTACATTTAAAAATATTTTACTTTTTTTGTAACCTGATCTTAAGAAATTAAATTAATTAAGCTAGTTATTGTCATGGAATATCTATATTGGATATCTATTATTTAAATCAATTAAGACCTGGATTGATAAATTAAATGATTAGTTGTTCAAGCTAGACATTTTTTATGTCATTTTCAGGAAGAACATTGTCATTGCATTAATCTGAAGACTATTGGACCACATAAGGGAGGAAGCTTACCTACACATGGAGGATGGTACAAGTAGCAATCAACACACGTATAGAGTTGTATGTGGAGGGTGGCACAAGTAGTGATCAATGCACACGCACACCAAGCATCCCCCACCTTAGGTGGACCAGGTTCTATTTTCTTAAATCAACTTTTATTGCTTTCCTAGAGTTAGCTTTTATTTTCCAGTCATTTATTTTCCAGCATTTACTTTTTAGCAATTTTCCTTTCAACAATTTATTTTTTAAGCAATTTATTTTCCTACATAGTGTGGTTGTTGCTAGTTTAAATCACAGACTCTTTGGCCTGCAAAAACACAAGGTAGCACAGAAAGTAGGTGTGACTGAGTGACACAAACATAGTGAAAACATCCCTTAGAATTTGTTGGTCACAAATCTGCCTAAGTATAAGATATTATCACTTGTGCACCCTAGACTCGGCCAACATTGAAAGGACGAAGGAAAGAGGTGTCCTACGAACCAATATCCAGAGAGGGTTGGTTCCCTTACTAAATCCTACACTATTGAAGACTAAAGTTGCGGGAAAGAAATTGGAAATAACCGAAAGAAAGGGAAATATGGCCACAGGTCGAATATGTAGGATTGGGGCAGACTAACAACAAAAATTCCACCAAGTTTTATATAGCATATCATAGAAAGTAAGCAGCAGAATTAATTCACAATATCGCAAAGACAAATTTCAGAATCACACTCCAGTACTCACTCCCTCACCAACAATGTTCAAACCCAGATAGCAAAATTTAAACTTAACAACAGATAATGAACATGAGCATGAAATAGAAGTGCTTGAAGTAGAAATAAATCACATAGAAATTGCATGTAAAATTCAGAAGCCAAATTTCATTTATTTATGCAGAGAACTTGAAAAGTTTTCTCGCAGAATGTCTCCTCCTTTACAATGAAAATTTGATTAGTATTTATAGAGGTTTTTGCCTCTTTCATTAAATACATATGGAGGCAAGGTGTCGGCCACTCAGACACCAATAGCAGCAACTCTCACCTCGGTAACAACCATGAACCAATGAACAAATTCCAAAGGAAATATCTACTGATTTTATCACATGGCATATCAAGCTTCAACAGGAATCAACGATCTGATTTCATTCTCTATGGTGGTGCCTTGGAAATGCATACCCACGAAGTGGTCGGTGCCTAAAAAATGAACAATATTGCACTGGAATCAAAAGCACCTGGCAGTTTTGGTGATAAAATTGCCACAGGAATTAATTTTATCAATATTAATCCTTTTTCAAAGAAGATTTTTATTGGAAACATGAAACTTCACCCAAAATGAGCCCTCATCTTCAATTCGCCTGAAACGAGCTTTTGCTTGGAATGTGCACTTAATACTTTTATCCTGTGTGAATGAAATTTTACCCCAATATTTGTCTTTTTCTTTGGAAGATCTTCTACCGCCATAAGTAGAACCAATCTTGGAAACTTCATTTCTTTGAAAATTAATAAAAACTCGGTAGAATAGTTGCACCAATGAAATGCCTAAAAGGAGAAATATTTATTATATTTTGGAGCGAAAAAGGCATTTCGAAAGCGAAAAGGGTATTTCGGAGAGCGAAAAGGGCATTTCGGACCAAAACATTTCGGAGAAAAAGTATTTTACTTTGATTGCACCCAAAATTACACCCATCAAAAAACTTCAAAAAATAATGTTCAATGTGCGAAAACACTCAAGAAGCATTTGTAAGTTTTACTGGCAAATTTACAACAAAATTTCAATGTGGAAAAAATGCCAACATTTTTGGTGGCTCGCAAGGTATTCAGCTCGCCTGAATTCAATCGATCCCAGGCCTTCATTCATTGGGCATAGAGTCCCCGCTATCAATTGCATCTGATGGTTGGCTACTGGTACCAGCTTCGTCTTGCTTTTTGAGATGTGCCGCTATGGATTCATACACTGCAACTGCATCAGCCCATGCATCTATAGTAATTGCCTCACAAAATTTGAGTGTATTCACAAGATATTGAAAGGTCTCAATCTTTTCAAGATCAAGATATTTAGCTTTTTGGCTAAGCTCCAGTAATCCTGACTCAATGCGGATGAATATTTGCATCAACGACAGTACGTGCTCTTCAATGATGGGCTCCTCCAAGTTATCAATATCTGAGGTATCATCCATGAAAATGGTCCATAATGCATCCAGGTCTTTCTTCGCTAGAATATTACCCTGATCATCAACAAAGCTAGGGAAACCATTAGCTGCAATGGTCTCAAAGTGAACCAAAGAAATGCGTCTCTCATGCTCGAATGTTTCCTATAGCTTACGGGCTTCCTTAACTAGTTCCATATTGGAGAAAAAACTATGCACGGTAATCTTGGCACTTGCCCAATCATGGGCTATTTCACTCATTGGACGAAAGAAAAGATCAATTTGAGTCATTGATTGGGTCTTCGTGGCCATTTCCAACTTTGGCTCTAAATATTGCTCTATGTTGTCCACTATAGGTCTGCCATATGAAATAATTGCTTGTACCTCCTAAAGAAACATGAGAACTAAGGTAGCCTTGGTTGCCATCTTCTTACAATTATTCAACAATTGACTGCAAGCTTCTTTAATATTATCCTTGGTAAGATTCACGGTTTGCATTGCTTTTACCGCCAACTGATTTTGCAAGTTTTGAAGTTGGTCCTACAAGGTGATGGAAAAGCAGTTTCCCTCCAGTGTATTTTTCTTGATTGGAGCAAGAGCTGCTCTGCTTGTACTACTTCCTAAAATATTTGAGGGAATATATTTTCCCTTGATTGTAGTAGGAGGAGGCTTATGTCCGGGTGGAAAGCCCGAACATAGAAGAAGTGGGCCTGAGAGGGTGTAGGTCGGATCTTCTCTGGAATTCTCCTCCAACTCCTCCAAAATCGGATATTGAAGTCCATGATGCTCTCTAGAGGTGCTCTCATGATGTGCATCAAGAGTTGGAAGGGATCTTGTGAGTCGTCAAATGTGTCAATGAGCACTCCCGCTAAGTCATCCCATGAGCAGATGCTCTTACATCGGAGCATTTTATACCATTACAGTGTGCTTCATTCGAGAGATAAGACCAGAAGTCTGATCATGACATCTTCATGGGCTATGCCATAGAGGGTTGCTAGAGCAGCAACATCTTCAAGGTGCTCTCGGGCCATTCCCTCAGTACCATTGTATTTCGTTAGGGTCTTTAGGGCACTTTTAGGAATCTCATGCTTACTAAAGTAGGTGTGACTGAGTGACACAAACACAGTGAAAATATCCCTTAGAAGTAAAACAGTTTTAACAACACTTTAATTTTTCTTATTATGCTAAAATCAGCTAGCTAATCTATCTTGGTTTCAGTACAATCAAAACTGTTTTAGAAAAAACAACAAAAACAAAAACAGAACCAAAAACAAGAATATATATATATATATATATATATATATATATAACAGAGAAGTAAAAGTTGCTAGATGGTGGAAAATTGTCTTAATCAATCTGTGATTGACCTCATAAACATTACTAATAGAACAAGAAGTTAACATTATTTTTGAAAAAAGACACCAAACATCTAGGATAGAGTGGGAACACTTGTGCAAACATCTTGATATCATAAAAGACAAATCAGACGAGTTGGATAAAATCCAAAGGAAACATAAATAAAATTATAGGGCCATATTTTCACTCACCCTACCTTGACCTTATAAGAAGTTGTGAGTGGTGGCTAGGGGATAGGAGAGCAACAGTCAATTCGATCACCTACTCGTGGGACCAATATTTTGAGGATTCCCTTACCATTCATAGTATCCTAGAAAAAATAGAAGATAGGGAAGTGAACCTAGAATATAGCAAGAGATATCACAGGGTACCTAAAGTAGTTCACTTTAGAGAACTATGTCAAGAATTGCGTTATGAATTATAATTTGAAAGCCCTAACCCAATTCTGAAACAAGCTTTTATTGTCCAATTGATTACTGTGCTAACAAAATATTTTGACTTTAACGTGAAGAATTATATGACTCTTTATTGAATAAATACTTCTCTTTAACAAGCAACAAATACATTACCTATTAAATAAGTTGTTGCTTTATATATATACACATATATATAAATATTATCTGTTAATATATAACTTGAAAAAAAAATATTATGCTTCTTTTTGTTCCATAATGGAGTTCCAATATTTGCAATACTCTCATATTATTCTTCATCAATTTTTAGTCTCAATATTATTTCAAAAAGATCCTAAAAAGACATTTTTTTTTGTAAAAGCTTGAGAACTTGTAGGAAATTATTGCCACATCTTGCATAACACTTTGTGTTAAAACAAATCTAGGTGTTTTCAATTACTTAGCCACCACTAGTGTTTTCAAAAAATATTAATTAAAAATCAAATGATCTTTGGGTGTTATAAGTTTCTCCTAGTCAATTAAGTTTCCTCTTGGACTACGCACTTCATAACAAATAAAAATATTGTGAAGTTTGTAAAGAATAACTCATGAGTTACTATTGCTAATCCAATTATGCACATGGTCTAGAAAGCTAGTGAATTGGCAAAAGGACAAGCTCCCTCTTCATCCCCCCCGAAAAAAAACATCTCTTGCTCTCTCTCTAAACGAGCAAGTATCCCAAAAAAATATCTCTTCCCTTTCCCTTAAATGAGCAAGAATTCCAAAAAGTAATAAAAATCCCTTGCTCTCTCTCAAACTGAGCAAGTATCCCAAATAAAATTCAATAAAATAAGGGAGAAGAGCTTAAATCCCTAGAATTATTAGTTTTTTGAAAACCATAGGGTGATCCTCATTACAGTAATGGGTTGAATGAAACCCACCTGGAAACAAGGTATCCTTACGCAATAGTGCTAAGTCTGGACAAGACCTATGGATGCTCATAGATAAGCTAACTTGTTGGCATAAGTGACCATTGGTTTACTCAATCCTTACTCATGATGAGAAATGAACATTCATTGCACACACAATTGGTCCTTGAGAGGCTTGAAAACACTAGGAAAACCTTAGCATCATATCGATTTGTGAGATGAATAGATGAATTTGTTTAAGGTCACTAGGATTTTTGAGCCTGTATGAAACAACTCTAGAATATCATAAGCAAGCAAAAGTCATGAGTAACTTTCTATTCCACATGTAGGTACTATAGCTCATCCCATCCTACAAAAAATGTGGTTGGTATTTCCAAGAACCTTAATATTTACTTATAGGGATAAAGCAGTAAGGATAGGGTTACAATTCCCATTAGGACTCTGATAGAGTGGTTGGGAATCCAATTCCCCAAAGCTTTGCACCCCTATAAGAACAAAAACTACTCCCAAAGGAAAGAAATACCATCAAGATGACATCAAAAAAACTATCATATTCTTCTATTCAAAATAAATGTTGAAATCATCCAAGCCTTTGATAAAGATATATTTTTTATATATTGATGACTGATATGAGATTTACATCCATTATTTTTCTCACATGGAACTCCTTATGAAATCAAAGGAAGAAAATCATTCAAAAAAAATTTACTCCCATACCATTAAAATAAATAAAATAATATATATATATATATATATATATATATGTTAAAAATTTCCTATAAATATAAGCATCTTTAAATAAAAATATTTCTCTCTATTTTTTTATTTTGGATATATAGCCAAAATTACAGTTTTGGGGGAGGTATAAAGCTAATACAATAAAGTCCACAATACAGTTTGGGGGGGAGAAAATTTTTGCAATAAAATAAAAATTTCTTAGTAATATTTTAGTAGTATAGTTTCAGTAGAATAGTTTCTGTAACAGAGTTTCGGTAGCATAGTTTTTGTAGTAGAGTTTCAGTAGTAAGCTTTCCATAGATTCTTTCAGTAGATCCACACTGGACTTCAAATGACTTTTAAATTCACCTTAATGATAGGAGCTATGCATTGGACTTCAAAGGATGTTTTAATTCGGTAGAAGATTTAACAAAATTAATAATTAAATTAAATGGTTTAGCGGTGTTTCAAAATTTGATCAGGAGCTAGCCTTGGATCTGTCGTGTCAAACCAAGAGCAACACAATTATTGTTTTTTCGAATGAGAAAGGAGGTACCACAATGCCATAGAGGCACCTAAGGAAAACAAGGTGTGGTCACGTGGATGTTTAAACGCCATGTTAGGTTCGAAAGTAAGCAACACAGAGGAAAATAAAG
This sequence comes from Wollemia nobilis, assembly GCA_028583015.1. Taxonomy (NCBI): domain Eukaryota; kingdom Viridiplantae; phylum Streptophyta; class Pinopsida; order Araucariales; family Araucariaceae; genus Wollemia; species Wollemia nobilis. The sequence continues at coordinate 2,472,870 of JAQPPZ010003098.1, forward strand.
TGATGTGGCAAGGAAGTTAGCTTTGGATGACAAGTTGTGGACCTCCCATTGGTTGATACAATGGTAAATTAACCCACAAAGAAAACAACAAAGGGCAATAAAAGGAAAAATACCTTGAACATCATCACCATACCCATGCACCCAAAAAAGAGCAGAGCCATGGATCAAAGATCTTAGCCATCGATTAGAAAATGGATTGAGGGCCGTAAATTCCTCAAGACTCGATGCAAGTGGATGACATAATTGACACATGCAAAATATCAACTCAACACGAAGATTTCCACCATTGATTGAGGATGATCCATGATGAGGGTTTAATAAAAAAATTGAAAGGCTAATTTAGGGAAAAAAGCCCTAAGCTACCACCTTGAGCATAGTCTTCGATCACAAATGACGTAGTCTATTAGGAAGAACTATGCAGTTGCGAAAGGGTTGAGAAACTAGTTACATATGATGCTAGAGGCAAAGGTCGAAGAAAAGCGAGAAGCAACTACTATCTTAAAGGTAAAATTCACCTTGTTGCAACTCTTTTAAGGGATTTGCTCAGACTAGGACCCAAAATTCAAAATTTCTTCTTTCTTCTGAGTAATTTTTAAAATATTAAAGGAATTTCCTTTAAACTTGTCTAAAAAATCGTGTTTTGAAGCTGAATCCAAGAGAAATTTGGAAGCCCTTTGGAAAATCTATAGAATTACCATGCCGCGTCCAGCAGGAGCATATTATACACAGTCAGCCATTTGACTATCAACATTGGCAACATATTTGGCATTTTGATTATTATTAAATAAAAAGTTGTAAAGTTGTTATTAAAGTTGGAGAGGATCAAAGTTGTTAAATTATTTTGCCAACTTATTTTGTCTTTCCTTGAGATTAGGACAAATAGGTTATTATTGTTATTCCTTAAATTAAATAGTTGTTAAAGTGGTTGCCACTTGGGCTTGTGTTGATTAGTCCAAAGTCTTGTTTGTTGTGAAATTGTATTTGTTTAGAAAAGTTGTTAGTACGTAGGTTAGGATTTAGATTTGTTAGTTAGAAAGAGACAAAGAACATTACGTAAGACTTCATTGAGAATAATTGTATAAATTACAGTGAAGAGGCCTTTGAAAAGGTCCTCTCCCTTGAAAAAGAAGTTGAAGAAGTTGCTCCTAGAAAAAGTCTATCGTAGTATTCTGAGGAAGATTACAATTTCCAGCAGTGTACATGATTGAATTTCAACAATAAAATAATATTCTCTTTCCATATCTTTTGCAATGTTGTTTTGTCTTTTGTAATGATTTATTTTCTTCTGTAGAATCTTTATTTTTCCTGCATCAATGAATAGTTAAGATGTTAGAATAGGTTAAATGAAATAGTAGTTACTGAGATAAATTAGTTTAGAGGAGAAGAGAAATATACTATCCTTTTTTAAGGCAGGGGCCACTTCTACAAGACCAGTCCCTAATCTCTCATTCCTACAATAGAATAGGATTAGTTAGTATAAAATAGAATTAATATAAATTAAATTTCATTATTCATTATAAAATGTAAAATAGTCAAAATATCATTAGTTTCACGTGGATCCACATTAATTAGGTTAATTTTATATTAAATTAGTTTCACTAGTATTAATTAGGTTAATATCGCTCCTACAATAGAATAGGATTAGTTAGTATAAAATAGAATTAATATAAATTAAATTGCATTATTCGTTATAAAATGTAAAATAGTCAAAATATCATTAGTTTCACATGGATCCACATTAATTAGGTTAATTTTATATTAAAAATAATTACATTTAAAAGCATTTTATCTTTTCTGTAACTTGATCTTAAGAAATTAAATTAAGTAAGTTGGTTAATGTCATGGAAGTTTCCTTTGTATGCTCAATTTTTGTGGAAATTTTTGGTAGGTTAAACTTTTAATAGAACCAGGATATGCTAAGCCAAGGTGTATGTAATATCCATAGGCCCTCTGTTATACCATAGTGATGAATGATAGTGCTCGGACCAATATTTCAGGCCACTACTCAAGGAGGATTCCATGCATACCCTTGACCACTTTACCTGCATCTTTGTTAATACAGGAGACTAATATTTTTGAATATTGTGTCTAGTGTACTATGGATAATACAAGTCCAAAAAAGTCTTCTAGGGCTAAAGGTTTCTCCTAATCCTAGGTGGTCTCTTGATATACCCAAAGATATGTGGAAATTCAATTTCCTAGATGGGAGTTGTCTGAGGCTTGGGTATTGGATCTTGATCACCCCTCATTGTATTAGATGATTTATAAGAAATATGAATTAGCCAATGATAATAGATCCTCTATGATATTTTTAAACTCCCGACACAAGGTTTTTAAGCTAACAAACTATTGGAAAGAAAAAAAGGGATTGTGTTTTTGCTATGTTTTTGTATAGATAAAGGATAAGCAAAAAAAGGAAAGCACGAAAAAATTATACCTAACAACCGTAATGGAAGGGCAAGAACTATCATAGTTGCCCCACTTATCTATGTGCATTACTTTCCACATACCATTACAAAGTATTACAAAAATAATATTATAAAGGAATCCCTACATTGGAAGGAGGTCATTACATAATCATACGAGTATTAAAAGTGTTAGGATGGGGTCCTAACACACCATGGAAACCATGATTAAACCTAAAGAAGATAAGGATAAATATAAATGACTCAACTAAGCAATTAAATCTTGAGCTTTGGTCAACATGTAATTCTTTTATGATTTTAAGTATAACCTTGAAGGCATTGAATCTCAACAAGCAACTTGAAAGAAGTTTGATAAACTATTTGATAAACATAATGTTATTTGATGGTAGTAGTTGGACAACCAACTAATGACTCTTGATGTAGAGGATTTCATTTGCATCAAATATTCCATTACTAAACTCAAGCAATTGTGTCTCCAAGTTAACTATTGAAAAATAAAAAGGACAAAATAAAAAGCAATTGTGTCTCCAAGTTCAAATAATAAAGTCTTGATTTCCAAGAAGAAGAAAGGAATCAAGCAACATTCCACACAACATTTTAAGAAATAACATGAAAATCAAGGATTCCATTCACCACACAAAAAGGGAATAGGTTTAGTTGTTCTTTGCCTACATGAGATAGATGAATTATAGTTTAAATTGGTTTAGCAATGCCTTAGACATGTTTGTCAAGAGCACTACCATTGTAACCCATTTAACAAAGTAACTATCATTCGATACCTATTCTAAATTTCTCAAAGGAACTAGATTTAGAATTGATATTTAATACATAATATATCTGAGATAGAGTGTCATACTCAAATGAAGATATATCATGTGCATTAGCCTCGAATATTAGATTTTGAAAAACTAAAATTATAGAAGAAGTGCAAGGTATGGATCCAACTACTAAAAAATGTGAGAAGCACCTAATGTGAAAAGACATCATGCCATCGACTTGCTTTAAAAATAAAATATGCTTATATATTTATCCATAGAGTGTAGTATTGTCTACACAATGTTGAACCATCAAGAATGTTGGAGAAATTATATTATTAAAAAAATTATATTTATACATATAATATGGAGTTGATTATTATAATGAATTATAACCAATTGATATATGGGTGTAACCTATTAATGCTTTATCAAACACCCTTTGGGTGATGTAATAGTCCTAATATTTATGCCATTATTATATTGATGTACAATATAGGGGTAGGAGCTGTTGGTCAGATATCTTCCTAATAAAAAAACACTATGTTTGTGCGCCCTAGATATGGCCAACATTGAAATGCAGAAGGAAAGATATGTCTTCCGTGCCAATCTCCAAAGAGGGTTGGTTCTCAAACTAAATCTTACAATGGTATAAGACTAGAGATGTAGGAAAGAAATTAGAAAATATTTGAAAAGAAATGGGAAATATGGCCATAGGCCGAAGTGCAGGATTTGGGGTAGACTAACAACAAGAAAATCATCGAAGCATGAAATAGAATTTAACAGGGAAAAAACAACAGAATTTACTTGCAAACTTGTAGTAGTAACCTCCAAAATAACACTCCAGCATTCACTCCCTCACTAGAAATATTTAAATCCAAATGCAAAATTTAAATCTAACAATAAACAAGAAATATGAATGTGAAATAGAAGTGTATAGTACAGAAGGAAATTGCAGATAAAATCGCTCACTAATTCAGAAGCTTAATGCCTTGTATTAATGTAGAGAGCTTGGAGAGATCTCTCACAAAGTGTCTAACCTCTTCTTACAATGAAATTTGCATAGTATTTATAGAGGATTTCACCTCTTTAATTAAATGCACAAGAGAACAAAATGATCGCCGATCAGAGACAAAGATGAAGAAATTCCTCCTTAGAATCATGGTAAGTTTTACTCCTTTTAAGACAACGATCCTTCTTTCAAGGAATAATTCCCAAAAAATCAGCAATTGGGGCATCGGTGCACAAATAATTTGGAAAACATTAAATGCTTTGGAAACGTCCTCACTCCTCAAAAATCATGAAAATTCTATTGATCCTATCGCACAGCTTCTCTTATACTTAGGATCTCTGATTCGAGTTACTGTTTGCCACCATTATTTAATACTCACAAATCTAGCACCCTTGAAACTTTGACCATAGTTCCTTCTGCCCAGGAATTGTGTTCGCCTTTTGAAAAAAACATATCTCGCCTGATATTTTCTTGTGTGCGCATGAGCCTTCCTTTTTAAAATGCGTTTACCCCTAGGAAGGTCAAATGGGACGTTCACCCCTCAACCAAGGCGAACGCATCATTATTTTTATGTCATGGTTCATTCACCCATAGGAAGGGTGAACGGGACGTTCACCCCATATTTGGGCGAATGCGATTACAAGGTATTCCCAAGGTACGTTTGCCCATGGGAGGTGCAAACGGGATATTCACCCCTCAACCGGGGCGAATGTAAATTGAAGTCATTTTGGGTGAATGTGATTGCGCTTTGCTATGGGACATGTTCGCCTATGGGAGGGGCGAACGACACTTTCGTCCCACAACAAGGGTGAACACGAACGCTTTTGTCTTCACCCATTATTTGAAGTTTTGCATTCCTTTTAGAATTTTGTTCACCCTTCCATAGGGTTATTGGGGTGTTCGCCCCAACTTTGGGGTGAATGTGAATACATTTTCACATCTTCAAGCCCTTCAATTTTTTAACTAGGCATTTCATTATTTTCCATTTTTTTACAAGTTTATAGATGCCTTCATTTTAATGTATTCATAAGCTCGAATCAATGCAAAAAAAAATACAACATTCATGTAAATAAATAATGAAATTGTCTTCAAAGTAGTGTCGCCATATATAATCAAAATGTTGCATCAAAACACTCCAACAAAAATTCCCAATGTGGCAAAATGCAAAATTGCCAACATTTTTTGTGACTCACGGGGTATCTAGCTCGCATGGATGCAAGATATCTCAGGCCTTTATTCATTGGAAAATAGGGTCTTTAGCTGGTGCCTTCACAGATGTTGTAGATGTATTTCAATGTACCTCTTCCTTAATGTGCTCATTATCTTTTGCCTCAGCCGCTACCTTTAACACTTTAGCTCGCTCCACTTCTTGTGTTGCCTTCTCCACCGTTGCGTGCTCTGCTGCTACCTGCTCATCTTGTTCCTAAATTGTTTCTAAAATAACCTCACAGGCACGAACTGCTTCCTCCCAAGCATGAGTAGTGAATAAGTAGGGAACACTGAGGGATTCACAGACAAAACGAAGATTTTGGACATCTTCCAAACTAAGATACTTTGCTCGTTGAGCCAATTCATACAATGAGAGTTCCAAGCATGTACATTTCTTCATCAAGGGCAACACTTCTGCTTCTATGAGAGGCTCCTCCCAGGTGTCAATTTTGGATGTATCTTCGACAAATTTCTTCCAAAGCGCTTCCAACTGCTCCATGGGAAGAGGTTCTTCGCAATCATATACAAAGGTAAAAAAATACCAACTCATCAATTATCTCAAAATGAGACATGGAAATAGTGTGTTCATGTTCAATGGTGTTGAGGATGGCCCTTCCTTCTCTTACCAGATCCATTCGCTGGAAGTAACTGCGTAGTGTTATTTTTACCTTGGACCAAGCGTGATCCATCTCATTGAGGGGGAAAATATACAAATTGGTGTTAGTTAAAGCTTGTATTTTTACAACCATATCCATGTAGGGTGATAGCATCTCCTCCATGTTATTAATAAATTGCTGCCCCAGGATGCAAAAATGGGTTTGGCCCTGATGCATATGAACTGAAAAAAATGAAAGATGAAGGAATGGGAATAGAGGAAGGAGCAATAGCAATTTTGAGATGGTATGAAATGGACATGGACGACATACCAAAGGGTAGAGAAACCAAGACTGATGATGATGGAAATGGAGTAGATGAAAGTGAAATGGAAATTACTGCTTGCTCCAAAGAAGTAGAAGGGGAAGAAGAGACGTACCTTCGGGTGCAAGCACCGTGTGTTGTGGTGATAGGGGTGGCTATAAAACTCCTTCTCCTTCTTGTACTTCTACCCTTTATCCAATGTCCAGATCTTCTCCTTTATTCATGACTTCAACATGATAACTCTCTGATAAGTGATCTTCCTCATGTGATTGAGCCATCAAAAATATTTCTACAACTTTGGTTGGGAGATCTTTTGTGGACGTAGAACATACAATAACCATCGACCCTTTAGCAACCATGGGAATAGTTATTGCAACAATTGAAAATGCAGGGGACTCAACGGTGGAAGTCACAACTACATTGGTCCTTGGCCTTTTCATCACCTTTGGGAATGGGGGTGCCTTCAAAAAACTTTGTTGTTTAGAGATGGGTGTCTCCTCTCCCTATCGCTTCATGGGTTGGGACCTCCGTTTAAACACATATTGTTGTCCTTCTCTCTCTGAATCCTCATATTCAACTGTTGGGTGCTCTTGCTCTGTTTCACCTTCGCCACTATCAGAATGCTAAAAAATTTGTGGTAAAATATTGGCGAAGGTGACGGGATGATACAAATCCACAAATTCATCATAAGAATATGAAAAATGCTTGTCTAATTTCAGACCATAAGTAGTAGTTGGTTTTCTGTGATGAATTCACATAATCCACCAGTTCATTATTTTCTCTTCAGTCCAATAAATATCGAATTCCTTGACATAATTGAATAGACCTGGTGGGGGAATGCGATCCCTATTATTGGCAGGATTATATTTTGCCTCTTGCTCATAATAATCATGCCATGGAGTAAGGGTTGTCATTTTTTCAATATGCTTGTTCATGTTTGGCCCATCAAAATTATTTCTTTTTTTTTCGATATCAGGCTGAGGATAGCAATGAAATGACTTAGCCTTCATAATATCCAAGAACTTACCCAAAGGGTCATATCGCTAATGCTGTGGCATTCCAATCAAGCCCAAATCCTGAAATGCCACCATCAAGAGCCTATTTTTCCCAACTTGGCCCACCTCTATACTGTCAAATTTGAAAGACATGTTTCAGGTAGTTTTCTTTCCACACCCATCTCCATAGATATCATTCACATGATCTATCTGGCACACAAATTCCATGTCAAACATATGCTCTATGGTGAAATACGACAACAAAAATGGCTTACCCGTGAAGCCAAAAATTTATACAACTACACCCTGGGTAAGCAAAAAAATGTCACCTTTTCTTGCACGAAAACTACGTCTTTCAAATTATGCGACACTCTCTCATAGGCACCACAAAGCAAATCTATCGCTGGCCCCAAAAACAAACTATTAAAATTGTACACTGACTTATGCCTTGTCAAAACTGGAGTCCACATATAAAATAGCAAAGATTCATTATTTTTGCCCACCTGGGTTATTGCAATAAAGGAGAAGCATCGTTGCAATTGGAAGAAGAAAAACCACACCAAAAATGATGTGTGCTAAAAAGACCTAGACGAACCAGTTTGCATTCTTTCCAATTGAAAGATAATTCTTTGGGAAATATACTCAACCAAATCGAAGAAAATGGGGTTACCATCCTGCCTCATGGCTATGGGAGAATAAAATTCAACCCTACAAATACACTGCACCATAGCTGCCTACCAATTATGTACTATTTCATCCGAAGGTAACCCAACGACCCATGCTAACATAGAGTATATGTCTAAACAATTAAATTTTGAAAGCAGCTTCAGCAAATTGGGAAGTTGTCCCATCTGCGGTTCTTTAATGAGCTATGTCTCCATAAATTTATGCATTACCATCGTGGAGACGTATCTATCTTATTTCTCATTTGTATGTAGCTTTTTATTAACTCCATGAGAGGGAGCCTTCAATACGTAAGCAAACACCTCATAAATCTCATCTGGAGTGATGGTAAATAAAATCTCCCTTCTGGCATTCCTGATTGCCTTCATAAATGGGTCATAGAATTTTGCTATGAGCTGCACTAGCTCAGGACAGGGATGCATAGGCAGACATAAATACCAGAAAAGCTATGAATTATATGGAACTGTGAGCTAGCTATTATAAGATACACCTTGACTCACTGTCGCTTCTACATCCTGCCTTAACCTTTCAATTCCCTTGTGAGAGATGAGGCAATATCTGATTTCTGCCATGGTATCTTTATATGGGTCCAAGTCCACATAATCATTTTTTTGAGCCTTTTTGGCTCTAGAGCCTCCTTCCTTTTTCTTCACTTTCTTAGGCTCTGCAACCTCTGGGACGTTCTTGGGCTCCTTATTGCGTTTCCCCATTTTCTCACTCTAACAAATTCTTTGAGCAACCTTTGAAATTCCCTGTAGCTAAGATGCAAGACGCGATAAAAATTTAAAAATAGACATGAAACTGCAATATTTTACCTTATGGTTTATATATAACTATTGCGCAACTACCACAATAAATGCCAATTTAATGTTAGGTGCGTTCGGGAGGAAGGTGTTTCGAACTATTAACCCAACACCATTTTCAATGCTCTAACGATTTCTCCTTTGATTCGCTGTTGAATCCTCCTAAAAAAGTGTGCCCAACATGCCACAAAATTTCATTGTAAATCATGCCCTGGCACCTAAAGCTTGCTGGGGAAGCTTAAATTGGTCGCTCGTCATCCAATTATTTAATTTTCGTAGCTCCTCAAAAATAAAAAATCTGGCACTAAGCACATTTTCAATTTAATGCTCTTTCTTCTTGCACTCTCACCCTCCGATAGTTGACACGTAACCTAGGGGCACTATTTCTTACGCAACATGCTTCCAAAACTATGACAACTATTTCTTTATTTCGATAAAATTACTTTGGGCACAAAGTAATTTTATTTTTCCCATGGTGAATTTAAATCTCAAGCCAATACATCGCTCCTCTGCTTGATTTGGGTGCCTTAAGTCTGTTTGAAATTTCATTATGAACAACCCCTTTTAAAAAAAAATCAGACCTTTCTAAAAATAAAAAAGCGCTTTATAAATGAGAATACTTCGAAGGATCATGCACTTTTTAATTTTAAACTTCTTGCAAAAATAAGCTTCATCGTTTTTCCTTACACGTTCACACATATGATGGGCGAACGGATCGTTCGCCCCTCTCTTAAGGCAAATGCGTTGCCAATGAAGACGTCTTCTTGGGGCGAATGCTCTTCGTGCTTTTTCTCTCTCTTTTTATTTTTATTTTTACTGCTTTACAAATTTTTTTCCTTATTTTTTTATATCTTTCACTTTTAAAAGCGCTTTATAAAAAAACTTTAAAAAACATGCGCTTTTAATTTTAAACTCCTTAAAAAGCAAAGTTCCATCGCACTTTTTGTTGCGTTCACCCATAACATGGGCGAATGGGTCATTTGCCCCTCTTGTAGGGCGAACATGATGTCTACCCAACGTTCTCTTTCGCCGAACCTGTTGTCTATTTAAGTTCACCCCGACTAGCCAAGCTTCAATTTACCAAGGGTGAACCTGACATTCATAATTCTTTGCTTTCTCTTTATGAATACGTCCTCTTAATGAAGGAAAAATTATAATATTTTTGCTATTCTCAATCACCTCATTCTTAGGGCAAAAAGCCCTTTCGCCTGCTCTTGAATGCCCTTTGTATTTTTCTTCATTCACTTTTTTTTTTTACTTTTTATATATATATATGACATATCAATCATCAAAAAATTAAAACAACAACGTTTAAAAAAGGATATTTACATATGTACAAAATGGTACCTCAATGAAATATCAACATGAAACATAGCCCTTCAAATGAAGACCATTCACAGAGATAGGTAGATCATAACCTTCCATATCACGAAGGTGATAAGCATTTGCTGAATTTACTGCCGAAACTTGAAAAGGGCCCTCCCAAATAGCATCAAATTTGTGGTGATTCCCTGGCTTAGCCTTCTTTTCATTCCATTTTAAAACCAAATCTCCCACCTAAAAACTACGCTCATTTGCTTTCTTTCCAAACCATTTCCTCATCTCTTTAGTATGCTTAGCAAAAACTTGGTAAGATTGTTCCCTGCTCTCCTCTAACTGCAACAACTGTGTGAACCTTGCACTCATGGGGTCATATTCTTCATCCTCAGCTTTGAACAACTACAACATTTGGAGAATGGGGAGCTCAATATGTGTAGGGAGAACAACTTCTTTCCCATAAACCAAGGCATACGGGGAAGTCTTAATAGATTTTTTTATTGAGATACGATCTACCCAAAGCACTTGATTTAACAACAAATGCCAACTTCTCTTGTTACTGCCCATCATTATTTTCAAGATTCGTAGCAAATTCTTGTTGGTAGATTCGGCCAACCCATTCCCCTATGGATAATAGTTGGATGATGTCTTCAAATAAATGTCATATTTGCTAGCGAACTCTGTAATCTTGGCCCCAATAAATGGAGTGCCATTGTCAGTCACAATAGAATCTGGTATACCAAATCGAGTAATGAGCCCCTCTAGAAAGGAGATAACGGTAGCTTGATCTGCCTTCTTGGTGGGTATAGCCTCCACCCACCTGGTGAAATAATCGATCGCTGTCAAGATATACTTGTGTTCCATGGAAGAATGTGGGTCAATGATGTCGATGAAATCAAGATCCCACTATTGGAAAGGGGCTTCCACTTGGATTGGACGTAAAGGTAAAGCTCCTTTCTTAATTATGCCCACATATCATTGACAACTATCACACTGCTGACTTATTTTATGAGCGTCGATGAATAGAGTGGGCCAATAATAACCCGCTCGGATAATATTTAATGCCATAGGCCTACCTGCATAATGTCCTCTAGATAGCCCAGAATGGAACTCTTCCAATATATTTTCCTTTTTAGATGTTTTCATGCACCTAAGAAGAACTCCGTCAATGTTTTTATGATACAACCCATTAGGCAACAATACATACTTGAGTGCTTGCAACCTGAATCTCCAACATTGTGAGGCATCAAGGTGAGTTGGACATCTCCCAGAAGTAAAATATTCAATCAAATCTTCTATCCAATCTCTGTCACTCATATCTTGATGATTTGCACATATCCTTTCACTGACATCTTCATCTTGCATTGCACCAAATATTTTGAAAGTAACGCTTTTAGCTAGCTCTTGACATAAGGCTCACCCACGAACTAGTTTTGTTGGTCGGATTTCTATGTCATATTCTTGGATCTTTGAGACCCATCCTGCCCTCTTATCACCTAGCTCACCTTGAAGTATGAAGTTTTGAACATCAGGATGAATGACGTAAATAACAGTCTTGCTTTGAGAAACAAAGTGTCGAAACTTCTTCAACGATTTCATCACTGCATAAACTTGCTTCTCAATAAAATTATACTTCTCTTGATGTGGTGCAATAACTTGGCTCAAGAAGGCAATTGGTTTTTCTTCTCCATATTCCTATTTTTGAGTCAACACTACAACATAGCTTTCATCCTCACCTACTGCATAAAGGATGAAATATTTCGAATAGTCAAGATTAATCAAAATCGGAGCCTTAGTGATTCTTTCTTTGATTTCCTGGAAAGCTTACCTCCTGACTTCTGTCCACTTGAACTCAGCATTATTTTTCAAAAGCTTAGTCATGGGCTTCACAACCTGAGCAAAATCAACAATAAAATTGTGGATGAAGTTTATTTGTCCGAAGAAATATTGTAGGTCTTTCTTATTGGTAGGGAGTGGCAATTTCATGAGCGCTTTGGCTCTTGCGGGATCTATCACCAATCCTTCTTGTGAGATTAGATGGCCCAACAACTTCCCTTCCTTGACGGTAAAAATTGATTTCTTTGGATTGATGGAGATCCCAAATTCATGGCACTTCTCAAAAACCTGCCTTAGATGAGCAACATGATCTTCTCTATGATGCGAAAACACAGTCATATCATCGAGATATATCACAATAATTATATTTAGTAACTCATCGAAGGTGACATCCATGGCTCTCTAGAAGGTGGCGCTGGAATTCGAGAGCCCAAAGGGCATCCATTGGTAGGAAAATGTACCCCACTTGGTAGTGAATGCTATTTTGTATTGATCCTCGTCCTTCACCCATATTTGATTATATCCGGAGAAACCATCTAATAATGAGAATCTCTGAGCACCAGCAACCACATGAAGAATCTGATCGATTTGAGGTAGAGGGTAATGATATTTGAGTGATGCCTGGTTCAAGTTGTAGAAATCAATGCACAACCGTATGTCTCCATTCTTCTTTCTTACTAGGACCAGGTTCACCACCTAGGTCGAGTGCTTGATTGGATATATAATCTTTGCCTCTAGCATCTTCAACAATTCTACCTTCATGAGCGCTTCGATCTTAGGATTGACGGGATGCTGCTTTTGCCAAAAAGGTTTCACCCCTTCTTGCAATTCTATGGTATGTTGGATCACGTTCTTATCATATCCCTTCAAATCTTGGTAACTCCATGCCACAATGTCAGGGTACTCGTAGCACAGATTTTTAATCCCTTCCAGTTCACCCGACGCACAATCAATCCCGATCTTAATAATATTCTCAGGTTCCAATTGTAATTCCTTGTACTCCTTGGCGTCTACTTTAATCCTGCGCTTATCCACTCTGTCATTTTGGTCAAATAGACTTTCCAATGAGATTAAACCTCTAGGGAATGTGATTATTCCTTAACTGGATCAGCCCTTCCTTTTCCTCCTCGACAAGCACTCTATCATCTACGCTAGCAGCTTCTCTGAGCAAAAAATTGACTATTTGTTCATCATTGTTGAATACTTGCCAATAAAGATTTTTATTTGGGACCGAAGGTCTATAGATCACCCTGAAAGTCTTGGGCTTTCGGACCACTTGCTCCATGGGAGAGTAATTTGCACCAAGAGAAGCTAAAATATCAGCATGTCTGTTTTGCTCTTGAGGAATCACTTGAATATTCAAAGTTGTGAAAACTTCAAACAAATACCAGACCCTGTTGTGATAAGATTTTAAGTAATGTTGTTTTGATACACATTTATTAGTGGTTTGGTTGACAATCAACTCAGAGTCACCAAAAATCTGCAGTTGTTTAATGCCCAATTTTTTAGCCTTTTTCAATCCAAGGCACAATACTTCATACTTAAGTTACGTTATTTGTACAACTCCAAGTCAACCTATAAGAATAAGTCTTTTGTATACCTTCGGGAGAGATCAATACGATGCTGGATCCTACGCCATTCTTACATCTGGTGCCATCAAAATATAGTTTCCATATTTGATTCGTGTCAGAAACCTGTGAATCAGGAACCTGCTTTTCAACTTGCTCTGGTTTGGTTATCGTGTAATAACCAATGTTTGATTAGATCATTGCATTAAAATACATGAGCAAAACTCATCTTCTAGGTGAAGATCACTCGACGCTTCGTCTAAATCAACCTCTTCTAGTTCTTCAGTCATCATGTTCACCATGCCTGGAGACTGTTCTTCCTCTTCCAACCTTTCGATGTGAAAAGGTGAAGGTTTTTCATTATGGATACGAATCCATTTTCCCTTGAATGGTATTTCCAAGTGTGAATAGTCCAAGGAAATGTACCCTCCCATATTAGCCATGAACTCCCTCGAAAGGCACATGCTAAAATATGGCTCCAAGTCAACTACTACCACTTCTTGGATGACTATGATTTGTGGCATAGTATGAAGGACAATAGGGATATCCTTGATCACCCCTACCATCTTGACTGGAGTCCCATCCAATTGCAACACTCCTGGGCTACTCCTTGTATATTCCATCCCCATTACTTCGCATACTACCTTTGGCATGATAGTAGTTGCAGCTCCAGAGTCGATCATACAATTATGTACAATCCACCCTTCCATCCTCAGAGATAAATAAAATGGGGGAGGCCTATTTTTCCTTGTTGCTAAAGTTGGTAGCGCTTGCGCTAAGACTATTTGAGAGGGGTCTTTCTTCTGATCTTTAGCAGTCTTCAAGGACTCTTGTAATAAATCAACTTGTCCTAGAAACTGTAGAGCATCATACAAGCTAACTTTTGCTAGGATCTTCTTCATTTCTTCTACAATGTTATAACTTGAGGCAGCCAAAACCTTCTCTTCTAGAACTCGTTCATATTTGTCCTGGTATTTTTGAGTAGCCTCTACTCTTTGCCTCTTCGTCAATGATGGGTACTTGAGTCACTCCCTGGCTTGCTCCTTCGTTTCACCCTATGTTTGAGCAATCGCTGTAGGTTGTGAAGTTGACACCTTAGTTTGTAATTTCTCTTGAGCTTGCTTAGGCAATAAGTCCTTTAATTTGATAGAATCTTGCTCCTTAGCCCTCACATTGGGCGCTTTCGCTAGGGGTAGCCATTTCTCATCTTGCACCTTTGGTTTTGCAGGGACCTTCAAAGGTTCGAGCTTCACTGGATCTACAGTTACTAGCCTCTTTCTAGACCTTGTGAGGACCGAAAATTGCTCTAAAGAGGGCATCATAAAATTATGATCTGCTTCTCTGATCATATTAACTTGTCCACCAACTAAACTCTCTGCTAATGTCTGCACATAATTCATATGCACCATACAGGTATCTTCTCCATGAGGATCATTGCATGTCGAACACCAATATGCTTTCTATGTTGCATTGGTCTCCTCATTGGCTAGCACTATTGTACTCCTCTTAGGGCCTCTTCTAGTAGAAGCTTGTTCCCGAGTAATTGGTGGAGTTTGGAATCTTCGTGATCGGAACTCAACCTCTGCTTGCTTCTTCCTTACTATTGTGAGCTCATTAGATATTGTCCTCAAGGTTGTGTTATTAGATTTTACTTCTTGCAACAATGTCATGAAAGGGTCAGGATTAGATGATGGAGAGGGTGCTGGCAAAGGTAAGGGTGCTTGTGGCATGAACAACAACAAAGGAGTCGGAGGCATTGGCAGTGTTGGAAAAGGAACAGATGCCAGTAGTTGTGGGACTGATGGAGCAGATAGCTGTGAAAAACCTAGAGCTGAATGTTGTGGGATGGGAATCAGAGCAATATGAGGCGGGCTTGAGCTCCATGAAGGAACTAGGTACATAGATGGCATAGGTTGCAAAAATGCGCTAGAATACAAGTACTAAGGAAGATCAGGAAGAATTGGCATAGTCATCTTTGGAGGAAGCCTTCCTACGATAATCAAATCAGATTCGGCCTTTTGAGCCTGAGTATATAGGTCTATAAATGTGACCACATTGGCATATCGTACAACCATACCAATATCAGTGCTAAAAGCCCTAAGATAGTAAAATGTAGCTTGTTCATGCGTAGGTCGTAGCCCATCAGGGACTCTCTGCCAACTCCATGTGAATCTGACATTAAAATCCATGATATCCTCTTGTGGATGTCTTTGAATCATTGTGAACTGGTGCAACAAGGAATATGGATCAGCTTGTTCATGAAATTTTTTAATCAGCAACTCTGCCAATTGATCCCATGAGGTAATAGTGCCTAGTTGCAGTGATCGGTACCAATATAGCAACTTCCCTCTCAACGATAATACCAACAATTTTATCATTACATCTTCATCCGTTATGTCATGGATGGTTGCCAAAGAGGCCACATCTTGAATGTGCTCATATGCAGTTTTACCAGTACCATCATAAGTTGGCAAAGCTTTCAAAGCAGCTTGGGGCACTGGATTTTGTGCTTGCAAGTTCAGGGCTCTTGAGCTATTCCACGTTGGGAACTACCTTGGTGGTTGTTGTTGATGGGGTGGAGGATTTTGAGCCATATGGATTGGTATATGAGGTGTAGGTTGAGGAACGCTAGTGGTTGTATGAGGTGGAGGTGGAGGGAAACTTGTGGCGGTACTAACTGGGCTTATAGGCGTAGAAAATACACCAACTAACCGTGAGGATATGATAGATGGTATGTGGGATATATGAGGTAATGAGGACGTACATTGAAAAGTAGCTAATTGAGGATGCTCTCCCAACCTTTGAATATCAAGTTCATAGAACTTGATTTGATGATATAGATTTTTGGCCTTCGATCTTGTATTCATGAGACACAACTTTCGCTGCTCTCACATTTAGATATTATTGAGTATAATCGAGTCGCCAAATGTTCTAATCTTACAACACAAAGGTAAACATCAAACCTTAATACTACTGGAAGTGGAACCTTGAGGTCCCACCAGGGCGTGCCAAAAATTGTTGGTCAAATATCTACCTAATCAACAAAAAATGTGTTTGTGCACCCTAGATATGGCCAACATTGAAAGGCCGAAGGAAAGAGATGTCCTCCATGCCAATCTCCAGAGAGGGCTAGTTCCCAAACTAAATCCTACACTGGTAGAAGACTAGGGATGCAGGAAAGAAATTAGAAAATATGCGGAAAGAAATGGGAAATATGGCCACAGGCCGAAGTGCAGGATTTGGGGTAGACTAACAACAGGAAATTCACCGAAGCATGAAATAGCATTTAATAGAGGAAAAGCAACAAAATTTACTTGCAAACTTGCAGTAATAACCTCCAAGATAACACTCCAGCATTCACTCCCTCACTAGCAATATTTAAATCCAAATGCAGAATTTAAATCTAACAACAAACAAGAAACATGAATGTAAAATAGAAGTGCACAATACAGAAGGAAATTGCACACAATATCACTCGCAAATTCAGAAGCTTGATGCCTTGTATTAATGCAAAGAACTTGGAGAGTATTCTCACAAAATGTCTAACCCCTTCTTACAATGAAATTTGCTTAGTATTTATAGAGGATTTTGCCTCTTTAATTAAATGCACAAGAGAACAAAATGATCCTCGATCAGAGACAAATATGAAGAAATTCCTCCTTGGAATCATGGGAAGTTTACTCCTTTAAGACAATAGTCCTTCTTTTAGGGAAAAATTCCTATAAAATCAGCAACTGGGGCATCGATGCACAGATAATTTGGAAAACATTAAATGCTTTGGAAATGCCCTCATGCCTTGGAAATCATGAAAATTCTCTTGCTCCTCTCACACAGCTTCTCTTCTACTCGGGATCCCTGATTTGAGTTACTGTTCGCCACCATTATTTAATACTCACAAATCTGGAACCCTTGAAACTTTGACCATAATTCCTTCTGCCCAGGAATTGTGTTCACCTTTTGACAAAAACCTGTTTCACTTGATATTTCCTTGTGCGCACATGAGACTTCCTTTTTAAAACATGTTCACCCCTAGGAAGGGTGAACAATATGTTCACCCCTCAACCAAGGCCAACATGTCATTATTTTTCTCTCATGGTTCATTCACCCATGGGAAGGGTGAATCGTACGTTCACCTACATTTGGGGAAAACACAATTACAAGGTATTCCCAAGGTATGTTCAGCCATGGGAGGGTTGAATGGGATGTTCACTCCTTAACTGGGGTGGACGCAAATTGAAGCTCATTTCGTGTGAACGTGATTGCACTTTGCTATGGTGTATGTTCGCCTATGGGAGGAGTGAACGACATGTTCGCCCTACAACAAGGGTGAACGCGAACGCTTTTGTCTTCGCTCGTTCTTTGAAGTTTTGCATTCCTTTTGGAATTTTTTTTCGCCCTTCCATAGGGCGATTGGGACGTTCACCCCAACTTTGGGGCGAACATGAATACATTTTCACATCTTCAAGCCCTTCAATTTTTTAACTAGGCCTTTCATTGATTTTCATTTTTTTACAATTCTTCAGATGCCTTCATTTTTAATGTATTCATAGTGGGGCAAACCCGAATCAATGCAAAAATAAATACAACACACATATAAATAAATCAAGAACATATGAAATTGTCTTCAAAATAATGTCGCCATATACAATCAAAATATTGCATCAAAATATTCCAACAAAATTCCCAATGTGGCAAAATGCAAAATTTCCAATAGGAACTTGATTATTATACTGGGATAGTATATTACCTCTTATTGATTTCATTGTGGGAATGACCTCATTGTATTACAAACAACATCATGGAGTACGCCCCTAAATACAAATACCATCATGTACATCAAGCTAGTTGGATTAGTTGACAACAATGTCAAATTAGCCAATAAATTAATAATGATACATGTACTCTTCACATTCTAAAGCAAGGCCTTGGGCCTCTACTTCACTTCTCGAGTTGCAAAATCTACGTTATGGAAATCATCAATTTTATGATTTGTGAACTAGCAAGACAACATCATCATGTCCTTGCACAACATGATTGTCAAAAATATGGAGTTTCATATTGAACATCCACTTCATGAAGCATCATCTCCAGTAGATGATGTAATCATCATCATTGTATGTACTTGGTGCACCCCCCACTCAAAAAATCACTTTTTAATTTTATATCTTCACTTCAATAGGTATAGTTTATTTTCTAGCTCAAAAAAATATTTAACAATTGTATATAAGCTTACATTACCCAAAAGAATTTAGGAAAAAATATTTAAATTTTCTTTATGAAAGGATATAAATCCATTGCTAAAACCTCTAAAAAATTGTCTTATTGGTCAAGGCAACAAAAAATAGTATCAATATTCCATTATTCTTAACTTAAGGAGAACGATGATGATATCTTAAAGGAAAACCTCCCTTTAAGTAGGATAACCTTAAAATTGTCATCTATATTCAAGATATGAGCATATCTATAGTCAAAGAACATTCCACATACTTTATCACCAACATATACCTCACATGGAATGGCTTCAAGAATATAATAAAGTATGACATCATATAAACTATGATATTGTTAGTCATTAGTGTATGCAGGATTAAGAGTAGTATAGAAATTTAACCTTGTTGATGTCATATCTCAATCAACCACTAACAATGGTATAATATTACATCAAATATAATTGTTCATATTGAATTTAAGTTAGGGTAAGTGCACAAAAATATAAACAATATCTTGTCATTGATCAATGTAATTGAACGACTCATGCAATAAGCAGATTAGGGTTTTGGAAAAGTTTTAAACATTGATGGTGCCCTCCTTTGTTAGGGTTACCATCGAATTTGTGTGGGATGACCATGTATTTTTCATCAAAACAACATGCACCTCTATACTATACAATTGTATTACAACTATGTACCCATAATTACACATCCTAATGCAAAACAATGACTTCTTCCTTTTTTTATGAAAGTCTCCTTCTAGGTACAATGATGTTTCATCATGTCTTAGAAACATTTTGTGTTTAGTTCCTTAGATATAACATCCAATATCTCATCTCACTCCTCTATATTTACTAAATATTTCCATGCATCCATCTATACATTCAATGCAATGTTACACCTTCTCACAACAATGCCTCACTATGCCATAATGCCACCATGAAAATAATTCATCACAACCAAGACTTGAGATATTTCCTACTAAGTTTCTAAGACATCTTTCTCCAAAATTTACACCCAACAAACAATGTCCAACACCAAACATTATGGGTTCAATATCTTATATACAATGTCATAATCAAACACATTCATCCATCATAACAAATCTTCTTACACCACCATATTTAACAAATTCAAGGAGCTCTTCAACATTGCTACCTCCTTCCTCTTACTATTAGAGTCTATACATAACTGTTTTATCATATATTATCAAACCAATAAGGATGTTGCATGACCCTCTTCACATCACCATTGGTATTTCGATGATCCATATTCAACAATACATATTTTTACCATACTAGATGACTTTTTAATGCATGAATAACCTTTAAATTTTGGATGGCCCAATGTGTAGATGAATATGTCATGAAATAATAGTTTCTTTGCAACAATGATATGGCATAAAGCATTTACTCAGATAAGATATGATTTAACCAATGTTGGATGACCAATACACGAATCAACTTTGAGTTAGATGATAGTGCATCCAAAATTCATATCTATATTCAAGACATCGTATATGCCTTATAAATTATATGGTTGATTCAACACTCAAGATGACACTAGTTATCTCGACAGGGACACCACAATGGCAAAATTCATTGGGCTTTCCTAATGGAGACACAAGTTCAATTCATGGGAAGGGTGGCCCCAATATGACCTCAAATTTTTAACCTATTAAAAATATGATATTAGTCACATTCCCTCTTGGTGCAACTCATCTAACAACATGTAAAAATATATAACCAATTTGGTATGTTTCCCAATGATATCAACAACTACTCTAGATAGCCAATTTTAACTTTGTGGATGACATGTTGATGCTTTATCTTCTTTGACAATCTTAGATGATCTCTCAAACATATTATCACAATGACGATTTTGTTGATGACCCAATATTTGTGGTATCATGTTGGCACATCATTGATAATACTCATTCAATATGACATGAATTTGTAAAATAATTCTTCATATTCTAAATTTTTTCTTAGATGGAAACTTTCATCATATACCTCTTGACAACATACAACTGATGGGACTAACTTATTTGAGGATAATAAATTAAATATTTCTTCTCATGCTCAAATAATTCTATGACTATTGGCATCCATGCTTAAGATTGTAGAACAAACAACAACACAAGATGAACAAAAAATCTCCTCTTCTTCATAATTGAGATGATAAGGTATGATCAATAATTCCCAATATTCTTCATACAACATTCCAATCAATGCTTCATGCTCATGAACAAGTAGATAGGATATTAAATTTCCTCAAATATTTTGGCCTATTACACTAGGTTGGAATCTGCTTTCACACATCATCCTCTTCAACAACTAATAAACAACCTCATTTGAACAATATATTTTTCTTAATTAGTAAGGTTTGATTGGAAAGGAATATTGGATTCCTTATGCATCTTCAAAATACATAATCAATTAACTCCTCAAAATGATCAAGGAGCAACAAGAAAGAACAAATGACAACTTAACATCCACAAATATAAGTAAACAATAAAAAACACAAAATATACATTGCTTTCATATCCTCGAGATTCAATATCAACTTTGATAATACTTCTTTAAAATCCTTTTTTGATACCATTATTATATCAACAAGGATAATGGACAAATTGTAATATGAAAAAATAGTACATCTATACATACAATATGAAATTGGTTGTTATAATGACTTGTAACCAACTCATTTATATGAGTGTAACCTATTAAAAATTTGTCAAACGCCCCTCAGGTGATGTAATAGTCCTAATAGAAAAAATCTATGAACAACTTGGCCTAAGTGTCAATGAGAACAAGAGCAAATAATACACATAACGGTGGTATCTCTAAATATAAATATGCTACTATGCATACCTCACATTGTAGCCTTCACTTATCATATACTACCTTAATCATCAAGGGAGAAAACAATATAAAGAGAGTAGGTAAAAACTATGGAGCTTAAACAAAAGTAGATAATAGTCCATGCGAGGAGGGCCCTACATGGGACTTCCCTGGGAAGTCTTTATTCTCTTCCCTGCAGCCCATCCTTGTCCCTGTCCTAGATACCTGGCCTTGTCCTAGATTCCTGGCACATCCTTTTCCCTTCCTCCTTAGATGGTAGGCACTGTAGACGATCTCTTCGGTGTTGGATATTACTGTTCCATTTTTCTACCCATTTCCTTACTGTTTGGTGGGGTTTTCTTCTATTGCCTGTGATCTAGGACATGCCTAGGTTTTTTGGGACGTCCCTGGATCCTGTTCCAATTTCTTGGCACCCATTTGCCCTCCTCCTTGGTTGGCTAGTGTTGCAGATAATATCCTTGGATTGGGAGGTCCTTTATTCTCTTGTCTACCCCATTCCATGCCTTCTGGAAGGGTTTTCATTTTGGTACCTATGAACTGGGATATCCCTGGGATTTTCTAGGATGTCCCTGGATTTTTCTTGGGATGTCCTTTGGGTTTTTGAGTTCCTTCAGAAACCCTTTTCCTTTTTGCTTGTAGGGTACTATGTGGTGCTAAGGATTAGAGGTTCTTATAGTCTAGTGTGGCGTGGCTAAGGATTTTTGGCTTCATGAGCAACTCTTCATAGTATCTTTTGGATTGGAAGGGACCTTGTGCTTATTCCTATGGTGTAGCTATTTAGGTTTCCAGTTGCAGGTTTGATGGTGGGTATTAGCTTTTCATGGCCTTGAGGGGGGTATTTATGCTGATATCTACTATGTTCCTGCAAGTCATCCTCTTATGGTTCTTTGAAGCTGCTTGGCGGTGGTGTTAGAGGTTGTTGTGGAGCTCTTAAAGATTTTTTTTGGCCTTTGAGGGGACCCTGCCCTTTCATGGTAGTTCATGCTTCATAGTTCCTCTGTTGAGGTCTCTTGGGACCTCCCCACCATTTTCCTTGGCTCCCATTTCTGCATTGTTGTTTCCTCTGTCTCCCTTGGCCTCTAAGTAGTTTCCCTGCTACAATGGGATTTCATGGCCTCTGGAGTCCCATGGTTGCTGATCCTCTTGAAGGCTTGTTCGAGATGTTGATCCCTGCTATGACATCATCCTAATACATCCCTATACATACTCAAGTGGGAATTTTTTATGTTTCCCACTTTTAGTTCAAATTTGAAATTTTCAAATCATTGTATAGCCTATTTCAATTTTCCTAGGAGGGATTGCCTTTTTAAATTTCTATAACCACGTGCTTCTTGGATGGTCCTTTTGCACGTGTGTTTTTAGACTGTTCTAGGCGGGATAGTGCTTGCCTAGACTTAAATTTAAAGATTAAAAAACAAATATTTTATCCTTTAAGGCTATCCTCTAGCCTTTCCTATAAGACTATCCTTAGCTTGTATTGAAAGGTATTCTTTATGTATTTCATCTGGATTTTGGTGTCCTTTTCTGTGGTCTTCAGGCCTTGCTTATAGTCTTGTGACTTTTTGTAATCAGGTTTTGGGACCCTTGATAAAAACCCATTTTTAATTTAATTTAATTGACCAAATAAAAACTATGGAGCTTAAATGTATAATTACAATAGAAAACCATTTTAATCTATGCGACAAACCAAGCCATTGCCACTACCACTTGGATTTCCTTAGCTTTAGATAAGTGCAAAGGAAATCCTATTGAAAGCCTTCTCAATTGTAACACCATGATATAAAAATGGTGTGACCGACATGAAGCATACATTGTCTCCTATAACATTTATCCAAATCAGGTGTACAAATTAAATATCTAATTAAGAGTGCATCAATCAGGATAAAATCCACATTATTCATTGCACATTAATTTCATTGCATTGAAGCATGGATTCTTTCTAAAGAAAGGGTTAGAGTTTATCCAATACTAAAATATTATGTAGAAACCAAATGTGAAGCTGGCTTATTATTCAAATGCATAGAATATATAAGCAATATAAAGAACCTCATGTGTTAAGTGGTTGCAACAATTTGCCAACATGGCCAACCATTTAACTAACAGATAACAATCTGCTAATATAGGATGACAACTACCTGATAGAAGACAAGACACATCCTAAGAGTTAACTAAACATCCAAACAACTTAACAACCTATTTCCAACATGGGCATACTATGCCTCACATAAATAAAAAGTGCATGAAATAGGAAATTAATATAATAATAATAAATAATAAAATATTAACTTAGGCTTAAGTGGATAAGCCTAAGTATCCTCAACACTCCTCCCAAACATATAAGCATTGGACCCCAATGCTCTCAAAAAATATGGAAATTCATGGGCCATCTCATGGTGAGGAATCTAGCGAGCTATGTGTGGAAAGTGACCATGAAAAGAAATAAGGTATGAAGTGGAAAAACCCTATCCAGTGTGATGAATCTTCATCTCAAAATATCTATCTAAAATGAGCAAAAGTTGACGATCGGGTGCCACTGCCGCTATAGGGTTGAAAACAGGATCAAGTACCAAAAGAGGATCCTGAAATGGTGTTTCTATAAAGTGGTGCTTATCCAAGGGAACCCAAACTCTGTCTCAAATGTGTGATGAGTGAGGATTGTGATGCTTACGCATCACTCCTTGTGGATTCTCTTGCAAGTCCTATAATATCTTGCCTAGAAGGCTTTGTCGGTGCTCAGTGAATTAAGTAACCTTAGCTTGCTCCTCCATGTGTGTAATGGTGGGAGTGGGCAAATCCAAAGGTAACTTCTATGGAACAAGTGGTTGTGTAGCTAGAGGTGTACCTGAAATGATACCAATAGAGTCAATGGCATCTTTCTCATGAGTGAGAATAATGGGTTCCTTAACCACTTGCCCTTGTGATTGTTCATTAGGTGGAAGTGAAACTTCTCCATTTTCCTGTGCCTTAGATGGTGAGTGTTCTTCATTTTATGTGGAAATAATGCTAGTAGGAGCTAAAATGAGTGCTTGAATTAGTGATTGCCTTACTTACCTACAACTTAACATCAAATTGGAATTAGGTGTAGTGCTTTGTATAAAGTAGGTTTTATCATGCAACTCTAATGTGTAGGTGTTATTTTTAGCATGATAAATAACATTCCTATCAAATTAATAGGGTTTACCTAGGAATAGCCCACAACAATCCATATCTATGACATCACACCTTACTTTATCCAAAAACTTGTCACTAAAAGCAAAAGTCAAGGTGCAAGTGTGGGTGATATTAGATGTGGAGTCTACATCTGTCCACCCAAGTGCATATAGTTGGTGATGTGGCTTGATGGGGAGTTTCATATTTTCCACAATGAACTTCACAATGAGGTTCTTTTGTGATCCATTATATATGATACAATCAACATAGAAATCATGTGTAAGGTGGGCTCTAGTGACAAACAAATGGTCACGACCCCCTTGAGAAAATACATTTGACATAAGAATTACTTTATTCAGTTTACCCTTTAAAGCATGATACTCTTATTCTGTACCTGTAGCCACAAAGGAACTATCTTATGGTTCCTCATGTGTAGGCTGTACAAATAAGGATTTCTTCTTCTTAAAATTTTCAAAAATAAAGCATTTGGATTTTACATGACCATGATTTTTAAAAATTCACAATACAATAAAGAAGAAGGATCTTTAGAATGAAAATAAGAAGAATGTGCTTTAGGAGAAATGGGAGGAGAAGAAGAATGAGTGGAAGAATGAGAATTGTTCTTCACCCTATGTAATATTCAGCCCCAAAATGAGTTTTGGGTGTTTGCAATACATGTTATTATTTTGGTTTTTGTATGTTTTGCTTTTTTTATTTTTCTTGCATAAAATGAAATGAATAGGAAATGAAATTGTAGCGACCCCGAAGAAGCGACACACCATCCACTACTCTATTTATGATTTATTTGATATTTTAATTTTTAATATGCATTAAATAAAAGGCGTAAAGAAAATATAACCGACACAAAGAAATAAATGAATGAATGCTTTGTTTTGATATTTCCAAGATTCTGGTTACATATAAATCACCCTACGGGATACCATTCCTTTGATACATGATTTTACACAAAGAGGTTAGTGGATGTATAAAATATCCCTGTGCAAGAGGATGGTGCGCTTTAACAAGCTTCTCAGTGACACACACAAAAATGTGTGAGGGCTTACAGATTCCTCCTTATCTAGGTCTGATTTCTAGAGGGTCCTCTTGCTTTCGTATGCTGTGGATTTATCCGATGAACCTGTAATCCTGTAAGCAATGAAACAACAACACACACTTAGATTTCCTAGATTACCTCCCTGAATGACGTTGTTAGCAATAACTCTGATAATGAAAGGAAATATGCTCAATGAATGAGACTAGTGCTATGAATGCAAGTAAATGATGCAATTCTATGCTAATGATATGAAAACATGAAGAAAAATAGAATACAAGAAGCTAATACCAACACCATAGACTAGGCCTGTGGGCCACTGTCTAAGACAACGGCTGCTAGAATGAAACCTATTCTCTTTATCCAAGGCAATGGATATTAAGCTTGTTGCTAATGTTGAAATGGTTGTCATTTTTGAATGGATGATCACCTCTCAGTCGGCTAGCACTTCATCGCTCCTCGAGGGTGATGGGATCTGCTCTCCAATTTCACAGGGCTTTTCTACGTATGCTCTCCAAGAAAATATCTCTCAAAGAAGGTTGTTAAAAGATGATCAAAGGTCCCTGTTGGTCATCAAATCCGCATAGGAAAGGACTTTCGGTGGGTTTGCGTGCCCTGGACCTGCGACCAACATTGAAAGGCCGAAGGGAAGAGATGCCCCTCGTGCCAATCTCCGGAGAAAGGCCGGCTCCTATACTAATCTACTTTTGGGGTTTGAGATAAGAGTGCAGGAAAGAGATAAAAGGAGTTCGGGTTAGAGAAAGAAATAAAAAGGGGTAAGGGTTAGAGATTGATGATTTAAGGTGGGGAAGAACAGGAAGCACGATCACTCACTAATAACTCGAATAGCAGCAAAGAACACCAAGAATAGATGAAAGAAACGCAGTGCCGACCTTCCTATGTATCCTCTGGACGGGTTCGCAGGGTTCTCCTCTCTCTCTCGCTGGAATTCAGGGTTCAGAGTAACAACGATTAAGAAGAGGGAATAACAGAAACCTCGATCCACCAAGCAGCATAAAAGAAGGCAACAGGGACGTTTTTCCTCTCCTATGTATCCTTCAGGGCGAATTTTAGGGTACAGTCCCCAATCGCACACCGGATTCAGGATTCAGAGTCTCAGTATACGAGTGCAGACAGACAAAAGAATTAAGCACAGAAGGCAGCATAAAAGAGAGAAATGGAGTACAAAAATCTTTAGTATTAGACGCAGGACATCAAGTTACAACAACTTTCTAGCAGAAAGTTCCCCCACTTTTACATTGCAAAGCCTGGGTTTTTATAGAGGACCCGACCCTCTGAATCATTATTACAAAAATGGCGGAGTACACCCTCGGGCCCTGAGAAATCGGCTCCTCGCGGCTGCTGCGACTGAGTTTTCAAATCGGTTGCCGAAACTGGCAACTGTGACCGGGTCAACCATGGAAATATTCATTTAATGCGCCGCCCGAGTGTCCCTGGCTTCTGGATGCTGTGCTTGAGTGATCGTTACGCCCGTCGAGTTTTTACTTCGAGGACTGTTACGTCCCTTTCGTTTGCCAAGAATGGTCAGCGGACTTATCGGGCAAGAAAGGGGGTACTTATAAGGGGCCTTTGATCACCTTGGGAAGCTGCCCGCCTTGGAACGTGGGCCCGAAAAGTGCTTCGCTACATATCCGCCTTGCCAAAGCCTTGGGCCGAAGTAGTTTCTCCTTGATTTGTTCTTCGCAAAATAATGCTTCGCAGAAACTACTTCGGGGATGTTGAGTGCCGAGCGGGTTTCATCTTTGAAATGAGGCTCTTTATCCTTTTGCTGGCAAAACTGCTTCGGTTGGAAAATGTTTCGGCCCGATTCTCTTCTCAAAACTGCGGTTCGGGGAATATCCTCCCGAGGCATTTCTCTGTTTCTGACACATTGTCATTTTGCTTCGGGCACCACTGCTTCGGGTGAAAACTGGCCGAAGTAGGTGTCGGAAATACTTCGGGCCCGAAGTAGTTTCCTTACCTTGGCTGATTTGGATTATGCTCTCCTCCTTCGACGAAGTCGTTTGGATACTGCTTCGCAAAACTTTCGCCCGAAGCGGCTGCCGAAAATGTCTCGGGTGCGAAGCGTTATCTTTGTATTTTCTTCGACGAAATTACTTCGCAAGGTTTTCGCCCGAAGTGGTGATTTGAAGTGCTTCGGGCCCGAAGCTCTTTTCACATTCTCCTTCTTTTCTTTCGGCGAAGCTATTTTCCTCGGCTTGTTTGGTAGCGAAGCTCTTTCTTCTTCATTCTATGATAGGGAGAGTCAAAATTGCTGTAACTTAAAAGAAAAACTTTCAATCAAAAAGAAAGAATATTATACAAAAATTCTACTATTCTTCTACCCCTTGTATAATGTGACAAAAAGTGTCAACATTCTTGGCGGCTCGCGGGGTGACGAGCTTGTCTTGGCAAAAGAACCCTTTAGTCCTGATTCATTGGGCTACGGAGTCACTGGTCTTCCCTAGACCCTGCTTCTGCAGTCTGTTCCTCTTCTTGTTCTTCTCCTTCTTCTTCTTCGGGCGCGGCCTCTGGCTGTGGAGATGGTTCGAGGCGCTCACGGATGCGTTTCATCATTTTTCGGACATGAGTCCAGGCACTCTTTTGAAATGGTTCTTGATCCTGTAATGCCTTTACTAAAATGCGAAACCGATCAATTTGCCCGATGTCAGCATGTTTGGCCCTGGTGAACAGATCATCTAGGCAAGCCTTGATCTTACAGTATCTCAAGATGAAATCTGTCACCTGCCCTTCTGTGATTGGTTCTTCCCAGCCATCGATCTCCGAGACATCGTTCTCGAACTGCAGCCAGACTGGTTTGAGGTCATCCTTGCTGAGAAGATTTCCGTCATCATCCGTGAAACTCGGGAAACCCAAGGAAGAAAGGTCCTAAAAATAATTCATTGAGGTGCGTTGCTCATTGTCAAAAATGTCCTGGAGGCTCCTGGCTTTCTGAGCCTTTCGCACCTTGGAGAAAAAGGTGCGAACCGTGGCCTGGGCTGTGGACCAGTCCCTAGCTATTCGGGTCATTGCAGTGACCTGCAGGTCTTGATATCTAGCATTCTGGACGTCGAACGCTAGCTTGAGTCGGCTCCTAGCTTTCTGCGTGACCTCGTCTATGACTGACCCTCCCTCGGCAATAGCCCGTCGTGCTTCGGTGACATACGCCAAAATTGAAAAAGCACTGGCGCACCGAGGCCAAAAATTTCTTAGCAGGTGTGCACGAATCTCCTTAATTCTGGCCCTGTCAAACAGTGTTAGATCCTCTTTTGCATACAGCGGAGCTTGCATCTGCATGATTTCATCCTCAAGCTTCCTGGCCTTCAGATCACTCTCGGTCTGCTTCTGCGCTTGGCTCTCAGCTGTAGACTGGAGCTGTTGAACCTGTTGCTTTAGGTCGAACGTCTCCTTCTTCATGGATTTGCATTGCTCCTCGGCCTCTGCCAACTTGGAGCGGACCCTTGCCAAATCTTCCTCCAGCTTAACATTGGCGGCCTCGGCCTCAATCCTGCGCTGGTTGGCGATAACTGCATGAGCCCTAAAGGTCTCAATTCGGACATGCATGGATGTCGATTCATTATCAACATTCAGGTGCTCCAGGTCCTTAGGTGTCTCTTGATAATCGTAGTCTACTGGAGTCATTTCATCCAGAGGCTTTTGTACCTTGGGGACCTTCTTGATTTTATGCACCTTTTCGGCCTCTAGATAAAAAATGATGCATTTTTCAACTGATGTCGTCGAGCGCCCTCTTCTTTTCCTTGCCTCCTTTAGTATTTGCTCAGTGTTTTGCCATGCTTGGAATAGCTTCTCGGCAAGGGGGCGGTCCTTAATTAAGGACATCTCTGATTTAGAAAAGGCTAGATCTCCAGTCGAGGGAGTAAACAAATATAAAGAATGTGCGGGGGATGCCTCACCAGAAGGCTCGACGATAGATGTGGTGGGAATTTTGGCAATCGGGGCTTCCTCACATGAAACAAGGGATTGGGGGGTGGGACTCGGCGTTGAAGTGGGATCAATGGTCTTACCCTCGTCACGATCGTGAGGTGAGGCCGGACCAGCGGTAGGTGACGTGTGATGGAGCGATGGGCTAGGCAGGGGAGACTGGTGAGAACTCTCAGCCGTGGTTATGGCAAAAATGTGTGAGGCTAGGGCAAGGGGTGGAGAATGCATACCTGCGTGCCCTCCTGGCATTGTGGCAGTGGTGACTTCTGGTGCAGCCGCATCTTGTTCTTTCTCGGTTTCGGCACTTGGCAGGGCTGCGACCTCGACACTTGCTTTGGATGGGTCTGATATCAGTCGCCCAGTGGAGGGGCTTACAAGTCCTGTGCGAGGTCGCTTTGGGTGCTTTGGGGGTGCCAGGGTCTATTCTTGCTTCTTCCTTTTCCTCCTTACCAGCGGTTGTTTCGACCCTTCAGTGCCCGAGTCGTGGCCTCCTACAGGCCCTTGAGGTGATCTTGGAGGTGAAGCTTGGGCCCTTTCCTCTTTTTCCTTCCCCGAAGTAGTATCATCTCTTTTTGGGCTTTCACCCGAACCTGGGATAGCTGGAGGGATGAGGGTGGCGAAGGACGAAGGCTTCCATTTTCCAACGTTGGCTTCATAAATTTCTGCGAAGTCCTTGTCCGTTGCCAAGAATCCATAAGAGCTCGTTTTCTGTCGGTGGACCCTCATTATCCACCATTCTCTCAGTTGAGCCACGTCCCAATCCTTTACTCCCTCCTTCAAGTCATCTTTCGCTTTCCTCCAGAAGGTGGAGTTGGGGCTCGGGAGTGAATGCCGATCTGGGTCATATGCGACCTCCATTGGGTAGAATTCGTGCCAGGGAGGTAAGGCTTCCATCCTCTCCAGATGCCATTCCAGATCCTTTCCCCGAGGATTATTCCTTTGTTTCACAATTTCTGGATAGGGGCAAACATGGAAGCTCTTGACCCGTATATGGTCCCTCATTACTCCCAAAGGATCATATAGCCATTGCTGGGGAATTTGGAGAAGGCCGAACTTGGCAAGCTTCTCTTCCAAGAAGACGTTCTGATTCAGGGTGAACACTTCGATAACTCCTATCCTGAGAGGGAAGTCACAAGTGTGAGCCCATTTTCGACCCTTACCATAGATGGCATTAGTCGCATCGCTCTGCCTAGCGACTTCCAACGTGAATTGATACTCAGAGGGGTAAACTGGCAGTAAGAAGGGCTTCCCTATGAAGCCGAAGATGCGAATCACCAGCCCCTGTGTTAGTCGGAAAATATCTCCCCTTTCCTCCCGGACCACTTTGTTTCTCAAGCCAAGGGGAACTCGCGGGGAGGATCCTGTCAACATGTGCATGGCGGGTCCCAAGAATTGTTGATTAAAGGAATAGTAGGACTCCGATCTCAACAGTAGGGGAGTCCACTGATATACGGGCAAAGGACTTCCATCCTTGCCACTTGCCGCAATGGCAACATGAGGAAAATTATTATGTACATGAAAGAAAAGTAACCAAACAAGAAAGGAGCAGGGCGCGAAGCGCTGGCTGGTCCCAACATTCTTCATGCTGGTGAGTTGCGCATGCAAGCCCCTGGCCACCCATTCTCGCCAGTCGACAAAGACTGGGTTGGAACCGGGTCTCGAATTATCGGGGGCATTGAACTCCCCTCTGGAAATGCATTCGGCCTGGGACACCTGCCATGGGTATACCGAAGCGTCGGTAGATAGGCCTGCCACCCATGCAATGATGGAGAAGAGGTCGGCATTTTTAAAAGCTTCCAAGGGAAGGGGCATTTGGGGCAGTTTGCCCGAAGGAAGCCCGCTTTTGAGGCTCTGCTGCAAAAAATTGATCATGTAGCCAGCAGACGTGAACCTCTCCGTTTGTTCGCTCAAAATGATGTTGCGAACCATACATCCCTCGGGTGGGCCCTGCTGTGGCGCAAAAGCTGCCTGTACATCTTCTTTCAAAATTGAAAATAACTTTTGGCCAGATGCGTCTAACACCTGTCTGGTGGCGGGCTGGTAATTCTGCGCGATGGCATTGACCAGCTCAGGGCAATGGTGCGTGGGGGGCGCCAGATACCAGTATATCTGGGAGTAATAGGTTGCAGCTTGTATGCTCTCTATCGGGAGCCTGCTTCTCATGAGCTCAATGGTGCTTCTGAGCTCAGCTACGCTCCTGGACAGCTCTGTATCCCTGATTCTTTCCCACCTGTCGACTGGTGGTTCTAGAGGCTGCTCGTCCTCAGGATCCTCCCTTTCTTCCAAGATGCGCTTATCTGGGCGGAGGCCCGAATCAACGGGCTTTGGCTTCGGCCTCTTCTCATGGCCTTTTACCCTTGGCTTCTCGGGGGCCACTACTTCTGGCTCTTTTCCCTTTTCCTTGGAACTTTCCTTGCCCATTGTTGATACTTAGGGCGACGGGATTTGCAGTATGGAGAAAACTTGGCGCTGAAGCTTCAGAGTGCGAAGTGGGAAAAAATTTGCAGGTTGGCAGTGGGGTCTGTATGAGTCGTTGAATGGGTAATCCTCTCGGCTGCTTGGAGTCTGCGTTATATAGCCGCCAAAGACAACTACCCGCATTTATGGCCTATGCCACAATTAATCCTGCACTTCTCACCTGAGAGATCATCGGTTCGTCGGATTGGCCCCACGGTGGCGTAGTACACAGGGCCATGCGTTATGACGATTGTGGCTGCTTTGGGAACGTAGCCGGCCGCCACCTGGTACCTGAGGGCAAACTTTTCTCTCAGCCGAATCCCCTGAGGATGTACCCGATGCCTTTTTCATTTACTTCGCCTATTTTGGATGCCTTTTGCGGGTGGCTGTCGACACGCTCCTCTAGGCACGCAATAAATGCTTCTGCCTTGTGCATCTTTGGGTCAGCGAAGCCGAAATCGGAGCTGACATACTTCGTGGTGAACCCTTTTATGCTTCGGGCCCGAAGCTTGTTTCCCTTTTAAAAAGCAGCTCGCTCAGACTTTCCTTAGGCGAGCGTCTTTCATACCTTAGTCGGGACCCTGCTCGGCTAATCGTACTTCGCTGCGAACCACTTTGCATCCACTACTTCACGAACCAAGTTCCCGAAGGAGTTTTTTTTTTTTTTTTGGAGTTGCCGAAGTAAAACTCGACTTGAGCTTTTGCAACATTTTATTTATCAGCCGAGCTATTTACACTATTCACAAGCTTGCGGCATAATAGGCCTGCCGCCACCATGGACTCAGCTTCGAGGAATTATCCGATAAACCTGCAGTGACCCGACCAGATCAGATTGAACTTTAGCTGACCTTCGGAGTTCGGATCATTTCTTCCTGAAGTTGTCCATGCTGCGAATAGGAAGCAACACAGCCGATTTTCATTTTTGCCAGTGCCCAGATTATTGGCGAAGAAGTTCGCCACTTGAAAGCCTTCTTGGGGCATTGGTCTTAGGGATAGCCGAAACCAATACCAGACCCAATGCCAGAATTCTCTGGATTCTTCGAAATAAAGGTCAGGTATAGGTTCTTCCATCCCACTGATATGGTAACAAGGTTCCTCCGACGAAGAGTAGTCCTCCAGGAGCTCTTCGGGCTCATCCTCTGAATCGGACAGGCTTGATGAGCTTTGGCTGAACTCTTGCATGCCATCTCTTGGGACACAAAAAGGGTGCAAAAATGTGCCCTCTTTGTTCTCGGGTTCTACCACTCGAGTCTGCTCCTCTCCTCGGTTCACCTCTTGATGAAGATCGCAAGCAGCCATGTTGTTCATTAGGTGGGCCATGCTTGCGTACTCCCATTGTTGGGCTAGTATGAGGTCTGCCTCCTGAGCTCCAAATGACTGCATCTCGGGCCTCGGCTCAGAGTGAGGAATGCCCCATGATGAGTACTGCGTTGGCGGGACAGGAGCCATAATTATCGAGGGAAGCGACGGAGTTTCTCTCCACTGCCACTTTCTCGATAGGAGCAAAAGCTGTTCCGCTCGTATTGCCTCCTCAAATATTTGAGGGAACCTTCGTTCCCCTGATTGCAGTAGAATGAGGCTTACGTCCGGATGGAAGGCCCGAACATAGAAGAGATGGGCTTGGGCGGGCGTCGGTTGGATCTCCGACGGGATTCTCTTCCAACTTCTGTAGAATCGGACGTTGAAGTCCGTGATACCTTCCGAAGGTGCTCTCTTGATGGTGGAGAGGTATGCGAAGAGATGGAAGGGGTCTTGAGAGCCATCGAACGTTTTGATCAATGCCCCCGCTAAGTCATCCCATGAGCAGATGCTTTTGGGCCTGAGCAATCTGTACCACCGCAGTGCCCTTCCTTCCAGAGATAGAACAAGAAGTCTGATCATGACATCTTCATGGATAATGTCATGGAGGGTCGCTAAATCGACAACATCTTCAAGGTGCTCTCGGGCCATTCCCGTGGTGCCGCTGTATTTCGTCAATGACTTCAAGGCACTTTTGGGAATCTCGTGGTAGCTTTGGATATTCAGGGGGCCTGGATCATTCCAGCTAGGAAAGCTTCTCCTAGCCATCACGACAGCAGCCTGTGGAAATCGTGGTTGTCGTCGCTGAGTCGGAGTCGTTAGGTGGACATTCTTTCTCCGCAAATGAGGTCAAGGCTGCTCACCGAACCTTGATTCCTCTGGGATATCTTCTTTCAGATTTGAAAGGCGCCTACGACCAAGAAATCTGGATCTTCAGCTCAATCGAGTCGCCAGGTGATTTTATCAGATGAAGACAGGTCGGAGATTCACCGAACTCGGACCTTCTTAAGACATGGGGAGTCCTGGTTACGAAAACCAGGCTTAGGCATTGGTCTTCACGACTTCAGAGATTCTCGGGTAAAACAGAGTCGCCAGATGCTAAGAGTCTTTTGGTAATGAGGGCATCGATTCTCACTACTACTCAGAAGATGAGACTGACCGGATCTCATCGGGAACTTGTTAGAACTACTGGCTCCGGTGAAGACGGGCTAGAAATTTTCTCAAATATGGGACCTTGGGTCCCATCGGGCGTGCCAAAAACTGTTGGTCATCAAATCCGCACAGGAAAGGACTTTCGGTGGGTTTGCGTGCCCTGGACCTGCGACCAACATTGAAAGGCCGAAGGGAAGAGATGCCCCTCGTGCCGATCTCCGGAGAAAGGCCGGCTCCTATACTAATCTACTTTTGGGGTTTGAGATAAGAGTGCAGGAAAGAGATAAAAGGAGTTCGGGTTAGAGAAAGAAATAAAAAGGGGTAAGGGTTAGAGATTGATGATTCAAGGTGGGGAAGAACAGGAAGCACGATCACTCACTAATAACTCGAATAGCAGCAAAGAACACCAAGAATAGACGAAAGAAACGCAGTGTCGACCTTCCTATGTATCCTCTGGACGGGTTCGCAGGGTTCTCCTCTCTCTCTCGCTGGAATTCAGGGTTCAGAGTAACAACGATTAAGAAGAGGGAATAACAGAAACCTCGATCCACCAGGCAGCATAAAAGAAGGCAACAAGGACGTTTTTCCTCTCCTATGTATCCTTCAGGGCAAATTTTAGGGTACAGTCCCCAATCGCACACCGGATTCAGGATTCAGAGTCTCAGTATACGAGTGTAGACAGACAAAAGAATTAAGCACAGAAGGCAGCATAAAAGAGAGAAATGGAGTACAAAAATCTTTAGTATTAGACGCAGGACATCAAGTTACAGCAGCTTTCTAGCAGAAAGTTCCCCCCCTTTTACATTGCAAAGCCTGGGTTTTTATAGAGGACCCGACCCTCTGAATCATTATTACAAAAATGGTGGAGTACACCCTCGGGCCCTGAGAAATCGGCTCCTCGCTGCTGCTGCGACTGAGTTTTCAAATCGGTTGCCGAAACTGGCAACTGTGACTGGGTCAACCATGGAAATATTCATTTAATGCGTCGCCCGAGTGTCCCTGGCTTCTGGATGCTGTGCTCGAGTGATCGTTACGCCCGTCGATTTTTACTTCGAGGACTGTTACGTCCCTTTCGTTTGCCAAGAATGGTCAGCGGACTTATCGGGCAAGAAAGGGGGTACTTATAAGGGGCCTTTGATCACCTTGGGAAGCTGCCCGCCTTGGAACGTGGGCCCAAAAAGTGCTTCGCTACATATCCGCCTCGCCAAAGCCTTGGGCCGAAGTAGTTTCTCCTTGATTTGTTCTTCGCAAAATAATGCTTCGTAGAAACTACTTCGGGGATGTTGAGTGCCGAGCGGGTTTCATCTTTGAAATGGGGCTCTTTGTCCTTTGCTGGCAAAACCGCTTCGGTTGGAAAATGTTTCGGCCCGATTCTCTTTCAAAACTGCGGTTCGGGGAATATCCTCCCGAGGCATTTCTCTGTTTCGACACATTGTCATTTTGCTTCGGGCACCACTGCTTCGGGTGAAAACTGGCCGAAGTAGGTGTCGGAAATACTTCGGGCCCGAAGTAGTTTCCTTACCTTGGCTGATTTGGATTATGCTCTCCTCCTTCGGCGAAGTCGTTTGGATACTGCTTCGCAAAACTTTCGCCCGAAGCGGCTGCCGAAAATGTCTCGGGTGCGAAGCGTTATCTTTGTATTTTCTTCGACGAAATTACTTCGCAAGGTTTTCGCCCGAAGTGGTGATTTGAAGTGCTTCGGGCCCGAAGCTCTTTTCACATTCTCCTTCTTTTCTTTCGGCGAAGCTATTTTCCTCGGCTTGTTTGGTAGCGAAGCTCTTTCTTCTTCATTCTATGATAGGGAGAGTCAAAATTGTTGTAACTTAAAAGAAAAACTTTCAATCAAAAGAAAGAATATTATACGAAAATTCTACTATTCTTCTACCCCTTGTATAATGTGACAAAAAGTGTCAACAGTCCCCAAGGTCACCAAAATCGATCCCTTGGTGCCTTTAGGCTTGCACCTTTTAATGTGTTTGAAACCCTAGGTCAATGTCCAAACCCTAAGACTAAATCCCTCATGCGTACTAGATGTTAGCATGAGAAGTTTTGTCTTTTTTATGTTTAAATACCAGTTAACTGGAGTCTAAATCTGAACTTAAGTCTCCCATGTAAACTGGTCATGAGGGTGAATGCAAATTTGTCCCCACTCACCTTTATTGCATGCAGACTACCACTTTCACTTGTGATTGGGCCTATTTATCAATAAACTACATTTTATGGTTTAGTCGCTGTCGTATTAAGTGACTAAGGTTTGGCCACTATCATCTACAACGACTAAGGTTTGGACGCTGTCTTTTGCAGTGACTAAGGTTTGGTCACTCTGAGCTTGAGCGGCCAGGATCTAGCCGCTTTGGTTTATAGTGGCCAATATTGGATGGGCTAATACTATCCAAGATGAATGGTGAGAACCACTTTGATACTTGGAAAGTCCCAAGGTTTAGTCACATGGTCTATGAGTGTTCCCATATGAGTAGTTCTCCTAAACATGACATGTTTTAGGTGTCTCTGAGAAATGACAACAACTAAGGAAAGCTATAACTTTTAGATTACTTTTCCCATCACAATGAGAATTGATACTAAGATATTACATGCATATAATAGTAAACCCTTTTAAGCAAAATCTTAGAAACTAAGGTACCCAATTTTTATTGCAAGCTAGACATTATCTGATACATTAATGGTAGCCACTCAGAAAACTGAGTTCGTTAGTAGCAACAGTTACAATTACAATAGTTACAACAATAGGTATCAAACCCTAGTTGAATGTGCACACAAACTCTAAAATGAAGGCCCAAGATGTACGACCTCTACTACAAATGATAATAAATTTAGAATTTGCAATATTAAACACAAAACCCTCTCCAAACTCCTCAAAATAATTGAATAAATCTACAACAATGTAGCCCACAGGTACTCCTTGAGTGAGAATGCACTAAACCACAATGAAGATGTCTTGCAATCTTGATAATGGTGTCCCTGTTGGAGGTTTTTGTCTCCACACAATCTCCAATAAAACCCTACAAATCAATTCTACAAGTGCTCTCCAAAATGCTCATGAATTCACAATAACCAAAGATATGAAAAATGAAACTTCATCTCTGTTTTATATTAGTCACCAAGGGGGTCGACCACATTGGGCATTTCATTACTTTTAATTTATTTTGATTTCATCTAAGTCCCACTTGAAATTGACATCCCTTTTAATCATAATAATAGTCACTTTATGATATCAAATTTAATTTTAAGTAACTAGTACATCCTTATGTCTCCCATATTAAAATATAAGGCCCAAAATTAATAAATTAAATATTACATTTAATTTATTAGGAAATAAACTTCAGCCATTTAAAATTTCTTAGCTCCCCAATGCTGACCCAAGAAATAATATGAGAAATGGATACCCATTTCATTGTAGATTCCAAACATACCTTTCATTCCCCAAGAAACTACTCCAAAATGATTTACTAAAAAAAGTAAGTCTCTATCAAGCTGTACAAAATAGCCTGAAAGACTGGCAAAAGAACACACTGCCTATCCAAATGATAACTCAACATCCCAAGTGGGCTCCCACACATCTGACACTGCCTACGGGAACCCATGAGTAGGCAAGTCCACTATGCAACTAAAAGCTGACTAGGATGGAGATATTACAGTCCTCCCTCCGCAAGATCGCTTGTCCTCAAGCAATGCCAGTATAGCCCCAACATCATCTGACTGAATCAAACTGAAACCAACTATGATACTAGGGTCCCAAATCAATCTCAGTAAAAACCCATCATGTTGATGTTGTGCCACTCTAATTATAACTAAGAATCCATCATGCCAAAGTTGTACTCTCCTCTCCTGTGACCCAATAATGTAACCATCATCAAAATTCAAACTAAAATACCTACGAGGGCTGAAAACTATATCACAAAATATCTCCTACCAAAGAACCTCAATGAGGTCCACATCTGTAATCCCTCTGTCTAACATGATCCTAGGTAATAGGAAAAATAATTTGCTCAACCCAAAAACATATTCCTCATGAGTGGTTGTCTCTTTGAATAAATCACTCTCCAAATCACCAATACTGAAGTCATCATGAACACTCCTCTCCATAGGTTTGGTTTGGAAGTCAAACCCAAACCCACTTGAACTATCATCACTAGAGTGTAAAAAGAGATTGTCATTGTAAGTAGGTTTGGAAACTACATTGTTCCCACCACCAATATGATCTTAATCTGAAAAAATATTAGTGAACTCAAATCTATCATCAATTATATCCACTCCACTAAAATAAAAAAGGAATCTAGTAATCTCAAAAAAATTACTGGAAAAAATAGAACATGTACTAAAAGCTGC
Organism: Wollemia nobilis; assembly: GCA_028583015.1. Classification (NCBI taxonomy): domain Eukaryota; kingdom Viridiplantae; phylum Streptophyta; class Pinopsida; order Araucariales; family Araucariaceae; genus Wollemia; species Wollemia nobilis. The sequence continues at coordinate 2,511,865 of JAQPPZ010003098.1, forward strand.
TAATTTTCATTTCTTCTCATGCACAACTGTAGTTACATACATGTCTAAGAGGTCATATTGAAGTTCTATCACACATCCCTTATATGTCGAGGCAATATATCCATCCAATTGTTCTGCTATGAATTCCTATTCAAATATAGGTCTTGCAAAGTCCATATTTTTAGGCTTCGAATTTTCTTTAACTTCTTCAAGGTTAGGCACAGTTTCAGATATTTTCACTGAAACATTATCTAAATCTACATGCTCTTCTTTACTAGTTTCCTAGTTATTCGGGTTATGTTGTCTACCTCTCCTATTAGTATTTTGCCTCATTCTCATGTCCACATAATCCTAAAAAGAAATACCTACTCGAAATCCTGCACTAGCATTCTCCCACTCCTATAAAAATTTGTCTTGCATCTCATTGATTATAGGGTTTACCTCATCCCGTGGAATGATCCTAGGAGGCCAAGTAGGCATCAAGGGTCTTGTGTTAATTGTTCCAACTCTAAAATTTGTATTATCAACCCTTATATTTATAGATCCATCACCATTCCCATTATTTTTGTGACTCCCATTTTGCCCACCATTGTTGTTGTTATTAGTATTGTTACCCATGACCTATTGAGTCATTAATGTTATCAATTGTACCATGCTTTGCTGCAAATCACGCTGTCCTGTTATCAACTCTACATGCATCTCCCTATTGGTGGGTTCTCTTGGTTCTCTTTGTTCTCTGTTATCCCGATCACCCATTGGTACTTCTACCCTCTCTACTCCTTCAAACAAATCAAGTGGGTCCTCAATATTAGGGTTTGATCTATTTCTTCTATGGTAGGAAATGAAATGACAACAACTAAGGAAAACTATAACTTTCAGATTTATTTTCCCATCACAATGAGAATTGATACTAAGATATTACATGCATATAACAGTAAACCCTTTTAAGAAAAAGCTTAGAAACTAATGTACTCGATTTTTATTGTAAGCTGGAAATGGTCTGATACATCATTGACAACCACTCAAAAAACGAATTCTTCATTAGCAATGACAGTTATAATTACAACAGTTACAACAATAGGTATAAAACCCTAGTTGAGTGTGCACACAAACTTTGAAATGAAGGCCCAAGATGTACGACCTCTACTACAAATGATAAGAAATATGGAATTTGCAATATTAAACACAAAATCCTCTCCAAACTCCTCAAAATAACTGAATAAATTTACAACAATGTAGTCCATAGGTACTCCTTGAGTGAGAATGTTTCAACTGAATACTGACTAGGATGGGGATATTACAGTTGAATACCACCTGTGGAAGAGCTCTCCTATTATGAACGAGATTTGTGATATACACCAACTTTATCCTCTACAAGAATGGTATGATTGAATACCACATCCAAGGTGAGGAAAACATTGAACTTTATTTCCCTAAAAATTTAATATTGCAAGCCACGAGTGCATTTTTTAATCAAGTCCTCTTCTAAATATTTCACACCAAGCAGTACCCTTAGCCTATTGAATTGAAAAATGTAGTCAGAAATAGACATACCATAGGCTTGTATCAATCTATACCACTTTGTAGTGAGGTCACTTTGGTAGTTTGGTGGGAAGAATGTGTTTTTCAATTTGCAAAAATTTGAGAAGTAATTGTAACCTTTGGTCCATCAAAAACTAAGTTGTGTGTTGACTAGTTTTGGAAGCATTTCAAATGCGGGTCGTGTGTCGACTTGTCTTGGAAGGAGTGCTCAAAATTGTTAATTTTGCAAAATTAAGGGGAGAAGACAACATTGTACTTCTTTTGTAAAATTGGAAAACAAAGTAGGAGACATAAAAATATCATTTTTTGCACAACACAAAACACACATTTTGTTGCAAAAATTAAAAGGTGCATTTTTTATTTTACTCGACACCTTTATTGGCAAATTAGGTGCATTTTCGATAGCATCCGACACCTAGGTGATAAGAATTTTTAGGGCATTTCTTGTTTGATTTTTGCATCATTTTTTTTGCAACTATAAGTCATAGAATCAAGAACACACTCAACCCAAAAATTTCAAAAATTTATGTAAATCCTTGCACAGATTTAAAGCCAAAATTACTTGATATTCTCTCCTAAATCAACAAAACCCCTAATTCACTCTTATTTGTTTGGCTTAATTTCCTCCAACTTTTCATCCTTCTTGAAGGGAGTTAAGGCAGGTGCCATTAAATATCTGTTTGAGTGAATTATCTTTTGGTACTTATTTTAAGGTAATAAAAAGAAAGAACAAGTTTTTTGAAAATAAGGAACCTTAAAATTTGCAATCCTTTGCACTAAGGGGGGATAATTCCTTTCTTCCTTCACACATAGATTTTGATAAGAGGGAACTAAAACTTGTAAAGGCAACACAGAAAAGTTCAAATCATCAAAATTAAAACTTTTCTTTTAGACTTCATAATAGCAATCATGCTTGAAGTACTTACAATATGAAAGGACAAATTGGTGAACGTTTTTGATCAAATTGCCTAGAAAGCATAGTTTTGCACAAATTGTAAAAATGAAAACCAAGACACCATTCAGTGTTGGTTTAAAAACAAGCAAAACTAAAATGCCAAAGGCACATCACAGAAGCCATCTTTCTAGTGAAGTGTCTCATACTGATTCTGTTTCTGGTTCAAAGATAGCACACAGAGTGCTAAATTGCTAAAACAATTTTGTAGAGGGAAAACACATGTGTCCCTTGGGCAAAAGCACCATTTTCTCTCACTCTTCTTTTAGGATTCATAAATAGCATAAGTTTTTTGTTTGAAGACCTTGCAATAAGGGGTGCTTGTACCTCTTTTAGGCTTCATAAATAACAAATTCTAGGTTTTTGAAGTACTTGTAACAAGAGGAGCGATTTTTTGTGGTGTACAATTGTCTAAGAGGTAATATTTGTAAAATCCTTCACAACACTCTTGAGTTGCACACTTTTTTGCAATTGAGGGGGGATATCCATTTCTTTTCTTCACTGATTTTTGTAAAGAGGGAAGATGACTTATAAAGGTGCATTTTTGGCTTTGTCCGACACCTTAGTCACACTTCCTTCTGAAATTAATTACACTATGTTTTGTAACAAGAAGGGGGGAACTTATAAGGGTGCATTTTTGGCAGCGATCGACACCTTAGCTACCTTATCTTTTGCAAATTCATATTGTAAATGAATGAACCTTGTATGAAGTGATCTATTCTACTACACCTAGCGATTGCAGCGACTGGTTACCCATGCAAATCGGTTGGATGATGTGATTACCATAAGGACATTCGTTGGTTTGAAGACATAGTAAGGAATGACCCACTTTTTGCTTAGGAGTAGCCAGAGCACTATGACAGAGCAAAGAACCGACAGATCAACATCTTCTTCACTGTATTGGGACAGCTATATACTTTACCCAAATATTGTTGTATAGAGGGATATGTATGTATTACCCAAATAATGTAATAAGGGGGGATGTTAGAGTTACTATGTTAGTAACTATGATTATTACCTCATTTAGGTAATATTTAAGTTTCACCTAGGTAGATATAATTTACCACATGGTAAAAAGTAATTTCTTACTTTTTACCACTAGTAGTTACTATTACCAGTTACCTTGGTTAGTAGTCTACCTTACCATCATTTCCCTTTGGACGATAGATAGGTTAGTTGTTAGCGTAGACATAGGATCTATTGTTAAATAATCTATTTTGTAACCTACTTAATCCTATAGCTATCCTATGCTATAGTTGATGAGATTAATCAATAATAATTCTTGTCTTACCTTTTGTAACATTGGTATCATCGCAGCCGGGTGGCCTAATACGAGCTTCGCTCGTTCCACCCGACCTGGACCTGGCACGGTCTTCGAGGGCCCTGTTGGCCCTCAGGACCTACACGGATCCCGAGGTGGATCCCAGGTAGCAGGGCCTGCAGGCCCATATCATCGGGCAACCATGGGAGAGGGCCCGTAGACCCACGTCATCGGGCGGCCATGAGAGCAGACCCGCAAACCTCGACAAATCTGACAGCATTCTACTATCCGACCTGTTGGGCCTGACAGCAGGCTAGAGCCCACAGCACAAGGACCAGATACTGAGGGAAGGAGGCCCTTCGATTATCAACAGCCCCTAGTGTTGCCCCCGTAGGGTCCAGAACACAGCTGGGAGGGCAGGCATGCCATCCCAAGTAGAGATCAGACCCAACCCAAGGGCAGGAGCGCCCTCGGGTCTAACCCCCACTAACAAGGGACATCCTTATCCAGGGATCTGACAACCACTGACAGGGGACATCCCTGTCAGATCTTTAGCGATCAGGATCTGAGAGGGCAGGCGCGCCCTCCGATCCCCGATGATCGATGGAACAGATCCGGTGATCAGGATCTGAGAGGGCAGGCGCGCCCTCTGATCTTCGATGATCGAATCAGAGACCCTACAACTATGAAATATCTCAAGCACAAATCTCAAGGACATTCATAGTTGGGACCCACATGTACCCGGGTACAGATCCCAAGGCATTGACATAGATCTATCATTTGGTGACATGTGGCGGCCAGACATGACTACGAGCACAGATCTCGAGGTGCTGATGTGGCACTACCACTGGACAGGACCAGACACGTGGCACAACCATTGGACACGACACATGGCAAGAACCACTGGATAGGACCGGACATGTGGCACAACCACTGGACATTACACATGGCAAGCGCCGGACCGGACATGACACGTGGCGACAGCCACCGTAGAGGATGGACGTGATGGACATCCACGAGACGAGGATGGACGCGACATGTGGTGGATAGCCACGTGTCACCGGACCTGACACGTAGGTGACACGTGGCGGACTGCCACGTGCCACCTGACTCGACCTGGCCATGCCACGTGGCGATGACCAAAAGGGCGAAGGAGGACTCGATTGCCCGAAGGCGATCGACTATCCTAAGGGCTTTAAAGCCCTTTTATACCCCCAACATTCGCCTTCATGGCGCATGTGGGACTAAATCCCAAAATAGTTTTCAAAATCTTTGAGGCGCGCACGTGCCCAGCTAGGTGCGGGAGGCTTAAAGGAAGTCTCCTCCCCCTATCCTCCGTCGGGCCAGCTAGCCCGACCGGCGGATGAGCCCTCGCCAAGGCGTGGCCCGACAGGGAGGTCGGGAGTTCGACTCCCGTCGGGGCAAAAATATTTTTTGCCACGAGGAGCGCAGGATTGGTAAAAGAAAAAACAAAAGGTAAATTTTTTTTATTTTTTTTGTAATATTTTTTTATTTTTAATCATTTTTTTTAATAATTTAATATCTTTTGTCTAAAATCAAATTTTTTTAAAAACATTACATTGATTTTTTACAAAATTAAATTTTATTATTAATTAAATAATGATTAGATTTATTAAAATTTTGCATTAAAATAGAGAATTAAGGATTTTTTTTTGCAAACAAATCAAGAAGAGCTTTTGTTTTCTCCATGAGGGGATATAAGACATAGAAGAGCATTTTTTTTGCAAATAAGAAAACCCTAAACTCTTCTCAACCTTGTTAATTTAGCATACAATAAAGGTTCAAACATGAATTCTTTTTTGCCAAATTGTAACACAAGGAGACCAAATTTTTTTTTGTAAAATTCAAAGGCAAAGTGTGCATTTGTTTTCTCCAAGGGGGGATATAAGACATAAAATTGCACATTCTTTTTTGCAAAAATTTGAGAAGTAATTGTAACCTTTGGTCCATCAAAAACTAAGTCGTGTGTCGATTAGTTTTGGAAGCCTTCCAAATGCGGGTCGTGTGTCGACTTGTCTTGGAAGGAGTGCTCAAAATTGTTAATTTTGCAAAATTCGGGGGAGAAGACAACATTGTACTTCTTTTGCAAAATTGGAAAACAAAGTAGGAGACATAAAAATATCATTTTTTTGCACAACACAAAACACACATTTTGTTGCAAAAATTAAAAAGGTGCATTTTTTATTTTACTCGACACCTTTATTGGCAAATTAGGTGCATTTTCGGTAGCATCCGACACCTAGGTGATAAGAATTTTGTGGGCATTTTTGTTTGATTATTGCATTATTTCTTTTGCAATTATAAGTCATAGAATCAAGAACACACTCAACCCCAAAATTTCACAAATTTGTGTAAATCCTTGCATAGATTTAAAGCCAAAATTACTTGATATTCTCTCCTAAATCATCAAAACCCCTAATTCACTCTTATTTGTTTGGCTTAATTTCCTCAAACTTTTCATCCTTCTTGAAGGGAGTTAAGGCAAGTGCCATTAAATATCTGTTTGAGTGAATTATATTTTGGTACTCTTTTAGGGTAATCAAAAGAAAGAACAAGTTTTTTGAAAATAAGGAACCTTAAAAGTTGCAATCCTTTGCACTAAGGGGGGATAATTCCTTTCTTCCTTCAAACATAGATTTTGATAAGAGGGAAATAAAACTTGTAAAGGCAATCAGAAAAGTCCAACTCATCAACATTAAAACTTTTCTTTTAGACTTCATAATAGCAATCATGCTTGAAGTACTTACAATAAGAAAGGACAAATTGGTGAACTTTTTTGATCAAATTGCCTAGAAAGCATAGTTTTGCACAAATTGTAAAAATGAAAACCAAGACACCATTCAGTGTTGGTTTCAAAACAAGCAAAACTAAAATGGCAAAGGCACAACACAGAAGCCATCTTTCTTGTGAAGTGTCTCATTCTGATTCTATTTCTGGTTCAAAGATAGCACAAGGAGTGCTAAATTGCTAAAACAGTTTTGTAGAGGGAAAACACATGTGTCCCTTGGGCAAAAGCACCATTTTCTCTCACTCTTCTTTTAGGCTTCATAAATAGCATAAGTTTTTTGTTTGAAGACCTTGCAATAAGGGGTGCTTGTACCTCTTTTAGGCTTCATAAATAGCAAATTCTAGGTGTTTGAAGTACTTGTAACAAGAGGAGCGATTTTTTGTGGTGTAAAATTGTCTAGGAGGCAATATTTGTAAAATCCTTCACAACACTCTTGAGTTGCACATTTTTTGCAATTGAGGGGGGATATCCATTTCTTTTCTTCACTCATTTTTGTAAATAGGGAAGATGACTTATAAGGGTGCATTTTCGGCTTTGATCGACACCTTAGTCACACTTCCTTCAGAAATTAATTACACTATGTTTTGCAACAAGAAGGGGGGAACTTATAAGGGTGCATTTTTGGCAGCGACCGACACCTTAGCTACCTTATCTTTTGCAAATTCATATTGTAAATGAATGAACCTTGTATGAAGTGATCTATTCTACTACACCTAGCGATTGCAGTGACTGGTTACCCATGCAAATCGGTTGGATGATGTGATTACCATAAGGACATTCGTTGGCGTGAAGACATAGTGAGGAATGACCCACTTTTTGCTTAGGAGCAGCTAGAGCACTGTGACAGAGCAAAGAACCAGTAGATCAACATCTTCTTCACTGTATTGGGACAACTATATACTTTACCCAAATATTGTTGTATAGAGGGATATGTATGTATTACCCAAATAATGTAATAAGGGGGGATGTTAGAGTTACTATGTTAGTAACTATGATTATTACCTCATTTAGGTAATATTTAAGTTTCACCTAGGTAGATATAATTTACCACATGGTAAAAAGTAATTTCTTACTTTTTACCACTAGTAGTTACTATTACCAATTACCTTGGTTAGTAGTCTACCTTACCTGTCATTTCCCTTTGGACGATAGATAGGTTAGTTGTTAGCGTAGACATAGGATCTATTGTTAAATAATCTATTTTGTAACCTACTTAATCCTATAGCTATCCTATGCTATAGTTGATGAGATTAATCAATAATAATTCTTGTCTTACCTTTTGTAACATTGGTATCATCGCAGCCGGGTGGCCTAATACGAGCTTCGCTCGTTCCACCCGACCTGGACCTGGCACGGTCTTTGAGGGCCCTGCTGGCCCTCAGGACCTACATGGATCTCGAGGTGGATCCCAGGCAGCAGGGCCCATAGGCCCATATCATCGCACGACCACGGGAGAGGGCCCGTAGGCCCACATCATCGGGCGGCCACGGGAGCAGGCCCGCAGACCTCGACAGATCTGACAACATTTTGCTATCCGACCTGTCGGGCCTGACAGCAGGCCAGAGCCCACAGACACAGGGCCTGGATCCCGAGGGTAGGAGGCCCTCCGATTATCGACAGCCCCTAGTGCTGCCCCCGTAGGGTCCAGCACACAGCCGGGAGGGCAGGCATGCCCTCCCAGGCAGAGACCGGACCCAACCCAAGGGCAGGAGTGCCCTCGGGTCTGACCCCCACTGACAGGGGACATCCCTATTAGGGGATCTGACCACCACTGATAGGGAAATCCCTGTCAGATCTTCGACGATCGAGATCTGAGAGGGTAGGCGTGCCCTCCGATCCCCAATGATCGGCGGAACAGATCCGACGACAGGATCCGAGAGGGCGAGCGCCCTCTGATCCCCGATGATCGGATTAGAGACCCTACAACTACGGACCATCCCGGGCACAAATCTCGAGGACAATCATAGCTGGGACCCATGCGTGCTCGGGCATAGATCCCGAGGCACTGACACGGACCACTAATCTGGCGACACATGGCGGCCAGACGCGACCTCGGGCATAGATCTCGAGGTGCTGATGTGGCACTGCCATTGGACAGACCGGACACGTGGCAACAGCCACGACCGGCATGCACACGAGTCTCGGCCACTAGACAGACATGTGGCAAGCGCCACGACGTGGACCGGACATGACATGTGGCACAGCCACGGACAGGATGGACGGATGGACACAACGAGACGAGGATGGACGCGACACGTGGTGGACAAGCCACGTGTCACCGGACCTGACACGTGGGTGACACGTGGCGGACTGCCACGTGCCACCTGACTCGACTAGCCGTGCCACGTGGCGACGACCAAAAAGGGGCGGAGGTGACTGCCCGAAGGCAGTCACTATCCTAAGGGCTTGAAAGCCCTTTTATACCCCTGATTTTTGCCTGCACGGGTGATGTGGGATAAATCCCACAGTTTTCCCCGCGCTCGCGAGGAGTGAAGGGAAAGGGAATATCATTCCCTTCCCTTCACGTCGGGCCAGCTAGCCCGACCGGCGGAGGAGCCAGCGCTAAGGCGTTGCCCGACGGGAGGTCGGGAGTTCGACTCCCGTCGGGGCAAAAATATTTTTTGCTCAGAGGAGCAGATGGAAGAAAAAAAAAACAAAAGGTAAATTTTTTTTATTTTTTTGTAATTTTTTTATTTTTAATCATTTTTTTTAATAATTTAATATCTTTTGTCTAAAATCAATTTTTTTTTAATATTACATTGATTTTTTACAAAATTAAATTTTATTATTAATTAAATAATGATTAGATTTATTAAAATTTTGCATTAAAATAGAGAATTAAAAAGGATTAATTTTTTTTGCAAACAAATCAAGGAAGGAGCTTTTGTTTTTCTCCAAGGGGGGATATAAGACATAGAAGAGCACTAATTTTTTTGCAAATAAGAAAACCCTAAACTCTTCTCAACCTTGTTAATTTAGCATACAATAAAGGTTCAAACATGAATTCTTTTTTGCCAAATTGTAACACAAGGAGACCAAAAATTTTGTAAAATTCAAAGGCAAAGTGTGCATTTGTTTTCTCCAAGGGGGGATATAAGACATAAAATTGCACATTCTTTTTTGCAAAAATTTGAGAAGTAATTGTAACCTTTGGTCCATAAAAAACTAAGTCGTGTGTCGACTAGTTTTGGAAGCCTTCCAAATGCGGGTCGTGTGTCGACTTGTCTTGGAAGGAGTGCTCAAAATTGTTAATTTTGCAAAATTCGGGGGAGAAGACAACATTGTACTTCTTTTGCAAAATTGGAAAACAAAGTAGGAGACATAAAAATATCATTTTTTTGCACAACACAAAACACACATTTTGTTGCAAAAATTAAAAAGGTGCATTTTTTATTTTACTCGACACCTTTATTGGCAAATTAGGTGCATTTTCGGTAGCATCCGACACCTAGGTGATAAGAATTTTGTGGGCATTCTTGTTTGATTATTGCATTATTTCTTTTGCAATTATAAGTCATAGAATCAAGAACACACTAAACCCCAAAATTTCACAAATTTGTGTAAATCCTTGCATAGATTTAAAGCCAAAATTACTTGATATTCTCTCCTAAATCATCAAAACCCCTAATTCACTCTTATTTGTTTGGCTTAATTTCCTCAAACTTTTCATCCTTCTTGAAGGGAGTTAAGGCAGGTGCCATTAAATATCTGTTTGAGTGAATTATATTTTGGTACTCTTTTAGGGTAATCAAAAGAAAGAACAAGTTTTTTGAAAATAAGGAACCTTAAAAGTTGCAATCCTTTGCACTAAGGGGGGATAATTCCTTTCTTCCTTCAAACATAGATTTTGATAAGAGGGAAATAAAACTTGTAAAGGCAATCAGAAAAGTCCAACTCATCAACATTAAAACTTTTCTTTTAGACTTCATAATAGCAATCATGCTTGAAGTACTTACAATAAGAAAGGACAAATTGGTGAACTTTTTTGATCAAATTGCCTAGAAAGCATAGTTTTGCACAAATTGTAAAAATGAAAACCAAGACACCATTCAGTGTTGGTTTCAAAACAAGCAAAACTAAAATGGCAAAGGCACAACACAGAAGCCATATTTCTTGTGAAGTGTCTCATACTGATTCTATTTCTGGTTCAAAGATAGCACAAGGAGTGCTAAATTGCTAAAACAGTTTTGTAGAGGGAAAACACATGTGTCCCTTGGGCAAAAGCACCATTTTCTCTCACTCTTCTTTTAGGCTTCATAAATAGCATAAGTTTTTTGTTTGAAGACCTTGCAATAAGGGGTGCTTGTACCTCTTTTAGGCTTCATAAATAGCAAATTCTAGGTGTTTGAAGTACTTGTAACAAGAGGAGCGATTTTTTGTGGTGTACAATTGTCTAGGAGGCAATATTTGTAAAATCCTTCACAACACTCTTGAGTTGCACATTTTTTGCAATTGAGGGGGGATATCCATTTCTTTTCTTCACTCATTTTTGTAAATAGGGAAGATGACTTATAAGGGTGCATTTTCGGCTTTGATCGACACCTTAGTCACACTTCCTTCAGAAATTAATTACACTATGTTTTGCAACAAGAAGGGGGGAACTTATAAGGGTGCATTTTTGGCAGTGACCGACACCTTAGCTACCTTATCTTTTGCAAATTCATATTGTAAATGAATGAACCTTGTATGAAGTGATCTATTCTACTACACCTAGCGATTGCAGTGGCTGGTTACCCATGCAAATCGGTTGGATGATGTGATTACCATAAGGACATTCATTGGCGTGAAGACATAGTGAGGAATGACCCACTTTTTGCTTAGGAGCAGCTAGAGCACTATGATAGAGCAAAGAACCAGTAGATCAACATCTTCTTCACTGTATTGGGACAACTATATACTTCACCCAAATATTTTTGTATAGAGGGATATGTATGTATTACCCAAATAATGTAATAAGGGGGGATGTTAGAGTTACTATGTTAGTAACTATGATTATTACCTCATTTAGGTAATATTTAAGTTTCACCTAGGTAGATATAATTTACCACATGGTAAAAAGTAATTTCTTACTTTTTACCACTAGTAGTTACTATTACCAGTTACCTTGGTTAGTAGTCTACCTTACCGTCATTTCCCTTTGGACGACAGATAGGTTAGTTGTTAGCGTAGACATAGGATCTATTGTTAAATAATCTATTTTGTAACCTACTTAATCCTATAGCTATCCTATGCTATAGTTGATGAGATTAATCAATAATAATTCTTGTCTTACCTTTTGTAACATTGGTATCATCGCAGTCGGGTGGCCTAATACGAGCTTCGCTCGTTCCACCCGACCTGGACCTGGCACGGTCTTCGAGGGCCCTGTTGGCCCTCAGGACCTACATGGATCCCGAGGTGGATCCCAGGCAGCAGGGCCCGTAGGCCCATATCATCGGGCGACCACGGGAGAGGGCCCGTAGGCCCACGTCATCGGGCGGCCACGGGAGCAGGCCCACAGACCTCGACAGATCTGACAGCATTCTGCTGTCCGACCTGTCGGGCCTAACAGCAGGCCAGAGCCCGCAGCACAAGGCCCGGATCCCGAGGGTAGGAGGCCCTCCGATTATCGACAGCCCCTAGTGCTGCCCCTGTAGGGTCCAGCACACGACCGGGAGGGTAGGCATGCCCTCCCAGGCAGAGATCGGACCCAACCCGAGGGCAGGAGCGCCCTCGGGTCTGACCCCCACTAACAGGGGACATCCCGGGGATCTGACCACCACTGACAGGGGACATCCCTGTCAGATCTCCGATGATCGAGATCTGAGAGGGTAGGCGTGCCCTCCGATCCCCGATGACTGGTGGCACAGATCCGGTGATCGGGATCTGAGAGGGCAGGAGCGCCCTCCGATCTTTGGTGACCAGATCAGAGACCCTACAACTACGGACCATCTCGGGCATAAATCTCGAGGACAATCATAGCTGGGACCCACGCATGCTCGGGCATAGATCTCGAGGCACTGACACGAACCTGTCATCTGGCGACACGTGGTGGCTAGACACGACCGTGGGCATAGATCTCGAGGTGCTGATGTGGCACACCACTGACGGACCGGACACGTGGCACCCCGACATGTGCACCCGCAGACGGACACGGCACAACCATTGGACATGACACGTGGCAAGCACCACCTGGACAGGACACGTGGCACAACCACTGGACCAGATGAACAGGATGAGACGGATGCGACACATGGTGGACAAGCCACGTGTCACCGGACTTGACACGTGGGTGACACGTGGCGGACTGCCACGTGCCACCTGACTCGACCTGGCCATGCCACGTGGCGACGACAAAAAAGGGGCAGGGTGACTGCCCGAAGGCAGTCACTATCCTAAGGGCTTTAAAGCCCTTTTATACCCCCTAATATCGCCCACACGGGCGATGTGGGATAAATCCCACAGTTTTCCTCACCCACGCGAGGAGTGAAGGGAAAGGGAATATCATTCCCTTCCCTTCACGTCGGGCCAGCTAGCCCGACCGGCGGAGGGGCCAGCGCTAAGGCGTTGCCCGACGGGAGGTCGGGAGTTCGACTCCCGTCGGGGCAAAAATATTTTTTGCCATGAGGAGCAGTCGCAAGAAAAAAAAAACTAAAGGTAAATTTTTTTATTTTTTTTGTAATTTTTTTTATTTTTAATCATTTTTTTTAATAATTTAATATCTTTTGTCTAAAATCAATTTTTTTTTATGGATTACATTGATTTTTTACAAAATTAAATTTTATTATTAATTAAATAATGATTAGATTTATTAAAATTTTGCATTAAAATAGAAAATTACAAAGGATTAATTTTTTTTGCAAACAAATCAAGGAAGGAGCTTTTGTTTTTCTCCACGAGGGGATATAAGACATAGAAGAGCACCTACTTTTATTGCAAATAAGAAAACCCTACACTCTTCTCAACCTTGTTAATTTAGCATACAATAAAGGATCAAACATGAATTCTTTTTTGCCAAATTGTAACACAAGGAGACTCAAATTTTTTTGTAAAATTCAAAGGCAAAGTGTGCATTTGTTTTCTCCAAGGGGGGATATAAGACATAAAATTGCACATTCTTTTTTGCAAAAATTTGAGAAGTAATTGTAACCTTTGGTCCATCAAAAACTAAGTCGTGTGTCGACTAGTTCTGGAAGCCTTCCAAATGCGGGTCGTGTGTCGACTTGTCTTGGAAGGAGTGCTCAAAATTGTTAATTTTGCAAAATTCAGGGGAGAAGACAACATTGTACTTCTTTTGCAAAATTGGAAAACAAAGTAGGAGACATAAAAATATCATTTTTTTGCACAACACAAAACACACATTTTGTTGCAAAAATTAAAAAGGTGCATTTTCGATTTTACTCGACACCTTTATTGGCAAATTAGGTGCATTTTCGGTAGCATCCGACACCTAGGTGATAAGAATTTTGTGGGCATTCTTGTTTGATTATTGCATTATTTCTTTTGCAATTATAAGTCATAGAATCAAGAACACACTAAACCCCAAAATTTCACAAATTTGTGTAAATCCTTGCACAGATTTAAAGCCAAAATTACTTGATATTCTCTCCTAAATCAACAAAACCCCTAATTCACTCTTATTTGTTTGGCTTAATTTCCTCAAACTTTTCATCCTTCTTGAAGGGAGTTAAGGCAGGTGCCATTAAATATCTGTTTGAGTGAATTATATTTTGGTACTCTTTTAGGGTAATCAAAAGAAAGAACAAGTTTTTTGAAAATAAGGAACCTTAAAAGTTGCAATCCTTTGCACTAAGGGGGGATAATTCCTTTCTTCCTTCAAACATAGATTTTGATAAGAGGGAAATAAAACTTGTAAAGGCAATCAGAAAAGTCCAAGTCATCAACATTAAAACTTTTCTTTTAGACTTCATAATAGCAATCATGCTTGAAGTACTTACAATAAGAAAGGACAAATTGGTGAACTTTTTTGATCAAATTGCCTAGAAAGCATAGTTTTGCACAAATTGTAAAAATGAAAACCAAGACACCATTCAATGTTGGTTTCAAAACAAGCAAAACTAAAATGGCAAAGGCACAACACAGAAGCCATATTTCTTGTGAAGTGTCTCATTCTGATTCTATTTCTGGTTCAAAGATAGCACAAGGAGTGCTAAATTGCTAAAACAGTTTTGTAGAGGGAAAACACATGTGTCCCTTGGGCAAAAGCACCATTTTCTCTCACTCTTCTTTTAGGCTTCATAAATAGCATAAGTTTTTTGTTTGAAGACCTTGCAATAAGGGGTGCTTGTACCTCTTTTAGGCTTCATAAATAGCAAATTCTAGGTGTTTGAAGTACTTGTAACAAGAGGAGCGATTTTTTGTGGTGTACAATTGTCTAGGAGGCAATATTTGTAAAATCCTTCACAACACTCTTGAGTTGCACATTTTTTGCAATTGAGGGGGATATCCATTTCTTTTCTTCACTCATTTTTGTAAATAGGGAAGATGACTTATAAGGGTGCATTTTCGGCTTTGACCGACACCTTAGTCACACTTCCTTCAGAAATTAATTACACTATGTTTTGCAACAAGAAGGGGGGAACTTATAAGGGTGCATTTTTGGCAGTGACCGACACCTTAGCTACCTTATCTTTTGCAAATTCATATTGTAAATGAATGAACCTTGTATGAAGTGATCTATTCTACTACACCTAGCGATTGCAGCGATTGGTTACCCATGCAAATCGGTTGGATGATGTGATTACCATAAGGACATTCGTTGGCATGAAGACAAAGTGAGGAATGACCCACTTTTTGCTTAGGAGCAGCTAGAGCACTGTGATAGAGCAAAGAACCAGCAGATCAACATCTTCTTCACTGTATTGGGACAGCTATATACTTTACCCAAATATTGTTGTATAGAGGGATATGTATGTATTACCCAAATAATGTAATAAGGGGGGATGTTAGAGTTACTATGTTAGTAACTATGATTATTACCTCATTTAGGTAATATTTAAGTTTCACCTAGGTAGATATAATTTACCACATGGTAAAAAGTAATTTCTTACTTTTTACCACTAGTAGTTACTATTACCAATTACCTTGGTTAGTAGTCTACCTTACCATCATTTCCCTTTGGACGATAGATAGGTTAGTTGTTAGCGTAGACATAGGATCTATTGTTAAATAATCTATTTTGTAACCTACTTAATCCTATAGCTATCCTATGCTATAGTTGATGAGATTAATCAATAATAATTCTTGTCTTACCTTTTGTAACATTGGTATCATCGCAGTCGGGTGGCCTAATACGAGCTTCGCTCGTTCCACCCGACCTGGACTTGGCACGGTCTTTGAGGGCCCTGTTGGCCCTCAGGACCTACATGGATCTCGAGGTGGATCCCAGGCAGCAGGGCCCATAGGCCCATATCACTCGACGACCATGGGAGAGGGCCCACAGGCCCACGTCATCGGGCGACCACGGGAGCGAGGCCTACAGACCCCGATAGATCTGACAGCATTTTGCTATCTGACCTGTTGGGCCTGACAGTAGGCCAGAGCCCACAGCACAGGGCCTAGATCTCGAGGGCAGGAGGCCCTCTGGTTATCGACAACCCCTAGTGCTGCCCCTGTAGGGTCCAACACACAGCCGGGAGGGTAGGCATGCCCTCCCAGGCAGAGACCGGACCCAACCCAAGGGTAGGAGCACCCTCGGGTCTGACCCCCACTAACAGGGGACATCCCTTTCTGGGGATCTAACAACCACTAACAGGGGACATCCCTGTCAGATCTCCAACGATCGAGATCTAAGAGGGCAGGCGCGCCCTCCAATCCTCGATGATCGGGATCAGAGAGGGCAGACGTGCCCTCTGATCTTTTGTGATCGGATCAAAGACCCTACAACTATGGACTATCTCGAGCATAAATCTTGAGGATATTCACAGCTGGGACCCACACGTGCCTGGGTACAGATCTCGATGCACTGACACGGACCTGTCATCTGGCGACACATGGTGGCGAGACACGATCGTAGGCATAGATCTCGAGATGCTGACGTAGCACTGCCACTGGACAGGACCAAACACGTGGCACAGCCACTAGACACAACACATGGCAAGAGTCGCTGGACAGGACCGGACACGTGGCATAGCCACTGGACATGACACATGGCAAGCGCCACCTGGACAAGACACGTGGCACAACCACTAGAGAGGATGGACGCAAGAAATCACTGGACGAGGATGGACGTGACACGTGGTGGACAAGCCACGTGTCACCGGACCTGACACGTGGGTGACACGTGGCGGACTGCCACGTGCCACCTGACTCGACCTGGCCGTGCCACGTGGCGACGAACAAAAGGTGGATAGAGGACTTGGATTGCCCAAGGCAGTCACTATCCTAAGGGCTTTAAAGCCCTTTTATACCCCTAATATGCGCCTACGCGGGCGATGTGGGATAAAGTCCCAAAACTTTTAAAAGCTTTCCCCCGCCTCAAGCCCTAGGGGGGGAGGGTTCAAGATGAATATCCTTCCCTTCCCTTCACGTCGGGCCAGCTAGCCCGACCGGTGGAGGAGCTAGCGCTAAGGCACTGCCCGACGGGAGGTCGCGAGTTCGACTCCCGTCAGGGGAAAAAATATTTTTTGCCATGAGGAGCCCATCGCATGAAAATAAAAAACTAAAGGTAAATTTTTTTTATTTTTTTTGTAATTTTTTTTATTTTTAATCATTTTTTTTAATAATTTAATATCTTTTGTCTAAAAATCATTTTTTTTTTAATATTACATTGATTTTTTACAAAATTAAATTTTATTATTAATTAAATAATGATTAGATTTATTAAAATTTTGCATTAAAATAGAGAATTAAAAGGATTAATTTTTTTTGCAATCAAATCAAAAGGAGCTTTTGTTTTCTCCACGAGGGGATATAAGACATAGAAGAGCACTTTTTTTTTGCAAATAAGACAACCCTAAACTCTTCTCAACCTTGTTAATTTAGCATACAATAAAGGTTCAAACATGAATTCTTTTTTGCCAAATTGTAACACAAGGAGACCAAATTTTTTTTGTAAAATTCAAAGGCAAAGTGTGCATTTGTTTTCTCCAAGGGGGATATAAGACATAAAATTGCACATTCTTTTTTGCAAAAATTTGAGAAGTAATTGTAACCTTTGGTCCATCAAAAACTAAGTCGTGTGTCGACTAGTTTTGGAAGCCTTCCAAATGCGGGTCGTGTGTCGACTTGTCTTGGAAGGAGTGCTCAAAATTGTTAATTTTGCAAAATTCAGGGGAGAAGACAACATTGTACTTCTTTTGCAAAATTGGAAAACAAAGTAGGAGACATAAAAATATCATTTTTTTGCACAACACAAAACACACATTTTGTTGCAAAAATTAAAAAGGTGCATTTTCGATTTTACTCGACACCTTTATTGGCAAATTAGGTGCATTTTCGGTAGCATCCGACACCTAGGTGATAAGAATTTTGTGGGCATTTTTGTTTGATTATTGCATTATTTCTTTTGCAATTATAAGTCATAGAATCAAGAACACACTCAACCCCAAAATTTCACAAATTTGTGTAAATCCTTGCACAGATTTAAAGCCAAAATTACTTGATATTCTCTCCTAAATCAACAAAACCCCTAATTCACTCTTATTTGTTTGGCTTAATTTCCTCAAACTTTTCATCCTTCTTGAAGGGAGTTAAGGCAGGTGCCATTAAATATCTGTTTGAGTGAATTATATTTTGGTACTCTTTTAGGGTAATCAAAAGAAAGAACAAGTTTTTTGAAAATAAGGAACCTTAAAAGTTGCAATCCTTTGCACTAAGGGGGATAATTCCTTTCTTCCTTCAAACATAGATTTTGATAAGAGGGAAATAAAACTTGTAAAGGCAATCAGAAAAGTCCAAATCATCAACATTAAAACTTTTCTTTTAGACTTCATAATAGCAATCATGCTTGAAGTACTTACAATAAGAAAGGACAAATTGGTGAACTTTTTTGATCAAATTGCCTAGAAAGCATAGTTTTGCACAAATTGTAAAAATGAAAACCAAGACACCATTCAGTGTTGGTTTCAAAACAAGCAAAACTAAAATGGCAAAGGCACAACACAAAAGCCATATTTCTTGTGAAGTGTCTCATTCTGATTATGTTTCTGGTTCAAAGATAGCACAAGGAGTGCTAAATTGCTAAAACAGTTTTGTAGAGGGAAAACACATGTGTCCCTTGGGCAAAAGCATCATTTTCTCTCACTCTTCTTTTAGGCTTCATAAATAGCATAAGTTTTTTGTTTGAAGACCTTGCAATAAGGGGTGCTTGTACCTCTTTTAGGCTTCATAAATAGCAAATTCTAGGTGTTTGAAGTACTTGTAACAAGAGGAGCGATTTTTTGTGGTGTACAATTGTCTAGGAGGCAATATTTGTAAAATCCTTCACAACACTCTTGAGTTGCACATTTTTTGCAATTGAGGGGGGATATCCATTTCTTTTCTTCACTCATTTTTGTAAATAGGGAAGATGACTTATAAGGGTGCATTTTCGGCTTTGACCGACACCTTAGTCACACTTCCTTCAGAAATTAATTACACTATGTTTTGCAACAAGAAGGGGGGAACTTATAAGGGTGCATTTTTGGCAGCGACCGACACCTTAGCTACCTTATCTTTTGCAAATTCATATTGTAAATGAATGAACCTTGTATGAAGTGATCTATTCTACTACACCTAGCGATTGCAGCGATTGGTTACCCATGCAAATCGGTTGGATGATGTGATTACCATAAGGACATTCGTTGGCATGAAGACATAGTGAGGAATGACCCACTTTTTGCTTAGGAGCAGCCAGAGCACTGTGATAGAGCAAAGAACCAGCAGATCAACATCTTCTTCACTGTATTGGGACAGCTATATACTTTACCCAAATATTGTTGTATAGAGGGATATGTATGTATTACCCAAATAATGTAATAAGGGGGGATGTTAGAGTTACTATGTTAGTAACTATGATTATTACCTCATTTAGGTAATATTTAAGTTTCACCTAGGTAGATATAATTTACCACATGGTAAAAAGTAATTTCTTACTTTTTACCACTAGTAGTTACTATTACCAGTTACCTTGGTTAGTAGTCTACCTTACCGTCATTTCCCTTTGGACGATAGATAGGTTAGTTGTTAGCGTAGACATAGGATCTATTGTTAAATAATCTATTTTGTAACCTACTTAATCCTATAGCTATCCTATGCTATAGTTGATGAGATTAATCAATAATAATTCTTGTCTTACCTTTTGTAACATTGGTATCATCGCAGCCGGGTGGCCTAATACGAGCTTCGCTCGTTCCACCCGACCTGGACCTGGCACGGTCTTCGAGGGCCCTGTTGGCCCTCAGGACCTACATGGATCTCGAGGCGGATCCCAAGCAACAGGGCCCGCAGGCCCATATCATCGGGCGACCACGGGAGAGGGCCCGCAGGCCCACGTCATCGGGCGACCACGGGAGCAGGCCCACAGACCCCGACAGATCTGACAACATTCTGTTGTCCGACCTGTCGGGCCTGATAGTAGGCCAGAGCCCACAGCACAGGGCCTGGATCCCGAGGGTAGGAGGCCCTCCGGTTATCGACATCCCCTAGTGCTGCCCCCGTAGGGTCCAACACATAGCCGGGAGGGTAGGCATGCCCTCCCAGGCAGAGACCGGACCCAACCCGAGGGTAGGAGCGCCCTCGGGTCTGACCCCCACTGACAGGGGACATCCCGGATCTGACCACCACTGACAGGGAAATCCCTGTCAGATCTTCGACGATCGAGATCTGAGAGGGCAGGCGCGCCCTCCGATCTCTGACGATCGACGGCACAGATCCGGCGACCGAGATCTGAGAGGGCAGGTGCGCCCTCCGATTCTCGGCGATCGATGGCTAGAGACCCTACAAACTACAGACCATCTCGGGCACAAATCCCGAGGACAATCATAGCTGGGACCCACGCATGCTCGGGCATAGATCCCGAGGCACTGACTCAGACTTCCCCGGACAGACACGTGGCAGGCGACGACCTCAGGCATAGATCTCGAGGTGCTGACGTGGCCCCACTACTGACCTAGACGGACACATGGCGACAGCCATTGGACCCTAACATGCACACCGAGGCCTGACGGACCGGCACACACAACATTGGACATGACACGTGGCAAGGACGACCGGACATGACATGTGGACAACGGACGAGGATGGACGCGATGGACATCCACCGGACGAGGATGGACGCGACACGTGGTGGACAAGCCACGTGTCACCGGACCTGACACGAGGGTGACACGTGGCGGACTGGCCACGTGCCACCTGACCCGACTAGCCGCGACGTGGCGACGAACAAAAGGTCGACGGAGGACTCGATTGCCCGTAGGCAATCGAGTCCTCATAGGGGCTAAGCCATTTTTAAACGACTTACATGCGCCTTCACGGCGCATGTGGGACTAATGTCCCAAAAGCTTTTTAAAAAAATCTTTAGAGCGCGTCATGCGCTCCAAGCCCCGGGGAGGGGAGGCTTCAAGATGAAGTCTCCTCCCCCATATCTCCGTCGGGCTAGCTAGCCCGACTGGAGGTTTAGCCCTCGCCAAGGCGTGGCCCGACAGGGAGGTCGGGAGTTCGACTCCCGTCGGGGCCAAAATGTTTTTTGCCACGAGGCGGAGATGGAACAGTACAAAACAAAGGTAAATTTTTTTATTTTTTTTGTAATATTTTTTTATTTTTAATCATTTTTTTTAATAATTTAATACCTTTTGTCTAAAAATCAATTTTTTTTTAATATTACATTGATTTTTTTACAAAATTAAATTTTATTATTAATTAAATAATGATTAGATTTATTAAAATTTTGCATTAAAATAGAGAATTAAGGATTTTTTTTGCAAACAAATCAAGAAGAGCTTTTGTTTTCTCCACGAGGGGATATAAGACATAGAAGAGCAATTTTTTTTTGCAAATAAGAAAACCCTAAACTCTTCTCAACCTTGTTAATTTAGCATACAATAAAGGTTCAAACATGAATTCTTTTTTGCCAAATTATAACACAAGGAGACCCAATTTTTTTGTAAAATTCAAAGGCAAAGTGTGCATTTGTTTTCTCCAAGGGGGGATATAAGACATAAAATTGCACATTCTTTTTTGCAAAAATTTGAGAAGTAATTGTAACCTTTGGTCCATCAAAAACTAAGTCGTGTGTCGACTAGTTTTGGAAGCCTTCCAAATGCGGGTCGTGTGTCGACTTGTCTTGGAAGGAGTGCTCAAAATTGTTAATTTTGCAAAATTCAGGGGAGAAGACAACATTGTACTTCTTTTGCAAAATTGGAAAACAAAGTAGGAGACATAAAAATATCATTTTTTTGCACAACACAAAACACACATTTTGTTGCAAAAATTAAAAGGTGCATTTTCGATTTTACTCGACACCTTTATTGGCAAATTAGGTGCATTTTCGGTAGCATCCGACACCTAGGTGATAAGAATTTTGTGGGCATTTTTGTTTGATTATTGCATTATTTCTTTTGCAATTATAAGTCATAGAATCAAGAACACACTAAACCCCAAAATTTCACAAATTTGTGTAAATCCTTGCACAGATTTAAAGCCAAAATTACTTGATATTCTCTCCTAAATCAACAAAACCCCTAATTCACTCTTATTTGTTTGGCTTAATTTCCTCCAACTTTTCATCCTTCTTGAAGGGAGTTAAGGCAGGTGCCATTAAATATTTGTTTGAGTGAATTATATTTTGGTACTCTCTTAGGGTAATCAAAAGAAAGAACAAGTTTTTTGAAAATAAGGAACCTTAAAAGTTGCAATCCTTTGCACTAAGGGGGGATAATTCCTTTCTTCCTTCAAACATAGATTTTGATAAGAGGGAAATAAAACTTGTAAAGGCAATCAGAAAAGTCCAAATCATCAACATTAAAACTTTTCTTTTAGACTTCATAATAGCAATCATGCTTGAAGTACTTACAATAAGAAAGGACAAATTGGTGAACTTTTTTGATCAAATTGCCTAGAAAGCATAGTTTTGCACAAATTGTAAAAATGAAAACCAAGACACCATTCAGTGTTGGTTTCAAAACAAGCAAAACTAAAATGGCAAAGGCACATCACAGAAGCCATCTTTCTAGTGAAGTGTCTCATACTGATTCTGTTTCTGGTTCAAAGATAGCACAAGGAGTGCTAAATTGCTAAAACAGTTTTGTAGAGGGAAAACACATGTGTCCCTTGGGCAAAAGCACCATTTTCTCTCACTCTTCTTTTAGGCTTCATAAATAGCATAAGTTTTTTGTTTGAAGACCTTGCAATAAGGGGTGCTTGTACCTCTTTTAGGCTTCATAAATAGCAAATTCTAGGTGTTTGAAGTACTTGTAACAAGAGGAGCGATTTTTTGTGGTGTACAATTGTCTAGGAGGCAATATTTGTAAAATCCTTCACAACACTCTTGAGTTGCACACTTTTTGCAATTGAGGGGGGATATCCATTTCTTTTCTTCACTGATTTTTGTAAATAGGGAAGATGACTTATAAGGGTGCATTTTCGGCTTTGACCGACACCTTAGTCACACTTCCTTCAGAAATTAATTACACTATGTTTTGCAACAAGAAGGGGGGAACTTATAAGGGTGCATTTTCGGCAGCGACCGACACCTTAGCTACCTTATCTTTTGCAAATTCATATTGTAAATGAATGAACCTTGTATGAAGTGATCTATTCTACTACACCTAGCGATTGCAGCGACTGGTTACCCATGCAAATCGGTTGGATGATGTGATTACCATAAGGACATTCGTTGGCGTGAAGACAAAGTGAGGAATGACCCACTTTTTGCTTAGGAGCAGCTAGAGCACTGTGATAGAGCAAAGAACCAGCAGATCAACATCTTCTTCACTGTATTGGGGCAGTTATATACTTCACCCAAATATTGTTGTATAGAGGGATATGTATGTATTACCCAAATAATGTAATAAGGGGGGATGTTAGAGTTACTATGTTAGTAACTATGATTATTACCTCATTTAGGTAATATTTAAGTTTCACCTAGGTAGATATAATTTACCACATGGTAAAAAGTAATTTCTTACTTTTTACCACTAGTAGTTACTATTACCGGTTACCTTGGTTAGTAGTCTACCTTACCGTCATTTCCCTTTGGACGACAGATAGGTTAGTTGTTAGCGTAGACATAGGATCTATTGTTAAATAATCTATTTTGTAACCTACTTAATCCTATAGCTATCCTATGCTATAGTTGATGACATTAATCAATTATTAATCTTGTCTTACCTCTTGTAACAGAAATTATTCTATTTTTTTTATGGTTTTAGTGGTTATAATCAGATACAGGTTGCACTAGAAGACCAGAAAAATACTACTTTCACCTGCCCCTGGGGAAAATTTGCTTACAAAGTTTTGCCCTTTGGTTTGTGTAATTCTTCAACAACATTTCAAAGAGTTGGTTTGGCCATATTCTTTGATTTGAAAAATGAGAGTGTAGAAATTTACATGGATGATTTCACAGTATTTGGGGATAGTTTTGAATATACTTTGGAACAACTTGAAAAAGTTTTAATACATTGTGAAACATACCATTTGTCTCTTAATCCTGAGAAATGCTTCTTAATTATGGAGGAAGGGATTGTCCTTAGTCATCATATTTCCTCTTATGGGATCAAGGTTGATCCTAAAAATGTGGAAGTCATCAAAAACCTTCCTCCAAAAACTCAAACTGATGTAAGAAGTTTCTTAGGACATATTGGTTTCTATCACAGATTTATTGTCAATTTTAGTACTATAGCCAATCCAATGTTTGCACTACTAACGAAGGATTTTGAATTTACTTGGTCTACTGAGTGTCAAAAGTCTTTTGAAGTATTGAAAGAAAAATTAACAACTCCCCCTGTATTGAGAGAACCTAATTGGGAATTGTCCTTCCATATTCATACTGATGCTTCCAATACTGCTATTGGAGCTGTATTAGGACAAATTGATAATGGGGAGCATTATGCCATTTATTATATCAATAAAAACTTGACAAGAGCTAAAAAGAACTACACTACCACTAAGAAGGAATTTTTAGTTGTGGTTTACGCTATTAATAAATTCTGACATTATATCACAGGATATCAAGTATTCATCCATACAGATCATGCTGCCATAAAATACTTGATGAATAAACCTTTGGTTAGTGCAAGAATTATTCACTGGTTAATATTGTTGCAGGAATTTGATATCACCATAGTTAATAAACCAGGGAAAACTAATGTAGTAGCAGATTTTTTGTCAAGATTGCCAAATGCAGATATAGGAGAGTTGGTTGAAGATGGATTTCCTGATGAAAAATTGTTTGCTATTTATGTGCAATCTCCATGGTTTGCAGATATAGCTAATTACTTGGCTATAGGAAAAATTCCTCTTCACTTTACTCCTAAACAAAAGAAACAGTTAATCAAGCAAAGTTCTTATTTCAAATGGATAGGAGGTTTACTTTTTAAATGTACTCTTTACCATGTTTTGCATAGGTGCATCCGCAAGGATGAAGTATATGATATCCTACAGGCATGTCATGATGAACCATCAGGAGGACACTATTCAGTCAAAAGTACAATTCAGAGGAGGGTGTTCACACAGTCAAAACTACTTTCCTACACATCGGATGCACGAATAAGCTAAGGAATTGTTATACTACCTGATATTTCGGATCAGCTCCGGAATGAGTGGAGCAAAAATTGTTTTGGTCAAAATCAGCCATAAAATGGTCAAGACAATGGAAAATGGTGAGATAAGGTTGGTTTCAGCTGTCTAAGGGGTTTTTTTACTCCTTCCAACACCTTTCTCCCAATGGTTGTAGCCCAGTAATGCAAATGTATAAATTGTAGCAGAAAAAATTCCTGCATGTTAGAAAAACAGTTTTGAAATAGTTGATAGCATCCTTGAAGAACAACAACAACTCATATCAGCATTATAATAGAATAATATAAATAAACTAGCTCCCATTCGGTTGAGCATATAGGATATAGGTGTAGAAGAATTCCATAATAGATAAGTTGTTTTTATTGTAGCAAAATAGTATTTTGCAGGCATTTTCCTACAATGCTACTGTAAAATCAATAAAGGTACAATTTTTCCATTCTGTTGGTATTTCTGAGTGAACATGTGTGAGATTTACATAGTTTAGAACAGTTCTTTACACCTTCTTCTGGTTCAAGGAGCAAGGGCCACTTCCAAGCCTAGGAGAAGGAACAGATTTGATAGGTTTTGTGCTCATTTCCTGCTACAAAAAATTAGAAGGAACCTGACAGTTTATATTTCATGTTATTAGTTGTGTTAGATTGCATTTTGTAATGATTAATGCATGTTAGCTTAACACCTAGAGTAGATCTCTACATCTTACAAATTTTTTTGATATTTCCTGTTTTCAACAATTGTTCCCCAGATTTTGGCATTTCCATTTTGTGTTAATTAATTTACTGATGTTCTAGTTGTGCAACATTTTGATTCCTATCTTTTGAATTTGCAAAGTGTGACTTTCAATTCTGCAAGTTTACTTTATGTTGTTTCCATTTATGCAATATTTTATTTCTGTCAATTCAGATTTTGCAAAAGTAGATAGTTTCCTTTTCTTGCAAAGTTTTAATTCCTGCAATTTCCATTCTATAAGGGTAAATAGGAGTCAATTTTGGTTTTTAGATTAGAGGTGACACCAAACCCCTAAAATCTATTAGTTTTACTGTTCCACTAATAAAGCCATTACCTATTTGAATTGATCCCTAAACTGCTCACATCTGCTATCGCATATCGCCATTGGATATTGCCTTGGATTGACAAGTATAATGATTAAATGATGAATCATTAACGACACTCATCACTTTTTATTAAAATTTATTAATTATTATGCATGTTTTTATCTAAATTAAAATTTAAGTGTCAATAATGTTATAATAACATAAATGGGTCTAAGGATGAATATTTTGGTACTTTAAATAGATGGTTCAAGATTAAATTTTGATATGATTTTTTATAAAATTTATGGTTTGTATTTTATTTTTTGTTATAGTATTTAAATGTAAATTATGTATGTAAAATTTTCATATTTGAATTGATATGGACCTTACCCATATTACATCATTACTAAGTACTATTATTACAATAGCTTAAATATTATTCATGTATAGTTTGCCAACATCCAAACTTGGATCTCCTCCTTAAATATTGAGGAGTCTATTTGTTTAAGTTAATGTTATTTGCACAATGTCGAGGAATCTATGAGTTAAATACTATATCTTTGAAAAAACATATTAATAATAATAAAAAATAACATCATTTAAGACTTCTTGATTAATAAATCTGACATTAATAAAGTGCACCTTGCTAGATAGTCTAAAACTTAATAATAATAAAATATTATTTTACCAAATAAAAAAATTAAAAATATATGTTATTTTATTAAAAATATAAAAATTAATAAAAATATCCTTAAATTAAATTTATTAAAATACCCTTCATATTCATTGATATAATCCATAAAATTATCAGGTCAAAAAGTTTGCACAAAATGCATTTGATTGTTATAATTAAAATTTATTTAAAATATGTGTTTTTTAAAATACTATTTCTTTGACATTAATGACATCAACTTAACTGGTTAGATTCCTCAACTTTGATGAAGGGTTTGAATCTTGATAAAAATATAGTGCTTAAATAGCTAACTTGTTGTAATACTATTATACGGTGAAAATGTAATAGGGGTGGGTCCATTTCATCTTTGAAAAATAAATAAATAAATTTTATTTAATTTTTTTATTAATAAATTTAATATTAAAATTAATTAAATATATTTTATTAATAATTTAAAATTAATAATAATTAAATATTATTTTTATTAAAAATATAAAAACTAACAAAAATATTATAAAATTAAATTTATTAAAATACATTTTATCATCGTTTATAAAACCTAGAAAAAAACTAAAGTCAAAAAGTTTGCATAAAATGTATTTTATGTTATAAAATGCTTGAAACTTATTTCATGGTCTCTTTAATCCTTGCCCTAGACGCCGTGGAAAGGTATGGTTTTCACTTTTCTTTTGTGCAACAAATTGGAAGCCATTGTCACTCAAGTTCACAGTATGATCTGTTGAAAGATAAATTTCTAACCCATCTTGTATCCCCTGCAATATTTCTTGCTAAAATATTGAGCATAAACCACAAAAATATTGGCCGCTAGGGACCGAAGGCCCTAAAAAAAAACCTCTAGAGCTGCTTGCACTCAACCCAGATGAAACCCTCGCATAGTTGCTTGCCAAATATATCATTCACACATAGGGATGCGCTAGGATCTGTGTTGCTCCAAATGATATGAAAATTTGTGGAGACGTTCTAGGGTTTTTAGGCATCTACCCTCAAAATTTTAGCTCAATTTGAGTTCGAATGAGTGATATATGGCCAAAACGAGTTCGGTAGTTTGGGCAGTCCTCCGAAAAACATCTAGCTATATCATGGATCTTTTTCATAATATTGAATGGATTATCTTCGACATTATGTAATGACTGATTCTTATTCATAATTTAAACTTAATAATAATTAAATATTATTTTTATTAAAAATATAAAAACTAACAAAAATATTATAAAATTAAATTTATTAAAATACATTTTATCATCATTTATAAAACCTAGAAAAAAATCAAAGTAAAAAAGTTTGCATAAAATGCATTTAATGTTATAATTAAAATTAATTAATTGTGGACACATTAAGGGATCTGAAGAAGCCAGAGGAAGAAGTTGCATGCATTAGGGTTTTGAGTTCTTGGTGCCATACTGCCTCTCCACTTTGGAGTGTGTGCGAGACGCCTCTTAGGGTATTTTTTGTTGCTTTCACCGACTTTACTTCATTGTTTGGTAGATTGAACCTCTTTTTTATGGACGGAGCTCAATCAGCAGCTCCAAATTTTTTTGAAGTTGTAGAAGGGAGCAATTATGCTAAAGGTGAACAAGAAACCACGAAATTTTATTCCCAAAGTTTATCACGAGGTAATTTTTCTCCTCCAGATGGTGTTATCCCATTGAATGAGTTTAATACTACTTATTCTTGGCTAGAAAGGCATACGCTCGTAGGGTATTTTCTAGGTCGTATCTCTGGTGAGACCCTTCTTCATAAATGGATCCAACAAGCTTGGCATGGCTTCAAGGTTGATGGTATCCAAAACCTCACCAAAGGGTTTTTTATTTTATCTTACTAATCCTTCTCAGGCCAAAGTAGTCCTCATTCGTGGGCCTTGGTCTGTTCGTAGCTCCTTGTTGATTTTTTAGCCCTAGACCAAGGATTTTTGGTCACTAATGATATTTTCTTATGGGTTTCGGTTTGGGTTGAATTCCCTGGTCTTCCTCTGCTGCTCTGGCCTTACTATAAAAACCTTATGGCCCCCATTGGTGAATTTGTCTGTTGTGAAATAGATAAATTTTATGCCTCATGCCCTCAAAAGTGTTTTTGTGTCAAATTTGATCTTTCTAAAGACCTTAGGGAGACTGTTGATGTCCAATTTGGTGACTATAGGTTCAAGCAATGTGTTGTCTATATAAACATGCCTAAAAAATGTTATTGTTGCCAATCAGATGCCCATACGATAAAATATTATTCTTTAATGGTAAACAATATTAAAGCTAAGGAGATGATTGTGGCTCCTATTTTTACTAGCTCTATCCCTACTTCCAAAGGGGGAAATATGAATGGAAGGTAGTCCAAAAGAAGGGTAAGAATAGGAAAAATGTAAACCCTATGACTACTCCCTAAAGAACACAAGTTTATACTAAGAGGTGAGGGTGAACAGTATAAGATACAACTTTTTTCTTTTCTTTACAAAACATTATTATCCAATATTATCAATTGCAATAATGAACAATGCATAAATCATCACACACATAAGAGACACAAATTTAACATGGTTCACCCAATGTGGGCTATGTCCATGGAGAAAATATTTCTTATAAATTTTCTCAACAAATCTCTTGGGAACCAATTCCCTATTACAATGTTTATGAGCACCAACCCAAAGGAGACACCAATCCCATTTGCTCAAGTTTGTGGACCTCTATCCACACGAGACACCAATCCCATTTGCTCTAGTTTTTGGACCTTTATCCATAGGAGACACCAATCCCCTTTGCTATAGTTCATGGACCTCTATCCATAGGAGACACCAATCCCCTTTGCTCTAGTTCGTGGACCTATATCCACAAGAGACACCAATCCCCTTTGCTCTAGTTCGTGGACCTCTATCCATAGGAGACACCAATCCCCTTTGCTTTGGTTTGTGTACTTCTATCCACAGGAAACACCAATCTCCTTTACTCTAGTTCATGGACCTCTATCCACAGAAAACACCAATCCCCTTTTCTTTGGTTCGTGGACCTCTATCCATAAGAGACATGTTGTGGCTACTCCACAGCTCGTCCCAAAATTGGGGACCCACATTTTTATTTTGGTATTTGTGTGTTTGCATTTTGTTTTAAATGTCTAATGCTTCACAATGTTTTGGGTTTGTAGTTTTCGCTATTTTGTTTTTGACGATTTTTATCGTCAATTTATTGTTGACGATTTTTATCATCAATTTATTGTCGACGATATTTTTATCGTCAATTTTGTTATCAATGATTTTTATCATCAATTTATTATCGATGATATTTTTATCGTCAATTTTATTGTCGACGATATTTTTATCATCAATTTTTTGTCGATGATTTTTATCTTCAATTTGTTGTTTACGATTTTTATCGTTATTTTGTCGTTGACGATAGTTATCGTCATTTTGTTGCTAACGATTTTTATCATCATTATATCATTGATAGGGTTTTATTATTAATTTGATGTTATTTCTATCATTGGCAAATTTGTTGTATTTTCTTTCATATGTGTGTTTCGGTATAATAATAAATTCAATATATATATATATATATATATATATATATATATATATATATATATATATACTTTTATATATATTTGAATTAAAAATAAAAAGAAAAAAAAAAAATAAAATAAAATCAAAACACATAAAAAAGAAAAAAGAGAATATTTGTATATATAAATAAGATTTAAAAATAATAAAGAAATATTTATATATGTCGATATATATAAAATATAATATACTATAATATAGTGGATGCTATATTTATATGTAAATAAAAGAAGCGGAAATCAAGCCACATGGGTCGAGAGGCTTGTATGTTGATAAAATTTCAATAATTTCAAAAGCACATAGTTGTATGTATGGCTTTGATTTCAAATTTATATATTTAATGATTATAGGGTGATCTAGCCTATGGTTCATGATATATTTATCACCATGTTTTGTTTATGATGGTAGAGCATTGGATGGGATGAACGTCAATGTATGACCGCAGAGGGGCCCCCCATAATAGGTGTATACCACCATGGATGATTACACCACAACGAGAGCCTACACATGATTTGGATGCGACAAAGTAACCAGTGAAGGCATGCAATCTGAAGCATAGAAGCAGACTTAGAAATTGATAAACATTATCGATGATGATGTCGGGCCCCGCGGGTTTATGCGTGACGACCGGATCAATGGCGGTGGGTCATTCCGACCAACGTGAGAAAGGCCCGAATTTGAGGTGTCAGGCAGTGGTGCACGGTCTTGGGATATGGTCAAAGTGATAGCGGTGATGTCGAGGATACCGCGTAGAGATTTATCATAATATCAAAGACGTTGATGTTAAGGGAGTCATCAACAAACGTTTACATCCATTGTACATAAGAAGCATGAAAAGCTTAACGATGACAGTGAAGGATATAGCCGAACGATAAAGACAGCAGCAATGGACGACCAAAATATACTTGGTTTGATAGACGTGGACGTGCTAGCTGCGGTGACGAGAGATACAATACGGAGAACAGATGTAGGTTTTTTGGTAAAAACACGTCCGCGAGATAAGAAATCATGTGTTAGGATACACGGTGGATATCTGAAATAAAGATATCAGGTTTTTATTATAAGACAATGCAATGTTGCAACGAAAAATTCAACGCAACGCTCGCCAAAGGAGATAAGGTTTCAGAAATGTGGTAGATTATGTAATACTCGGATAGTGATGCAGGTAAAGTTGAGCAAATATGCCTGTAGTGTTGGTTAAGATAAAAGTAATCATCCGTAGGTTTAAAGGCAATATGGTTTTAGCAAGATGTTTACACCTAGACGGACGTATCGCAGGTGCCATGAAGTAGATAGGAGAGGAACTTCAAGCACCTCATAAAGGGGCAGTTGGATGTCATATTGGTTGCAGGTATTAGAGAATAATGACAACCTTAACATATAGAAAATTCCACATAAATAAAGGTCAGGACAAAAGTGCCAGTTGGCGCTAGGTCACCGACGTGAAGATAAATATGGCCACCATAAGAAGAAAAACATGAAAAGTTTTTAAGATTTTTTTTTTTATTAACAAGAAATTAATCACCCTTGGCGTAAGGTGAATACGTGGGGAATGCGTTGGTGCATATAGTAACGTTCAAATTGTCTTATACATGAGGTATTATGAAAGCTAATCAATATTATCAGTTAAGCTAATCAATATTATCAGTTACCAAGCCAAATAGGGCTTCGAAAGGTAAAACAAATGCACGACAAAGAGAAAACGTCTTTGCACCCACAAAGGGAGAAAGAAATGAACCAAAAAACCAGTGAAACAGAGAAATGAAGACCAAAGGGAAGAAAAGGAAACGAAAGGTTTCCTACAATTTTAAATATGTCACAGAAAGAGGAAGAAGGGGTGGGAATTTTTGGCAAGGCCAAATGCTGCCAGAAATAAGATGTAAACAGAGATATTTTTGTGTTAATGCAAATTTTGGTAGGTTTTCAGCATTTTGTTAGCAAGAAAGGAGATTATTTATATATGTTTAGTTTTAAATGCTTATTTTTTTCTTTTTATGTTTTAGATTTGTAAATGATTTTAATGCATTTCAGGGTTGCATTGTTGAATATCTCAAAACATAAAATTTATTTTTATCCTTAGAAGCTCACACCTGGTTTATTCTGAGTTGTGCAAATGCAGGTTCTGATAAACTAGGTTGCATGTAGAGATTTCTCACGTCTTCGGTTTTGCAGGATAGGGTAGTATGGAAACTGCATTTTCTAGATTTTCTGCATTTTATTTCCATTTCCAGTTTTTATTTTTATTTTTCTAACTTTCATTTTGCAGATTTTTATTTTTATTTTTAAAGATTAAAATAAAAATTGAAAAAAATCAGAACTTTAAAATAAATGCATGGAGCCATAGAAAGAACTTCAATCTTTCATACACAATAGATTCGAACTCATTTCGAGGTCATTTAGATTTTATAAATATTTTTTAAAATTAATGTTTTAAGGGTTTTGTAATTTCGAAATTTTATATTATTTTTCATTTTGAAGCCAAATCATGTTTTTTTCAGCTTCATACTTCATTTGTAAGCATAAATGAGCTTTCCTTCATGAAAATTTTAATTTCATTAAAGGGGGGTTAATTTTGTGGCATTTAATAAGCTATCATTTTTGAAGCAATAAATGCACCTTTCTTCATGAAAATTCTGATTTCATTGAAGAGAGGTAATTTATACATTACATCAAAGGTTGTTTTAAAACATTAAATTATTTCTTATTTATGAAAATTGATTTCATTAAAGAGGGATAATTCATAATGATATATATATATATATATATATATATATATATATATAATTTGTGGTTGGGTTTTGTAATTTTGAAATTTTATATTATTTTTTATTTTGAAGCCAAATCATATTTTTCAGCTTCATACTTCATTTGTAAGCATAAATGAGCTTTCCTTTAATGAAAATTTTAATTTGTAAGCATATATATATATATATATATATATATATATATATATATATATATATATATATATATATATATATATGTGTGTGTGTGTGTGTGTGTGTGTGTGTGTGTGTGTGTGTGTATTAGTGGAAAAAATCCCAAAAGGGATGCCACTTTTGGGTAAGACCCAAGAATACAAAAACAAAACAAAACAAAAGAACCCACCCACCTTAAAAAACTAAAAAAAAAACAAAAAAAGAAAAAAAAAAAAAAAATTGAACATAACAATGACCTATCTAGACCAGAAGACTATTAAGGCAAGAATCAACAGAGGAAACAAAATAAAGAATAGAATGAGCTAGGGAACTAAAAAAAAACTGAATGAACCAAAGAGAAGAAAAAAAAAAAGCAAGAAGAAACTAGGTACCTTCGAATCGGAGCCATCCAAAGAAATGATAGAAAGAAGAGCTTCCCTAATTTGAGAAGCCCACCATATAGGAGGGTGGCCATAACAAGTAAGATCACCTTTGTCCAAAGCCCAATTAGCTAAAGCATCAACACTCTTGTTTTGATCTCTGACCACATGATTGTAATCAACTTTCAAAAATCCCATCTAGATTAATTGAATCTTCTCAATAATTCTTTTTATTCTCCAATCCACCTTATGATTCTTAGAAGGAGTCTTCAAGAGATTAATCATAAGTTGAGAGTCAGACTCAACTAACACTTTTTCCCATCCAACCTTAGTAGCCTCTTGAAGGCCTCTCGAGGATACCATACCCCTCAAGAAGGTTATTGGAAAGAATACCCAAATTCTTAGTGAAAGTAAAAACTAGGGAGCCATCTGAAAGTCTACCAATTCCTCCCACATTGGCTTTTCCAGGGTTCCCTCTAGAGGCTCCATCAAGTATTGACTTTTCCAAAATCCTTAGGAGGAGGTTGCCAATTTCTAGTCCTATCCATCTTACTAATACTCACATTCCCTTTAAGTTGGTTGCCCTTAGAAGATTTAATCTTCAATATTTGCATCACTTGATCCCATCTTTGGTGGGAGTTTTGGGGAGTGATTAAGGAGTTGATGGACTGATTCAACTAAGTTGGCTATGGTCTTTTGCCAAATATAGTGAATATCCTTCCTATCTTGATTAAAAATTTGGTTGTTCCTTTCATTCCAAATATTCCAAAGAAGAATGGTAGAACCCATCCAAACTAACTACCTAATAAAATGATCAACACCCTCTTGATTAGGCCAATCCCTCCAAAGTTTTTCAAAAGTAAAAAAATTGGACCATTGTAATCCAAGTAAAGTGGCCATTCTCCTCCATAGCTCAGAGGCTAAAGTACACTCAATAAAAATATGGTTGAGATTTTCTACATTCTCTTCACACATTTCACATCTAAAAGGGCCATGAAAACCATGCTTCATAAGTTGCTCACCAATAAGCACCCTACGATGCAATAAAATCCAATTAAAGAACCTCACCTTAGGCAAGAGCTTTTGAGCCCACAATCGAGAAAAGATGTCGAAAGAATGGTTGGGATTATTATGGCATAAGGTCAAATAACCTTGAGCATCCGAATACTCACCCTTAGTAGTGTTGTTCCATCCAAAACAATATTTTTCATGGGACCAAGAGAGGGATCTCATATGAAGGATGCCTTGGATATCTTTTCTTTGCCTTTCTAGGATTTGAATAGGCCAGTCCTCAATAGGGATCCAATATCTACCAACCTTTGAATTACCAGTATGGTACCAATAGTAATTAGCCACCTTTATCCAATTAGCTCGGTGAAGCTCCTCCATCCAAGGCCTCCAATTGGGAAACTGAGTTATCAAAGTCTTGTGACCATCCCAAGAATCTGTCCAAAAATTTGCCTGTTGACCATTATGAATGATCCAAAATAATTTTTTCTTTATCAAATCCTCACCAGTCTTAAGAACTGCTAAAATGGGAGAACCTTTGGTAGGAAGTTGATAGCGAACAAGGTCTTCAGGACTTTTGTTCTCAAGATATTTAGCACGGAGATTATTGGCCCAAAGAGCATTGGGGTTATGCAACATCCTCCAATATAATTTAGCAACTAAAGCTTTGTTTTATTAATAGAAGACAGAAATCCTAACCCCCCTTCACTCTTAGGAAGACATAAAGTATCCCATTTCACCAAGGCCCATTTTCTTTTCTCCTTAGTACCACTCCAAAGGAAACGATGATTGATTTGATCCAATTCTCGAAGAACAACCATTGGGATATTCAAAATGGAAGAAACATAAATAGGAATAGCTTGAAGGACTGATTTTACCAAGGTGATTCTACCCCATAAGAAAGCCACCTGTTGGTCCACTTTCCAATTTTCTTCTTGACTTTGTCCAACAACCAATTCCAATATTTATTTTTCTACCTTTGAATATTTATGGGAATACCTAAATAAGTGATTGGAAGGGAGGTCTTCTTATATCTTAATTTATCCAAGACCATGGATTCCTTTCTAGCAGAGCAGTGAAAGAAAATAACTTTAGATTTGTCTTCATTGATCAACTGCCCAGTAGCCTTAGAAAAACAACTAATGATTTGCTTAATATTAGAAGCTTCCTTAACTGTAGCTTTACCTAAAAGAGTAGAGTCATCCACAAATTGAAGATGAGAGATAGGTCTAGCTCCATGAGAAATGGTAACTCCATCAAGGGTTTTGTTTTCCCTCTTTTTGGTTATAGTCCTACCCAAGCATTCAAGCAAGAATGATGAATAAATAAGGGGATAGCGGGTCACCTTGCCTAATACCTCTGGAAGTTGGGAATGACTGAGAAGGCCTCGCCATTGATAAGAACTAAGTAGGAAACTGAAGAGATACATCCCATAATCCAATCCATCAAATCCTTAGAGAAACCAAATTGCCTCAAAACTTTGATAAGGAAGTGCCAATCCACTTTATCATAAGCTTTGGATAAGTCTAACCGAATGAACATGGAAGGAGATTTTTGCATATCCATGGAATGGATGGCTTCTTGAGCAAGAACTATCTCATCTACTATTTGACGTCCTTCCACATAACCCCCTTGCTTTGGGGAAATAATCTTATGCAAAAGAGGCTTCAACCTTTCTGCCATGATTTTAGTAATGATTTTGAGAAGAACATTACATAAAGCAATAGGTCTAAAAGCTGAGATATGATCAACCTCTTGAGCTTTTGGAACAAGAGTAATATAAGTTTTATTGATAACCTTCAAAATTTCTTTGGCTTTCCCGGCTTCTTCCACCACCTCTAATAAATCAACATGAAGGATATCCTAGAACTCTTGGTAGAACTCAATGGGAAAACCATCAAGACCTGGGGTTTTCCCTTTTTGCATTTTAAAAACTACTTGTTGAAGCTCATTGATAGTAATAGGAGCAGTCAAAATAGATTTCTTCTGTGAAGTGATAAGAGAAGGGATTGCTTGAAGAACATTTTGTTGAGAAGCTGAGTCAAGAGGAGTAGTAGCAAAAAGATTGGAAAAGTAATCAACAACAATAGAGTTCATGCCATCCCAAGTATAAACAACATCTCCAGAATCTGATTTTAAGGAAGAAATAAAGTTGTGAGATCTTCGATCTAGAAGATATTTGTGGAAGAAATTTGTGTTTCGATCTCCTTCTTTGAGCCATTGAATTCTAGATTTTTGCTTCCATAAGATTTCTTCTCTTTTTTCCCATTCCTCTAACTGAGTTGTGAGTTTAATTTCATCTGCACTTCTCTTCTCTGTGAGGCCATCTAAATGGATTTTATTATTCAAATTTTCAATATGAGCAATAACTTCATGTTTTTTTATGAACATCCCCAAACTCTTTCCAGTTCCAAGTCTTGATTTTGGATTTAATGTATTGCAAGTATTTTGGCAAAACAAAACATCTTAGTCCCATGCCTAGGTTTACCTTCCTTCCACCATTGTTGCACATGAGGTCTGAAGGAAATGTCTCTAAGCCACATTAATTGAAAACGAAAAGGAGAGAAACTCACATTGGTTTTCCACATTTCCACCATGATTGGCCAATGATCCGAACCAACATTATTAAGAGTCTTCACTTTAGGAATGTGACCATGGATTAAGGAATTTTTAGAGAGCAAAAACCTATCCAATATCTCCATTATACAAGCTAAGCCTTGCCTTCTGTAAGACCAAGTCATAAGGCCATTATCTAGTTGGATATCCACAAGATGGAGGTTTGTAATATATTCGCTCATGAGGTCAGTGCTTTTGTCCAAATTTCTATTTTCCCCACTTTTCTCATCCAGAGAGATGATGGTATTGAAATCTCCTCCGATAAAGATCCAAGATTCAAGAAAATGAGAGATAATATGAGTAATATCCTTCCACTGTCTTCTTTTTTCCTCCAAAGAAGTTGAAGCATAAACAGTAATGCAAAGCATAATCTGGTTGGAATGTCTACTTTGAATAGCTATAGCCAACAAACCCCAACCGCCAACCATATGGTGAATAACTACCTCTTTTGGGTCCCAAAGACAAGCAATGCCACCAGAAGTCCCTTGGGAACTGAGGGAAACCACTTTTCCAACTGGCCAAATTTTACTGGCAATTGAGTCCATATCCTCCATTGACATCTTTGTTTCTTGAAGGAAAACAAGATGTGGATGATTTATCTAAATCATTCTTCTAATTTCATTTTGTTTTGAAAGACTCCCTTTGAGTCCTCTAATATTCCAAGTGATGATCTTCATTAATACCATGGCTAAAAAAATTGGGAAGGGCATTAATCTTACCTTCCTCTACAAGCTTTTCACCTTCTTTTACCATATGATATTGATTGGTCTTGCGACCTGCTTTTTGATTAGAATCCATATTCAATTTTTTTCCCCTATTTCTTGACTTATTCCAATTGAATTTGATATGGCTTCTAACCTTGAAGAATGCTCGTACACAACCAAAATTTTACTAGATGGTTCAACG
The DNA here is from genome assembly GCA_028583015.1 of Wollemia nobilis. Taxonomy (NCBI): domain Eukaryota; kingdom Viridiplantae; phylum Streptophyta; class Pinopsida; order Araucariales; family Araucariaceae; genus Wollemia; species Wollemia nobilis. Next base: position 2,550,213 of record JAQPPZ010003098.1, read on the forward strand.
GAGTCTATATTGGGACCTGCATTATTTGAAGTTTTGACATTTGAAAGATTCGTTTTTCTTGTGTAAATTTTCTCCTTTTTTCTCGTTGAAAACCTTTGATTTGTTGGTTTGTCTCTCGAGTTCTTCCCTTCATATTTAAATTGTGTTTCTAAGATTTCAGTTTCCATTATTTCCTCTTCCTCACTTGGGACATCATTTGTGGAAAGGATTTCAAACATATTAGTAGATGACTTTGATTGATCCTTCATAACTAGTTTTTTCTGAGTGTTCTTCTTAGGTATTTGGAAACCTGCTAAGTTTATATCTTCTTTCTTTTGATCAGGAATTTTATTTGGGCAAGCACTGGCCAAATGACCATATTCATGGAAAATTCTACAACGAAAAGGAATGTTCTCATAGTCCACTACTTGCTCCCAAGTGTCGTCCCCAAATTGTAATGTGATATTTTTAGGTAGGGGTTTTTCAAAATCCATTAAAAAACAAATCCGAGCATAAATAATATGTTCAAAATTTTGAGTACAATCAGCAATCATCATAAAAGTTCCTAAAGAGTTTCCAATTGAAGAAAAAATAGTAGGATTCCAAAATTCAATAGGGAGGCCAAAGAGTCTAACCCACACGGGAGCTATAGAAGGCATCTCTTCTTTGGCTTTAAATTTAGTACACTAGGGCTTCATGAAAAGCCCTACCCTTCCAAAAAACCAAGGACCCCCTTGAAAAGTTTTCTCTCTATCTTCATTATTAGCAAATAAAACAAGAAAATAACCATTTGGATAAATAGAGATTTGTAACTCACCTTTAGTTTTCCAACTTTTTGTAGCCCAGACTTTGAAAGCGGATAGACTTGGATGAAACCCCATGAACCGACAAATTAGTCCTCTTGTTTCCATATCTTCAATGCCAATTTGAATGTTACCCATATCAAGCTTAACAATAGGAGTTCCATCAGTTGCTTTAAGACATCCTGAATTCATTTTCCTGGGATCAATATTAGGTATTCTTAGAGGTTTATGGGAAGCCCTAAGATTGATATTAGCATTGGGCTGAGGCTATCCACCATGAAGGGCATCCCTAAAATTCATTTTTGGGACTAAGTCTTCAAAATTCTTACCCTTGACAGGGGTTTTCACAGTAGAATTATTTTGTGGGTGCACCTTAGCACCAGATTCACTTGAGATATGAGCCATTTTTTATCAACTGCTTGAAACTTATTTTGTGATCTCTTTAATCCTTGCCCTAGACATCGTGGAAAGGTATGGTTTTCACTTTTCTTTTGTGCAACAAATTGGAAGCCGTTGTCACTCAAGTTCACAGTATGATCTGTTGAAAGACAAATTTCTAACCCATCTTGGATCCCCTGTAATATTTCCTACTAAAATATTGAGCATAAACCACAAAAATATTGGTCGCTAGGGCCTGAAGGCCCTAAAAACCAACCTCTGGAGCTGCTTGCACTCAACCCAGATGAAACCCTCGCATAGCCGCTTGCCAAATATCTCATTCACACATAGGGATGTGCTAGGATATTTATTGCTCCAAATGATATGAAAATTTGTGGAGACATTCTAGGGTTTTTCAGGCATCTACCCTCAAAATTTTAGCTCAATTCGAGTCCGGATGAGTGAGATATGGCCAAAACGAGTTCAGTAGTTTGGGCAGTCCTGCGAAAAACGTCCCTCTACAAATCTGTCTACCCATTAAATGTAATTATCCATAATGATATTTTGAGGTCCTTATTTCAAATCAATAAATTGTTCTCTTTATGAAAATTAATTTCATCAAATAGGGATTATTTATTAATTATATCAAAGGTTTTCTTTATCTTGATGATAGAAGCTACATTTAATTGATATTTTCATCACTTTAAATTCACATTCTTAGATAGATTTAATCTTCTATTTCATGCTTAAAGTAGGATTTAATGCAAGATAAAGCTTGTTTAAAATCTACTTAATCAAGGAAGATAAAATCTACCTAAAATCATTCAAGATAAAAGAAACTAAGGTTTACATCGTGGTCATATGAGGGCCAATTCATATTTGTTTTGCTTCAAGTTTTATGAACAAACATTAATTTAGTATGGTAAAATGAACCAACACATGTCCCTTGTTAATAGTTACTTGCAATCACTAAGGTGTTCATAGCATTGAATTGATATTTCTTCATTGAGATTAATAATACACATGTGCAAATGTTAATATAGTGGAGACCTTGGAGAAGTTGTTTTGTTTTAACTTCTTTGCAAGAGAGGGTTTTAGGATCAAAATCCTAAGGAAGAGTGTGATTTTACAATTGGGCAAAATTACCACTCAACATTTTGGTGCTAGAAGGAGGGCATGAATTGGTATTCATTGATCTAACGCTTTTGGATTGTTCATACAAGAAATAATGTGATTTGGTATAATCATAAGGTTGTGAATTGCTAAATATTTCAAGTTTATTTAACTAGCATCTTTGACCTCTTTTAGTACTCAACACTTTGGGAGCTAAGAGGGCTTGAATTAATTTATTTTATTGCTATTTAGATGCTAAGTTTTTCATGTTACTTGAAATATTTATTCAAAGACATTGGTCTTGACTAATGAGATTTTGTTGATCACTTTCATTGATTCTAACATTCTCTATTTCATGATGTGTTAATACTAGCCTTTTGGAAAATTTGAGAATGTTCTTTTATGGCATGGTTTAATTGATGCTTATATTTTGGAATGATGCTAACATGATGATCGTTATGATTTACCCATTTGAAAATTGCTAGTCATTTTATGCATATTTGCAAAGATATTTTTATTTGACTAACAAATTTGGTTCTGAAGTTATTCTTTTGAATTTCACTAATGGCGAAATTTGAGGAGCAAGTTGTATCTTTAAGAGAAGAAATGGTATCGGCGTTAGGGAAGTATTATGAGTGTTTTACTATGTTTGTAACACCCCATTAAATTCCTGAAATGTTATTGGAGTTTCTACGACAGTTTAATCAATATGAGACATTAGGATACCTACAAAAATTGCATGTCTACAAGAGCACGTTATTTCAATGCCAAATTTACCATGAGGATGTTTCTTGTAGATTATTCTCATACATTTTGGATGACAGATCATTCTTTTGGTATGGCCTATTACCCATGGAGGTTAGGACTTCTTGGGTCTAACTGGAAGCAACATATCTTTATCACTTTGGTTATCAGGTGGACTCAGATATGTTGTGAAATCAATTTACCTCTATTTGTAAAGAACCTAATGAGTCCATGAGTCAATTCAATGAGAAGTCTCAAGAGTTACACTCTCAAATATGGGAAATTTTTGACATACCAGAATAGGAATCTATTAAAGTATACATGGGATCTATACCCCTTGTACTTGCTACACTTATGGAGTAAAATCTTGATGACCCATATTTGCATAGAATCTATGAGGTTGCAACAATGGTAGAACAAGGGCCAGTGGAGGCACAACATGCTCCCATGAGAGATTGTTCTTCTAGAATTATTGATGCCAACCTACACCAACCATTTAATATAGCACCCTCCACTCCAATGATGCCTAAGGTGAATGATCAAGAGGATGAATTTGAATGTCCAAATATTATGATCACCTAAGATATCATCCAAGAGGAAGTGCGAGCTGCCAAGCCAACATCCATCAATTAGGATTCTGTAGAGATGGATTTATTTCTAGAAGTGCATGGGTATTCAAATAACGAAGGTATCCTAAATTTGATTAGTGTCAAGATATTTGATAGGGAAAAACCTACCATATAATTGAATAAAGTGGTTGAATGTGAAATTGAAAGAGAATTGATAAATGAATTTGAAGACATAATAGAATTTCACCACTGGTTCTTGAAAGATGCTTTAGATGAGATTGTTGAAACTAAGGGTCAAGAAGACCCACACCTTCCAAATTGTGATGAAATTGAATCATGGGTTACAAATGTGGATTATGATAGCCTTACAAACTTGAATACAAAGAGTAGCCCACTTTTGGAAATCATTGAACCATCTAAGGAAGGTGAAGGTAAATTTGATGAGAAACACGTTGATGAATTGGAATATGTTGAAGAAGTAGTTGAGCATCACAACTCAATTTTGAAATATGATTACTATAATTATTAGAAGAAATTGGATGAATATGCTCACTCTAAACCTTATAATGACCTCTTTGTGTCAATTGATATGCAGGATAACATAATCACTTTCTCACAGGAAGATATTATAAGCCCTATACAATTTGATAATGTTTTGGAAGAAGGATTGGAATCTCATCACATGTAAAATTATAATAATCCTACTACCATGCATAAAGAAGAAAAATAATTGATAGATGAATCAAAATATCATGTCAATGATACAATGGAGTTTCATATCATGAATTTGGATGACAATTTTTACAATGGTTGGGGAAGATATGAAGAATCATCTATTTTTCACACCCCTATCAGTGAGATTTCTATTGACATGCAGGATGTTGAAACTTCTACTTCACATGAAGATGTTGCATTTGCAAGAATAGAGAAAGTTCCTGTTGGTCACGAATCTGCCACAGGAAAGGATTTTTATATAAACTGCGCCCTAGACCCGGCCAACATTGAAAGGCTGGAAGCAAGAAATGGCTCCCAGACCAATCTCCAGAGTGGGCTGGTTCCCTTACTATTCTAAATTTGTTTTAAGATTAGAGTTGCTGGAAAGAGATTAAAACTTTGTGGAAAGAAATGGGAAATATGGCCGTAGCCAAAGTTATAAGATCGGGAAGAACAACAACAGATCACTTAAAGTACAAAGCAACAGCAAGTAACATAAGATATCAACTTAATTCCCTCACAACCGTATGCATAAAATTCCTCCAAGATTACATTCCAGGACTCATTCCCTTATAAGCAATATTCAAATCCAACATGCGTAATTCAAATGTAACAAAGAACTAAGGAATATGAGTGTTATTAGAAATGTAAATAAAAGAAAGGAAAATCACCCAAACAGCCGCTTGAAAAATCAGAGGCCAATTCTTTCATTCCTGCAAATGAACTTCAAGCTTTTAGCAGAAAACTCCCGACCCTTGCAAATGAGATTTACATTGATTTTTATAGAGGGCTGGCCTCTTTGCAGCATTTAAAATTTGCAACGGACCTCCTTGAGATCTACAATTATGCAACGAAACAATGAAACGATTCCTTTAATCGCAGCCTCAAAGAATTAAATGCCATAAAGAGTCGGCAGTCTTCATTAAATTGTGTTCTTGAAAATGTGCATGAAACTGTTAGAACAATCCACGAACAGCAGCTTCGAATAAATAAAATCTTCAATCTTGGTAGCTTGGCGCGCGTTCTTCTATTTTGACCTCATTGGAAATCAGCAAAATATTTAATTTTGGACTGCTTTTAATCATCGAAACTCACAAAACTGCTTTGGTCCACAGCTTAAGCATGCATAATCAATAATAAAAATAAATGTGGCAAAAATGCCAACATTCTTAGCGGCTCGCGGGGTATACAGTTCTACTGTATGCAAGAACCCCAGGTCTGAATCCATTGGGCACAGAGTCATAAAAACTTAGAACAGAAAGCTGGCTGCTATGGTACATCTCAGTGGACTGCTACAATAAAAAATTTTGCTGAATAGCTGAAAGTTAAAGAAATCTGCATGTGACTGATTATGGAATGAAATGAATGGAATGAGATCCCACGGATGCGCAGGCGGTGAAATGCAAATGAAATGGTAATATTATGGAACGATGGAGTGATAAAGTGATGTGGTAGACACGGTAACAGAATGTTGTTGTACTACTAGCTGCAATGGAAATGGAATGAAAGTAAATGAACTAATGGAATGCTAATGGAAATATGAAGGCTATGGAATGAGAATGAACTGAACTGTAAATAAATACGTAAAAAGATAGAACTTATAAGAAAGGGATAAGAAGGAACAGGAATAATAGAAATGGGGAAAAGAAACAACAGCTGTGGCTCGTTTTTTTTTTTACTATTGTAGAAGAAAAGTAAGTAGAAGGAAAATGAAGAAGGGAAAGGAAGAAAAGGGGAGGAGAAAGAAGAAATTGCTAGAAAGCCACCAACTGCTGGGAGAAGAAAAACAAAAGAAAAACAAGCACCTACGGCTCGCATGCAAAAAGAGCCGAGATGAACAAATAAAAACAATACCTCTTTTTTATCGGATCTTTTTTTTTTCTCTTTTCTATTTTTTTTGTTTTTTTTTTTTTTACTATATACAATAGTTCACGACATGATTGGCATGTCGCCACCACAAACCCAGTCTCAAGGGTTATCCGATAAATCTGCAGTGTCCCGACCAGATCTGATCATACTTGAGTCGGTCTTTGAAATTGGGCTAGCTTCTTCCTGAAGTTCTCCATGTTGCAGACATGGGTAAGGTATCCTGCATGCCAGTACCCACACAATTGACAAATAATGCAGCAAAGAAATTTACCCTATGACGGGCTCCTGTAGGTACCAGTTGTAGTAATGACTAAAGCCAATACCACCATCTTGAAGAGTTATCTGAGTGTGGACTGAGAACAGGTTCCTCCAATTCCTGGATTCGATCACAAGAATTTTCCAGCAACAGTCCTTTCTTCAGGATCTCTACAGATTCTTCCTCTCGATCCGGCATGCTCAATAGGTTCTGACTAAATACTTGCATGTTATGCCCTGGGATACAAAAAGGGTGCAAATATGTGCCCTCCTTGTGCTCAGGTTCTGCCACTTGAATCTGTTCTTCTTCTTCGCTTATATCCTCTGGATCCATCTCCTTATGAAAATTGCAAGCAACCATATTGTTCATTGCCAGGAAAGTTCTTGCATATTCCAATCCTTGGCTTTGGATGAGATCTGTCCCTTGAGCTCCACACAACTGCATCTTAGGTTTCTGCTCAGTATAAGGGATCTGGCATGAAACATATTGCGCGGGATAGACAGGAGCAACTATCGAAGAAAGTAATGGAGTTTCTCCCCATGGTAATTTTCCTGATAAGAGCAAAAGTTGTTCCGCTTGCATTGCTTCCTCAAAGATTTGCGGGAACCTTTGTTCACCTGATTGCAGCAAGAGGAGGCCTATGTCAGAATGGAAAGCTTGAACATAGAAGAGGTGGGCTTGGGTGGGTGTCGGTCGGAGCTTATCTGGAATTCTCTTCCAGCTTCTCAAGAATCGAACATTGAAGTCTGTGATGCTCTCTAGATGTGCTCGCTTGATGTACATAAACTAATAGAGATCTAAAGAACTGTAAAAGGGATCTTCGTCAAATATTCTGATTAGTGCTCCCGCTAGATCATCCCATGAGCTGATGCTTTGACGCCTGAGCAGTCTGTACCACTGCAACGCCCTTCCTTCCAGAGATAAGACCAAAAGTCTGATCATGACATCCTCGTGATTTATGACATGGATCATTGACAAAGTAGTAATATCTTCAACATGGTCCAGAGCCATGCCTTCAGTATCATCATATTTTGCCAGGGCCTTCAGGGCACCTTTGGGAATTTCATGCCGGATTTGGAGATTCAAAGGGCTAGGATCATCCCATCTAGGAAAAACCCTCGCCTTTGTGGCAGTGGTCTGTGGGATCATGGCTACCGCCATTAAGTCAGAGTCACCAAATGAACATTCTTTCAGCTTTAAAAAAGGTAGGCATCCACGATCAAAAATTCAGATCTTCAACTCAGCAAAGTCGCCAGATGAACTTACAAATCTCCGCTATGAGGCCAAGACAGCTCATCAAATCTTGATACCTCCGGGTATTAAAACAAATGTGGATCTTTCTGAGACAGAAGAAGTATGTCCCACCGGGCATGCCAAAAATTGTTGGTCACGAATCTGCCACAGGAAAGAATTTTTATATAAACTGCGCCCTAGACCCGGCCAACATTGAAAGGCTGGAAGCAAGAAATGGCTCCCAGACCAATCTCCAAAGTGGGATGGTTCCCTTACTATTCTAAATTTGTTTTAAGATTAGAGTTGCTGGAAAGAGATTAAAACTTTGCGGAAAGAAACGAGAAATATGGCCATAGCCAAAGTTATAAGATCGAGAAGAACAACAGCAGATCACTTAAAGTACAGCAACAGCAAGTAACAGAAGATATCAACTTAATTCCCTCACAACCGTACATAGAAAATCCCTCCAAGATTACATTCCAGGACTCATTCCCTTACAAGCAATATTCAAATCCAACATGCAGAATTCAAATGTAACAGCAACTAAGGAATATGAGTGTTATTAGAAATGTAAATAACAGAAAGGAAAATCACCCAAAAAGCCGCTTGAAAAATCAGAGGCCAATTCTTTCATTCTTGCAAATGAAATTCAAGCTTTTAGCAGAAAACTCCCGACCCTTGCAAATGAGATTTACATTGATTTTTATAGAGGGCTGGCCTCTTTGCAGCATTTAAAATTTGCAATGGACCTCCTTGAGATCTACAATTATGCAACGAAACAATGAAACGATTCCTTTAATCGCAGCCTCAAAGAATTAAATGCCATAAAGAGTTGGCAGTCTTCATTAAATTGTGTTCTTGAAAATGTGCATGAAACCGTTAGAACAATCCACGAACAACAGCTTCGAATAAATAAAATCTTCAATCTTGGTAGCTTGGCGCACGTTCTTCTATTTTGACCTCATTGGAAATCAGCAAAATATTTAATTTTGGACTGCTTTTAATCATCGAAACTCACAAAACTGCTTTGGGCCATAGCTTAAGCATGCATAATCAATAATAAAAATAAATGTGGCAAACATGCCAACAGTTCCCAAATTGGATCATGATGAATATACTTTTATTGTAGATCTTGTTGATATAGAAAGGGAAGAAATGGTAAATGTTTCTTATGACTCATCTATTTTGGATGAATAAGAGGTAAAATTTGCTCTTTCATTTCAGGATATTGAAAATTTGGATAAAAATTTGCATGATTGTCTGGAATATTCTGAGGAAGAAATACCATTAGTGGTTAATAATAAATTGGAACCAAATGACGAATAGGGTGATCTATTTGAAGCAACAAGATGTAATGTTTGAAAAGGATGGACATACTTTTAATTGGGTGTCTAATTTTGATATGTTTGATGAACAGGTAATCAATGAAGAATATAAAGACCATGAGGTAAAAGAAGTAATTACAAATCCTTACCAGGTTTTGGTAAATAAAAATACACAAAAGGTAAAATATAACCTTTTGTGTTCAAGAATCCAAGCTTTAGGTGAATATTTGTATAATCACTCATTGGATTCAAATGTTACTTATGATGAAATGCCATTGGAGGTGAATGAAGAACTTGAGTTGATTTCTACTCACACCTCTAATAAGAATATTTTGTTGAATGAAAAATAAGTTGATGCACTTGAATTGTTAAATCAAATTCATCAACAATTGATAATAGAATCTAGGATAAAAACTTATAATGATTCTCATTTAGTAGATATTCTAGATTCTTGTAAATTTTTGCATGAGTTTGATTGGCCTAAAAGCATAAATAATGGATTGGCTTCGAAATTTGTAGAAATAGGCTCTTGTTTGTGAGACCTCATATTTAAAAAGGAAATCTTATTAATACACCATGATTCAAATTGTGAAATATATATGTTAAAGAATAGATAATAAAGAACTGAAAATCAAATTTTGTCTAATCAATTTACTAACTTGAAGCTCGCATATGGGATTACTAATGGAACTAAATCAAATTGGTGGGATGAGAGAGGCAAGATTAATATTGTTGTATTGTTTAGCATAATCTTGGTTTCGTTGGATTTTTGTAAAAATTAGCTTGCATATCATGTTATGTCTTTTAAATTGTTCTAGTCATGTTTGGGATCCAAAGAAGTGATAGTCCAAGCTTCGCACCATCATGTACAATATTGTACATTTGTATATAGTTTTAGTTTGTGATTTTTGTAGTTTTGTATTTTGGGTCAGTCCCTTGTTTTGAGGTTATGTTTCGTGGTCTCTAACTTTTGCTCTCTTACCTGTTTTGGTGTTCTTTTCTTAGTAGGTTGGAGTACATATTATGAAAATTGATGAACCCGAGAAAATGGAGATGAGTTATTTGGTGATCATACTCAGATTTTGGGACTAAAGTGGGGGAAAGTGGAACAATGAAAGATTTCGCTAAATATCCACATGTAGCTCACAAACATTAAATGGTATTTCTGGGATTATGAAGGATGAAGTTATCTTGATCTGCAACCCTAGGCAAAAATCTAATACACTCCACTTGTAGGTTGCCTAACCCTAGTGATGCTTGAAGCTTTGCTCGATTGTTCTTTTGAAAAAAATAAAGAATATATATATATATATATACAAAAAAAAAATGAGCATTGGAAATCTTGATCAAATTAGTCACAAGATATAGATAAACTCTACCAGGGCTATAGACGTTTGACTAGCAGTAGGGCTTTGTCTAGACATAGCTTGGGTAAAAGGAAAGGCTTGGCAAAGAATTAAGCAAACACAATGGTGAGTTAGATAAACCCCACCAGGGCTATAGACGCTTGAATGACAGTGGAGCTCTGTCTATAGCCATTTCGTTATGAGTGATACTTCATAGCCTAATGCAGAAAGGGATGATGGAATCTGGAGGATTTTCAAAAATGCAGGAATGAATCATTTTTGCACACACTAAGCAAAGGCATATGGATTAATTGTTTCTATTTGAAGTTGTTTACCCCCTTCTTGGTACATTTCAAATAATTTATATTCCGTTGATCTTGTGTGTTCTCATTTCAGATTGGGTTCTTCACCCGAAATGCTCAGGAGCATTTCTCAACAGAGTCACCATTTGTTGTGGTTGCTCCACAACTTGCCACAAAATTGGGGACCCACCTTTTTGTTTTGGTATTTGGGTGTTTGCATTTTGTTTTAAATGTCTAATGCTTTGCAATGTTTTGGGTTTGGAGTTTTTACCATTTTTTTGTCGATGATTTTTATCGTCAATTTATTGTCGACGATATTCTTATCATCAATTTTGTTGTCAATGATTTTTATCGTCAATTTATTGACGATGATATTTTTATCGTCAAATTTGTTGTCAATGATATTTTTATCATCAAATTTTATTGACGATTTTTAACGTCAATTTTTTTTGATGATTTTTATCATTATTTTGTCGTTGACAGTAGTTATCGTCATTTTGTTGCTGACGAATTTTTATCGTCATTTTATTATTGATAGGTTTTTATTATTAATTTGATGTTATTACTTTCATTGGCAAATTTGTTGTATTTTATTTCTTATATGTGTTTTGGTATAATAATAAAATCAAATATATATATATATATTTGAATTAAAAATAATAAAAAATAAATTTTAAATAAAATAAAATCAAAACACAAAAAATAAACAAAGGAATATTTGTATATATATAAATAATATTTAAAAATAATAAAGAAATATTATATATAGATATATATTTTATATATGTCTATATATATATATATATAATATAATATACTATAATATAATGGATGCTATATTTATATGTAAATAAAAGAAGCGGAAATCAAGCCACATGGGTCGAGAGGCTTGTATGTTGATAAAATTTCAATCATTTCAAAAGCACATAGTTGTATGTATGGCTTTGATTTCAAATTTATATATTTAATGATTATAGGGTGATCTAGCCTATGGTTCATGATATATTTATCACCATGTTTTGTTTATGATGGCATAGCATTGGATGTGATGGATGTCAATGTACGACCACAGAGAGGCCCCCCATAACAGGTGTATACCACCATGGACGATTACACCGCAACGAGAGCCTAGACGTGATTAGATGCGACAAAGTAACCAATGAAGGCATGCAGTGTGAAGCATAGAAGTAAACTTGGAAATTGATAGACGTCGTCGATGATGATGTTGGGCTCCGCAGGTTTATGCGTGACGATCGGATCAATGGTGGTGGGTCATTCCGAGCAACGTGAGAAAGGCCTGAAGTTGAGGTGTCAGGCAGTGGTGCACGGTTTTGGAATATGGTCAAAGTGATAATGGTGATGTCCAAGATATCGTGTAGAGATTTATCGTAATATCGAAGACATCGATGTGAAGGCAGTCTCAGGCGTGAGCAGCGTTTGCACAGTTGGCAAAATTCAGGTACAAATTGGTGATAACAATGTAGGGACAACTCGAGAGTACATCCATGCCAAGCAGCGATGAAATTTGATGTAGAAGAGGTGAAATGAGGAAAGAAGAAGCAAATTGGCAATTATGTGGGGTTCACCACATGTTTTGAGACAAGCATAGGCAGATTCTCCGAGGCCATAACGTAGGTTTGGCTCGGGCACATGGTAGACATACCCTCAAACCAATAATAGCAATTGATGTCTTTGGTTGGGAATACTAGACGAGGATGTGGACCTCGTAGATGTTGACTATTAGACAGAGTATCCACAATAATTGGCTGGAATTTAATTAGGTGTAGATTTAAGCACGGGATATAATCTTAGGATACATTTAGTGAATTGATACACAGGTACCTTGGATCTGCTTTAAAGGAAGACATCAAAGGGCATCAAAAATACTATCACTATCCATAGAGAGTAGATACAAATGCAATTCGGGTGAAGATACTGGCAACGATAGGTATATCGTGGATGGATATTTCACTGAAGATCACTAGGATGCAGCGAACGAATATTATGGCCACATAAGGATGCTCATCCATGCAGGTAGCAATGCAGGTGTAGATCTCGGATAGCAATAGTGCCAGCGAAGCCCAAAGACTCGACGGTAGTGGAACCCACCGTGGACGTCGTGGATGGATGAAGATACCCCATAGGCATAGATGATGGCGTGATTAAGTGATGCAACATCCACGACGGATGATGTAGGTAGAATCCCCATCATTGTAGTAGCCGTAGAGGAATTTTCTGCGACAAGTAGCCCATCTAAAGGTATGAATAAATACCCAGCACATGGATGACATGCGAATAAGGGGCAATATCGAGGCATAGCTTGTCGGACAGCAAATATAGCGGCTCCAATCAAAGGGAATGTGGTAGGTTCAGAATTGGTAGGCAGACAGTGGAAGTAACGTAGGCTAATAGCCAGTAGAGAATGGTAATACAGCAGAAAGATTGCCAGGTTTCTCTTAGAACAAAATTGATGGAGGTGTTTTTATCGTTTATACTCTTCACCGGACAACAGCGTAAAATAATAGTTTTTGAGCAACGATAAAGGCGGAGATAACCTGCATGATTAGCTATATTATAGCAATACCTCGGTCTCTAAAACAAAATGATATTTCTTAGACAATGAGGGGGATGAAATAATAGCGTAGAGGGGCAGACATGAGAGAGTAGTCTCGAACCACAACGAAAAGTGAGATAAATTTGTCAGTGAATGTTTACATCCACTGTACATCATAAGTATAAAAATCTTGATGATGATAGTGAAGGATATAGCTAGATGATGAAGACAGTAGTAGTGGATAACCAGAACATACTTGGTTCGATAGACGTGGATTCGTTAGCCACAGTGATGAGGGATACGATACAGAGAACAGATGCAGGTTTTTTGGTAAAAAGACATCTGTGGGATAAGAAATCATGTGTTGGGATACACGATGGATATCTGAAAGAAAGACATCAGGTTTTGATTATAAGACAATGCAAGGTTGCAACAAAAAATTCAATGCAGCGCTCGCTAAAGAAGGAGATAACGTTTCAAAAATGTGGTAGACTGCGTAAGACTCAACTAGGGATGTTGGCAGAGTTGAGCAAATATGTCTGCAGTTGGTTAAGATAAAAGTAACCGTTCACAAGTTTAAAGGCAATATGGTTTTAGCAAGATGTTTACACCTAGACGGACGTATCGTAGGCGCCATGAAGTAGATAGGAGAGGACCTTCAAGTGCCTCATAAAGGGGTAGTTGGATGAGAATAATGACAACCTTGTCATATAGAAAATTCCACATAAATAGAGGTCAGGGAAAAAGTGCCAATTGATGCTAGGTCATCGGCGTGAAGATAAATATGGCAACCATAAGAAGAAAAACATGAAAAGTTTTTTTTTATTAACAAGAAATTAATCACCCTTGGGTTAAGGTGAATACGTGGGGAATGTGTTGGTGCGTATAGTGACGTCCGAATTATCTTATACATGAGGTGTTATGAAAGCTAATCAATCTTGTCAGTTACCAAGCCAAATAGGGCTTCGAAAGGTAAAACAAATGCACGACAAAGAGGAACATCTTTGAACCCACACAGGGAGAAAGAAATAAACCCAAAAACTGATGGAATAGAGAAATGAAGATCAAAGGGCAGAAAAGAAAATCAAAGGAAAGGAAACGAAAGGTTTCCTACAATTTTAAATATTCCACCAAAAGAGGAAGAAGGGGCGGGACTTTTTAGCAAGACCAAATGTTGTCAAAAATAAGATGTAAACAGAGATATTTTTATGTTGTTAATGCAAATTTTGGCAGGTTTTCAGCATCTTGTTAGCAAGAAAGAAGGAGATTATTTTTGCATGTCTAGTTTTAAATGTTTATTTTTTTATTTTTCTGTTTTAGGTCTGTAAACAATGTTTAATGCATTTCAGGGATGCATTTTCAAATATCTCAAAACAAAAAAAGTATTTTTATCCTTAGAAGCTCACACCTAGTTTATTTTGAGTTGTGCAAATGCAGGTTCTGATAAACTAGGTTGCATGTAGAGATTTCTCACGTCTTCGGTTTTGCAGGATAGGGTAGTATGAAAACTGTGTTTTCTGGATTTTCTACATTTTATTTTCATTTCCATTTTATACATTTATTTTTCTAACTTCTGTTTTGCAGATTTTTTTTTTTTTTTAATTTTCAGAGATTAAAATAAAAATAAAAATAAAATTAAAACTTTAAAATAAATGCATGGAGCCCTAGAATGAACTTCAATATTTCATACACAATAGATTCGAACTCATTCCGAGGTCATTTAGATTTTATAAATATTTTTGAAAACTATTGTTTTTAGGGATTTTTGTAATTTTGAAATTTTATATTTTTTCATTTTGAAGCCAAATCGGATTTTTTTCAGCTTCATACTTCATTTGTAAAGCATAAATGAGCTTTCCTTCATGAAAATTTCAATTTCATTAAAGGGGGATTAATTTTGTGGCATTTAATAAGCTATCATGTTTGGAGCAATAAATGTACCTTTTTTCATGAAAATTTTGATTTCATTGAAGAGAGGTAATTTATACATTACATCAAAAGTTGTTTTAAAACATTAAATTATTTTTTCTTTATGAAAATTGATTTCATTAAAGAGGGATAATTCATAATGGTATTTTGAGGTCCTTATTTCAAAGCAATAAATTGTTCTCTTTATGAAAATTAATTTCATCAAAGAGATGATTTATTAATTATATCAAAGGCTTTTTTTATCTTAATAATAGAAGCTACATTAAAAGGATCTTTTCATCACTTTAAATTCACATTCATAGATAGATTTAATCTTCTATTTTATGCTTAACGTAGGATTTAATGCAAAATAAAGCTTGTTTAAAATCTACTTAATCAAGGAAGATAAAATCTACCTAAAACCATTCAAGATAAAAGGAATTAAGGTTTACATTGTGGTCATATGAGGGCCAATTCACATTTGTTTTGCTTCAAGTTTTATGAACAATCATTAATTTAGTATGGTAAAATGAACCAACACACGCCCCTTGTTAAAATTTTCTTGCAATCACTAAGGTGTTCCTAGCATTGAATTGATATTTCTTCATTAATATTACTAATACACGTGCAAATGCTAATATAGAGGAGACCTTGGAGAAGTTGTTTTGTTTTAACGTTTTTGCAAGAGAGGATTTTCGGATCAAAATCCTAAGGGAGAGTGTGATTTTGCAATGGGGAAAAATTACCACTCAAAAAGACACCAATCCCCTTTTCTCTAGTTCATGGACCTCTATCCTTAGGATACACAAATCCTCTTTACTCTGGTTCTCTCTAAATCTTGCTCAAATTTGCTCCAAGACTTCTCACAAGGCTTTCTCAAATATACTCTAAGCCTAGACACAAGGCTTGCTCAAATATGGTCCAATAACCTACTCAAATCTACTCATAACTCTGCTTAAATATCCACACAAAAACCTGCTCAAATATTCTCATAATACCTGCTCAAATCTACTCATAATATTTGCTCAAATCTTCTCATAATACCTGCTCAAATTTACTCATAATTTTTGCTCAAATCTCCTCACATAAACTTGCTCAAATCCACTCATAATACTTGCTCAAATCTACCTCAATAACCTGCTCAAATCTGCTCTCAAATCCATCTCATAAACTCTGCTCAACCTGCTCACAAACTCTGCTCAACCTGCTCACAAAACCTGCTCTAACCATTCCTAATTTTTTGCATAGAAATAATTGCATATATCTTTCCTAAAAGTGCTTTCTTTGACTAAAGTAATTCAGACATATTCTACCCATAATTCATTTTTCTTCACAAACATATAGAGAATGATATGCATTACAAATACTCAATATGTTCTTCTCACATTCATTAAGTCTGCCTCTTTCACATGTCTCACATTCATTGCATTCAAAAGGATACTCTAGTCTAGCACTTGATAGTTGACCTTCTCATGTACTCCCAAAATATTTCACCACAATCATGCCCTTCAATTTATCTCAACAATTCATAATCATATCACACAATATATTTTCACAATTCTTTCATGGCTACCCCCATAAAACACTTGTCTTTTCTATTTCCACACTTTGCTCAAAAGACTATGCACTCATTCTCTTGTTCTAACAAAAAGAACTTTCATTCATAAAACCATAGTGCATTAATGAATTCTCACTATCTTTTATTTTGTCCTTTTGAAGAAAACTTTCATACATAACTTTTCATCAATAAAATTTCATTTCTAGATATAACTTAAAACACACTTATCTCTTATTTCCTTGCCTTCCAAAATATTTCTTCTTGCACTAGAACTCGAACCCTGGTCTTTTCCCACAATCCTTATCTGCTGGTAGTGAACCACTTCCACTACACAACTTGATGGAAGGTGATTCCACACTCTTTAATTTGAGGATGTGGTCATATTTCTTCAACCCAAAACATAGTCTTTGCAGAATACGAACTCAATGTTGTTGCTCTCTTTTTCTTCCACACACTTGCCTCTTCGGATTTCCACACAGCTTGCCTCTTGCATTGACGTTACGTTTGTTGGATTAGGGTTACAATGACTTGCATCCAATATTTCTTTTTTCGATGCCAATACTTCCACTGCAAGATAATGGATTTAATTTATATGTAAATTAATCAACAATGATATACCTTTATGTCTTGTTCCTGTGTAAGTCTTTTGAGCGTAAATCTGATCACAACAAGTTTGAGATATCTTTCACTGTCACTGCTATCATCTTCATACTATGAGCACTTGACATGTCTCGTAGAGCTCTCCCTTGAAAATATTGATCTGTGTAGACAATGTTTCTTCCTCTTTTCTAATGCTGCCTAGAATTTATCATAATATTTACTGTTGTGTATACTGGCTTTGGTTTCTTTACAAGGACTTCAATTTGTTTGGTCTCTGGTGCAGCATAGATGACTTTTTGCTTGTTCCAAAGCACACTCTTGTAGATAAACTCTATTCTCATTAAGTAAATGGTGCACTTCCTTCTCCAAGCTCAGCACTCAACAAATAGTGCACTCTCTTTCAAACGTAGTATTCATGAATGGCACACTCTCCCTCTTCCAAGCTCAGCACTCAATGAACGACACACAACACTCAACACACTTACTCACACTGTCTCAATGAATGACACACAAGACTCAATGAATGGTGAATGACACACTCACTCAATGAATTGCACATAATACTCAGTGAATGGTGAATGGCATACTCACTCAATGAATTGGCACACTCTCTCAATGAACGATGCACTCTCTCAATGAACGACGCTCACTCTCAACGAACAATGCTCACTCTCAACGAATGGTGCTCACTCAATGAATGGATATTCTCCTCTCACTCACTCTTTTGAATGTAGATGAGGGAATTTGAACTAAATGCTCTTATCTTTCCCCGAGGACAACACGAAGGCTCTTCAACAAAAAAAACATTCTCAACCATAATGTTAGAACCATATATATATGAATAATTTTTGAATCTTTTAACCATAAGAGTCGGCCCTTATAATATTCAATATATTTAAAAACTTTGATTTAAATATTTCCCACTTTAAGACCTTACTTTAATATTTAAATATTTAATTTAAATATTAAAGTGTACATTACCAATTAATATAAAGAATGTACATCACCATTTTAATTTCTCAAGCACCATAATATTGACAATGCAACCTTTTATTCTTGAACATATTCTTGCCTTTGACATCAATGACAACTCACACTTCCATTCTTGAACTCATCACTCTTGAAGAATATTTCTGCCTTGAATACCTTGTTCCTTTGACATCAATGACAACTCACTATTTCCAACAATCTCCCCCTTTGTCATTGATGGAAACCCTACAAAAAAAATTCTTTTACTACAACTGGATTCTCAATCTGCTCTCCCTTATTGAAATATTTCCCCCTTTGACATCAATGGTAAAGGGCTCCTTATGGGGCTAAAAAATAAAACACTTAGCTCAGCCCCTTCACCACCTCCTTTTCTTGAGGTGATTAATTTTGGGATGGGAGTAAAGCTACTCCAAACTTACAATGCTCTTCTTCTTTTTCAATCATTTTCTAAACTTTTGAAGTCATACCTCTTTGAACATTTTGAGCATCCTTTTTCTTTCTTGTCTTTGGAATTTCCAAAAAAATTGTTCTACACTACTTTGCTCTATGCCCAAAATTATTGCAATTGTAACACCTGATGTTGTAGTCCTTGAAAGGTGTAAATAAATTCTTGGTGAAGCTAAAATAATTCTTACCATAATCCCTATAATGTATCGCTTTATGACCAAAATTATTGCAATTGAAACACATGATGTTGTAGTCCTTGGAAATTGCAAGTGACTTAAAATTTCTCTTGTTGAAGTCATAATAATTTTTATCATAAACCCTGCAATGTATAGCTTTATGACAAAAATGATTACATGAGAAACAATAATCTTGGAAGAAATATTCATCTTGCCTTGATCTCATGGTTCTTTCTTTGATTTTATTATGATGGTTCATGTTTCTTGATGATATTGTGTTTGCTTCCTCTTTGATACCACCACTTCTCAACTTATCAGTATAGATCTTAGGTTGTTCTTAAAATACCTTTTTTTATGCTTCTATTTATTTTTATATTGACTCCTCTTCTTGTACCTCTTCTTGTACGTCTTGACCTTCCTCATAACCAAGTCCAATATTCATAAATGAAAATCTTTATATTTTTATAATATCATCCAAATATTTTGAGTTTTTCCTAAACTGATATATCTTATTATTGAATTTCTCAAGTCCCTTCCTTAGAATGTCAGCTTCATGTTCTAGTCTTTCACATTCCGGTTCTTTTACCTTCAACTTTATTTGCCTCTTCAACCTTCACTTTTAATTCTATGAGATATTGTAGGAGCTTTGTCTTTGTTTCCTCATCCTCTTGAACTTGAGCCTTAAATTTTGAATTCTTCTTTCTAACCCTTTTCAATTATCCAAGAGTAGCAATAATTTCCTCTTCTATGTTAACCATGGTTTCTTCTTAATTTTTGGAATCCTTATCTTGTTCTAGGTCTTTGATAACATGAGCATATTCATTCTCTTATTCTTGTTTTTCATTTTCTTCTATGATCAAAAATATGATTTCTTCCTTTTCACTATCAAAGAAGATTTCATCACTTTCACTGGAAGTACTACTTTTTTCTTCAGCATAAAAACTCTTCTTGTGCCTTTGAAAAATCTTCTTCTTATGCTTGCCTTGACCATAACTATTTTTCTTATAATAAAACTTTATTTCCTTCTTTCTATTGTTGTCCTTTTCTTCTTTACTGCTACTACCTCCATATTGTGCATAATTAGCTGCATAGTGACCAATGTTACCACAACTAAAACATTTTACAGTCTGCATACTTTTGTGTTTTCTTGGACCGTTCTTATTTCTTCTCACAAAGTTAGACTTTTCTTCACTACTTGATTCATCACTTGATTCTTATTTTTTATTCTTTTCCTTCTTTGAATATTTGAATGCTACCTCTCTTTTTGATTTTTGTTCTTTTTATATCCTCATCTCATAGGCTGTGATAATTCCATGTAACTCATCCATGCTTAAATTTTTTAGATCCTTCATCTCTTCTATTGCTAAAACCTTTGTATCATACCTCATAGGGAGTGACCTCAATATTTTCAGAACAATATTAGATTCCTCAATATTTTCTCAAGTCCATGAATAGTTTTGACAACCTCATCAACACAAAGTAGATACATAGCAATATATTCATCATATTTCATCTTCAAGTCTTCAAACTTTCTTCTGTGCGTTTGGAGTTTTGCCATTTTGACCTTGTTGTCTTCTTAATATGTTCTTTGTAACTTATCCCATATTTATTTTGTTAAAGTACATTGCATGACTTTCACAAATGCTAATTTACATAACCCACTCAAAATTACATTCATTGCCTTAGAATTATATTTATATGATTTCTTACCACTTGCATATGTAGTAGGAGTTTTAGATGATGTGAATCCATTTTTAATGGATTGACATGTATCATATCCATGTGCCATCAAATAAGTCTTCATCCTCATACTCCAAAAAGTATAGTTAGTCACATCAAACAATGGAACCTTATTTGATGAAAACCCTTCCTTATGAGCCATGTGTGTTCCAGTAAGAACTTCCTTCAAGTTTTTAGGCTTTCACGAAGGAACCCACTCTAATACCAATTGAATAACACAAGATTATACTGAGATGGAGAGAGGGTGAATAGTATAAAATAAAAAAATTTACTTTTCTTTCCAAATATCCAATATTATCAATTGCAATAATGAAATAATGCACAGATCATCACACATATAAGAGACACATATTTAACGTGGTTCATGCAATGTGAGTTACATCCATAGAAAAAAAATTTCTTATAAATTTTCTCAACAAATCTCTTGGGAACCAATTCCCTATTACAATGTTTATGGGAACTAACCCAAAGGAGACACTAATCCCCTATGCTCAATTTCGTGGACCTATATCCATAGGAGACACCAATCCCATCTACTCTAGTTTCTAGACCTCTATCCATAGGAGATACCAAATCCTTTTATCTAGTTTGTGGACCTCTATCCATAGGAGACACCAATCCCATTTGCTCTAATTCATGGACCTCTATCCACAGGAGACCCCAATCCCCTTTGCTCTGGTTTATGGACATCTATCTACAAGATACACCAATATCCTTTTTTCTTGTTCATGGACTTCTATCCACAAGAGACCAATCCCCTTTTCTCTATTTTGTGGACCTCTATCCATAGGAGACACCAATCACATTTTCTCTGGTTCATGGACCTCTATCCATAAGATACACCAATCTCCTTTACTCTACTTCATGGACCTCTATCCATAGGAGGCACCAATCCCTTTTATTGGCAATTTGAGTTGTTTTATGTTGTCATTGATGTCACATTAATGTCACAAGGTAACATTGAGTTTTGATGACCAAAGCATTCATATTTTGGAGAGCATGGATATATACAGGGTTTTTGTGAAAACCAAGGCAGGTAAAATAAAAGGTTTTATTTAAAACCATGGATGGCAGATTTGAAATGGGTTTTTCTTAAAACCCAGGTTGGCTTTTCGTTTCGTCGAAAAAGGTGCCCCGGAGATGGAGATATTCAATTTTGAATATTTGGTTTAAATTTTAATATTTAAAATTTAATTTTAAATTTTAAAATTAAAATTACCTCAGCGCCGACGTCATCATCAAAAAGAAATTAATTTAAAAGTGCCATCGACGTTTGCAAAATTAAAGGGAAGTTGCATATAAATGCAAAGGCTTTTATTTCAAAAGCCTTGGAATCGAATGCAGAGGAGATAAGATGAAAAGCGTCGAAATCTTCGTGTGGTAGCGTGGTCCAATGATGAGCGAGGGGAGTGCAAAGGTTTTTGCTTGTGAAAGAGATGAGGTTCGATTCCCATGGGTTAGAGTTTCGAGCAAGAGAATTGGCCCACATTTTTTTTGACGTGAGCAAGGGGAGAAGGACAAAAGTGCATTTTGCGCTCTTCGTCCTATGCGAGCGCGTAGCTCGCGTGGTCTTTGGCACCACGGTTGAGGATTGTTTGGGCAGAGACGAG
Source organism: Wollemia nobilis (assembly GCA_028583015.1). Taxonomy (NCBI): domain Eukaryota; kingdom Viridiplantae; phylum Streptophyta; class Pinopsida; order Araucariales; family Araucariaceae; genus Wollemia; species Wollemia nobilis. The sequence goes on from JAQPPZ010003098.1 coordinate 2,572,427, forward strand.
GGTTCGATTCCCTCTAAGAGGCAAGTAACATTTTTATTAATAAATTTTTTATTATTGCCTAATGTTGGAGGAATAAGGTGATGAGGGTTGATTTGATTTTTTATTGGAAGGCAAGTTTAAAAGCACTTTTAGAAAAGAAGATATTTATGGTATTTTCCTTTTATAAAAGTATATCATATTATATATCATTGGAAAGCTTATTTCGAGGGCTATTTGACTAACTCATTTAGAAGGAGAAATAAGGTGTATGTAGAGAGATATTTCTATTTTTGTAAAGGGTTTCAAAGTGAAGGTTGTTTTGTTTTTCAAAGTGTGTTGAGTGTGGCAGATTTCCAAAGGGGTTTCTTCACTTCATAAAAGGTATGGGCACATTCTCCTATTGATTGTTTATGGTGGTTGATTTCTGAAATATCATTGGAGGGAAAAGGATTGTTTGTGGTTTCCTTTTCGAAAGTGGTTGGTTGAATGCATCAAGGTTTTCTGAATTGAGAGTTGTGTTTAAACCTTGTGTTATAAGCATAGTGGTTGAAGCCCATTGGTTGTGAAAGAACTTGAGTTAGAAAAGAACATGAGTATCATTGTTATGTGAGATTTGTGGTTGAGCATTGTTGGAAACATTTGAGTTGGTTGATACATACTTGGACTAGGGTTGTGTGAGAGAGAGTTGTCCCTTGTGATGATTGGTTGAGTTGAGTTGATTGAGCCTAGTCAAGTGATGTGTGAAGTGATTGTTCAAGTTCTATGAAACAAACTATTCCATCATTCTATGTTGAGTTGAGATTGAGGTTAGAACATATTGAGTCTCTAACAATTCTCTTTATGGTTCTATAAGACTTGAGTTGAGTTGAGGTTGACTTGAATTGAGTTGAGGTTGATTTGAGTTGAGAGTGAGTTTAGAACATATTGAGTCTCTAACAATTCTCTTTATGCTTCTATGAGTTGAGTTGAGATTGATTTGGGTTGAGAGTGAGATTAGAACATATTGAGTCTCTAACAATTCTCTTTATGCTTCTATGAAGTGGATTTGAGTTGAGATTGCCATTCATTGTTGAGTTCATTTTGAGTACTACTTGAGCATGATTGATTGAGCCTTTGAGAAGGCCTTTGGGACAAATTTGAGGACAGTGTTGGGATAGATTTGAGGAGAATTTTGGGCAAGTTCTTGGTGAGCTTGCTAGAGCAGATTTGGGCAAGTTCTTGGTGAGCTTGCTAGAGCATATTTGGACAAGTTCTTAGTGAGCTTGTTGGAGCAGCATTGGACAAGTTCTATGTGAGCTTGTTATTCAGCATTGAGGTTTTGAGCTTGTTATTAACATTATGTGAGCTTGTTATTCAGCATTGGATAGGTTCTATGTGAGCTTGTTATTCAGCATTGGACAGGTTTTGTGTGAGCTTGTTAAGTAGGTTCTATGTGAACCTATTGAGAAGGTTCTTAGTGAGCCTATTGACAGAGCTTTGGAGGTGATAGAGTATAGAGGATAGAGTCTCAATGGATAGAGATCCAACAGCCAGCATAGTTGAAGATATATCTGAGTGAGGAGTCTTCAAGTGGAGAGAGGTCCACCAATCAATGCAATAGAGAGACAGAGTCTTCTAGAAGATCACATAGCCAGAGTAGAAGGGGAAAGAGTTCTCCTTTGGACAGAGATCCATAAACATTGTAATTGGGAGTGATTCCCAAAGAGATTGATTGAGAAAGTTTTAGTAAAATATTTTCTCCATGGAGTAGCCCACATTGGGTGAACCACATAAATTGTTGTGTCTCAATTGTGTGGTGACTTGTGCTCTTGCTTACTATTGCTATCTGAGTTATTAATGCACACTACTATATTTGGTTATTGCAATTAAGGACATTAATTGATATTGGTTTGGAAAGAAAGTAAAAAGTGGTCTTATACTTTTCACCCCCCTCTAAGTATAAGCTTGTGTTCTTCAATTGGTATCAGAGTGGGTTCCTTCGAAAAGGCTAACAACTTGAGGGCAGATTCTACAAGAACACAGATGGCTTCATAGAATGGATTATCTTCAAATAAGGCTCCATTGTTTGATGGTAACAATTATGCTTTCTAGAGCATGAGAATGAAGAACTACTTGATATCACAAGGATATGAGGTATGGAAGATGGTTGAAAAAGAGTATAGGGTTGAAGGTGATCCCGAGGAAGATAAGACTACCAGGAAATTGGTTGAGATAAATGCAAGAGCAATGAATTGTATCTTGAGTGGGCTTCGTGAGATAGATTTTGCAAAGGTCATGGTATGTACTTCAGCTAATGAGATGTGGACCAAGTTGTGGAATACTTATGAAGGAGATTCCAAGGTAAAGTTGGCAAAACTACAAACTCATAGAAAAATATTTGAGGAATTGAAAATGGAAGATTCTGAAGATATTGCAAAGTTTTTACTTCGAGTTGATGAGATTACTAACACCATGAGAGGCCTAGGTTTTGAGATGAAAGAATCAGAAGTTACTCAAAAGGTTTTGAGATCACTTCCCATGAAATATGATTCTAAGGTTTCAGCAATAGAAGAGACAATGGATATCAACAAGCTAACAATGGAAGAATTGCAAGGTACTCTCACAACTTATGAGATGAGGGTAAGTAAGCATCAAGCTCCAATAAAAGAGATTGCATTCAAGGCTTCAGAGAAAGAGAAAGGGAAAGTTTTAGAAATAGATAGAGCTGTAGAAAATGATGAGGAAGCTAACTTCATCAAAAGGAATAAGGACTCAAGGAATTTTAGGGATATAAGGAAAGTTAGATGCTACAAGTGTGGTGATCTTGGTCACTATGCATACAAGTGTCCACATGAAGAAAATAGTGATGATGAAAAATAGGGTCAAAGAAGAAAAGAAGATGGAAAGCATAAGCATGACAAAGATGACAGATTCAAGCAAAACAGGTATGAGAAGAAGAAAATTTTTTGTAAGGCAAAGAAATCTTACTACATTGTAGAAGCAAGTGATAGCTCAGATCATAGTGATAGAGACAAATCAGATGATGAAAAGGAAGAACATCTATTCCTAGGAATAGAAGGTGAAAGAGAATAGTGTTTTGTGTGTGGTCAAAGAGATCACAGATCAAGATATTGCAATGGTTTCAGTGATAGTGAAGATGAGATGACACATCAAGGAAACAGGCATGGTCAAAGAAATCTTGAGAGTTTGTTTGCTATAGAAGATTATAATGATCTTAGTGACAGTGAAGATGAAGAAGGGTTTTTCTATGGAATAAGAGAAGTAGAAGAAGAACATTCACTCCAAATAGAAGAAGTTAAACAAGAGGATAATGTCTCAGTTGATCTAAAGGAAGACTTCAATGTTATCCATGAGCAACTACAAGAGGTTAAGGAGAATCTAAAAGAATTGAGATGTTCCCTACATGAGAAGTTTGATCCATCACATGACTCAAAAGGTCAAGATATTTGTACTAAGAAGGAAACATGTATTTCAGAGGCTATAGAGATGGATGCCAAGTTGCTACTTGACACAAATGAAGAGAAAGAAGAGGAATATTCCAAAGCACCAAAGGTCCCATATTTCAGGTTTGGGGAATCACACTCAAAAGGAAAGGAAGTTCTAAAATATGAAAGCAAAGAAGCACCTAAGATTTGTGAGGAAAGTTCCAAAGTTCATATGGCTCCAAATATTCAGTTTGGATCTTGTTTTGAGATAGGTGAATCAAGTTCAAAAGGAAAATAAACTCTTGAAGAGAAAAGCAAGGAAGAAATTAAGGAAGAAGATTTAGATGCTACAAAGAAGGTTCAAGGATGCAATGAACAAGTTGAAGATGATCATAGGGATAATGGTCAAGAAAAGTATGAGGAACCAAGGCATGAACAAAGGGATTTTCAAGGACATTGTTTTTCTTGTAATGGATTTGGACACAGGGCTATACATTGCAGGGTCTATGGATCAAAGAAGTTTGATTTTGCTAGAAGAAACTTCAAAGGAAGAAGGTATGATTTTCAGGGACATTGCTTCTCATGTAACAAGATTGGTCATAAAGCTTTTCAGTGCAAAGGAAATGAGCAACATGGTTTTGGTTTTAGAGCTACACAATTCAGAAGTCATGGTAATAATGGTCATGAAAACAGAGCTTCACAATACAGGGTTCAAGAAAGGAATGGATATGGAAATTACTTCAAGAAAGAATTTAGGACATGGGCACCATCCAAAGGCTACAATATCAAGTGTTTTAATTGCAATAACTTTGGGCATATTGCAAAATGGTGCAGGACTCAATTCCAAATAGGTTCAAGGCAAGAAGGTCAAACAAGTTCAAGGCAAGAAGGTCAAACAGGTTCTAGACAAGAAGATCAAGTAATTCATCAAGAGAAGGATATCAGAAAAACATGGAAGGAAGTTGATAGAGGAAAGAATCAATGTAATATGGGAGTAAAGGTACTCCCACCCCAAAATTAATCACCTCAAGAGAGAAGGTGGTGAGGGGGCTATGCTTAAGAGTCATATATTTTAGCCCCATAGGTGTCCCTTTTGCCATTGATGTCAAAGGGGAGAGATTTGAGTAAGGGGGAGAGCATTGAGTTAGGGGGAGCAGCCTCAAGAGAGTATTGAGTTAGGGGGAGTCACCTCCAAAGAGAGCATTGAGTTAGGGGAGACCTCCAAAGAGATTATTGAGTAGGGGGAGCAACTTTGATTCTCAGAGATGGTTTTTGCAGTGATTGTGGTTTTTGCTTTAGAGGTGTTGCCATCAATGACAAAGGGGGAGATTGTTGGCAATTTGAGTTGTTTTATGTTGTCATTGATGTCACATTAATGTCACAAGGTAACATTGAGTTTTGATGACCAAAGCATTCATATTTCGGAGAGCATGGATATATACAGGGTTTTTGTGAAAACCAAGGTAGGTAAAATAAAAGGTTTTATTTAAAACCATGGATGGCAGATTTGAAATGGGTTTTTCTTAAAACCCAGGTTGGCTTTTCGTTTCGTCGAAAAAGGTGCCCCGGAGATGGAGATATTCAATTTTGAATATTTGGTTTAAATTTTAATATTTAAAATTTAATTTTAAATTTTAAAATTAAAATTACCTCAGCGCCGACGTCATCATCAAAAAGAAATTAATTTAAAAGCGTCATCGACGTTTGCAAAATTAAAGGGAAGTTGCATATAAATGCAAAGGCTTTTATTTCAAAAGCCTTGGAATCGAATGCAGAGGAGATAAGACGAAAAGCGCCGAAATATTCGTGTGGTAGCGTGGTCCAACGGCGAGCGAGGGGAGTGCAAAGGTTTTTTCTTGTGAAAGAGACGAGGTTCGATTCCCACGGGTTAGAGTTTCGAGCAAGAGAATTGGCCCATATTTTTTTGATGTGAGCAAGGGGAGAAGGACAAAAGCGCATTCTGCGCTCTTCGTCCTATGCGAGCGCGTAGCTCGCGTGGTCTTTGGCACCGCGGTTGAGGATTGTTTGGGCAGAGACGAGGGTTCGATTCCCTCTAAGAGGCAAGTAACATTTTTATTAATAAATTTTTTATTATTGCCTAATGTTGGAGGAATAAGGTGATGAGGGTTGATTTGATTTTTTATTGGAAGGCAAGTTTAAAAGCACTTTTAGAAAAGAAGATATTTATGGTATTTTCCTTTTATAAAAGTATATCATATTATATATCGTTGGAAAGCTTATTTCGAGGGCTATTTGACTAACTCATTTAGAAGGAGAAATAAGGTGTATGTAGAGAGATATTTCTATTTTTGTAAAGGGTTTCAAAGTGAAGGTTGTTTTTTTTCAAAGTGTGTTGAGTGTGGCAGATTTCCAAAGGGGTTTCTTCACTTCATAAAAGGTATGGGCACATTCTCCTATTGATTGTTTATGGTGGTTGATTTCTGAAATATCATTGGAGGGAAAAGGATTGTTTGTGGTTTCCTTTTCGAAAGTGGTTGGTTGAATGCATCAAGGTTTTCTGAATTGAGAGTTGTGTTTAAACCTTGTGTTATAAGCATAGTGGTTGAAGCCCATTGGTTGTGAAAGAACTTGAGTTAGAAAAGAACATGAGTATCATTGTTATGTGAGATTTGTGGTTGAGCATTGTTGGAAACATTTGAGTTGGTTGATACATACTTGGACTAGGGTTGTGTGAGAGAGAGTTGTCCCTTGTGATGATTGGTTGAGTTGAGTTGATTGAGCCTAGTCAAGTGATGTGTGAAGTGATTGTTCAAGTTCTATGAAATAAACTATTCCATCATTCTATGTTGAGTTGAGATTGAGGTTAGAACATATTGAGTCTCTAACAATTCTCTTTATGGTTCTATAAGACTGGAATTGAGTTGAGGTTGATTTGAGTTGAGAGTGAGTTTAGAACATATTGAGTCTCTAACAATTCTCTTTATGCTTCTATGAGTTGAGTTGAGATTGATTTGGGTTGAGAGTGAGATTAGAACATATTGAGTCTCTAACAATTCTCTTTATGCTTCTATGAAGTGGATTTGAGTTGAGATTGCCATTCATTGTTGAGTTCATTTTGAGTACTACTTGAGCATGATTGATTGAGCCTTTGAGAAGGCCTTTGGGATAGATTTGAGGACAGTTTTGGGAAATATTTGTTTATAGTGTTGGGATAGATTTGTGGACAGATTTGGGCAAGTTCTTGGTGAGCTTGCTAGAGCAGATTTGGGCAAGTTCTTGGTGAGCTTGCTAGAGCAGATTTGGACAAGTTCTTAGTGAGCTTGTTGGAGCAGCATTGGACAAGTTCTGTGTGAGCTTGTTATTCAACATTGGACAGGTTTTATGTGAGCTTGTTATTCAGCATTGGACAAGTTTTATGTGAGCTTGTTATTTAGCATTGGACAAGTTTTATGTGAGCTTGTTAAGCAGGTTATATGTGAACCTATTGAGCAAGTTCTTAGTGAGCCTATTGATAGAGCTTTGGAGGTGACAGAGTATAGAGGATAGAGTCTCAGTGGATAGAGATCCAACAACCAACATAGTTGAAGATAGATCTGAGTGAGGAGTCTTCAAGTGGAGAGAGGTCCACAAGTCAATGCAGCAGAGAGACAGAGTCTTCTAGAAGATCACATAGCCAGAGCAGAAGGGGAAAGAGTTCTCCTTTGGAAAGAGATCCATAAACATTGTAATTGGGAGTGATTCCCAAAGAGATTGATTGAGAAAGTTTTAGTAAAATATTTTCTCCGTGGAGTAGCCCACATTGGGTGAACCACGTAAATTGTTGTGTCTCAATTGTGTGGTGACTTGTGCTCTTGCTTACTACTGCTATCTGAGTTATTAATGCACACTGCTATATTTGGTTATTGCAATTAAGGACATTAATTGATATTGGTTTGGAAAGAAAGTAAAAAGTGGTCTTATACTGTTCACCCCCCCTCTCAGTATAAGCTTGTGTTCTTCACCTTTTGCTCTGGTTCATGGACCTCTATCTACAAGAGACACCAATACCATTTTCTCTAGTTCATGGACCTCTAGAGACACCAATACCCTTTTCTATGGTTCTCTCCAAAGCATGCTCAAATATGTTCTAAGCCTTCTCACAAGGCTTGCTCAATTAGTATCCAAGTCTACACATAAGGCTTTCTCAAATCTGCTCCAATAACCTGCTTAATTATACTCACAACTTTGCTCAAATCTTGTCACAAAAACATGCTCAAATATACTTATAATACCTACTCAAATATGCTAATAATACCTGCTCAAATCTGCTCATAATTATGCTCAAATATCCTCACATAAACCTGCTCAAATTTACTCATAATACCTGCTCAAATATACTTAAATAACCTGCTCAAATATGCTCTCAAATGCTACTCACAAAATTTACTCAACCTACTCACAAACTCTGCTCAACCTACTCACAAAACCTGCTCAACCATTCCTAATTTTTGCATAGAAATAATTGCATATATCTTTCCCAAAAGTACTTTCTTTGACTAAATTAATTCAGATATATTCTACCTAGAATTCTTTATGAACATATAGAGAATGATATGCATTACAAATACTCGATATGTTCTTCTCACATTCATTAAGTTTGTCGCATTCACATGTCTCACATTCATTGCATTCAAAAGGATACTCTAATCTAGCACTTGATAGTTAACCTTCTCATGTACTCCTAAAATATTTTACCACAATCATGTCCTTCAATTTATCTCAACAATTCATAATCATATCACAATATATTTTCACAATTATTTTATGGCTACCCCCATAAAACACTTGTCTTTTCTATTTCTACACTTTGCTCAAAAGACTATGCACTCATTCTCTTGTTCTAACAAAAAGAACTTTCATTCATAAAACCATAATGTATTAATGAATTCTCACTATCTTTGGTTTTATCCTTTTGAAGAAAAATTCCATACATAAATTTTCATCAGTAAAATTTTATTTCTAGATATAACTTAAAACACACTTATCTCTTATTTCCTTGCCTTCCAAAAGAATTCTTCTTGTGCTAGAACTCGAACCATGGTCTTTTTCCACAATCCTTATCTGCTGGCAGTGAACCACTTCCACTTCACAAATTGATGGAAGGTGATTCCATACTCTTTAATTTGAGGACGTGGTCATATTTTTTCAACCCAAAATGTAGTCTTTACGAAATACAAACTCAACGTTGTTTCTCTTTTTTTCTTCCACACACTTACCTCTTCGAATTTTCACAAAGCTGCCTCTTACGTTGACATTACATTTGTTGGATTAGGGTTACAACGACTTGCATCCAATATTTATTTTTTTGACATCAATACTTCCACTGCAAGATAATGGATTTAATTTATATGCAAATTAATGAACAATGATATACATTTATGTCTTATTCCTGTGTAAGTTTTTTTTGCGTAAATTTTATCACAATAAGTTTGAGATATCTTTCACTGTTATTGCTATCATCTTCATATTGTGAACACTTGACATGTCCCGTAGAGATCTCCCTTGAAAATTTTGATCTATGTAGATAATGCTTCTTTCTCTTTCCTAATGATACCCAAAATTTATCATAATATTTACTATTGTGTATATTGGCTTTGGTTTCTTTTCAAGGACTTCAATTTGTTTGGACTCAACAAATGGATATTCTCCTCTCACTCACTCTTTTGAATGCAGATGAGGGCATGCGAACTAAATGCTCTTATATTTCCTCGAGGACAACACGAAGGCTCTTCAACAAAAAAAATATTCTTAGCCATAATGTTAGAACGATATATATAATAGTTTTTGAATCTTTCAACCATAAGAGTTAGCCCTCATAATATTCAATATATTTAAAAATTTTCATTTAAATATTGCCCACTTTAAGACCTTACTTTAATATTTAAATATTTAATTTAAATATTAAAGTGTACATTGTCAATTAATATAAAGAATTTACATCACCATTTTAATTTCTCAAGCACGATAATATTTATAATGCAACCTTTTATTATTGAACATATTATTTCCTTTGACATCAATGATAACTCACTATTTCCAACACTCCCAACAGCTCACCTCAAACCCTTGTGTCTTTTGTACCAGCTGAGCATGGTGTTGTGATGGAGTAGCATACCATGTAAACGATGATACCCAGTGCTAGGGCTTCCCAGATGGTTGCTAATGTACCACTGACTAGTCCTTCCTTTTCCAAAATTGTTACTTCTTTTGCTCCTCCTCAATCCTTAGATTATCCAATTGTGCATATCAATGGGTAGTCTCCATCAAGCTTCATGGAACTTGAAAGAGCTTCTGTCAATGGTCGAAGATCCTGTAGTCCACCACAGGGAGAATCCCTGGTTCACCAGGACAAAAGGCATTAAATGGAATTTTGGAAAGCAGGTCATGAGCATTTTCTTAGTAATATTTATGATTCTCTTTCAAACCTCGAAGACGTTGAATTTGTAGCCAAACATACGAGTCTTGATTAATCTCCATGATTTTTTTATCATGGAATGTCAGAGGGTTGATGAACCCAATCCACAAATACTTGGTTCAATATGATAGTGCTTTATGCTCTAGGTTTTATGGTAATCTTGACTTTCTTTATCTTCAAGAGATTAAGATTTCTAACTTTATTCAGTAATGTACTCATCATTTTCTTTGGCCATATTATTTTTTTTATGCCACTAGTCATTCCCCTAGTAGAGGGAGAACTGTCATTATTTTTGTAGCTAGGTAGAAATATAGTTTTTTCTCATGGGATGTGGACCCCTTCAATCACACAATTTGGGTTTTACTTGAGGTTGATGGTGTTGAGTGGTAATTTTGCCCAATTGTAAAATCACACTCACCCTTAGAATTTTGATTACAAAATCCTCTCTTGCAAAGAAGTTAAAAACAAAAAAACTTCTCCAAGGTTCCGCTATATAAGCATTGTACATATGTATTAGTAATCTCAATGAAGATATATCAATAAAATGCTAGGAATACCTTAGTGATTGCAAGTAACTATTAACAAGGGGCTGATGTAGGTTTATTTTATCATGCTATACTAATGATTGTTCATGAAACTTAAAAAAAAGAACAAATGTGATTGGCCCTCATATGACCATGATGTAAACCTTAGTTCATTTTATCTTAAGGATTTTAGGTAGATTTTATCTTCTTTTATTAAGTAGATTTTAAAAAAGTTTTATCTTGCATTAAATCCTACTTTAAACATGAAATAGAAGATTAAAACCTACCTCTAAATATGAATTTCAAATGATGAAATAATTACTTATATGTTGCTTTAAGACCTTAAGATGGAATAGTCAGGATGACCAACTTTGTAGCTATAGTAGCCTTTGATATAATAAATAAATTATCTCTCTTTGATAAAATTAATTTTTCATAAAGAGACAATAATTTATTGTTTTAAAATAATGGCCTTAAAATGTCATTATAAATTATCCCTCTTTAATGGAATCATAATTTTCATAAATAAGAAATAATTTAATGCTTTAAAACAATAGCCTTTGATGTAATGTATAAATTACCTCTCTTTGATGAAATCAAAATTTTCATAAAGAGAAAGGAATTTATTGCTTTAAAAAGATGGCCTATGGAATGTCATTTAAATTACCTCCCTTTGATGAAATTAAAATTTTCATAAATGGAAGGTCATATATTGCTTATGAATGGAAATGCAAAGTTTAAAAATATGATTTGCCTCTAAAACAAATAATGTGAACTTCCGAAATTATAAAAACCTCATAAAAACGATTTTCAACAATTGTTATAAAATCTAAATGGCGTCAGAATGAATTCAAATTTATTTTGGATGGAAGGCTGAAACTCATTCTTCACACCCATGGATTTATTTTTGGCATTGTAATTTTTTTTTTTTTTTTTTTTTAATCATCAACGTTTAAAAAAATCTGCAAAAATATGGACTAGAAAAATTTAAAAAAATAAAAATCTGGACATAAAACAAATACTGCAATTCAGAAGTTCTTCATAGACCCTGCAAGCATTAATATTCTGCACAAAAACCAGCATTAGTGTTACCCGAATTCACACAATCAAACAACTAATGCTCTAAGAAAATGGTGCAATATATCCAAAATAAAATAAAGTTAATCACAAACATACTTTAAAACTTGAAATATCTCCATTATATTGTAGAAAAAAGGTCTTCAACATCCCTCATACAAGTGCAGAAAAATATGCCTCAAATTGGTCTATGGTGAAAAAGAACAGTCCAGTGAAAAAAAATTCAACATGTGACCTCCAAAAAGGTCCAACCTCTGTACCTGCACTTCGATGGGCTTTTAAACTTTTCTCCTCTGTCTCTTGTTTCATTTTGATTGATTTCATATACATGCTTCATTTTCGTCTTCGCTTCCTGTTACATTCGATAACGCTTTTCAGAACCATGCGTTTGTTTCTTTTGCTTGATTAGTAACGACTATATTTATATAGCTATCTGCCATGAAGATGCTCTCCTTGTCTTTACTAACCCCATCTTATTATCCTCGGCGATGGACCTCCATTGATGTGCATGCAGATGATGGTGCCTTACCACAATATTAACACCAACCCTTATTAGCCCCTTTTATTTAAAATAAAGTAGTGGCCCCAACACCATATGGCTTGGATACTATGAGTGACATGCCCTACATTACCTCACACCTTTCTCATGGGTCCACCATTTCCATGCCAACGCTGTGCTCCACATTGTGGTAAACATCTTCGCCAGATCAATTTTTGCCAACTTCCATTGTATGTTGGCTAATCACCTCAAACGTGGACCTCGTCCATGAGATGGGGATCCCCATCACTTGCATCCACTACATATCCCAATTTGGGCACACCGTACCAATGTTCGATTGACAGAGGTATTTCATAGTGCCTTTCGAACAGGCCATTTCACATTTGCTCGAGGTATTTCATAGTGCCTTTCGAACAGGCCATTTCAGAGGTATTTGATAATGATGCACCCCATCTAAGGTTATATGGCCCTATGTCCTTCGTCCAGTGTGTTTGTCCACTGTGTCATGAAATCCTACGTCCATGCAGGTCCACACTGTCACACTGCTCTGCGCAAGATATTGAAATCAAAATCAATCCCGAGTATGCTGCTATCGTCTCGTAAGTCCCGGTCATCAAAATCCGGTGTGTCGAACATTCAGACCTGATCTTCCACATCGAAAGTCAAGCTCACTATCATCGAAGATGGACCCCAAGCTCGTCGTATCCCGCCATGTCAGCGTGAGGTTTTGTTGTTGTCATGTATATCTCTGTCCAGGTCACCATTGAGTGGGTCCACATCGCCCACAGGCCCATCCACTCGCTTTGTATATACATCGCCTGGGGTCCACAGTGTTCCACGTCGACGCGCATACACTTATCGCATCAACATATCCAGAACGTCCACGCTGTTAATCCTGTTGTTTGCATGTCGAACAAATTCAGTGGCCACATCGACTTCATCTCACACTGCCTCCTCGAAATTGCCGCACGTATCCACCTATCACAAAACCAGCATCGTATAAATAAATATATTCAAAACAATGAGATTAGAATCAAAACTTAAGTTTTTCAAAACAACAAACAATAAACTCATAACCTAAGCTTTCCAACTAATGAAATCTTAATAATAAGGACCCTTATATATAAGTTATACAATCCTCCTATACATACATAATCGTGCATACCCAAATGCACATATATATATATCATTATCTTTATTTTGTTTTATTATTATTTTTTATTTTATATATATATATATATATATATATATATATATATATATATATATTTGAATTTTTTATTATTTGATCATTTAAAGTTCAAACCATCAATCTAATCACTTGAACTATAAATATCTTAAATAACAAAAAATGTCACAATAAATTGATAACAAAATCATCAGCAATAAATTAACAATAAAAATCGTTAGTAACAAATGGACAATAAAAATTGTCAACAACAGATTGACAACAAAAATCATCAAAAAAATGTTGACAACAAATTGACAATAAAAATCATCAGCAACAAATTGACAAAAAAAAATCATCGACAACAAATTGACAACAAAAATCATCAAAAAATTGTTGACAATAAATTAACAATAAAAATCATCAACAACAAATTGACAATAAAAATCGTCAAAAAATTGCTAACAACAAATTAACAATAAAAATCATCAACAACAAATTGACAATAAAAATCGTCAAAAATTTGCTAACAAACTAACAAAAAACTACAACATAAAAACAAAGCAAACCCACTAGACACTCAAAACGAAACAAAAACACCCAAACACAAAAATTAAAAGGTGGGTCCCCAATTTTGGGGCGAGTTGTGCGACAGTCACAACAGGTGAGATGTCTTTTGGCATTATTAATGTCTATACCTCCAATGACGCTCAAGAGAATTGTAACCTCTGGTGGTGGTGTGCTTTTCTTTACCACCTACTGTTTGGGTTATGTACAGATATTTTAATATGACTAAAAAACCTACATACAAGATAGGACAACTTCCCATGTGGTGGGTTACTAGGGAAAGAGAGGCCCGGTACTTCATGAAAAACAAATTGGGTTTGTTAAACCCCAATTCTTATTTTTCTCCTTAGTATTTTCCTAAAAATTTGTGGTAGACGTGGTCCAATTTCTAAGCTGGCCATGCAAGAATTATGAGAAAGCTAGACAAAGCCATGCTTTCAGATCATGTACAGTTTTTCTTTCATAGGAGAAATGCTTCAACTCAGTTTGTGGATACCATTCCTGGTACCACTACTTTTGATCATTCACCCATCATGTTTAATGTGCTGATGAAATGTCTGCCTCAGAGACACTACAAGTCACAAATGTTTTTCAATACTTCATTTCTTCAACACCTTTCCATGGTTTGTCATATCTGCAGAGTTTAGAATCTAGTTCCTAGACCTATTGGAGATTCGGGTTAGATAGAATGGTGGAATGATGCCATTTTTCGTACAACTATCTTGCTTCGTACTTTGGGGAAAAAGGTGGTGCAATTTAAAAGATATTCTAATGTTGTCCTTCATAATGAGCTTGTCAAAGCTTCTCTTAGGATTGAGGCTTGTCCATTTAATATTGAACTTCAGTATCATATTGCCCAACTAAAGCATGAACTTAAACTTGCTAAACTTTATGAGGCTTGGAGAACTCGAATTGAAGCCTGTCTTCATTGGCTTAAAGTTGGTGATAGGGTCACCAAAGAATTTTTCAAAGGTTTCGCCCTTCCAAACAAGCTACTCAATTCAAAGCCATTCAAGAAAATGGAATAAGGCTTACCTCTCTTCCTGAGATGATTGATGCTTTTGTCAAGCACTATACTAATGTTTTTGTCGCTCAAGCTTATTCCCTTGAGCAGGAGCAAGCACTGGCAACTTGTATGGTAGTTGTACCAGTTAAGGTTTCAAAGTCTCAAAGAGCAAGGTGTGATAAACTACTCTCCCTTATAGATCTGGAGGATGCATTATCTCAAATGGCAAATGACAAAGTGCCAAGTCTTAATGGCATTCCCTGTGAGTTTTACAAGGGTGTTTGGGACTTAGTTGGTCTTGATCTGCATAAATTTTATCTAGAGGCTCTTCGAGTAGGCTCTTTGGGAGCAATTATTAACAAGGGTAGTATCAAATTCATACCCAAGTAAGGGGACTCGAATTTGATTACTAATTAGAGGCCTATTACTTTGTTGAATGTTAGTTACAATATCATTGCCAAAGCTTTGGCTCTTTGCCTTAGGCCTCTTCTTCCTTTGATAGTCAGATCAGAGCAAACTGGATTTATTCAAGGAAGGTACATCCTCAACAATGTTCTAGCTATTTGGGGGGTATGGAATGGGTTTGGATGTCAAACTAGAACATGTTTTTTATTAATATTGATTTTGAGAAATATTATGACCACATTGAATGGAGATTCATTCTTGCTATGCTCAAAGCTTTAGGATTCGGGATAGTTTTTGAAGAACACAAGCTTATACTAAGAGGGGGGGGCGAACAATATAAGACCACTTTTAACTTTATCTTTCAAAGCAAATCAATAACATGCAGAATAAAGATAACAAAAATAACAATAGTAAAATAATGCACACAATATAATCCACACAGTGACACAGCAATTTACGTGGTTCACCCAAGGTGGGCTACTCCACGGATAAAACTTTTCTTCTAAAAGTTGTATCAAAGTCCTTTGTGAAACCTTCCCGATTACAATGTTTATGAGCCTCAGCTCAAAGGAGACACCTTCCCCTAATTCTGTTTTGACTAGTGACCCTCTAGAAGACCTCTATCTCCTATGCCTTTAGCAAGTGGAACTCTTCCCACAGAAGACACCTGTCTTCCCTGCTCTGGCTAGAGATCTTTGTCCTCTACTCTGTCATCGCAAAGCTTGTCCTCTTTTCTGCACCAAAAACACAGTCCTTCGGTCTGGCACAAGTTTGTCCTCTTCCTCTTTTCTTTTCAGTTACAGTTGTACTTGGTCGAAACCAACTTTTCACAGTCTATGCAAACCCAACAGCACTTGATCAACTTATACTCTTCTGCTAAAACACAGCAGCACTGTCTTCGCACATATAGCAGCATAGTCTTCGCATAAACCGTGCAAATACAACAATATCGACTTTGCGCACTCTGTGTCCTTATAGTCTCCTACACTTAGACGATTCGACGAAAGCACTCTTATACTATAATAGATCTTTGCACTCTGCTTTTTTGTTGATCGTACCTCACTATCGCACTAAATCTATGAACGCCACACTTTGAATGCACACTTCGAATGCACACTTAGAACGCCCACTTCGAACGCACACTTTTTTCAATTCAAAATCTTCAAGGATCCCTCCTTTTATACTCACAATCTTTAAGATCAGAACCTTGATCTTAGTCAACTGTTTAACCTTCAACCATGTCGGCTATAAAACCTTGCACTGCATCGGCCCAGATTTAACTTTGTCGACTTCATTGCCTCCCTGTAGCTTCTGGCATGAAACTACAACATGTTGTGATATCGTGACATCTTTGCCTGTCATACACCTTCTACGCTTGTTGTCGCGAAATAGCGACACTACTGCCCTTGTCGACCTCCTTACTGCTTATGTCATGAAATTGGAACACTTCCTGTCTTTGCTGATGTCATCTTCTCTTTTGTCATGAAATCGTGACGCTTTAGACTTCAAAGCCTTCTTATCTGCTTTTGTCACAAAATCGCGACACCTTCGCCTCTTGCTGACATCATCTGCAATTCTGTCGTGAAATCACGATGCTTTAGACTTCAAAGCCTTCTTCTCCACTTTTGTCGTGAAATCATGACACTCCTTCCATTTACTGATGTCATCATTATTCCAGTTGCAAAATCGTGATACATTCTGCAACTGTAAGCTGCCAACTCAACCTATCGTGAAATCGTGACACTTTCTGTAACTTCAAGCTGCCCACTCAAATTGTCACAAAATCGTGACACTTTCTGCATCCGTACAACTTCTTTGTAGCCTGTCATGAAATTGCGACACATTCTGCATCCGTACAACTTCTTTGTAGTCTGTCGCGAAATCGTGATGCTTCTCCTTTCAGGCTCTTCTTTTTGCTGCATGTCACAAAATCATGACAGTTTTCACTTCGAGCTTTTCAACATGTCACAAAATCGTGACAGTCCTCAACTGGAATTTTGCATCCTGTCATGAAATCGCAATAGTCCTTACTTTGTCTTTTGCAGCATGTCGCGAAATCACGATAGTTCCTGAATCACTTTCTCTCTCTTCAAACTTGTCACGAAATCGCGACAGTTAACACTGCAGACTTCCTCTTCTTCAACATGTTGCGAAATCATGACACTTTTCCTTTTGGACACTCTCTCCTACAACATGTCACGAAATCGTGACACTTGCTCGTCCGAACAACTTTCCTGGCAATGTGTCGCGAAATCGCGACACTTTTCTTTCTCTGCCTTCCTCCTCTTCCCGAGTCGCGAAAATGCAACATGTCACAAAATTGCGACAGTTTTGCCTTCTTTGCCTCTGCCTTCCAGCATGTCACGAAATCGCAACAGTTTTTCCCGCTATGCCTCTACCTTCCAGCATGTCGCGAAATCGTGACAGTTTTGCCCGAACTTTCTCTCTCCTAAAACATGTCGCGAAATTGCGACAGTTTTTCCAGTCGCCTACAAACTTTTTCTAACTTATCTTTTTCTGGATCTTTTGCAACTGGGCTACTCGATTTTCTTGGAGACTTACTCGACCAGTTGAAACCTTTATCAAAACACATACTTAGACATAAAAACAAATTGCTCCAAGAACTCCTTGACATCAAAGACAACAACTACCAAGAGCTCCTTTGACATCAATGACAACAACTATACTTGAGCAAAGGCAATGTACTCAAGGTACCCAAAATTGCCAACAGTTTTCATTCGGACTATTGCTATGCTATCTCAATTTGAACAATTTATAATCTAAAGCAGTGGACCTTTTTAGGTCTGTTTGGTAAGGGTTTCATATTTCTCCCTCTTTATATGTGCTTGTTGTTAAATTCTTCGGCTATATTTTAGTTGCTCAAGCTTCTACAGGACTTATTAAAAGAATTTCTCTTTTGAATGATCAAGGATAACTTATTAATGATCACTTTGTTGATGACTCCTTTCTTACTATAAGGTAAGAGGAGAAATATGTTTATAATGCTCTATTTTGTTTGAACATATTTTGCACAGCCTTTGGTTCTAGCATACAATGGAGGAAGACCTCCTACTTCAGAAAATTTCCCTTTATTAAGCTACCTTGGCTTCAAGGGTATCATTAGAATTGGATCCCTCCTAGAAATTTTTTTAAGTTTTTTGGTATTCCTTTTGCCTTTCAAGGCTCCCCTGCTCAACTTTGGATTTATATGCTTCAAAGAGTTGAAAAGAAACTTGATTTCTGGCTTACTAAGAAGTTGTCCTTAGCAGGTAAATTTCAGATTTGCTCTAAAGTTTTCGTTGCCACTCATGTATACTATTTCTCTTGTTGGGTTCCTTCATAGGCTTGCTATAAGAATCTTGAGAAACTCCTTCAAGATTTTCTTTGGAATAATTCTTCTGAAACAAAGAGATTTCATAGAGTTGTCTAGGATATTTGTTGTCTTCCCAGAGAATATGGTGGAATGGGTATGTTGTACTATAGATGAAAAGGTATTTCTCAGTGTGCTAAGTGGGTTGTCAGGGCTCTGAGGAGATCTAAAGCTTAGAAAGTTTTGGTTCGACATTTCATTTCCTCTGGTCTTCCCTTAAACCATAGAGCATGGAGAGGGTTGGATTTTCCCT
This sequence comes from Wollemia nobilis, assembly GCA_028583015.1. Taxonomy (NCBI): domain Eukaryota; kingdom Viridiplantae; phylum Streptophyta; class Pinopsida; order Araucariales; family Araucariaceae; genus Wollemia; species Wollemia nobilis. The sequence continues at coordinate 2,591,115 of JAQPPZ010003098.1, forward strand.
CTCTCATTGTTGCTCTAGTTTTTGTTAAGATTTTTGGCTCCTTTGTTATTAAAATTATATGGAAAGCCTAGCAACAACTCACTCCTTGGATCTATTAGAGAGGATATGGATTTCATAAAGGCTTATCCATCAATTTTATGAATATTCGGTGGTCCCCCATATTTCCTCACCAATATTCTCCCTTAGATCAGGTGCAATGGATTCATGCTCAATGGTTTTTCAAAAAGGGTATTGTTACAATAGTTGATTTCTTTTCTCACCAAACTAGGGATTGGATCCCATGGAATGATTTCAAATGCACCTTCAGGATGAATGGTGCAGACAAAGATACGTATGATGTTGTTATTGCTCTCACCCCTTTTTCTATATTGCACAAGATAGGTGTGTGCTCGTAGCGTCCTTTGGTGGTCAGACTGGAGATGGCATGTTGACACTCCTTTGCTTAATTATAAGGCTCATTTGGGGTATAAATAGTTATCTCCTCATCTTCATTTGGTGCCTAAGCTCAATCAATGTTGGGAATTATTTTCTACAAGGACTAGATGGAATTCTAGATTTTAAAATGTTTGGGCTACTTATGTTAAGCCCAAGCAATATTTTTTTGTGGATCTTGTTGTGTCAAGGCCTTCCCTTAGGGGAACATTTGAAGCACCTTGGAATTATTGATCCTAAATATCCTTTTTGTGGTGTTCCCAAGTCTTGTATTCACCTCTTTTGGAATTGCAAAAGATCTAGGTAATCTTGGGAATGGGTTCTTTCCTTTTTTTTCCCATTTACAGCTGCAAGAGTTTCTTGGTCCCAAGATCTTCTTGGGGACTCTTTTACTTTGTCTCTCCTAAGTGTGGTAGGTTTTCAGGATTAGCCTACTCTTTCATATTTGGAAGGCCCATAACATAATTATTTTTAAACAGTATACACCTTCTATCACATTTACTCATGTTGAAAAATTATAAGTTTTTAATGACATGTGGCTACATATATGTACTCAAGCCAACAAAGTTGTTACAAAGTTGGATCATCTGCAAGTTCTTCTGGCGAACTAGGCCAATGCCTTGTGTATAGTCAATCGGATCCTCCCAAAGTGCTCTTCTCAGGAGCATTTTTTATTTTGCTCTCACCATCAACCTTTGTCATATGCAAGAAGTGCTCTCGTAGATAGGTACTAGTCCCATCCCTCACCAGTCAGGAAGCAACATAATGTTGACATTGCTTATTCATCCTTCCAGGATGGGGGTGGGATGATGTTCAACTAGTTTCACTTGGGCCAGTTGTTTTTTGGAGCGACGCAAGTACTGAAGGCCTTAATCATGATGCAGAGGGGTGGATTCCCATCCCATAATCACTAGTAGTTTATGCAGGACAACATGCCAGGACACATTACTCCATATGATATATTTTCTTTGATGTAATGATAATCAATGATCATGATTGGTAAACTTGTGTTTTGTTGGCGAATTTTTTTACTAACCCTTGTCAATGAGGGTTAGTTTTATTTCCAATGGGGTGTATTAACCCACCCACTTTTTTTATTATAAAGGCTTTTATCTTAATTTAATATAAATTTTCTTTTTTCATAAAAAAAAAAAAAATCAATTAATTTTTTTTAATAAATAATGACAGGGTTAACAAATTTCCATTTGAAATCACTTTAACGATGTTGTGATAGAATACATTTTTGAAGTTGACAAAATGAATCTTATTAATTTTAAGAAATATTATTTAAGGATATTGTGATAAAATACATTTTTGAAGTTGATAAAATGTATATTATTAATTTTAAGAAATATTATTGAGTAAAAAAAAAGTTTGATTGTAATAATAAAATTTTAAATATTGAAGGAGAACAATATTGATGGTTTATTTTACCAATTTTAATTCAAAAAATAATAATAATAATAATAAATATAATTTTAAAAATCAACAAATTTTCATTTAAAATCAAATATTATAAATTAATTATAAACTTTGAAATTTTGATAGAGTATTTTTATAGACTCTTTGTGAGGTTTATATGAAGTGGAATATTAAAAAAAAATAAGGGTTTCATCTATCATAAGGTTTGGTTATTATAATACAATTAGAACAATTCATTTGGAGTTAAACACTCATCATTTAGGTATATAAGGTCTTTGAGGTCTATATATACTTTTCTGATTAGTTATATAGAATTGAAATGCTCAAATCCTATTACATCATTTACATAGTGGTATTACAAGAGATCTTAGATATTATCTATATACACCTTAGACAAAAATTGAACCTATGTTTTCTTTTCAAATGTTAGGAATCTAGGATCATTGTCGAGCTGGGTGCGTGCACAACAAAGTCAGGACAGTCTACTACCTTTACCCTAAGAAAGGCTTACCTCCAAAGTTTGAACTTGGGTATCATCTTGGTAAGTGCTAGAACTTATCAATCCACCCAACTCTTGATCCTATATATATATATATATATATATATATATAGAGAGAGAGAGAGAGAGAGTTTAGTGTGAGAAACCCCTACGACCATTGAGGTTAGTGTGAGAAATCGCTGCGACCAATTCTCAGGCTTGGGCATCCCCATCCCAACCATGATCTCTTATAAGGGTGAGAGTTAAACTTATTAATAGGGGCCAAACACATGACCATACACACACCCACCCTCTCACACACTTGCCCATATCGTAATTTTAACCTTGGACCTTTCGAAGAAGAGCCAAATATTGAACTGTTGCATTATCCCCCTGGGACTAAACTCTTAGGGTAGATAGAAAACCTCAAGAGCTAATCTTAGATGGTCGACAGTGTCATCCCATCCGAGTATACCACTATCTAGATGGAAGCCACAAGAGATTTTTTTGTGTCCCCCTTCGCATTGCAGAGGTTTGAACCATGGACCTCTCATTCAACAGGGCTAGGCTCATCTTCTCCACTTGTGCTATAAAGGCGAACACTATCTAAATTAATAAAAAGTTTTAAATAATTATACTATAGCTAAAATATCTATAGTAATATTGAAAATTAAAATTGATTATACTTATAATATATATTTTTTCAATAGGTTATATGGGATTGAAACGAACTCCATCTATGTTACATCATTACCACATAGTGGTATTACAACAAAGGTTGGATATTATTCATGTTGCTTGGTAAGATTTGAACTTTGGTCTTCTCCTTGAATGTTAAGGAATCTAACCAATTAAGCTTATACCACTTGATCCTAATAATATCCCTTAGTTATTATTCAAAAATATGTTTTTAATAATGATTTTTTTTTGTTAGTATGATAAACCCTTATGACCAACGCATAGGGCTAAGTAGTCTCCTCCCAAAAATGATCCCTCGTAAAGCCTATAGCTATACTTATCAGTACAAAATTTAATGCACACCCACACCCTCACACACTTGCCCACATCGTAGTTTGAACCTACGACCTCCTGAATAAGATCCAAAACCTAAACCATTGCGTTGTCCTCCTTGAGACATATTTTTTTTATTAGTGTGATAAACCCCTATGATCGAGCATAGGGCTTAATAGTCCCCTCCCAACCATGATCGCTCATAATACCAAGAGCTACACTTGTCAATAAAGGAATAACATACAACCATTTGAGTATCAACAAGGCAGGCGTGGGGGAACGGAGCCTTGTCGATCTCTATCAGTACATAGGACATTCCCAACTGTATCTGCAAGGTGGACACAAGGAGAATGGAACCTGGTTCAACGTCTACTAGCACCCAAGACTTTCACCAAATTGATGTAGTAACCACACAACTCCCAAGAGGATTCCAATAGAAAACTAATAACCATTCATTTGATCATTCAATAAATTGTTCAATAGGTCAACAATCGTACAATCCAGCAGTAACTGTACAATCCAGCATCAAATCATACAATATAGCATCTTACAACCTAGCAACAACCATATAATCTAGCATCAAATAGTACAATCTAGCATCAAATAATACAACCTAGCAACAACTATACAATCCAGCATTAAATCGTATAACCTAATAATTGTTCTATCAAGCAGCAAATTGTACAACCTCATAGTAATCGTACATTCCAGATAACTTGTTCAATCTAGGCAATAGTACGTTCCAAGCAACTATACAATTAATTATTGCAATTATCGTATAATTGTACAATTTTAATCTTAACCTAATACTCCTTTCTCAAAAAATTGAGTGGTTCATTATTGTTTGATTGGTTTTGTGGCACTCTATGTTAATAATTTAGGTTTCATTCACTCTATATACATACATCCTTCAGGTGTAATCTCCACTTTATCACCCATTCAATAGAGTTTCTTATGACACAAATTATAAGATTTGCTTCCTATAAACAATTTCAATCAGTCTTTGACTTGACCATTTAATAATGTGACAAATAATTGTTTGATAGTTTATTACCTTCAATATCCTTTATTCCTTGTCTAGCCCCAAAGCAAACAATAACCCCTCCTCACATTGTAGATTTCACACACTACGATTGAAGGTAAATTCTCCACTTGTCCACTACTTTGTTAATTCGAATAACATGTTTTATTTTTCTACCCACTGAATGTATTTTTGTAGACACCAAAACAGCACCAATCTGATTATGTGACTACAAGCACTGATCGAATTGGCATACATACCCCCTAGGACAGCCTCTAGAGGTTAAACAGTGGTCCTAACCACTCCCAAATCAGTTTTGGAAGGTCAAAGGTCAATTTGGCACCTTTTAAGCACTTTGCTCCCTATTCGTCCCACCCTGGGATGATTAGAATCCTATTCGCCCCACCCCGGGATGATTAGCGACAATCGCTCCAGGGTGGGACAATTAGCGAGTTTGACTGGAAAAAATTCAAGCCTTGACAAATGGCAGCCCAGATCCGCCACCCAAATTTGCCTTCAAGGCATGCAATTGCGAGGAACGATTTCAAATCAGAGAGAAGGACTTCAGTCAAGCATGCCCTGATCATGGAGGTCCTAAATCAGGGAGGAATCTCCTCTTCCCCAAGAGGGCATGGTGAGCCAAGTGGAACCCTCGCATGCACATTCAAAGGAGACCCCTAGGTCTATAAAAAGGTGAGCATCCTCACCCCAAAAGGATAACAGGGCTAGAGCATTTGGAGCAACGAAGTGCTGCCAAATTATACCCCCATTCCTCTTTGTGCTTCCTACATCCCTAATTTCTCTTTTGGAAGAGAGGTTATCGGTTGAACACTAGGAACGCAATATAGACCCAAAACCCAAGCAATCGACCATAATCCCACACCAAAATTGTCGAAACAACTCCCTAGGAGGTTTTGGACCCATCCCACTTGGATTGGTGCCAAAACTAGGCCCCAAACGGTGGGCGTCCTGCCCCTAGGTGCCCCTTGCATTGCTGCAGTCCTAATCGCCCCACGCCGGAGTGATTAGAAATCTATGCTTTATTTCTCTACTTTTCTTTTTGTATTTTTTCATATTTCATGTACTTATTCTGTTGTTCAAGTTTCATGGTATTTTGACTTGATTTGACCTTGTTTTTATCATTTTATGCATTTACTAACCTACAGGGAGCACCTTCGGATACAGGACAATATGGGTAGAATATGCCAAATCTGACCTTCTGGGTCGTCTCAAAATTCCCCTTTTAGTCTAACCCCAAGTTTTCATGTGTTTTTGAGGCCTCAGGGAAGGACATTTGCAAGGTCACTCTTGCACATTTTGCTACAGTCCTAATCGTCCCACCCTAGAGCGATTAGAAATTTGTACATTATTTCCTTACTGTTATTTTTGTAATGTGTCCCTGATGATGTCTTCATGCCTCTATCAAATTTTGGGTTCATTATGACATGTTTTGACCATCGTTTCATTCTTTTTTACATTAACTAGCCGGAGGCTTTGGGGATTGCATGTTTTCCTACATCCGCATATGCTATTAACTATTTTTTGTTTCTCTATGCATAGGATCTCACTACCAAAAACACCGGAGGGGCAGCAAGGAATTATGAAAACATGGATGCAAGCAACGACAACGTTTGGCCCGCCCATTTCGAATGTGGGCATGCGGAGGACATTGGAAGCGTACCATCCGTTGATGTAACGAATTGTATCAAACGTTCTGAGACCCAAAGGGGGGAGATGTATTGTAACCAGATTAAAAGAAAAATTAATAAAATATGCCCTGCTTTTTTTTGCTTACATCTCATTTTTTCTTTATTTCCTACATGCATTTGTTCATCACATTCGTAGGACTTAGCATCTATACCATATCAATTTTGTTTGCATCATAATCTGGTACGTCATCATTTTGCATTCAAATTTTAGTGGCGATCATGGTGGGACCATGTCCCCTACTATTGGGATCAATTTTGTGATCAAAAATTTGTGGCTTCTTTGTAGTTGTTACTCATTTGGGCGCTGGACTGCTACTCGTGCCACCCTGTGACGAATACAGACCTGGCATTTGTTCCACCCCGAGACGAATATGTATTCATCCCACCCTGTGATGAATGCAAACCTGCTATTCATCTCACCCTGAGACGATTAGAGATCTATGCATTTTCTGAGCAAAAACTCATAGGAATATGACTTAGATGGAGGGGAGGTAAGTTTTCTGAACATCCTCTATGTTTTCTGTTTTTTGTTTTTGCAATTTTTTGTTTCTTTGCTTGCATAGAAAAGTTAAGTAGTTTGTTTTCCTTCTTGCAATAAGAAAAAGAAAAAAAAAACATAGAGTAAATCAGATGGAAGGAATTTTATTAGGAATGCATTCTTCTCTGGTTTGCTTGCATGATACTTGCACCAATGTCAAGTCCTCATCATAGGTTTCAGTTCTAGGTAGGTTTTGTGATCTCCTTTTTGCTGCTAATTGTTTCTGAAAGATAAAGCATACTTTAAAGCATTGCATTAGTAAAAATCATCTTTTTTTGTATGTTTTCTTTCTTTACACGATTAAAAGGAACCACACACATCCCACCTAATAAAATTAACATCAAGGAGTTGGTATTAATACCCCAACACTTGATCAAGACCAACGGTGGATTCCATCACCACCTTGGCTTGGATTTTGCATACATTTACCCCGATCGCAGCTATTGCTAGACGTAAATCCTGACAAAATCTGACCAAGTGTAACGGGGGTGATTCCCCGTGTATGAGGATAAGTCTTTTATGGTAGGTGTCAAAAATAGAGCGATCCCCCTTCCGTACTGTCTATGTTCCACGTACTGTTCTGCTCTCATGTACCAATAGTTTTCCTCCCATAAGGGCGGGTATATTGAGAGGTTCGGTATAACGGCCTAGCAATGGTATATTGAAGGGATGACCATTTTGGAGATACAAGAGCCCTCATTATGCATGTATAACAAAGTTTCCTTTATAATATTTGCATAACAAAAATCAAACACACTGAACCAGATCTAGGACACACATTTAATCTATAAACGAGATAATCATTTATTTGTTTGTGTGGTCCCCTTTTGTTTGGTATAGCATAAAAAAAAAAATTAAAGGGGATAAAAATATACATATCTTTCTAGAAATACCACCACCATGGTGTATACCCGTAGCCAAGCCTAATCATGGGCAAAAGCTGTGAAAAGTGTACAAGGGGGCACAAGTCACCTCCGTTAAAGCCCCAAGGACTTGGTTATACCACCTTGGCAACTTGGCCCACAACATAGTCCACACTATGCCACTATAAAAAAGGACTATAGATGCACCCCTTTGAGGGGCACTCCCATTCAACACAGACCCTCTCAGGAGGAGTACACACATAGGAAGGCTCCCTTAGACACTCATTATGAGTGGCCATTGTGCGATGAAGCGCTAGAGCAACATAGGGTTCATAAGGAGGGACCGCATGATTATGTCATTCCTCCTCCACCCCTCATTACTGTTATAACTAATAGGCCAAATCTAGAGCATAGGGCTTTTCAGACAGGGTGAACCAACTCCACCCGTCCCTTTCACATGTATGAAAGGGAGAACAAGGAAAACTAGTATATTACTCAAGAGCAATACACCACGCGGGAGCAATGCGCCTCTACACCTGCTAATTATCAAGATCTACTATTAAGGCCAGAGCCTCAGGTGAATGCTTCTAACCTCGATAAAGGAAAGCGACCCATAGAGATCTTGGATCACCGTGACCGAGATAGATATGTAGGGGAGGCATCTAGGCATCCTAGACCTAGGACAGTAGAACAAATCAACTTGGCATTTGCCAAACAGGCCACCCACCAAGCATAAATCACGTAGCTTAGGCAAGATTAGCAACAATTAGAGCAACTATATCATCTTAACAAAGAGCGCATTCAACACCAGACAGATGAGTTGCTCTAGAACACTATGTGATGAGTGTCGTTGTTCATTCATCATTTAATCATTATGTGTGTCAATCCAGGGCGGTGTCCAAGGCTATATACGAAAGAAGGCTCCAACAGGTTAAAGATTAGTTCATTCAGAAAACAGGCTTTATTGATGGATCAGTTAGCATTTGGGGGGTTTGTTGTGACCTCTAACTCCTAAGAATTGAAATTAACTCCTATTTACTTTTGCAGAAATAGAATTACAGGAAATGAAATGACAGAATCTGAAAATTGCAGAAAATGAAATGTTGCTAAATTGAAATTGTCAGAAAGGCAAATTGCAGAATTGAAATCACACACAGTTGCAGAAAAATAAACTAACTACAATTCTCTGAGCATGTTCTAAATCTAGAAATTCAAACTAACATCTATTGCAAAACTGGAAATGTCACAAATCTGGAAATTGCAGTAAAATGATAGAAAACTAGAAATTGCTGCAAATCTGGAAAATGACAGAAAACTTGAAGTTGCTTGCAAATCTGAACAAAAATGTTGAAATTGCATGGAATGATGGAAAAATGCTGTCAAGACTGAAATCTGAATTTAAAGTTGCTAAAGAAATGAAAACGGCAGAATTCTGCTAACCTGCTGCAACAAGGAATTAGCAATGTATTCTCGTCGAAGATGCCTTCCTCTCGGTCCTGCAAGTGGCCCTTGCTTCCAGAACCAGATGAAGGTGAAGAGTTATGCTAAGAAAACCTAAATACTAATAATCAACTCAACATGCCAATTGAGAACTAAAAACTGCACCTTTTTATTCAATCTGGAAATGCATTCCAGTAATGCAGGAAAAACCTGCAGATTACTGTTCTGCTACAAAAACAATCGCACTCTCTATTTCTCTGTCTCCTATATGACTATATGCCTATATTCTATATGCTCAACCGTGTTGGGAGCTCTCTTATTTATAATATTATGCTGATATACTTGATTACTGATTTGCAGGGATTTACAATTGTTTGCACAACTGTTTCCTAGAATGCATGAGCTTGCTTTGTCAAACTTGATCTATTCAACCTTATTAAGCTGCATTCGTTGAGGAAATCAGTTAACATGAGCTGGGACAACTTTCTGGTCAATTGTCAATACTTTCCTCTACCGATCTGTCACTTTTTGACCATCTTCTGTTGTTCCTGCGCTATTCCCTATTCCCACGCTATTATTCCTGCACTGCTCCGAAATAACAGGAAGTGACATTTAGTTATTATTTCATGCTCCAAACGCATAGGGAGGAAGTTTTTGACCATTTGGATTGTTTTCCTTTATCTTGTACATCCTTTTTGCATTGGTGGCACATGTTGGAGTGACTAATTCCAAGCCCTGCTGTATATGTACAGCTGGCTGGAATTTGCATGATTGTGTCCTGCTTTTACCAAATTTCTTGCATTTTAGCCTTTTGACTTGTTGCTTCCATTTGCATCACGTGGCAGTGTTGTCAGGTGGAGAAAGAGTCATGCCTATTCTCCCTCAACTATTTCCAAGCATTTACCTCTTCTTTATTTGACAAATTCCATGCCTTCCTTCAAAGTGATAGGTGGCTGGAATTTGTATGGACTGTGACCTGTTGTTTCCAGCTGCCAAAACATGCCCAGATGCCTTTTTGGAGTGATCATAACTTGTTCATCGTAACTCCATTTTTTACCAAATTATGTCCACGTGTTCTTGGTTATATGAACAACATTGGGTTAAATTTTCAACTCTTAATTCCTCATAAATTACTCCCTGCATCGTTGTCAAGTTGGCCTTTAACACAGATTTTTACCAGCATTTCCAGCTGTCAAAAAGTGTGAAACTGCCATTTTGCAGGCCCCATAACTTCCAGGTTACTTATCCATATGCCTTCAAATTTGGGCCATGTTTTCTCTATATTATGAAGTACCATTGGTATGAATTTGGTACCTTAACTCACTCTGGATCATTCCCAGTAGATCCGCCAATGTTCCCTTTAACGCAGATTTGCACCTGTTAACAGCTCTAGAAAAGACAAGGCATGAACAATGAGCGCAGGAATGAACAATGAGCGTAGGAACGATGTAACCTTCATAACTTTTTATCTACAGCTCGGATTGACTTGCTTCAAAAAGCAAAGTTGTAGTTCTTGATGAGAGGAATCTATTCATGCCATCAGAATGTAATTGCAATACATGTTTTATTTACTACCTAATCAACCGAAACAATGCATAAAATGCTGAAAATAGTCAAAACAGAGGTATAATGTTCCAAACATAAAATCATGCAAACATGTAACAAATAACATATTCTAATCACTATTTGGCACTTTAACTTTGTCATATTTAATATTATGGCAGTTTTTATATGTCAACAATAGTGTAATAATGAGGCATTTCTAGGCCTCATCATTCCCCCCAGCTTGAACTGATGCATGCCCTCATGCATCCTAGTAGGCCCTAGTAATATGAACAACATACTTTTGCCACCTACTACCCGAGAAAGTTCTTCTTACTTCACTACACCAAGCATTGTAGTTCCTGCAAATTTTTTTTTTTCTTTTTTTCTTTTTTCTTTTTTTCTTTTTTTCCTTTTTTTCTTTTCTTCCTTTGTACTTGTGGTAGAACTTTAAGAAACTTAATATCTAATGTGCCCTGTTGTTCTGCAACATTTTCAAGAATTTCTGGCATAATTTGTCTCGTTTTGAAGCTTGCTCTGGAATGAGACTGTTGTTCCAAAGTTGCTCTGGAATGAGACTGTCATTCTGAAGATGTGTCAAAAACATGCTGAAATGGCCTCCTATGCAAAATTTAGCTGCAGATTCTAGTGTGGGCCCATATTTAGAGTGTATAAGCCTTCCATAACATCAAAAATTCTTTTTCCATGCTATTTTTTTTTTGTCTATTGTTGTTTTATTGCAGTAGTAGTAAAACAAAATTTTTAGGTGCATTTCGTCCTTCTCAGATTTATGAGGTATTGGTGGGACATTTTATTCTGAAATCTGCCCTACTAATAAAGATAAAATGGTTGTCATATCTGTCCCAAAATCAGGTTTTTCACAATTTTGAATTTCCCATGCAACTAAGGGCAGAAGGGGGTGTTTCTTGACATTTTGAACAACATGTTCCATTTTTTTTTAACTTGCCAATATTGTATGAACAGTTTATGCCAAATATTGATTATCATATACTAAATGCTAAATGCTTACCATGACTAAATGCAAGAAACACATACCTTATTGTCCTGAAAATTTATCATCCACTTTACAAGCTGCTTCTGATGATTTTTTTTTCTGAAATAAGAACAACATAGGTGCAATAGGTGAGATTTGTACAATGGTTGAACAATGATGGGTGGATCAACAAGGCAATGCATGCCGAAAAACCGGTTTTCATGCAAGCCAACTCAGCAATGCCTTCGATAAGGTTTTCACTACTGAATTATTCATTTTTTTTTCTTTTTTTTTCTTTATTTTTTCATTTCATTTTTTTTTTATCAGAAGAGGCTGCCATTTCTGGTTTTCAACCAACTTCTTTTTTTTCTTTTTCTTTTCTTTTTTCAACTCTTTTTTTTTTTTTCAAGGCTAAAAAAAATGATCATTTGGAAACCTTGTCAGAAGAGGAATCCTCTTCTATCATATGCAAATGTGACTGTGTGAAAGATTGAGCAAATTCCTTCTTTGTGAGTGGTTTATGGTACAACTGTAAAAGATGTCCATTCACCACTAATGTCCTTCTTGAATCATCAACTCGAAGAAAGTTGAACAACTCCATTCTCAAACTCTTCTGGTTCATCCTTGTTGCTCTTAATGTGATCATCATGCCACATTTTCCATTTTTGTTGAATGAACTCTATTTGGTGAAGTGCTTCCAACCAAAGTTCATTAACTGCATTCAACTGTGAAATCTATTTTTTCTGTACCTGCAACAACTCAATGCCAACTGCTAAAGATGCATAAAGTGTTAGTAGAGCATTAGGATGTTGGATCAATACATCAAACAAATTTACTTCCTGGTTTTTAGTCAACCAACTATTGTTGTTCAAAGGTTGTTTTGGCTGCATTTCAGTTTGTTTTGTACCAAGATGTTTTGAATTGGTTCTTGGAGAATGATGCATTAATGAATTAAGAGAACAATGATATGGTGGAAAAGAATGGAAAATCTGTGTATGTTTACCAAAAACAATTCTTAAAAGAATTAACTTTGATAAATGGAAAGGAAAAGATGAGAAAAAATGATGACATCCATGTGACAAGTGAAGAAAATTGTTTTGTATTGGAATGGATGACAAATTTTTAGAATTTTGTTTTTCATCATTCCATAATAATTGTTGAACAGTGATTGGTTCATCTTTAAAATCTGAATTCTGAACATTTTCATCAAAAACAGACTGTTTGGATGAATCCATCTCTTCTACATTATCCTTTACAACGATGGAGGCCAAAATTGAAATGTCCATTTCATTTTCCTTATATGTTTCATGAAACCATGGGCATCCTAGACAATCATACTTAGGTGGACTAAGGTTTCCTGCAAGCAAGTTTACTCTTTTACCACCGACTTGTATGTTTTTAGGATATATTTTCTTCTTTTTTCTTGGTTTGTTAAAACATATTTCTTGAACAATTGTATTAATGATTGGCACATCTTTAATAGCTTGAAGTAAAGGGACTATAACATTTAAATGTTTTAATTCCCTTATCAAATCTGATTTCAAAGATGTTAGTTTTGATATTTCAAACTGTTCAAGATATGATTCTTTTTGTGGGAGATTTTCTTTTTCTTCTTCTTGTTTCAGTGCAGATTTGTTTTTATGTGCATTCATTTTAGCTCCTATTTCTACACTCGTAAGTGGAATATGTTCAAGAAGTGGTTTTCCTAAACACAACTGATTTTTATGACAGTCACCAGCATTTATTATGGCTGTATTTTTTGATTTAGCCATAGAGACAGGGGTTACCTGTTTAACATTGTTTGGACTGACCACAGGTTGAGCTGAAAATAGAGGTTGTTTTTCATTTTGTTGTTGTTGTCCATGAGAGAAACTATGGGTATGAGTGGGCAATAAATTTGATTTCTGTGTTTGATAATGTTGCTGCCCTTTGTGCAATTTTTGTTGTTGTCCCCATTGATATCCTTGCAGTTTTGGCTGCAACCATGGTGGATGTGGTTGATTCCATTGTTGTTTCATCCATCCATGTTGAGACCACTCTTGGGAATATGCCCATGGTGGTTGACTCCAACATTGTTGAAGTGGACCTGAAGCATACCATGGCATATACCAAGGATTATTTCCCCAATGTGTAGGAAATTGAGAAGCATTCCGATATGGAAACTTAAGAAAATTATCTCCTTGTCCTTGTCCTACAAAATTGAGTTTTTTCATAGGTTGAGGCTGTTTTTCAAAGACACTTTTGAGTTCTGGCAATAAACTACATTGATTTGTGGAATGTCCTTTTTGACAAATGCTACATGTAGCTGGTATAAATGTTTTGTTCAAAGGACAGTCATGAACAGAGTGTTGTTGCTCACATCTTGAACAATAGATAACTGAAGGTTCAGTAGATTTACTCTTTTTATCTATTGTTTTATCAAGATGTACAACAATATCAGCTTTAGCAAACTCTTTCATGCATTCTTTCAAATCATGTTTATCATTACCAATTCTATGTTTTCTATGCCTTGAATGAGAATAATTTTTGCAAAGTTTAATGATTTCTTGGATTTCAAGTGCATTTGCATCGCCTCTTCCTAAAATATCCAATGCATCCCGAAATTCATCTTGTAGTCCCCTTAAGAATATAATTTTGCACATTTCAGGTTCAACACTACCACATCTCTTATGAACAAAAGAAAATATGTCTACATAATCTTCTAAGATTTCATTTTCCTTTTGTTTCATTTCAAGCAATTCATTGTTTTGATTCTTGACTTGACAATATTCTTGGTATCTCTCCAAAAATATATTTTCCATCTCATTCCAGGTTCTAATTGAATCAGGTGCTAAGGTGATAAACCATCGTAGAGGTAACTCTTTAAGAGTGGAAGGAAATAATTTGAGCTTTTGATTGTCGTTAGTGTAATCATGAGCTTGACACACAATTTTAAACTCAAACAAAAACAAATCAGGGTCTTCAGATGTAACTCCCTTAAAATTCGGTAACATAGAAGGTGAAATGACCTTCATGGGAGCATTTTGATTAGGATCTAATTGGATGGGATTTTGAAAAGTTTTGGCAGGTGTACTAGTTGCACTAGGTTGGAGCACATTATTGGCTCTCCCTAGATTCTCTTGTGAGCCTACCCTTATAGGTTCCCAATCACAATTAGATATCCTATTAAACTGTCCTGATTGTATGGATTTGTCAAGAAAAAAAGGTGTTGAACTATTGATTGTTCCTCCTTGTGATGATTTCTCAAAGGATCCTACAGTTCTGGACATAGATGATTGTAATTCTTTGAAAGTTCCAATAGTTTTGGGAATCATAAATTTGGACAACTTTGACATACTTTCAACCTCTTGTGAAATTTTTCTTCCTGTGGTAGGCAAAGGATTTTTCATACTTTGACATCGTGCTTTCACATCCTTTAACCTATTCATACTTGCTTGTTCTCTAAATGAACTGAAATGGAATTTACCAACAACTATTAATTATGCCAGTTATTACATTCAGATTTCACTCTAAAGTTCACAACTTAGCACACTAACAATTATTGGACTGCTTTCCTCTTCTAACAACACCTATCCCCAACAACGACGCCAAAAATGATGAGTGTCATTGTTCATTCATCATTTAATCATTATGTGTGTCAATCCAGGGCGGTGTCCAAGGCTATATACGAAAGAAGGCTCCAACAGGTTAAAGATTAGTTCATTCAAAAAATAGGCTTTATTGATGGATCAGTTAGCATTTGGGGAGTTTGTTGTGACCTCTAACTCCTAAGAACTGAAATTAACTTCTATTTACTTTTGCAGAAATAGAATTACAGGAAATGAAATGACAGAATCTAAAATTGCAGAAAATGAAATATTGCTAAATTGAAATTGTCAGAAAGGCAAATTGCAGAATTGAAATCACACACAGTTGTAGAAAAATAAACTAACTACAATTCTCTGAGCATGTTCTAAATCTAGAAATTCAAACTAACATCTATTGCAAAACTGGAAATGTCACAAATCTGGAAATTGCAGTAAAATGACAGAAAACTAGAAATTGCTGCAAATCTGGAAAATGATAGAAAACTTGAAGTTGCTGCAAATCTGAACAAAAATGTTGAAATTGCATGGAATGATGGAAAAATGTTGTCAAGATTGAAATCTGAATTTAAAGATGCTAAAGAAATGAAACTGGCAGAATTTTGCTAACCTGTTGTAGCAAGGAATTAGCAATGTATTCTGTCAGAAGATGCCTTCCTCTGGTCCTGCAAGTGGCCCTTGCTTCCAGAACCAGATGAAGGTGAAGAGTTATGCTAAGAAAACCTAAATACTAATAATCAACTCAACATGCCAATTGAGAACTAAAAACTGCACCTTTTTATTCAATCTGGAAATGCATTACAATAATGCAAGAAAAACCTACAGATTACTGTTCTGCTACAAAAACAACTGCACTCTCTATTTCTCTATGTCTCCTATATGACTATATGCCTATATTCTATATGCTCAACCGTGCTGGGAGCTCTCTTATTTATAATATTATGCTTGATATACTTGATTACTGATTTGCAGGGATTTACAATCATTTGCACAACCTTTCCTAGAATGCATGAGCTTGCTTTGTCAAACTTGATCTATTCAACCTTATTAAGTTGCATTCGTTGAGGAAATCAGTTAACATGAGCTGGGACAACTTTCTGGTCAATTGTCAATACTTTCCTCTATCGATCTGTCACTTTTTGACCATCTTCTGTTGTTCTTGCGCTATTCCCTATTCCTCGCTATTATTCCTGCACTGCCGAAATAACAGGAAGTGACATTTAGTTATTATTTTGTGCTCCAAACGCGTAGAGAAGAAGTATTTGACCGCCTAGAATGTTTTCCTTTATCTTGTACATCCTTTTTGCATTGGTGGCACATGCTGGAGTGACTGATTCCAAGCCCTGTTGTATATGTACAGCTGGCTAGAATTTGCATGATTGTGTCCTGCTTTTACCAAATTTCTTGCATTTTAGCCTTTTGACTTGTTGCTTCCATTTGCATCACGTGGCGAGTGCTTTTCGAGTGGAGAAAGAGTCATGCCTATTCTCCCTCAACTATTTCCAAGCATTTACCTCTTCTTTATTTGACAAATTCCATGCCTTCCTTCAAAGTGACAGTGGCTGGAATTTGTATGGACTGTGACCTACTGTTTCCAGCTGCCAAAACATGCCCAGATGCCTTTTTGGAGTGATCATAACTTGTTCATCGTAACTCCATTTTTTACCAAATTATGTCCACGTGTTCTTGGTTATATGAACAACATTGGGTTAAATTTTCAACTCTTAATTCCTCATAAATTACTCCCTGCATCGCTGTCAAGTTGGCCTTTAACACAGATTTTTACCAGCATTTCCAGCTGTCAAAAAGTGTGAAACTGCCATTTTGCAGGCCCCATAACTTCCAGGTTACTTATCCATATGCCTTCAAATTTGGGCCATGTTTTCTCTATATTATGAAGTACCATTGGTATGAATTTGGTACCTTAACTCACTCTGGATCATTCCCAGTAGATCCGCCAATGTTCCCTTTAACACAGATTTGCACCGTTAATGGCTCCGAGAAAAGACTAAGGCATGAACAATGAGCGCAGGAATGAACAATGAGCGCAGGAACGATGTAACCTTCATAAATTTTTATCTACAGCTCGGATTGACTTGCTTCAAAAAGCAAAGTTGTAGTTCTTGATGAGAGGAATCTATTCATGCCATCAGAATGTAATTGCAATACATGTTTTATTTACTACCTAATCAATTGAAATAGTGCATAAAATGCTGAAAATAGTCAAAACAGAGGTATAATGTTCCAAACATAAAATCATGCAAACATGTAACAAATAACATATTCTAATCACTATTTGGCACTTTAACTTTGTCATATTTAATATTATGGCAGTTTTTATATGTCAACAATAGTGTAATAATGAGGCATTTCTAGGCCTCATCACTATGCATGAGAGGATTCCAACCCCTCGCACGCATAGGACAAAAATTTATGAGAGGCACAACCCCTTAGTATGGGATAGCTCTCCGTGACCTTATCAAGTGTTGCCTCCAAGACCTCCTAGACCTAAGCGGGAGGCCACTCCTAGAACCAATGATGGGCGTCTTCCTCGGGCACCCATCCATGTTCATAGGTCATGCCCAAAAACTTCTCAAGCAGCCTATGAGGAATTTGAGCGAGAAGAAGAGCGGGCTGAAATGCCCTACCAAGGCAGGGGGCGCTACCCGGCTAGCCCTCCATAGGCCTCAATTTCCTCGCAATTCACAATGGGAACAAACCAAAGAAGAGTAAAACAAATCCTTGGATGCATACAAAGCACTGCTAGAGCGCTTAGAGTCTATGGAGACCAAGACTTCATGGCCCCAAAAGCCTACCTTATGCCAGCTTTGCAGTCACCCTGTGCATCCTTCAGTTCTGGAACCCCCATACCCCGACCACTTCAAAATGCCTCAATTGGTAATTTTTAGAGGGGATGAGGATGCCCAAGAACATGTAACAAGGTTCCTGATTTAATGCTTTGGCATTAAGGACAATGATGCATTACTTTTGAGAATGTTTATAACCACGTTCGTAGGCCCTACCTCGGATTGGTTTACCTAGTTGCCAAAGCATAACATCAATAATCTAGACCAGCTAGTGGATGCGTTCCTTGAACGTTTTTCCTTCAACACCAAGAAGAAGGCATCCTTAAGTGACCTAGCTAGCCTTAAGCAGTATTATGATGATACCATAGCCGCTTATGGGAATCGGTGGAGGACATTGCTTTCAAAGCTACCGTACCTCCCTCCTATGGCCGACATGACTCAAATGTTTTCAAAGATTTGCATAAGGTCGATCTTCATGCTATTGCAGCTGCAACAATATGCCACCCTCAAAGAAGCCTTGGTGCAAGCCATAATAATTGAGGAGATCAAAATTCAAGATGGTAATATTGCCAAGCCGCACAAGAAATAGTGGACCAAAAATGCCAAAATTGGGCCCACGCAACCAAAACCCATCACGGTCAATCAAGTTGCCATAACTATACCAAAGCCTGCATAAACAACATAGCCCCCAAAGGCTAATTATCAGGCAGCTCCTCTTGATAACTATGAAAAGGAAAATCACAAACAAGAGCAAAATCAGCAGCGTCACCCTAAGAGACAATTCACAGAGTCTAGAGACTCCTTGTTTGACCGCTTGTTCATGGAAAACCTGATAAACTTACCAAAAATTCGACCCATAGACCCCAATGTGCCAAAACCTAGGGGCTATAGGGAAGACTTATATTATAGATTTCACCGACAGAAAGGACATGACATCTTCACTTGTTGGAAATTCAACAACTTAGTGCAGGACTTGATAGACAACAAAACGCTCATGATAGATAATCCCGTAGCACTAAGCAACCAACAGATGGAAGTCTTCAAAGACCCCCTGCCTGCCCATGACGCGCAGGAAAATAATTTACAAGTGAACGAGGTAACACAAAATTACCCCATGCAATGATACGTGGGGATGATAAGCATCGTGACACGAAACAAAAGATACCCAAACATGGCTGCACCCGCTACAACTACAGGAGATGTTCCATCAACGTCACACCCTCCACAACACCCTACACAACCTCCCCTGCCTAGACCAATAGCCACAATTTTGACTAAGCTTACTCAAATTTTAAGGACCACGTCGGCTAGGCTCTCCATTTATGAACTCATCCAACAATTATCGCCCCATCGGGAGGCTCTGATGGAGATACTCAAACCCATTGAGCTACAGCCTCATGAACCCAATTATTTCAAAAACTTTGTGGGACATGTGAGACAATGCACATAATCGGTCATAACCTTCAGGGAAGACGAACACCCATGCAGAACATTATGGCAACACCCGTGCTCGAATCCATGCAAGACATGGGGAAACCTCGCCTCCCCATTGGCACTATCGTCTCTTTAGGTTACCCGCAAAATCAAACCAATTTTGTATATGTGGGCCTCAAGAATGGCATTGAATCCTACCTACAAGAGGAAGAGGACGAAGAGCCATTTGTTGAGAATATTGACTATCTGTCCAACCTGGACTTCGGCTTGAAATACCTAGACCAATGTAATTGGCATGGATATGGATTGGGCAGATATGAACAAGAAATGTGCATTCTTTGTCAACCAAGATACCAGATTCCATATGATAAATCAGGAGTAGGGTTCAACCACCCTTTGCCCCTCGACATCTTGGTAGAAACAATGCAAGGCTTAGGTCTAGGCAATAGGGATGGGTTGGCACAAAATCCATATGCCAATCCCAACACTACATACACATTGGGGAATTATTTCCCATTGTTGACAACAAACCTTGTTGACCTCAACGACCCCACCCCTTTGATTGAGGAAGGGGAAAGTTCAAGAAGTAACCTCCAAGAGGGATATGAACGAAATCCATGGGGGTCATCTGAAGATGAGTGAGAGTATGAGGTAGCACCTTGGGACCATTTTGAGTCTGATAGCAATCACTCACAGGTGATGCCCATGGATGACTATCAGGAGGACTTCATGGCAACGTTCCCCTTTAATGTTTCAATCAGGCAATTGCCACCTCTAGAGAATCCAGTCCTCCTATAGAGAGCGAAACAACCCAGAAGGGACCAAATCAACATGCTTAAACAAAATGAGCCTCCCAGGCCAGCCATAAGGCTAAGTGATCAAGAAACATCTAGTGGGAGGCTATACTAGCCAGAGGGGCACACAGTTGTTGGAGCAAATGAAGGCCTATGGATCTCTGATAGTGACTATGAGGATGAGACTGAGATGGCATATCTCAACCATATGAGGCAACAGGAATACCCCATAGACATCGATGGTATGTTTGAACATCTGAATATGGGACCAAGGCATAGGTGGCATTTAAACCAAGTATAGCTAAACCAAGTGCTTCATCCACCACTTCGGGCATACAGGGAGCACCTCCCACCTAGAGACCCTATAGGGCCACCAGTGCCAAGGGCAAACCTTGTCCTTCTATCCACACATAGGGCCGATCCTTTTGTGCCAGTACCTACAGATCCAGATCTGGGGCACAAGGATTACCAAGGATGTCAGAACCAACACTTGCATGGTAATGGAGACAAAATTCAATCCATCAGCATGATCTCCATTGATTTGACCGCCCCCATCCGTAATCCATCCGATCCAACACAACCATTGTATCTAGACCTAGATGCCATAGACTGGGATCACGTTGACTCACCACCATCCCCATCAGAGTACTAGCCTTGTGGTGAGATGTTTCATTTCACCCCATACAGACTTAGGATATCTTCCATGTTGAATAGGAACCCGACGTTCCCAACGCAGATCTAAATTCAACGAATGATATCCACCTGATCTCAACTCCACACCAGTTGGAGGATGGATCCCACATGTCAGTCGAAGAAATGATTGACGAAGACATCGGTTCTAATCCAGTGAATCCAAAAATCATCAAGTTAGGGGTAATTCTATCCCCCGAAGAGCAAGCTAATTACATTACCCTTCTCAAATAGAATAAGGACTTTTTTGCATGGTCCTACAAAGACATGTTGGGGCTATACCCGCAGCTAGTCATGCATAATCTAGCGCTTGATCTGACAGTCAAGCCAATCAAGCAAAAGCTACATAAGATGCACCCAACAGTGGCCTTAACGGTCAAAGATGAGTTATAAAAGTTGTTAGATGCACAGTTTATCATCTGCATGGATTACCGACCATGGTTGTCCAACATGGTACCCGTGAAAAAGCCTGATGGGAGGATTCAAATATGCACCGACTTTTGAGATTTAAATAAAGCGAGTCCCAAGGATGATTTCCCCTTGCCTAGCATCGATGCATTGGTAGACACTACAGCAGGCCACAAAATGCTTTCCCTCATGGATGGTTTCTTGGGATACAACCAGATTCGTATCAATCCCAATGATCAACTAAAAATGGCGTTCACGACGCCTTGGGGGACATTTTGTTATAAGGTCATGCCCTTTGGCCTTAAAAACGTTGGCGCCACTTACCAACGCACTATGACATACATCTTCCATGATCACATTCATAAAAATTTGGAATATTATATGGATGATCTATTAGCCAAACCTCTTTTGTGCCAAAATCATCTCGATGACTTACGCAAGATCCTTGATCGCCTCATTGAACACAAGGTTAGGCTAAACCCCAAGAAGTGTGTATTTGGCGTCACATCTAGAAAACTCTTGGGTTTCATAGTCTCAAAATGAGGCATCGAGGTAGACCAAAATAAAGTCAAGGCAATCCTTGAGATGCTTCCTCCAACCACCATCAGGCAGCTCAGAAGCTTGTAGAGTAAGGTCGCGTCAATCAATAACTTCATAGCACATTTATCTAACAAGTGTCGACCCATGAATAAATTATTACACAAATGGGTAGCATTTCATTAGGAGGATGAGTGCCAGTCAGCCTTCAACGACATCAAACAGTACTTGGCTTTGCCACCAGTATTGGCACCACCTAGACCAGAAGTGTCGTTCTACTTATACATCTCAGCTAATAAGGTGGCACTGGGTGCCATGCTAGCCCAAAAAAATGAATTACATAAGGAACAGGCTAATTATTATCTTAGCCGCACCCTGGTCAGTTATGAACTTAATTATGCATACGTTGAGAGGCTATGCTTGGAAGTGGTATTTTCCACAAAAAAGCTATGTCATTACATGCTGAGCAATACGACATATGTTATGTCTAAGGAGAATCCATTACGGTACATGATGAGTCGTACTTATCACAATAGTCGCATGACAAAATGGATCATGTTGTTGACAAAGTTTGACATCGAATTCATTAGAAAAAAGTCCATCAAAGGTCAAGTCATCGCCAATCAACTAGCAGAGGCTCCTCTCAAATATGATCAGCCTCTGACCATAGAGCTACCCAATTATGGGGTCTTCCATGTCTCACAATCGCCATATTCTGATGAGCCTGAGTCACAGGCCGACATCACCTTATTTTTTGATGGTTCTAAATGTGAGCAAGGGGGTGGCACGGGAATCATGTTTTTCACACCGCAAGGGGCTCCAATGCCTTTATCATTTAAACTTGATTTCCCATGCACCAATAACAATGCTGAATACGAAGCCTTGCTCATAGGTCTTTAGACAACCATCACCATGAACATCAAACACTTGAATATCTTTGGTGATTCGTTGTTAATTGTCAACCAAGTGAAAGGGGTATTCCAATGCAAATGCCTAGTTCTACAAGCCTACAAAGCCCTTGTGGATAAATTCCTAGCAAATCTTGAATGGTATGACATCGAGGAGCTCCCTCGATCATCGAATTGTTTTGCGAACACTATGGCCTCCTTGGGGTCACTAATCCCGCAAGACCCTTCTAGGGAGATGACCACCATTCAAGTCAAAATGTTATTGCAATCTACAATGGAGCGTGTAAGCTCTGACATAATGCCAAGAATCCACCTGATCCAAATTGAACCATCTCAAGATAGGTTCCCTCGACTCCATGATAGTCTGAATCACGCCAACTAGGGGTCTTTTTTCTCTCCAACCCCTCTTAATAGCAACACAATGCTATTTTTACAAGTTCTTTCCCGCTCAGATTTTTCTAGGGATGAACTTCAAGAGGGATCGGTCGTTCATACCATCGATGTTTCTGATCAGCAGGATTGGTACACACCCATAAGAGACTATCTCAAGTTAGGTAGCCTCCCACTTGGATTGTTGCACACCGCAAAAATATCATTCAAACAAAAAGCGGTAAAACATGTCTTGCTAGGAGACATTTTGTATCGTTAGAGCTATGAAGGGATCCTCCTCTGTTTCTTGGACCAGCAGGAGTCCACTTGGGTGATCACCTAAGTACACGATGGTACATGCGATGGCCATTTTAGCAGTATGGCCATCGCCAAGCGCATTCTTTGCATGGGCTATTACTGGCCATATTTAGAGCGAGATTGTTGTGCATATGTGTGGAAGTGCATGAAGTGTCAACACCATGCTAACTTGACACACATACCTTCTCAATCCTTGCAGCTGATCTAATCGTCTTGGCCATTTTTGCAATGGGGCTTAGATCTCATTAGAAAGATCTCCCCTCTGTCATCAGGTCGTCACACGTTTATCATAACGACCACAGAGTACTTCACTAAGTGGGTGGAAGCAATTCCTCTTACCTCTACGACTGGGCCCCGTATTGCGGAGTTTATTTTACATAACATCATATGTCATTTTGGTATTCCATCCAAGATCATCTCGGATAATGGGACGTCATTTAAGAACAAATATGTGCGTGCTTTGACAACAAAGTACAAAATTTAGCATAATTTTTTGACACCCTATTATTCGCAGGCAAATGGGCAAGTAGAGGCATCAAACAAAATGCTAGTTGCCATCCTTAAAAATACGGTCACAAATAATCATAAGGATTGGCACATCCAAATACCACTTGCCCTATGGGCTTATCGCACTAGCATTCGGACGCCCACTAGGGCAACTCCATTTTCACTAGTGTATGGCTTCGAGGTAGTCATGCCTCTCGAGTTGGAAATACCCTCACTGCGCATATCAATGCAAGAGTTCATCGATGATGACACTGCATGGTAGGCCCGGTTAGACCAGCTTACATTACTCAATGAACGACGCATCAACACTCTTGAGCATTTACGTATCTATCAAGAGCAACTTAAGAAAGCATACATGAAAGTTCACCTGAGGGACTTTCAGGTTGGTGACCTAGTCTTAAAAGAGAACCAACAAAATTCTAACTTGCTACCCCATTTAAGGGATAAGTTCACAGAAAATTGGTTAGGTCCCTATGTAATTGATAGTAAAATAGGACCTGGAACATACCGGCTCGCCTCTCTTGAAGGAATCAAGGAACAAGAACCCTTGAACATCAGTCATTTGAGGCCATTCAACATCTAGAGAGCCATCACCCACACCAAAAGCTCTGTAGGTCCGAGGTAAGTCCAAAATATGAAATTGAACATTAGCTTAGGCAATAGTTTACCCAAAATATATATAACAAAATAATCAACTAATCTAGTCTATCTCGCTAACCAACATGGTAGGAGAGACGTGTAGCTAACTACTAACCTAGGTAGAGAGTTCTAACCATAACACTAACCTAAATATCTAACATAGGATATTTAGGTACTTACCTAGTTTAACCATGAAGAAAACATCTCATGGTAATTACATAATTACATAGAAAAGTAAATGTAATAACCCCATGTAGTGTAATGCAATACACTACCTTATTTTACCCTAACATCCCCCCTTTATTACATTACTTTGATATACAAAGTTTACTCTGAAACAGTTGAAATTTGACACGTCCAAGTGCCTTTGTAAAAATGTCTGCAACCTGTTCATCGGTAGGAATGTGTTGGAGCTTGATTCTGTGCTTAAGAACTTCATCATGAATGAAATGACAATCTGTATCAATATGCTTAGTTTGTTCATGATGCACTGGATTCTTGACCAAGTTCAAAACACCTGAGTTGTCGCAAAACATGTGAATGGGAAGTTTCTTTGGTAGGCCCATGGTTGCCAAGATGTGACTTGGCCATATCGCTTCACACACAGCTCCACATGCAGCGCGATATTCTGCCTCAGTCGAAGATAAAGCAACCACCTATTGCCTTTTACTATGCCATGAGACAGGACCAGATCCAACATGAAAAACATAGCCTGAGGTTGATTTTCTACATCTATGGATCCAGCATAATCAAAGTCAGTGTAACTCTGTAAGAAGAATGAGTTATTCTTCTTATACTCTAGACCATAATCGGCACTACCCTAAATGTAGTGTAAGACTCTCTTAGCTGCTTTCCAATGGGAGACATTTGGTTCTTGCATGAACTGTGAGAGATAGTTTACAGCATAAGTAATATCTGGTCTAGTATTAGTTAGATAGATGAGGCTTCCAATCATATTTCTATAAAGTGTTCCATCTACCTGTGGTGAGTCTTCATATCGTGATAACTATAGCCCTGATTCCATTGATGTTGCTTTGGTTTTACAATCAGTCATACGATATTTTTCTACTAAAGTCTTAGCATACTTTGTCTGAGTCACCCTTAGATGCTTCTTTTTCTGTTCTATCTCAAGGCCAAGATAGTAGTGGAGAAGTCCTAGGTCTGTCATATCAGATGACTCTTTCAATTCATCTTTCACGGCATAGGGCTTAAAAGTCATCTTTCTACTAAACCCCTATGATCGATGCATAGGGCTTAACAGTCCCCTCCCAACCATGATCGCTCATAAGACCAAGAGCTACACTTTTTAATAGAGGAATAACATACAACCATTTGAGTATCAACAAGGCAGGCATGGGGGAACGGAGCCTTGTCAATCTCTATCAGTACATAGGACATTCCCAACTGTATCTACAAGGTGGACACAAGGAGAATGGAACTTGGTTCAACGTCTACTAGCACCCAAGACTTTCACCAACTTGATGTAGTAACCACACAACTTCCAAGAGGATTCCAATAGAAAACTAATAACCATTCATTCGATCATTCAGTAAATTTTTCAATAGATCAACAATCATACAATCCAGCAGTAACTATACAATCCAGCATCAAATCGTACAATCTAGCATCTTACAACCTAGCAACAACCATATAATCTAGCATCAAATAGTACAATCTAGCATCAAATCATACAACCTAGCAACAACTATACAATCCAGCATTAAATCGTATAACCTAATAATCGTTCTATCAAGCAGTAAATTATACAACCTCATAGTAATCGTACATTCTAGATGACTTGTTCAATCTAGGCAATCATATGTTCCAAGCAACTGAACAATTAATTATTGCAGTTGTTGTATAATTGTATGATTTTAATCTTAACCTAATACTCCTTTCTCAAAAAATTGAGTGGTTCATTATTGTGGCACTTTATGTTAATAATTTAGGTTTCATTCACTCTATATACATACATCCTTCAGGTGTAATCTCCACTTTATCACCCATTCAATAGAGTTTCTTGTGACACAATTATAAGGTTTGCTTTCTGCAAACAATTTCAATTAGTCTTTGACTTGACCATTTAATAATGTGATAAATAATTGTTTGATAGTTTATTACGTTCAATATCCTTTATTCCTTGTCTAGCCCCAAAGCAAACAATAATCCCTCCTCACATTGCAGATTTCGCACACTACGATTGAAGGTAAATTCTCCATTTATCCACTACTTTGGTAATTCGAATAACATGTTTTATTTTTCTACCCACTTAATGTATTTTATAAGCTCTGTTATCCCCTATTGTTGGTGTGTGATTGGCTTCTCAAATATCGACATAATCATCACCATTAATCCTTGCTAGACTGCAACGAATTGAATGGTTTTTTGGTAACTTGCATAATTAGAAGCAATAAAACATGTATAATACCAAATATATAATTTACAACAACAAATATCACAAGGTCAATAGATAAAATGATATTTATTTATTTTATTGGAATTACAAAGTTTAGTTACAACTTTTGATCCCTCTCTTTGCCATTCCTCTCTTAGATCAAAAATAAACAATTTATAGTTTTAGTTACACAAGAGGCAAATGGTTGGCTTTTCAAATCCACGATTGTTCATATTTCGAGTATTGTCAGTATGCTCCTGTATCATACTTGTCGAGAAAAGAAAGTGGTTCATGAACATTTAGCAATTTTGTAATTTGAACCCTATATTTGGCAATCTCATATGTGTTCATCCATGTGGCATCCTCAATTTTTCAATTCTTCCATTTGACTAAGTATTCATGATATTCCTTGCTTCTTGTCCTTTTGGCAACCCTCGAATCTATGACCATCTCAATTTCATCACATTTATTTTTTGGTAGTTTTTGTACCTAATCAATGGTTGGAAGTCTTGAAACTACATCCTCTTGTTCACAAGTTGATCCTTCATGGTATGGGTATAAATATACTACATTGAATATGGGTGATATATCCACTCCTTCTGGTAGTTCTATTTAGTAAGCATTGGTCACAAATTTCCTTAAGACCTTATAGGGTCCAATCTTCTTCCCATTTAATTTATTGTAAGTACCTTTTGGGAACTGATCCTTTTGTAAATATGCTAAAACCAAATCTCCAACCTAAAATTCTAGCACTCTTCACTTGTGATCAACGTGTTGTTTATGCTTCATGACACTGCTTTCTAAATCACTTTGTACCTCTTAATGTAAATCATGAATATAGTCAACAAAATCCTCTAAAATAGAACTTGGCCTCTACAAATCATGTGTCTTTCATAACTCATATAATCCACGTAGGCGTATTCTGTAAATAATCTGGAATGGAATTTTACCTATGCTTTGATTCACTGAGTTATTGTATGCAAACTCTACTTGTGCCAAAATAGTATCCCAAAGCTTCACCTTCTTGTTGACCAAGCATCTTAGAAAATTTCCAAGACTCCTATTCACGACCTTAGTTTTTTCATCGGTCTATAGATGATAGGCCAAACTAAGTGCCAACTTAGTACCTATCTTCTTCCATAATGTCCTCCAAAAATGACCCACAAATTTGTTATCTCTATCTAAAATAATACTCTTTGGTAACTCGTGCAATCTCACCACTTTTGTAAAGAATAAAGTAGCAATATGCATCGCATCATTCGTCTTCTTGCAAGTTATGAAATGTGCCATCTTTGAGAACCTATCGACTAAAAAAAAAATAGTCATTCCTCCTTTGTGTCCTTGGCAATCCAAGGATAAAATCCATGCTTATATCTTCCCACGACCTCTCTGGAATGGGTAATGGCTGATATCATCTAGTATTTTGGCTCTTTCCTTTTGCATGTTGGCATACTTGGCAACCTTGTAGAATTTTTCTTACATCCATATTCATTCCAGGCCAATAGTAACCTTCTTCAATGTTTTTGTGGTTTTGTCCATCCCAAGATGTCCTACAAGTCCCCAACAATATTTTTTCCTTATCATATTTTCTCTCATTGAACTTCATTGTATGCATAGTCAATGTCCCTTGATTAAAATCCCTTCTTGGATGAAATATTCAAGATATGGAGGCATATCTCCTATAGTAGGATAACTACGTGCTACCCAAATTTCCTTGAAATCTTCATCATCCTTATAAAGCTCCTTCATGGCATCAAAACTAACAACTTTTACTCTCATCATATTCACTAGTAAGTTTCGTCTGCTCAAGGCCTTAGCTACTCGATTTGATTTTTCACTTCTATGCTTCAAGACAAATGAGTACCCTTGCAATAATTCTACCCACTTCATATGCCTTTGATTCAACTTACTTTGATTGTTAATAAAATGTAAAGCATGATTATCAATGAACAAGATAAATTCTTTTGGCAACAAATAATGCCTCCATTTTTTAAGATCTTGAATGATAGCAAAAAACTCTTGGTCATAGACTGAGTATTTTCTCTTTACTTCATTTAGATTCTCACTGAGATAGGCATTGGACTTACCTTCTTGGCTTAAAACGCCTCCTATTGATGTTCCAATTGCATCATGATTCACTTGAAAAACCTTGTTGAAATCCAATAATGCTAGAACTGGTTGCTCGGTTACATTTTCCTTTAGGACTCGAAAACTCTTTTCTTCTACACTTGTCCATTTGAATTCATGTCTTTCTCCCTTTAAGGTCTCTGTGATCGGTGTACAAATCCCACTAAAATTTTTGATAAAATTCCTATAGAAACTTTCCAGAGACCATGGAAACTTCTTGCCTCAAACTTACTCCTTGGTGATGATCAATTTACAATGGCCCTAACCTTCTCTAGATCCATTCACAATCCTCTTGGTGAAATCACAAAACCTAAGTAAATCAACTCTTCCTTATGAAACTACAATTCTTCAAGTTTACCAACAACTTCTCTTCCTTCAATATTTTTAGGACTAGTCTCACATGTGCCAAATGCTCTTCCTTGCTCTTATTGAATATCAAAATATCATCTAAATAGATGACCACAAAATTTTCAAGAAATGGCTTAAGTACTTTATTCATTAACTACATAAAGGTACTAGGTACATTTATCAACCCAAATGGTATGACCAGCCACTCATACAATCCATATTTTATCTTGAATGCAGTTTTCTACTCATCTCCTTCCCTAATCTAGATCTAATGATAACCACTCTTCAAAACTACCTTTGTGAATGCTTTGCTCCACTCAAGCAGTCCATCAAATCATCCATGCGATGTAATGGAAATCTATATTATATGGTTATCTTATTGATAGTCCTCGAATCTGTACACATTCACCATTCTCCCCCTTCTTGGGTGTAAGTATAGCTCATACTGCATATGGGCTCAAAATCTTCCTAATCAACTCCTTGTTCAACAGCTCTTGGACTTGTCTATTTATTTTCTCATTCTCCATTGGCATTTGTCTATATGTTGTCTTATTGGATAAACTCAATCCTAGAATCAAATCGATGCGGTGGCTAATATTCCTTATTGGTGGTAATCCATCCAGAAGTTCTTCTGATAAAATTTCTACATACTCTACCAACAACTTCTTAAGTTCACCTGGGATCTCATCCTTTCAATTTTCTTTCCCAACCTTAGTGGGTTTGGCAATCAATGCAAAATATACCTTCTTCCTTGTCATTTCCTTTAAAAATTATTTTCTAGAAATCAAATATACCTTTGGACCATTGTCCTCTCTTTCATTCAGGTTCTTCAATAGACCCAACACATGCTTCATACCATCCTTTACAATTGTGAAGGTGTTTTCTCTACCATTATGTACAACCTTTCTATCAAATTGCCAAGGTCTTCCCAACAACCCATGGCAAGCATCCATAGGCATAATATCACACATGACCTCATATTTATAATATTCAATATGGAATTTCACTTGACATTATTCACTGGCTAAAATTTGGTGTCCCTTTTGTAGCCAAGAGACTTTGTACGTATTAGGGTGCTCTATTCGACTCAACCCTAGTTTCTCTATCATTTCATTGGATACGAGATTATCCATACTTCCACTGTCTACCATAACCTTGCAACACTTGCCCCCTTATTTGCATATTGTTATAAAAAGACTTCTCCTCATAGCAGGTTCACATTCTCTCTTTTTAGGTTTTAGAATAACTCCCTTCATCATGAGATATTCTCCTTATTTCGGCTCCTCCATGTGTCTTGTAAAAGCAACACTTTCCTCATTTACTACTGCAACATGATTCCTAATCTCCTTTCCTTTACTACCACTTTCTTGTGCATTTGGACATTCAAATGCTCAATGACCATCTTCTCCACACCTATAACACCTTCCAGAGAATCCTTTATCCCTTCCTCTACCAAAGCTACCTCTTCCCCTTTGAGAAATATGCCCCTCCTCTAGCATTCTGGATAAAGTCATTAAGAGAAGTAGTAGCTTCTTCTTCGTATTTTTTTTGCTCCCTTCCACTGCTTGCTTGCCCTCATCCTTCTGAGGACCGTCCTCTTCCTCTTTGATTATTTTGTCTTCGCAACAACTTCTCTTTAGCCTTCAAAGCATATTAGTAGGCTTCCTCTTTCATCCTTATCTTTATCGTGCTAACTTCATCTTGTACAAAAATTCGTAGTCCATTGATATACTTCAAAACCTTCTCCTCATAATCCTCCACATGACCAGCCCGAATAGTGAACCTATACAATTCTTGGGTGTAATATTTCATAGTCGTCTATTTTTATCTCAAATTTTATAGCTTCCTAAAAATGTCCAATTGGTAATCTGACGGGAGGAATTTGACCTTCAACTTGGTGACCATTTTCTCCCATGTCTTAATCTTCTCTTTTCCTTTTCTTTGTCTTTTAGTTTGAACATGGTCCCACCACAAGGATGCATGCCCTTTTAACTTTGTACAAGCAAATTTCACTCTCTTGGGGTCTACAATTGACTCAAAATAAAAATACTTTTCCATATTTGCAATCCAATCGATGAATTTTTTGGGGTTTAAACTTCCATCATATGATGGGGTTTCTAACCTTGGATTTTTACCCATGTTAGCAATTACTCGGATTAACATTTCCCCTGGGTCCCCTCCTTCCTCTTCATTGTGAACTTCTACTTGGTCCTAATTCCTCTCATCATCTTTGCCAAATATGCAGCTCGATGCCCTCGTGGTCTCTCTTCCTCATTATGCCATCCTTTCTTAGGCACGTATCACTCCTTGCTTCTTAGAGATCTTTTGAATCTGATACAAATGATGCAGTAACCACACAAATTCCAAGAGGATTATGATGGAAAACTAATAATGATTCATTCGGTCATTCAATAAATCATTCAATAGCTCAACAATCGTACAATCGAGCAGCAACCATACAATCTAGCCTCAAATTGTACAATCCAGCATCAACCATACAATCCAGCATCAAATAGTACAATCCAACATCAAATTGTACAACCCAACAATGACCGTACAATTCAGCATCAAATTGTACAACCCAACATCAAATCGTACAACCTAGTAATCGTTCAATCAAGAAACAAATATTACAACCTCATATCCATCATACATTTTAGATGACTTGTTCAATCTAGGCAATCATACGTTCTAAGAAACTGTATAATTAATTGTTGCAATTGTTATCGTACAATTGTACAATTTCAATCTTAACCCTAGCACTCCTTTCTCAAAAAATTGAGCGGTTCATTATTTTTGATTGGTTTTGTGGCACTCTAGGTTAATATTTTAGGTTTCATTGACTCCATTTACATACATCCTTCAGGTGTAATCTCCACTTTGTCTTCCATTCAGCAAAGTTTCCTGTGACGCACAATTGTATGGTTTGCTTCTTGCAAACAATTTCAATCAATATTTGACTTTGGCCATTTATTAATGTGACAAATAATTGTTCGATAATTTATTGCCTTAAATCTCATCTGTTCCTCTTTTGGTTCCAAAGCAAACAACAACCCCTCATGTTGCATATTTCGCACACTACGGTTGAAGGAAAATTCTCAATCTATTCACTACTTCGATAATTCAAACATGTTTTATTTTTATGCCCATTGAATGTATTTTATCAGCTCTATTATCCCCTATTGTTGGTGTGTGACTGGATTCTCAAATATCCACATAGTTATCACCAATCTTCCTTGTCGAACTACAATGCACCGAATGGTTTTTTGGCAACCTATACAATTAGAAGCAATAGAACATGCACAATACCAAATATGCAATTTACAACAAAAAATCTCACAAGGTCAATAGATAAAATGATATTTATTGATTTGATTGGAATTACAAATCTGAGTTACAACTTCTAATTCCTCTCTTTGCCAGCCCCCTCTTAGACCAAAAATAAACAATTTATAGCCACAGTTGCACAATAGGTGAACGGTTGGCTTTTCAAATCTACCACTATCTATAATAACCTTGCAACACTTACCCCCTTATTTGCATATTTTTCTAAAAATACTTCTCATAGCAAGTTCACATTATTTCTTTTTTAGGTTTTAGAAGAACTCCCTTCATCATGAGAGATTCTCCTTGTTCTGGCTCCTTCATGTGTCTTAGTGAAGCAACACTTTCCTCATCTGCTATTGCAACATTATTCCTAATCTCCTTTACTTTACTACCACTTTCTTGTGCATTTGGACATTCAAATGCTCGATAACCATCTTCTCCACACATATAACACCTTCTAGAGAATCCTCTATCCCTTCCTCTACCAAAGCTACCTCTTCCTCTTGAGAAATCTCCCCCTCCTCTAGCATTCTGGCTAAAGTCATTAAGAGAACTAGTAACTTATTCTTCATGTTTTTGTTGCCCCCTTCCACTGCTTGCTTGCCCCCATCCTCATAAGGATTGTCGTCTTCCTTTTTTATTATTATTTTTCTTTGCAACAACTTATCTTCAACCTTAAATGCATATTGGTAGGCTTCCTCAATTGTCCTTATATTTATCGTGCTAACTTCATATTGTATGGACAATTGTAGTCCATTGATATACTTCGAAACCTTCTCCTTATCATCCTCTGTATGACCACCTCGAATGGTGAGCCTATAGAAATCTTGGGTGTAATCTTTTACAATCATCTCTTTTTATCTCAAATTTTGCAGCTTCCTAAAAAGGCCCAATTGGTAATCGTACGGGAGGAATTTGGCCTTCAACTTGGTGAGCGTTTTCTCCCATGTCTTAATATTATCTTTTCCTTTTCTTTGTATTTCAACTTGAACATGGTCCCACCACAAGGATGCATGACCTTTTAACTTTGTACAAGCAAATTTCACTCTCTTGAGGTCTACAATTGACTCGAAATCAAAATACTTTTCCATATCTGCAATCCAATCGATGAGTTTTTTCGAGTTTAAACTTTCATAATATGATGGGGTTTCTAACCTTATATTTTTGCCCATGTTAGCAATTGCTTGGATTAACCTTTCCCCTAGGTCCCCTCCTTCTTCTTCATTGCAAACTTTTGCTTGGTCCACTCCCTCTTATTCACTATCACTCACATATTTGACTTGGATGTCGCTCCTCTGGGAAATTTCCAATACATCCAATAAAGCAATGATTCCTCTCATCATTTCTGCGAAATCTATAGCTCAAGGCCCTCACAGTCTCTTTCTTCCTCATTGTGCCATTCTTCCTTAGGCACGTATCACTCCTTGCTCCTTAGAGATCTTTTGGCTCTAACACCAAATGATGCAATAACCACACAACTCCCAAGAGGATTCTAATGGAAAACTAATAACCATTCATTTGGTTATCCAACAAATCGTTCAATAGCTCAACAACCGTGCAATCGAGTACCAACCATACAATCCAGCATCAAATTGTACAATCTAGCCTCAAATCATACAACCCAGTAACAACCATACAATCCAGCATCAAATCATACAACCCAGCATCAAAATGTACAACCCAACAATCGTTTGATCAAGCAATAAATTGTACAACCTCATAGCAATCATACATTCCAGATGACTTGTTCGATCTAGGAAATCGTATGTTCCAAGCAAACCGTATAATTAGCTATTGCAGTTGTTGTCATACAATTGTATGATTTCAATCTTAACCCTAACACTCCTTTCTCGAAAAATTGAGAGGTTCATTATTGTTTGATCGATTTTGTGGCACTCTAGGTTAATCTTTTAGGTCTCATTCACTCCATTTACATACATCCTTCAGGTGTAATCTCCACTTTGTCATCCATTCAACAAATTTTCCTATGACGTACAGTTTGCTTCCTGCAAACAATTTCAATCAATCTTTGACAGTGGTCATTTATTAATGTGACAAATAATTGTTCGATAGTTTATTACCTTCAATATCCTCCATTCCTTTTTTGTATCCAAAGCAAACAACCCCTCCTCACGTTGCAGATTTTGCACATTGTGGTTGAAGGCAAATTCTCAATTTATCTACTACTTCGGTATTTCGAACATGTTTTATTTTTCTACCCATTGAATGTATTTGATCAACTATGTTATCCCTTATTGTTGGCATGCAACTGGCTTCTCAAATCTCCACATCATCATCACCATTATTCCTTGTCAGACTACAACGCACCAAATGGTTTTTTGGCAACCTGCACAATTAGAAGCAATAGAACATGCACAATACCAAATACACAATTTACAATAACAAATCTCACAAGGTTAATAGATAAAATGATATTTATTTATTTAATTGGAATTACAAAGCTGAGTTACAATTTTTGATCCCTCTCTTTGCCAGCCCCCTCTTAGACCAAAAACAAACAATTTATAGCCACAATTGCACAATAGGTGAACGGTTGGCTTTTCAGCTCCACAACTATCATCCTTCTTTCGAGTATTGTCGAGCATCACAACTACATTAAACAAGCAGATTTTTAATAATGAATATTACTTCTATGTCATTTAAAATTTAATAATTATTATAAATTATTGAAATCAACAAAATATACAAATACTTATTATAATTTTTTTTTTTTTTTGTATTTACATGGTGGAATCGGTAGCCACCACGAATCCGGGCAGGTTGTCCAGCTTTTATGGCCGCCACATTATTATGCATTGTCCGCCCGAAATCCGCCACACAGATCTTCGTGCAATCCGCCCCTATAACCACCATGTCACAATCATTTTAAACTTTTACGCCGCTGAAAGCACAAGGAAAGGGACAAGCGTTCAGTCTGGCGAGGCCCGAGATTTGAACCTTGCACCTTGCACCTCCGCCCCCTTTATGAGGTTTGGATGAACCAATTGGTCTACACCTCGAACCTTACTTATAATAATTTTAAATTTAAAAATAAATAAATATATTAAAAAAAATTATGTTAGAAAAAACACTTCATCGATAATGTTGAGATTGAGTAAAATGCACTTTATCTTATAATAGTATCATGTCATTTCAGAGGCCAAACCCTGCCGTTGAAAATGAGAACCAAGCCTAACGTCACCCAAAATAATTGAATCATCAGTAAATTATTTATTCTCCTATAGAGATACACATGGAATCCAATCATTCCATTATCTCCAAAATGTCGACTCAAAGGTTCTGAACTATGCAGAATGCACATGCGCTGTCACAATGTCACCTGACAAAGTTGAACAAATGGCTTGGATCTTATTATAATCACATCATAAACCCCAATTCCACATCCATGGATCTCCAAAAGACGATGCATAGTAAAAGGTGCATCCCAAATTCATATGCAAGCCAAAAGGGTGTCAAAATTCATAGAACATACACTCCAACTATTATCATCTATCATCCAAGGTGGAGTAGGGAGTAGGGAGTAGGGAGTAGGGAGATATTATTAGGTCGATCATTTGGTATAGTGATATTTTGTATTGATATGAAAACAATTACTCGGGTTTAAGTTATAGAGATTGAGAAGAAATTTGTTAAGGGTTTGGCATGTTAAAAGTATAGTGGAATGTTATTATTTTAAATAAGGATTGATACTATTAATTTAATTTTTTAATAATTTTTTTATTTAATTAATACAATAAATTTTTATGATTTAAGATTATTTTAGTTATAATTTTTTTTATAAAATTGAGAATTAAATTTATCAATAAAAAATTAACATACAATTACATAATTTACAGTTTAAATCTTAAACCTCCAACAACAAAAAAAAATTATTAAAACTACTAGATTTATTTTTTGATTTAGTGTTACTTTCACCAACTCAGAATATTCATTGTACGGCTAATTACAATTCAAATCATGACAGAAAATGACAATTTAACGGCTACATCATTTTTACCTATAAGAAAAAGAAATGGAACTATAAGAAAAATGGGGTGGGGGAGTTTTACAGGAGGTTAAAAAATGTTGACCGTTGGAAATAATAGCATAATCAAATTAAAATAAAATAGGATAATGGATTTTGTATACGACGTTTTCTGCGTGAACTACGGCTGAGAATGGGTATCAAGCAGACTTCGTGCCTGACATTAAACGGCCTGCAGCTTGAGTGCATATTGTCCCCTCCAAGACACGAGGAAGATGCCCTCGACCTGTTCAAACGCAAAAAGGTGCACGCGGTTTAACGAGGTAGGAAGAGCTAAACAGGGCGCAAAACAGTTGTGTGGGTGAGTTACATCGGGGATCAAACGGTGGTGTGGGTGAGTTACATGGGCGTAGATTGTCTAGATGGGAGATGCGCACGGATTAGCGAATTAAAAAGCGGTGAACGTTTGCGTGGTCCATGGGTTTCCAGGTGGGCGAGATGTGCGGTGTTTAAGGAGCCCGTGGTCCGGGCGGACGGCGTTAAAGAGGCAGCTCTCCCATCCGACGGTGCTGCGCTCTGTTTAAGCGCGTCCTGTCAGACGCCGGCGATACGTCTCCGTGTGGGGGTGACGTGGCAGTCCACAGGGGAGTTTTCTCCGGTGTGTATGGGAGTCCGTTAACTGACGTAGAGGAATTGAGGTTAACTGGTTGTCATTAGCTCCTAATTACGTGGTTAAGGGTTCGATTCTCCTAATTACGGACGGGGGAAATATGGAGGGTAGCGCGCATTACATCACTTTACATCACTTCCCCAATGCTTTTCAGTGGATGAGACCCCTCTATAAATTTATTGAATTTTTACGATAATGGATGATGAGATTGATAGGACTATCGGCACCTATATCATATTGATATCTGTCTCTAACAAGAGATTCCTATATATAAAAAATATATATATATACAATGAAGGCTTATCAAGCTTAAAAGGGAAGATAGTTTCAATTCCATAAACCGAAGTATAGGATGTGGTGTCACATTAATGGGAGTTTAAACACTAATGAGATAGGCCCACAAGGTAGAACAAAGTTGAAGTTGTTAATTTTGATTAGTTTTTCTAATGAGTTGCTTAAGGATTTTGATAAGAGTCTTGTTAAAAGCTTTAGCTTGGCTATTGCTTTGAGGATAAAAAGGCGTTTGACCATTTGTGTAAGATCTTGTAATCAACATAATTTTTCTAGGTTATTCTTATTCTTGAATGGTGTTCCATTGTTAAAGATTAGTATAGAAGGGACATCGTAGCGACTAAGGATTTGGTTAAGGATAATCTTGGAGACTTGAACTCTAGTTGTTGAGGCTAAAGGTA
The DNA here is from genome assembly GCA_028583015.1 of Wollemia nobilis. Lineage (NCBI taxonomy): Eukaryota > Viridiplantae > Streptophyta > Pinopsida > Araucariales > Araucariaceae > Wollemia > Wollemia nobilis. The sequence goes on from JAQPPZ010003098.1 coordinate 2,629,104, forward strand.
TGGCTTCGAACTACTTGGTGAAGTACTCATTAGCCATGATGATGAACTTATGCCCATCAAACAATACCAAATTGATCTTTCCAATGATTTCTACGCTCCAAATAGAAAAAGGCCACGGAGAAGTCATAGGTTGAAGGGCTTAGAATAGAGCATGGATAAGGTTGTCATGCTTTCGACACATATCACACCTCTTAACATAGTCACAAGAGTCCTCTTCCATGGAGGACCAATAATAACCCATCCATAAGAGATTCTTGGTGATGGTGACTTCGCTAATGTGGCCATCACATGATCCATCATGGACCTATTTGACAACTACTCAGGCTTCAATAGAGGTAAGGCATTTGAGAAGAATGTCATTAAAGGAACAACAATATAAGATATTGCCAGTGATGAGATACCAACAGGTGCATTGCTTAGGGTTCTTACACTTATTGTGGTTTAAACTGTTAGGCAGTGTACCATCCCTAAGAAAGTCAAAAATATCCTTGTACTAAGGATTTGGATGAGGAGATGTTTGTCTAGAGAAGACTCTTAGAGGAAGCTAGCTAGACTCTAAGGTTGAGGGTTCTCTTATTTTTTGAATCACAATCATGACTTATTCGTCATCCAACTCTAAGGAAATAAGGGATGCGACTACAACCATAGCATCAACGTGGCAATTGCTAGATCAAGGGATAGTTGATTATGATTGACTAGTTACATGATAGCGATATTCATTGTTTGGGGAAAATATCTACCAAAATAGAAGTCACTTTGGCTTAGATAGTCTGGGGAACCATCCTAAGGAGGATGTTTTAGGATATCCTCCATCTCTTAGTGATCTTCATCAATAATTAGCTTAGGATAGGATAATATTACAAGATTTACACTAACAAAGTATGTAAATTAAGAGGAGCTAGTATCTATAAGGAGCGATGGCTAGTTATCATCCTCCTCGTCTCAATCTAATCTATTTAATAAAATAGTGTCATCATGGGACTACCTAAAGAAGGGTTGGCTTCATCTTCACTATCGAACGAAGAGGAAGGCTAAAGTGACTAACTACAGTTGGGGATGTAGCCTATCCCATAGCATTCCAGCTAGGTTTTGGCCTTCAAGGGATCTTTGATGTCCTGTTCATGCAGGCCTAGCCCTTTGCCTTGATATCCCATGTTGGAAAGTATATATTTTGGCATGGGATACAAGTTCAATAAGTAGTATGAAGCATACTTTTATTTAGCCAAGAGAGGGTTACTGCTTTGGATTTAGTCATCGTTGGCAGTATCAATGTAAACAAAGGAACAACTTCCAATTTACATAATTTTACCCTTGCTACTAGAAGGTAGGCCTAAGGTTCAAGGAGATCATGAGAGCTTGGCTAGGTCCAAAAAGGATTGATTATTATATTGATTATTAAGATTGAGGTTAGTTAGCTTAGAGGTTTTAGCTTTAGATTTTTTATTAAGTTGATTATTTAAGGCTAGAGACCTTGATGCATCATCAATTGGGAGTTGAGAAGAGGAAAAAGATGATGGATTATGAGAAGGGTAAAGACGAACCGTTAGATTTTTGATCTCAATTGTCTGACAATAGGCAAATGGCTTAGGGTTGGTTGGAATGTGATATGTTTTACCCTAATATTCATATTTTAGGCATTGATGGAGAGTTGAAGGAACAACCCACATTGTTGGACATTTTGAGTCCCTTAGTAAAAAATTGTCATTGATGTCAAAAGGATCTATGTAAGTAAGCACTATGCTTGTATTCCAAAAGGAGCTTCAAGGGAAGCTTAGCAAAGGGTTTTTATTTAGAACCATGGACGATAGATTTGAAATGGATTTTTATTAAAACCCAGGTTGGCTTTTCATTTTATCGAAAAAGGTGCCACGATGATGAAGCAATTTAATTTTAAATGTTTTCTTTAAAACTATTGATGGCAAATTTGAAATGGGTTTTTCTTAAAACCCAGGTTGGCTTTTCGTTTCATCGAAAAAGGAGTCCCGGTGACAAAGTTATTCAACTTTGAATTTTAAGTTTTATATTTTAATATTTTAAAAATTAAATTTAAATTTCCAAAGTGGAAATTCCCACCGACGTCATGAAATTTGATTAAGGGCCGACGTATGAAAATTCAAGGCAATATGTATAAATACCATTACCAAAAATTCATTTGGCAATAATTCGAAGGAGTGTGAGTTTCGTTCGAACAAAGAGAAAATATATTTTAGCGCAATCGAAACCTGCAAAGAAAGGGAGAAATAGAAGGAAGGGAGGACCCTTCCCATACACCGTAGGCACTTGTGGCCTAGTGGCAAGAAAGAGGCAGTCAAGTTTTTGAGCGCCAGTGTTAGGATCCCATCCTAACCCTTAATGTAATAACTTCCATGATGTAATAATTCCTAAATAACGTGGGTAGTACCCATGATTAATATTTTGTAATGTTCTAAGTTTTAGCTTATATAGTGCCTATGACAAATGGCACCCTTTTTATGTAACACATGGTAGATAGGTTATGTAAGGTGGCCTTGTGCATGTAATTCGAATGGCATTGTGCATGTAATTCGAGTGCACTATGCATGTAATCCAGGTGGCATTTTGCATGTAAGCCAACCATGGAAGGGAACTCTTTAAATACCCGAGAAGGCACCAATGTATTCATCTTTTTGCAAATTAATGAAGTGTTGAAGGAGGTTGCCCCCTCGAAGAGGCCTGCGATTCTATCTTATTGTGAGATTGTTTCTTTCTGCAAATTTATGTTATAATGTGTATTTTGTTCTGAATATTAATATGATGTTTATGTGAGTTTATTTCCAAGCAATTGTGTGAGTGTGTTTATTTGAGTTTATTTTATAGTAGGATCCTAACAAGTGGTATCAGAGCGCTTTCCAGGGCCAAGTTCTGCTGCAACAGTAACGATTCTTGCCTGTTAGGTATAATCCTCTGTTATTTTCGTGTAATTTTTTTTTTTTACTATTATAAAAAAAAAAAGACAAATACCAGTCAAAAAAAAAAAATAGTCTTTTTTAGTTGAGTAGGTAGAAACCCTATGCCGGGGGTTTTAAAATATCGCGAAGGATCTGTCGTTATTGGCTAAGCTAGATAGCCCATACAACGTCTAGTGAAGTGAGGGGCGATCAAGCTCCAATACCTAGGCCTCAAATAGAACTCGCACACGGACTTGAGCTCCCACACATCTTGGGGTGTATCGGGAGACCATTCTAGGGTTAACAAACTTTTATCGAGTAGGAAGCTTATCGTCCTTGTATCATCCATAGTCCACGAGACACAGCATCTCGGACGATTACCCTCCCATACTGTCAAAGAGGCAGATAGTGTGCTCAAGGGTATGTGTGGAATCCTCCTTGGGTAGTGGCCTAAAATATTGGTCCGAGCACTATTGTTCATCACTGCGGTATAACAGAGGGCCTATGGGTGTTACATACTCCTTTACTTAGCATACCCTGGTTCTGTTAAAACTTCAACCTGCAACAAAATCACAAACCAAAACTCCCTATTTGTAAACCTGCATTCCAAATTCCCAAAAGTGAGCATATGAGAAAGGAATCCTCTACCAAAAAATAGCATAAATTGCATGAATTCGGGATAGAATATGAGGGTGACAGTTAAGTTGACAATCTGGAGAATAACAATCAAATTTACAATGGCGATAACAGTCAGGTCAGTCAGGTCAAAAATTACAGTTTTCAGTGTCAGAACAGAACTGTCATAACAATTACCTACACAATACAGAGAATCTTTAGACTAGTGAGGTAAGCAGTGTCAGAGAGACTATTTGGGCTAAGCAAAACATTGAGTGAGTGACCAGAGACCAATTATAGATAGTGCTTCAGTACCCAACTTTTGCACTGTAGCTCAAAATCAAAAACTGTAAACACCGTTAGACTCGGCAAAACAGGAGATAAAAAAAAAAGTCTGGGGTGCCAAAAAGTAGTGTTGTGGAATATAGCTCATTGTGACCACCTCTTCGATCTGATCATTTTGATATATAGCACCCAAGCACTTTTTTGGACACTTACTAAAAATAGTAAGTCCTGAAACCCAATTCTAATTTTAGTAATTGGTCACAAAAGGTTCCAAAATGGCCCAGGGTACCCGTGGACATCAAAAAGAGCTAGAACAGATGGACTCCTTAACAAAAGCCATTGAGAATTTGAACTTGGCAATTTTCTCCATAAGGGAAGAGGTCCAAGGTCTTCGTCTAGATCATCAGGCCACTAGCGCTTGCTTAGAAGAAACACTGATAGATGTGGATAGCAAGTTACATAAGGGACCACTCAAAACAGAACACCAGGCTGAAAACTCTACAAGGAATGACCATGACCCATCCTTTAAAATGCCAAAATTGGACTTCCCTCAATTTAATGGGAAGGATGTTGATGGGTGGTTATGTAGGGTTGATCAATTCTTTAGACTTCATAATGTTCCCATATATCATCAAGTTCAGATGACTTCCTTCAATTTGGAATCTGAGGCTCTACACTAGTTCCAGTGGTTATGTAATTCCAACCCAAATCTCTCTTAGGAGGACTTTGAGTCCCAACTACTGACCCGATTTGGGCCTAGTGAGTATGAGGAATTCACAGGGGCCTTGACCAAACTACAACAAACATCCTCAGTCCGTGACTACCAAACTCAATTTGAAAATTTGGCTAATAAGACAAGAGGATTGACGGAAGGGTTCTTCACGAGTTGTTTTATCAGTGGGTTAAAAGGGGATCTCCAAGCTGAAGTAAAGATGTTGAAACCACATTCCATGATGGAAGCTATAATTTTGGCCCGTCTGGCCGAATCTAAACTCTCAAACCAAAGGCGCCCCCCACGGTTTCCTCAAAACCGACCTTCATTTCCTTTTTGAACCCAAAATTCAATGGATAGTAAACCTACTACACCCAAGCGACTGACTACAGAGGAGATGGATGCATGTCGTCCCCAAGGATTATGTTATAACTGTGACGAAAAGTTTTTTAAAGTACATAAGTGTGCAAACAAAAGACTGTTCTTGATAGATGTTGAGGAACCTTCTAACACTGACCAGAGTGATGAGGATGAGGACCCCCCTGAAACACCTCCATAGGAATAATATACACAGGGGTCTGAGGCAGAGATTTCAGTCCATGCTCTTGCAGGCATTACCACTCCACAAACCATGAAATTTGTGGGATTTTTCAAGGGCCAACGTCTTACCATCCTTATTGATTCAGGCAGCACACACAACTTCATTGATCCTCGAGTTGCTAAGCGAGAAAATTGCTATATCCACACTTGTAATTCATTCGAGATCGTGGTAGCCAATGGGGTAACATTACCTTGTAAAGGAAAATGCCGCAATGTCAAGATCAGGATAGGGGACTATGAACTCAAACAGGACATGTTTACCCTCCAGTTGGGAGGATGTGATATGGTTTTGGGATCTCAATGGTTGAGTACGTTGGGCACTATCAGTTGGAACTTTGCAAAAATCTGGATGCAATTCTCCCAAAATGGACAAACACACTTACTCAAGGGCTCCCCTGCAGGAACACCACCTCATTAGTTCCAATCATATGGAGAAAGGGCTAAAGAAATCAAAACGCGGGGTCATTGCACAACTCTTCTCCATCCAACCAACCAAGTCACTAATGGCTGAAATTCCATCAGACCTACAACTAGTTCTACATAAATATGATGTTGTCTTTGCAGAACCAACTACACTACCACTGTGTCGCTCTCACGACCATGCTATCCCATTGCTCCCGAGTAGCGCACCACCAAATATTAGGCCATATAGGTACCCTCATGCCATGAAATCAGAACTGGAAAAATTGGTACAGGAATTACTCAAGGCTGGTGTCATCCGACCTAGTACTAGCCCCTACTCCTCGCCTGTCCTACTTGTTCCCAAGAAATATGGCTCATGGCACCTATGTATTGACTATCGGGAACTCAACAAGACTACGGTCAAAGATAAATTTCCTATTCCAGTGGTTGATGAATTGCTCGATGAACTACACGGGACCATGTATTTCACCAAGCTTGATCTCTATTCTGGGTACCATCAGATCTGACTCAAGGATGAGGACATCCCCAAAACTGTCTTTCGCACTAATGAAGGTCATTATGAATTCTTGGTAATGCCATTTGGTCTCACAAATGCTCCTTCTACATTCCAAAGTCTTATGAACAACATCTTCCAACCCTTTCTGCGGAAGTTCATCCTTGTGTTCTTCGATGACATCTTGATTTACAGCCGCACATGGGAAGAGCACCTCAATCATGTGGATCAAACTTTACAGCTATTGGTCACCCATCACCTTTATGCCAAAAGGTCCAAGTGTTCCTTTGGTCTGATTGAAGTAGAGTATCTGGGACACATTGTCTCACAGGATGGCGTCAAGGTTGACCCTAAGAAGATTCAAGCAGTTCAAGAGTTGCCGAAACCTCGCACCCTCAAGGGACTTTGGGGGGGTTTAGGGCTTATAGGCTATTATCGTAAATTTGTCTACAATTATGGGAAGATAGCTACCCCCCTCACCTCCATGTTGAAAAAAGATTCCTTCACTTGGATAGGGCCTGTTGACCAAGCCTTCATTGAATTCAAGCATGCTATGACCACCACTCCCGTCTTAGCCATGCCAGATTTCTCTAAACCATTTGTCATTGAAAATTATGCTTTTGGTCGTGGTATTGGGGCAGTATTGATGCAAGAAGGACGACCTGTGGCTTTTACTAGCAAGGCACTCTTTGATCGTAATATGGGGAAATCCACATATGCTAAGGAAATGTTAGCCATATTGCATGCAGTCACACATTGGCGACCTTACCTCATTGGGTGTCACTTCTCCATCAAAACCGACCATCAAAGTCTCAAATATTTTTTGGAACAAAGAGTTGCCACGCCTGACCAACAAAAGTGGGTGTCTAAACTCATGGGCTATGATTATGATATCACCTACAAAAAGAGAAAGGAGAATATTGTGGCTAATGCTCTTTCTCACCAAATGGAGACCGTAAGTATGTTGTGTGCCATCTCAGCACCACTTCTCCAATGGATTGATTCCTTGCATCAAGAAGCACGTCAGGATGCAGATTTGCAAGCTTTGATAGCCTCACTAGATGAAGAAGGCTCCATATTACTTGAACCTGAGCAGTTGTTGGATCGTTGGACTCGCACTCTTCACAACCGTACAATTACAGAGATCCTGGTTCAGTGGCGTGGGCTTCAACCTGAAGATCCTACATGGGAATCTCTCCACCAACTCCAGCAAAAATTTCTTCATTTTAGCTTTGAGGACAAAGCTTCTTCAAGGGGAAGGACATGTTAGGATCCCATCCTAACCCTTAATGTAATAACTTCCATGATGTAATAATTTTTAAATAACGTGGGTAGTACCCATGATTAATATTTTGTAATGTTCTAATTTTTAGCTTATATAGTGCCTATGACAAATGGCACCTTTTCTATGTAACACATGGTAGATAGGTTATGTAAGGTGGCCTTGTGCATGTAATTCAAGTGGAATTGTGCATGTAATTTGAGTGGCACTATGCATGTAATTTGGGTGGCATTATGCATGTAAGCCAGGTGGCATTTTGCATGTAATTCAACCATGGAAGGGAAATCTTTAAATACCTGAGAAGGCACCAATGTATTCATATTTTTGCAAATTAATGAAGTGTTGAAGGAGGTTGCCCCCTCAAAGAGGCCTGCGATTCTATCTTACTGTGAGATTGTTCCTTTATGCAAATTTTTGTTATAATGTGTATTTTGTTCTGAATATTAATATGATGTTTATGTGAGTTTATTTCCAAGCAATTGTGTGAGAGTGTGTTTATTTGAGTTTATTTTATAGTAGGATCCTAAAAGACAGGAGATCCAAAGTTTGAATCCCATCGGTGCTGGTTTTTGCGAAGTGGAAAGGAAGTACACCTTTTGGCGCACGTGTCTTCTGGGGCACGTTTGGAGGAAGGAAAGCATAGTGGCTGCGCTCACCATTTCATGTGAGCGGTTGGATCACGTGGTTAGTGGCACCATGGTTAGAGTGGTGCTTGGACAGCGACAGGGGATCGAATCCCGTTGAGAAGAAAAATGCAAGTTAAATTTTTATTTTTAATATTTGTAAGAAAAGCTTTGAGGAGAAATAAGGCTTATGAGTTGTTTTAGAAAATTCTGAAATTACTAGTCCTTTTAATTTTGGAAGGGTAGCATATTATATATCGTTGGAAAGCATTTTTCAAGAGCTATTTAATTAACTTGCTTAGAAGGAGAAATAAGGGTTGTGTAAGAAGATATTTCAGGTTTTGTCAAGGAGTTTCCAAAAGTAAGTTTGATCCATTCTATTGAGGGTTTATTTCTTGCATAAAAGAACTTTGGTGGATGTTAAAATAAAGTAGGAGTAATAAGGTGTTACTTGGATATTTTTGTTGTGTTATTACTCTAACCCTTGTTGAGAGTTGAAAAATAAAGTGTGTTGAGTGAGACAGATTTTGTGGACAACAAATAAGGCATCAAAAAGGTATGAGCAATATTCTCCATTGATTTTATTTGGGTGGTTGATTTCTGAAATATCATTGGAGTGAAAAGGATTGATTGTGGTTTCCTTTTCGAAAGTGGTTGAGTTAATGCTTCAAGGTTTTCTGGCTTGAGTGTTGTGATTAAACCTTGTTTTATAAGCATTGTTGTTGAAGCCCATTGGTTGTGCAAAGAACTTGAACTTGAGTTAGAAAAGAACATGAGTATCATTGTTATGTGAGATTTGTTGTTGAGCATTGTTGGGAACATTTTGAGTTGATTGATACATGCTTGGACTAGGGTTTGTAAGAAAGAGTTGTTCCTTGTGGTGAATGGTTGAGTTGAGTTGATTGAGCCTAGTCAAGTGGATGCAAGTGGTTGTTCAAGTTCCAAGAAACAAACTATTCTTTATTCTGATTTGAGTTGAGATTGAGATTTGAGAATAGAATATATTGAGTCTCTAACAATTCTCTTTATGCTTCTATGAGATTGATTTGAGTTGAGATTGGGATTTGAGTATAGAACATATTGAGTCTCTAACAATTCTCTTTATGCTTCTATGAGATTGATTTGAGTTGAGATTGGGATTTGAGTATAGAACATATTGAGTCTCTAACAATTCTCTTTATGCTTCTATGAGATTGAGTTGAGAAATTGATTGAGCATTAAGTATAGAACATATTGAGTCTCTAAAAATTCTCTTTATGATTCTATGAGATTGGACAAGTTCTGTGTGGACTTGTTAAGCAGATTTGAGAAAGTCTTTGAGAAGGCTTATTGACAGATTTGTAAGTTTTGTGAGGACTCATTGTATGCAGATTTGGACAAGTTCCTAGAGAGGACTTATTGAGCATATTTGGACAAGTTTTGAGTGAGCTTATTGAGCAGATTTGGACAAGTTCTGAGTGAGCCTATTGAGCAGATTTGAGTAGGTTCTGAGTGAGCCTATTGAGAAAATTTGAGCAGGTTCTGAGTGAGCCTATTGAGAATATTTGAGCAGGTTCTGAGTGAGCCTATTGAGCAGATTTGAAGAGGTTCTGAGTGAACCTATTGATAGAGCTTTGGAGGTGATAGAGTATAGAGGATAGAGTCTCAGTGGATAGAGATCCAATAGCTAGGATAATTGAAGATAGATCTGAGTGAGGAGTCTTCAAGTGGAGAGAGATCCACAAGTCAGTGCAGTAGAGAGACAGAGTCTTCTAGAAGATCACTAGCCAGAGCAGAAGGGGAAAGAGTTCTCCTATGGAAGAGATCCATAAACTTGAGATTAGGGGATCAACATCTCCTTTGGATAGAGGTCCATAAACATTGTAATTGGGAAGGATTCCCAAGAGATTGATTGAGAAAGTTTTAGTAAAATATTTTCTCTGTGGAGTAGCTCGCATTGGGTGAACCACGTAAATTGTGGTGTCTCTATTGTGTGTGATGATTGGTGCATTGCTTTAGTTATTGCTATTGATATTGCCATTGATTATATTGATTAATACTATTTGGGAAAGAAAAGTAAAAAGTGGTCTTATACTATTCACCCCCCTCTCAGTATAAGCTTGTGTTCTTCAATTGGTATCAGAGCCGGTTCCTTCGAAATAAGTTTAACAACTTGAAGGAAGATCCTACAAGAACACAAATGGCAAAGAAAGGCAAGAGTAGAAGCATGAGACACAAGAAGAAAAGAACACCTATGGTCATGAAAGAAAAGGAAGATGAGTTTAATATTGTTGTGTTGGGAGGACAAATGGAAATAGATTCAAGAGATGAATCAAGTAATGGAGAAATATCCAGACTGATAAAGTTTTGTACCAGATGTGGGAACATAGGTCACCATGTAGCTTATTGTCCACAAGAATATTTTGTTTGTGGTCAACTCGGTCATGATGCAAGTTATTGCAATGGGTTTGATAGTAGTGAAGATGAAGATGATTCTCTCAGATTTGAAGTTCTAAAGAATGAGTCAGAAAAAGGTAACAGGAATAGTCAAAGCAGGTATCAAGAAGAAACTCCACTTTGGACAATAGAAGAAATTGAAGAAGAGGAAGATTCAAAAAAAGAAAAGGAGGAAGCCACTCTTAAGGAACTTGGTGAATTGAAAAAGGAGAATTTAGAATTGAAGGCTCAAATACAAGAAGATGAGAAATGTAAGACAAAGCTTCTACAGGATATCTCTGACTTGAGAGATAAGGTTGAAAAAGTAAGAAGAGTTGAAGAAGGTATGATTGAACAATCAAAGGTAAAAGAGATAGAATGTGAAAGGCTTATGATTACTCTTGAAGAATTAAAAATGGAGAACTCAGGATTAAGGGTTCAAGCTCAAGAAGATGAGAAAGCAAAGGAAAAGTTTCTACAAGAACTCACCCACTTCAAAATCAAGGTTGAAGAAGCAAGAAAAATTGAAGAAGGTATGACCAAAAAATTAAAGACAAAAGATCTAGAGTGTGAAAAATTAGAGCATGAGATAGTTTCACTAAGGATGGAAGTAAAAGGCTCTAAGGACAAGTTGCACAAGTTTGAGGAGAATCCAAAGACTTTGGAAAGAATTATCAATGCACAAAAGTCATCAGTCATCAAAATAGGACTTAGTTCTAAAGAAGGACAAAGGAAACAGGAGGCAGAAAAAGGAGAATCAAGCTCAAACACTAGAAAAGAAGAAGTGTCAAAAGAAGTAAGTAAAAGAGAGAGTGAGAATAAGTTGGACAATAGAAAGTTCAACAAGGAAAGGAACAATGCACAAGTAAGGAACAGATGGAACAGGAAACAGGTAGAAGATACTAAGAGACCAATGGGGTCTAGGCAAGGTTTCTTCAATGGAAAATGCTTCTCTTGTCATAGGTTTGGACACATGGCTTCACAATGCAGAACACAGGGAAGACAAGAATATGGAAATGGACAACATTTTCATGGGTATTGCTACTCATGCAATGGTTTTGGTCACAAGGCAATGAATTGTAGGGTTCATGATAGAAGAGGATATGGATTTACTAGGAGAAGTCCTAAGATAGTTGCACTTCCAAGGAATAATAACATTAAGTGTTATAAGTGCAATAATGATGGTCACATAGCAAGATGGTGTAGAGAAAATATTCTAGAAATAGGTATGAAAAGGAATATGAACATGAACAAGAACATGAACAGGAATAGGAATATGAACAGGAATAGAGACTCAGAAAAGAATAGGAACAAAAACATGGATGAGAATAAGAATAGGAATAGGAATAGAAGTGATGACAGGAACAGAGATGATATCTTGGAAAGAAATAGTGAGAGGATTCAGAAGACTCACAAAAGAAGAGAGAAAGAGAAAGGCACAGATTTGTGCTTTTGGGGAGTAGAAATACTCCCACCCCAGAATTAACCACCTCATGTGGAGGTGGGGGAGGGGCTAAGCTAAGAGGCTCATTCTTAGCCCCGAGCCCCAAAGGTGACCCTTTGCCATTGATGTCAAAGGGGGAGAGATTTATGTATATTGGGGAGAGTTTTTGATATGGGGAGAGATTTGATATTTGAGAGAGCATTGAGCCAGGGGGAGCAAAAAAGAAGGTCAGATTTCAGTAAAAGGATATGGGTTGCCATCAATGACAAAGGGGGAGATTGTTGGACATTTTGAGTCCCTAAGCAAAAAGTTGTCATTGATGTCAAAAGGATCTATGTAAGCTAGCACTATGTTTGTAAAGAGTAAGATTCCAAAAGGAGCTTCAAGGGAAGCTTAGAAAAAGGTTTTATTTAAAACCATGGATGACATATTTGAAATAGGTTTTTCTTAAAACCCAAGTTGGATTTTTGTTTCATCGAAAAAGGTGCCCCGATGATGAAGAAATTTAATTTTAAAAGTTTTATTTAAAACCATGGATGGCATATTTGAAATGGGTTTTTCTTAAAACCCAGGTTGGATTTTCGTTTCATCGAAAAAGGAGTCCCGGTGACAAAGTTATTCAACTTTGAAGTTTAAGTTTTAAATTTTAATATTTTAAAATTTAAATTTAAATTTCCAAAGTGGAAATTCCCGTCGATGTCATAAAATTTGATTAAGGGCCGACGTATGAAAATTCAAGGCAATATGTATAAATACCATTGCCAAAAATTCATTTGGCAATAATTCGAAGGTGTGTGAGTTTCATTCAAACAAAGAGAAAAGATATTTTAGTGCAATCGAAACCTGCGAAGAAAGGGAGAAATAGAAGGAAGGGAGGACCCTTCCCATACACCGTAGGTGCTTGTGGCCTAGCGGCAAGAAGGAGGTAGTCAAGTTGTTGAGTTCCAGGAGATCCAAAGTTCGAATCCCACCGATGCTAGTTTTTGCGAAGTGGAAAGGAAGTACACCTTTTGGCGCACGTGTCTTCTAGGGCACGTTTGGAGGAAGGAAAGCATAGTGGTTGCGCTCACCATTTCATGTGAGTGGTTGGATCACATGGTTAGTGGCACCATGGTTAGAGTGGTGCTTGGACAACGATAGGGGATCAAATCTTGTTGAGAAGAAAAAGGTAAGTTAAATTTTTATTTTTAATATTTGTAAGAAAATCTTTGAGGAGAAATAAGGCTTATGAGTTGTTTTAGAAAATTATGAAATTACTATTCCTTTTAATTTTGGAAGGGTAGCATATTATATATCATTGGAAAGAATTTTTCAAGAGCTATTTAATTAACTTTCTTAGAAGGAGAAATAAGGGTTGTGTAAGAAGATATTTTAGGTTTTTTCAAGGAGTTTACAAAAGTAAGTTTGATCCATTCTATTGAGGGTTTATTTCTTGCATAAAATAACTTTGGTGGATGTTAAAATAAAGTAGGAGTAATAAGGTGTTACTTGGATATTTTTGTTGTGTTATTACTCTAACCCTTGTTGAGAGTTGAAAAAGAAAGTGTGTTGAGTGAGACAGATTTTGTGGACAACAAATAAGGCATCAAAAAGGTATGAGCAATATTCTCCATTGATTTTATTTGGGTGGTTGATTTCTGAAATATCATTGGAGTGAAAAGGATTGATTGTGGTTTCCTTTTCAAAAGTGGTTGAGTTAATGCTTCAAGGTTTTCTGGCTTGAGTGTTGTGATTAAACCTTGTTTTATAAGCATTGTTGTTGAAGCCATTGGTTGTGCAAAGAACTTGAACTTGAGTTAGAAAAGAACATGAGTATCATTGTTATGTGAGATTTGTTGTTGAGCATTGTTGGGAACATTTTGAGTTGATTGATACATGCTTGGACTAGGGTTTGTAAGAAAGAGTTGTTCCTTGTGGTGAATGGTTGAGTTGAGTTGATTGAGCCTAGTCAAGTGGATGGAAGTGGTTGTTCAAGTTCCAAGAAACAAACTATTCTTTATTCTGATTTGAGTTGAGATTGAGATTTGAGAATAGAACATATTGAGTCTCTAACAATTCTCTTTATGCTTCTATGAGATTGATTTGAGTTGAGATTGGGATTTGAGTATAGAACATATTGAGTCTCTAACAATTCTCTTTATGCTTCTATGAGATTGATTTGAGTTGATATTGGGATTTGAGTATAGAACATATTGAGTCTCTAACAATTATATTTATGCTTCTATGATATTGAGTTGAGATATTGATTGAGCATTAAGTATAGAACATATTGAGTCTCTAACAATTCTCTTTATGATTCTATGAGATTAGACAATTTTTGTGTATCAGAGAGATAAAGTCTTCTAGAAGATCACTAGCCAAAGCATAAGGGGAAAGAGTTCTCCTATGGAAGAGATCCATGAACTTGAGATTAGGGGATCAACATCTCCTTTGGACAAAGGTCCATAAACATTGTAATTGGGAAGGATTCCCAAGAGATTGATTGAGAAAGTTTTAGTAAAATATTTTCTTTATGGAGTAGCCCGTATTGGGTGAACCATGTAAATTGTGGTGTCTCTATTATATGTGATGATTGGTGCATTGCTTTAGTTATTGCTATTGATATTGCCATTGATTATATTGATTAATACTATTTGGGAAATAAAAGTAAAAAGTGGTCTTATACTATTCACCCCCTATCTCAGTATAAGCTTGTGTTCTTCAATTGGTATCAGAGTCGGTTCCTTCGAAAGAAGTTTAAAAACTTGAAGGAAGATCCTACAAGAACACAAATGGCAAAGAAAGGCAAGAGTAGAAGCATGAGACACAAGAAGAAAATAACACCTATGGTCATGAAAGAAAAGGAAGATGAGTTTAATATTGTTGTGTTGGGAGGATAAATGGAAATAGATTCAAGAGATGAATCAAGTAATGGAGAAATATCCAGACTGATAAAGTTTTGTACCAGATGTGGGAACACAGGTCACCATGCAACTTATTGTCCACAAGAATGTTTTGTTTGTGGTCAACTCGGTCATGATGCAAGTTATTGCAATGGGTTTGATAGTAGTGAAGATGAAGATGATTCTCTCATATTTGAAGTTCTAAAGAATGAGTCAAAAAAAGGTAACAGGAATAGTCGAAGCAGGTATCAAGAAGAAACTCCACTTTGGACAATAGAAGAAATTGAAGAAGAGGAAGATTCAAAAAAAGAAAAGGAGGAAGCCACTCTTAAGGAACTTGGTGAATTGAAAAAGGAGAATTTAGAATTGAAGGCTCAAATACAAGAAGATGAGAAATGTAAGACAAAGCTTCTACAGGATATCTCTGACTTGAGAGATAAGGTTGAAAAAGCAAGAAGAGTTGAAGAAGGTATGATTGAACAGTCAAAGGTAAAAGAGATAGAATGTGAAAGGCTTATGATTACTCTTGAAGAATTAAAAAGGGAGAACTCAGGATTAAGGGTTCAAGCTCAAGAAGATGAGAAAGCAAAGGAAAAGTTTCTACAAGAACTCACCCACTTCAAAATCAAGGTTGAAGAAGCAAGAAAAATTGAAGAAGGTATGACCAAAAAATTAAAGACAAAAGATCTAGAGTGTGAAAAATTAGAGCATGAGATAGTTTCAATAAGGATGGAAGTAAAAGGATCTAAGGACAAGTTGCACAAGTTTGAGGAGAATCCAAAGACTTTGGATAGAATTATCAATGCACAAAAGTCATCAATCATCAAAACAGGACTTAGTTCTAAAGAAGGACAAAGGAAACAGGAGGCAAAAAAAGGAGAATCAAGCTCAAACACTAGAAAAGAAGAAGTGTCAAAAGAAGTAAGTAAAAGAGAGAGTGAGACTAAGTTGGACAATAGAAAGTTCAACAAGGAAAGGAACAATGCACAAGTAAGGAACAGATGGAACAAAATAGGTAGAAGATACTAAGAGACCAATGGGGTCTAGGCAAGGTTTCTTCAATGGAAAATGCTTCTCTTGTCACAGGTTTGGACACATGGCTTCACAGTGCAGAACATAGGGAAGACAAGAATATGGAAATGGACAACATTTTCATGGGTATTGCTACTCATGCAATGGTTTTGGTCACAAGGCAATGAATTGCAGGGTTCATGACAGAAGAGGATATGGCTTTACTAGGAGAAGTCCTAAGACAGTTGCACTTCCAAGGAATAATAACATTAAGTGTTATAAGTGCAATAATGATGGTCACATAGCAAGATGGTGTAGAGAAAATATTCCAAAAATAGGTATGAACAGGAATATGAACATGAACAAGAACATGAACAAGAATAGGAATATGAACAAGAATAGAGACTCAGAAAAGAATAGGAATAAAAACATGGATGAGAACAAGAACAAGAATAAGAATAGAAGTGATGACAAGAACATAGATGATATCTTGGAAAGAAATAGTGAGAGGATTCAGAAGACTCAGAGAAGAAGAGAGAAAGATAAAGGTACAGATCTGTGCTTTCGGGAGTAGAAATACTCCCACCCCAGAATTAACCACCTCATGTGGAGGTGGGGGAGGGGCTAAGCTAAGAGGCTCATTCTTAGCCTCGAGCCCCAAAGGTGACCCTTTGCCATTGATGTCAAAGGGGGAGAGATTTGTGTATATTGGGGAGAGTTTTTGATATGGGGAGAGATTTGATATTTGAGAGAGCATTGAGCCAGGGGGATCAAAGTCCCGGGGGAGCAAAAAGAAGGTCAGATTTCAGTAAAAGGATATGGGTTGCCATCAATGACAAAGGGGGAGATTGTTGGACATTTTGAGTCCCTAAGCTAAAAGTTGTCATTGATGTCAAAAGGATCTATGTAAGTAAGCACTATGTTTGGTTCCAAAAGGAGCTTCAAGGGAAGCTTAGCAAAAGGTTTTTATTTAAAACCATGACAAATTTGAAATGGGTTTTTCTTAAAACCCAAGTTGGTTTTTTTCTAAAAGTATAGGTGCTTCGGAAAAATTTAATTTTAAAGGTTTTATTTAAAACCATGGATGGCATATTTGAAATGGGTTTTTCTTAAAACCCAGGTTGGCTTTTCGTTTCATCGAAAAAGGAGTCCCGATGACAAAGTTATTCAACTTTGAAGTTTAAGTTTTAAATTTTAATATTTTAAAATTTAAATTTAAATTTCCAAAGTGGAAATTCCCGCCGACGTCATCAAATTCGATTAAGGGCCAACGTATGAAAATTCAAGGCAATATGTATAAATACCATTGCCAAAAATTCATTTGGCAATAATTTGAATGTGTGTGAGTTTCGTTCGAACAAAGAGAAAAGATATTTTAGCGCAATCGAAACCTACAAAGAAAGGGAGAAATAGAAGGAAGGGAGGACCCTTCCCATACACCGTAGGTGCTTGTGGCCTAGCAGAAAGAAGGAGGTAGTCAAGTTGTTGAGCGCTAGGAGATCCAAAGTTTGAATCCCGCCGACGTTGGTTTTTGCGAAGTGGAAAGGAAGTACACCTTTTGGCGCACGTGTCTTCTGGGGCACGTTTGGAGGAAGGAAAGCATAGTGGTTGCGCTCACCATTTCATGTGAGCGGTTGGCTCACGTGGTTAGTGGTGCCATGGTTAGAGTGGTGCTTGGACAGCGACAGGGGATCGAATCCCACTGAGAAGAAAAAGGTAAGTTAAATTTTTATTTTAATATTTGTAAGAAAAGCTTTGAGGAGAAATAAGGCTTATGAGTTGTTTTAGAAAATTCTGAAATTACTATTCCTTTTAATTTTGGAAGGGTAGCATATTATATATCGTTGGAAAGCATTTTTCAAGAGCTATTTAATTAACTTGCTTAGAAGGAGAAATAAGGGTTGTGTAAGAAGATATTTCAGGTTTTGTCAAGGAGTTTCCAAAAGTAAGTTTGATCCATTCTATTGAGGGTTTATTTCTTGCATAAAAGAACTTTGGTGGATGTTAAAATAAAGTAGGAGTAATAAGGTGTTACTTGGATATTTTTGTTGTGTTATTACTCTAACCCTTGTTGAGAGTTGAAAAATAAAGTGTGTTGAGTGAGACAGATTTTGTGGACAACAAATAAGGCATCAAAAAGGTATGAGCAATATTCTCCATTGATTTTATTTGGGTGGTTGATTTCTGAAATATCATTGGAGTGAAAAGGATTGATTGTGGTTTCCTTTTCAAAAGTGGTTGAGTTAATGCTTCAAGGTTTTCTGGCTTGAGTGTTGTGATTAAACCTTGTTTTATAAGCATTGTTGTTGAAGCCATTGGTTGTGCAAAGAACTTGAACTTGAGTTAGAAAAGAACATGAGTATCATTGTTATGTGAGATTTGTTGTTGAGCATTGTTGGGAACATTTTGAGTTGATTGATACATGCTTGGACTAGGGTTTGTAAGAAAGAGTTGTTCCTTGTGGTGATTGGTTGAGTAGAGTTGTTTGAGCCTAGTCAAGTGGATGCAAGTGGTTGTTCAAGTTCCAAGAAATCATCAATGAAAGTAAGAAAGTAAGAATTGTTACCCAAGCTTTTGGTATGCATTGGACCATAAATGTTTGAATGTACCAATTGTAGTGGATGGTTTTCTCTCCATGCTTGACCTCTTGGAAAATTTTTTCTTGAGTGCTTTCCCAAAACACATCCTTCACACAACTCCTTGTGCTCTTCAACTTTTGGTAATCCACACACCATAGCTTGAGAAGTCAACAACTTCAAGCTTACAAAATTAAGAGGAAACACTTGGATTTTTTATGGCCACACTAATAAGTTGAGCACCTCCTTATTCCCCAGAATTAAGAGGAAACAACCTATTATTTGTCATAGGTACTTGTGTAACAACTCTATTACAATTTTTTTTGTCAAAAATTACACATTTTCCATCTTCAAAAACAAGCCTATAGTTATTTTCCATGATTTGTCCAACACTAAGCAAATTATGTTGGAGCTTGGGGGTGTAATAGATGTTTTTTACATTCTTTGTGCCTTCTTTTTTTGGAACCTCCATGGCTCCCATAAATTCAAATTGTAGTGCCTTGTAATATCCCAATATGATCTTTGAATTGTAGGTGGAATCCATTGTAGAAAATAGCTCTTCTTTGCCACTCATATGATTTGAGCAACTAGTATCCAAAATACAAGTTTTATTGAGATTTTGATCTGATTTTACATAGGTGAGGAACAAATTTGAAGTTCCTTCCTCTTCTCCATAGTTTCCATATTGACCTCTCCCTTATTGAGAAATCTTGGACCAACAATATTTAGCAAAGTGACCAAGCTTACCACAATTGTAACAAAATTTCTTTGATTTATCACCTCCTCTTCCTCTTCCTTGGTTGCCACCTCTTAATCTACCTCTTCATATTCCTTTACATATCCTTTGGCCTATTCCTTTTCCTCTTCCTTGTGCATTGCCATGAGTCTCACATTCCTTATATGAGAATGATTTTTCATCACCTCCCAATCTTGATGATGTAGAACCTTGGAGTCTCTCTTCATGGGACATCAAAGAACCAATTAGTGCATCAAATGTTATAGTAGACAAATATTTAGATTCTTCAATAATAATAGAAATACGATTCCATTTATGAAGAAGTTTTCTCAACACTTTCTTCACAACCACTTCAGTTTTTATGTCTTCTCCAAGGGTCTGCATTTTGTTTACAATTGCTTTCACTCTCACACAATAATCACCTACTTTTTCATCATCTTGCATTTTGAGATTCTCAAAATCTCTCTTCAAGGTTTGAAGCCTCACTTGCTTCACTTGATTACTCCCTTGATAGCTATCCTTCAAGGTATTCCATGCTTCTAGTGTTGTTGAACAAGAAGTAATCCTAGGAAATATGCTTTTCTCCAAAGCTGCTTGGAGATGGTATAGGGAAAAATAATTCTTCTTTTGGGCATCCTTCTTACTAGCTTTATCAACTGCACTCAAGGTGGTCCAATATGCAAGTTTATTGTAGACTTCTTCTACAATGTCCCATAGCCCTTTGCCAATGAGTAGGATCTTCATCTTGATAGACCAATACTCATAATCTAACCCATTAATCTCAGGAATGGGTAGATTGTTATTTTATGCCATTGCTTAAAAAAAAATACTCTGCTTAAATATATCTCTCTAGTTTTTCCTTTTACAAGAAAAAATAGTAGAAAAACAACAATGTAATAGGTATTTAATAAAAAATACCTCTCTGTTCTTTGTAGCTTACAGGTATTGTGCTATGAAACCAACCTTCCACTGCACTCTAAGTTGCTTTTGAACAATGGAACACCTGGCTGCCTCTATCTAGAATCATAATTTTCTCAGAAAAATAACATACCATTAATAATTACATCAAAAATTACAAATAGTCTGCTATAATAGGTGATACGCTGGCCTGCCTCCTTGTTACTCCATCGAGTGGGCAATCTCAGCTACTATGCTACTGTTTGCTTCTAGATCTGGCGTTTCCTAATAAATGAAACAACACACGTACAATAATGTTTTTTTTTAAATTACCTCCTCCTATACGATTCTATGATTAATTGTGAAACCTTAGTCTCTACGATGTCCACATAGGATGCCAACACTGCCTCGCTGCAGCTTCCGTCTACGCAGGCCATTTTGCTTTACATCCTCCTTTATGTTACGCGGGCTTTCTTTTGCTTTACATCCTCATCGTAGCCAATTGGAAACTGAAACAAAATTACGTCTCTACCAATGGTATGGCCAATATGAAACATAAATACGTCATTATCCTCACTCAAATATGTCTCCTTTGCACAACCTAACAAGATTTTTCTCAAACGTTTGCTCCTCCTTTGAATTATAAAAATCCAAACCCGCTCAAAGCTCAACATAGGTGGTTGAAACCTTTAATCTCCTTCAATGAACACTCAACATATTATCATGACACACAGCTTCTTCGAATGGCATCACTTCTACACTCATGTCGCAACTGACTACATAGTCGTCGTCTTTCACTGATAAAAAATCACTAAAAATCGTGCACCAAATGTTTTGTTTTGTCTACACTCCGAATCACATCATGAAATTTTTTTAAATCATGATGGTATTCAAATTTTTAAATTGTGATGGTCCAAGCCTTCGAATTCCAATTGTGTAGGCGCTTTCAACCAGAAATTTTCCTTTGCTCCAGAGAAGCTGTTAACCATCAACAAACCACGTATTTTCAGCACGCCATTACAACACGCCTTTCAACAAAAATTAGGTAATCATAGCAAATAATAAATCACACAACATATTTCTCCACACCTTTCTCCTTAGGTTGTGAGCATCCACTATTGATGCATTGTAGACACGTTTTCTCTCGGTGATTTCTCATAGCTAATCCCATTCGCATTAGACTGCTTCATGCAGAATGCGATTCAGAGCCTCCTCTACAAACTTCATGATTTCTAATATTTTTAAAATAATTTTTTATACACGTTGTCTATTACACATTGTAAAACACGTCGGTAGGCAAAATTTTACAAATGTAATTTAGATGTCTTTGAACGCAACTCCTCTTAGCACAGGCTTCCTCAGCATGTCAGTTTCCTCGCAGCATGAGGTCTCCACACAGGATAGGCGTTATTACAGATCTGAACTCATGAATTGTGATAGGTAGATCTTATTTCTAAAAACTTCCCTTGATGCTCTGATACCACAATGATATTGTAAACTCATTATATTAAAAAATACTTGCCTAGGTTACAAATATATAATGCTGAAAACTAACAAACCATAGCTCAACATAGTTGGCTTTCACTTATTTGCATAACCAAATTCTAAAAAATAAGATGCTAACTATATCCTAGATGTGCTCTAACCAATTCTAGAATATCACTAAACTTAGATACGTAGGAAAAATATAATCAATGTCCAAAAAATATCCTCTTCCCTCGATATACCATGTTCGATCTATATACCTCAAGGGCCTCCCTATATACATTGGATATATGGATAAGATTGTATGTGAGAGGTAATAGTATAACTTTTTATAACTCCTATTATTCCATTATAATATATTTCTTACTAGGCATAAGTATGCATGAGACCCTATATGGGTGGTTGTCAGCTCGAACTCACTGTATATCCAATATAGCTTAGTAGCTCAAAGGGTTGTGAAAACCCTTAGTAGTACCAAAACCTGGTTATGTTTGTATTATCTTGTAACGGTTATAATATAACCTTGTTGTCTAAATATTTTTATCCCAAGCAATTGATTTAATTAGTTGACTATTAAGAATTAGGGTTAGGTTATCATTGGTTTCATTTATAACTAGGAAGCTTGTTTTATTAGTTTGTCATTATTGAAGAATATAAATTGAATTTGCATATAGATGCAAGAGACTTCACCCTCTCTAAGTGGCTATGAGACTTTTCCCTCTCTGAGTGGTTGGATTTGTTGGATTGGTTCTCATTGTTGATATGGTTTGATTTATCTTGTTATCACTTATTGGATTACATTATACTTGGTATTTGCATTTGTATTTCTGAAAGTTGTTTATTATATTACAATATATATATTGTGGATTTATTGCATGGTTTCTTACAAGCAGTATCATAGCCATGACTCTAGAAATTGCACAATTTTTTTTTTTGTAATTGATTCACCAATCGAAGCCAAAAATTCCAAAAAAAATAATTTTCACTTTTTTGTAATTGGTTTCTTACAATGAATTTGCTAACATCCCCGACATCATCACAATTTTTTTAGGCAAAAGTAATTAACATTTATCTATGATTTACCTACTATGCGATCATGAGATACCACCACCCATAAAATTTAGAAAGCACCAAAAATGTTGATCTATTAATAACCACATAGATACCAACAATTGAGGAGAGCATAAGCACAATGGATTAGGTTTACGGTGAGATCTAATTAGTGCCTTTCGACCAATTAGAATACACAGACAGGTGATGACTCCACGCTCGAGCGCTCTTCTAATAGTAGTAGTGAAAATTCATTGATCATAGACTATTCAGTGGCAGGCCATGAACTGAAGATGGTCATAGATCACAGGTCATTCCACAGATTGCAAAGATCATAGTAGAAGTAGAAAAGAGAAAAAGAAAATTTTAAAATTTCCATAAGGTTTATAAAAAAGAACCAATCAAATCATAAGTTTGTCAAACCCTAAAAAATCATCCCAACAAGAACGCGTCATGTGGCAATATTTTGGTGGTTAAGAGAGGCGAGTTCAAGGTTTTCTGATTTCTCTTTCTGAATCCGGTGATGTTTTTAGTAGCAAATATTTTTCGGCGGTAGACCTGGATGAGGCAAACATCATTTTTTAGGGACTTATAGTCCCACATGCTTCACATGGTGGGAAGTGAAAGAGTTTAAAAGCATGATCATGCTAGTGGTGGGTTCAAACACCATTGCACCACATGTCATTTTAGAATAGTGATCGTTGTTGACCATTGTTCTATTGACTTGGTGACGGATCGGTGATCGTTGTTGACAGTTGTTTTGTTGACTTAGCGGATGGATTTTTGACCTGTAGTTGATCGATAGGGTGACCAAAATTCTTTATTTTATTTCTTACTTTTTGCTGCCATATTTCAAATAATCTAATCATGGGAGGATTTGCATTCAAAATTTTGATATTTGACCATTGGAGGAATTTGCATTCAAAATTTTGACTCCTTCAGCTCAACAAAGCACATGAAAGTACATGAGTGTACCTACTGATTGGACTCAAGTGGATGGATTATTACAATGTACTAACCTCCAAAATGATATATTTATGAGTAAAAAGAAGTTCCAATCTCAAAATCAATGTACGCATCATAATACCCCCATTAATATTATTAGTTTTGACCAACACCTTTTTTCTTCACTAAATTCCATGGATTTACCTTATCCTAACAATATCGATCCTTTCTCTCCTACTCCTAACAATTCAGACCCTCCAAATAACCATGCAAATGACATTAAAATTCCTAGTGATGTTGACCTTGATTTGCAGTAATATCTTTCACAAGAAGAAGAAAATGTTGATGAAATTCTTACCACAATAAAATAACTTCAAAGAACTCTAGTTTCATCGACTTCTCCACATCCTCATGTCCATATATCACAATATACTATCAGACCCCAAACATTATCCAGTCATCAAGTACTGGAGTTTGCTTCTCCTAACCAAGGTTTTGCCCATGATCTAGACCCCACGATAGGTGGTGCTTCCAATTTCTTGGAATGATCTCCTGATTTTCAAGTTCCTTGCATTGACATGCATCCCTTTGAAGGATTTGACCCTCAATAATGGCTGGCCAAAATGGAAGGCCTTATCTATTTGCACCATATCCCAAAAAAGACCGTGTTGCATTAGCAGATTCTAAATTTGGTACTCAAGCTTATCAATGGTTCTTATGGAAGCTTCATCAACATGATCATCCTCTTTTATGGACTCAATTTAAGGAAAAATTTATTAGAATATTTTATAAGGGATATTCCACACCATATGTGGTACATATTATGCAAATTAATCAAACATGATCAGTAGAAGACTATTACTTCGAGTTCACAAGTCTACTCACCTATACACAAGAATTGAGTTCAGTAGTGGTGGTCTCTACATTTTTCTATGGTATTAAGGATAATATTTGAAAGGAATATTACATGCATTATCCTTATACCATTTATGATGCACATCGTGTAACTCAAGCAGTAGAACAAAAAATCTAAGATTTTGGTCGTCCATATCGATGTGATTTCAACTCTCATCATCCTTATCATAATATTGACCATTCCACAAGATTTTGAAGAACACAAGCTTATACCGAGAGGGGGGTGAACAGTATAAGACCACTTTTTACTTTTCTTTTTAAATCAATATTATGCAGTGTATAGATAGCAGTATAAATACCATTAATCAAAGCAATGCACAAAACACCATACACAATAGAGACACAAATTTAACGTGGTTCACCCAATGTGGGCTACCTCCATAGAGAAAAAATTTCTTCTAAATATTTCTCAAATAATATTTTGGGAATCCTTCCCAATTACAATGTTTATGGACCTTTGTCCAAAGGAGATACTAATACCCTAAATCTGGTTTGTGGATCTCTATCCATAGGAGAACTCCTTCTCCTTTGCTCTAGTTGGTGATCCTCTAGAAGACACTACCTCCACTGCACTGACTGTGGATCTCTCTCCACTTGAAGACTCTTGTCCTCACTTAGAAGACCTATCCTCAATGTCCTAAATGATGGATATCTATCCACTAGACACTTTGTCCTCTCTATTTTATCACCTCCAAAGCTCTGTCTCAATATTTTACTAAAAACAATCCAGTCGGTTTAGCATAAATATTCTCAATAGGTTCACTCATAACCTTCTCAAATCTTCTCAACAGGTCCAATCAGAACCTGCTCAAATATTCTCAATAGGTCCACTTAGAACTTGCTCAAATATGCTCAACAGGTCCACTTAGAACCTGCTCAAATTTTCTCAATAGGTCCACTTAGAACCTGCTCAAATATGCTCAACAGGTCCACTTAGAACCTGCTCAAATATGCTCAATAGGTCCACTCAGAGCCTACTCAAATATTCTCAATAGGTCCACTCAGAACCTGAACAAATCTGCTTAATAGGTCCACTCAGAACCTGTCCAAATATGCTCAATAGGTCCACTCAGAACCTGCACAACTCTGCTCAACAGGTCCACTCAGAACCTGTCCAAATATGCTCAACAAGCTCACACAAAACTTGTCCAAATATGCTCAATAAGTCCTCTCTAGGACTTTCTCAAATATACATTGCAAGCTTTCGCAAAAGCTCACACAAAATCATTCCATAAGCCTTCTCAAAGACTTGCCTCAAATCAGCTTAACAAGTCCACACAGAACTTGTCCAATCTCATAGAATCATAAAGAGAATTGTTAGAGACTCAATATGTTATATACTCAATGCTCAATCAATATCTCAATTCAATACCATAGAAGCATAAAGAGAATAAAACCCTTATCAAAAATAATAATCAACCAATCTCAAAATAAATCTCAATTAACACTTTACCATAACTCCTTATACCTCCTAAAATATAACTCTCAAAATAATACTTTCCAAATAATAAAGCTCACATAATAATCAACACTTCACCTTCAGAAATAATCACAACAACCTCCTTTTAATAAAGTTTATTAAAACTTTAATTAACCCTATGACATCCTTATCACTCCAACCTTAGGGCATAATTATAAAAATTAATTAACAAAAATGTACTTGCCTCAAGGGTATTTGACCTTGCATCTTGCCCTCACCGCGAGTACCTTAGCCGCGGCTAAGGTTACCACATGAGCTACACACTTGTTTACAAAGGGAGAAGCACCACGTGCTTCTTCTTTGCACTTTCCTTGCCCATGTTTTAATAAAAATGTGTGCCTTGGCGCTTCTACAATACTCCACCAAAAATGTTCTTTGCAAGAATTGAACACATGACCTCTGTGCTCCCAATGCCTTCATGATCTCCAAGCTACCGCTAGGTCATACTGTCCAATGCAAATTGGGGGTGGTCTGTCTCCACGTTATCCTGCACTTATTTTCCCAAACCTTTTAAGTCACGAGCTCTTTTTCGCATGTGCCACCGAATTAATTCTTCAAGCAAGGATGAATAATAAACAATCTTTGGGCATGTATTTATATTGCCCTTCCTCCTTTGTTTAGACGTCGGTGCTTTTAGGAAATGCATTACATCAACGCTTTAAGGCTTCGAAAGCCTTAGTAAAACCCAACCTTGGGTTTTAATTAAATTTACTTTTGGACTTTATAAAACCCCTTGCATTATAAAATATTATAATAGGGATTATAATTATTTTATTTGGGTTTTCACCATGGTAATTTTAATATTATAATAACCACCATTATAATATTAATCCTTCGATAAAGTACCTTTAATATTTATTTATAAAATTTAAATTCATGCTTAATTTAAATAATTTATAAAATAAATATTATAACTCCTTTTTAACTTTTGTCTTTTGCACTATTTCCCTCGATATTTTGCCTTCTTGCTAAATATCAAATATCCATCTTTGTTGCCTTTATTTCCTGCTGAAATTACTGATGACCTCATCTGGTGACATCAATGACAACTTTGACTTAGGGACTCAAAATTTCCAATAGATTTTTCTGCTTTAAATGTCATTCACATCATCCCAAAGACCAAGCTTGTGTAGAATGTCAAAGCTTTTTATTAGAATATGAATATGCATCAGTTATTGAGGAAGAGGATTTACCTCAACTAGAGCCATGCATAGATCCAAGACAACAACCAAAAGACATAAAAAACAAAACAAGAGGATGATATTGTAGCTCTTTCTATTCATGCACTTATGGATCTTCAAGCTCATCACACTATCAAGGTACAATGATTTATTAAGCACCAACGTGTTAATGTATTGATTGATTCTAGTAGTACACATAACTTTATCGATTTTAATACAGTAAAATCCTTGGGCTTGTATATCAATACTTCAAATCAAGATAAATTTTAATTCTTAATTGCAAATGGAGGTACTGCTCACTGTGTGGGTAAAACATCTAAAGTTACACTCTAAATGGGGAATTATACTTGGATGGGAAATCTATTTGCTATGAAATTGGGAAGTTTAAACCTCATTTTGGGAGCACAATGGTTATATTAGCTCGAAGATGTTACTATTAATCTACAAAAATTATACATCAAGTGTATAGAGAATGAAAGGGTTATTTATCTTCAAGGAATTCAACCTCCTCCCTACAAGAAGGTGAGTTCACATAGTATGGAGAAGATATTAAAGAAAGGCAGTTGTGGTTTTCTTGCTCAAGTGAATTCCATAGAGGTCAAATCCTTGGATTCATCTCTTACAACTCTTCCAAGGGATCTTCAAGATATTATGGATAATTATGAAGAAGTATTTAGTGAACCAAGGGGTCTACCTCCTAAGTACTCACATGATCATACCATCCATTTGATTCTTGGAAGTCTACCTTCTAATGTGCATCCTTATTCCTCACTATTGGTGATGGTACATCGTAAGGATAACTCATGGCGCATGTGTCCTAATTTTTGTTGTCTCAAAAAGATCACTATCAAAAATAAGTTTCATATCCCTATTATAGATGAATTACATGGTTCTAGATATTTTACTAAACTCGACTTACACTCTTTTTTCAGCAAATTCGGGTTAAGGAAGAGGATATATCTAAAACTATTTTTTGTACACATGAGGTTAATTATGAGTTTGTAGTCATGCCTTTTGGCTTCACTCATGCCCCTTCTAATTTTCAATCTCATGAACCATGTCTTTCAATATTTTCTTCATACGTTTGTCCTATTTTTCTTTGATGATATTTTAATATACAACAAATCTTGGAAGGATCATCTAGTTCACATTGACAAAGTCCTTCATCTATTACAAGAGGAAAAGCTCTTTGTTAAAAGATCCAAATGTCCCTTTGAGGTCCAAGAGGTATAATATTTGGGACATATAGTATCTCATGAAGGATTCAAGGTAGATCCTCATAAAATCAAAGCTATTCAAGATTGGTCCTTACCCAAATCCCTTAAAAAACTTCATGGATTTTTGGGACTCATAGGTTATTATAGAAAATTTATTCACAACTATGGTAAAATTCCAACACCTCTCACTGCTCTTACCTAAAAGGATGCTTTTAGTTGGACTAAATCTGCTTCTTAGGCCTTTCAATCACTTAAAGAGGCTATGTGTTCCACGCTAGTTTTAGCCACTCCTAATTTTAGCAAACATTTTATCATTGAGTGTGATGCTTCTGGCATAGGTATTGGAGCTATTTTAATGCAATATGGTCACCCATTGGCTTTTGAAAGTAAGCAACTGTCAGGAAATAATTTTGGATGATCTACTTATGAGAAGGAAATATTAGCTATTTTACATGCCATAGATAAATGGAGCAATTATTTGTTAAGTAGTCATTTCATCATTAAGACTGACCATAGTATCCTAAATCATTTCATAGAACAACGTCTCTCATGCATTGAATAAAATAAATGGCTAACCAAAATTTTGGGTTATGATTTTATCATTGAGTATAAGAAAGGTAAGTAAAATATGGTAGCTGATGTTTTGTCTCATAAATATGAAAATGATGTGGCTATCAATGCCATCTCAGGTCCTTCTCCATAATGGCTTTCTCAATTTTAAGAAGAGTGGCTTGCTGATTTACAGACTGCTAAAATCATTCAAGCATTACAATCAAGATCTTCATTGCATTATTGTTTCTCATATTCAAAAGGAGTACTTACCAAAAAATATTGCATCTATCTTCCTCAATATTCAACTATTAAGTCAATTGTTCAAAAAGATCTACATGCATCTCCTCTAGTAGTACATTCAAGATACTTAAAAATATACTATAGTTGAAACAATCATTTTCTTGAAAAGGCTTAAAATCAGATGTCAAGACACTTGTAGCTGAGTGTGAGGTATGTCAACATAACAAAGGAGAAATAGTTAAATCTCCTAGGTTGTTGCAACCCTTACCTATCCCTAACTTCTAGTGGGAGCAGATATCCATGGATTTCATTGAGGATATTCCCAAATCATAGGGTAAAACAATGATCTTTGTGGTAGTAGATCATCTTTCCAAGTATGCTCATTTTTGTGCATTACAACATCCCTATTTAGCAAGTAAGGTGGCCAAGGTATTTCTTGATTCCATTTTCAAGTTACATGGTATACCTAAAACCATTATGAGTGACCGTGATCCTATATTCACTAGAAACTTTTGTAAGTACTTGTTTCATCATAGTGGTACCAAGTTGAGTATGTCTTCTTCATATCACCCCCAATCGGATGGTCAAACAGATATTGTTAATAAATTTTTGGGTACTTACCTTCATTTTTTTGCTCAAGATAAGCAATATCAATGGATTTAGTGGCTCTCCTTGGTAGAATGGTGGTAAAATACTTCATACTATTTTTCCCTTAATATGTCTCCAATTGAAGCTTTGTATGATCAAAAGCATCCAAAAATCACAAACAATCTTCTAAGCATGTCCAAAGTAGCCTAGGTAGATGATTTGTTACAACAACATCAGATTATGCTTAAACTTATTAAATATAATTTGACCCAGGCATAAAACCGTATGAAGCAACAACGGGATCTACATCATTCAAAATGACAATTCAATGTAGGAGATATGGTTTTTTTGCACCCACAACCTTATAAGCAATTTTTCTTGAAGGTCAATTCTAATCAGAAGTTGACTCCTTGATTTTATGGTCCCTACAAAGTGGTTTGTCGCATTGGTGAAGTAGCATATCAATTGGATCTTCCACCCTCTTCTCGTATTCATCCAATTTTTAATGTATCTTGTCTCAAGCAAGTAGTTGTCCAGAAGGTGCAGTTCTAGACAAAGCTTCCATTACTTGATGATGAAGGTCGAATATCTCTTCATACCGAAGCAATATTGTGATCCAAAGTGCATTAGCTTTGATATTGCCAAATTCAGGAGTTTCTCATTAAATGGTAGGACCTTCCAGAAGAAGATGCTACATGGAAGACCAAGTATCTTCCAATGTTTTCTAGCTTTGAGAACAAAGCATTATGAGGGAGGGAGCCATGTAATGGTTCCAATATAGCCTTGTTGGCTAAATATGTTTATCTCAAGCAATTGATTTAATTAGTCGGCTCTTGAGAATTAGGGTTAGGTTATCATTGGTTTCATTTATAAATAGGAAGCTTTTTTTATTAGTTTGTCATCATCGAAGAATATAAATTGAGTTTACATATAGACAAAAGAGGATTTGCCCTCTCAAAGTGGCTATGATACTTTACCCTCTCTGAGTGGTTGGATTTATTGGATTGGTTCTCATCATTGATCTGGTTTGATTTATCTTGTTATGACTAGTTGGATTGCATTACACTTGGTATTTGCATCTATATTTTTGATAGTTATTTATTATATTGCAATATAAAACTTATGGATTTACTGCATGGTTTCTTACATATCTTGATTAATGTAATTTAATTTAAACAAACAAGATTAAGTGTTCTTGATTACAGTTTCATAACCTTTAGTCTTGATTAAGGTTTAGCTTGGATAAAGAGGGATCTTGGGAACCATGGTGGTGTTCACATTGGGTTTACCAAAATATGATAAGGCAAAAGGAATGCAAAGGACCTCTAAGGGGATCAAATGCATCTTTCTCTCTCTTATCACTTAGAGAGGACTAGGGGATGTTATGAACTAAAGACTATTTTGATGGGTTAATTAGAGAATGCCTATGTTTCCAAAGAAACTATATTCCTTTTAAGATTTCTCTTTTGTTAAGCCTAACCTTAATCTAGTCTTAAATGCACATACAAAGATGCAACATACAAGACCTACAACTAAAATGCTTTTTTTTTTAATGATAAAGGAAATAATGATTTTCCTTTCAAGAGCAAGGACATAAGAGGGAATGCAACAAATAAAGCCTAAAATGCAAGATATGTGCAATTTTGGTTATGTATCCCTTATATGATTAATATTAGCTAGTTCCTTATTTTTTCTTTACTAATTTTTATTGTAAAGAGAAAACAAGCACTAATCTAAGCATACAAAAAACATAATCTAAGACCTAAATGTTAAAATAAGAGAGATTAGAGGTAGAAAAAAATATTTTTTTTCCATAAAGGTAGAAGTGTTGCCTACTTATAGAAGCATCATCGATACTAATGTCTGCTACTAATGCTATAATAAAAACCTACAAAATAGACAAAAAAAAATATGGCACTTAGTTTAGAGGGACCTATATGATCTAGTGGATGATAGTTAGCTTCCTTGATATAATGATTAGATAACTATTTAGATGATATAAAACTTAAAATAAATGCTAAGATGGCAAAATCACCACCAAGAAATAGCACCATCGATGCTATCATTGCCTATGCTTTTTCTCTATGTAAAACATAGAGCAATATCACCATTGACCTATAATCTAGTGATGCTACTACTTCTATGAATAGAATAGTAATATTAGATTCAAGATGAGTTATGTTAATGACAACAATAGTGAAGGGATTTGACCTAGAAGGATAGAGGTCTTTTTAGATAATAGATAAATAGAAATTTGATTTCTTGAAAATAATATTTAATGCTAAAAAATGAAAGACTATGATAGATGCAAGTGCAAGATGCAAAAAGAAAAGGCCAATAAAAATATTAAATCTAAATATAAAAGCAAATGAGGGTCAATAAGCAAATATGAAGGGAAAATAATACAACCTAAGATAGTAGGATGTTTCCCCTCTCATTGGCATCTTGTCAAAAGCTCGCATGTTGCTTTTTTGTGGCCCTTTAGAATGCTTGATCTTGAAGATTACTCGATGCTTGATGATGTTTGCTTGATTGAAAAGTTAGATGCTTGATGATGATTGCTTGATTGAAGACTTGGATGCTTGCTTAGATTCTTGGATACTTGTTTAGAGACTTTATTGGATGCTAAATAATGAGATCTAAGTGCTCATAAGATTGTGGTAAGATTTTAGCATAATCTTACCATTCAAAGTGATAGAATGGCTATGATTCTAAGGATATTTTGGAAGAGTTTTGGTGCTTGAGAATTATGATGAAATGGTCACCCCAAGGGATGAATTTATAGGCATCCGTGGCTCCTTGGGATATGATATGCAATGAATGTGAAGTGATGGAGACATGATGAAAAAAGGTAAGGATTTGAAAGGGATCAAAAGAGATCAAGAGGAAGATCATGAGAATGGAAATTTTAGGCTTGGGGTTCTATTGTAGGGGTAGTGGATGAAAAGTTATGATTGGGTTAATTTATGGAAGATGACTTGAAATAGATAGGGAGGTATGCCTTTGATATTTGACACATGATAGATCAAAAGCATCAGGAGGTAATAGCGCTCACGACGCTATCACACTGGCACTAGCTTGAGATGACTTTTATAGATTGAAATTGAGTGTGAAAAGTTCAAAGGTCAAAGTTTGGTAGAAGTGTTTCTAGGGTCATAATAGCACCACCAACACTATCACTCATATCCTGGTGCTATCACTTTGGAGTAAAAATGCTCCAAAATTGGGTACAAGGAGGTTGAGTAAAGCTGGCTAATTGGAAGGCTAAGTGATGAAGGGATTGGTAAACTTAAAGGTTAGCCATGCACCTAAAATTGGGTTTCCACATTAGTTTTGTACCCATTTTCTACATTAATAAATTCATCAAATAAATACTATGAATATAAATATATTTGACACTCACAATACTCTAGCTAGATTAAAAATTAGTTGAATTTATTTGTCTAACATGGGATAATAAATAATTTTTAGAAGACAATCTCTAAATATCTCATCTTTGGAGGAAGTTTTAAAAGAGCCAAAATTTTCTACCCACTTATCTGTAACTTAATTGTACTATATCAAATTTAGTAAAATAGAATCAAATGATATTAGATCGACCGGTTAGATTCCTCAACTTTCAAGGAGGAGAGCATGATTTGAATCTTGCCAAATGATACATGCATAATTTCCAACCGTGTTGTAATACCACCATGTGGTCATGATGTAAAATAGGTGGGGCCCATTTCAATCCCATATAACCGACTAAAAAAAATAGTAAAATGGTTTATAAACAAACGTAAGTGAGTTATTTGAAGTCTTTTATGGATATGGATTTCAAGAAACATATTGAAATTGATTATCCATTATAACCCAACATAAAGAGGTAACAATTGGATACCATAATTTTACTAAGCTTAAATTATAAATATTTGATTAGACACCATAGTAGAAATATTATGGAACACAATGAAGTTGTTTGATGTATATATTAGAAGGATCAAGGCTATTAAGCAAAGAGAATCCAATTAATGTGTCTCTAGAGCAACATAATTATTAAAGCAAAATCATTCATAAAAAAATGTTACAACTTCACCTTCTTAATTTTCCATGCTAAAATTATCAAGTGGCATTAGCTCAACTGGTTAGATTCCTCAACATTAAAGGAGGAGATCCAGGTTCAAATCTTGCCAAGCGATACACATATAATATCCAAGCTTTGTTGTAATACCACTATGTGGTGATGATGTAATACGAGTGGGACCCATTTCAATCCCATATAAACAATTTAAAAAATATATCATTCTAAAATTCAAGTGTCTAGAATAATTTATTATTTTATGTAGGGAACACTCAAATTTCTATAGATTGGTATTCTTCCTATACAAAAACAAATTTAATGTAGAAAATTGCTCGAGGCTAAAAACCTAAAAAAGTTGACTTCAAAATAAATATGCACCTTTTGTGTAAACAACAAACAATAATGAACAATCATTTGTACAAATTTATGATACTTGAAATTACATTATATCACTAAAACAAAATTCCAATAGGGAAAATAGGCACCAATGAACTTTTGGAAACAATGTAAAATTCACAAAGGTTTAAGGAAGCTAAGTTTTATGAGTGGCATTAAAAGGCACGAGATCAACTAGTTAAATACCTCAACTTTCAATAAGAAGACCTATGTTCAAATCTTGCTCAAAGATACATGCATAATTATCAAAATACCATCATATGGTCATTGATGTAATACAAACCATAATGCATAATTACAATAGGGGTTTATTATAAAAACAAAAACAAACAAACTTGTAGGAGGAATTTTTTTTATAAAGGAGATAATTTTCTAAGTCCTTAAATAAGTAAGAAAATTATTTTTAATATAAATAATGAAGGGACTATCCACTATGGAACACTTCTTGAATGTGATGCTCAAGATTAAAAATCAATATTTTTTTAAGATTATGTAAGAAGTACAAACAATATTTTTTTATGATTATAGTGCATCAAAGTGCTACATTTACAAAAACTAAATGAGGTTCAGTGATCCAAACTATAACGCCTAGGATTATGGCAAGTAGGATAACTCCCCTAAACTAGATTATGGCACCAAATGAGTTATGAGTTATAATTATAAATAGAAAAGGACATAACAAATGTTTTATATCCAAACAATTAGAAAAAATTATTTATATTAAAACACAAAATACTAATCTCTAATTGAAGGCCTGTCAAATAATACAAATGTCATGTTTGAATTTGAAGAGAATGAGAAAATAAAATATCACTATTGGAGAGAAAGGAGCATGATTTTGGCCTTTCATTCCTCCTTTTCCTTTCCCATTATTAGAGCATCATAAATTAGGGGAATTGTTGCATTTTCCAACTATAGACACCTAAAAAATGTCATATTAACATTTATCCAATGTAAATAATTAATAATTATGCAATGGTCCCAATTAATCCAAATATTTGGCATGATAACCTTAAAAACATCAAATCATCCCATTCTAACCCCTTTTGCCCATTAAGCCCCATCCTACACCTAGCCCATGGTCACCATGTGACTATCCCACTCCCCCTAGCCTATGTGCACATTCCCCTAGTCTACCCTTTGACTCTAGCTTAGGTCCACCTCACCCTAGCCTAGCCTACCCCGTACTCTCCATATGGGTAGGGTGAGGAATATTTTCACCTAAGAGAATTAATGAGGCATGGTGTGCACATACCACTTGAGTGGGGTGAGGACTCTCCCCACCCAAGAATATTAATGAGGTATGGTGCACACATACCCCTTTGACCATCCAAGTGGGAAAACCCAGATTTGTCCTCCCCTCACCCAAGCCACTTGGCTGCCATATCACATATACCTTATCTCCATATCACTACCCCTCGCCCTTGGGAAATTCTATAAATAGGTCCCCATTTCTTTCATTTGAAAGAGAGTGTTAGATTACTATAAGGAAACTCTGCTAGAATTTAGTTAGAAGTTGCTTCTGTGCACATTGTCAAGATCCTACTTACTTGCATATCAACCATGGAAAACACTACATACCTCTATTTGCATGTATTTGTTTTACGAATTTTCTCATAGGTGGAAGCTCCAATAGACTTCAAATTCAGACCAGAGACACCACATAGCCAATAAAATATCTCCTACAAATTTCATCACATTCTAGGTAGTATAGAGAGAGCCATCTACCCCTAAACAATTCATATTCAAGATCGTCCCCCTCAATATGGTTCCCATTTGAAACCAGACAGTCAAGAATTCTACCATAAAAAAATTGCAAAGGTGAGTGAGGTAAGTTTTTGATGTTTTTATATCATTTTGAGGCTGATTTAATGCTTTAATACAAGTTATCATTGTTTTTGCCTCTCATAAGCTTGGGTCCAACTTAGGTTGATCCATAGGGTGCTACTAACCAATATTTTTGGTTGTGTTTAGGTATTTTGGAGACTCATTCAACAAGGGGTGTTAATCAAGCATAAAAACCCACCCACACTTTGATGTCATTTTTGAATACTATTGTCTCATTACATTACATTGTAAAAAAGGAAATTTTATCTTGGAAACCCTTATTGTAGCCCAAGGGGTATGCTAAAAGGTTGTTTTGCAACATATTTGATATCTAGTAAAATGACACGTTGCTTTTGGAGTCTCATTCAACCAAGTGTGGTCATCAAGCATAAAAACCCACCCACCCTTTAAGGTGGTTTTTGAAGACTAGTGTGTCATTGCACTACATTGTAAAAGAGGGATTTTCATCTTGGAAATCTTTATTGTAGCCCAAGGGGCATGTTAAAAATATTGTAATTTTACATCTTTTGTATTCAATAAAATGGCACATTTTCTCTACCACACAAACCATTAGCAAGGTAGGAGTTCATAGAATTTTAGGGTCATGTAAGCTACTTGTACTCTCATTTTTAGGAGAGACTTTGTTCTAATTCATAAACATTATACGTTTATATTTTAGAAATATAAATTATTACAACTATTTTTCATAGGTCGTTTCCCCTAGAGAGTTTTTCCTATGTAAATAATGGTTTTCTTAGTATTAATTGTGTGTTTCCATTGTCAAATTTTGTTTTTAACCCATTACTCTTTTTTTGCATCTACATACTAGATTGAGTTGACTATTAAGAAGATATATTGTAGTTTTATTTTGTACAAAGAAATAGATTTATGCGAGTGAGGCAAATGAGGGGATTCCATAGATCATATTGTATTTGAGAATTTTTTCTTGAATATTATTTTGTTGGCTCTTTGTATTTATTTAATGTGCAACTAGTTGGCACATCAAGTGTTTGATGTAATTTATGTATAGTATTTTGTTAAAACATGGGAAAATCTTGTAGAAAGTAGTAGAATTGGTTTGGAGAGGGAAAGGATAATATTTAAGATTTTTTAGAGACCTTCTAGAAGTAGTTCCAAGATATCCTCAAATTGAAAGAAGAAAATTTTGAGTTGAGGTTGAAGCAACAAGAGAAAGAAGAGGTAATTTCTATGATTGCGAAGACGTTTTGCAAGCTAAAGAACCAACATGCTAAAATTATTCATGTTACTCAAGATTCTATCCAACAAATGGAAAACAAATATTTACAAACAATGGATAACTTGTAAGAATAGATACCCGCCAAAGAGGAGCTACTGGCCCAAATCCAAGCTAAATGTGAAGATATGTAGAGAAATAAGAGTCTTTATCATTGCTCTACCCAAGAGGCTAGCACCAACATTGAAACATATGTAGTAAGTAAAGCTTATTTTAATTCAT
The DNA here is from genome assembly GCA_028583015.1 of Wollemia nobilis. Lineage (NCBI taxonomy): Eukaryota > Viridiplantae > Streptophyta > Pinopsida > Araucariales > Araucariaceae > Wollemia > Wollemia nobilis. The sequence goes on from JAQPPZ010003098.1 coordinate 2,666,417, forward strand.
TGGAAAAGAGTAATCATTATATTTCTCATATTGATATACATAATAATGGAACAGGTTCCAAGCTATCTAAGAACATTGATTACTAGTGCCAAGTATTTGGCAAGCATGATCAAAGAATGAGAGACCATATTGAAGCATTCTTGAGGCCTCAACACATGGATGTTAGATATTTGGTAAAAGAAGGGTTTTTATTTAAAAGTGTGGGTATGTATTCTAATGTGCAAGAGGAGATAAAGGGTTTTTCCATAAAGGTTGCATCAATATGGAATTGAAACCATGAAACCAAGAATCCATCAAATGGGTGATGTAATCTCCAAGCAAGGCAAGTGCAAGTGATTCTACAATGATGACAAGAAGTATAAACATTAGTATTTTGGTTCTTTTTTTGTGTGATTAATATGAAAGGAAGGGTCATATCTCTCATTTTTATTGGGATATCTATCCTGAAGAATTTATAATAATACAATAAAACAAAATTGGAGCAAATATTATCTTCTTATTATCTAGAATAATTCTGGTAGAGTTTCAGTACTCTGTTACAATCTCCTCACAGGCTCTGGAAGAGCTCACACACATGCTACAATGCAATATTCTTCTTCATAAAAGAAAACCCTAAAACTGCCTTAAGTAAGAAAAAACAAAGCAAACCCTAACCCTAGCAAATCACATCCGTCGGATCTACATCGACGGTGTTTATTACATGTCTTAGTATTTCGGCCATAACTTTTGACTCGGGTGTCCGTTTGAGCCCATTTTTTTCTAGATTGCACATATTTCGAAGCTCTACGATTTCATTTTGTCTCCTCTAAGAGGAGATGCTTTCCAAGGCTGAAAACATCATCTAACGGCCCAAATTTTTGTTTTAATGTATGGCTGGCCAGATTTCCAATATTCTCCCCCTTGCTGGTAAGGGGACTGACTATCAAGTCCCTTAGCAGCAAAAACTGAGGTTTTACTACTCCCTTAGTAAAAATATCTGCTACTTGATCGTGTGTGGAGCAATACCTCAATTTAACTTGTTCCTTCTCTACCATGTCCCGAATGAAGTGGTACTTGATGTCGAAATGCTTGGACCTGGTATGGTGGATAGGATTATGTGCCAACTTAATGGCACTCTGATTATCACAGAATAAAGTAGTTGGAGTCCCTTGCTTCTCCCCAATCTCTCCTAGCACCTTTCAAAGCCACAATGCTTGTGCACTTGCCGATGTAAGTGCAATATACTCTGCTTCAGTAGAAGACAATGCCACTGTAGCTTATTTCTTGGAACTCCATGTCACCAAACCTAAACCAAGAGAAAAATAGTGCCCACTCATGGATTTCCTATCATCAATATTACTACCCCAATCACTATCACTAAATCCCACTAACTTCAAATTCTTTTCCTGTGAGTAGTGGATCCCATAATCAATTGTTCCATGAACATACCTCAAAATCCTCTTCGCTGCCTTCAAATGTAACTGTGATGGATTAGCCATATACCTAGAACACTATGAAACAACAAAGCATATATCCGACCTAGTGTTACAAAGGAACATAAGGCTACCAACAATACTCATGTACTCTATTTTGTTTGCCCTTTCAGCTCCATCCTCCAAACTCAAGATCTCCCCATGTGCAATGGGTGTTGCTACAGGTTTACATTCACTCAAACCAAATCTCTTTAGCATATCCCTTACATATTTGGATTGACAAACAAAAATCTCATTGCTAGTTTGATGTACTTCCATCCCAAGAAAGTAACTCATCAAACCCAAATCAGACATCTCAAACTCCTTCTTCATATCATGTTTAAAAGAATCATTCAAAGAAGAACTACTCCCCATAAATAACATATCATCAACATAAAGGCATACAATAAGAATATCATTACCTTCCCTTTTGTAGTACAAAGTGGGCTCACTCTTACTCCTTTCAAAATTACACTGCAGGAAGTAGTCATGGATTCTAGCATACCAAGCTCTTGGAGCTTGCTTCAGCCCATATAGAGCCTTCTTCAACCTGTAGACTTGATCTTCTTTTCCTTGGACAACAAAACCTTGTGGTTGTTCCACATATACTTCTTCATCTAAATACCCATTGAGAAATGCACTTTTGACATCCATATGATGCACCCTCCAACTTTTATGAGCTGCCAATGATAGCAACATCCTTACTATTTCTTGCCTTGCCATTGGAGCAAATGTTTCCTCATAGTCCAAACCATATTTCTGAGTGAAACCCTTTGCTACCAACCGTGCCTTGTACCTCTCAATGGATCCATCACTGTTCTTCTTGATCTTGTAGACCCACTTGCATCCTACACATTTCCTATCCTTGGGAAAATCACACAACTCCCAAGTATCATTATTTTCAATAGAATGCATTTCTTCTTGCATAGCCTTCATCCACACTTTGTTAGTACTAGCATGCTCAAAACATGAAGGCTCAAAATCATCAACAACAACTTTTGAAACTTTAGAAACTTGTGAAACAAGTGCATAGTTTACAACATCACCTTTGGGATCTCCACTATCATCATCTCCATAAAGATGCAGGTTCTCTAACCTCTCTATTACTGCATTCATCTCTGTATGCTGACTCCTTGTCACCCTCTTATGGAAATTCTTATCAAGAATTTGAGATTTTGGGTGATCCTTCAACAATATTTTACCTTTTCCTTTGGTCGGTGGTGATGGAGGTGGAGAACTACTGGAAGAACCTTCTCTTGGACTTGAAGGTGCACTTGCAGAAGATGAACTAGAAACTTTTTCATGGCTGGGCTGAACTGAAACATGGCTTGGTTCCACCTTCTCTTCACCAAAAACATCCTCAACAAATAATTTTTGTGATCCCCAACTTCCCCCTTCATCAAAAATTGCATCTCTAGATACAATTATTTTATGTGAAATAGGATTAAAGAACATGTAAGCCTTAGATTGCTCACTGTACCCAATAAAAATATATTTTTCACTCTTTGCATCCAACTTCTTCCTATTCTCACCATTAACATGCACAAAAGCCACACATCCAAAAACTCTAAAATGATTTACATTTGGCTTCTTGTTGTACCAACATTCATAAGGGGTAATATTCTCAAGACTCTTAGTAGGACTTCTATTTAAAATGTAATTAGCAGTCCTAATTGCTTCAGCCCAATAAAACTTACTCATACCTTTTTCTTGCATCATGCACCGTGCCATCTCCACCAAAGTCCTATTCTTTCTTTCAGCCACCCCATTCTGTTGAGGTGTGTAAGGACTTGTTTTCTGCCTTTTAATCCCAAACTCACTACAAAAATCATCAAATTCATGAGAACAGAACTCACCTCCTCTATCTGTCCTCAAACATTTGATATAATGACCACTCTCATTTTCAACTAGAGCCTTAAAATTCTTGAAGCAATTGAATGCCTCATCCTTATGCTTAATAAAATAAACCCAACAATATCTGGAGAAATCATCAATAAAAGTCAGAAAGTAAGAAGCTTTACCCATACTCTATGTCTGCATTGGTCCACAAATGTCACTATGAACCAACTGCAATGGATGTTGGGCCCTCCATGCTTCACCATGCAGAAACTTCCCCCTTGCATGTTTTCCAAGTGCACAACCTTCACAAACCTCCTTGGAGTCTTCAAATTTTGGCAACCCATAGACAAGTGGTGAAAGCATCTTCAAACTCTTATAATTTAAATGCCCAAACCGTAAATGCCATAGCCTCTCCTTACCTTCTACACCAAAAAATGCTAGAGCTCCCCCTTGATCTAAAAATTGTAATGGGAAGAGCCTGTTCTTGGTCATATTTATAGTGGTAATCAATTTTCTCCTCTGATCATAAATTTTGCACATTCTATCCTCAAACACTAACTTATAATCCTTTTCCAACATTTGACCAATACTCATTAATGAATGCTTCAAACGGGGTGCATAGTAAATATCTTTTACCTTCATTATTTTTCCTCTCCTGGTAGGAACCTCCATTTCTCCTTTCGCAACCACCTCCAAGCTCTTCTCATCCCCAAGCCTGATACTGGATTGATAAGAAGAATCAAGAGATGAAAATACATCCCTCTTGCCGGTCATATGGTTTGTGCACCCACTATCCAGGATCCATGTCTCCTTTGTGCTATTCTATGTAGAGAGGAAAGTTGCTTGCTCCACTTTTTCTTCAATCATACAGAACAAAGTATCATCCTCATAGGAATCCTCTTCTCCATAATGTGCTGATTTTTTCAGCCTGCAATCCCTCTCATAATGGCCATATTTGTTACAATTGTAACACTGCACATTTCTCATATCTCGACCTCTACCTCTTCCTCTTGCATTGGATCCTCCTCTTGCAGCATGAGCCTGGTCATTGTCTGAATCTTGAGATCTTCCTCGACCTCTACCACCGTAGGAGCCTCTTCTACCTCCTCTTCCATTTCTTCCTCTTCCTCTAGAACCCCTACCATGACCTCTTCCTCCATCATTCTCTTTTGCCAAAAAATCTTGTTCCTCTATAGAACCTCCTTCTTTATCCTTCTTCCTCTTGGCAATTCTCTCTTCATGAGATGTGAGAGAGCCAATTAATGAATCTATATCCATTTTCGAGAGGTCTTTCATTTCTTCTATGATAAGGGCTGCACTGTCAAACTTCTCTATCAAGGTTCTTAAAACCTTTTTAATTACTACATTTTGCTCTATGATCTCTCCAAGTGTGGCCATTTTATTTACTACTATTTTTACCCGAACACAGTAATCTCCTGTAGTTTCATTCTCCTCCTATTTGATATTTTCAAAATCTCTCCGCAAAGTCTGCAACTTCACCTCCTTAACTTGGGCACTCCCCTGGTAATTCTCCTTCAATGCCTTCCAAGCTTCTTGAGCCAAAACGTAGGCAGAAATCCGGGGAAAGAGACTCTTGTCTAGAGCCGACTGGATGAAAGCCAAAGCCAAATTATTTTCTTTCTCTTTCTCCTGCATCTCCTTCTTTTGATCTGCAGTCAATGCACTCCAATATTTTGGTTCGATGAACCCAGCTTCAATGATGGCCCAAGCTCCTTTTGCCTTCAGAATCATCCTCATCCGGATGCTCCAATATTCGTAGTCAGAACCATCAAATTCTGGGATCAGAATTGAATTGGTGTTGTTGGCCATAATAGCTCCCTTCAACACGAACTGAGATCTCCAAGAAGCTTCTGTAAAACTTGCAGCAAAAATTCCATAGTTACTCGAACCCAATTTCTCGATCGCCTCGCTCTGATACCAAATGAAGAATTTACAATAATACAATAAAACAAAATTGGAGCAAATATTATCTTCTTATTATCTGGAATAATTTTGGTAGAGTTTCAGTACTCTGTTACAATCTCCTCACAGGCTCTGGAAGAGCTCACACACATGCTACAATGCAATATTCTTCTTCATAAAAGAAAACCCTAAAACTGCCTTAAGTAAGAAAAAACAAAGCAAACCCTAACCCTAGCAAATCACATCCATCGGATCTACATCGACGGTGTTTATTACATGTCTTAGTATTTCGGCCATAACTTTTGACTCGGGTGTCCATTTGACATGCAAGAAGCATATGCACAAAGCTCTTAGTTTCTTAATGCCAAAAAAAAATTATATGGAAAACAAAGGATAAAGAAGGTTTTCACCATGTTGTTACTAAGTCAATGAGATTTACTTATGCTTGGATCAACCCAAGTAAATGGAGGATGATAATTACAAGATTTAGAACTAATTTAAATGTAAATTCTCCACTATTAGTAGTATTTAACATTTTTTATATTGAGGTTCTATTCACCAGCCAAAAAGATAAATTAAAATCCATATATACCCATCCAAGTTACTTTGAAATTATGGGCACACCTATTATTTATTTATTTTATTTTATTTTGAATTTACATGGTGGAATCGGTAGCCGACACGAATCTAGGTAGGTTGTCTAGATTTTATGGTCATCATAGTATTATGCATTTTTCACTCTAAAATCTACCACACAGTTCTTCATGCAGTCCACCCCTATAACCACCATACCACAGTCATTTTAAACCTTGTTGGAGCTAAATTTGACTCAACTTTAAAAACCCCAAATTTAATTTTTTGGTTTCAATCAAACTGCTAATACTGTTGATCATTGCTTAAGTTGTGAATAATTCAAATTTTTTCATTGGTTGGTTTGATAAAGTCTAACCTTAGCCTTTTTTTTAATAATATGGGCTTCATGGTATAAATCAAATTACCTCTAATGGTTAGGGAAGAAATTTTCAAATTAAAAACCTAAAGCTAAAGTTCGACCTTCATAAATATTTCCTTGGGCCTAAAATCGATTAATAAAGTCCTTAAATCATAAGTCGGTTAAACATTCACCATGGTCTCAAATTTTGAAAGGTCTAAGGTTAAAGCAAATATTAATTAATCAAAACCTAAGGGTATGCACCCCATCGAGCTAACAATCGAGCACCTTAGATTTAATCCAAGGGCCATGCTCGATCCAAAAAAAATTGGACAATGCTTAAATAAAATTGAACCAAAGGATAAGTCAAAAGTCAAGCCATGGTCAAAAAGTAAAAAGATCGCACCTTAAGCTTAATCGAACGGTAGCACGTCGTCTTTCATTAAATCGGATGAAAGTGCATTCAAAAAGTAGTCTGAAAGATAAGTCAAAGGGTCAATAAGGTTTGACCTAAGGATTAAAAATCGAGCATCTTTCATTAAATCGGATGAAAGCGCATCATCTTAAAAATTTGACGGACGCGCTTTCGTAATAAAACCCGAAGATTAAGTCATGAACCAATTAAATGAATGTGATTAAAGTCTTTACACCTTGACAAGATCAATAGATGTGCCGACCCCAAGATCAAATCAATGGCTATGCACTATCCAAAAATACGAAGCATTAAACATGAACCATAATGGTCAAAGGTTCAGATTAAATAGTGAGCAAGTCTAAAGAATAGGACGACAGCGCTCAATCATATTTAAAATCAAAGGTTGTGCATCCTCTAAGAGGTCAAAGGTTTAAGAAAAGTCATGATGGGTCAAGGTCAAGTTAAAATCAGAGCAGGTCCGACAGATCGGACGATCGTGCCCATGCGATATCCAGATCAACGGTCGTGCATGTTTCAAATTAATCACCTGTTAAAATTTAATATTAAAATAATGTGCCCCCTTGATTAATCATTGGGCAGGTTACCAAGATCAAACGACTGTGCTCAATCAGTTTTTTATCTAACGGTAGCGCGCTAATTGAAAATGCATTAAGGAGTGTGAAGATTCAAAAAAAATTAATTAATTATAATCATGTTATTAGCAAGGGTCTAATACATTAGCCAATTCCCCCCTTTCAGCTTAAACATGATTAGTATTATACGCCCTTGATTAAACTAACTTGCAGGTTGACTTAATCCGACGGCAGCGCTTGTCTCCACTCAGATCCAATGGTCGTGCCGAAATTGCGAATGGTAAGATGAAGACTAAGGTAAAGATAAATATTAATTGTGTTTAACAAGGGTATTACTATGTTGACTAATCCCACCTCCTTCGCCTTAATCATGATTAATAGAAAATCAATTTCTTTTACATTGATTATATGGTGGGCATCTTATTGGAAATCTAACGATAGCACCCAAATTGATCCAAAAATTGACGGTCATGAAGGCTTGTAGTGGCGGCAAAGGATTGAAAGCTAAATGAAGATGTTTTAATGGTACACAAATCGAACAGTGATGCTCGTTTCTCCTCCAGATCCAATGGTTCACATACGGGAAGATAACCGAAGGTTAAACTAAGCATTATTATTTCAAAAGATTGATTAATTGACCCAAGGTACATAGGGACTCCTCTCATTTATTAAAAACTATGTGCATTTGCATGATCCAAAGATCGTGCCTCACAACCGTAAGATCTAACGACGATCATAAAAAAAAAAAGCCCGTATCATATGTTACCATCAATTAATACGAGTTGTTAAGGTTTGAAAATATAAGGATTAAACATTGGATAACCATGATTAATTGAAGACCATAAAACACGTTATGTCAAGTGTAAATATGCAGCTAGGTACATTAACCATCATGCAGGTCTCGGGATATCAACGGTAGTGCACGATTCAAAGGTAAAACCAAATGTAAGTCTAAAATAGATGCCTGATTAATCAAATATTTAAACATTATTAAAAAGGGCATTAACATATTAGTAATCAATATCTTCATCTTGATTAAACAAATGAAATTGTTCAAAGCATGTGTCTTTTAACTATCTAACTTACAAGTTTTTTTATCTAATAAAGCGGTACAATAAAGGCTGTTCGAGCGACCGAACGTGGTCAAAAATCTAAACCAATAAATACGAAGATATAAATAAAAATCAAATCACCATTGACTAACATCTTCAAAGCTTTAGAAACTAATATGCTTGTAGGTTTAAAAGTACCAAAAACCACCATGACAAAACCTGTGAAGATCGCAAACCAAAAAAATTGGTAAAATCACCCGTAAGAAAGATTCAAAGGACCAAGCCTCCAAATAAAGGTGATTACTTCACATAAATGCCTACAACATTATCAAGGTAGGAATCAAAGAAGTGACTCATTCACAACAAGGTACACTGAAAGACATTATGAAAATCAATAGCCAAGATGGAGTCAAGATAGTACGCACATAAGCTATGAATCCAAAAGAATACTCATGGAAGGAAAGATTCAAAGAAATCAAAGAAAACCCCGTGTACAGTACCTTGTTAAGAACAAAGTAAACCAAATAAAAGATAAATCCTGATGCTCAAGCATGCCACTAGATCGTGTATGTCTCACAGGAATAATGGTGTACCACAAGATAAGACTACAAAGCATAGTCACTGGCTTATAAATAAGAGATAATAGGGAAGAGCTAAGAGCATCAGTAAAGAGAAACAATGGAATACAAGGAATACAAATGTATTCAATTTTTGTTCTGCAAATACTTAAGGCAAAGGATGTACAAGAAGAAAAGCATGGTTTCGATTTTCAAAAAACCATTCAATCCGTACTTCGACAGAATATAGTTACCATGGAAGCACTTCGACGAAGTATAGTTATGGAAGCAAATTATAGATGTTTCCAGATCTTGTTGTCTATTCCCATTTTCTTCCTACTTACCACTGCCCTCCTCCTCCTAGATCTTCCTCCTTGACCATCCTGACATTTTTCCTAGTATGTCACCCTCGCGCACTACCGCTTATTACCATTTACCCCTCGTTAGTCCATCCATCAGACCCTCACCATCCTCACTTCTTCACTCTATCTCATGATCAATGCAGCTCCATTTGTTTGCCACTGGCATGCCACCCCTTGTCTTCACCATTACATTGAGTACCCCTCCGTTCCTTGTCTAGAATTCACAATAACAGCTTGGTCGGTCCCTAACAACCAAGCATAGTGGCCAGGACAAGCAAAACAAAAGAAAAAATATAATGTTGAATCCTTAGTTTCTAGGGCCAACCAAAGAGAGCAAAAAGGCTAAATTAAAATAACAAAGAGCTCCCTTCAGTCTAGAGAAGAACCTTAATAGTCAGTTCAGAGCCACGCCAATTGGATAGCACACAGAATAGATTCAATCAGATGCTGCCAAGTGTACAACCAGAATTCAACCAGAAATAATAGAATCAAGAACCAGCAGCTATAAAAGGAAGCAGGTAGGTCTGGATTCTGCATCAAGCAATTAGAGAATATCATTTTTTTTTAGGTATACTTGAGTGCCCTGTTAGTTGTGTTGTATTTATTTGTGTCTATTTTCTTTTATTCATTCTTTCTTCCTCCCCTTGCTTTGCAGGATTGTGATAGGAAAGCATTCAAGAAGTTGAGATCATTTCCTACCTTCTTGAGCCTAGGATTCAGAGACTCTACTGTTACCAGATTGGAACGAGGAGAGTTGGAGACACCTGTTACACTATTTGAGCAGAGTTATCTCCATTGTATTGATGTATTTCTTTAAGAAAAATAGAGTTAAAAGGCATCCTTCCCACTTTGCATGTAATATTTTATGAAATCAATACAATTCTGGGTTTTATTCATGTCATATATTTGTCATTGTACTGTGTGTCACTGTGTAATGGGTTACATTATTTGAACACATTATATATGTTTCTTTCATTGGTTAACTCTTGATTTTATTGTGATATTCGAATGAGATTAAGAACGCCAATTTTCTTCTCCCCTTCTCTCTGTTTCATATTAAAATTGTTGTTAAATTGCTATAACAACCCAATGAATCTAGGCACTGGTCTACATAAGGCATAATAGTTGGTTATTTTCATGCTTGGTCATTTTAATAAGAATACTTATAGTTTAATATAAATCTAGAGCATACAAATTAGAAGTTTAATTAAATAATTGTTGTTGGGGTTTCCTTACCCATTCTACCATCTTCTTTAGCAATATTCGGGTTTAGAAGAACATGAGGCAGGTCGACTAGAGCCTGTAATAGCTCGTTGATTTCAAAAAAAATCTTGTACAATTGATTTCCTACGGATGCAAGCAGTTCCAATAGTTTTTTGGTGTTGTTGTTAGGGAGGACTTCTTAGAAAGATTCAATTATCTTCTTAAAAGTTTTCTTCAACGATTATTTTTAATCAACGGATGACCAGTTAAAGTAAAGAACCAACATTTTAATTTTCACTTTGTTAGAAGTTCTTTATTTTTCTTATGTCCGTAGTTTATGCCTTGAAGTAAGTTCTTTATGTTCTTGATTTTCTTGAAAATTCTCGTTTCTTGATTTTCTTGAAATTTCTCTTTGTTAGCATATCTTAGTGATATCTTATTTATTTCATTATTTAGTTTTCATTTTAGGCGTATTGTTATTTTCTATAACAATCCCTATTTTTACCTCGGGTGGTTCCACAACCTCCGGGTTTATTTTCAGCTGCCAATGTATTATTTAAATGTTGCTTCCATAATGAAATACAGTTCGCATTTCAACATGGCATCAGAGCCAGAAGGGTGAGAGAGAGAGGAGGCGGAAGCTGGCTGGTCTTGCCTGGAGAAAAGTTTTTTTTTGCAGGAAGCGGAAGGTTGCAGGTCTATTTTTTTTCCAGCGCTGGTCTGGGAAATTTTTTTTCCCAGCGCTGGACTGTGCGTGTTTTTTTGTTGAGCATGCATTTAAAAAAAAAAAACACTCAGGCCCCCCCTGCGCTACGCACCTCCTGTGCGTATTTTTTCTCTTCGACGCCCCCTCGCACATGATCTTAAAAAAAAAAAAAAAATTCGTGCCCCCCACGCCATGACGTGATTAAAATTCACGCGCGGCCGTGTCAAGCGCCACCCCCCCCCTCGTGCGTGATCTATAAAAAAAAAAAAAATTCGCGCTCCCCCCACCGCGATGTGATTAAAATTCACGCGCGGCCGCGTCAGGCGCCACCCCCCCCGTCGCGACGTGATTACAAATCACGCACAGCCGTACCACGTGCCACCCAACCCCCACCCCCTCGCACCGTCGGGTGATTATTTTTTCATGCGACGTGCGTCGCGTCCCCCCCTCCCCTACGTCACATGCGTGGTGTGACGCACGACGCGCGACAGCTGCAGCCACGGACACAAACAACCGCCGCAGCCACCTGCAGCAGTAGCAACCGCGATCGCGGGCTGTCCAACCGCCGACCGCCTGTTGTAGCCGCAGGCTGTCTAACCGCAGGCCGCTTGCTGCAGCCGCGTGCTGCGGACGCCACCACCAGCCACGGAGGAAGCCGTGGCCAGGAAATCGCACATAGGCAAAGGGCTGGGGACCCTCCTCAAATAGGAGGGGGTCCCTGATCCTTTCGAATCAGCCTGCTAGTCCACCTGGTGGTGGACTGTGCGGTAAGGCTCAGGGAGCCTGCAGGTCGGGGGTTCAAATCCCGCCGACTCCCCCTTGGAGAAAAAAAAAAGGTAAAAAAAAAATTTTCTAAATTTTTTTTTAATTATTATTATTTTTAGTTAAATTAAAATTTTAATTTTAATTTATTTTTCTATAGTTTTAAAACTATATAAATTAAAATTTGATTTTAATTTATATTTTCATAGTTTTTTAAACTATATAAATTAAATTTTTTTTTTTTAACTTTAAAAATATATAATAATTATTAAAAAAAATGCTTTGTTAAAGAAATTTTTTTTTCCGAGGGTATTTTTTTTTCCAAAAATCACAGGGGGGAAAGTGAGTAATTTTTTGAAAAGCAATTTTGGCATTATTGTAAAGGTGCATTTTCGGCTGCGCCCGACACCTAGTGGGTTATTTCTGTGGGCACTTTTATGTTGTATGTTGCATATTTCATTTTTTGCACTATAACATTAAAAGTTAAAATGAAATTCACTCCTAAGTCCCCGAAATAATTAAAACCCATCCGTGCAATTTATTGCACTACAGCGTTCGGTATTTGTGATACCTCTGGCCAGCACTTACAGGTAAAGTTGTCGTGATTGCGCTACTGTATCCGCCGCCTAATATAGCTACCAAAACGACGTCTGAGCTTGTTCTCTATAAATCGTCGGGGAGAGATAAGTTTGCCATTTTGCATTTTTTTACTCCATCCATTCCCTAATAGTTCTTGTGTTTAGGCGTAAATCCTGACGAAAGTTCTGAAATCCAAAGTGTTTAGGGGAAGTTACGCCCCACGCATGAGGATTGCAGACTTTCTATGGTAGGTGCCATCAACAAGACTATTCCCTTTCAGTACTGCTTAAGTTCCACGTATCGTATGATCTCTAAAAATTACCTATAGTTTCCCTCACGTAAGGGCGGGTGATTTTTTTTTATCTTTCAAAATACCTATAGTTTCCCTCACGTAAGGGCGGGTATTTTGTACGGTATAATGGCCTAGCAAAAGGTATATAGAAAGGGGGACCAATTGGTGTTATAAGGAACCTTCACCATGTCTACAAAATTAATGACTGATTCTCATCAGTTGTTGAAAGGTCCTAATTACACACCATGGAAAAACAAGATGAAGGCTATCCTAGTCATGGATGACTTATGGGATGTTGTATCTAGAGCAACAACAAGACCTTCATCTGCTGCTGGTGCTACAGCTCCATCTACTGCTCAAAGAGACTTTGACAAGCTAGACAACAAAGCAAAGGTGCTCATTTTGCTTGTTGTGGCTGATGAAGTTCAACCCCATATTGTTGACTGTGCAAATAGTAAAGAGGCATGGGATGCCCTTAATACTATCTATGAGGGAAAGAATGATTCCACTATTCTATTTCTTCAATCTCAATTACATAGTCTAAGCATGAAGCAGGGGGAGACAGTTGAATTTTTTCTTTGCAGAGTGTCAGAATTGAAAGCAAAGTTGAATTCTTTAGGAGAACCAGTTGAAGATAAGCTCCTTACCTCAATTGTATTGAGAGCTTTACCTGATTCTTATCGAGTGTTGATTACTTCCCTTCAGGTGTCACAACGAAAAGTTACTTTTGTAGAATTGGTTAATATGCTTCAAGAGGAGGAGGCACGCCAACTACAATGAGATGATTCTTCTAACACTGCCCTCTACATCAACAGGAAAGGGCAAAACCAGAAGAAGGGTAATTTTTAGAAGGGAGGGAATTCACAAAAGGATTCAAAAGGGAAACAAACTCAACAACCTCAACAAAAAAAGTGCTATTGCAAGATCTGTGACAAAGAAGGTCATGATACAAATAGATGTTGGCATAAGAATAAACAATCAAAATAGAAAGGCCGAAACAAACCACAAAAGAACAAACAACAAGTGAATGTTGTTGTTGAAGAATCTGACATGGATTCTGAGAGAGCCCACAAAGTTCTCATGACTACCACAGTGTCCAAGCAGAGGGATCCTATCTGGTATGTTGATTCTGGAGCCAGTAAGCACATGACTGGTGACAAATCATGGTTTGAGTCTTTTGAGGCCAAAGAGGGCAAACCTGTCACTATTGTCGATGATAAAACCTACAAGGTTTAGGGAGAAGGTACTGTTTTAGTCACTCTTCCTGATGGCAAGTGTCATATTGACAAAGTTCTCTATGTTCCAGGATTGGCAAACAATTTGTTGTCAATCACACAGATTCTGGACAAAGATATGGTTGTGCACTTTAGTGTTGAGGGAGGCAAGAAGTGTTGTTCTATTACCAGGAGGGGTAAGAACATTGCCACTACTTCATATAAGCATGGCTTATTTGCCTTAGATGCTATCTCTACTCCACATGTTGCCATGACAGTCTCTACAAAGGAGGCAACTTCCCTATGGCACAAGAGATATGGACATTTGAGTTCTGGTTACTTACTTGAGTTAAGTAAGTATGAAATGGTAAAAGGTCTTCCTTCCCTTTCTACCACTTTACCAGCTTTGCTCTGACTTCTTGGTAGGAAAGCAGCATAGAGTGCCTTTTGAAAGGAGCTCTACAAGAGCAAAGAAACCTCTGGAGTTGATTCACACCGATCTGTGCGGTCCCTTCACTCCCAACAGTTATGGGGGTAAGAGGTATTTTTAGTTATTCATAGATGATTACTCATGAAAGATGTGGGTATTCTTTCTTCAACTGAAATCTGAAGCATTTGGCTTCTTTCAACAATTCAAGAAATCTGTTGAAAAGGAGTCAGGGACTTCTATAAAGACCCTCCACTCAGATCGAGGGGGGGAGTTCACCTCTAAAGAATTCTCTGAGTTCTTGAAAGAAAATGGGATCACACGATAGTTAACTACTGCATATACTCCTCAACAAAATGGAGTTGTTGAAAGGAGGAATCGTTCCATCATGGAAATGGTTCGTTGCATGCTCACAAGAGCTAGGATTGAGCAACTATATTGGGCAGAAGCTGTCACCACAACAGTATATCTATTGAATAGGGCACCCACAAAGGCTCTACAAGGAATGACTCCACAAGAAGCATGGAGTGGTAGGAAACCCTCCATTTCTCATCTACGCATTTTTGGATGTAAAGCTTTCATGCACATACCAAAAGAGAAAAGGAAGAAGCTAGATGAGAAGACATTGAAGTGTATTCTTCTTGGGTATGATGAGCACTCTAAGGGTTATCATTTGATTGATCCCTTAACCAAGAAGATACACATCAGTAGAGATGTAGTTTTTGATGAGGCTTTCACATCAGAACCCACATCAGATGTATACCTAGACCTTGTGGAACCTAAGGTTGATAAATCTCCTTCCTCAAAAGTTGGAGGTCCATCTTCATCTTCTTCAACACCTCAGAAGAAGAATCCAAAGTGGTATACAAATACAATCAAAGACTCTAAGCTATCCACTCCACCAGATTTGACATTGGATAGGCCTCGTACTCGCAGCATGGCTCGACAGGAGAAAGCTGCAACAGAGAATACTGGGGTTGATGAGCTGTGTCAATCTTTTGAGGAACTTTCTATAGATCCAGAGAGAGATACAGAAGATATGGATATTGATAGTGACAGGGTATTTATGTCTTCCATAGACGATCTTGAACCCGCATCAGTGCAAGTTGCTCTTGGTGAGCCTCAGTGGAAGGCTGCTATGGATGCAGAGTATAAGTCTTTGATGAAAAACAAAACTTGGAAGCTTGTCGATCTGCCATACGAAAAGAAGCCCATAGGCTGCAAATGGGTGTATAAAGTGAAGTATAAGGTAGATGGTACAATAGATAAGCATAAGGCCCGACTTGTTGCAAAGGGCTATGCTCAAAGAGAAGGCATTGACTATGAGGAAACTTTTGCACCTAACTGCTCGGATGACAACCATTCGAGTTCTTTGTGCTATGGCAACGCAATATGGGTGGAAAGTACACCAAATGGATGTCAAGAGTGCTTTTCTAAATGGTGATCTCCAAGAAGAAGTCTACATGACTCAACCGAAAGGATTTGAAGTGGAAGGCCAACAACAGAAAGTTTGCAGATTGGTAAAATCCTTATATGGTTTGAAACAAGCCCCTCGGGCTTGGTATATAAAAATGGATCATCACCTTTTGTAGCATGGTTTTAAGAGATGTCCGTCAGATGCAAACCTCTATTTTAAGAAACAAGGTTCTGAAATAGTGTTGCTTGTACTCTATGTTGATGATCTGCTCATTACAGGGAGTTCAGAAACAATGATTTCTACTGTCAAAAGAGACTTGTGTCAATATTTTGAGATGTCAGATCTCGGACTTCTCCATTATTGTCTTGGTCTGGAAGTCAGCCAGAAGGAGCACTCCATCAAAGTGTCTCAAAAAAAATATGCCAAGACCCTATTGGAAAAATATCGCATGACTGATTGCAAGCCAATGTCTACTCCGATGGAAACAAGAATTCAGTTATCACGATATGATGATTCACCTCAGGTAGATGGTACTCTCTATCGCCAATTGATTGGGAGTCTCATATATCTGACCAACACTAGGCCAGATATCGTATTTGTTGTCAACTATCTTTCGAGGTTCATGCAGGAGCCTAAGACTACACACTGGAAAGCAACAAAGCGCGTTCTTCACTATGTCCATGGCACAATGGAATATGGCCTAGAATATAAGAGGAACAACAAATTCTTCTTATAGGGATACACGGACTCCGACTATGCCGGATCATATGATGACCGTAAATCAACTTCAGGATATTTGTTTCATCTTGGATCTGGCCCTGTCTCTTGGCACAACAAGAAGCAACAAGTGGTTGCTATTTCATCAACAGAGGCAGAATATCACGCCGCACGTGAAGCTGTGTGCGAAGTGATATGGTTGCGTCGCATCCTCACAAGTATGGGTCTTCCATCAAAATCTCCAATACACTTGTTCTATGACAACATGGGTGTTTTGAATCTTGTCAAGAATCTAGTACATCATGAAAGAACCAAGCACATTGACACACAATGTCACTTCATTCGAGACGAAGTTCCAAGGCACCGAATTCAGCTTCAAGCACATTCCCACCAATGCTCAAGTTGCAGACATTTTCACTAAGGCACTTGCACGTGTCAAATTTGAATTGTTTCGCAGCTCTCTTTGTATTACCAACTGATGTAATCAGGGGGATATTAGTAGTTCTTCAATTACATAAATAATGTAATAAGGGGGGATGTTAGCATATCTTAGTGATATCTTATTTATTTCATTATTTAGTTTTCATTTTAGGCGTATTGTTATTTTCTATAACAATCCCTATTTTTACCTCGGGTGGTTCCACAACCTCTGGGTTTATTTTCAGCTACCAATGTATTATTTAAATGTTGCTTCCATAATGAAATACAGTTCGCATTTCAACACTCTTTCTTGATTTTCTTGATCTTCCCCAAGAACCCACTCCTGTGAGGATGGGATATAATATCAATCATTCTTGATAAGAGTATACGTTGTTATTTCTGCACCCCAGTGCTGGCGACTCTGTTGGACGAACCCAGAAGAAAAATACAAAAAAAAGAGAGAACAAAACGTGTTGGCGAACACCAGGAGAAGTGGTAAGGAGCTATTCCCGAAACTCGAAAATCTAGAGGTATTTATACATACCCAGAAATCACCATTTTTTAAGAATTCTACATATTATAGTAGATCTAATTCTAGCGGTAAAAAGTATGTAAAGAAAATCCAGAATATTATTACTACTGATATTACTGTTGATGAACGTTTAAATCATGTTATAGAAGATATATGCAATTGTTCTCATCATACAATAAATAGTAATACTACAATAGATAATCATTCTGATTACATTCAAACTGCCCAGACCCATACCACCGTAGGTACTACATCTATGAAATTAAATTCAACAGTAGCTATGGCTCAGGGTAATATTCATTTGTGGAGAACTAACAGATATAGGCCTTTTGTATTACCAATAAATTTAAATGCCTTACCCAGTAAAGCTCACAAATACCTCCCTAAGTTTTTAGGAAATAATGCAGTAACTGGAGAGGATCATATCAAAAGTTTCTTATATGCAATGGATAGTCTGGAAGTTGAACATGAAGATGTAGTATTAAGACTGTTTCTGCAGACTTTAGAAAAAGATGCTAGAGAATGGTTTAATTCCCTTCCTAACAATGATATCCCAGACTTCACCAAAATGGAAGAGGTGTTCCTAAAGAAGTATGGTGAAAGGAAAAATGAACAATCATTGTTAACTAAGCTAGCCACTATGAAGAAGAAAGAAAATGAGGTTGTTAGTGATTTTAACAAAAGATTTTCAAAAACAAGAAACAAAATCCCTGCCAACCTCAGGCCTAGTGATATTTAGTCTATTTGTTTTTATAAGAATGCTTTTCAAGGAGAGTTTAACTATGAATTAAGGCAAGAACAAGCCACTACCATTGATGGTTGTATGGAAAAAGCAATGGATATAGAAAGAAATATGCTTGACAGTGGTAAGATGAAGCCTTATTCTTTAGAAGTTAACATGCCTGAGAGAAAACCTAAGAGAGTGGCTTTTGATATACAAAGAAGAACTGAAATTGATCCTGTGGAGAAGTTGACTAGTCAAATGACAGAAATGTTCAACAACATGAGTAACAAGTTAGCAAGAATTGAAATAAATGGAAATAACAGTGAATCTTCACAGACAGAGTGACCACATGTTGACAACCATCCCCCATTTAAGAAAAATTACAACAAGAATTGGGGAAACAACAATGGTTTTGAAGAAGGGAATAGGAATAGGGGTAATGGGAATAACAACTGGAAAAATAGAGATTCTGACAAGGATCAGAACAATGTCCCTAACCCAATGCCATCTGCCAATGTAGCCGAAGGTTTTCCTTATTTTTGCTCTACTTGTGATGCACCCCATAACCCCGATGCATGTGGAATACACCTGAGTGATCAATGTAATGTAGATATGCATGCAGAATCAGAGGAAGATATAAGAATCAATGCATGTTGGTCCATTGAAGATGAATCCAGAGAAAGGTTGTTTGAAGAAGACATGGATAAATATGCTTCAAATCATCATCCTCAGATCTTAGTAACTGAAGGAACTAAAATCTTGCAAAAGTCACATGAGTCAAGATATGATAATATGAAGCAAGGGAAATTGATTCCCACTTCTCAAGAGGTTGAAGAATTAGAGGCAACCCATGTTTTAAATTTAAGGAATAGAACAGTCCCTGAAAGAATAGAGAAATTATCTACAAATGAAACAAGAAGACAAACTTTCACCAATAAAAATATCAGTAAAGAGAAAACTGATAGGAACCCTAACAAAATTACTCCTGAGGTAATAGAATCAACAGAAGAAGTTCCCAAAGAAGAAAGTAATAAACCATTGGATATAAAGAAGATAGAATTTGATGCTGGGTCAGAACTCAGTAAGCAAAAATTTAATATCACATTTGGTGAACTTATGAAAGTTCAAACATACAGAGAACAAGTATGCAAAGCTTTTGGATTAGTAGAGCAGAAAGAAGACCCTACTTGTCATGCTGCTAGACAAAATCAACATGATACAAGATCACCATCTTCTATCAGACCCTTCTACGTGTCATTAAGATATAATTCAGATGAAGGGGAAAGATATGTGATTCATAATTGCATGCTTGACAATGGAGCTTCACATAATATCATGCCTAAGTTAATAGCTGACCAAATGGGATTAATCTGTACTAGAGATTCTGCCCCTATTTCTGTAATGGACAACAGACAAATTCCCTATGTAGGGGTGATAACTAGATTATTAGTTTTCCTAGACCAACACCCCAAAAAGGGCATTGTCATGGATGTAGCAGTAGTTGATGTTGACCCATTCTTCTCACTATTACTCAGTAGGCATTGGGCAGAACAACTAGGGGGATCAATACAACTAGACTGGTCTTATGCTACCATCCCCATATCAGATAAGGAGAATATAATTTTGAGAAGGGAACCATTCAACAAACACTCCATAGAGTTAATTCAAATAGATGAAACCATGATTAACTTAGTTAACTCTATGGAAGAAAAAGGGATGGGAGTCTATTCAATATGGCACAACCCATTCCCGATGGAAGTACCAGATGCAAAGAACATGGATCCAGAAGATATGAGAATAACTGATGCTGAATCAAATCGAGTATTAACCCAAGAAATGTGGACCATGTCATTTGATGGGGCTAAATCCCAATCTGGAGCAGGTGCAGGTGTAAATTTGATTGATATTAAAGGAAATTACCTTGGTATCCCTTACAGATTACAATTTCCTTGCACAAACAATGTAGCTGAGTACGAAGCTTTACTATTAGGGCTAAGGAAAGCAAAAGAGTTAGGTATTAACTACTTAACTGTAACAAGAGATGCATAACTTATTATACTACAAATAAAAGGCAAATATCAGACCAAGCATCCTAGACTTAAGCAATATAGAAATGCAGTACTGGAAGAAATTGATAAATTTTTGGCTTTCAATATTTCATATATTCCTAGAGAACAAAATCATGTTGCAGATCTCTTAGCTGTGAATGCCTCAGGTCTAGATCACCCAGAAATAACTACAAAATATATGGACAGATTTCCAACTATCTCAGTCTATAAACCTTCTATGCCAGATAACATAGTCTATCTTCAGGTCTTTCAAGATGATATAGATATTAAGGATTTTATGACTTTGCAAAATCAGTATGCAGATGTCATCTATGATGAAAAAGATGAAGAAAAGCTAAAAGATCAAATAGGAGAACCAGTAGAAGTAATCCAGTTGAAAACTAATAGAATACCCAAAGGATTGGTGTCTCTTGAAAGCCTATTTGATGATTTTGACAAAGCCTATAAACCTATATGTAGAGAAGTGATATCTGAGGATATTAATATTGGCTCAATGAAAGAACCCAGAATAGTGAAAGTAGACATGGCACTACCTACTAAAGAAAAAGCTGGATATATCAATTTCCTAAAAAAGAACAAAGAACATTTTTCTTGGACCTATGAAGATCTCAAAACTTTCAAAACGGATGTGATGACACATATAATACCCTTGAAAGAAGAGGCCAAGCCATTTAGACAAAAATAGAGAAAGTACAATCCAACTCTGCACCCAGTAATGCAAAAAGAGGTTCAAAAATTGTTGGACTCCAAGATAATAAGAAAAGTCAGATTTTCCTCCTAGATATCCAACTTAGTACCAGTTAGGAAAAAGAATGGGGACATTAGACTATGCGTGGATTTTAGAAATTTAAACAAGAGCTCACTAAAAGACAATTACCCATTGCCTAACATGGAACAACTGCTGCAAGCAGTAGTAGGTTCAACTAGATTGTCCCTGTTAGATGGATTTTTAGGGTACAATCAAATTTTGATAAATCCAGAAGATAGACACAAGGCAACATTCACCACACCCTGGGGCACATTTGAATATTTAAGAATACCTTTTGGATTGATGAATGTAGGTGCTACTTTCCAAAGAGCGATGGACTTTGCTTTCAAAGGACTAATGTTCAAAATTGTAGTAGTGTACTTAGATGATATCACAATTTTTTCTAAAAATCCAGAAGATCATCTAGAACATTTGACTGCAGTTTTTGCCCGGTGCAAGGAATTTGGAATCTCTCTAAATCCAAAAAAATGCATATTTGGAACTACACAAGGAAAATTGCTAGGTCATATAGTTTCAGAAAAGGGAATAAGCATTGATCCATAAAGGATAGAAGCCATTTCTAAAATTGCCCCACCCAAGAATCTAAAAGGGGTAAGGTCATTCTTTGGAAAAATAAATTTTATCGGAATATTTGTCCCAAATTTTGCAGAAATGACCAAACCCATAAATGATATGGTGAAGAAAACTGGAGAAATAAAATGGACATTAGAAAATATGGAAGCATTTAACAAGATCAAAGAAGCCATATCAACCACACCAGACCCTAAGTTGCCCTGATTATGCAAAGGATTTTAATATCTACTCCTATGCATCTGAACACTCTATTGCTACAATCCTTTCACAAAAATATGAATAAAATAATGAAAGGTCAATAGCCTTTATAAGCTCAGGACTAAAAGGAGCAAATATCAAATACACCTCCAACACAAACATGCTTCAAGAACAACAAGAGAAAAAACAAAAGAGAAAAAAAAAAAAAAAAAAATTAGCTAAATTGTTGGCTAACAAAGAAGAAGGAGGATCTAAAAATATTCTTACCATAGATTAGACATATGATGACAGAAGAATAATAATGAAGAATGCAAATGGTATGAAGAAAATTTTTCTTATCTACAAACTCTATCATTCCCCAAAAACATGTCAATAAATAGAATGAGGTTAGTCAAACTTCAAGCTCAAAAGTATTATATACAAAATGGAGTATTATATTGGAAACATCCTGATGGAGTATTATTAGTCTGCTTATATGAAAGAGAAGTCCCAAAAATAATTAATGAATTTCATAATGGTTTCTGTGGAGGACATTTTGCTCCAAGAGCTACAGCTAATAAAATCATGAGAGCAGGATATTATTGGCCATCCCTTTTTAAGGATGTATATAAATATGTTAGGAATTGTCATAACTGCCAAGTTTTTATAGGGAAAAAGCATCTACCAACCATGCCCCTCAAGCCAGTAATCATTGAAGCACCTTTTTCTCAATGGGGCATTGACCTGATTGGAGAGATCAAGCCTAATTCATCTGGCCAACATAAGTGGATCATAACTGCAATAGATTACTTCACAAAGTGGGTGGAAGTTGCACCTTTGAGAACATCTACATCTGCTGCAGTCATCAGATTCATAGAGGAAAATATCTTGACCAGGTATGGAGTTCCTAAAAATCTTGTAACTGATAATGCTCAATATTTTGTGTCATATGAAATGGTAGAATTTTGTGCTGAATATGGAATTGAATTATCTCATTCTGCTAATTATTATCCCCAAGGAAATGGTCTAGCCGAGTCATCAAATAAAAATGTAATAACAAGAATAAAAAGGTCATTAGGCAAAAACAAAAGGGGATGGGACAATGAACTTAAATTTGCTTTATGGGCTGATAGGTTGTCTGTTAAAATAAATACAGGAAGAACCCCCTATGAGATGGTTTATGGAGAAAAAGCCCTACTGCCCCCAAAAATGGAAAAAATGGCACTTTTCCATTTTATTGCAAGATCATGAAAACCCCGATCCCATTCAGAGAAGGCTTGACCAAATTGTCTTGCTAGAAGAACAAAGAAGAGAGACCCTCAATAGAATGATGGAACAAACCCAGAAAACTGTAAAATTGTTTAATAAGAAAGCCAAGGGTACTCCTTTTTCTCAAGGAGATATAGTCATCTATTGGGATCCTAAAAATGATAAGCATGGTGAAAAGGGTAAGTTTGAACCTAAATGGATTGGCCCATACCAAATTGCCCATGTTATCAATCAGAATACTTACAAGCTACAGAATTTGTAGGGAGAAATAATGGCTATCCCTATTAATGGCCAACACCTCAAAATGTACAATCCCTATTGAAGGTGTACTTACAAAAAAGTATTACAAAAAAAATAGAAAAACAAAAATCCAAAAATAGAGTGGTGTATTTTGTTTATTAGTTAAGCTTCCCTTTTGTTCTTGAATAATTTTGAGTTTATTGTACACATGATATCTTAGTTTGATGAGTATATCTAACTGTTTATTCCACCAAAGACAATAAAAAAAAGGGGATTTATTTTAGATGTTGATGAGCTTTACAATTCTATCAAAAATGAGTGTTTATGCAATAGTTGTTTGATATGAGATAAAACAGATAGAAAACAAAGCTGATTGAAACATCATGTCAAGCCTCACATTACAAATGATACTTAAAGTGACTTCAAAGGTCCAAAGAACTGAGTTATCTTTGAGAGGGTAGTTGAGCCAAAAATTATTACACTCATATTTTATAGCCAGAAACTAATCCTCAACTCGGGCATACTTATTGCACAATTTGCTTATATATCCAAACACTTCTCTCACGAGAAAGAAAAATAAAAAATAAAGTAAAATTGAGTCACTGCTTGAGATATCTTGGAAAACCTCTACCGGGGCTATAGACGCTTGACTGGCAGTAGGGTAAAACTAAGATGGGATTAGAAGCAACTCCACCGAGGCTATAGACGCCTGACTGGCAATGGAGCCCTGTAGAATGGTGAAAATTTTTAAAGAGTGAAATCACATATTAGGCTTGGCTATTTTGCTCAGATATGGTAAAGTTCTGAAAGATTTAGAAATCCAAAAAAGAATGCACAAACACACACATGGGAAAAAATATGATGAGACAAATGGCTGTGACAAAATCTGTGTAATCATATCTTATGACTTAGCTAAAACAAGCATTACAATATTTCAAAATAAAACTCATTGATTTCTAAAATTTCTAACCTTTGTTTCCAAATTGAATGAAAAGGGATCTACAGTTTTTCATACTCTACTTGCTTTGATATCATGTTATTCATACATTTTTTAGTATATATATAAAAAAAAAATGATGAAGAAAAGAAAGAAAAAGAGGAAGGAAGTTTTTTTGTTATGCATTTCAAGTTTTGCTTAGCAATCAAAATTTTGTTGTTTTTTGTTAATATTTTTGCAAAATAAAACCAGGAGATTCTGTGGTTCTCAAGTGCTTCATGTTTTCAACACATTTTCCCAGTCAGAGCCTATGTTGGAGCCAAATTTGACTCAACTTTGAAACCCCCAAATTTAAATTTTTGGTTTCAATCAAACTGCTAATACTGCTGGTCATTGCTTAAGTTGTTGTGAGTAATTCAATTTTTTCATTGGTTGGTTTGATAAAGTCTAACCTTAGCATTTTTAATAATGTGGGCTTCATGGTATAAATCAAAGTACCTCAAATGGTTAGGGAAGAAATTTTCAAATTAAAAACCTAAAGCCAAAGTCCGACCTTCATAAATCTTTCCTTGGGCCTAAAACCGATTAATAAAGTCCTTAAATCATAAGTCGGTTAAGCATTCACCATGGTCTCAAAATCTGAAAGGTCTAAGGTTAAAGAAAATATTAATTAATCAAAACCTAAGGGTATGCACCCCGCTAAGCTAACAATCGAGCACCTTAGATTTAATCCAAGGGCCGTGCTCGATCCAGAAAAAATCGGACGACAACGCTTTAATAAAATCGAACCAAAGGATAAGTCAAAAGTCAAGCCATGGTCAAAAAGTAAAAATATCGCACCTTAGGCTTAATCGGACGGTAGCGCATCATCATGAATAAATCTAATGGAAGCGCATTCAAAAAGAAGTCTGAAAGATAAGTCAAAGGGTCAATAAGGTTTAACCTAAGGTTTAAAAATCAAAGATCTCTCATTAAATCGAACGAAAGCGCATCGTCTTAAAAATCCGATGGATGCACTTTTGAAATAAAACCCGAAGGTTAAATCATGAACCAATTAAATGAATGTGATTAAAGTCCTTGCACCTTCAACAAGATCGACAGACGCACCGACCCCAAGATCAAATCAACGATGATGCACTGTCCAAAAAGTCGAAGCATTAAACATGAGCCATAATGGTCAAAGGTTCCGATTAAATAGTGAGTAAGTCTAAAGAATCAGACGATAACGCTCAATCATCTTTAAAATCAATGGTTGCACGTCCTCTAAGAGGTCAAAGGTTTAAGAAAAGTCGTCATGGGTCAAGGTCAAGTTAAAATCAAAGCAGGTCCAACAACAGTATACAGATCAACGGTCGTGCATGTTTCAAATTAATCACCTATTAAAATTCAATATTAAAAGAATGCACCCCCTTTATTAATCGTCGAGCAGGTTACCAAGATCAAACGGCTGTGCTCGATCAGTTTTTAATCTAACGGTGGCGTGCTAATTGAAAATACATTAAGGAGTGTTAAGATTCAGAAAAAATTAATTAATGATAATCATGTTATTAGCAAGGGTTTAATACATCAGCTAATTTTCCCCCTTTTTGGCTTAAACATGATTAGTATTATACACCCTTGATTAAACTAACTTGCAGGTTGACTTAATCCGACGGTAGCGCTTGTCTCCACTCAGATCCGATGGTCGCGCCAAAATCACGAATGGTAAGATGAAGACTAAGGTAAAGACAAATATTAATTGTGTTTAGTGAGGGTTTAATACGTTGACTAATCCCCCCTTTCACCTTAATCATGATTAATAGAAAATCAAAAGTTTTTACATTGATTATATGGTGGGCATCTTATTGGCAATCTAACGATAGCGCCCAAACTGATCCAAAAATCGACGGTCGTGAAGGCTTGTAGTGGCAGAAAAGGATTGAAAGCTAAATGAAGACGTTTTAATGATACACAAATTGGACGGCAATGCTCATTTCTCCTCCAGATCCAACGGTGCACATACGGGAAGATAACCGAAGGTTAATCTAAGCATTATTATTTCAAAAGGTTGATTAATTGACCCAAGGTACGTAGGGACTCCTCTCATTTATTAAAAACTATGTGCATCTGCATGATCCAATGATCGCGCCTCACCACAATAAGATCTAACGACGATCACAAAAAAAAAATACACGTATCATATGATTACCATCAATTAATACGAGTTGTTAAGGTTTGAAAATATAAGGATTAAACATTGGATAACCATGATTAATTGAAGACCATAAAACACGATTATTTCAAGTGTTTATATGTAGCTAGGTACATTAACTATCATGCAAATATCAGGATATCCAATGGTAGCGCACGATTCAAAGGTAAAACCAAATGTAAGTCTAAAATAGATGCCTGATTAATCAAAGATTTAAACATTCTTAACAAGGGAATTAACACATTATTAATCAATATCTTCATCTTGATTAAACAAATGAAAAGGTTCAAAGCATGCATCTTTTGGCTATCTAACTTACAGGTTTTTAAATATTTAATAAAGCGGTACAATAAAGGTTGGTCGAGTGACCGAACGTGGTCAAAAATCTAAACCAATAGATATGAAGATATCAATAAAAATAAAATCACCATTGACTAACATCTTCAAATCTTTAGAAACTAATACTCTTGCAGGTTTAAAAGTACCAAAAACCGCCATGATGGAACCTGTGAAGATCGCGAACCAAAAAAATCGATAAAATCACCCATAAGAAAGATTCAAAGGACCAAGCCTCCAAAGAAAGGTGATTACTTCACAGAAATGCCTACAACATTATCAAGGTAGGAATCAAAGAAGTGACTCATTCACAGCAAGGTACACTGAAAGACATTATGAAAATCAATAGCCAAGACGGAGTCAAAATAGTACGCACAGAAGCTATGAATCCAGAAGAATACTCATGGAAGGAAAGATTCAAAGAAATCAGAGAAAATCCGGTGTATAGTACCTTGTTAAGAACAAAGCAAACCAAATAAAAGACAAATCTTGATGCTCAAGCATGCCACCAGATCATGTATATCTCATAGGAATAATGGCGTACCACAAGATAAGACTACAAAGCATAGTCACTGGCTTATAAATAAGAGACAGTAGGGAAGAGCTAAGAGCATCAGTAAAGAGAAACAATGGAATACAAGGAATACAAATGTATTCAATTTTTGTTCTGCAAATACTTAAGGCGAAGGATGCGCGTGAAGAAAAAACATGGTTTCAATTTTTAGAAAACCATTCAATCCACGCTTCGACGGAATATAGTTACCAGGGGAGCACTTCGACGGAGTATAGTTATGGAAGCAAATTATAGATGTTTCCAGATCTTGTTGTCCATTCCCATCTTCTTCCTACTTACCACTGCCCTCCTCCTCCTGGGTATTCCTCCTTGACCATCCTGACATTTTTCCTAGTATGTCACCCTCGCCCACTACCGCTTCTTACCATTTACCCCTGTCATTCTATCCATCAGACCCTCACCATCCTTACTTCTTCACTCTATCTCGTGATCAGTGCAACTCCATTTGTTTGCCACTAGCACGCCACCCCTTGTCTTCACCATTACATCGAGTCCCCCTCCGTTCCTCATCTAGAATTCACGATGACAGCCTGGTCGGTCCCTAACAACCAAGCATAGTGGCCAGGACAAGCAGAACAAAAAGAAAAAATATAATGTTGAATCCTTAGTTTCTAGGGCCAACCAAAGAGAGCAAAAAGGCCAAATTAAAATAACAAAGAGCTCCCTTCAGTTTATAGCCACGCCAGCTAGAAAACATGTAGAATAGATTCAATTAGATGTTTCCAAGTGTACAGCCAGAATTCAACCAAAAATAACAAAATCAAGAACCAACGACTATAAAAGGAAGCGAGCGGGTCTAGATTTTGCATCAAGCAATTAGAGAATAGCATTTTTGCTAAGAGGTATACTTGAGTGCCCTATTAGTTGTGTTGTTGTATTTCTTTGTGTCTATTTTCTTTTATTCATTCTTTCTTCCTCCCCTTGCTTTGCAGGATTGTGATAGGAAAGCGTTCAAGAAGCTGAGATCATTTCCTACCTTCTTGAGCCTAGGATTCAGAGACTCTACTATTACCATATTGGAACAAGGAGAGTTGGAGAGACCTATTACATTATTTGAACAGAGTCCTCTCCATTGTATTGATGTATTTCTTTAAGAAAAACAGAGTTAAAAGGCATCCCGCCCACTTTGCATGTAATATTTCATGAAATAAATACAATTCTGGATTTTATTCCTGTCATATCTTTGTCATTGTATGTGTATCCTGTATAATGGGTTACATTATTTGAATGCATTATACACGTTTCTTTCATTAGTTAACTCTTTGGTTTTGTTACGATATTCGAATGAAATCAAGAATGCCAATTTCCTTCTCTATTGTCTCTGTTCATAATTAAAATTGTTGTTAAATTGCTATAACAACCCAATGAATCTAGGCACCGGTCTACATAAGGCATACCGATTGGTTATTTTCATGCTTGGTCATTTTAATAAGAATACTTATAGTTTAATATAAATCTGGAGCGTGCAAATTAGAAGTTTAATTAAAGAATTGCCGTTGGGGTTTCCTTACCCATTCTACCGTCTTCTTTAGCAATATTCGGGTTTAGCGAGAACATGAGGCAGGTCGACCAGAGCCTGTAATAGCTCGTTGGTTTCAAACGGATTCTTGTAGCATGACAATTGATTTCCTACGGATGCAAGAATTGGTTCCAAAAACATTTTCAATGCTGAAAGCACCAGGAAAGGGACAAGCATTCAGTCCGACGAGGCCCAAGATTTGAACCTTGGACCTCCACCCTTCTTACGGGGTTTAGTCGTGGGCACACCTGTTATTGAACAGTATGTTTTCAAGAAGTTTTTAGGAATTCATGCAAACAAAGATAGATATTATTAGTTTGGTCAAACGTAGTCTAATTTTGGGTGTATATGGAGAGCATCATGTAGAGGAGGAACCATTCCTCTTAAGAGATGAAAATGAAAGTTTCTTGGTTGTTGTTAATAATGCACAAGTTTTATGATTTTATAAGATATTAAAGGAATTTTATTTTTCTCTAGATTCATTATGTGTAAATTTGGTAGACTTAAGTTTGACATGCACGACACTAAGTGGTAAAAAGTTGTCTTTCTAGTTTTAGGTGTTCTTCTTAGCAAGTCTAATTTTCTCTTTCAACAAGAGAGATCCTATAATTTGCATATGGTTTAGGGCATCATATCATTTTGTTTGTACAACATTAGTGGAGATATACAAAATAATATAGCATGCTTTATTATAAGCATATGTCATTGGATATCACTTTATTCTATAATAATTTAGCCATCATTGGGAAGCTTGATTTTAAGATAAAATAGTCCCTAGATAAATAATGATACAAATATCGATATTGTAAGGATTTACTTGTTTGTCTTGATATTTGAAATCTTTCTATTTCTATGATTGATGTTTTTGCTTTAGTATGTATTTCACTCTAGAAGACACTTTTTTTTTTTGGAGAGCATAGAAGACGCTCTAAATGTCCAGATATTTGAAATCTTCCTATTTCTATGATTGATGTTTTTGCTTTAATATGTGTTTCACTCTAGAAGACACATTTCTTTTTTGGAGAGCATAGAAGACGCTCTAAATTTAGTTTTTAATTAGAAGGATATTGAGAGAATGGCAGATGATAGGTATTTTACCAATATTTTACCAAAGGTTGAAATCTAATGAATAGAGAAGACATTAAGACCCATGTTTTTGCATTGTATATAGTCATTATTTGGTGGTTGAGTGTGATTCAAATCATATTTTGTTGAGTATACTTAGGCTTATCCACTTAAGCCTAAGTTAATATTTTATTATTTATTGTTATTATATAAATTTCCTATTTCATGCACTTTGTATTCACGTGAGGCATAGTATGCCTATGTTGGAAATAGGTTGTTAAGTTGTTTGGATATTTAGTTAACTGTTAGGATGTGTGTTGTCTTTTGTCAGTTAGTTGTTATCCTAGATTAGCAAATTATTATCTGTTAGTTAAGTGGTTGGCCATATTGGCAAATTGTTGCAACCACTTAACCACGTGAGATTCTTTGTATTGCTTATATATTCTATGCATTTGAATAATAAACCAACTTCATGTTTGGTTTCTACATCACTGGTATCAGATTGCCAAGGGCAAGTTGTGGTAGAAAGGAGGGCAAGTTGATCCACTTTTTGCTAGGTGTCTAGTTGGAGTTCACAACTAGTTCATCAAGATCCTAGGTAGGTGTTGTTGGGAATTGGCTTGAAGCCACCCGCAACATCAGGTGAAGCTGAGGTAGCAGAGGGCAAAAATTACCCCTGCATCAAATATCCTTGGCAAAAACTAGAGGGTAAATTCATTACCTTATGAGGGCAAAAAAATTTCGAAGCAAAATTTGGCTTCATATTTTTCATGCAGAAAAAGAGTGAAGTTCATTGCTTTTTTTCATGAAAAATATTGGGTTATTTATGCATGAATATATATATTTCTTTATAAAATATTAATATCTTATTAATATTTTATTAAAAAATGCATAATTTTTTTACATATATTGTGATATCCTATTAAAATAGGTAGGGCCTATTTTTGTTCAGCAACCCAAAAGAGGTGGTCAGCTAGTTAGTTTGCCTTGCTGGCCGCCACCTTCATGACCAGTAGCAATCAGTGGTTACCACCCTCATGACCGGTGGGAGTGATACCGATGGCCATCGATGTTGGTTGAATCCTCGACATCTGACCCGTAGTAGTCACTATCGGTGGTGCCTAGGATGGTAAAAAACCATCGGATACCCATCGAATAGCATCACGACTGACTACTAACATCACCCAAAGCTTTGTAGCCTCACTCGAATGATATACCGACAATCACCATAGGCCTGAAGGGAAGTTTACCCTAGCAACTATGATGGCCTATAGTCTCGCCAACTTGCATTACCAGCTTACTAGCTAGTCGATAGTTTCTAAACATCCTTTTGGAGGTTTCCTCCTCGTAGATAGCATGTAAACAACATTGGATAGTTGACCTGCTCGTGTAAAACATAGGTAATAAATTTGGCAAATCTTGGTACTCTACAACGAGTTCAAGATTTCAAACACCTTCACCACAAAACACACCAGTGCTTGGCTCATATTGTCAGGTGAATGAGCACACAACAGACAAAGGGAAGGCATCGTAGAAATTTTAGAGGCAGAGAGAGATTATCTGCCTAAAGGAGACCTTGATAGTGGATGAATCGATATTGTTCCAACATTGTAGAAATTTGTAGCTCATTTTTGGATGAGTAATTGTGTTGCTAGAGGTTCGATTATAGCCATAGAAAATCAAGATTTGATTGCAACCACAGAAGATTAAGGTTCTATTGCAGTCGCGAAAGATTGAGATTCGATTGGTAGAGGCACAAATGGTACATCTTTCGTAGGCAATACGGAGGATGAAACCCCTAACATGATTGTCTAAAACCAACACGATCAAATCAAAATTTTGTCAGGAAATCATAGGACTCCTAGGACAAAAACTTTTTTACGAATAACAAATAATATTTTTCGGTGAATTCTATCCATTTTGATAACTGATGGTATCATTGATAACCCCAGGCCAAGCCCACAAAATTTTGGCACATGGTGATAAGTTCTCGATAACAAGAGAATTTTTGGCCATTTTGCTAGTCTCTAATAGGCACAAGGTTTTTGGCAGGATTACCAAGTTTACCGTGGTCCATGCACATTGAAGGTTTTTATCAGTGGGTTAAATCCCACATTTGTGGTGTGACGGCCCGAAAGCTATTTAAATAGGTTTTTTGCCCATATAACAAGGTGACCACATTACCTTAGAGCTACCGCATGAGCACCATTTGAAAATATTTGAGTGGACACTTGATCTCAACGTGTCACAGTTGTGGTGCTTTGATTTGGCAACTTCAATAATTGTTGACCACTATAATATTGACATTGTGGGCAGTTGACCATACGTCGAAAACATCAAATTTTGCTACATGAATTCAAAATCTTAGTGGGAAAAATTTAATTTTCAAAAACTTTGAAATTTCAAATTTGAAAATATGAATGTGAAAATCAAATTTTCTCTCATTTTTTTTTTGTAATTTTTTAGCATTTCTTTTTGCAAATTTGAGTAATTTTCACCTTTAAGATAAATTATTTTTCCTCCTAACCAATTTTGGCATTATAAAGGGCTGATTTTGTCATGTTAAGTGCTATTTTTGTATTAAAAATTTTGATTTAATTTTTGTAAAAGCACTTTAAAATAGCCCTATTTTTGTAATTTTGGAGAGCAAAATTGTTGTAAATCTAGGCAAAATTTGTGCATTAGGAAACTAAAAACTGTTCCTAAGCCTAGATTAGTTCTTGCATCCATTTTGTAATCCTCCTAGTCTGGCATATACTCAAAAAATATGGCTCAAGACCTCAAATCAAACATGGAAAACCTTACTACTGTAGTAGACATTTTAGCAGAGAAGGTAAAAGACATTGTGGTGCAATTAAACCTAAGGAGATTTAAAAATTCATTACAATCATGCAAGTAAAGCCAAATGTGAGGTCAAATTATATGATGGATCTAGGGATCTGGATGTCTTATCTACATGGATTTTGGATATGCAAACTTGGTTTGCTTATGCTAAAATTATTGAGGATGAACAGGTTGCATTTGCTACAGTTAAATGTACAAGCTTAGCAAAAGTCTTAATTGTAGAAATATAAAGCCATAATGCCACAATGACTTGGAAAGAATTAATGTGCAATTTTATGTCTTATATCCCCCCTTGGAGAAAACAAATGCACACTTTGCCTTTGAATTTTACAAAAAAAAATTGGGTCTCCTTGTGTTATAATTTGGCAAAAAAGGATTCATGTTTGAACCTTTATTGTATGTTAAATTAACAAGGTTGAGAAGAGTTTAGGGTTTTCTTATTTGCAAAAAAAATTGCTCTTCTATGTCTTATATCCCCTCGTGGAGAAAACAAAAGCTCTTCTTGATTTGTTTGCAAAAAAAATCCTTAATTCTCTATTTTAATGCAAAATTTTAATAAAGCTAATCATTATTTAATTAATAATAAAATTTAATTTTGTAAAAAAATCAATGTAATATTAAAAAAAATTGATTTTTAGACAAAAGGTATTAAATTATTAAAAAAAATGATTAAAAATAAAAAAATTTACAAAAAAAATAAAAAAAATTTACCCTTTGTTTTTACTTGGACCAATCCTTCGCCCACGTTTTAGCAAAAAAAGGTTGGCCCCGACGGGAGTCGAACTCCCGATCTCCATGTCGGGCCACACCTTGGTGAGGGCTAAATCTCCAGTCGGGCTAGCTAGCCCGACGGAGATATGGGGGAGGAGACTTCATCTTGAAGCCTCCCCGCCCTAGGGCTTGGAGCGCGTGACGCGCTCTAAAGATTTTTTAAAAAATATTTTGGGACTTTAGTCCCACATGCGCCATGAAGGCGCATGTTAGTCATTTAAAAATGACTTAGCCCCTATGAGGACTCGATTGCCTACGGGCAATCAGAGTCCTCCTTCGACCTTTTGTTCATCGCCACGTCATGGCTAGTCGAGTCAAGGGGGCACGTGGCCAGTCTGCCACGTGTCACCCGTGTGTCAGGTCCGGTGACATGTGGCTTGTCCACCACGTGTCGTGTCCATCCTCGTTCAGTGGATGTCCATCGCGTCCATCCTCTCCAGTGGCTGTCTGCCACATGTCATGTCTGGTCCATCCTCGTCCAGTGGCTGTCTGCCACATGTTGTGTCTAGTCCAGTCCAGTCAGCACCTCGGTGTGCATGCTAGGGTCAGTGGCTATTCGCCACGTGTCTGGTCCAGGTCAAGTATAGTGGCAGTGCCACATCAGCACCTCGAGTTCTATGCCTGAGGTCACGTCAGCCTGCCACATGTCTTGTCTAGTGGCAAGTCTAAGTCAGTGCCTCGGGATCTATGCCCGAGCATGCGTGGGTCCTAGCTATGATTGTCCTTGGGATTTATGCCCGGGATGGTCTGTAGTTTGTAGGGTCTCTAGCCATCGATCGCCAAGAATGAGAGGGTGCCCCTGCCCTCTCAGATCCTGGTCGTCGGATCTGGCTGTCAGTCGCTGGGGATTGGAGGGCACGCCTACCCTCTCAGATCTCGATCGTCGAAGATCTGATAGGGATTTCCCTGTCAGTGGTGGTCAGATCCCCTAACAGGGATATCCCTTGTCAGTGGGGGTCAGACTTGAGGGCGCTCCTACCCTTGGGTTGGGTCTGGTCTCTCCCTGGGAGGGCATGCCTACCCTTCTGGATATGTGTTGGACCCTAAAGGGGCAACAATAGGGGATGTCGATAATCAGAGGGCCTCCTACCCTCAGGATCCAAGCCCTGTGCTGTGGGCTCTGGCCTACTATCAGGCCCAACAGGTCAGATAGCAAAATGCTATCAGATCTGTCAGGGTCTGTGGGCCTGCTCCCATGGTCGCCCGATGACGTGGGTCTGCGGGCCCTCTCCCATGGTCGCCTGATGAGGTGGGCCTGCAGGCCCTGTTGCCTGGGAGCCACCTCAAGATCCATGTAGGTCCTGAGGGCCAGCAAGGCCCTTAAAGACCGTGCCAGGTCCAGGTCGGGTGGAACGAGCGAAGCTCGTATTAGGCCACTCGACTGTGATGATACCAATGTTACAAAAGGTAAGACAAGAATTATTATTGATTAATCTCATCAACTATAGCATAGGATAGCTATAGGATTAAGTAGGTTACAAAATAGATTATTTAACAATAGATCCTATGTCTACGCTAACAACTAACCTATCTATCGTCCAAAGGGAAATGATGGTAAGGTAGACTACTAACCAAGGTAATGGTAATAGTAACTACTAGTGGTAAAAAGTAAGAAATTACTTTTTACCATGTGGTAAATTATATCTACCTAGGTAAAACTTAAATATTACCTAAATGAGGTAATAATCATAGTTACTAACATAGTAACTCTAACATCCCCCCTTATTACATTATTTGGGTAATACATACATATCCCTCTATACAACAATATTTGGGTAAAGTATATAGCTGTCCCAATACAGTGAGAAGATGTTGATCTACTGGTTCTTTGCTCTGTCATAGTGCTCTAGCTACTCCTAAGCAAAAAGTGGGTCATTCCTTACTATGTCTTCACACCAACGAATGTCCTTATGGTAATCACATCATCCAACCGATTTGCATGGGTAACCAGTCATTGCAATCGCTAGGTGTCGTAGAATAGATCACTTCATACAAGGTTCATTCATTTACAATATGAATTTGCAAAAGATAAGGTAGCTAAGGTGTCGGTCGTTGCCGAAAATGCACCCTTATAAGTTCCCCCCTTCTTGTTACAAAACATAGTGTAATTAATTTAAGAAGGAAGTGTGACTAAGGTGTCGGACAAAGCTGAAAATGCACCTTTATAAGTCATCTTCCCTATTTACAAAAATCAGTGAAGAAAAGAAATGGATATCCCCCCTCAATTGCAAAAAAGTGTGCAACTCAAGAGTGTTGTGAAGGATTTTACAAATATTACCTCTTAGACAATTGTACACCACAAAAAATCGCTCCTCTTGTTACAAGTACTTCAAAAACCTAGAATTTGTTATTTATGAAGCCTAAAAGAGGTACAAGCACCCCTTATTGCAAGGTCTTCAAACAAAAAACTTATGCTATTTATGAAGCCTAAAAGAAGAGTGAGAGAAAATGGTGCTTTTGCCCAAGGGACACATGTTTTTTCCCTCTATAAAATTGTTTTAGCAATTTAGCACTCCTTGTGCTATCTTTGAACCAGAAATAGAATCAGTATGAGACACTTCACTAGAAAGATGGCTTTTGTGATGTGCCTTTGGCATTTTAGTTTTGCTTGTTTTGAAACCAACACTGAATGGTGTCTTGGTTTTCATTTTTACAATTTGTGCAAAACTATGCTTTCTAGGCAATTTGATCAAAAACGTTCACCAATTTGTCCTTTCATATTGTAAGTACTTCAAGCATGATTGCTATTATGAAGTCTAAAAGAAAAGTTTTAATTTTGATGATTTAACTTTTCTGTGTTGCCTTTACAAGTTTTAGTTCCCTCTTATCAAAATCTATGTGTGAAGGAAGAAAGGAATTATCCCCCCTTAGTGCAAAGGATTGCAAATTTTAAGGTTCCTTATTTTCAAAAAACTTGTTCTTTCTTTTTATTACCCTAAAATAAGTACCAAAAGATAATTCACTCAAACAGATATTTAATGGCACTTGCCTTAACTCCCTTCAAGAAGGATGAAAAGTTGGAGGAAATTAAGCCAAAAAAATAAGAGTGAATTAGGGGTTTTGTTGATTTAGGAGAGAATATCAAGTAATTTTGGCTTTAAATCTGTGCAAGGATTTACATAAATTTGTGAAATTTTGGGGTTGAGTGTGTTCTTGATTCTATGACTTATAGTTGCAAAAAAAATGATGCAAAAATCAAACAAGAAATGCCCTAAAAATTCTTATCACCTAGGTGTCGGATGGTATCGAAAATGCACCTAATTTGCCAATAAAGGTGTCGAGTAAAATAAAAAATGCACCTTTTAATTTTTGCAACAAAATGTGTGTTTTGTGTTGTGCAAAAAATGATATTTTTATGTCTCCTAATTTGTTTTCCAATTTTACAAAAGAAGTACAATGTTGTCTTCTCCCCTTAATTTTGCAAAATTAACAATTTTGAGCACTCCTTCCAAGACAAGTCGACACACGACCCGCATTTGAAAGGCTTCCAAAACTAGTCGACACACAACTTAGTTTTTGATGGACCAAAGGTTACAATTACTTCTCAAATTTTTGCAAAAAAGAATGTGCAATTTTATGTCTTATATCCCCCCTTGGAGAAAACAAATGCACACTTTGCCTTTGAATTTTACAAAAAAAAATTGGGTCTCCTTGTGTTATAATTTGGCAAAAAAGGATTCATGTTTGAACCTTTATTGTATGCTAAATTAACAAGGTTGAGAAGAGTTTAGGGTTTTCTTATTTGCAAAAAAAATGCTCTTCTATGTCTTATATCCCCTCGTGGAGAAAACAAAAGCTCTTCTTGATTTGTTTGCAAAAAAAATCCTTAATTCTCTATTTTAATGCAAAATTTTAATAAAGCTAATCATTATTTAATTAATAATAAAATTTAATTTTGTAAAAAAATCAATGTAATATTAAAAAAAATTGATTTTTAGACAAAAGGTATTAAATTATTAAAAAAAATGATTAAAAATAAAAAAATTTACAAAAAAAATAAAAAAATTTACCCTTTGTTTTTACTTGGACCAATCCTCCGCCCGCGTTTTAGCAAAAAAAGGTTGGCCCCGACGGGAGTCGAACTCCCGACCTCCCTGTCGGGCCACACCTTGGTGAGGGCTAAACCTCCAGTCGGGCTAGCTAGCCCGACGGAGATATGGGGGAGGAGACTTCATCTTGAAGCCTCCCCGCCCTAGGGCTTGGAGCGCGTGACGCGCTCTAAAGATTTTTTAAAAAAGATTTTGGGACTTTAGTCCCACATGCGCCATGAAGGCGCATGTTAGTCATTTAAAAACGACTTAGCCCCTATGAGGACTTGATTGCCTATGGGCAATCAGAGTCCTCCTTCGACCTTTTGTTCATCGCCACGTCATGGCTAGTCGAGTCAAGGGGGCACGTGGCCAGTCTGCCACGTGTCACCCGTGTGTCAGGTCCGGTGACACGTGGCTTGTCCACCACGTGTCGTGTCCGTCCTCGTTCAGTGGATGTACATCGCGTCCATCCTCTCCAGTGGCTGTCCGCCACATGTCATGTCTGGTCCATCCTCGTCCAGTGGCTGTCTGCCACGTGTTGTGTCTAGTCCAGTCCAGTCAGCACCTCGGTGTGCATGCTAGGGTCAGTGGCTATTCACCACGTGTCTGGTCCAAGTCAAGTATAGTGGTAGTGCCACATCAGCACCTCAAGTTCTATGCCCGAGGTCACGTCAGCCTGCCACATGTCTTATCCAGTGGCAAGTCTAATTCAGTGCCTCGAGATCTGTGCCCGAGCATGCGTGGGTCCTAGCTATGATTGTCCTTGGGATTTATGCCCGAGATGGTCTGTAGTTTGTAGGGTCTCTAGCCATTGATCGCCAAGAATCAGAGGGCACCCCTGCCCTCTCAGATCCTGGTCACCGGATCTGGCGATCAGTCACTGGGGATCGGAGGGCACGCCTACCCTCTCAAATCTCGATCGTCGAATATCTGATAGGGATTTCCCTTTCAGTGGTGGTCAGATCCCCTGACAGGGATATCCCTTGTTAGTGGGGGTCAGACCTGAGGGCGCTCCTACCCTTGGGTTGGGTCTGGTCTCTCCCTAGGAGGGCATGCCTACCCTCCTGGCTATGTGTTGGACCCTACAGGGGCAGCACTAGGGGATGCCGATAATGAGAGGGCCTCCTACCCTCAAGATCCAAGCCCTATGCTGTGGGCTCTGGCCTACTGTCAGGCCCAACAGGTCAGATAGCAAAATTCTATCAGATCTGTCGGGGTCTATGGGCCTGCTCCCGTGGTCGCCCGATGACGTGGGCCTGCGGGCCCTCTCTCGTGGTCGCCTGATGAGGTGGGCCTGCAGGCCCTGCTGCCTGGGAGCCACCTCGAGATCCATGTAGGTCCTGAGGGCCAGCAAGGCCCTTAAAGACCGTGCCAGGTCCAGGTCGGGTGGAACGAGCGAAGCTCGTATTAGGCCACTTGGCTGTGATGATACCAATGTTACAAAAGGTAAGACAAGAATTATTATTGATTAATTTGATCAACTATAGCATAGGATAGCTATAGGATTAAGTAGGTTACAAAATAGATTATTTAACAATAGATCCTATGTCTATGCTAACAACTAACCTATCTATCATCCAAAGGGAAATGATGGTAAGGTAGACTACTAACCAAGGTAACTGGTAATAGTAACTACTAGTGTTAAAAAGTAAGAAATTACTTTTTACCATGTGGTAAATTATATCTACCTAGGTAAAACTTAAATATTACCTAAATGAGGTAATAATCATAGTTACTAACATAGTGTAGACACCAAAACAGCACCAATCCGATTATGTGACAACAAGCACTGATCGCACTAACACACACAACCCCCAGGGCAGCCCCCAGAGGTTAAACAATGGTTCTAACCACTCACACAGCAGTTTTGCAAGTCAGGGATCAATTTGGCACCTTTTAGACACTCTACTACTTATTCGTCCCACCCAGGGACGAGTGCGGATTTGTACTCGTCCTACCCAGGGACGAGTGCGGATTGATACTCGTCTCACCCAGAGACGATTACCAGCGCTCGCTTCGGGGTGGGACGAATGCCAGGTTTGACCAACAAAAAGTCAGATCTCGATGTATGACAACTCAGAACTGCCACTTAGCTTTTCTTGCATGACATAGGAGTGCGAGTGAGTTCTTTTGACAACTCATATCTGCCAATTGACTCTCCCTTCACTGCATGGGAATGAGAGTGAGCTTTTTAAGACAACTCAGATTTGCCACTTAGCTATCCCTTCATTGCATGGGAGTGCAAGTGAGCTTTTCTAAAACATACAAAGACATGCACAGAGGCAGTTAAGAAGCCCTTGATCAAGAAGAAGTCTTCTCTTCACACAAAAAGCATTCATGCAAAGAAACACTTTTGCATGTTAATTCAAAGAGACCCCTTGGGTCTATAAAATGGTGAGTTTCCTCACCCAAAAGATATACAGAGAAGGAGCATTTTGAGCGACGAAGTGCTGCTAATTCATTTACTTGCGATTTGTGTTTTCAACATCCATAATCTCTTAATCGAAAGAGAGGTTATTGGGTGACTTTTGAAGGCACGAATCAAGAACCAACCCCGATTTTTCTGACCACAATATCCTACCAATTTGTCGACAACACATCACATCAGGTTTTGGACCCATCCCAAGCGGATTGGTGTCGAAGCAAAGTTTCACCCGTGGGTGGTTTGCCTTCGGGCACCCCCCACTTTATTGCTTTTGTTGACTATTTCTTTTGTAGTATTTAGCTAGTTTCATGTTTATGCTTTTGTCAAGTTTTCAGTTTATTTAGATTCATTTTAACCATCGTTAGATTTATCTTTTATTTTTCATACACAGGTGCTACTGATTCTTTGTTTGTTTCTTTGAACGTAGATTTGCAACATTAGAGGAGCAGCGAGGAATCTACCTTTACCAACGCAAGCGGCGACAACGTTTTGGTTCGCCCATCTTACATGTGGGCACGCGAAAGAAGGAATTCTAAAACAAGTTGTAAAAGACCAACATTTAACGCTCCTATCCCCTAAAAAGGAAGGAGACGCATTGTAACACGAATTTGAAAAGCATATCAATAAAAGGGCCGTTATTTTTATATTGCTTTGATATCTTGTGTTCATGTTCTTTCTTTTTACGCATTTTTCAATAACATAGGGTTTAAGCGTTATTTTAGTTTCGTTTACATTGCATTTTTAGTTTATCCTTTTTGTTTTCGGAATCTCGTGTTTTCAATGGCGATCACGGTGCTTTGGTATACAAGACAATGATGCATTGCTATTGAGAACATTCATAACCACATTCGCAGGATCTGCCTCGGATTGGTTTACCCATCTACCGAAGCATAGCATCTACAACTTGGATCAACTAGTGGACGCGTTCCTAGAACGTTTTGCTTTCAATACAAAGAAAAAGGCGTCACTCAGTGATCTAGCTAGCCTCAAACAGTATGAGGAGGAATCTATGGTAGCATATGGGAATCGATGGAGGACGGTGCTTTCAAAGTTGTCCTACCTCCCTCCTATGTCCGACCTAACTCAAATGTTCGCAAAGAGCTGTTTGCGATCGATCTCTGTGCTATTGCAGCTGCAGCAATACGCCACTTTAGAAGAAGCTCTGGCGCAAGCTAGACGTATCGAAGAGATCAAGATACAGGATGGCAAAATTGCCAAGCCTAAGAAAAAAGAGTGGAACAAGAGCACCAAAATAGGGAATACGCAACAGAAACCCGCCGTGGTCAATCAAGTTGCTATCAATGCCCCTACGCCTACCCAAGCAACACAACCTCCAAAGGCTAATTATCAGGCGGTGCCTCACAATAATTATGAGAAAGATAACAAAAAGTAGGATCAAAATTAGCAACGTCGCCCTAAGTGACAATTTACACCATACACTGAGTCTAGGGACTCCTTGTTTGACCGTTTGTCAGCGGCAAACTTGATTAATCTGCCAGATATTCCAACAATTGATCCTAATGCGCCAAAGCCTAAGGGCTATAGAGAGGATATTTTTTGTAGATTCCATAGAAGGAAAGGGCATGACCTTAATTTCTGTTGGACATTTAAAGGTTTAGTGCAAGATCTCATTGATAATCACACATTGGTAGTGGATAACCCCATCGCACCCAACAACCAACAAATGGGTGTTTTCAAAGATCCTTTACCCACACATGATGCACAAACAAAACCTCTGCATGTCAACGAAGTGCAACGGAGTTGCCCCATGGAGGGGTATGTTGGGATGATTAGCATTGTGACAAGAAACAAGAGACACCCAGGAGTTGCCCCCGCGATGACCACTAGGGAAGTTCCATCCACGTCACAACATCAACCGAATCCTACACAGTTGCCCCCGCCTAGACCAGTGGCCACGATTCGAACTAGACTTACTCAAAGTCTATGGACCACATCGGCTAGGCTCTCCATTTATGAGCTTATTCAACAATCGGTGCCCCATCGAGAAGCTCTTATGGAGATATTAAAGGCAATTGAATTGCAACCCCACGAAGCGGATTCATTCAACAATTTTGTGGGGCATGTCAAACAGTGTACTGAACCGATCATTACCTTCAGGGAAGATGAGCTAAAAACTGTGACCGGAGATGTAGCGGATCCACCCCTGCACGTTATTGCGCGGGTCAACGGGACTCCGTACAAGCGGGTGTTGGTAGACACTGGTTCGTCCAATAACATTATTACAACCGCTGCACTGAAACATTTGAAACTGCCAACCTCTCACATTGCACCTTCCACTTATACCCTTCGAGCATTTAATGATGCGATATGCTCGACAGTTGGCACAATTGTCCTGCCCATACAAGTGGGACAAAAGACCATTCATACGTTGTGCCACATTTTAGAAGGTGAGATGGCTTACAATATCTTGCTTGGGCGGCCTTGGATCCGGGATATGAAGTGTGTCCCTTCAATTGCTCATCAATGTCTGAAGTATACATTTGAAGGACAAGTGCACGTGGTCCCCGTAGATTTGGAACCTTTTAAATATTGCAACTCAGTGCAAATCATGCCGCAATCGACCCTCCCTTCAACGCATGTGGATTTCCAGTTAAATCCATCTAAGAGGGGTCCGACTAAGCAAGAATCTCCATCACCAAATCAATCAAATTCCCAAGCGGGTTCATCTTCTTCATCCAATCCTCCCACAACGATGCCACCTACGGTGGCCACACCAACGGACAAAGGAAAGAAGCCCCTGGAAGCGGAACCACCTTTAGTCTCCAACATCTCTATAGAAGAGACGCCTAATAGAATGGAAGTTGAGACGCCTAGTTCACCCCACATGGAGTGGACTCAAGGAGAACTCCCATTCGCTTCCCCTCAATCGCCAACGATTATCGTTGAGATGTCTAACACAGGCATGGGGGAGTATATAGTGCGCAATGTTGTTGCAACGCCCACACTTCAGTCTATGCAAGACATGGGAAGACCTCGACTCCCCATAGGCTCCGTGGTTCCTTTAGGCTACCCACCTAATCGGACAAACTTTATTTTTGGGGGCCTGGATCATGGCGTTGAACCTTCCCGACAAGAAGAGGAAGATGAAGATCCCTTTGTGGAAGATGTCAACTATCTCGGCTAACCCGGACTTCGCATTACGATATCTTAGCCAATGCAATTGGCATGGATACGGGTTAGGCAGGTATGAACAAGGAATGCATGTTTTGTGCCAACCAAGATACCAAATGCCTTATGACAAGTTGGGAGTAGGGTTTAATCACCCTTTGCCCCTCAACATCTTGGTCGAAAACATGCAAAGCCTAGGGATAGGCAACAAGGATGGGTTGGCATCGGATCCATATGCCAATCCAAATACAACTTATACATTGGGGGATTATTTCCCATTACAAACAAATAACCTTGTTGACCTCAACAACCCTTTCCCTATGGCCGAACAAGGAGAAACCTCATGGACTCACCCACAAGGGGAAGATGGACAAGACCACGAAGGGTCTTCTGAAGATGAGTCGGAGTACGATCATTCGCATGAATATCCAATGAATGACGATCAGGATAGCTTCCTGATGATGTTCCCATTGAATGATCCCAGTGAGCATAGGCTACCTCAACAACAACAATATCCTTTGGACATAGATGACATGTTTGAACACTTACACATAGGTCCAAGACATAGGAGGCATTTCAACCTGGCGCAGTTATAGCAATTACTGCACCCGCCACTCTAGGCATATAGAGAGCATCTTCCGCTTGGAGACCCTATCAAACCATCAGTGCCTAGGGCAGACCCTATTTGCAGGTCCACGCATAGGGCTGATCCCTTTGTGCCAGTGCCTACAGAGCCAGATCCAAAGCACCAAGAGCATCCCGAATGTAGAGTTGTCACATTTGTGGTAATGGAGATTACAATCATTTCATCAACATGGTCTCCATTGACTTGACCACCCCCATCCATGATCCAACCAATCCAACATGATTATTGCATCTAGACATAGAGGCTATTGATTGGGATCGTGCTGACACACCACCATCTCCATCAGAGTATTGGCCTTGCGGTGGGATGTTTCATTTCACTCCAGGACAGACTCAGGATGTCTTCCATGTTGAAGAGGAACTTGACGTTCCTAATGATGATCTTAATTCAGCAAACGATATCCATCTGATCCCAATTCCACACCAGTTGGAAGACGGATCCCATATGTCAGTTGAAGCAACGATTGATGTAGACATCGGCACAGATCCAATGAATCCATGGATTCTCAAGCTGGGGGTAAGTCTTTCCCCCGAAGAGCGAGCCGATTATGTTACCCTTCTTAAGGAAAAGAAGGAGGTTTTTGCATGGTCATACAAGGATATGCCGGGACTAGACCCATAGCTAGTCACGCACAATTTAACGCTTGATCCGACAATCAAGCCAGTCAAGCAAAAACTACGCAAGATGCATCCAACAGTGGCCTTAATGGTAAAATATGAGTTACAAAAGTTGTTGGATGCCCAGTTTGTCATCTGTGTGGATTATCCTCCATGGTTGTCTAACATGGTTCCCGTCAAGAAGCTCGACGGGAGGATTCGCATATGCACTGATTTTTGAGATCTTAACAAAGCGAGTCCTAAGGATGATTTTCCCTTGCCGAGCATCGACGCATTGGTAGACGCTACAGCGGGCCACGAAATGCTTTCCCTTATGGATGGTTTCTCCGGATACAATCAGATTCGTATCAATCCTGAGGACCAACTAAAAATGGCATTCACAA
The DNA here is from genome assembly GCA_028583015.1 of Wollemia nobilis. Taxonomy (NCBI): domain Eukaryota; kingdom Viridiplantae; phylum Streptophyta; class Pinopsida; order Araucariales; family Araucariaceae; genus Wollemia; species Wollemia nobilis. The sequence goes on from JAQPPZ010003098.1 coordinate 2,711,098, forward strand.
CGCCTTGGGGGACATTTTGCTATAAGGTCATGCCTTTTGGCCTTAAAAATGCCGGAGCCACCTACCAACGTGCCATGACGTACATCTTTCATGATTACATGCACAAAACTTTGGAAGATTACATGGATGATTTGTTGGCCAAATCTCTTTTGCGCCCAGATCACATCGGTGACTTGAGCAAGGTCCTTGATCGCCTCATTGAGCATAAAGTCAGACTAAACCCCAAGAAGTGCGTCTTTGGCATCACCTCTAGAAAGCTCTTGGGTTTCATAGTCTCCAAACGAGGAATTGAGGTCGATCCAAACAAAGTCAAGGCAATCCTTGAAATGCGTCCCCCAACCACCATCAAGCAACTCAGGAGTCTGTAGGGAAAGGTTGCATCGATCAAGCGCTTCATAGCGTAGTTATCTGACAAATGCCGACCCATGAATAAATTATTGCATAAGGGGGTCACATTTCATTGGGATGACGAGTGCCGATCGGCCTTTGACGACATTAAACTAGTACTTGGCTTCGTCGCCAGTATTGGCACCACCTAGACCAGGAGTGTCATTCTATTTATACATCTCAGCCATTGAGGTGGCACTGGGTGCCATGCTGTCCCAAAAAAATGAACTTCACAAAGAACAGGCTACATACTATCTTAGCCGCACCCTGGTCAGTTATGAACTTAACTATGCATACGTTGAAAAGCTCTGCTTGGCAATGGTGTTTGCTACCAAAAAGCTATGCCACTACATGCTCAGTAATAAGACGTATGTTGTGTCTAAGGAGAATCCATTGCGATACATGATGAGTCGTACTTATCATAGTAGCCGCACGACGAAATGGATCATGTTGTTGACGGAGTTTGACATAGAGTTCATTGGACAAAAATCCATAAAAGGTCAAGTCATCGCCGATCAACTAGCCGAGGCTCCTCTTGAAGACGATCAGCCTCTGACTTTTGAACTACCTGATGATGGGGTCTTCCATGTTTCGTAGTCGCCAGATTTTGATGAGCCTGAGTCACAGGTTGACATAACCCTATTCTTCGATGGTTCTAAATGTGAGCAAGGGGGTGGTGCGGGAATTGTATTCTTCACTCCGCAAGGTGCTCCAATGCCCTTGTCATTTAAATTAGACTTCCCGTGCACCAACAACAATGCAGAATACGAAGCCTTGCTCATAGGTCTTCAGACAACAATCACCATGAACATTAAACGATTGAACATCTTTGGTGATTCGCTGTTAATTGTCAATCAAGTAAAGGGGATATTCCAATGTAAATGTCCAGTTTTGCAGGCCTATAAAGCCCTTGTGGACAAATTCCTGGCACAACTTGAATGGTATGACATCGAGGCACTCCCTCGATCATCAAATCATTTTGCGGATACTATGGCCTCCTTGGGGTCACTCATCCCGCAAGACCCTTCTGGTGAAATGACAACCATTCAGGTTAAAACATTATCGCAATCTACGATGGAGCGTGCAAGCTTTGATCTGACGCCAGGAATCCACATGATCCAGATTGAACCATCTCCGGATAAGTTCTCTCGAATTCGAGATTGTTTGACTCAAGCCAACTGGGGGTCCTTGTTCTCCCCGACCCCTCTTACTAGCAACACCACGTTGTTTTTACAAGTTCTTTCCTGCTCAGCTTTTGTTCGGGATGGACTTCAAGAGGGATTGGCCGTTCATACTATCGAGGTTTTTGATCAGCAAGATTGGTACACACCCATTCGGGATTACCTCAAGCTAGGTAATCTCCCACTTGGATTGACACAAGCCACGAAAAGATCATTCAAACAGAAAGCGGCAAAGCATGTCTTGTTAGGAGACATTTTGTATCGTCAAAATTATGAAGGAATCCTCCTTCGTTGTTTGGACCAACAAGAGTCCGCTTGGGCGATCACCCAAGCTCACGATGGTACATGTGGTGGCCACTTCAGCGGTATGGCCATCGCAAAGCGCATTCTTCGCATGGGTTATTATTGGCCATATTTAGAGCGAGATTGTTGCGCATATGTGAAGAAGTGCGTGAAGTGTCAACACCATGCTAATTTGACACACGTACCTTCTCAGGCCTTGCAGCCGATTCAATCGGTTTGGCCTTTTTCGTAGTGGGGCTTTGATCTAATTGGAAAGATCTCCCCTGCATCGTCTGGTCATCACACGTTCATTTTAACGGCCACAGAGTACTTTACCAAATGGGTGGAAGCAATTTCGCTGACCACTACGACTGGAGCCCGCATTGCGGAGTTTATTTTGCATAACATCATATGTCATTTTGGTATTCCATCCAAGATCCTGTCAGATAATGGGACACCATTCAAGAATAAATATGTGCGTGCTTTGACCACAAAGTACAAGATTCAGCATAACTTTTCAACACCCTATTATCCGCAGGCAAATGGGCAAGCAGAGGCATCAAACAAAATGCTAGTCGCCATTCTCAAAAAGATAGTTGCAGACAATCATAAAGACTGGCACATTCAGATCCCGCTTGCCCTATGGGCTTATCGCACCAGCATTCGAACGCCCACTGGGGCAACTCCATTTTTGCTGGTGTATGGCTCCGAGGCAGTCATGCCTTTTGAGTTGGAAATTCCTTCCCTGCGCATTTCAATGCAAGAGTTCATCGATGATGACACTGCGTGGCAGGCCCGGTTAGATCAACTGACGTTGCTCGATGAACGACGCGTTAATGCTCTCGAGCATTTGCGTATCTATCAAGAGCGACTTAAGAAAGCATACAACATGAAAGTCCACCTTAGGGAATTTTAGGTTGGTGACTTGGTCTTAAAAGAGAACCAGTAGAATTCTAATTTGTCATCCCATCTACGGGACAAGTTCACGGCAAACTGGTTAGGTCCTTACATCATTGACAGTAAAATAGGACCTGGAACATACCGGCTTGCCTCTCTTGAAGGAATCAAGGAAACATAACCCTTGAATATCATTCATTTGAGGCCATTCCACATCTAGAGAGCCATAGTTCAACACAAAAGCTCCAAGGATTACCACAATCGCTTGGTCAACCCAAAAAGCTCCAAGGATTACCACAATCGCTTGGTCAACCCAAAAGCTCCAAGGATTACCACAATCGCTTGGTCAACCCAAAAGCTCCAAGGATTACCACAATCGCTTGGTCAACCCAAAAGCTCCAAGGATTACCACAATCCCTTGGTCAACCCAAAAGCTCCAAGGATTATCACAATCGCTTGGTCAACCCTAAAAGCCCCAAGGTATCTATCCAAATCGCTTGGTCAACCCAAAAGCTCCAAGGATTATCATAATCGCTTGGTCAACCCTAAATGCCCCAAAGGTATCTATAAACCCTTTGGTCAACACCAAAAGCTCCAAGGATTACCATAACCGCTTGGTCAACATAAATATTCAAAAATCAACAAAAACAACACAAAAATAAAAATCACAAAAACAATTGCATTTCAATTCCATGCATACTCATAAAAAAATCAAAAATCACAAAAACAATTGCATTTCAATTCCATGCATACTCAAAAAAAACCAAAATCACAAAAACAATTGCATTTCAATTCCTCACATATAAAAATCAAAAATCACAAAAACAATTGCATTTCAATTCCATGCATACTCATAAAAAATCAAAAATCACAAAAACAATTGCATTTCAATTCCATGCATACTCAAAAAAAAAAACAAAATCACAAAAACAATTGCATTTCAATTCCATGCATACTCATAAAAATCAAAATCACAAAAACAATTGCATTTCAATTCCATGCATTCTCATAAAAATCAAAATCACAAAAACAATTGCATTCCAATTCCATGCATTCTCATAAAAATCAAAATACAAAAATATAGGTTGCATTAAGCATTGCATCCATACATTGCATACTTCGCTAGGTCATACAAGTCAAAAGCACCATAGACAGTCATTACTTGGCAATTCCATCCTTTTCCACATCAGATCCATTTTCATAAACGCATACATCTAGAATAGCACCATCACCATTTTTAGCATCGTCAGTTGTCTCCTAATGTATATAGGGTTTTCGTCATTCAGATGTCTTTAAATTTCTAGCCAAAACTGTACATAGTTAAACAGATTTTACACGGGAAAGTTTTACTTGGATCACACCTTGTTACGTAGCATCCCAACACAAATTAACACACATATAAAAATTCCTAAGTTGTGTGAACGAAAGATGAAACTTGCACAGTAATCCAGGTCACCATAAGCGAAACGGCTATCTTGCTTATCCCCCTGTGCGAATGACCCTAGGAATGCTGAGAGTTGGCAAAAGGACAAGCATCCTCCCTACCCAATTCCCCATGAATCCCAAGTTCTCAAAAGTTGCAAAACATCAAAAATTTGCAAAACGTCAAAACACTAAAATTTGACATCCTACAAGTGCACACATCAAAAGGCACAAACAATAGTGATTCTCGTCACTCCATATCCAAATCCCTTGCTCAAAAAAAAAAAAAAAAAAAATAAAACAAAAATAAACAGTGATTTTATCACTATAAAGAGCAAGTATCCCAATACAATTGAAGAAAAGAAGGGAGTCGAACTTGAATCCCTGGAACTCTCAGCATTTCGACAGGTCATGAGGCAAGCTTCAGAACCGGTTTGGTTGATAGCCTATCGGTCACTGGCGGTAAACCTCCCGCATGACGATATATCTCGTCACATTAACTTGTGTGCAGATCAATGTTTGCATGTGGATGAGCTAGCTTATGGTATCCTAGATAGCATCGTAGATTAATCTGACTAAATACAATAAAGGAGTTAGTGGAGCTAATTAGGTGATCCTCAGTACAGGTTCGGTTGAAAGCCCATCTGGCACTGGCGGTATCCTGATGAATAACACATAAACGAACTCAATTGCACACACAGGGATGTGAAATAACTTGGTTAAATTCAAGTCAGATTTAGACCTTGTTCAAAAAGTCTTGCAAGATAAATGTACAGTCTTGGCTAGTTAGTTAAAATATCTGCATCTCAGAAAAGCTTAACTACATTTTCAAACAACCGGTACATTTCATTCCATACATCACCATCAAAAAATAGACAAAATACAAAAACAAAGTTTTCACATGCACAAGCATTCCACAAAGTTATCCCATTACTATAGCAAGTCAATCCAATCTTGTACAGTCTATGGTGCATCGACAAATCATCAATAATTCATTTCATTCATTCCATATGCATACATCATACAAATTAGAATCATCGCATTCATAATCGCATATGCATACATCAATGTAAAAACATGTACATAAAAATAAATCATGAAAAATGTATAAACACCAAAAAGAGTCATCTGTATATATATATCATAACAAAATTGCCCGCAGGCTACAGTGCACCGGTCCTCGGACCTCGCTCCCATAATCCAAAATCTCAAAAACCCCCAGCCTAGGGCGTCGGCCACCATGATCACGCAAGATCGGTGCGACGAGAACTACCCCCTACAGTATCAGTCCTCTGAGACCTCTCAGGGTGACTGCTCGCCCCTGCATCACGCCCACTAGCACCTCCCTCATCTCGTCGCCTGCGACGGGATGATGCTGACTGCTCTGTCCCGCTGTCTCTCATCCGATACGACGAGCCACTCGCCGGAGGCTCTGGTATTCGCCCACCAAGGCGGATAATCTCACCCTCCATCTCTAACCGATGTCGCCCCCAATCTGCCTCCCTTGCCTCCACTCTGCCTCCCACCTACGGTAGTACGTGATTGCATCATCACGCTGTGCTAGCTGCACCCGCAGGAGATCCCTCTCCCATGCAGCATCCGTATCACCCTCCTATCGGTGAGACGTAGCCCCTGTGCTCTCCCGCTCTGCCAACTATGTCCGTAGGAGATCCCTCTCCTGCATCATCTCCCCAAGCTCTCCATCTCGCCTCCGTAACAACCTCGTCAATCGTGCTACCTCCGCGCGCAACCCCGCCTCTGTATCCCCGACACGACCGGCTGCCTCGACCTCTCTAGAGCATCAGCCTGCTCCGAGCATCTTGCATCTCTGGCTGCTCCTCATCCCCAAAGTCCTCTCCTACATCTGCCACCTCCACCATATCCACATCCGCAGGAGCTCCCCAACCCTCTCCTGGTGCCTCTGCACCCTCTCCGCCTCCCGCTGCCTCATCCCCTCCCAATGGCCCCTCACCTCGCCACTGTCGGAGCGTCCACCACTCCTGGTACTCGACAGTCACTCCGACGTCATCCACGTCCGGAATGTCCAGTATTGTATCTGACTCCTCCCCCAATGGCTCGAGGATCGATGCAGCTAAGGTCCTCTCATCACTCCGACGTCGATAGACTACGGGTTCCCCAGGAAACCCTTGGCGTACCCCAAACTGTCGTGTCACTCGGAGGTAGTGAAAGTACTCCTGCTCCGTCCCGTGTCGTCCAATCACCCATCTCCCCCTTCGGACCCGCCGAAGCCACTCATCCACCTCTGGCCATGCGGGACAATCCCGATATGGCCTCCATACCACATCTCCGGGAGTCAATCATGCCAATGCATCTCTGTAATGGTCCACGTCTCCTGCAAACCGCCGACTCTGCCCCCGCTCCTCAGACCGATACCATAGAGCACCATAACCAATATCTCTGTCCACCATGTCCGCCCGTGTAGTCCAGGGTAGCCCTCGTGGTCGCTCTACGGCTATATGTTGCCATGCCCAGCACTGCAACAAGTAACTACAGCCAATCCCCTTTCGCCTTCGACAATGGACCTCATACAACTCATCATATAATTGAGCCAAAAGCATCTGGCCCCATCTCATAATCATCGGCTCTGTCACCGGACAATCCACTAACTGCCACACCACCTCCAATAGGTTCCATGGGAACCTCGCTCCTGACGAGTCTGGCAGGAGCATGTTGGAAATGAGGCTCATGAGTAGTGCATGCCTCACTCCCAACATTCCCCTCGCATACCAATATCGTACCAGAATCCCCCCAATCTGACAATCCAGCTCCGCCCTCTCCAACGAGGTCATCCCATCCTCATCCTCCCCATGTCCAAAATACCGAGTCAATACAGCCGTCCTCTGGCCTCGTGGCGTCGTCCGGATGGGAACCCCGTCTATCGAAATCCGGAGAATCCGATACACGTCCTCTAAGGTGACGGTCATCTCCCCTGTCGAAAGATGGAAGGTGTTCGTCCGAACATCCCATAGGCCGATCAAAGCCGTAATGTATGCCCGATCCGCAACAACTGCATCCAACCGAGCCACATGCTTGAGCCCTAAGGCATCAAGCCACTCCCAATCCTCAGCACTCAACGCCTCGCGGGCATTAGAAAAAATAGTCGGTACCCGATGTCGACTCTTCACCACCCGCACATCACAGAAAATAACACACATCAAAAACATGCATCAAATTACCATCACATGTACAAAAATGCATAACTGTACAGTAACATCTTTCATTCACATGTACATCCATTACAAAAAAAAAAAAAAAATTTGACATGGTTTACCTACGGTTTTACCTAAGTTTACCATTTCAAAAAAAAAAAATTCATCAAGTTTTCATCTTACATTTCATCAAAAACAACAAAAATTTGACATGGTTTACCTACGGTTTTACCTAAGTTTACCATTTCAAAACAAAAAAATTCATCCAGTTTTCATCTTACATTTCATCAAAAACAACAAAAATTTGACATGGTTTACCTACGGTTTTACCTAAGTTTACCATTTCAAACAAAAAAATTCATCCATTTTTCATCTTACATTTCATCAAAAACAACAAAAATTTGACATGGTTTACCTATGGTTTCGACCTAAGTTTACCATTTCAAACAAAAAAATTCATCCATTTTTCATTCTTACATTTCATCAAAAACAACAAAAATTTGACATGGTTTACCTACGGTTTCGACCTAAGTTTACCATTTCAAAAAAAAAAAATTCATTCATTTTCATCTTACATTTCATCAAAAACAACAAAAATTTGACATGGTTTACCTACGGTTTCGACCTAAGTTTACCATTTCAAAAAAAAATTCATCCATTTTTCATTTTTTACATTTCATCAAAAACAACAAAAATTTGACATGGTTTACCTATGGTTTTACCTAAGTTTACCATTTCAAAAAAAAAAATTCATCCATTTTTTCATTTTTTACATTTCATCAAACACAAAAATTTGACATGGTTTACCTACGGTTTCTACCTAAGTTTACCATTTCAAACAAAAAAATTCATCCATTTTTCATCTTACATTTCATCAAATAACAAAAAAATTTGACATGGTTTACCTATGGTTTCTACCTAAGTTTACCATTTCAAAAAAAAAAATTCATCCATTTTTCATTTTTTAATTTCATCAAAAAAAATTTGACATGGTTTACCTATGGTTTTACCTAAGTTTACCATTTCAACAAAAAAATTCATCCATTTTTCATTTTTTAATTCCATAAAAATTACAAAAAAAATGGGCATGGTTTACCTACGGTTTCGACCTAAGTTTTACCATTCACATAAAAACAAAACATTTTTATAACCATGGTTACCCTAAGGTGTTACTCTAAGTTTCATTTTGGGTTTATCCTATGGTTTTCCATCTAAGTTTCCATCGGTTTGCATCCACGTTTCATTTGGTTTCATGGTCTTTAATTCATTCACCTTTTAATTTAATTAATTAGGGTTCCATGTCTTAAACAAACGAAAAACACAATAAAAACACATTTGCATTTTTCAAATTCAAACTCGAGGAGATAGTGCACTTACTGGTCTCGCCTCGGCTCCGCCGCTCGATGACCCGGTCTGTGCACTCATGGTGGCTGGAAAATCTGGCAGCGCTTCGCGTCAAAAAATCTACCTCCTCCTCCCCAGAGCTCCAAATCGCAATCGATGAACAAGTGCAAATGAGCCAAATCCGTCATTTTCGCATATTTATACTTTTTGCTTGCTGGTAATCGTCCCTGACCGGGACGAGCGCTTTTCCTCAGAGGCGCGCTCGTCCCACCCCAGGACGAGTACCATCATGGCGTTCGTCCCCCCGGGACGAATAAAAAAAAAAAAAAAAACACACCAAAACTATAAAAATGACAAATGCCCACAAAACCACTAAAAATTGCCGGACAAAAGTGCTCTTGCACTTAACCTCTTGGCATAAGAAAACTGATGTCGGGGTCTACCTTGTCGTTATCCTACTCCCTAAGAAGGCTACCATAGCCGGACCGCTCCACGGGAAGACGGATTTTCGCCAATGTTAACCCCAAATGGCATCCCAAAATGGGTTCACACCCACCAAAAATAGGTCAAAACAATCGGGAAACTGCTCGAGCATGCATCGGATAACATCTGAAGGCACCCTCACTTAAGTCATCTTGGGTCAAGCGACTCGTCGCTTTTCTCATGTCGGTCATTCCCTCATCGATTCGTCGCTTGAGGGGGTAGTCACACTTAGTTGCCAATCAACACCAATATACCCAATCTTGGAAATGACACGCATTCAAAGGATCATTGCAAAAGACAATCGCGCCCCTGCTTGGGGCAGCAAACAAGCAATTATCACAAACCGATCATATACTTGGCATTCGTGAATCATGAACTCAAGGTTCCCACGGACAAAAGGTTGCGCCCTTTGCCTCTTCATGACTGATCAATGTCTAAGTTCAAGTAATACCTCACCGAACCAGGTTAATGCTTGATTTAAGTTCCTTAGCTCGTCAGAAGCAAGGATTCAAGAATGCGTGCCCTTTCCATACTTGGGGCATCAAGAGTTGGTTAGGTTACTGAGAAACCCTAATCATTAGTGCTTTGGTTATCTATTTTTGCTCAAGCATTGCACCATGTGCAGCGCTTTCCAAAAAGGGGCATCTCGTAGACACCAAAACAGCACCAATCCGATTATGTGACAACAAGCACTGATCGCACTAACACACACAGCCCCCAGGGCAGCCCCCAGAGGTTAAACAGTGGTTCTAACCACTCACACAACAGTTTTACAAGTCAAGGATCAATTTGGCACCTTTTAGACACTTTATTACTTATTCGTCCCACCCAGGGACGAGTGCGGATTTGTACTCGTCCTACCCAGGGACGAGTGCGGATTGATACTCGTCTCACCCAGAGACGATTACCAGCGCTCGCTTCGGGGTGGGACGAACGCCAGGTTTGACCAACAAAAAGTCAGATCTCGGCGCATGACAACTCAGAACTACCACTTAGCTTTTCTTGCATGGCATAGGAGTGCGAGTGAGTTCTTTTGACAACTCATATCTGCCAATTGACTCTCCCTTCACTGCATGGGAATGAGAGTGAGCTTTTTAAGACAACTCAGATTTGCCACTTAGCTATCCCTTCATTGCATGGGAGTGCAAGTGAGCTTTTCTAAAACATACAAAGACATGCACAGAGGCAGTTAAGAAGCCCTTGATCAAGAAGAAGTCTTCTCTTCACACAAAAAGCATTCATGCAAAGAAACACTTTTGCATGTTAATTCAAAGAGACCCCTTGGGTCTATAAAATGGTGAGTTTCCTCACCCAAAAGATATACAGAGAAGGAGCATTTTGAGCGACGAAGTGCTGCTAATTCACTTACTTGCGATTTGTGTTTTCAACATCCATAATCTCTTAATCGAAAGAGAGGTTATTGGGTGACTTTTGAAGGCACGAATCAAGAACCAACCCCGATTTTTCTGACCACAATATCCTACCAATTTGCCGACAACACATCACATCAGGTTTCGGACCCATCCCAAGCGGATTGGTGTCGAAGCAAAGTTTCACCCGTGGGTGGTTTGCCTTCGGGCACCCCCCGCTTTATTGCTTTTGGTGACTATTTCTTTTGTAGTATTTAGCTAGTTTCATGTTTATGCTTTTGTCAAGTTTTCAGTTTATTTAGACTCATTTTAACCATCGTTAGATTTATCTTTTATTTTTCATACACAGGTGCTACTGATTCTTTGTTTGTTTCTTTGAACGCAGATTTGCAGCATTAGAGGAGCAACGAGGAATCTACCTTTACCAACGCAAGCGGCGACAACGTTTTGGTTCGCCCATCTTACATGTGGGCACGCGGAAGAAGGAATTCTGAAACAAGTTGTAAAAGACCAACATTTAACGCTCCTATCCCCTAAAAAGGAAGGAGACGCATTGTAACACAAATTTGAAAAGCATATCAATAAAAGGGCCGTTCTTTTTATATTGCTTTGATATCTTGTGTTCATGTTCTTTCTTTTTACGCATTTTTCAATAACATAGGGTTTAAGCGTTATTTTAGTTTCGTTTACATTGCATTTTTAGTTTATCCTTTTTGTTTTCGGAATCTCGTGTTTTCACATAGTAACTCTAACATCCCCCCTTATTACATTATTTGGGTAATACATACATATCCCTCTATACAACAATATTTGGGTAAAGTATATAGCTGTCCCAATACAGTGAGAAGATTTTGATCTGCTGGTTCTTTGCTCTGTCACAGTGCTCTGGCTACTCCTAAGAAAAAAGTGGGTCATTCCTTAATTCCAGTCATATACTTGTAACTCCAGGTAAAATCCTGAACATGTTTCTGTAGAATAGCAAATAATTTGGCTTCCTGTTCATTAGTCAGCCAACTATTAATATTTAGAATTTTTCCTAGCTGTATTTAAATTTTTTTAATCCCTGGATAAATAGAATTGACTACTTCATATCTACTGATTAAAGAATTTAATGGAAATTTATGTGGTTGCAGAGTATAAAATACTCTGGATTCTATTTCATAAGTGATACCGGATGTAATCATTCCCTACATAGGACATGTGAAAGAGGTAAGAAGATGATGATGCCATCTATGTGGTAGTGTGAAAGAGCTTTCTTGTATGGGAATAGATTACAATTTTTTTGAGGTTTGTTCTTCATCCTTCCTTAGTAGGTGATGAACAAGAAATTGATTATATTTAAGTCCTTCTTCCTATAATGTTTTAACTAGGACAATTTCATCTTAAAACATTTCTATTTCTGGTGAATTGACTTCCTCAATGTATTCCTTTACTATTACTATGGTCAAAGTGGCAATAGTTTCTCCCTGTTCTTCATCAGACTCAGGATACCATATCTGTCCAGATAATTTGGTTGAAGGTTGGGCATATAGATAAAGGGAAATTTTCTTAATATCAATACCATTTGAAATAGTTATTTCCCAAGATCTACAGTAAATAAAAGTAGATGCAGTGTCAAGCTAAGGTCAGCCCAGAATGATGGGGTAACCATTAGCTGAATTTCTAGGCCACAAGACCAAGAAATCTACAGGATACTCCCAAGAAGAAACTTCAATGGAAATATCTTCTAGGATTCCTTCTGGCTTGGCAACTGACCTATATGCCATTATAAAACTGTGGTGGCAGGACTGAGATTATTGAGCTATAGTTGTTGCATTTTTTCTTTAGTCATCACATTGATTGCAGCTCCAAGGTCAATTAGTACATTTGGAATTTGCACTAACCCAATAGTAATTGTGACTACTAGACTTCCTAGATCACTATATTTGGGAGACACTAGTTTTCTAGATAGCAGGTCAGCCAACTTCCCTTCTATTTGCAAAGTTTTAGGAAAGGCTTTCTTATTTCTGCCAGGTTTCTTGATACACAACTCTTGAATAGTTTTCTTAATTAAAGGAACATATTTTATTATTTGGAACAAAGGAAGAGAAATTATCATTTTCTTAAGTTCTGTAACTAATTCTTATTCAGGAATAGTTGCAATATTTTCAAATCGTTCAGGGTATGGTACTTCTCCTGTAGGGGGTTTGTTTTTCTTGCTCATTTTTTGGTTTTTGTTCTTTTTTCTTTGTTTGCACTTATTCTAAATGTGGAGACTCATGCTTTCCATCAATCTCTTCAATGGTGGGTGGAGCAGGGTTAGGTAAGACCTTTCTTGAATGCAATTGGATATTACTACAACCAAGTACATGAACTATAGTAGTTTCTTCAGACTCAACTCCATAAATAGGAGCTACTTGGCTGGTATTATTTGGGTTAGCCACAGGCTGAGCTGGAAGTGGGGGTTGCTTAACTGGTTGTGCTTGTTGAGGTTGTATTCTTCCTTGAAAGTTTTGATTAGGAGCTAACAATAAATTTTGAGTATGTCCTTGATACCTTTGCTACCCTTGATATGATGGGTATTGTGGCCCCCATCTTTGCCCATATTGTTGATTCTATGTCCAAGGTAGATTAACAGGATTTCAAGGAGGATATAACCAATATTGGGAAGATGCCCAAGATTGATTCCATGGTTGTAAAGGTCGTTATGAATATCCCCAAGGCATATTCCAAGGATTTTATCCCCAACCTGTAGGAAAACGAGGGGCATTATGGTATTGTGATTTTTTGCCACCTAGATACCCAATAATATTAGGTTCTTCAGTTTGAGTTTCCAAAATAGTTTTCAGGTGAGGCAACATATGACACCTATCAATTTTATGCTCTTTTGAACATATGCCACAAATATTTGAGATAGAGGTTCTATCCAAAGGATAATCATGTAGGGCATGCTTATTTATGCATTTGGACAATAGATAGCCAGGGGTGGTGAAGAATTGGATTTTGAATTCCTTTCCCCTAATGCAAAATTTAATTGTACAAGAACATCAGTTTTCATGTTAGTAATTTTTTCCATCAAATCTTTTATATTCGTATTACCAGGAATTCGCTTCCTTCTTCTTTTTCTAGCATGGGAATAATTTCTCCATAACTCTACAATATCAATAATCTCAAGCTGGTTTATATCTCCTTTTCCCATTAAATCCAATACTTCTCTAGAATCATCCTACAAACCTCTCAAAAATATAATTTTTAATAAGTCATTTTCCACAGGACCACATATTTTTTGGATAAATGTAATCTATCAAGATAATCCTCTAGGTTTTCATCTTCTTCTTGTCTAATCTGAAATAACTCATCCTTACTATTTCTAACTCTACAATACTCCTGCTACTTATCCAAAAATACAGTTTCCATTTTATCCCAAGTGCGTATTGAATCAGGTTCAAGGCTCATAAACCATCGCAAGGCTACATATTTGAGTGTAGAGGGAAATAACTTCAGTTTCTGGTTGTCATCGGTATAGTCATAAGTTTGACATAGAACCTTGAGTTAAAAAAAAAAATGATCAGGATATTTAGAAACAATTCCCCTAAATATTGATAATACTGAAGGTGAAATTATTTTCATAGGAGAATTCTGAGCAGGATTCAAAAGAATAGGGTATTCAAAATTTCTAACAGGACGATTGCCAGCATCATGACCAAAAATATCCCTATCATGTTCTTCTTGTTCTGCCATAGGTGTTTCCTTAGTTTTGACTTGTTCAACTAGTTCAGATAAATCAGCCCTATGGGTATGTCTAGAAGCAAGTGCCTCTAAGAGTTCTTCTTACAAAGATCCTAAAATTTTAGTTGATGAAGAAGATGATTCTCGTTTAAGTCTTTTAGGAAGTTCATACACAGGCAAATCTTGTGAAGAACACCTTGGTGGAAAAGAGCCAGTTCTGATAAACCTTCCTCTTTTGTCTCTTAGCCTATGCATTCATGCTCATTTGCTAAATAAACTGAAGTACAAGTGTCCAAGAACTATTACTTGTATCAAGACAACAATTCTTGGTCTGCTTACTTCTCCTAAAAACACCTAGTTTTCCCCGACAACGATGCCAAAAATGATGAGTGTCATTAATGATTCTTCATTAATCATTATACTTGTCAATCTAGGGTGGTGTCCAATTGCTATATGAGATAGCAAATATGAGTAGTTTAGAGATCAGTTCATTTAGGTAATGGCTTTATTAGTAGAACAATTAGATTTTTGGGGTTTAATGTCACCTCTAATATAAAAACCAAAATTGACTCGTATTTACCCTTACAAAATGGAAATTGTAGAAATTAAAACTTTGCAAGAAAAAGAAACTATCTACATTTGCAAAATCTGAATTGACAGAAATAAAATATTGTAGAAATGGAAACAATAGAATGTAAACTTGCAGAATTGAAAGTCACACTTTGCATAAAGTAAACTTAGTTATAAGAACATAATTCAAAAGACAAGAATCAAAATGTTACACAACTAGAACATCAAGAAATTAATTGACGCAAAATGGAAATGCCAAAATCTGGGGAACAACAGTTGAAAACAAGGAATATCAAAAAATGTTATAATATGCAGAGATATACTCTAGGTTTTCATATAACATACATTAATCATTACAAAATGCAATATAACACAACTAATAACATGAAATATAAACTGTCAGGTTCCTACTAATTTGCTGCAGCAAAAAATAAGCAGAAAACCCATCAAAGTTGTTCCTTCTTCTGGGCTTGGAAGTGGCCCTTGGTTCTTGAACTAGAAGAATGTGGAAAGAACTATTCTAAACTATCTAAATCTCACATATATTCACTCATAATGCCATCAAAATAGAAAAATTGCACCTTTATTGATTTTGTAGTAGCATTGCAAGAAAATACCTGCAAAATACTGTTATGCTACAATAAAAACAACTTATCTATTATGGAATTCTTCTACACCTATATCCTATATGCTCAACTGAATGGGAGTTAGGTTATTTATATTATTCTATTACAATGTTGATATGAGTTTTTGTTGTTCTTCAAGGATGCCATCAACTATTTCAAAACTATTTTCCTAACATATAGGAATTTGTTCTGCTACAGCTTTATCCATTTTCCTTGCTAAGCTACAACCATTGGGAGAAAGGTGTTTGAAGGAGTAAAAAAACACCTTAGACAGCTGAAAACAACCTTATATTATCATTTAACATTTTATTTACCATTTTGTGGCTGAAATCAAAACTATTCTTGCTCCGCTCATTTCGAAGCTGCTTCGGAATATCAGATAGTATAACAGTTCCTATACTTATCCATTCATCCGATGCACAGGAAAGTGGTTTTGAATGCATGAACATCCTCATACCATTCTCAAAAGACCTATTCCACCATTGGCACGTGCTGGAGCTAACTAATTCCAAGCCATGCTGTGTATGCACAGTTAGCTGGAATGTATATGGTCAAAATTTTGTTTTTGCACAGTTAGCTTAATTTGAACAGGTTTTGGTGCCCTTTTTAGCATTTGAATTTTTTAAAAGGGTAATGAAAGCAAATTGAATGATTTTAGAACTGAATACATATTAAAACCTACTATTACAAATTCAAATAAATCCTAATTTGCTAGATAATTTAGCTGAAACAGGTCAGAAAATGTAGAAAAATAGTCAAAATAGGATATATGCTCTTCAATATTTAGAACATGTAATGCTAATATATAATGCATTCTATCACCATAATCAACATCAAAATATAACATAAGGTGTTTCAAAGAGTTTATAAGTTATAAAAAATAGTCCATGTATGAGGCAATTCCCAGCCTCATCAAAAAGATTATTTATTTATTAATTTTTTTTTTGGTTAGTGCTAGAAATCCCTATGACCAATGCACACAATAGCCCTAGTCTCCTCCCAACCATGACCCCTTGTAAAGTCGAGAGCTATACTTATCAATAGGAAATCTAACATAGCCACCACACACCCACCCTCTCACACACTCGCCCATGCCACGGTTTGAATCATGGACCTTCCAAAGAAGATCCAAAGCTCGAACTGTTGCGTTGTCCCCCTGAGACATTATTTATTAAAACTTTATTTTTAAGATTTTATTGAAAAAAATATTAGGTTAGTGTGAAAAACCCCTACAACCGAGGTTTAAGGCTGAGAATTATCATCCCAACCATGACCCCTTATGAGGTCAAGATATAAACTTATAGATAGAGGATTAACACAACCATACACACAATAGTTTGAACCTTGTACTTCTATAAGAAGAGCCAAACTGCAAACCGTTGTCTTATCCCATCGAGACAAGATTTTATAAATTATCAAATCTAGTGGTAATTTTTATTTTTTATTTTATTTTATTTGGAGTAAAATATTATATTAATTCATTAATCAGAATATTACAATATTCTATTGCTCACACTGTCCACCAATTTAAAAATAAAATGAGGTGGATGAGTAAAGCGTCCATAATTGAATATACATATGAATAGAACCTAATAAAAACAAAAATGCTATAGCTATATCTTGCTAAAATACATCATATATCATCACTCATATGCGGGAGAGCCTGTTATATGGGGAATTTTTGGGTATATTTTCCATTATATCTTCTAAATTCATCAAAGAAGAAATAGAAGTAATCAAATCCTGAACTTGCTCATCATTGTTTACTACCTTTTTTTTATTTTTTGTTGGAAATTTCGAAGATCCTCTACCACGTAAGAAATTTGATGAAGTCTGTCAATGACATCTTCTAGTGTGTTGGAAGCTCCATAGACTTGGGAATGAATGCATTCTACACGTAATAGAAGATCAAAGGTCAAGTCTGCTAAAACTATATCCCATGGAGAAGCAGAATCGATAAACACCTTTTTGCATCTGAACTTCCAAATGCACTTGAGAAGGATGAGTCTACAAACATTTCAAAGATTTGGACAATGATCTAGTTAGGAAAAACCAAGCAAAGAAAGCTTCCAAGATCTAGTGAAAGAGGGAAAAAGAAAAGTGTATAAGACATCCCAAAATTGTTTAGCCATGTCACAAAACCAAAACAAGTGAATAAGAGTTTTTATAACATTACAAAAATTTTATTGAGGAAAAATGTTTAAAATTGAAGCTATACTTTTAGAAGTTGGAAATTTTTGATGCAAAATTTGCCATCCAAGAAACTGAATTTTAGATTCAACAGGAACTTTCCAAATTTGAGCAACAAGAGACTATCATTGGGTATTGGTAAAATTGACTTGTCACTTGACATTGAGCCTAGAGTCTAAATATGGAAGACACAAAATATTTGTTAGAGTATATTATATAATTTGGGTCATGTAAATGTACAACCTTTGGTACATATCTAGAGTAGGAGTTTACTTCGGAGTAAAGTTAGTCAATTGCTTCAAGTATTATAATAAATGCACAAGTGTCAATGTGCATGTTGTAAATGTGCATGTAGTCCACATGTACATTAGTCCTAGGTAGAGTAAATACCAAGCAATCTATATTTCCATTTAAAGACCTCATAGGTAGTAAGTGAGAGAGAGTGAGAGTGATATAGTAAGTATACAGTGTGTAGTAGATGTAGTGAGGTACTACTGGAATTTTTGCCACATTGAAATTTTGTATAATTTTGATTGAAGTGTGTAAGCTGATTGAAGTATGTAAGCATTTTACCAATAAAACTCTTAGATATATTTTAAGTGTTATTCACACATTTAATTTTTTTTGAAAATTTTCTAAGTATTTTATGGATGTCATTTCAGGAAAAATTCAAGTGAAATACTTTTTCATTCCTCGAAATGGTCTTTTCATTCCCCGAAATGGTTGTTTCGTTCTCCAAAATGCCTTTTTTGCTCAAAATACTTTTCATCCCCCGAAACGGTTGTTTCGTTCCCTGAAATGCATTTTTCGCTCCCACGTGCAATGAAAACATTTCTTGGGAATTTTGCTGGCGAAAAGCCTATTTCAAGTGTAAATTGGGCAAAAAGAAGATAAAAGCCCATTTCGGATAAAATGTTGACTGAAAATCCATTTTCAAGACATATCCAGGATCATTGCTGAAAAACTACAGGATTTAACCATGGTGTTTTTGACTCCGATGTAATCTTGCTCATTTCCAAAGTACCATCCACCTTGGTGGGTATGTATTTTCGATGCACCGCATATCAACCTTGCTAGTTTTCAAAGCAGATTTAATGCTTGGTGTACTTTCCTAGCAAAAGTAAATTTCTAAGGTGCAAGGGAAGGCAAATTTAATGATCAAATGCCTAATTTTTAGATGATTTTGCTGTGTCCTGATGCATCGACATTCAAGATTGCTTCAAGCATTTATTCTTGTTGACTGCATCAAATTTGGATCATGGTTTCCTTGCAGAATGTTTTAATTGAAGATGTCCCTAATGCCGAGGAGGAAAATATGCACGCTGGTTTTTGATCTACCAACATTTTGTTTGTATATGCATTAAATGAAAGAGGCATAATCCTCTATAAATACTAACTAATGTTCATTGTAAAAGGGGAGGTTGGACATTTTGCAAGAAAACCTTTTAAGTTCTCTGCATCAATAGAAGTGACTTGGCTTCGAAATTTACAAGAATTTTCATGTGTGTGATTTCCTTCCATTTTTAAGCATTTCTATTTATGCTCATGTTCCTACTGTTAAGTTTAAAATTCTATTTCTAAATTTAAAACATTGTTGGTGAGTGAGTGAGTTCTAGAATATGATTTGGTGGGTTGTCTCTACAAGTTTGTAAGTGAAATTCTACTGCTTTCTTTTTGTTACATGCTGGTATAAAACTTGGTAGAATTCTTGCTGCTAGTCCGCCCCAAGTCCTACACTTCGGCCTGTGGCCATATTTTCCATTTATTTTTGTCATTTCCAATTTCTTTCCTACAACTCTAGTCTTAACCAATGTAGGATTTAGTAAGGGAGCCAACCCTATTTGGATATTGGTACGGAGGACATCTCTTTCCTTTGGCATTTCAATATTTTCTGGTTCTAGGACGTACAAGTGATAATATTTTGTACTTAGGCAGATTTTTGACCAGTGGTTTTTAGCATGCATGGTGGGACCCCAAAAGTTCCACTTTCAACATTATTGACGTTTGATGTTCACCTTCATGCTGTACATTTAGATCATTTGGTGACTTAACACTACCTATAAGCCTCCGAACGTGGAGACAACAAAAGCTGTACTTCATGATCACAAGATCAAAGGCCAAAAATTCAAAAAACCCCATTGAGTTTTTTGAACTTACATCATTTGCAACATCTTTGCAAATAGCTAGTGTGTTTTCCATTTCTTCAAGCCCAACTAGTACTGTTACTAGCGTTCCACCTCCTCAACACCATGCACTAGTCCATATGTCCCAAAATCCTCCACCACAACAACCAGAACCATCGAGGTAGTTCCCAACATGGAATAGTTTAGAAACCTTGAACTTACAAGCATAAAATCTAGTGCCCCAAGCTACTTTGAAGGCCTTACTGACCTATGATGGTACTGGTAAAACTACATATGATCATATTCAATATGTGGCCTCTTTGGAGACCATCCATGACATAATGGACAAAGATGTAATGGTAAAATTACTGGTATTGTCACTGAGAGGGAAATTATTGTAGTGGTACCGATCATTGCAACCTGGTACTATTACATCATGGGATCAGTTGGCAAAGTTATTAATTACAAATTTTTATGAACAAGATGACCCATACTCTTTGCTGCACCAATTTATGACAATCCAAAGACATACACAAGAGGAGATAGTTGATTTCAACATAAAATTTGCTCAGATCTAGTAAAGATTTCCTGATGGGTTGTGGCCCATGCATGAACAAGCTATGTTCTACTACCTCAGAGCATTTAGCACTAAAATTGGCATGGTTGTGTGATAGGACAATGTGACTATGTTTCCAGACCTGTACACACAGGCACATAAGGTTGAATCTGACTTGATTGTTGTAGGTAGGCTTCCCCAAAAAATTACTATGCCCATTCTCCCTGATATCCCATAGTATTTGTATTCTAGTGTATTTTCACAACCCATGCCTTCCATGTACCCAGTTCTATATTGGAATTTGAGCCCACCTCAAATCGCTCTGATACCTTTCCCACAACACCTGACTCCAAGTTTTCTGTAGTTACCCGCTTAGTCAACACCACAATTGCCATCATTCCTTCCTTTTCCAACATTGCCACCACCACCAGTACCATTACCATTTCTAGTGCCTCTGTCCCCTATACAATTGCTCGTATCGCCAACACCTCCTACACTCTCCAATCCTGATCCTTGTACGAAATTATTACAAGAGATGAAATCTAATAATGCAGCCTTAAGGACAATATTCAATGAGTTTACAACAATAAGGAAGAAGTAAGCGAAGGCTAAATTTTGATCATAGAGGTTCCAAACTCTACTGATCACTCGAGAGCAAGCATCTACTAGTGGAGGCCTTGAGAAAAACATGATGGTGTTAGCAAATGAGGAGACCAACACATAATAAAGGGCATACTGGTGTTCAACGTGCAATGATACCCATGGAGAAGAAACCTACATGGTGCACCTAAATTATGTGCAGATGCTTATAGAAATTTCAGTTGGTGGACAAGTCAATATGATTAGAGAGGATGACCACAATTTTATGATGCCATCTTTGGAGCAAGTTTTAGTTCTTACGAGGTCCAGAAAAAAGTCAGTAACTATAGATCTAGCTAAGCTTGAACCCTTGAAGGTGCCTGCAGAACCAAAGGTGCAAAATGAAAAATGACAACCTCTAGTGAAAGCGCTTGGTGCAATGACTAAGGAGTAAGATTCTATCTTGTTAAAATATCTGCTCCCTAAACAGGCTCAAGAAAGGTCGGGAACAAGGGCATAAACTTCACAACCCATAACAGCTACCAAAATGCAAGATGAGACAAAAGAATAGGCTGAAGAGCACCTCAAATACCCATTGTTGATGAAGAGGCAAAGAGTGGAAGCTACTCAAAAATATCGGGACAAGTATGAGCGGGTCGTAGAAGAAAAAGCCCCAATTACCTCAAATTATAATATTGTGGAAAAAATAAAGAAAATACCTGTGAAAGTAAACCTATATGATGCACTAAAGTTGCCTGGACAAGTTGATCTACTACAAGAATCTCTGAAGACTACAAAAGATCGAAAGAAAAGTCCTCAAATAGTGTTGGTGCAAACACTTTTGAATTCGACCACTAGAAAGAATAGGCCACCCCCGTTCTACCTATCACTCAGAATGGAGGGGTGGATTGTACACAATTGTATGATTGATTCTGATGTTGCAATTACTATCATGTCAAAGGCAATATGCGAAGTGATGGGGATGGAATACACAAGAAGTATCCTCAAAGTGTTGTAGTTGGATGGAACTCCAGTCAAGACGATGGGAATAATAAAGGATATTTCTATTGTCCTACATAGCATACCGTAAATTACTATCATTCAGGATGTGGTGGTGGTTGACTTGGAGCCTTACTTCAACATGTGCCTCTCAAGGGAGTTCACAGCAAAGTTGGGAGGATATCTTTCCTTAGACTATTCACATTTGGAGATTCCATTTAAAGGAAAGAGGATTCACATACATAATGAGAAACCTTCTCCTTTTCATATTGAGAAATTGGAGGAAGAGGAGAAAAAATCTCCAGGGATAGTTAACATGATGACTGAAGAATTAGAAGAAGTTGACTTGATGGAAGAAGCACTTAGTGATCTTCGTATTGAAGATGAGTTTTCGCTCATGGATTTTAATGCGATGATTGAAACAGATATTGGTTGTTATACAATAACTAAGCCTATACAGAGTGAAGAGAAAGCCCGATTCCCCAGATCCTGTTGCAAATCAATTATAGAAGTTGTATTTTTATGGCACCAGGTGTAAGAATGGTGCAGGAGCTAGTTTTGTTTTGATCTCCCCCTCAGGGTTAATAAAGACCTACTCTTATAGGCTGACTTGGAGTTGTACAAATAATGCAGTCGAATATGAAGCATTGTGCGTAGAACTGAAGAAGGCTAAATAGTTGGGCATTAAATAGCTGTAAATTTTTGGTGACTCCGAGCTTTTTGTCAATTAGACCACAAATAAATGTGTGTCAAAGCAAAACTACCTGAAATTCTATCACAACAAAGTGTGGGATTTGTTTGAATCTTTCATAGCTTTGAATATTCAGGCAATTTCTCATGAGCAGAATAAGCATTTATATATTCTAGCCTCTCTTGGCGTAAATTATTCTCCTATGGAACAAATAGTCAAATAGCCCAAGAATGTCAGGGTGATCTATAGACCTTCAGTTCCTAACAAGAACATTTATTGGCAAGTGAAAGCCGAATGCGGAGTGACGACATGCCAGATTATTGATGCAAACGAAGTAGATATGAGGTGCAGATGCTAAGTCCTACGAATGCGATGAACAAATGCATATAGGAAATAAAGCATAAATGAGATGAGATGTAAGCAAAAAAAATTGGGGCCTCTTTTATTAATGTTGCTTTCAATCTGGTTACAATGTGTCCCACCCTCTAGGTCTCAGAACGTCTGATACAGTTTGTTACATCAACGGATGGTACGCTTCCAATGTCTTCCACATGCCCACATTTGAAATGGGTGGGATAAACATTGCCATCACTTGCATTCATATGTTCATGGTTCCTTGCTTCCACTTCGGTGTTATTGGAAGTGAGATTCTATGCTCAAAGAAATAGAAAACAGTTAATAGCATATGCAGATATTAGAAAAACATGCAATCCCCAAAGCCTCCGGTCGGTTAATGTAAAAAGGAATTAAACGATGATCAAAACATGTCATAATGAACCCAAATTTTGACAGAAGCATCAATACATCATTAGGGACCAATTGCAAAAGTAATAGTTAGGAAATCATGCATGGATTTCTAATCACTCTGGGGTGGGACGATTAGGACTGTCACAAAACGTGCAAGAGTGACCCGGCAAATGTCCTACCCAGAGGCCTCCAAAAATCCTACAAACTTAGGGTTAGGCTAAAAGGGGCATTTTGGGATGACCCAGAAGGTCATATTTGGCATATTCTACCCAGTTTGTCCTGTATATGAAAGCACTCCCTTTATGTTAGTAAACGCATAAAATGATAAAAACACAGTCAAATAAAGTCAGAATGACATGAAACTTGAACATCAGAATAAGTACATGAAATATGATAGAATGCAAAAATAATAGTAGAGAAATCCTTTGCAGATTTCTAATCGCTCCGGGGTGGGACTATTAGGACTACAGTAGTGCGAGGGGCGCCTAGGGGCAGGATGCCCACCGTTTGGGGCTTAGTTTTGGCACCAATCCAAGTGGGATGGGTCCAAAACCTCCTAGGGGGTTGTGTCGGTGAATTTGGTGTGGGATTATGGCCAATTTATTGGGTTTTGGGTCGGGATTGCGTTCCTAGTGTTCACCCGATAACCTCTCTTCCAAAAGAGAAATTAGGGATGTAGGAAGCACAAAGGGGAATGGGGGTACAATTTGGCAGCACTTCGTTGCTCCAAATGCTCCAGCTCTATTCTATTTTGGGGTGAGGAGGTTCACACTTTTTTAGATATTAGGGGTCTCTTTTGAATGTGCATGCGAGGGTACCACTTGGCTTACCATGCCTTTCTTGAGGGAGAGAAGATTCCTCCCTGATTTAAGGCCTCCATGATCAAGGCATGCTTGACTGAAGTCCCTCTCTCTGATTTGAAACTGTTCCTCACAATTGCATGCCTTGAAGGCGAAGTTGAGTGGTGGATCTGGGTTGCCATTTGTTAAGGCTTGAATTTTTTCTAGTCAAACCTGCTATTCGTCCCACCTTGGAGCGATTGTTGCTAATCGTCCCGGGGTGGGGCGAATAGGATTCTAATCGTCCCGGGGGTGGGACGAATAGGGAGCAGAGTGCTTAAAAGGTGCCAAATTGACCTCTAACCATCAAAAATTGATTTGGGAGTGCTTAATACTAAGGTTGAAACCCTAGTATTAATTTTTATATTTTATATTGTTTTTTTTTTATTTTGTTCACATTAAGGCTAAAACCCTAGGACGATTTTTTTTTTTTGTTTGATTTCGTTTTTTTGTTCATACTAAGGTTGAAACCCTAGGATGAATTTGTTTTCGTTATGTTTTTTGTTCATAGTAAGGTTTAAACCCTAGGATGAATTTGTTTGTTTTGTTTGGTATGTTTTTTTGGCGATCACACTAAGGTTGAAACCCTTGGATGATTTTTTTTTTTTAGTTTGATTTCATTTTTTTTGTTCATACTAAGGTTGAAACCCTAGGATGATTTTTTTTTTAGTTTGATTTAATTTTTTTGTTCATACTAAGGTTGAAACCCTAGGATGAATTTTTTTTTGTGATGTTTTTTGTTCACCTTAAGGTTAAAACCCTAGCATGATTTTTTGTTTTATTGTACAGTTATTTTTTGTTTTTCATACAAAGGTTGAAACCCTAGGATGAATTTGTTTTTGCTTTATATGAAGTTAAAAACTTGCACATAATTGTTTTTATTTTGTGTTAATACTAAGGTTAAAACCCAAATATTTTGTGTGCCATGAATGTCTGGTGCAAGGGCACCTTTGTCCGACAGATTTATTGTTGTTTTTGGTGCATTTTTTTAGATGCAGTTTTTCTTGCTTTATTTCTTGCTTTGTAATCGTCCCAAGGTGGGACGAATACCAATTTGGTAATCGTCCTAGGGTGGAACGATTACAGGCCTAACAACCTATATAAGGACCAAAACTAGGTTTTGGGCTCATTTGCAACAATTTTTTCTTGGCGATTTGGAGCAGTGAGGAGGAGGAGTGCGAGTTTGCGTAGCGGAGAGCTGTTGAAATTTTGCGAACATCATGAGTGCGAGAACTGGATCTTCGAGCGGAGGAGCCGAGGCGAGACCGATATGATGTTCCTTCCTTCTGCTTTCTTGTTATTTGTTTTTGTTTTATATGAAATTAAACTCGCATATAAATTTTTGTTTGCGTTATTTTGTTTTTGTTATATATGAAGTTAAACTCGCATATAAATTTTTGTTTGTGTTATTTTATTTTGTTCTCATTAAGGTTAAAAACCCTAATAGGATGTTTTGTTTTTGTTTGATGTCATTTTTTTTTGTTCATACTAAGGTTGAAACCCTAGGACAATTTTTTGTTTTGTTTTGTTTTTTGTTCACACTAAGGTTGAAACCCTAGGGAGAATTTGGGTATTCTTTCCAATAACCTTGCTGAGGGGTATGGTATCCTTAGAGGCCTTCAGGAGGCTACTAAGGTTGGATGGAAAAAGGTGTTAGTTGAGTCTGAATCTCAACTTATGATTAATCTCTTGAAGACTCCTTCTAAGAATCATAAGGTGGATTGGAGAACAAAAAGAATTATTGAGAAGATTCAGTTAATCCAGATGGGATTTTTGAAAGTTGATTACTATCATGTGGTCAGAGATCAAAACAAGAGTGCCGATGCTTTAGCTAATTGGGCTTTGGACAAAGGTGATCTTACTTGTTATGGCCACCCTCCTATATGGTGGGCTTCTCAAATTAGGGAAACTCTTATTTCTATCATTTCTTTGGATGGCTCCAGTTCTGAAGGTACCTAGTTTCTTCTTGTGCTTTTTTTTTGTTTGTTTTTCTTTGGTTCATTCAGTTTTTTTAGTTCCCTAGCTCATTCTATTCTTTATTTTGTTTCCTCTGTTGATTCTTGCATTAATAGTCTTCTGGTCTAGATAGGTCATTGTTTTGTTCATTTTTTTCTTTTGTCTTCTTTGTTTTTTTGTTTAGTTTTTTAAGGTGGGTGGGTTCTTTTGTTTTGTTTTGTTTTTGTGTTCTTTGTGTTGTTTTTTGTTGTTCTTGTGTTTCTGTTGTTTTGTTTTTTTTTTTATGTTTTTTGTTATTGTTCTTGTGTTTTTTTTCGTTCTTGTTCTTGGGTTTCTCTTTGTTTGTGTTATTTCATTTTTTTATGTGTGAGTGTTTTCTATGTTTTTTATTTTTGTTTATTGTCTGTTGTTGGTTGTTTTTATTTTTATTTTATTTTTTAGGTTTTGGTTGTGTTTATTTTTCATGTTTTTTTGGGTTATGTCTTTGTAGTGTGTTGTTTTTGTCTTGTTTGTGTTTTGTTATGTGGTTTGTGTTGTGGTTTCTTTTATCTTATTGTGCGTGTTTGGTTGTGCTTTTGGTTTTGACACACTCAAGGAGCATGTTTTTTATTTTATTTTATTATTTTTGTTGTTATTTACTTTTTTTAATTTGGTTTTGTGTGTTTGTTTGCTCCTTGAGTATGTCAAAGGTGGTAGGCCAGGTCCGAGTCCTGGGCATTTTTGGCGGAATGGATACCCCTGCCTCCTTGGGTCTTACCCGAAAGTGGCATCCCTTTTGGGATGTTTTCCACAAATAAAAATAAATAAAAAGGTTGAAACCCTAGGATGAATTTGTTTTAGTTTGTTTTGTTTTTTGTTCACACTAAGGTTGAAACCCTAAGATGAATTTGTTTTGTTTTGTTTGATGTCATTTTTTTTTGTTCATACTAAGGTTGAAACCCTAGGACGATTTTTTGTTTTGTTTTGTTTTTTGTTCACACTAAGGTTGAAACCCTAGGATGAATTTATTTTGGTTTGTTTTGTTTTTTGTTCACACTAAGGTTGAAACCCTAGGATGAATTTGTTTTGTTTTGTTAGATGTCATTTTTTTTTTGTTCATACTAAGGTTGAAACCCTAGGATGATTTTTTGTTTTATTTTGTTTTTTGTTCACACAAAGGTTGAAACCCTAGGATGAATTTGTTTTGGTTTATTTTGTTTTTTTCGTTCACACTAAGGATGAAACCCTAGGATGAATTTGTTTTGTTTTATTTTGTTTTTTGTTCACACTAAGGTTGAAACCCTAGGATGAATTTGTTTTGTTTTGTTTTATTTTTTGTTCACACTAAGGTTGAAACCCTAGGATGAATTTGTTTTGTTTTGTTTTTGTTTGTTCATACTGAGGTTTAAACCCTAGGATGATTTTTTGTTTTATTATATTTTTTGTTCACACTAAGGTTGAAACCCTAGGATGAATTTGTTTTTGTTTTGTGTTGTTTGTTCATACTAAGGTTTAAACCCTAGGATGATTTTTCTTGTTTTGATTTCATTTTTTTGTTTATACTAAGGTTGAAACCCTAGGATGATTTTTTTTTATTGTGTTTTATTTTTTGTTTTTGTACAGTTATTTTTATGTCAGCGATCGTTGCTGTATAGTTTGTTTTGAATGTTTATGTGCTTTTGTTTTACTTTTGTTTGTCTGTACTTTTGCTATACTTTTATTGTTATGTACTTTTTTTGTACTTTTGTTTTCCTTGACTTTGTTTTTCTTTTGTACAATTTTATTTTATTGTTTTTGTTGATATAAAGTATGTACTTAATATCGTTTGATTGTTTTTCAGGTTGTGAAGAGTCGGTATCGCCAGTCGACTATTTTCTCTGATGCTCTGGAGGCCTTGACAGTTGGGGATTGGGAGTGGCTTGATGCCCTTGGGCTCAAGCAGGTGACATGTTTAGAGCCTGTGGTGGGGGATCGGGCATATTTGAATTCCCTGATCAATCTGTGGGATCCCCGCACCAATACTTTTCATCTCCCAACAGGAGAGATGACTGTGACTTTGGAGGATGTGTATCAGATTTTGTGGATTTTCATAGATGGGCTTCCTATCCAGACGACCCATCGGGACCAGCGGACAACTATACTGACACAATGTTTTGGTCGGACGAGGGAGATGGGGGTGGAGAGTGCTATGGAGAAGGTAGAGGCTGACTGTCATATAGGCGATATTCTGGTGCGGTGGTGGCTAGAGAAGGGCATATTGGGGGTGAGGCATGCTTTACTCATGGCCCTCATTTCCAATATGTTGCTTTCAGACTGTTCAGGCATGAGGTTCCCTTGGAACCTGCTAGAGTTGGTTTTCAATTTGGTGGAGTGTTTGACATCAGCTCCACTGATTATGTGGTGGGGTCAGACGTTGTTGGCATAGTTGTACGATGAGTTGTACGAGGTTCACTATTGGATGTGGAAGGGGATCGGGTGCATCTATATTTTGTAGTGTTGGGGGTGGCAACACATAGCTGTGGATTGGCCACAGGGTTTACCTTGGACCACCCGAGGTGAGATGGTGGATCAGGATATTGGGTATGTCAATCTATGGCAACGGTCAGAGGAGCATGGACAGAGTCAGCGGTGGGCAGGTGATGTAGGTCACTATATTGATGCCTTCTCTTGTCTGATGCCAGGGCAAGTGTTTTTGTGACCATACTGAGATTGTCTAGCCTGGCCTGAGGCTGGAGAGTGGCTTCGGTGGGTGCGCAGGGGTAGGTGGCTGATTGGGCATCATGGGATAGAACATGAGTTCTTCTTGTATGTTCGGGTGACATAATAGTTTGGGGTGCACAAAGGATTGTCTGGTTATCCCTTGATCTATCGATGGTGTAGGGATGAGAGGACCCTAGTCTGGCTGATCATTGAGCCACTAGGTAAGGGGTCTGATGGAGTTATTGATGTACCCGACGTCGATGATGTCAGGGTAACTACAAAATATGATCGATGGTGGACTATGTGGCGATGGCGGGGTGAGGGGCCTTTGGGGGGCGTGGATGTGGCAGTATCAAGAGGTGGGGGTGCAGAGGCATCGACGAAGGGTTGGGGGGCTTTGTTGGATGATTCAAACATGGTGGAGGTTGATGACTTCACTGGTGATGGAGATGATGCAGGGGTTCGAGAGCATCCAAATGTACAGGATGCCCCAGAGTAGTGGGTGCCGGAGTAGCAGGTCATCCTGGATGTGCCCATGTTGTAGGCTATCCCAGGGGATGTGGAGGTTGGGTTTCATGCTGAGATAACACGATTGGAGGATATTTTACGAAGATGGGATGAGGAGCATAGAGACGTATTACAGGAGAGGGATCTCCTACAGGCTTAGTTGGAACAGCAGGACAATGCATTGGCTGTGTACCATCAATGAGATGTGGAGTGGGGGAAGTATCGAGTGGAGTTAGAGATAAAGGTCATCCACCTCGATGGACAGTTACCTGATCTGGATGGATGTGGTTCGTCGCGTTGCATGAGAGGCAGTGAGACTGAGCAGTCTGCATCCTCTCGTCACAGGTGGATGGATGAGGGTAGCATTGGTGGGCATGGTGCACGGGCTAACAACAGCTATCCTGAGAGGTCCCATAGGACCCATACTACTGGGGGTAGTTCCAGTCGCATCAATCCTACGTGATCATGGTGTCCAACTCCCTAGGATTTGTGGATTTTGAGTTTTTGGATTTCTTGTGAGGTTAGAGGACCTTCTTATTGTAGCCTGAGGGCATTTTGACTCAATATATACATGACTCATTTTTGGTTTGATGATATGCTTGTCATGGTTTATTATTCTTTTTATGCACATTTATTTATGTTTATGTATGCATATGCTATTATGACTGCGGATGATGTTAGCTATATGATATGGATGTATGCATATGGAATGGATGGAATGATTTTTCGGTATACAGGCAATGCCACCATAGACTATACAGGATTAAGTGGCTTTCTGCACTATGTGATTGCTTTATGGAACAACTATGCATTTATTATTTTTGTTTTGTATTTTCTGATGGTGATGTGAGTAATGAAATGTAAAACAATGTAGTTAAGGTTTTTTTGAGACTTAGATGTTTTAAGTAACTAATCAAGACTGTACATTATCTTACAAGACTTTCAAACCTAGGTATGAATCAAACTTGAGTTTGACCAAGTTATTTCACATCCCTATGTGTGCGATTGAGTTCGTTTATGTGGTACTCATAAGGATACCACCAATGTCAGGTAGGCTGTCCACCAAACCTACAACATAATTCAAAAGACAAGAATCAAAATGTTACACAACTAGAACATCAAGAAATTAATTGACGCAAAATGGAAATGCCAAAATCTGGGGAACAACAGTTGAAAACAAGGAATATCAAAAAATGTTATAATATGCAGAGATATACTCTAGGTTTTCATATAACATACATTAATCATTACAAAATGCAATATAACACAAATAATAACATGAAATATAAACTGTCAGGTTCCTACTAATTTGCTGCAGCAAAAAATAAGCAGAAAACCCATCAAAGTTGTTCCTTCTTCTGGGCTTGGAAGTGGCCCTTGGTTCTTGAACTAGAAGAATGTGGAAAGAACTATTCTAAACTATCTAAATCTCACATATATTCACTCATAATGCCATCAAAATAGAAAAATTGCACCTTTATTGATTTTGTAGTAGCATTGCAAGAAAATACCTGCAAAATACTGTTATGCTACAATAAAAACAACTTATCTATTATGGAATTCTTCTACACCTATATCCTATATGCTCAACTGAATGGGAGTTAGGTTATTTATATTATTCTATTACAATGTTGATATGAGTTTTTGTTGTTCTTCAGAGATGCTATCAACTATTTCAAAACTATTTTCCTAACATACAAGAATTTGTTTTGCTACAGTTTATCCATTTTCCTTGCTAAGCTACAACCATTGGGAGAAAGGTGTTTGAAGGAGTAAAAAAACACCTTAGACAGCTGAAAACAACCTTATATTATCATTTAACATTTTATTTACCATTTTGTGGCTGAAATCAAAACTATTCTTGCTCCGCTCATTTCGAAGCTGCTTCGGAATATCAGATAGTATAACAGTTCCTATACTTATCCATTCATCCGATGCACAGGAAAGTGGTTTTGAATGCATGAACATCCTCATACCATTCTCAAAAGACCTATTCCACCATTGGCACGTGCTGGAGCTAACTAATTCCAAGCCATGCTGTGTATGCACAGTTAGCTGGAATGTATATGGTCAAAATTTTGTTTTTGCACAGTTAGCTTAATTTGAACAGGTTTTGGTGCCCTTTTTAGCATTTGAATTTTTTAAAAGGGTAATGAAAGCAAATTGAATGATTTTAGAACTGAATACATATTAAAACCTACTATTACAAATTCAAATAAATCCTAATTTGCTAGATAATTTAGCTGAAACAGGTCAGAAAATGTAGAAAAATAGTCAAAATAGGATATATGCTCTTCAATATTTAGAACATGTAATGCTAATATATAATGCATTCTATCACCATAATCAACATCAAAATATAACATAAGGTGTTTCAAAGAGTTTATAAGTTATAAAAAATAGTCCATGTATGAGGCAATTCCCAGCCTCATCAAAAAGATTATTTATTTATTAATTTTTTTTTTGGTTAGTGCTAGAAATCCCTATGACCAATGCACACAATAGCCCTAGTCTCCTCCCAACCATGACCCCTTGTAAAGTCGAGAGCTATACTTATCAATAGGAAATCTAACATAGCCACCACACACCCACCCTCTCACACACTCGCCCATGCCACGGTTTGAATCATGGACCTTCCAAAGAAGATCCAAAGCTCGAACTGTTGCGTTGTCCCCCTGAGACATTATTTATTAAAACTTTATTTTTAAGATTTTATTGAAAAAAATATTAGGTTAGTGTGAAAAACCCCTACAACCGAGGTTTAAGGCTGAGAATTATCATCCCAACCATGACCCCTTATGAGGTCAAGATATAAACTTATAGATAGAGGATTAACACAACCATACACACAATAGTTTGAACCTTGTACTTCTATAAGAAGAGCCAAACTGCAAACCGTTGTCTTATCCCATCGAGACAAGATTTTATAAATTATCAAATCTAGTGGTAATTTTTATTTTTTATTTTATTTTATTTGGAGTAAAATATTATATTAATTCATTAATCAGAATATTACAATATTCTATTGCTCACACTGTCCACCAATTTAAAAATAAAATGAGGTGGATGAGTAAAGCGTCCATAATTGAATATACATATGAATAGAACCTAATAAAAACAAAAATGCTATAGCTATATCTTGCTAAAATACATCATATATCATCACTCATATGCGGTAGAGCCTGTTATATGGGGAATTTTTGGGTATATTTTCCATTATATCTTCTAAATTCATCAAAGAAGAAATAGAAGTAATCAAATCCTGAACTTGCTCATCATTGTTTACTACCTTTTTTTTATTTTTTGTTGGAAATTTCGAAGATCCTCTACCACGTAAGAAATTTGATGAAGTCTGTCAATGACATCTTCTAGTGTGTTGGAAGCTCCATAGACTTGGGAATGAATGCATTCTACACGTAATAGAAGATCAAAGGTCAAGTCTGCTAAAACTATATCCCATGGAGAAGCAGAATCGATAAACACCTTTTTGCATCTGAACTTCCAAATGCACTTGAGAAGGATGAGTCTACAAACATTTCAAAGATTTGGACAATGATCTAGTTAGGAAAAACCAAGCAAAGAAAGCTTCCAAGATCTAGTGAAAGAGGGAAAAAGAAAAGTGTATAAGACATCCCAAAATTGTTTAGCCATGTCACAAAACCAAAACAAGTGAATAAGAGTTTTTATAACATTACAAAAATTTTATTGAGGAAAAATGTTTAAAATTGAAGCTATACTTTTAGAAGTTGGAAATTTTTGATGCAAAATTTGCCATCCAAGAAACTGAATTTTAGATTCAACAGGAACTTTCCAAATTTGAGCAACAAGAGACTATCATTGGGTATTGGTAAAATTGACTTGTCACTTGACATTGAGCCTAGAGTCTAAATATGGAAGACACAAAATATTTGTTAGAGTATATTATATAATTTGGGTCATGTAAATGTACAACCTTTGGTACATATCTAGAGTAGGAGTTTACTTCAGAGTAAAGTTAGTCAATTGCTTCAAGTATTATAATAAATGCACAAGTGTCAATGTGCATGTTGTAAATGTGCATGTAGTCCACATGTACATGAGTCCTAGGTAGAGTAAATACCAAGCAATCTATATTTCTATATAAAGACCTCATAGGTAGTAAGTGAGAGAGAGTGAGAGTGATATAGTAAGTATACAGTGTGTAGTAGATGTAGTGAGGTACTACTGGAATTTTTGCCACATTGAAATTTTGTATAATTTTGATTGAAGTGTGTAAGCTGATTGAAGTATGTAAGCATTTTACCAATAAAACTCTTAGATATATTTTAAGTGTTATTCACACATTTAATTTTTTTTGAAAATTTTCTAAGTATTTTATGGATGTCATTTCAGGAAAAATTCAAGTGAAATACTTTTTCATTCCTCGAAATGGTCTTTTCATTCCCCGAAATGGTTGTTTCGTTCTCCAAAATGCCTTTTTTGCTCAAAATACTTTTCATCCCCCGAAACGGTTGTTTCGTTCCCTGAAATGCATTTTTCGCTCCCACGTGCAATGAAAACATTTCTTGGGAATTTTGCTGGCGAAAAGCCTATTTCAAGCGTAAATTGGGCAAAAAGAAGATAAAAGCCCATTTCGGATAAAATGTTGACTGAAAATCCATTTTCAAGACATATCCAGGATCATTGCTGAAAAACTACAGGATTTAACCATGGTGTTTTTGACTTCGGTGTAATATTGCTCATTTTCAAAGCATCATCCACCATGGTGGGTATGCATTTTCAATGCATCGCCTATCAACCTTGCTAGTTTTCAAATCGGATTTAATGCTTGGTGTACTTTCCTAGCAAAAGTAAATTTCTAAGGTGCAAGGGAAGGCAAATTTAATGATCAAATGCCTAATTTTTAGATGATTTTGCTGTGTCCTGATGCATCGACATTCAAGATTGCTTCAAGCATTTATTCTTGTTGACTGCATCAAATTTGGATCATGGTTTCCTTGCAGAATGTTTTAATTGAAGATGTCCCTAATGCCGAGGAGGAAAATATGCACGCTGGTTTTTGATCTACCAACATTTTGTTTGTATATGCATTAAATGAAAGAGGCATAATCCTCTATAAATACTAACTAATGTTCATTGTAAAAGGGGAGGTTGGACATTTTGCAAGAAAACCTTTTAAGTTCTCTGCATCAATAGAAGTGACTTGGCTTCTGAAATTTACAAGCATTTTCATGTGTGTGATTTCCTTCCAT
Source organism: Wollemia nobilis (assembly GCA_028583015.1). Lineage (NCBI taxonomy): Eukaryota > Viridiplantae > Streptophyta > Pinopsida > Araucariales > Araucariaceae > Wollemia > Wollemia nobilis. The sequence goes on from JAQPPZ010003098.1 coordinate 2,745,635, forward strand.
TTTTAAGCATTTCTATTTATGCTCATGTTCCTACTGTTAAGTTTAAAATTCTATTTCTAAATTTAAAACATTGTTGGTGAGTGAGTGAGTTCTAGAATATGATTTGGTGGGTTGTCTCTACAAGTTTGTAAGTGAAATTATGTTCCTTTATTTTTGTTACATGTTGGTATAAAACTTGGTAGAATTCTTGTTGCTAGTCCGCCCCAAGTCCTACACTTTGGCCTGTGGCCATATTTTCCATTTATTTTTGTCATTTCCAATTTCTTTCCTACAACTCTAGTCTTAACCAATGTAGGATTTAGTAAGGGAGCCAACCCTATTTGGATATTGGTACGGAGGACATCTCTTTCCTTTGGCATTTCAATATTTTCTGGTTCTAGGACGTACAAGTGATAATATTTTGTACTTAGGCAGATTTTTGACCAGTGGTTTTTAGCATGCATGGTGGGACCCCAAAAGTTCCACTTTCAACATTATTGACGTTTGATGTTCACCTTCATGCTGTACATTTAGATCATTTGGTGACTTAACACTACCTATAAGCCTCCGAACGTGGAGACAACAAAAGCTGTACTTCATGATCACAAGATCAAAGGCCAAAAATTCAAAAAACCCCATTGAGTTTTTTGAACTTACATCATTTGCAACATCTTTGCAAATAGCTAGTGTGTTTTCCATTTCTTCAAGCCCAACTAGTACTGTTACTAGCGTTCCACCTCCTCAACACCATGCACTAGTCCATATGTCCCAAAATCCTCCACCACAACAACCAGAACCATCGAGGTAGTTCCCAACATGGAATAGTTTAGAAACCTTGAACTTACAAGCATAAAATCTAGTGCCCCAAGCTACTTTGAAGGCCTTACTGACCTATGATGGTACTGGTAAAACTACATATGATCATATTCAATATGTGGCCTCTTTGGAGACCATCCATGACATAATGGACAAAGATGTAATGGTAAAATTACTGGTATTGTCACTGAGAGGGAAATTATTGTAGTGGTACCGATCATTGCAACCTGGTACTATTACATCATGGGATCAGTTGGCAAAGTTATTAATTACAAATTTTTATGAACAAGCTGACCCATACTCTTTGTTGCACCAATTTATGACAATCCAAAGACATACACAAGAGGAGATAGTTGATTTCAACATAAAATTTGCTCAGATCTAGTAAAGATTTCCTGATGGGTTGTGGCCCATGCATGAACAAGCTATGTTCTACTACCTCAGAGCATTTAGCACTAAAATTGGCATGGTTGTGTGATAGGACAATGTGACTATGTTTCCAGACCTGTACACACAGGCACATAAGGTTGAATCTGACTTGATTGTTGTAGGTAGGCTTCCCCAAAAAATTACTATGCCCATTCTCCCTGATATCCCATAGTATTTGTATTCTAGTGTATTTTCACAACCCATGCCTTCCATGTACCCAGTTCTATATTGGAATTTGAGCCCACCTCAAATCGCTCTGATACCTTTCCCACAACACCTGACTCCAAGTTTTCTGTAGTTACCCGCTTAGTCAACACCACAATTGCCATCATTCCTTCCTTTTCCAACATTGCCACCACCACCAGTACCATTACCATTTCTAGTGCCTCTGTCCCCTATACAATTGCTCGTATCGCCAACACCTCCTACACTCTCCAATCCTGATCCTTGTACGACATTATTACAAGAGATGAAATCTAATAATGCAGCCTTAAGGACAATATTCAATGAGTTTACAACAATAAGGAAGAAGTAAGCGAAGGCTAAATTTTGATCATAGAGGTTCCAAACTCTACTGATCACTCGAGAGCAAGCATCTACTAGTGGAGGCCTTGAGAAAAACATGATGGTGTTAGCAAATGAGGAGACCAACACATAATAAAGGGCATACTGGTGTTCAACGTGCAATGATACCCATGGAGAAGAAACCTACATGGTGCACCTAAATTATGTGCAGATGCTTATAGAAATTTCAGTTGGTGGACAAGTCAATATGATTAGAGAGGATGACCACAATTTTATGATGCCATCTTTGGAGCAAGTTTTAGTTCTTACGAGGTCCAGAAAAAAGTCAGTAACTATAGATCTAGCTAAGCTTGAACCCTTGAAGGTGCCTGCAGAACCAAAGGTGCAAAATGAAAAATGACAACCTCTAGTGAAAGCGCTTGGTGCAATGACTAAGGAGTAAGATTCTATCTTGTTAAAATATCTGCTCCCTAAACAGGCTCAAGAAAGGTCGGGAACAAGGGCATAAACTTCACAACCCATAACAGCTACCAAAATGCAAGATGAGACAAAAGAATAGGCTGAAGAGCGCCTCAAATACCCATTGTTGATGAAGAGGCAAAGAGTGGAAGCTACTCAAAAATATCGGGACAAGTATGAGCGGGTCGTAGAAGAAAAAGCCCCAATTACCTCAAATTATAATATTGTGGAAAAAATAAAGAAAATACCTGTGAAAGTAAACCTATATGATGCACTAAAGTTGCCTGGACAAGTTGATCTACTACAAGAATCTCTGAAGACTACAAAAGATCGAAAGAAAAGTCCTCAAATAGTGTTGGTGCAAACACTTTTGAATTCGACCACTAGAAAGAATAGGCCACCCCCGTTCTACCTATCACTCGGAATGGAGGGGTGGATTGTACACAATTGTATGATTGATTCCGATGTTGCAATTACTATCATGTTAAAGGCAATATGCGAAGTGATGGGGATGGAATACACAAGAAGTATCCTCAAAGTGTTGTAGTTGGATGGAACTCCAGTCAAGACGATGGGAATAATAAAGGATATTTCTATTGTCCTACATAGCATACCGTAAATTACTATCATTCAGGATGTGGTGGTGGTTGACTTGGAGCCTTACTTCAACATGTGCCTCTCAAGGGAGTTCACAGCAAAGTTGGGAGGATATCTTTCCTTAGACTATTCACATTTGGAGATTCCATTTAAAGGAAAGAGGATTCACATACATAATGAGAAACCTTCTCCTTTTCATATTGAGAAATTGGAGGAAGAGGAGAAAAAATCTCCAGGGATAGTTAACATGATGACTGAAGAATTAGAAGAAGTTGACTTGATGGAAGAAGCACTTAGTGATCTTCGTCTTGAAGATGAGTTTTCGCTCATGGATTTTAATGCGATGATTGAAACAGATATTGGTTGTTATACAATAACTAAGCCTATACAGAGTGAAGAGAAAGCCCGATTCCCCAGATCCTGTTGCAAATCAATTATAGAAGTTGTATTTTTATGGCACCAGGTGTAAGAATGGTGTAGGAGCTAGTTTTGTTTTGATCTCCCCCTCAGGGTTACTAAAGACCTACTCTTATATGCTGACTTGGAGTTGTACAAATAATGCAGTCGAATATGAAGCATTGTGCGTAGAACTGAAGAAGGCTAAATAGTTGGGCATTAAATAGCTGTAAATTTTTGGTGACTCCGAGCTTTTTGTCAATTAGACCACAAATAAATGTGTGTCAAAGCAAAACTACCTGAAATTATATCACAACAAAGTGTGGGATTTGTTTGAATCTTTCATAGCTTTGAATATTCAGGCAATTTCTCATGAGCAGAATAAGCATTTATATATTCTAGCCTCTCTTGGCGTAAATTATTCTCCTATGGAACAAATAGTCAAATAGCCCAAGAATGTCAGGGTGATCTATAGACCTTCAGTTCCTAACAAGAACATTTATTGGCAAGTGAAAGCCGAATGCGGAGTGACGACATGCCAGATTATTGATGCAAACGAAGTAGATATGAGGTGCAGATGCTAAGTCCTACGAATGCGATGAACAAATGCATATAGGAAATAAAGCATAAATGAGATGAGATGTAAGCAAAAAAAATTGGGGCATCTTTTATTAATGTTGCTTTCAATCTGGTTACAATGTGTCCCACCCTCTAGGTCTCAGAACGTCTGATACAGTTTGTTACATCAACGGATGGTACGCTTCCAATGTCTTCCACATGCCCACATTTGAAATGGGTGGGATAAACATTGCCATCACTTGCATTCATATGTTCATGGTTCCTTGCTTCCACTTCGGTGTTATTGGAAGTGAGATTCTATGCTCAAAGAAATAGAAAACAGTTAATAGCATATGCAGATATTAGAAAAACATGCAATCCCCAAAGCCTCCGGTCGGTTAATGTAAAAAGGAATTAAACGATGATCAAAACATGTCATAATGAACCCAAATTTTGACAGAAGCATCAATACATCATCAGGGACCAATTGCAAAAGTAATAGTTAGGAAATCATGCATGGATTTCTAATCACTCTGGGGTGGGACGATTAGGACTGTCACAAAACGTGCAAGAGTGACCCGGCAAATGTCCTACCCAGAGGCCTCCAAAAATCCTACAAACTTAGGGTTAGGCTAAAAGGGGCATTTTGGGATGACCCAGAAGGTCATATTTGGCATATTCTACCCAGTTTGTCCTGTATATGAAAGCACTCCCTTTATGTTAGTAAACGCATAAAATGATAAAAACACAGTCAAATAAAGTCAGAATGACATGAAACTTGAACATCAGAATAAGTACATGAAATATGATAGAATGCAAAAATAATAGTAGAGAAATCCTTTGCAGATTTCTAATCGCTCCGGGGTGGGACTATTAGGACTACAGTAGTGCGAGGGGCACCTAGGGGCAGGATGCCCACCGTTTGGGGCTTAGTTTTGGCACCAATCCAAGTGGGATGAGTCCAAAACCTCATAGGGGGTTGTGTCAGTGAATTTGGTGTGGGATTATGGCCAATTTATTGGGTTTTGGGTCAGGATTGCGTTCCTAGTGTTCACCCGATAACCTCTCTTCCAAAAGAGAAATTAGGGATGTAGGAAGCACAAAGGGGGAATGGGGGTACAATTTGGCAGCACTTCGTTGCTCCAAATGCTCCAGCTCTATTCTATTTTGGGGTGAGGAGGTTCACACTTTTTTAGATATTAGGGGTCTCTTTTGAATGTGCATGCGAGGGTACCACTTGGCTTACCATGCCTTTCTCGAGGGAGAGAAGATTCCTCCCTGATTTAAGGCCTCCATGATCAAGGCATGCTTGACTGAAGTCCCTCTCTCTGATTTGAAACTCGTTCCTCACAATTGCATGCCTTGAAGGCGAAGTTGAGTGGTGGATCTGGGTTGCCATTTGTCAAGGCTTGAATTTTTTCTAGTCAAACCTGCTATTCGTCCCACCTTGGAGCGATTGTTGCTAATCGTCCCGGGGTGGGGCGAATAGGATTCTAATCGTCCCAGGGTGGGACAAATAGGGAGCAGAGTGCTTAAAAGGTGCCAAATTGACCTCTAACCATCAAAAATTGATTTGGGAGTGCTTAATACTAAGGTTGAAACCCTAGTATTAATTTTTATATTTTATATTGTTTTTGTTTTATTTTGTTCACATTAAGGCTAAAACCCTAGGACGATTTTTTTTTTTTTTGTTTGATTTCGTTTTTTTGTTCATACTAAGGTTGAAACCCTAGGATGAATTTGTTTTCGTTATGTTTTTTGTTCATAGTAAGGTTTAAACCCTAGGATGAATTTGTTTGTTTTGTTTGGTATGTTTTTTTGGCGATCACACTAAGGTTGAAACCCTTGGATGATTTTTTTTTTTTAGTTTGATTTCATTTTTTTTGTTCATACTAAGGTTGAAACCCTAGGATGATTTTTTTTTTAGTTTGATTTAATTTTTTTGTTCATACTAAGGTTGAAACCCTAGGATGAATTTTTTTTTGTGATGTTTTTTGTTCACCTTAAGGTTAAAACCCTAGCATGATTTTTTGTTTTATTGTACAGTTATTTTTTGTTTTTCATACAAAGGTTGAAACCCTAGGATGAATTTGTTTTTGCTTTATATGAAGTTAAAAACTTGCACATAATTGTTTTTATTTTGTGTTAATACTAAGGTTAAAACCCAAATATTTTGTGTGCCATGAATGTCTGGTGCAAGGGCACCTTTGTCCGACAGATTTATTGTTGTTTTTGGTGCATTTTTTTAGATGCAGTTTTTCTTGCTTTATTTCTTGCTTTGTAATCGTCCCAAGGTGGGACGAATACCAATTTGGTAATTGTCCTAGGGTGGAACGATTACAGGCCTAACAACCTATATAAGGACTAAAACTAGATTTTGGGCTCATTTGCAACAATTTTTTCTTGGCGATTTGGAGCAGTGAGGAGGAGGAGTGCGAGTTTGCGTAGCGGAGAGCTGTTGAAATTTTGCGAACATCATGAGTGCGAGAACTGGATCTTCGAGCGGAGGAGCCGAGGCGAGACCGATATGATGTTCCTTCCTTCTGCTTTCTTGTTATTTGTTTTTGTTTTATATGAAATTAAACTCGCATATAAATTTTTGTTTGCGTTATTTTGTTTTTGTTATATATGAAGTTAAACTCGCATATAAATTTTTGTTTATGTTATTTTATTTTGTTCTCATTAAGGTTAAAAACCCTAATAGGATGTTTTGTTTTTGTTTGATGTCATTTTTTTTTGTTCATACTAAGGTTGAAACCCTAGGACAATTTTTTGTTTTGTTTTGTTTTTTGTTCACACTAAGGTTGAAACCCTAGGGAGAATTTGGGTATTCTTTCCAATAACCTTCGTTGAGGGGTATGGTATCCTAAGAGGTATTCGAGAGGCTTCTAAGGTTGGATGGAAAAAGGTGTTAGTTGAGTCCGAATCTCAACTTATGATTAATCTCTTGAAGACTCCTTCTAAGAATCATAAGGTGGATTGGAGAACAAAAAGAATTATTGAGAAGATTCGAGTTAATCCGGATGGGATTTTTGAAAGTTGATTACTATCATGTGGTCAGAGATCAAAACAAGAGTGCTGATGCTTTAGCTAATTGGGCTTTGGACAAAGGTGATCTTACTTGTTATGGCCACCCTCCTATATGGTGGGCTTCTCAAATTAGGGAAACTCTTATTTCTATCATTTCTTTGGATGGCTCCGAGTTCGAAGGTACCTAGTTTCTTCTTGTGCTTTTTTTTTTGTTTGTTTTTCTTTGGTTCATTCAGTTTTTTAGTTCCCTAGCTCATTCTATTCTTTATTTTGTTTCCTCAGTTGATTCTTGCATTAATAGTCTTCTGGTCTAGATAGGTCATTGTTTTGTTCATTTTTTTCTTTTGTCTTCTTTGTTTTTTTGTTTAGTTTTTTAAGGTGGGTGGGTTCTTTTGTTTTGTTTTGTTTTTGTGTTCTTTGTGTTGTTTTTTGTTGTTCTTGTGTTTCTGTTGTTTTGTTTTTTTTTTTTTATGTTTTTTGTTATTGTTCTTGTGTTTTTTTTCGTTCTTGTTCTTGGGTTTCTCTTTGTTTGTGTTATTTCATTTTTTTATGTGTGAGTGTTTTCTATGTTTTTTATTTTTGTTTATTGTCTGTTGTTGGTTGTTTTTATTTTTATTTTATTTTTTAGGTTTTGGTTGTGTTTATTTTTCATGTTTTTTTGGGTTATGTCTTTGTAGTGTGTTGTTTTTGTCTTGTTTGTGTTTTGTTATGTGGTTTGTGTTGTGGTTTCTTTTATCTTATCGTGCGTGTTTGGTTGTGCTTTTGGTTTTGACACACTCAAGGAGCATGTTTTTTATTTTATTTTATTATTTTTGTTGTTATTTACTTTTTTTAATTTGGTTTTGTGTGTTTGTTTGCTCCTTGAGTATGTCAAAGGTGGTAGGCCAGGTCCGAGTCCTGGGCATTTTTGGCGGAATGGATACCCCTGCCTCCTTGGGTCTTACCCGAAAGTGGCATCCCTTTTTGGGATGTTTTCCACAAATAAAAATAAATAAAAAGGTTGAAACCCTAGGATGAATTTGTTTTAGTTTGTTTTGTTTTTTGTTCACACTAAGGTTGAAACCCTAAGATGAATTTGTTTTGTTTTGTTTGATGTCATTTTTTTTTGTTCATACTAAGGTTGAAACCCTAGGACAATTTTTTGTTTTGTTTTGTTTTTTGTTCACACTAAGGTTGAAACCCTAGGATGAATTTATTTTGGTTTGTTTTGTTTTTTGTTCACACTAAGGTTGAAACCCTAGGATGAATTTGTTTTGTTTTGTTAGATGTCATTTTTTTTTTGTTCATACTAAGGTTGAAACCCTAGGATGATTTTTTGTTTTATTTTGTTTTTTGTTCACACAAAGGTTGAAACCCTAGGATGAATTTGTTTTGGTTTATTTTGTTTTTTTCGTTCACACTAAGGATGAAACCCTAGGATGAATTTGTTTTGTTTTATTTTGTTTTTTGTTCACACTAAGGTTGAAACCCTAGGATGAATTTGTTTTGTTTTGTTTTGTTTTTTGTTCACACTAAGGTTGAAACCCTAGGATGAATTTGTTTTGTTTTGTTGTTGTTTGTTCATACTAAGGTTTAAACCCTAGGATGATTTTTTGTTTTATTATGTTTTTTGTTCACACTAAGGTTGAAACCCTAGGATGAATTTGTTTTTGTTTTGTGTTGTTTGTTCATACTAAGGTTTAAACCCTAGGATGATTTTTCTTGTTTTGATTTCATTTTTTTGTTTATACTAAGGTTGAAACCCTAGGATGATTTTTTTTTATTGTGTTTTATTTTTTGTTTTTGTACGATTATTTTTATGTCTGCGATCGTTCTTTGTATAGTTTGTTTTGAATGTTTCTGTGCTTTTGTTTTACTTTTGTTTGTCTGTACTTTTGCTATACTTTTATTGTTATGTACTTTTTTTGTACTTTTGTTTTCCTTGACTTTGTTTTTCTTTTGTACAATTTTATTTTATTGTTTTTGTTGATATAAAGTATGTACTTAATATCGTTTGATTGTTTTTCAGGTTGTGAAGAGTCGGTATCGCCAGTCGACTATTTTCTCGATGCTCCGGAGGCCTTGACGGTTGGGGATTGGGAGTGGCTTGATGCCCTTGGGCTCAAGCGAGTGACATGTTTAGAGCCTGTGGTGGGGGATCGGGCATATTTGAATTCCCTGATCAATCTGTGGGATCCCCGCACCAATACTTTTCATCTCCCAACGGGAGAGATGACTGTGACTTTGGAGGATGTGTATCGGATTTTGTGGATTTTCATAGATGGGCTTCCTATCCGGACGACCCATCGGGACCAGCGGACAACTATACTGACACAATGTTTTGGTCGGATGAGGGAGATGGGGGTGGAGAGTGCTATGGAGAAGGTAGAGGCTGACTGTCATATAGGCGATATTGCAGTGCGGTGGTGGCTAGATAAGGGCATATTGGGGGTGAGGCATGCTTTACTCATGGCCCTCATTTCCAATATGTTGCTTTCAGATCGTTCGAGGCATGAGGTTCCCTTGGAACTCGCTAGAGTTGGTTTTCAATTTGGTGGAGTGTTTGACATCGGCTCCACCGATTATGTGGTGGGGTCGGACGTTGTTGGCATAGTTGTACGATGAGTTTTACGAGGTTCACTATTGGATGTGGAAGGGGATCGGGTGCAACTATATTTTGTAGTGTTGGGGGTGGCAACACATAGCCGTGGATTGGCCACGGGGTTTACCTTGGACCACCAGAGGTGAGATGGTGGATCGGGATATTGGGTATGTCAATCTATGGCAACGGTCAGAGGAGCATGGACAGAGTCAGCGGTGGGCAGGTGATGTAGGTCACTATATTGATGCCTTCTCTTGTCTGATGCCAGGGCAAGTGTTTTTGTGACCATACTGAGATTTTCTAGCCTGGCCTGAGGCTGGAGAGTGGCTTCGGTGGGTGCGCAGGGGTAGGTGGCTGATTGGGCATCATGGGATAGAACATGAGTACTTCTTGTATGTTCGGGTGACATAATAGTTTGGGGTGCACCAAGGATTTCCTGGTTATCCCTTGATCTATCGATGGTGTAGGGATGAGAGGACCCTAGTCTGGCTGATCATTGAGCCACTAGGTAAGGGGTCTGATGGAGTTATTGATGTACCCGACGTCGATGATGTCAGGGTAACTACAAAATATGATCGATGGTGGACTATGTGGTGATGGCGGGGTGAGGGGCCTTTGGGGGGCGTGGATGTGGCAGTATCAAGAGGTGGGGGTGCAGAGGCATCGACGAAGGGTTGGGGGGCTTTGTTGGATGATTCAAACATGGTGGAGGTTGATGACTTCACTGGTGATGGAGATGATGCAGGGGTTCGAGAGCATCCAAATGTACAGGATGCCCCAGAGTAGTGGGTGCCGGAGTAGCAGGTCATCCTGGATGTGCCCATGTTGTAGGCTATCCCAGGGGATGTGGAGGTTGGGTTTCATGCTGAGATAACACGATTGGAGGATATTTTACGAAGATGGGATGAGGAGCATAGAGACGTATTACAGGAGAGGGATCTCCTACAGGCTTAGTTGGAACAGCAGGACAATGCATTGGCTGTGTACCATCAATGAGATGTGGAGTGGGGGAAGTATCGAGTGGAGTTAGAGATAAAGGTCATCCACCTCGATGGACAGTTACCTGATCTGGATGGATGTGGTTCGTCGCGTTGCATGAGAGGCAGTGAGACTGAGCAGTCTGCATCCTCTCGTCACAGGTGGATGGATGAGGGTAGCATTGGTGGGCATGGTGCACGGGCTAACAACAGCTATCCTGAGAGGTCCCATAGGACCCATACTACTGGGGGTAGTTCCAGTCGCATCAATCCTACGTGATCATGGTGTCCAACTCCCTAGGATTTGTGGATTTTGAGTTTTTGGTTTTCTTGTGAGGTTAGAGGACCTTCTTATTGTAGCCTGAGGGCATTTTGACTCAATATATACATGACTCATTTTTGGTTTGATGATATGCTTGTCATGGTTTATTATTCTTTTTATGCACATTTATTTATGTTTATGTATGCATATGCTATTATGACTACGGATGATGTTAGCTATATGATATGGATGTATGCATATGGAATGGATGGAATGATTTTTCGGTATACAGGCAATGCCACCATAGACTATACAGGATTAAGTGGCTTTCTGCACTATGTGATTGCTTTATGGAACAAATATGCATTTATTATTTTTGTTTTGTATTTTCTGATGGTGATGTGAGTAATGAAATGTAAAACAATGTAGTTAAGGTTTTTTTGAGACTTAGATGTTTTAAGTAACTAATCAAGACTGTACATTATCTTACAAGACTTTCAAACCTAGGTATGAATCAAACTTGAGTTTGACCAAGTTATTTCACATCCCTATGTGTGCGATTGAGTTCGTTTATGTGGTACTCATAAGGATACCACCAATGTCAGGTAGGCTGTCCACCAAACCTGTACTGAGGATCACCTAATTAGCTCCACTAATTCCTTTTTTGCATTTAGTAAGATTAATCTACGTCGCAATCTATGATACCATAAGCTATCTCATCCACATGCAAACATTGGTCTACACACACGCAAAATGTGATAGACATATAATCATACATTTATGATATTGCCATTGCCAGGTAGGCTATCTACCAAACCCATAATGAGGATCACCTAAATGGTTTTTTGAATTCTAAGAATTCTAGGGATTCAAGCTCAAGCGTCTTTCGGTTGCTTAACTTGTTGGAATAATTGCTCTCATACATAGTGATGAAAATCACTGTTTATTTTTCTCTTTTTATTTTTTTTTGAGTAAGGGGTTTGAGTAGTGGTGATAACCACTGTTATTTTTTGTTGTTTCCTTTTGAGGATTTAGATTTTGCATTTTTATTTCAAAGTTGAGCTTGTGGGTTTTTGGCTTGTGAATGGCATTGATCCTTTTAGCCTTGGGAATAACTACCCATCCTTTTCAGGGACGTGTAGTACAAATCCTTACGACTTTGGGAATCAAAGGGTTGGGAATTTTTCTTTGGAATGGCATTGCTATTTTAGGCCTTGGGGATGACTACCCATCCTTCTCAGGGGCGTGTAGTACGAATCCTTACAACTTTGGGATCAAATGTGTTTTGGGATTCTTAATGGTGGAATTTTGCTTGTGAATGTCATTGATCCTTTTAGGCCTTGGGGATGACTACCCATCCTTCTCAAGGGCGTGTAGTATGAATCCTTACGGCTTTGGGGACCAAAGGTGTTTGGAATTTTTGATAGTGGTGAAAACCACTATTTATTGTGGGGAATTGGATGGGGAAGAGTTTGTCCTTTTGTCAATTCTCAAAATTCTTGAACCATTCGCATAGGGGGATGAGCAGGATAACGTTCACCTATGGTACCCTAGACTGCTTTGTAGGTTTTGTCTTGCATTCACACAACTTGGGAATTTTTATGTGTTTTAAGCTTGTGTTGGGATGCTATGTAACAAGGCGTGATCCAAGTAAAACTATACCTTATAAAAAATCTATCTGAATTTGTACAACATTTGACTAGAAATCTAAAGACAACTGAATGATGAAACCCTAAAGACATTAGAAGACAACTGACTATGATATGGAAAAAATGCGAAGGGCATTATTCTTGATGGAACTTTTTACAAAATGGATTGAATTTGGAAAATGATGGAATTATCGAGTAATTACTTGTATCGCTCCAAATTTTTCGCATCCCTACCTTCAGGCTATTGGATCCGCGCCCGCAAGGAGGATGGGAAAAGGATGGTGCGGTACCTCGGACGAGAGGACTTCACGAAGGTCCCGCCTCTCAAGGGAGGTGTATTTTGGTGATTTTTCGACGGATGGTGGGTTCACCAGGAAACATTTGGCGGCAGTTTCCACGCCTAGGTTTTGGAATGTGTTTTGATGAGTTCGTTTTATCCTTTAAACATTCATCCTAGGTTTGGCCGAATGAATCTAACTTAATCTATATGAAAATGCAACTTTCAATGAATACAGAAAACATATTAAAAAGCAGAATGCAGAGAATTTGCAGGAGGCCAATGAAGATTACCTGATCTAGATGTCTGAAGAAGTTTCGATGTTTGAAGCGATCCGGATCGTCCGGAATTCTACAGAATCGCATCGCAATCGACAGAATCATCCGAAATCGACGATCGTCGGAATCTGACAGGATCGTACGAGACCGACAGAATCGCTCGGATCCGACGAATTCGTCAGACGAATTCGTCAGAGACCTGCAAAACAACAAATAGATGCAAAATACAAGAAATTCTATTGTGCAAACAGAGGCAAATTACATAAAATAGCAGCATGGATACTTGAACAATATTTAAGAACAGAAATAAATGCAAATCACTGTATTTTAATAGCAAAATATGATCTTAACATGCAATCTAGGCTAAATGGGTGAACTCCAGATGCAATATAGGATAAAAACTGAATAAATAATCTAATTTATAGCATAAAATGACAGAGAAAAGGGAGAGAAATGCAAACTTTAGGCACTGATTGCCTCGATGTGGACTACGGTCGAGATCGTCTCGCATCGGAGACGAAATCGTCTCGAATTTGACGGGATCGCCTCCGATCTTGACAGGTTCAGTCGACGGCGATGGGTGCTGGCTCCGGTTGAAAATCAGTGGTGTACCTGCATAAAAATTGCTATAGGACTAGTGCAAAAGCAAGATTACGATGATTTAGTATAAAGGGATTCAATTTTGCAGATAAATTCAGCCAGGGGTTGGGGAGGGAAAACCTTAGAGATTAAATAGGCTTAGGGAGAGTTGTTGGGAGGTTGGAGATCTTCCCAATTTGGGAGATCTCCAACGGGGGAGGGTCCCAACGGCGCAGACACGCTTCTACCCGGATTGGAGACCCGTTGGAACGGATTCCAACTATGAAAATTTAGTTTTGCGACAAAATCGTCTGGACGTCCTAGTCTAGACGAAATCGTCAAATTTGGGGCGATATCGTCTGATCGGCGACGATATCGTCAAACGGTCAAAACAACTCCTAAAAATGGCGCGAAAAAAGGGGAAACGGGTTTCTCGGCGGTTAACGAGCGGTTTGGGAGGTTAAATTTGAATTTAAATTTATTTACTAAGGTGAATGTAATTATTCCAATTTCACTGCGCCAATTTTAGGGTGCTACATTTTGCCCCCTCTTTAGCGAATTTTCTCAAGAAAATGCGTTAAAGATGAGTTCTTCTCGATCTACGAGAAAGCAAAAAATTATTCCCATTTTTAGGCGACGATTCTTGGTCGAATCGTACGACAACTTACTATGGTGCCCCCTCCGTGTTTTTACCCAAATCGAACGTTTGAGGTAAAAACACGAAAAAGCAAAAAATTTTTTTTTGAATAAAATTGAATAATAGGGTAAAACCCTAATTCATTGTTACTGTTCATTTTTCTTGTTTTAGAGCTCTGGAGCAAAAATGGTCGAGACAGCGCACAGATCTGCAGAGGTCCGCCGCGGTCTACGGGTAAGGGTCTAAACTCAGCTTAGACTGATTTAATTTGAATTTTACATGCTTTTTAGATGATTTTTAGGTGAATTTTGAGCATCGCGGCCGTTTTTGGCCGTCGACGTCGTCGGGACGAAATCGTCCCGATTTCGACGAAATCGTCTCAATTTCGGCAATTTCGCCCGAAGGCGAAATCGACGAAAGGGGGACGATTTCGTCAAATTAGAGACGATTTCGAACTGCGAAATCGGAGACGATTATGCTCAAATTTGGGACGATATCGTCCAATAGTGGGCGATATCATCAATTACATGAAATTGATCTTTAAGTTGCATTATTGATTGCTTGAATTTATTATTAATGATTGTTTGTTGTTTTGTTGTTTATGTTTGCAGAGAGGATTACTAAAAAGCAGAGAGTGGAAATACGACGGATTGAGAGACGACTTGGCCGCTCTCACCCAAGGCAGAGCGGGATCTGCTGGCACGAGCCGGATTGCAGCATGTGGCAGAGATGCCGCAAGTTTCCACAGACATGGGGCTACTGACGGCCCTAGCAGAGAGGTGGTATCCGGGCTCTTCCTGTTTTTGGTTACCGACAGGGGAGATGACTCCCACACTGGAGGATGTATGGAGGATTCTTAGAATCCCCATACAAGGGCGGATGATCACACCTACGGCCAATCAGGGCCACGCGATGGGACGACTATGCGGTGACCCGAGCTTCGCCCTGGAGAAGGGCGGAGTTAACATCGAGGCACTGCGCCAGATGCCTGGGGCATCTAGACTGACACGGGTTCTGGCTGGAGTGGTTGGTGGACTTCTGCTGTGCCACCAGAGCGGGTGCAGGGTACCGTGGATGCTCGTAGATGTGATCTGCGATATGCGGGACCATGGGTATAGGTTCTCTTGGGGCAGCTTTGTACTATGCCGGTTGTACAGGATCCTTTACGGGGTCGTGTACAAGGGCGGGCGATGTCCGGTGATGACATCGCTCCTACAGGTTTGGTGCTGGGAGCACATTGCGGTGCGAGAGGCCGGTAGGGCTTCCACTGACAGGGGTTGACGGGGAGAGGCCCCGAGTCTTCTACTGGTGGCTCCGGAGAGGGGCACAGTGACGGATCGACCTGTCGGTGTCCCGGAGACTACTGGATGATTTGGTCCCAGACCAGATCACCTGGAGGCCATGGAGGCAGCATCCAGGGTGGGCAGAGGATGGACAGGAGCTGGCTCGCATCAGGCGAGTCTACTGGCTGAGGATGGAGAGGGGAGAGGTGGAGCTCCACCGCTACGACCGAGTTTTGAGGCGGTTCGGTCTACAGCGAGGGATCCCATCTCTGAGGGATTATGAGTTTTCTCGGACCGTCTAGGATAACACCACGGTTAGCGGGGCTCTATACATGCAGCGCTTTTGGAGTCAGGACGTGGATGATGCCCCCATCCAGCCAGTGGATGGGGACGACGCTGGAGTAGCTGACGGCTACGATGCACGGTACGCGAGCATCCACCCTCCTCGGATGACGAGGGCTCAGGGTCCGATCCATGCGGTCGTGCGTCGGATAGGGAGGCGGTGCCAGGAAGCGATAGAGGCAGCCCAGGGTCACGGCGGGAGAGATCAGAGGAGGCCACAGGCATAGGAGCGGCCGCGGTAGAGAGAGAGGGAGAGGAGGGAGGCGAGACCCCCATCTCCATAGAGGCCACCATCGCCCGATAAGGGCAAGGGCATGGATATAGGAGAGAGTAGCGAGATGGCTACTCTCCGGGCGAGAGAGGATCGTCGCGGAGCTCAGGTGCAGACATTACAGGATGCGGCTGCACGACACCAGGCCGAGGTGTCACAGCTGCGAGACGA
This sequence comes from Wollemia nobilis, assembly GCA_028583015.1. NCBI lineage: Eukaryota > Viridiplantae > Streptophyta > Pinopsida > Araucariales > Araucariaceae > Wollemia > Wollemia nobilis. Next base: position 2,761,731 of record JAQPPZ010003098.1, read on the forward strand.
GATTGCACGCCTCAGGGCACGGGGTGGAGGGGCGAGCTCAGGAGAGTTGACACGGGCTATTGCCTAGTTGACTTTCTATCAGACATTGTACTATCAGCTGGTGCCGACGGAGGATAGACTACCCCTGCCAGCTAACATCGTAGATCCGATCAGGATCGGGTCATCTAGGACCACGTCCCGGTCGAGGACCAGGACCACACAGACTGCGATGGGGCCACCTCGTCCACCTCAGGGCGGGGGAGGAGATGAGGCAGAGAGCTCGAGGGGCTCTCGAGGCTAGAGGACTACACAGTGTTGTACATATTGACATTGTATTTGTTTTATATGATTATTTTTTTGTTTGAGGATTGAGTATGCCGAGGTACAGATTGTGGCATACCAATCTAATTTTGATGATGTACATATGTTGATATATATATAGATGAGATATTTTTGATCATATGACTTGTCTTATGTGATGCTTATGATGCTTTTATGTTTGATGTAATTGATTGATTTGATAATTCATTGAGGATTCATGTAATTATGTCGTTGGGAATATTATGATTTGAATGTCATGCTTGTAATATTTTAAATGAAATAATCTGATGTAACAAATTGGTTGTTTGTAATGAGATGTAAAAAAAGAAAAATAAAAAGAGACTTCTAACAATAATTTCAAAGGACATTGTCGCTATTATAGACCATTTCATGGAGTCACTGCTCACTCGGTCGTCAAGCTAATCCCATTTATAGAAATATTGTTAAAAAGGAAAAGAGTGCTTAAGAGACTGTCTTAAGACTTTGATGTAATGATGCAAATGGTGATGATGATGATGATGGTTTGTTTTCAGATTTTCATGAAAAATATTGTGCATGAAATAATGTTTTAAAATGATTTTTGCTAGGCATAAATTCCTAAGTGTGATAAAATTTGTGAATAATTCCTTAAGAATTATACCATCATTGCAAAATTGAAAGGTTGACATAATGACATGAAATAATGAAAATGTGTTTGCTTTTGAAAAGGCATAATTTGTGTAAAATGAAGTCATATGGTTTTTATGATTTTTGATAAATGGGGAATAAAAATTGTTACAATGGTTTGCGCTAGGCATAGAATATGTAGGTATAGACTTATACCATCATCGCGAAAATCCAAAAAAAAAGATAGTTTTATTGCATGGTTGATTTTTGATGAACAGAAAATATGAAAATGAGGACTTGCGCTAGGCATAAAAATTCCAATTTTGGTTTTGAAACTATACCATCGTCGCGAAAGTCAACCAGATATATATATGATTTGATTGTATATTTTTGAAGGAAATTTTTGATTTTTCTATTATATAGTTGTCTTTGTGGTAAACAACTGTACTTGATTTATTCCAAACAAGTTGCAAAAATAATATTTCAAAGTATTTTGAAGACAAAAGTTAGATTTATAAGGAATCCCATGTGCATATGTGAATTCATTTCCAATCTTGATTTATCATAATGATAGACAAAATCTCTCAAATACAAATGTGTGTGCAATTGCATTGTTCATTTACCAGGTTTGAGCAAGATACTATGATACAAGTGATTTGAAGAAACCAAATAAGTGTTCATTAACCATGATGTAGATGCATATAACCATATTAGACTACTATGTAGGTCGGATTATCAAGAGCTAGCTAATCCATAAGCAGACATAGGTCTGTACAAAAGAAGGTCGCTAATGTGACCGACATATCGCCACGCTAGGAGTTACCCAAGGCCAAGCGGGTTGGGCACAAACCACCTGTTATGGGGCTTACCTCACAGTTTTTGAATAATTGAGAATTCCAGGGATTCAAGCTCATCAACCCTTCTTTTCTTTTCAAAGGGTAGGGAAAGGGATTTTATTGCTTTCTTGCTTTCTTTTGAACTTTGCATATTTTTCTTTTGTATTTCTTTTGCTTGGATAATGCTTGGAACATTGCTGAAATAACATTTTTTCTTTTCTCTTTTTCTTGAATTTTTCTTTTTTTCTTTTTCTTTTTCTTTGCTAGGGATACTTGCTCGGATTAGTCTGTAGAGCAAGGGATTTTTATTCTGGGTAGGGGTGAGCTTGTCCTTTTGCCAATTCTCAAATATTCTAGACCATGTGAATGATAGGATAGTGGGGGAAACTTTTCACTCAAGAAATCACTTCTACTATGTAGCAAAACATGGAAATTACAAATATAATCATTTTATTGTGAAAAGATGTGCTTGGTTTAAGTAAATAACAAGATCAATTCTCTATGCTCAAACTTTATTTAATTGAATTTTGTGGACTTTGATATAAGAGAGATTAGTAATCATGCCAGATAAAATCAAGATATTTATTGTTGTGAGTGTGCAAGTGAGGGATGCCAAATAAATGCTAATTTATCCAAAATAAGTTGAAACATATAACTGCAATAATTGTAAGAAAAATATAGATAAATGATTTTTGAGAAGTTTTGAGAATGTTGACTCTCTCTTTCTTCTGTATATTGTTTTGGTTTCGAAAGAGTCAAGCATATAGCTGTTTTTAGATTTTTATTTTGATTTTTGTTTTTGAGCAAAAAGAACTTAACAAGTGCTTTAAATAAATGCAATAGATAGTTTTTGAAAATTTTTGGAGATTTATGAATGTTTTTGGGGTTTTTGAATTTTTTATAAATTTGAAAGAAATATAAGAGAGTAATTTTGAATAAATATATACATGGATGAAATGACCAAATTTATGCATAATAACGTTTGAGATGTAAAATATTCATGGGTTCTTTAAGTTCTTTACCATCTAAGGTAGATAATTTATATGCTCCTGATTCAAATTTTGCAGTAATGATGTATGGTCCGAGCCAGTTGGGCTCAAATTTACCTTTAAGTTCCTTGGTTGCATTTGTATTTTTTTTATTTTCTTTTAGAACAAGGTCGCCAATCTCAAAGGATCGATGACGAACTTTCTTAGCATATGCTCTTTTAAGCTTGTTTTGGTATGCACGGAGATGCTCCAAAGCATTGATGCGTTTTTCATCTAGAAGTTCCAGTGACTGAGTCAGCCAGCATGATATTCATCTCCTACTTCGGTATCTTGAAGTAGCAGAGCCAAAGAAGGAACTTCCAATTCAAATGGAAAAAACTGCTTCAGCACCATATACCAAAACAAATGGTGAAGTGCCCGTGGGGGTTCGAACACTAGTTCGATAAGCCCACAAGGCTGGATATAATTGAATATGCCAGTCACGACCATTTTTATTGACTAATATTTTGAGAATTTTGATTAAAGTTTTGTTAGAAGCTTCTGCTTGACCATTACCCTGAGGATAATAGGGAGTGGACCAGCGATGTTGAATCTTATATTTTTGACATAATTTTTTAACATCTTTATTTTTGAAAGGAGTTCCATTGTCAGAGATGAGATTCGCAGGAATTCCAAACCTGCAGATGATTTGATTAAAAATGAATTTAGAGACCTGTGAACCAGTGCAAGAAGCTAAAGGCATAGCTTCAACCCACTTCGTGAAATACTCAGTGGCGGTTATGATGAACTTGTGTCCATCAGAAGACACAAGATTGATTTTACCAATAATATCCAAGCCCCATTTAGAAAAGGGCCAAGGAGATGAAATAGCTTGCAGCTCTTGTGCAGGTGCATGGACAAGGTCAGCATGTTTTTGACACTTGTCGCAATGACGCACATACTCATGTGCATCCGTTTCCATGGTAGGCCAAAAGTATCCTATCCGAAGGAGCTTTTTAGCAATGACGCTACCACTAAAGTGTCCTCCACAAGATCCATCGTGGGCTTCACTCAAGGCTGATTTAGACTCATCTGAATTTAAACATCTTAATAGGATACCTTCAAAAGATCTCCTATATAAAGTATTGCCAATTATTACAAATCGACTTGCTCGTCGACGTAATAACCGACGTTGGTTTCTATTAGAATTGGCAGGGAAATTCCCATTTTGGAGAAAATCAAATATGTCCCGTATACCAAGGTTCAGGAGTAGTTTCATTGATTAGAAACACATCCAAAGGCTCTAAGCATGACTTATTTGAAGCGGGTTCCTGGAGTCGACGAATAATGATAGTGGCATATTCGTCGTCTAACTCCAAGGGCAGGAGAGATGCAGCTGCGGCCATAGCATCAGCTGCACGGTTGCTAGTTCGAGGAATGGCTTCCAAAGTAACTTGATCAAATAAAGACATTAGTTGTAAAACATAGGCCTTATATGGGCGAAGTTTATCATCTCTGGTCTGATAAACTTCATTAATTTGGTTTATAACCAATTGGGAATCCCCAAAAACTAAGAGGTTTTTAATTTTTAGCGCTAAAGCGGCTCGTAATCCAAGGATTAGAGCTTCATACTCAGCAATATTGTTGGTGCAAGCAAAGGTCAATTTGAAGGACGAGAGGAATAAGATGTTTTTGCGGAGATATTAAAATAATACCCGCACTTGCCCCACTCATGCATCGGGCTCCATCAAAGTATAAGGACCATTGTTCAACATGGTCCGCCTCTAATTGAAGGCATTCATCGGGAAACTCGATAATGAGGGGATGAGTAGACTCTAAGGGTGCAACATCTAATTGATCTGCTATGATTTGACCCTTAACAGACTTCGGTCCTATGAAGGTGAGATCAAACTCGCTTAGAGCAAGAACCCACTTGGCTGTGCGACCCGATAAATAAGGTCGACTCATGAGATATCTTAAGGGATCATATTTGGCAATGACATACGTTTTTTGGCTAAGCATGTAATGTCGTAATTTTTGCGTAGCAAACACGACTGCTAGACATAACTTCTCTAACGCTGTATAGCGGGTTTCATAACTGACGAAAGTTCGGCTAATGTAATAATTAGCACGTTCTCGCTTTTCATCATCAAGTTGAGCTAACATAGCTCCTAAGGCAGAATCTGAAGCAGAAATATATAGAAGAAATGGGCGATCAGATTTAGGCGGTGAAAGCACCGGAGGGTTAAGGAGATATTGTTTGAGAAGTTCAAAAGCTTCTCTACATTCTGTGTCCCAATTAAAGGGGACATCCTTCTTAAGGAGTTTAAGAAAGGGACCAGTTTTGTCCGCCAGCTTATCAATGAAGCGACGGATAGCTTGAAGTTTACCTTGTAAACTTCGTAATTCAGATATATTAGTGGGTGCGGGCATATCAGTGATAGCCGCAATTTTGAGAGGGTCAATTTCGATACCACGTAAAGAAACTAAAACCCCTAATAGTTTTTCGGACTTAACTTCGAATATGCATTTTGCTGGATTTAATCGAATGAGATATTCTCGTAATCGATTAAAAACTTTTCTTAAATCATCTAAATGATGATCTTCAATAAGAGAACGAGCTATAATATCATCCACATAATCATGTAGGATATCATGCATCATATCATGAAAAATGTAGGTCATAGCCCGTTGATAAGTTGCACCGACGTTCTTTAAGCCAAATGGCATCACTTTCCAAGCAAAAGGTACCCCAGGGGGTAATAAAGGCTGTTTTAGCCTGGTCTTCAGGAGCTATCCTAATCTGATTATAACCGGAGAATCCGTCCATTAAGGACATCATCCCACTCCCAGCAGTGAAGTCAATGATTTGATCCATATTTGGAAGAGGAAAGTCATCTTTAGGGCATGCAGCGTTAATATCTCTAAAATCGGTGCAAACCCTAACTTTGGTAGCTTCTTTCTTGGTGAGTTGGAACTACATTTGAGATCCATTCAAGCATAATCAATAGCTTGTATGAAGATAACATTCAGGAGTTTTTCTAACTCCCCTTTGACTAGCAGAGCCACTTTGGGATGCATTTTTCTAAGTTTTTGTTTAACAGGTTTAGCATCCGGATGGACCACTAGATGGTGCATGACGACAGAAGGGTCTAGACCTGGCATATCTTCATATGTCCAAGCGAAGACATCTTCATACTCTTTAAGAAATGCAATGTATTGGTCTTGTTTGTCTTGACTTAGTTCTGCTCCAATATTGATTATGTGAGGGTTGTCCTCAGTTCCAATATTAATTTTAATGACATTTTCTACCTCCATGTGTAGATCTCTTTCAAAATTAGGTGGGGCGGGTGAAACACCCAATTCTTGTAATTCTTGTAAAGTTAATTTAGATAATTCATTTTGAGGATCAGTGGCCTCAAGTTGAGCTATGGTTGGTATAGAACCATCAAAATAAAACCCATTGTGCAACATCTCTTCAACAGAGACATCATGGAAGATATCTCCTTCCAACTCTTCATCGGGGTCAGCAATCATTTCAGGGTATGCTATGGATAGCATGTTGCATGAAAATGACTGATTTTTAAGAGGCAACTCAACATGCCTATCCAAATAATCTTGATAGCATATGAGATGATCATCATCCTCAAAAGGAAAGGGTTGACCCTTACTAGGAAATAGGCCCACACCACAGCGGGCAGGCCACGGTTCTACCTCGAAAGGTTCTTTCATGCCATTTTGGAAAGGTCCTAAGCCTTTCCCTTTATATCCCATTTTAAGCATCATGGGTTTAGCTTTAATATAATCATTGGTAAAATAGCACCGAGCATATCCCTCATGATGAGTTTTGATATTCCGAGGGATTCTTCCCCAGTCATATCCTTTATAAATGAAGGCACAACTCCCGACTTGGTAAGTACTTCCCAAAGGTTGTGGGAGGCCCAAAGTACGAGGAGATGGCGGCAAATTATTTAAAAGGTTTGAATCTTGCATGAAAGCATTCATTTTTTTTGATATTAAGGTTGTAGATAAATCTGGTAAAAGTTCATCAGAAAGGGCATAAGATGTAGAAGGCTTATTACCTATGTCTTGAGATGTGGAAGGTATGATAGATGTGTCTAAAGGTTTTGAATTTATAGGGATAGAATTTGAAGGATTGGTTGTAGATTTAAGATCTTTTTGAGGTTCTAAAGTAATTTGTTTAGAAGGTTGTTGATCTATATGGGAAGATGAAGTTAATGGAGGGGAAATAGATGAAGTTATGGGTTTATGTTTCACAGTTTTAGATGAAAAAGAAGAACTAGAATGTGTGGATGACAGAGCAGGGCAAAATTGCACTCCAACGGGTTCTGCCAAAGCACACATATCAAAAGGTCTAGGGTCACCATGAATAGTGACCAACTGATTTTTAAACTCAAACTTAACACATTGGTGTAAAGTTGATGGGACCGCTCGCATGGCGTTAATCCAAGGGCGACCCAAAAGTATATTGTACGATGTTGGGCAATGTACAATAAACACAGTTGTCTCAAGGGTTCTAGGACCAACTTGTAATGGGAGGGTAATGACTCCACATGTTTCTTGTGTTTCGTCATTAAAAGCTTTGATAATCATATCAGTTTTCTTCATTTCATCACTTCTAAAACCAAATCGTTGGTAGAAGTCAAAGGTGCAGATGTTTAGAGATGAGCCATTATCAATCAAGACTCGTTTGATAGCTACATCTCCAATTAGAGCAGTAATGTATAAGGGATTATCCTTATGTAAACTGTGTTGTGGGATATCTTTATCCCGAAAGTCAATACAATCAATCTCTCGAGTGATGATAGTATTGGCCATAGCTTCAGGTTGGATGTTTTGAGGTACCATCATTTGGCTCAATGTAAGCATCAACTCATCCCTATGTGTGGGAGAGGATCTTAATAAATCTAAAAGGGAGATTATGGCCGTGGTATTAGACAATTGCTCATTAATGTTGTAAGGGGGTTTAGGTTGAACAATAGGAGCATGATTCCCTTTATTGGGATTTTTCAGAACGAATGGAGCTGATCCATCATTCTGGTTTGGTTCTTGTTGGGAATTTTGAGCTTGTTGTCGAGTAACGACTTCGATGGTACCTACAATGTTATAGTGACGACGTTGAAACGGTCTTGGTTGAGAATTTATGGCTTGTTCATAGGGAAGGACTACATTAGAAGAAGGTCGAGTAGTGACTCTTCTAGGAAATGGTTCTTCTGGAACATTAGCATCTGTGACAGGTTGAATAGGATCTGATTCATTTTCAGAACTATTCGATTGAATAGTGTCTACTTCACTTTCACTATCTGACTCTATATCACTAGAATCGAAAGTTTGAAAATTATGTAAGGGCCTGGTTGTAACCAGGGATAAGGTTGTGTCAAATAGTTGAGAATCCTGAACAGGTAATTGTCCGCTAATGGTTCCTACATATCGAGTAGGAGGGGGAACATTATGATGTTCAATTTGATTAGCTACCTCTTTACCATGTCTTGGTAAAGGGTGTTGAAATATGTCTAAAGTTTGATTGGCATTCGATTTTGATTTTGGGGAACAGTATTTTGAGTATTATTAGGAGGGTTTTGTTTAGGTTGGAAGGCTTGCACTTCCATTTCATTATTGTCAATCAAATCTTGTATTTTATGTTTCAATCTCTTACAAGCGTTGGTAGAATGTCCAGGTCCTCTATGGAAATCACAGTGCAAATCAGCTCTATATCCGGGTATACTTGGGTCAGGTTCCCGGATAGCTGGTAATTGGATTAAACCTCTTTCAAGCAGTTGAGGCAAAATAGTTGACAAAGGTTGGTTTAATCTAGTGAATTCTCGAGGAGGCTTGTCAGGAGGTTTCAATATGAATTTTTTTGTTGTCTTAGTTGCATTGACATTAGCAACATTTCTGCTGTCAGTGACTCCATCACCAACAACTTGTTTGTTTTTATATTGATTTCTAGATGTTTTCTCATCATCCTTCTTCCTAAGTTGGCCTCTCCTAATGAGGGCATCTTCTACTCTTCGAGCTAAGTCTATAGCTTGATCGAAGGTAGTCAAAGTAGTTGTTGATAGCTCATAAGAGAGTTGTTCTTGTAAATTATTGATGAAAATGTCTAACATTTCCCTATAGGGTAGCACAAAGTGCAGTTTTCCTGTCAATTGTCTCCATCTCGCTAAGAAATCAGCAAAACACTCGTCTTTATCTTGTTTTAAATTGTATAGGTCTTTAATAGTTACATGCCTCTCGATGTAGGCACTAAATTGATGAACAAATGATTCAGCTGTTTCTTCAAAGTTTCTTAAGGAGTGAGTGGGCAATTGGTAGTACCACTCTAATGCCATTCCACCTAAACTTTTGGGGAACATTTTTAGTAATAGCAAGTCATCATGCGATATGTCGTGACATGCTATCCTAAACATGCGAAGATGTTCTATGGGATCTTCGGTTCCTTTATAGATAGGCAGGACGGGCATGGGAAAATGTTTAGGGTATGGTTGAGCTACCACTATGGGATCCAATGGTTGGCTACAAATCTCTCGATAATTATACGAGGGACGGTAGGGATCTATCCGGTCCATACGTGAAGCCAATTGTTTCATCATAGCTTCCAGATTACTAGTTTGCCCCCCATATTGATTCGGTGGGGCATTGACATGAGTTTTATGGGCATAGGATGGAAGAACATGCAGATTAGATGCCATGTTACTATTGTGTAAAACATTGGTAGGAAAAATGTTATGGAGAAATTTTGAAGTTGGATTATGTTGTGTTCCAGATTGTTGAAAATTTGTATTTGGCTTTGTTTTAGATTTTTGTTTATTTAAAGCATTTTGCTCAATAGTTTGACGGAACAAGGTAGCGAAGGGAATTTTCTTTTGTGCGGGAGTGATTTTAGGTTGAGTAACAGGTTCCTTAGGAGGTTGGGTAACCTGTTGTTTTGACATGGCTTGGGCTATAGTGACCATATCCGTATTGGATGGTCCACCCTTATCACTTTCTTGATCAACGAAAGATAAAGGATTAGTGTGTATATCAAGCGCCCGTTCTATAGCTGCTTGAGCATCACTAATTTCCCCTCTATCAATACGGACTGCCACATTAAGGATGTCGATATTTTGATTGAGAAATTTTTGAAAATGTGCTGCATTGTCAAAAGCGATGGCTCCATTGGGAGCTATTCTAGGGGATGAGGATTCATTCTCTTTAACACTTCCTTCTTGTTCCTTATCTTCACCTAAGTCTTCATCTGATTGACCTAGAGTTTCACCTTCCGGATTTGTATCTCCAGTAAGGGCATTTGGGTTTTCAGTTGTATCTTGTAACCAATCTTCTCCTTCTCCTAAAGTTTCTTTACCATTCCTAAGTCTAGTCATGGTGCTAAGTTTTGATTTCAGAAAATATATATATATATATATATATATATATATATATATATATATATATATATATATGCAACAAATTAAAAGGTATATATTTATTATATACCTAATGCAATATTGTAAATGAAATGTTTAAGTTTTTTACTATGTTTTTTGATTTTTTTTTTTTTAGTTTTTCTTTGAAACAATATAATAAAGACAGCAAATGAAACAATAAATGCACGCAATAATAATAAGACTGAAATTAAATGAACTAATCTTCTATGAATAACTTATGAATATCATTAATAGGTTCGAGTTGTTCAGGGGTCATGAAATGTTCTTCTTCAAATTGAAAGTTTTCTTTTAAGAATTTGATGAAAAGGGCTATGGTGATACCATGTATTTCAGATTTTGGTTGATAAAAGTAAAGCTCATGGCAATACTCTCGATACCACATAGCTCGAGGAACTCTATTCCATATTCTTCTAATCATAAGAACAACTTCTAGGGATCCTACAAGGCCTAAGAATGGGTGTACAATGATCTGCGTCCTCGAGGTATTCCTCGAAAGCTAAACAACTCTGAAGATACTAAGGCTCTCCTATAAGCTAACCATCTATGGCAAGCTCTCTGAAGTTCATGATAGAAAACTAATTGGTGAGGATCCAAGATTCTATCCAAGACTAGCCTCTTAATCTGTTTAAGTTGTGTGGACCTAGATGAGATGATACTAAGTCTCCTAATAAGTTCGTCCCACAAGGATTGATTTCTACTTGTTTTAGGGATACTAAGGACAGAATTAACTTCTATGGCTGCCAATTGGTTTACTACGTTTATAGTAACTGCTAACCTCTTTTTAGGAGCTACCATCTAAACATGATTTTGAACCTTAAATGTTTTAAAATGCATCTAAGTTTTAGTTGTTCTAATTTTTTTTTTGTTTTTGTTTTTGTTTTCAAAAGGTTATGATGCATTCACGTCGGGTTCACCAAAATGTATCGCTCCAAATTTTTCGCATCCCTACCTTCAGGCTATTGGATCCACGCCCGGAAGGAGGATGGGAAAAGGATGGTGCGGTACCTCGGACGAGAGGACTTCACGAAGGTCCCGCCTCTCAAGGGAGGTGTATTTTGGTGATTTTTCGACGGATGGTGGGTTCATCGGGAAACATTTGGCGGCAGTTTCCACGCCTAGGTTTTGGAATGTGTTTTGATGAGTTCGTTTTATCCTTTAAACATTCATCCTAGGTTTGGCCGAATGAATCTAACTTAATCTATATGAAAATGCAACTTTCAATGAATACAAAAAATAGATTAAAAAGCAGAAAATAGAGAATTTACAGGAGGCCAATGAAGATTACCTGATCCGGATGTCTGAAGAAGTTTTTGATGCTTGAAGCAGTCTGGATCATCTGGAATTCTATAGAATCACCTGCAATCTGACAGAATCGTCCGAAATCTGACAGAATCATCTGAGACTGACAGAATCGTCTATAATCTAACGAATTCGTTAGACCTGCAAAGCAACAAACAGATGCAAAATGCAAACAATTCTATTGTGCAAACAGAGGCAAATTAAATAAAATAGCAGCATGGATATTGAACAATATTTAAGAACAGAAATAAATACAAATCATTGTATTTTAATAGCAAAATATGATCTTAACATGCAATCTAGGCTAAATGGGTGAACTCCAGATGCAATATAGGATAAAAACTGAATAAATAATCTAATTTATAGCATGAAATGACAGAGAAAAGGGAGAGAAATGCAAACTTCGAGCACTGATTGCCTCGATGTGGACTGCGGTCGAGATCGTCTCGCATCAGTACGAAATCGTCTCGAATTTGACGGGATCGCCTCCGATCTTGACAGGTTCGTCGACGGCGATGGGTGCTGGCTCCGGTTGAAAATCAGTGATGTACCTGCATAAAAATTGCTATAGAACTAGTGCAAAAGAAAGATTATGATGATTTAGTACAGAGGGATTCAATTTGCGGATAAATTCAGCCAGGGGTTGGGGAGGGAAAACCTTAGAGTTTAAATAGGCTTAGGGAGAGTTGTTGGGAGGTTGGAGATCTTCCCAATTTGGGAGATCTCCAACGGGGGAGGGTCCCAACGGCACAGACACGCTTCTGCCCGGATTGGAGACCCGTTGGAACGGATTCCAACTATGAAAATTCAGTTTTGCGACAAAATCGTCTGGACGTCCTAGTCCAGACGAAATCGTCAAATCTGGGGCGATATCGTCTGATCGGCGACGATATCGTCAAACGGTCAAAACAACTCCTAAAAATGGCACGAAAAAAAGGGGAAACGGGTTTCTCGGCGGTTAACGGGCGGTTTGGGAGGTTAAATTTGAATTTAAATTTATTTACTAAGGTGAATGTAATTATTCCAATTTTATTGCACCAATTTTAGGGTGCTACAATTACAGTCTATGGTGCTTTTGACATGTGTGACCAGCAAATATGTAATGTATGTATGGTATGCCTAATGCAACTTTTGTTTTCTTTTTGATGTTTTGATTTTTAAGAATATGCATGAAAGTGAGATGCAATTTTTTTGTTATTTTTTATTATTTGTTGTTTTTGAATATTTGTTATGGTGGTTTAACCTGAATGGGTGCGGACCAAGTGATTCTTACGGATCCTTGGAGGTTTTGACCAAAGGGATTATGGATACCTTTGGGGGTTTTTGGGTGACCAAGCGATTGTGGGAACCCTTGGAGCTTTTGGTTGGACCAAAGGGATTATGGATACCTTTGGGGGTTTTTGGGTGACCAAGCAATTTTTGGAATCCTTGGGGCTTTTGGTTTGACCAAAGGGATTATGGATACCTTTGGGGCATTTTTGGGGTTGACCAAGCGATTGCGGGAATCCTTGGAGCCTTTGGTTTGACCAAAGGGATGATGGATACCTTTGGGGCATTTTTTGTGACCAAGAGATTGCGAGAATCCGTGGGGCTTTTGGTTTTGCCAAAGGGATTATGGATACCTTTGGGGCATTTTTGGTGACCAAGCGATTGTAGGAATCCTTGGGGATTTTGGTTTGACCAAAGGGATTATGGATACCTTTGGGGCATTTTTTGTGACCAAGATATTGCGGGAATCCTTGGGGCTTTTAGTGTGGGCTATGGCTTCTCTAAATTTTTAATGGCCTCAAATGACTAATGTTTAAGGGTTCTAGTTCCTTGATTCCTTCCAAAGAGGCGAGTCGGTATGTTCTAGGTCCTATTTTACTGTCGATTACATAAGGACCTAACCAATTTACCGTGAACTTATCCCTTAAATGGGGCTGCAAGTTATAATTTTGTTGGTTCTCTTCTAAGACCAGGTCACCAACCTAAAAGTCCCTCAGGTGAACTTTCATGTTGTAAGATTTCTTAAGTCGCTCTTGATAGATACGTAAATACTCAAGAGAATTGATGCGTCGTTCGTTGAGTAACATAAGTTGGTCTAACCGGGCCTGCCACGCAGTGTCATCATCGATGAACTCTTGCATTGATATGCGTAGGGAGGGTATTTCCAACTCGAGAGGCATGACTACCTCGGAGCCATACACCAGCAAAAATGGAGTTGCCCTAGTGGGCGTTTGAATGCTAGTGTGATAATCCCATAGTGCAAGTGGTATTTGGATGTGCCAATCCTTATGATTATCTACGAATGCCTTTTTAAGGATGGCAACTAGCATTTTGTTTGACCCCTCTGCTTGCCCATTTTCTTGTGGATAATAGGGTGTCAAAAAACTATGCTAGATTTTGTACTTTTTTGTCAAAGCATGCACATCTTTGTTCTTAAATTATGTCCCATTATCCAAGATGATCTTGGATGGAATACCAAAATGACATATGATGTTATGTAAAATAAACTTCGCAATGCGGGGTCCAATCGTAGAGGTAAGTGAAATTGCTTCCACCCACTTAGTGAAATACTCTATGGCCGTTATGATAAACGTGTGATGACCTGACGACACAGGGGAGATCTTTCTAATGAGATCTAAACCCCACTGTGAAAATGGACAAGCCAATTGGATCGACTACGAGGCCTGAGAAGGTACGTGTGTCAAGTTAGCATGGTGTTGACACTTTACGCACTTTTGCACATATGCGCAACAATATCGCTTTAAAGATGGCCAATAATAGCCCATGTGAAGAATGTGTTTAGTGATGGCCATACCGCTGAAGTGGCCATTGCACGTACCATCATGCGCATGGGTGATCACCCAAGTGGACTCTTGCTGGTCCAAGCAACGGAGGAGGATCCCTTCATAGCTTCGATGGTACAAAATATCTCCTAGCAAGACATGTTTTGCCGCTTTTTGTTTGAATGATATTTTTGCGATGTGCGACAATCCAAGTGGGAGGCTACCTAACTTGAGATAGTCTCTTATGGGTGTGTACCAATCCTGCTGATAAAAAACCTCGATGGTATGAATGGATGATCCCTCTTGAAGTTCATCCCTAGAAAAAGTTGAGTGGGAAAGAACTTGTAGAAATATCATTGTGTTGCTATTAAGAGGGGTTGGGGAGAACAAAGACCCCAGTTGGCGTGATTCAGACTATCATGGATTTGAGAGAACCTATCTTGATATGGTTCAATCTAGATCAGGTGGATTCCTGGAGTTATGTCAGAGCTTGCACACTCCATCGCGGATTGTGATAATGTTTTGACTTGAATGGTTGTCATTTCACTAGAAGGGTCTTGCGGGATTAGTGACCCCAAGGAGGCCATAGTATCTGCAAAATGATTTGATGATCGAGAGAGTGCCTCGATGTTGTACCATTCAAGCTTTGCCAAGAATTTATCCATAAGGGCTTTGTAGTCCTGTAGAACTAGGCATTTGCATTGGAATACCCCTTTCACTTGGTTGACAATTAACAGCGAATCACCAAAGATATTCAAGCGTTTGATGTTCATGGTGATGGTTGTCTAAAGACCTATGAGCAATGCTTCATATTCAACATTTTTATTGGTGCACAGGAAATCAAGTTTAAATGATAAAGGCATTGGAGCCCCTTGCGATGTGAAAAACATGATTCTCGTGCCACCCCCTTGTCACATTTAGAACCATCAAAAAATAAGGTTATGTCGGCCTATGACTTAGGCTTATCAGAATCTGGCGATTCTGAGACATGGAAGACCCCATCACTGGGTAGCTCTATGGTCAGAGGCTAATCGTCTTTGAGAGGAGCCTCTACTAGTTGATCAGCGATGACTTGACCTTTGATGGACTTTTGTCCAATGAATTCGATGTCAAACTCCGTCAACAACATGATCCATTTCATGGTGCGACTACTATGATAAGTACGACTCATCATGTACCATAATGGATTCTCCTTAGACACAACGTATTGCTCAACATGTAATGGCATAGATTTTTGGTGGTAAATACCACTACCAATAATAGCTTCTCAACGTATGCAAAGTTAAGTTCATAATTGACCAGGGTGTGGTTAAGATAATAATTAGCCTGTTCTTTATTTAATTCATTTTTCTGGGCTAGCATGGCACCTAGTGCCACCTCAGTAGCTGAGATGTATAAGTAGAATGGCACTCCTGGTCTAGGTGGTGCCAATACTGGTGGCGAAGCCAAGTATTGTTTGATATCGTTAAAGGCTGACTAGCACTCGTCATCCCAATGAAATGCTACTCCCTTGTGTAATAATTTATTCATGGGTCAGCACTTGTCGGATAACTGCGCTATGAAGCACTTGATCGATGAGACCTTACCCTGCAAGATTTTGAGCTACCTGATGGTGGTTGGGGGAAGCATTTCAAGGATTGCCTTGACTTTATTTGGATCTACCTCGATGCCTCATTTTGAGACTATGAAGCCCAAGAATTTTCTAGATGTGATGCCAAATATGCACTTCTTGGGGTTTAGCCCGACCTTGTGTTCGATGAGGCGATCAAGGATCTTGCGTAATTCATCGAGATGATTTTGGTGCAAAAGAGATTTTGCCAACAAATCATCCATATAATATTCCAACGTTTTATGCATGTGATCGTGGAAGATGTATGTCATAGCACATTGGTAGGTTGCGCCAGTGTTTTTAAGTCCAAAGGGCATGACATTATAAAAAAATGTTCCCCAAGGCATCGTGAACGCTATTTTTAGTTGATCATCGAGATTGATACAGATCTGGTTGTATTCCAAGAAACCATCCATGAGGGAAAACATTTCGTGGCCTGTTGTAGCATCTACCAATGCATCGATGCTAGGCAAGAGGAAATTGTCCTTGGGACTCGCCTTGTTAAAATCTTGAAAATTGATGCATATGCAAATCCTCCCATCCAAATTTTTGACAGGTACCATGTTGGACAGCCATGGTGGCTAATCCACGTAGATGACAAACTATACATCCAACAACTTTTGTAAGTCATATTTGACAATTAAGGCCACTGTTGGGTGCATCTTACGTAGCTTTTGCTTGACTGGCTTGATTGTCGGATCAAGTGTTAGATTATGCGTGACTAGCTATGGGTCTAGCCCCAACATGTCTTTGTAGGACCATGCAAAAACCTCCTTCTTCTCTTTGAGAAGGGCAATGTAATCAGCTTGCTCTTTGAGGGATAAACTTACCCCCAGATTGATGATTTGCAGATTCATTAGATCAAAACTGATGTCTACGTCAATCGTCTCTTTGAATAACATGTGGGATCCGTCCTCCAACTAGTGTGGAGTCAGGATCATATGGATATCATTTGCTAAATTTAGATCTGCATTGGGAACATCGGGTTCCTCTTTAGCATGGAAGATATCTTGAGTCTGTCCTGGGGAAAAATTAAACATGTCATTGCAAGGCCAGTACTCTGATGGGGATGGTGGTGAGTTAGCATGATCCCAGTCTATGAAATCTAGGTCTAGAGACAATGGTCATGTTGGATCAGCTGGATTATGTATGGGGGTGGTTAAATCAATGGAGATCATGTTGATGGACTAAATCTAGTCTCCATTACCTTGTGGGTGTTGACTCAGGCATTCTTGGTGATCCTTGTGCCTCGGATCTGGTTCTGTGGGTATTGGCACAAAAGGATCGACCCTATGTGTGGATAGAAGGATGGGGTCTGCCCTTGGCACTAGTGGCCCTATAGGGTCTCTAGGTGGGAGGTACTCTCTGTATGCCCAAAATGGTGGATGAAGCACTTGGTTTAACTGTGCTTGGTTTAAATTCCACCTATGCCTTGGTTCCATATTTAAATGTTCAAACATATCATCGATGTCTATGGGGTATTCCTATTGCCTCATATGGTTGAGATATGCCATCTCAGTATTGTCTTCATAATCACTATCAGAGATCCATAGGTTTTCATTGGCTCTGACCATTATGTGCTCCTCTGGATGGTATAGCCCCCCACTAGACGTTTCTTGATCACTTGGACTTATGGCCAGCTTGGGAGGCTCGTTTCATTCGAGCATGTTGATTTGGCCCCTTATGGGTTGTTCCGCTCTCTACGGGAGGGATAGATTCTCTAGAGGTGGCAATTTCCTGATTGGAACATTAAAGGGGAACATTGCCATGAAGTCCTTCTAATAATCGTCAATGGGCATCACCTGTGAGTGATTGCTATCAGACTCAAACAGGTCCCAAGGTGCGACCTCATAATCCAACTCATCTTTCAAAGAGCTCTCTTGATTTTATTCATATATTTCTTGGAAGTTACCTCTTGAACTTTCCCCTTTCTCGATCAAAGGGGAGGGGCTATTGAGATCAACAAGGTTTGTTGTTACCCATGGGAAATAATTCCCCAATGTGTATGTAGTGTTGGGATTGGCATATGGATCTTGTGCCAACCCATCCCTATTGCCTAGACCTAAGCCTTGCATGGTTTATACCAAGATGTTGAGGGGCAAAGGGTGGTTGAACCCTACTCCTAATTTATCATATGGCATTTGGTATCTTAGTTGACAAAGAGTGTGCATTCCTTGTTCGTATCTGCCCAATCCATATCCATGCCAATTACATTGGTCTAGGTATTTCAAGACGAAGTATGGGTTGGATAGATAATCAACATTCTTAGCAAATGGCTCTTCTTCCTCTTCCTCTTGTAGGTAGGGTTCCAGGCTGTTCTTGAGGCCCCCATATACAAAGTTGGTCTGATTTGGCGGGTAACCTAGAGGGATGATAGTGCCGATGGGGAGGTGAGGTCTCCCCATGTCTTGCATGGATTCGAGTGTGGATGTTGCCACAATGTTCTGCACTAGGTACTCCCCTAGGCCCATGTTGGCAATTTCAACGGTAATCGTTAGTGGTTGAGGGGGAGGGAATGGGAGTTCTCCTTGAGTCCAATCCATGTTGGGTGAATCAGGTGTCTCGACTTCCATTCGGTTGGGCACCTCCTCGGTAGAGATGATTGAGACTAATGGTGGTGCCTCCTCTATGGGCTTCTTCCCATTGTCCTTCGATGTGGCCACCATAGGTGGCGTTGTTGGTGAAGGGACAGACAATGAAGATGGGCCAGGTTGGTTACTTGAGGGACTCAACAACGGGGATGTAGGCGGAATCAGACCCTAGGTGGACAGATTCAATTGAAAGTCCAAATGTGTTGATGGGAGGGTCGATTGTGGCATCAGATGCATCACATTACAAAAATTAAAGGGCTCTAAGTATGTTGGGACTACATGTACTTGCCCTTCGTATGTGTACTTGAGGCATCGATGGGCTATTGAAGGGACATACTTCATGTCCCTGATCTAAGGTCGGCCTAGGAAGATATTGTAGGCCATCTCACCCTCAAGGATGTGACACAATGTAGGAATGGTCTTTTGTCCTACTTGGATGGGCAAGAAAATTGTGCCAACCGTCGAGCATAACGCGTCATTGAATGCTCGAAGAGTGTAGCTGGATGCCACAATGTGGGACACTGGCAACTTAAGATGTTTTAATGTTGTTGTCGAGATTATGTTGTTGGATGAACCAATGTCCACCAACACCCTCTTGAATGGAATCTTGTTGACCCACGTGATGGCATGCGGGGGTGGATCCACCATATCATCAATCACCAATTTTAGTTCGTCTTCCCTAAAGGTTATGGCTGGTGCTGTGCATTGTCTCACATGTCCCACAAAGTTATTGAAAGAATTAGGTTCGTGGGGTTGTATCTCAATGGATTTGAGTATCTCCATCAGAGCCTCCCGATGGGGCGATGATTGTTGGATGAGCTCATAAATAGAGAGCCTAGTCGATGTGGTCTTTAAAAGTTGAGTAAGCTTGAATCATGGAAACTGGTCTAGGTGGGAGAGGTTGCGTAGGGTGTTGTGGAGGTTGTTATGTTGATGGAACATCTCCCATAGCTATAGCAGGTGCAGCCATGTTTGGGTATCTTTTGTTCCGTTTCACGATGCTTATCATCCCTACGTATCCTTGCATGGGGTAATCTTGTGTTACCTTATTTACTTGTAAAGTCCTTTCCTGCGTGTCATGGGTAGACATGGGGTCTTTGAAGACTTCCATCTGCTGGTTGCTTAGCGCTATGAGATTATCCACCATGAGCGTTTTGTTGTCTATCAAGTCTTGTACCAAGTTTTTGAATTTCCAACAACTAAAGATGTCATGTCCTTTCTATTGATGGAATCTACAATATAAATCTTCGCTATAGCCTTTGGATTTTTGTGCGTTGGGGTCTATGGGTCAAATTTTTGGCAAGTTTATCAGGTTTACCATGAATAAGTGGTCAAACAAGGAGTCTCTAGACTCCGTGAACTATGTGAATTATCGCTTAGGAAGATGCTGCTAATTTTGCTCTTATTTGTGGTTTTCCTTTTCATAGTTAGCAAGAGGAACTATCTGATAATTAGCATTTGGGGGCTATGTCGTTTGTGCAGGTAGTGGTACAATTATGGCAACCTGATTGACCGCAGCGGGTTTCGGTTGCGTGGGCCCAGTTTTGGCATTTTTGGTCCACTCCTTCTTGCATGGCTTGGCAATCTCGTTGTCTTGAATTTTGATCTCCTCAATTATCCTGGCTTGCACCAGGGCTTCTTCTAGGGTGGCATATTGTTGTAGTTGCAATAGCATGGAGATCGACCTTATGCAACTCTTTGAAAAAATTTGAGTCATGTCGACCATGGGAGGGAGGTAAGGTAGCTTTAAAAGCAATGTCCTCCACCGATTCCCATAAGTGGCTATGGTCTCATCATCATACTACTTAAGGCCAGCTAGGTCACTTAATGATGCCTTCTTCTTGGTGTTGAAGGAAAAACGTTCAAGGAACACGTCCACTAGCTGGTCTAGATTATTGATGCTATGCTTCGGCAACTAGGTAAACCAATCCGAGGCGAGGCCTATGAACATGGTTATAAATGTTCTCAAAAGCAATGCATCATTGTCCTGAATGCCAAAGCATTGACTCAGGAATCTTGTTACGTGATCTTGGGCATCCTCATCACCTCTGAAAATTGCCAACTGATGAATTTTGAAGTGGTCGGGGTATGGGGGTGCTGAAACTGAAGGATGGATAGGGTGACTGCAGAGCTGGCATATGGTGGGATTTTGGAGCCCCAAAGTCTTAGTCTCAATAGACTCTAAGTGCTCTAGAAGTGCTTTGTATGCATTAGAGGATTTGATTTCCTCTTCTTTGTTTTTTTCCCATTGTGCATTGCGAGGAACTTGATGCCTATGGAGGGGTAGCCGGGTAGCACCCCCCTACCTTGGTAGGGTGTTTCAACCTGCTCTTCTTCTCGCTCAAATTCCTCATAGGCTTCTTGAGGAATTTTTGGGAATGACCTATAAACATGGACGGGTGCCCGAGGAAGGCGCCCATCATTGGTTCTAGGGGTGGCATCCTGTTTAGGTCTCGGAGGTCTTGGAGGTAACACTTGATAAGGTCGTGGAGACCTGTCCTGCACTAAGGGGTTGTGCCTCTCATAAATTTCTTTCCTATGTGTGCGAGGGGTTGGAATCCTCTCATGCATAATGTTCTGGAGAAACTCATCTATCTGGCGCTGAATGCACTCTTTGTTAAGATGATACAATTGCTCTAACTGTTGCTGATCTTGCCTAAGCTACGTGATTTGCGCTTGGCAGGTAGCATGTTTGGAAAATGCCAAGTCAATTTGTTTTGTCATCCTATGTCTAAGAGGCCTAGATGCCTCCCCTACATATCTATCTCGATCGTGGTGGTCCGATATCTCTACGGGACGCTTTCCTCTGTCAAGGTTAGCGACATTCACCTGAGGCTCTGGCCTCAATAGGTAATCTTGATAATTAGCAGGTGCGAAGGTGCATTGCTCTCATGCAATGTATTTCTCTTAAGGAATATACTGGTTTTTCTCATGCTCCTTTTCGTACATGTGAAAAGGACGGGAAGAGTTGGCTCGCCCTATCTGAAGAGCCTTTTACTCTATATTTGGCCCATTAGTTCTAATAGTAATGAGGGGTGGACGAGGAATGATATAATCATGTGGTCCCTCCTTATGAACCCTATGCTGCTCTAGCACTTCATCCCGCACTAGCAACTCATAATGAGTATCTAAGGGAGCCTTCCCATGTGTGTAATCCTCCTGAGAGGGTCTGTTTTGAATGGGAGTGCCCCTTAAAGGGGTGCCTCTATAGTCCTTTTCTGTAGTAGCATAGTGTGGACCACATTGTGGGTCAGGCTGCCAAGGTGGTATAACCATGTCCTTAGGGCAATAACTGAGGTTACTTGTGCCTCCTTGTACACTTTCCACAACTTCTGCCTGCGATTGGGCTTGGCTATGGGTATACACCATGGTGGTGGTATTTTTAGAAAGATATGTGTATTTTTTTTATCTCCTTTACAAAAATTTTATGCTACACCAAACAAAGGGGGACCACACAAGCAAAGAAATGATTATCTCATTTATAGATTAAATGTGTGCCCTAGATCTAGTGTGTTTGATTTTTGTTGTGTGAATCTCGTAAAGGAAACTTTGTTATGCAGAATGAGGACTCTTGTATCTCCAAAATGGTCACCCCTTCAATATACCATTTCCAGGCCGTTATATCGAACCTCTCAATATACCCACCCTTACGTGAGGGAAACTATTGGTACACGAGAGCATAATAGTATGTGGAACATATGCGGTATGGAATGGGGATCACTCTGTTTTTGACACCTACCATAGAAGACTTATCCTTATGCATTGGGAATCACCCCCATTACACTTGGTCAACTTTCATCAAGATTTACGTCTAGCAATAGTCGCGATCAAGGTAAATGTATGCAAAATCCAAGCCAAGGTGGTGATGAAATCCACCGTTGGTCTTGATCAAGTGTTGGGGTATTAAGACCAACTCCTTAATGTTAATTTTATTAGGTGGTGTGGGTGTCATTCCTTTTAATCATGTAAAGAAAGAAACATACAAGAAAAGATGATTTTCAATAATGCAATGCTCTAAAGTACGTTTTAATCTTTCAAAAACAATTAGCAGCAAGAAGGAAATCACAAAACCTACCTAGAACTGACACCTATGATGAGGACTTGCCATTGGTGCAAGTATCATGCAAGCAAACCAGAGAAGAATGCATCCCTAATTAGGTTCCTTCCATTTAAGTTACTCTATGTTTTTCTTTTTTTTTTTTTTTTTATTGCAAGAAAGCAAAGAAAACAAAAATCTACAAAAATAGAAAACAAAAAAACATAGGGGATGTTCAGAAGGCCTACCTCTTCTCTGTCCAAACCAAATGCCTCTAAGTTTCTGATCAAAAAATGCACAGAACTCTAATCATCCCAGGGTGGGATGAATAGTAGGTCTGTATTCGTCATGGGATGGGACAAATACATATTCGTCCTGGGGTGGCACAAATTCTAGGTCTGTATTCGTCATAGGGTGGCACGAGTAGTAGTCTAGCGCCCAAATGAGTGACACCTACAAATAATCCATAAAATTTTGATCAAAAACTTGATCCCAATAGCAGGGTATAGGGTCCCACCATGATCACCACTGAAAGCCAAATGCAGAGTGATGATGTACCAAATTATTGATGCAAACGAAGTAGATATGAGGTGCAGATGCTAAGTCCTACGAATGCAATGAACAAATGCATATAGGAAATAAAGCATAAATGAGACGAGATGTAAGAAAAAAAAGTAGGGCCTCTTTTATTAATGTTACTTTCAATTCTGTTACAATGTGTCCCACCCTCTAGGGCTCAAAACGTTTGATACATTTTGTTACGTTAACGGATGGTATGCTTCCAATGTCTTCCGCATGCCCACATTTGAAATGGGCAGGCCAAAAGTTACAGCTGCTTGTGTCCATATGTTCATGGTTCCTTGCTGCCCCTTCGATTTTCCTGGTAGTGATATCCTATGCTCAGAGAAACAACAAATAGTTAATAACATATGCGAATATTAGGAAAACATGCAATCCCCAAAGCCTTCGGTCGGTTAATGTAAAAAGGAATTAAACGATGATCAAAACATGTCATAATGAACCCAAATTTTGAAAGAAGCATCAAAACATCATCAGGGACCGATTGCAAAAGGAACAGTTAGGAAATCATGCATGGATTTCTAATCGCTCCGGGGTGGGACGATTAGGACTGTCACAAAATGTGCAAGAGTGACCTTGCAAATGTCCTACCCAGAGGCCTCCAAAAATCTTGCAAACTTAGGGTTAGGCTAAAATGGGCATTTTGGGATGACTTAGAAGGTCAGATTTGGCATATTCTACCCAGTTTGTCCTGTATCTGAAAGCACCCCCTGTATGTTAGTAAACACATAAAATGATAAAAACATAGTCAAATCAAGTCAGAATGACATGAAACTTGAACAACATAAGTACATGAAATATGATAGAATGAAAAAATAATAGTAGAGAAATACTTTACAAATTTCTAATCACTCCGGGGTGGGACGATTAGGACTGCAGTAGTGCGGGGGGCACCCGAGGGCAGGACACCCACTATTTGGGGCTTAGTTTTGGCACCAATCCAAGTGGGATGGGTCCAAAACCTACTGTTTGTGTAGATGAATTTGATGTGGGATTGTGGCCAATTTCTTGGGTTTTGGGTCGGGATTGCGTTCCTAGTGTTCACTCGATAACCTCTCTTCCAAAAGAGAAATTAGGGATGTAGGAAGCACAAAGGGGAATGTGGGTACAATTTGGTAGAAATCCATTGCTCCAAATGCTCCAGATATGTTCTCTTTTGGGGTGAGGAGGCTCAACCTTTTATAGACCTCAAGGGTATCTTTTGAATGCGCATGTGAGGGCGCCACTTGGCTCACCATGCCTTTCTTAGGGGAGAGAATATTCCTCCCTGATTTAGGGCCTCCATGATCAAGGCATGCTTGATTGAAGTATCTCTCTCTGATTTGAAACCATTCCTCACAATTGCATGACTTGAAGGTGAAGTTGAGTGGCAGATCTAGGTTGCCATTTGTCAAGGCTTGAATTTTTTCCAGTCAAACCTGCTATTCACCCCACCCTGGAGCGATTGTTGCTAATCATCCCGGGATGGGGCGAATAGGATTCTAATCATCCCAAAGTGGTACGAATAGGGAGCAGAGTGCTTAAAAGGTGCCAAATTGACCTCTGACCCTCCACAAGTAATTTGGGAGTGGTTAGGACCACTGTTTAACCTTTGGAGGCTACATTAGGGGGTATGTATGCCAATTCGGTTAGTTCTTGTAGTCACATAATTGGATTGGTGCTGTTTTGGTGTCTGCATCAAGTATTTGATAATGATGAGAAAATAGTCAATTTTCTTATTAAGGAAGCTACTAGCATAGATAATAGAATTCTTATTGAAGAAGAGATGGAGGGGATGATACAATTGAAGAACAATCACATTCCAAGGGGGTTTATTTCTATTGAAAGCTTATTTTATCAAAATGACAGGGTTGAGAAGCATAGGATCAAGGTAGATGCAAAGGAATAAAAGGAATTGTAGCTAGAGCTTGAGAAGATTATAAAAATTGGAACTGATTGTAAGCCTAAGGAATTAGAAGATATTAAAAACTTGTGCTATGAGTACGCTAAAATTATTGTGTGGAGTTATAAGGATCTGAAGGGATATGACAAGGATGTAATTCAGCATACCATTGAGCTGCTGGAGGGGGTAAAACCTTTTTGATAGAAACAACGCCCCATAAATCCTAAAATCAAAGTACTCATGAAGACATAATTATTGAAAATACTTAAAACAAGGATAATTTACCTGATTAAACACTCAACATGGGTAGCAAACCTGGTATCAGTACGAAAGAAGAATGGAGAAATTTGGTTGTGTTTATTTTCACAACTTGAACCAGGCGTCGCTTAAATATCATTACCCTCTTCCACAAATTGATAAAATCCTTCATGTGGTTGTCGGTGCATGGAGATTCTCATTGTTGGATGGTTTCTCTGGTTATAACCAGATATGGGTAAAATATGAAGATCAACATAAAATAGCATTCACTAAAAAGTGGGGCACGTTCACCTACCAAAGGATACCATTTGGGCTCTCAAACACTGGTGCTACTTTTCATAGGGCCATGGACATCGCTTTTGGTGAGTTATTGAATAGAATTATTGTAATCTATCTTGATGATATGATCGTGTTTTCACATCGCAGAGAAGACCATGTTTCTCATTTGAGGTAGGTGTTCAAAAAATACCATGAGTTTAGGATTTCTATTAATCCGAAGAAGTCCATATTTATTGTTAAATAAGGGAAGTTGTTGGATCATGTGATTTCACAAGAAGGATTGGTAATTGACCCTGCAAGAGCTGAAGTGCTTCTAAAGCTACCATAACTAGCTAATAAAAAATATCTTCAATATTTCTTTGGCCAAATTAATTTCATTCACAAGTTCATTATCGAATTTGCTCAGGTTATGAAACCCATGACTGAGCTCTTAAAAATAATGCCGATTTTAAATGGATAGAAGCCCAAAGATAATATTTTTAGGAGATCAAAGAAAGGATATCCCAAAATCAAATACTGATTAATCTTGATTATTCAAAGGACTTTATTCTCTATGTGGTGGGTGAGAAAGAAAGTTATGTTGCAGTTTTGACATAGAAGCAAGAATATGGAGATGAGAATCCAATTGCCTTCTTGAGCCAAGTCATTTCCCCTCACCAAGAGAAGTACAATTTCATCGAGAAACAAGTGTACACAGTGATGAAATCTTTAAAGAAGTTTTGGAACTTTGTTTCACAGAGCAAAAATGTTGTTTATGTTATACATCCTGATGTCTAAAACTTCATACTCCAAGGAGAACTAGGTGACAAAAGAGCAGGTTGGATTTCAAATATTCAAGAATACGATGTGGAGATCCAACCAAAAAAGCTAGTTTATGGGCGAGCTCCTTGTCAAGAGTTGGCCAAAAGTGTGACGTCTGACTCGTTGGGTATAGTACATGAGGAAGATATTGGAGACCATAGTCCAAGCGATAGTGACTGGATGGAGGAGCTTATTGATTTCTTTACTTCTAGGAAGTGTCCACCACACCTTGATGCCTCACAACATCAAAGGTTTAGGATGCAGACCCTCAAATATGTTTTATTTCCTAATGGGCTATATCACAAAAATATTGATGGAGTTCTCCTTAAATATGTGAAGGAATCTAAGAAAGAAAAAATATTAGAAGAGTTTCATTATGGGCTATCTTGTGGCCACTACATAGGAAGGCCCATGGCCTTAAAAATTATCCAAGTTGGCTATTTTTGGCCCACTTTGTTTGTCGATGCTCATAGGGTAAGTCAGCACTGTGACAGCTGTCAGTGATACGTTGGCAGAATTTGGAAAGGAGCACTGCCTCTACACCCAATTTAGGTGGAAGCACCTTTTCAATAGTGGGGTCTTGACTTCATCAGAGTTATTGATCTGTATTATTCTGTAGAGCATAAATATATTTTAACAACTGATTATTTCACCAGATGGGCAGAGACAATTCCCACCAAGAAGGTTGATCAAGCGACCGTCATTTCTTTTCTAGAAGGAATTATTACTCATTTTGGTGTCCTAGACTCAATTGTAACTGATAATGGAACTCCATTCATTGGGGCCAAAATCACAGATTTTGCTAGAAAATATGGAATTTATCTCAAGATGTCATCCAATTATTACCCACAAGGAAATGGTTTGGCCGAATCCACTAATAAAAATTTGCTACGTATTTTAAAGAGGACACTAGGAAATAACAAAAGGAGTTGGCACCTGCTATTGAACCAGGCTCTTTGGGTGGACCGCATCTCTATGAAAAAATCAATCAAAACATCTTCATATTCTTTGGTGTATGGAAAATAAGTTGTTCTGCCCACCCACATTGAGCTTCCAGTCCTTCAAACATTGCAGTTGTTTCAAGATGAATATGAGGAGTACGATCCCATGAGTGCAATATTGGCACAATTATTGCAGTTGGAAGAAGATAGAGAATAGTATTATCAAGCATTCACCGAGCACACCAAAGAGATGCAGAAATGGTTTGGAAAGAAGACAACAGAACACAGTTTCCAAGTGGGAGATTTAGTGCTCAAATGGAATGAAAATAAAGCTAAGCCAGGGAAACATAACAAGTTTGATGCTATCTAGGAAGGCCCTTTTTAGATCTCTGTAGTGAATTCAAAAAATGCTTATCATCTTCATGATATGAAGGGTTAAGATCTCCCTATTCCAGTGAATGGCCTTCATTTGAAGGCCTATATTTAGTGACGTGATGTTAATGAGGTACCATCTTGTAAATATGTATATATTATTTTGATCATATTTTATTTGCTTTAAAATGGCGATGGTATGTTTTTAAAATAGAAAAAAAAAATAAAGAGAGAAAAGAAAGAAAAACAATTCCAAGGTGAAAAAGTGGTTGGGACCTGAGACTTCCTAGGGGGTCACCCATCCGAGTACTACTCCATGGAAAATATGCTTAACTAGGGAGTTCTTGAAGGATTTGAAAACCAAAAAATCAACTTGGATGATGTGTTCTTTGGGTCCAAGATTTTGGAGGTGAAAAAAAAACAACAAAGGGCTTGCATTTTTTGGTCCTTACCTTGAAACCCTCCATTTTTGGGTTTTTTCTTGTTGTGTTTTTTCCCTTCCCCCTTCGCAGAGGAAATGGGGGAGAAAAAAAAAAATCAGAAAAACAAAAACATATGCTGCATTTGAAATTTGAAATAGGCAAGAAAATTTTGAAATTCAAATTTCTATTTTTTTCCTCTTCCCGCCCTCTTTCTTTCTTGCCGAAGTAGTCTTTTCGTCCCCTCGAAAAATATTTTTCGAGCCCCGAAAGAGTTGTTCCGGGTCCTGAGAAAGAAAAGGGCCCAAAAAAAAAGGTTAAAAAATCATTATGTTTTCTCCTGAAATAGCCTTTTTCGTCACTCGAAAATGCTGTTTCGGAGCCTAAAATGCCTTGCTCTCCACCTCCCTTTCCATTTATTTTCGTGCTCCCAAAAATAACCTTTCACTTTCCCTTCCAACTCACCTTCCCACTCCCCAAAAATGTTGTTTCGGCTTGCCCGAAATGCCTTTTTGCCCCTCCTGCATGCATTTAAAAATAATAAAAAATTACCCTAAAATTATTCTTCCTCTCCCCCCAAAACAACCTTTTCGTGTCCCAAAACTACTGTTTCGCCACCCAAAAAAAACCATTTAAAAAAAAAAAAAAAAAAAAAAAAAATTACCATGTCCCTTCTTCTTCTCTCCCAAATAAGCTTTTCGCGTCCTCGTCAAGCCTTTCCCTCCTGCCATAGATTTCCCGTGCCCCAAAAATCCTGTTTCGCTCCCTCGAAAAGCCTCTTCTCACCCAAAAAAAAAAAGGCTTTTCATCCGCTTTTCCCCCTTGCCTCCTTTCATTAAATTATTTTAAAAGAAAAAAAAAGCATGCATACAAACCCTATCGTCATTTTTTTCCCTCAACGCACCTCCATTTTTCATGCTCCATTCCCCATAAAATCTACATATCTCCATTTTTTCCCCCCTCATTCGCTCAAGCTCACTCATCACGCTTTCCAAAGTAGAAAAGCAACAAACCCGAGCACTTCAAGAAGAGGAGGAAAAAAATTAAAAAATCATTGGAATGCATGCCATTCCCCAAAATCAGCAAGCATGCCTCAAGCATTAATTCTAGCATATAGGAGTGAAAATTTATAAAAAGGGCCAGCCCTTCAGTTTTAAAAATCAAAACATTTGCAGGGTTCCTGTGTAGAAGATTTGTGGATTATTTTGATCCAGGGTTTGCAGTTTTTTGCCACACATTCAAAGGAAGTTGAATATGAGGAAGAAAACCATAGAGGCCAAGAAGGAGAAAGTTCAGAAAAGGGCTACAACAAAAAAAATACAACAAAAAGTTCGAGAAGAGGAGAAATAATTTGAATTAACACCCTATGATGTCTGCCTGACATAGTTTAAAGATTACAACATCACCAACAAGGGTGTGGAAAAATTACGTCTGGATGTTGAATTTGCGGTGCAAAATATGTCTACTGGAACTTCCTGTACCGTTGCATTTTACTCTCATATCTCCTGGTACCTGTGTACGCCTATACACCCATGTCCCGAGCTGGTCTAGGCAATTGCACAATGTTATAATTCGGGTACAAGAACTGTTCAAAATTCCCAAGGAGATAGATTATTCAGTATTTTAGCTAGCTCCATAAGGGATGCATTTGCTTGTGATGTGCAACCTCCATCCTATGCCATAGTTAAAAAGCTCAATTTTAAGGAGGAGGAGGAGAGATATCAGTCCACTATTCACATGCGGTAGTTTATGGAGAGCCAGTTGTTGAAGACACCACGATTTGGGGAGTTGCCAAAATTACCAGCACCGCTAAAGGATTTCAAGAGCCCATATTTATACTCTATGCTGGCATGGTTGACAAGATTATCTTGAGATTCCACAGTGCACAAGTGGAAAGCATCAATGGTGCAATGCATTTCACAAGTGGAATTTTATGCTCCTACTACCATGACCGCAACTACAAACCTAATTTTCTTTTATTGGGCAGATTTCTTGGAACGAAGGATACACTCATAGTTGTGAAAGGTACAAAATGGAGAGGATGTTACTTTCAAACATTGCTCCCTTTTGGTATGGTATTTTTTCTATCACATGCACTCTCATTTTGCTTTTATAGCAGTAAACAAGACAAATGAAATAGGGAGGGCATTGCCATATATTCATGGACTCCGAGCCTATCAAGAAAAGAGTCTTATTATAATTTCAATATAATGTTTTTGGGGCTCACCTTGGAGTTGATTTATGGGGTATGAAACAGAGTGCCTCGAGCAATGAAAGCAGAGGTGGTTGACCATAAAAGAGGTGATGTATTTTTGTTGACACAAGGAGTGGTGGTTAGAATTTTTGGTTTTACTAGAAAACCTTTTTTGCTGCCATATTTTACCACTGAACATCTTTTTGCCTTGGAAGTAGCCCGACAAAGTGATTTCATAAATGATACATATGGGATAGGTAGAGGAAATAAAGCTACATGTGCCATGCCTTTCCAGTTTGGTGATATAGGGGTTACACAGTGTGGACAGAATGAATTGATTGTTGAGACATTGTATGAACACGGGTTGGTTGAGCTTCCTCAATGATGGCGATATGATCCTTTGGGTGTTTTTGCAAGTCTCATTAAGGACAAGATATTTCATTGTTGCCCCTGAGAAGACATTATACAACAAAGAAATAATTCCAAGGGGCGTGACCTTGAATGGCATGTGGAGACTATGATGTCACTTCCTCCTTGGCATGATTTTTATGAGATGGAGGTCGAATATGATCCTGCAAATCATCCAAAGCAAGTTCCTCCTTCAGTATTATTTGAACAAATGAAAGCAAAGTTGCCTGATTGGTCCAATGAAAATATTGCCAACTGGTGGGTCATGAGGGTCCACCGAGGTAAGCCCAAGGTAAATTATCCGTTAGTCATGGATGATGCATTTTCATTGATTTATGATGATCACTATGAAAAGTACCAGCCACTCTCCCTTGCTGATTTGGTGCCTAGAAGCATAAGTAGTCCAGATAAATAAGAAGATATGATGAGAAAAGAGGAGGCATCAAATGAAGAGAGAATAAATATTGAAGATGAAGAAGAAGAAGAAGAGTAATTTCTACCAAAGGAGCAACTTTCACTTGAGAAGAGGAGCACGGCTATAAGAGTATCTTTCTCTGGTGTGGTGAAGAAGAGCAGAAGTGGAGTTGTTTTTGTGCATAGCATGAAATTGCTTTCTTCACAGACCATTTTTTTAGATATACCCTCTTCAACTCAGCTGGAACAATCAAGCTGAATGGTGACAACAATATATTTGGAAGCGAAGAAGGAAATATTGAAAGAAGAAGAAGATACTATAGTACAAAAACCTTCACCATTGGCTCAAATGGTGTTAGAGCCCATAGGTACACATTTTATTTCCTTTTTCTCTTTCTGAAAAGCACTTGGTGACCACCATCTTCTCATCTATAGTTCCCATATCTAATTCACCTCCAGTTGCCACATCCACATCTCCCATTTCCATATCTGTCTCACAGTTGCAGGTCACTAGTGTTTCCCTAGTTTCACCCATTTCCCCATTTTCTCTTTCCTTCAATTCATTCTCATCCATCCCAAACCCATTTGACCTTCCAATGTCCTCTATTTCATCTGCCATGCCTTCCCATCCTGTAACCTCTGTAAGCATGCAAGCCCCTCTTAGAGTAAGCGTAGCTGAAGCATCCCCCATTTACCCAATTTCAATCCCTATGATTGAATCAAACCCTCAACAAGCCCTTTTCCTATCTTCCCCAATTTTTGCACTGGAGGAACCGCTAGCTTTTGAGATGGAGTTACTACCAGAGCACCCGATAGTAGAAAAAAATAGTAGAGCATGACAGAGTTCATCACGATGGTTGAAGAATAGCAAGTGAAAGGATGCACTAGCCCTGGAAAAACCGATGAAGAAAATGACTTTTGATCCAACGACAATGGAGATGCACACAGTAATGATGGTCCCTCAGGTTCAAAAACCTCAAGGAGAAATGGTGCCCAATGATTATTCATATCAAGCTATCACCGAAGATCTCACCAAAGCAGATGCAGCTCAAAAAATGGGCACCATACAAGTGGCATCAAGCATAATTTACTTGCAAGTTGAGCATTATAAGGATTGTTTTTTCTAGGCTGAGGCAAATATTAGGGAGCTAGAGGAAGCCTTGGCAACACAAAAGGCCAAACTAGATACTATGCAGTCCCAAATAAATGCAACATAGTATGAATCTCAATAGTAGCAATAATAGGTAATGCAATTATAAGGAGAAATCCAAGAAATCAAACAGGCAACTACACAGTACCAAAAAATAGAGCAGGAAGCACAACTAAAGATCCAGGTCCTGTAGGATCAACTCAAGAATATGCAGAATCAATTGGTAGCAAAAGCAATGTAGTCGATGAGCCTCACCAAGGAGAAAATTAAAGAAGCTCACAGTCAATTGTTGATTGATTGTAGAAATATGGCAACAAAAGTTGCGTTAGTTCTCATGTTCCTTTAGGAAGTATAGGCAGTTGTTTCATATGGAAGGCATATAGTGGAGTCCACAAAGCAATATTTAGAGCCAAAATTGGATATGGCTATGAAGATTCAGGAAATGGCTCAAATGGATATTTGGTTTCATCCAATGAGCAAAATAGCCCATGCTTGGGCAAATGCCAAGATCATGCTGCACAGTTATTTCTCCAAGATGGACCTGGTTAAAGAAGCCCACAAGCTGCAAGAGACATTTGAGCATGAGAGGCGTACTTCATTGATTTACTTTGATGCACTCACAACTAATGGTTTCCCCAGTTTTGTTGATGATCAGGGGAATATCCTGGCAAAGAAGGACCTAGATGCATTATGGGCTATTTTCATAGATGATACTTCAGAGATTGATAACTTGGAGGAGCCCATCACTGAAGAACACATGCTGCCATTAATGAGGAGGTTCATTCGTATTGAGTCTGGATTACTGGAGCTCATCCAAAGAGCCAAATATATTGATCTAGAGAAGGTTGAGACTTTTTGATATATTGTGGGTACACTCAGTGCTCGAGAGGTAGTTAGTTTAGATGCATGGGCTGATGCAGTGGTGGTGTATGAATCCATAATGGCACATCTCAAAAAGTAGGATGAAGTTGATACAAGTAGTAAGCCATCAGATGCAACTGATAGTGGGGACTCTAAGCCCAATGAATAAAGGCCTGGGATCGATTGCATTCAGGTGAGCTAAATACCTCGTGAGCCACCAGAAATGTTGGAATTTTTGCCACATTGAAATTTTGTAAAATTTTGATTGAAGTGTGTAAGTTGATTGAAGTATGTAAGCATTTTTCCAGTAAAACTCTCAGATATATTTTAAAGTGTTGTTCACACATTAAAATTTTTTGAAATTTTTTCTAAGTATCTGATGGATGTCATTTCGGGAAAAATTCAAGTGAAATACTTTTTCATTCCCCGAAATGACCTTTTCGTTCCTCGAAATGGTTGTTTCATTCTCCAAAATGCCTTTTTCACTCAATTCTTTTCATCCCCCAAA
Organism: Wollemia nobilis; assembly: GCA_028583015.1. Taxonomy (NCBI): domain Eukaryota; kingdom Viridiplantae; phylum Streptophyta; class Pinopsida; order Araucariales; family Araucariaceae; genus Wollemia; species Wollemia nobilis. The sequence continues at coordinate 2,795,261 of JAQPPZ010003098.1, forward strand.
ACGGTTTTTTGTTCCCTGAAATGCCTTTTTCGCTCCCATGTGCAACGAAAACATTTCTTGGGCATTTCGCTGGAAAAAAACCCATTTAGGGCATAAATTAGGTGAAAAGAAGATAAAATCCCATTTCGGGTAAAATGTTGAGCAAAAATCCATTTTCGAGATATATCCGGGATCACTATTGAAAAACTACAAGATTTAAGCATGGCTTTTTTGACTCCGGTGTAACCTTGCTCATTTTCAAAGCACCGTCCACCTTGGTGGGTATGCATTTCCGATGCACCACCTATCAACCTTGCTAGTTTTCAAAGTGAATTTAATTCTTAGTGTACTTTCCTAGAAAAAGTAAATTTCCAAGGTGCAAGGCAAAGTGAATTCAATGACCAAATGCCCGATTTTCAGATGATTTTGCTACATCCCGATGCACCGACGTCCAAGATTACTTCAAGAATTTATTCCTGTTGACTTCTTTGTGTGATTCTCCCATAAAATTTGGATCGTGGTTTCCTTGTAGAATGTTTTAACTAAAGATGTCCCTGATGCCGAGGAGGAAAATATGCACGCTGGTTTTTGATCTACCAACATTTTGTTTGTATATGCATTAAATGAAAGAGGCATAATCCTCTATAAATACTAAGAATTTCATTGTAAAAGGGGAGGTTGGACATTTTGTGAGAAAACTTCTTAAGTTCTCTACATCAATAGAAGAGACTTGGCTTCTAAAATTTGCAAGCATTTTCATGTGTGTGATTTCCTTCCATTTTTAAGCATTTCTATTTATGCTCATGTTCCTGCTGTTAAGTTTAAAATTATGTTTCTGAATTTAAAACATTGTTGGTGAGTGAGTGAGTTCTAGAATGTGATTTGGGGGGTTGTCTCTACAAGTTTGTGAGTGAAATTTTTCTGCTTTCCTTCTATTACATGTTGTTATAAAACTTGGTAGAATTCTTGCTGCTAGTCCATCCCAAGTCCTGCACTTCGGCCTGTGGCCATATTTCCCATTTCTTTTCATCATTTCCAATTTATTTCCTACAACTCTAGTCTTAAACCAGTGTAGGATTTAGTAAGGGAGCCAGCCCTCTCTAGATATTGGCACGGAGGACATCTCTTTCCTTCGACATTTCAATGTTGGTTGGGTCTAGGGTGCACAAGTGATAATACTTTGTACTTTGGTATATTTTTGACCAATAGGTACAATGTAGTTCTTTCATATACTTTCATGGAGTGTTCATGTCCTCCATTATATAGCATTGTACTATTTTCATCATTCTCATTAATGGCATATTTTTGAGTTATTTGCAGATGTTCATTTCTTTATTTTCTTGCATATTATTGTGCCATTAGATTTATAGTTATCTCAGATTAGTTATCCTTCATCCTATGGTTGTACTACCTCCCATAAAAATCTAACAATGGTATCAGAGCACATGGTAGGTCAATATGAATAGGGAGAGCCACAAGGAATTATGTAGCATCTTTGCAAATCAAATATACTGTTATGCATCACTACATGCAAATTCCACCACAAGAGAGGTTGAGAGGAGAGAAGCAAATCTCAGTACCAAAAATTTTGAGATTACATTTGGCTAGAGTCTTTCCATAGAGTTGCAAAAAAACTCATGAAGACTAGGACTCAATATTCATTCCACTAGATTGACAAATCAACTAGTGAAGGTTATTATCTCTAGAATTATAAATTCTTCCATTCTAGTTTCTAACATCTTGTTGCAGGAAAAGGAGATTCAAAAAAAGGTTGGGAAGCTTCCTACAAGAGAGCTAGGAAGAATATCTTCTTAGAATCATTCCAACACTTGCAGCAACAAGTAGAATATTGAAGATTTCAAAGACCTAAAAAAAGGTCCCATTACAAGAGCTACAAACCTATAGATTATAGAAGTGAAGAAAAGGCTATAGTAGCCTCATTGCAGACTCAAGGAAGAAGAGACTCCATAGATGAGTCAAGGAGGAGATAGGATATTGGTGATCTCCATTCAAGATCAAAACCTGGAGAGTGTAGAAGTAGAAAAGGCCATAGGAGCCTTGTTACAAACTCAAGGGAGAGAAGAAGACTCTAGTGAAGAGTCCCGATGAAGATAGGAGATTGGTGATCTCTAGTGTAGATTGAAGACTTCACCCTAAAGAAGCTGAAGAGACCCTTAGAAGGTCTAGTTACAACTCTTAGTTCTTGAAGATTGGAGGTTGGTGATCTCCATTAAAGCCTTGCAAATTGTAGAAGTAAAGGACCAACTAAGGTCCTATTCTAGAATCTAAAAACAGCAAATTTTAGAGATTTGAGAAGAAGATCTCATTACCAACACTTCCTTAGTAGAAGGTTGAAGGAAAGGTCTCATTTGGAAGACCATAAGAGCTACGAGATTGAAGACCTTGGTGAGGTCTCAAGGAGAAATAAGGAGGAGGCTTGGTGAGCCTCATTAAAGGAGATCAGAAGAAGGTCATTAAAGGAGTTCCTAGAAGAACTCATTGGAGAAATCTACCAACAAGGAGGAGTTATTGATAGAGCAAAATTTGGGATAATTATCACCATCCGACAACAAGCCCAAAAGGAGAAATAATTTGGTAAGGATTACCAAATATCAAAGGAGAATACTGAAGACCTCAAGAAATTCATATTCTTAAGAAGAAGGCCTAGATCAAATTCAAAATTTGATAAAGAGAAAGGAGCCAAAAATTACTACCAAACAAAAAAGATTTGAAGATTACCTTTGAAGGCTAAAAGGCTCATCCAAAGATAGGGGTTTTTTGAATCTACAAAAAAATACTAAAAGGGTCCTTGAAGGAAAACTCAAATGTGATTTGGGGGAATTCCTCACCAAATTTATGAGTTTCAAGAATAACATTTAAGTGCAAAAATTGAATGCGAAAGGGCATCAATTAAGACAACATTACTAGCAAAAAAACTTTAAGAGTTTTAGAGTTTATCCTAAAGGCTAATAGGAGTCACCTACTACAGATTAAAGGGCAACAAGATAGAGGAGTTACTAAGCTACAAATTGGTGAGTTAAGGAGATATTTGGGACAACCAAGAATAGTTGCACATTCATCTAGTAAAAGGGTAACGATAAGGTGAATCTAATCACCTATAATCCTTCATCTACAATGATTATTAAGGTAAGAAACTTGGGTGCAAATAGGTTCATTAGTTGAACTATAATTTGGGTTATTATTCAGTTTCATTAAGCACCATTTTAATTATTTAGAAGTTGCAAAAAGAGAAGGTTGCATTTTATAGTCTTCAAGGAGTGCAGAAGGAAGTTACTTTTAAGGTTATTACCTACACAATTAAATAGGAGTTGGATATATTTTGATAGAAATAAAAATATCATCTACCTATTATCTATCTAAGAATCAAGAAGACTACATCCTACAACATTGATTGTAGTGCATATTATAGATTACTTTTAAGAGTTCTTTATAATTACTCTTAAGAGAGTTGCAAAAATTATTAGTACATTCTTTAAGAGTTATTATTATTAGTGCATTGAAGGAGAAATAAGGTGAGACTACTATTGCACTATTCTAGATTGTTTAACTTATTTACTCTTAAATATCATTATGTGCATTGGTTTATTGAGTTGAGGTAGAAAACCAAAGAGCACAAAATATGCAAATATCAAAGTGTCTAAAGACACTATTCAGTACTCAATACCTACAAATTATTGAGGCCTATAGAAGCCACCAAGTAGATCAAAATTCCTCCAAGGAGTGGAGAAGAAGAAGGTAACCATCAAATCAGAGAAAGAAGCTACAAGAAGAGACTTGAAGTATCTCAGATTTAAGGTGCAAATAAAGGTTTTTACATATTTGTATGAGAGCACCAGATTTATCTCTATCAAAGGGAGATAAAAATACAAGTGTCTTAAAGACACTCAATGTAGCATATTATTCTACAAGTGGCCATATCATCGACATCAAATATCCAGTCAAAAGAAGCTCAACATTGGCCATTAGCACTATCAAAAGTGCCTAAAGTGGAACCACACGAAAAGGGTTCAACATCTACCATCCACAAGGAGCAAGTACTAGGTAGAGAGCATGTAAGAGATGAGCCAACGAAGGGCTCAAGAGTGCTATAGCAAAGATCCATCCTAGGGCTCAACATCCAATGCGTATTATGGTGTCCTATCATCCACAACATCAACATCTACAACAACGAACATCTACAAGCATCAAATCCATGAGAGGATAGTATATTAGTGCAGTCATTACAACACAATACAATAAAGAGAAGAGGGCTTCTAGCTAACATAAGAGGTGCATTACCATGGGAGAGTCACCAGCAAGAGTAGCACCATAGAACCAACCTCATCAAACCAGAGCCAACGTGGTGAAGGGAAGCACATTTCTTTCACCTGAAGAAAGTGTTGAGAGCAAGGAAAAATAGTTGTGTACTCATTATCAAAGGAGTTTTATAAAGTTTGATAGATGTTGGAAGAGACCATACATGCAATTGAGAAGGCCACCACTTGTCACATACAATAGAGCGTTTGATAACACTCACAAAGGAAATGCTCAAGATAACATCTAAGTTTTGGATATTGAAAGGCATCATTGCAAGCATAATCATCATCACCAATTGATTAAATAAGGAAGGAGCATTACTCAAAGACCAAAGCATTACTATAATGCCTCACAAGCTCTCAGTAACATGTGGGTGCAAGTCTAAGGAGAACAAAAGCTACATAAGCACCCAAGTCCAAGCAATTATGAGGAAGTCCAAGCAAGTGTAAGCAATTGTAAGTGAAGTTTGAGGAGAGGATATTGAAGTCAGTCACATTACAACGAAGATGCATTGAAAGCTCGAAGCCAAGGAGTCAAAGGACATCCACTAAAATCCTATCATCAATCAACAATTCTAACACCCATCAGGTGTTAAATATTTAGGTGGAAAAGATAATACCAACATCCAATGAAATCTTACATCACCATCATCAAGAGAGAGCTAAACCACTAAATTACATTACCACCATCCAGTGAGAGCGTCCTATCTCAGAATACTCATTGCCAACCAAGCCACCTACATTGAAGGAAGATAAGTATATTATTTAATTATTTTCTTTCTAAAAATTGGAGTTATAAGGTGTTAAGCATAAGGTTGATTACTATTATTAAAATAACAACATTAGAAAGCAAGGAAGCCATCCTAACAAAAGTAGAAGAAATTATAGATATTTACAAATCACCAAGTAGGAGATATAAGGTTTTCAACCTTAGTAAACTAAAAATATTAAATTTACAAATACTATTATTATTATTTTCTAATATTCCAAAGTAGGGAGTTATAAGGTTTACTACACCAAAAATATATTATTGGAATTTAGAAATATTAAACTATTAATATCAAGGGATATAAAAGGAAGTTCTTCATTTACTTAAAGAAGTTGGAATTATATACTTACACTTGTCTCATATTCATACTAAAGAGGCAAAAGAAATCCAACCATAGAGAACTTCAAATTAAGTGCATAGTTCATTAGGAGAGATAAGGTGAAATAGAAGTTGATTATTGTTACTTACAAAATATTACAAAATCAACTCAAAAGTGAACTATTATTTACTAAGCACTTTATTAAGCTTATAGCTTACTCTAATCACTAGGGAGATATAAGGATCATCATGACAACAAATAAATTCATCCTTACAGAATCTCAACTACTTAAAGGTCCAAATTATTTCTCATGGAAAAACAAAGTGAGAGCAATTTTAATAGTTGAGAAGCTTTGGGAAATTGTCAAAGGAATAACTACTAAACCTAATTCAGGTGATACAGAGATTCAAAAGTTTGAAGAGAATGATGCAAAAGCATTAATGATAATAACTTTTTCCATTATAGATGAAATACAACCTTACATCAATTCAGTAGGAACATCTATAGAAGCTTGGAAAACCCTAGAAAAAATATTTGAAGGGAAAAATAAAGCTACTATCCTAAATCTTCAAACTCAATTACATTCTCTGAAAATGAACAATGGAGAAAATATAGAACTATTCCTAAGAAAGGTAGTAGACATTAAGGGAAAATTATTAACCTTGGGAGAAAAGGTTGAAGATAAATTCCTTGTTCAAGTAACCATGAGAGCACTTCCAGACAACTACAAGCATCTAGTTACATCTTTACAAGTACTAAGTAAAGATACATCATTTGATGAGCTAATCAACATTCTTCAAGAATATGAGGTAGAAAGTACAGTGAAATATGAAATGACTAACACTGCATTAGTTTCAAAAGATACTCCACAAGGAAACATAGCCTCATCTTCAAAAGGATGAAAGCCTTGGAATAACAAATATTGTCATGTATGTAGGAGAAAAGGTCATAGTACTAATTACTGCAGATTCAATCCAAGGAACCAAAATTGAGGGAATCAAACAAACTATGGAAACCAACCAAACAGGGTATTCCAACCAAGGCAATATCAAGCTCAGAATAATCCTCGACAACAATAGTTTTAGCTACCTCAATTGGAATATCAAGGAGGAAATCAAAAGGGACACTTAGCTCAAAGGATTCAAGAAATTGAAGAACTAGAAGATCCTACAGATAATGAAGTCAAAGCTCTCTCAGAAAAGATAGTTTTTTATGAAGACACTAATTACTTGCTTGAACATGACACATACAACAGAGAAGGAGAACTTAAACTCTAGTACCAGATGATAGATCCATATTGAAGACTAAAGTCTTCAATACCCAAATAATGTAATATAGGAGGGTGTTAGAGTATATTACATCATTTGGGTCATGTAAATGTACCACCTTTGGTACATATCTAGAGTAGGAGTTTACTTCAGAGTAAAGTTAGTTAGTTACTTCAAGTATTATAATAAATGCACAAGTGTCAATGTGCATGTTGTAAATGTGCATGTAGTCCACATGTACATGAGTCCTAGGTAGAGTAAAGGCCAAGCAATCTATCTTTCTATATAAAGGTCTCATAGGTGTAGTAAGTGGAAGAAGAGAGAGGGAGAGTGATATAGTAAGTATACAGTGTGTAGTAGATGTAGTGTGGTACAATGTAGTTCTTTCATATACTTTCATGGAGTGTTCATGTCCTCCATTATATAGCATTGTACTATTTTTGTCATTCTCATTAATGGCATATTTTTGAGTTATTTGCAGATGTTCATTTCTTTATTTTCCTGCATATTATTGTGCCATTAGATTTATAGTTATCTCAGATTAGTTATCCTTCATCCTGTGGTTGTACTACCTCCCATAAAAAGCTAACAATATTTTTACATATCCAACTAGAATTAATATAAGATATTCTATGACCATTAAGCCATCTCTAGTCATTCCATATATTGTGAATGGTTGTTTCTAAATTTATAAGGACCTCACAAGGGATGGAATCCATAACTAAGCCATAAGACTCTTTGAACCTAGAGAGACGAAAGCAATAAATATGGATTTGATTCCATGTAAGAATTGAGCAACTACCTGGATCCCAAATATCTCTTATTCTATTAATACCTTTCTTTAGAAAAGCTAGACATTGAGTACCACTACACAAAGCTAATTTTTTATCATTATGGAGGATAAGTTTGTTCCACCAAAGACTATTTAGACCAATGCTTAGATCGTGTCTGAAGGAATCATACTTCCAAGACAATAAATGAGAAACTAATTGTCAAGATTTCTAGTTATGGGTAACTAGAATAGATCCTTTAACCATAAAGTATGGTGCATTAAGGACCTTATTCTCCCATGGTGTTTCTTTCCATTTAACTTTTTGAGTAGATAGAGAGATTTTGTAACAAAATAGGTATTTCCAATTTTCAACTCCGTATTTCCAATTTTCAACTCCAATGATGGCTCTAGCAACCCATTTTGTAGCTAAAATTTTTCTCTGGATAAGAGGACCAATAATACATAGACCTCCTAAAGCCTTTGGTTGAGTACAAATTTTCCACAAGATGGTTTTCATTCCCACCTCCACGAGATGACAATTTTTATTTTTTAAAATTATTTATATGGATCAAATGGTATTAGCTTAACCTGTTAGATTCCTCAACATGCAAGGAGGACATCCATAAATATTTCCAAGTGATACATGTTTAATATCCATGGTTAATATGCAAGAATCTTCGGAGTCTAGGGAATCCGAAGGAAGATGACGAGGATGATCCTAATGATCCCGTGGAGCATTTTCTATAGAAGTACGTTATTAAGACTACTTCAACTACTATTGATCACTTGGAAATAGCCTGGGCTGCTATTGGAGTAGTTATTTTGCAGCTGAAAGACCACATGAATACCCTTAATATTTTGTTCTTTTATGACACCTTTAAAGAGGATACCCCTACAAAATCTACTGTTGCTACTAAACCTGAAGCTAAGGAGGATGAGGTTGTGGAGATAGCTAGGGAAATATTCAAGGATATCCCTAAGTATGAGGCTAAGGAATCCAAGAAGGAGGATATTAATGAGCCTGTTATTGCCTAATTGGCTTTCGTTCTGATGTTTATGTCCCTTTTGGGGTTTTTCCTTATCTCTTTTTGGAATATTTTTTGTTGTCCTCTATTTAGTCTAGTCCTTAAGGATGCTTTTTTTGTGGTTTACGCATCCTTTTTCTCTTCTGATGTACTAAGGTGTTAGGGTGCTTTTCAAATACCCTCTTTAATGAAAATTTTTAACTTACCAAAAAAATATCCAAGCTATTATAATAGCACTATGTGGTGATGATGTAATATGGTTGAGACCCATCTCAATACTATATAACTAACTAAAAACACATATAGATATATGGAATTGAAACAAGACCCACTTGGAAAGGTTTAAACTTGCTCTCCTTAAAATTCAAAAAATCACAACAAATGGTTTTAACTACAATTTTTTTTTTTTAATTTTTAAATTTTTTAAATAAATATAAAAACAAGTTGAGAATCAAATTTGAATTCATTTAAATACAAAATAATAATCAAATACTTAATATTTATTTTTCTAATGAGCTATATGGGATTGAAAGGAGTTCCAACTATATTACATCATGATCAAATGTATAACAATTACTTGGTTATAATACATGTATGACTTAACAATATTCAAAGGTGTCCTCCTTAAAATTTGAGGAATAGGAGATGGTGTCAAGAGGAAGAGTGTCACGAGGATTGAGAGGGCGAGGGTTTCAGGTGTCTGAACGTGCTGGTCAGGGATCACACATCTATTATAATGGAGTTTTTAATTTAGATGGAGCTTTGGCAGCAAACAATATTGAGGACAAAGGTGTCATTTTTGAAGATTTATTACAGAGTTTCAAGGGTTTGCAAGGTGTCCAAGGTGTTTATTTAAAACTTACTTTGAGCATCAAAGGTCTGCGAAAGGATGTTCAGGTCGTTACAAATAATTATTTGCTATTTAGTATAGAGGATGATTGAGTGTGTAAGGAGCCTCTGCTTGGGTTTTTTGAAGGCATCGATTCATGGAAGAAGATGTAGATCAATGAATTATTTGAGCCTGATTTGACTAGCGATAAAGGGCATGATGTAGAATCATTGGAAAATGTTCCATGGGAGAAAAAAAAATATGACTGCTGGGGTCATTGGGAGCCCTACATTTTTTCATGAAGCCTCTGATTTGAAATATCATGTTGCCTTTCCTGATCTATCGGGTAAGTCTTCGAAGGGTTATAGGTTTGAAGGCTTGCCTAATGGAAATTAAGATTGCATGTTTGGGATAAGTATTGGTAGTATAGGGGGCATTGGTGAAGGCCTTAAAGGGGTTAAAAAAATATTTGCTGAGGCTACTAAAAGTAGAGGTTTGAGAAAGGGATGATAGTAGATGAGGAGGTTTTTAGTTACCCCAATGATGATTATTTTAAAGATGAAGCTGCCTGAATTGATAGAATGGACTCGTTAATGGTAGATATGGGCTATTATGAGTTCACATTCATTATGGATGAGTATGAGGAATACCTATAAGCTAGGAATAATTTATTAAAGAATGGGCTTATTCTATTTTTTTCTTAGGAAAATACCTTTCAAAGCAAATTTTTAGAAGTGGGTTAGTTTTAAAGATGAAGCTGCCTGAATTGATAGAATGGACTCGTTACTGGTAGATATGGGCTATTATGAGTTCACATTCATTATGGATGAGTATGAGGAATACCTATAAGCTAGGAATAATTTATTAAAGAATGGGCTTATTCTATTTTTTTCTTAGGAAAATACCTTTCAAAGCAAATTTTTAGAAGCCAAAGGAGTGCATTTCCAATTGTACTAGGGGTTAGGAGGTAGATATATCTTAGTGCTTTTTGATATATCAAATGTTGTCTAAAATGTGCTACAGTTTGGAACGTGGTTGATTATTGGATCTATGGATTTTGCACAATCATGGTATCCAAAATTTGATTCCAAAGACGTGTCCTAGGCTAGGTATATCCTTTCGATCGATTTTGTGGTTATGAACTTGAAATGTTGAGTTATGTTGATATCTATGGCTTAGATATTTAGAACAATTCATATTGAACCTACAACAAGCACATCTTTCAGATTTAGTTGCAGGGTATGTGTTGAAGTAGATTTATAAAGAAAGTTGTCTAAGTCTTTGAAGATTGTTACCTAGGAAGGGGTAATTTATCAGGAGCTATGTTACTTAAATATTCCTAATGCTTGATTTTTTCTATAAATCTCAAGAACACCTCATTCGGGATTGATCTTAGAAAAAACAACACCAAGTAAAGGTAGATAAGGCCAATAATATTTTAGGAACCTCTGTTATTAGTGGGAATGATAAAAAAAGTAGGGACAAAATGAGGAGCCACAAGATATGGAGACTGATTTGGGAAAACAATTAGTGGTTAGTAAGGGGGATTCATATTGGAGGATTGTTCAAAAACATAGAGAGGATAAGGACGTAATAGATAGGCCTTCTAAGCTAAAAAAGAGCTCATTTTATTCCTAGGGGAAATCCAATGAAGGAACTATTACTTCCAAGGACAGTAACCATCTTAAACAGTTAGCATAGGTCAGTAGAAATCTAAGTGAATATTTAGACACCTTTTATGGTAGGAGGAAAAGCAAAATTTTTGCTATAGATAGGAGGAGGTCTCCCAAAGGAAGGTCTACTCTGCTGGCAATTTTGGGTTTGAGATCCTAGCTTCTTGTCTATGAGTTGTCATTGATGTCAAAAGGAAATGGCATTAATGTTAAGAGGATGTGTTGGCTTCAAAGGTGGAAGATTCCAAGAGAATATTTTTAAGAGAATCCGGAGAGATTCCATTGGATAGGGTTTTTATTAAAACCAAGTTAAATGGTTTTTATTAAAACCAATGGAGGTTCTCTTTATTATTTATTTAATTATTATTTAAAACCCTTCAAGGTTTTAATTAATTAATTATTTAATTAATTAAGGGAGAAATTATTTTTAATTTATTAAAAATACTTAAAGGTTTTTAAACCTTTTTTATTCTTAATTTATTAAAATTATTTAAGGGTTTTTAAACCCTTTTTGAAAAGACTTTTGATTAATTTCGAAATGGTCTTTATTTTCGCCGACGTCAAGGTGTCTTCGAAGAGACTATTTATTCTCCAACTCCTAAGGTTGGAAGGCTAATTAATTTGAAATTCCCCGAATGCAATTTGCGGTGTTTGTGCTCTGTATTCGCTACGATCGAAGGAAGACTTAGAAGCACGTGCGGTTGAAAAGTCTTCGAGAGTTTTTTCGAGGGTGAAGTGGAGGGAAGTTCACTTGTGAACTTCGTAGCCCGCGTGGGCTAGTGGCAGCGAAGGTTGCTGTTGGGCGCTGCATTGGCGGAGGTCACCGTTTCGAGTCTCGCGGGGGTGCTTTGCTAGAGTAACACACGTTTTTATTAAAACGTCTTTATGCCACGAAATTCGGAGTTTCTTGGACAGCGATTTATAAGGTGTGATTAAATTTTATGAGTTTTGGCTTTTGTGATTAGCATTGAATAAAAGCTTAGGAGAAATAAGGGCATATTTCTTTGGATGTATTTTTAAGATTATTCTTTGCTATGCTAAAATTAAAAATGGAGGTATAAGGTGTGAGTCTGTGATTGTTGATTTATTGGCATGTTATGGTGGTTGTGTTTAAAGAAGTGGAGCTAAAAGGTGTAATAAAGGAAGTTTATATTATTGCTCATTTCTTTTTATTCTAACCCTAACTTGGTTGGAAGTTTGAGAGTTGTGTGTGGTGACAGATTGAAGGTTCAATTATCTTCTACTCCAATAAGGTATGGGCACATTCTTCTTATGAGTATGATTGGTGTATGTTTTCTGAAATAAGGTTGGAGTGAAAAGGTATTCTACTAGGTATCCTTTGGCTAGGTGTAAATCCTATTTTCTGGTTTGTTGAAGACTACTTATGCATTGTTATCCTTAAGGAGAGTTTTTGGTGAATGCATAATTTTTGGTTTGAGATAGTGGAAGCTTTGTGCACTAGGGTTTATATTTGTGAGTCTAGCTACTTGCATTGAGTTGGTGGAACCCTTGGTTGGCTGTTTTGAGTTTGATGGTTGAGTTGCTTCCATAGAGGTTGTTTGATCAAGTTATTGCTTTACTTGATTCATGATATTGGGCTTACTCCATTGAGTTGATTTGAGCAAGTTATTCTTTGCATTTGGTGATATTGTGTTGGTGGCTATTTTGTTCAAATATCTTTGGAGGGAAAAGGATTTCTACTTGTTTCCTTTTCTTGTGATGATTGGTTGAATGCTTCAAGGTTGATGTTGAGTTGAATGGTGTTGGTTGACTAAACCTTGTTTGATGAGCATTGTTGTTGAAACCCTAATTGATGGTGAAAAGAACATGAGTATCATTGTTATGTGATTCTTTGCATAGTTGGCAATTGTTGGGGTTTCATGTTCTTGAAAGAAAACATTCTATCCTATCCATTTCAGATATTGAGTTGAGTTTTCAGATTTGAGATTGAGATTGAGCTGAGTTGATTTGAGTTGAGTTTTGAGATTGGGATTTGAGTATAGAACATATTGAGTCTCTAACAATTCTCTTTATGCTTCTATGAGTTTGACAAATCACATTGGGTCTCTAACAATTCACTTTGTGATTTCCTACTAAGAAAGTTTTTCTTGGTGAGCTTGCTGAGTTTTTGGACAGGTTCGAGTGGGGACTTGTGAGCAATTTTTGGATAGGTTTCGATGGGGACTTGTGAGCAGTTTTGGACAGGTTCCGGTGGGGACTTGTGAGCAGATTTGGACAGGTCCTAGCAGAGGACTTGTGAGCTGAGTTTGATAGTTCTATCAGAGAACTTGAGGATAGAGGTGCATTGGTTCTATGAGAAGAACCCGAGGACAGATTTGGCAAGTCTTTGAGAAGGCTTGTATGCAGAGGATTGATTTGTTCAAGAGTTGGACAGATCTGATAGACAGAGGAAGACTTGTACTAGACCGACTGACTGTGTTTGGTATAGGTTGCTGAGCTGCTGTGGACGTGATCATAGAAGGCAGAGGTCTCTTAGGCTAAGCATTGAGGATAGGAGGTCTTCGGTGGAAAGGAGTTCCACATGCTGGCAAGAGGTAGAGGCAGTTGATCTTCTGAGGGATCATTTCTAGAGCAGAGGGGAAGGTATCTCCTTTGAGCAGAGGCTCATAAATTTTGATTGGGGGAAGGTATCTCCTTTGGGCCGAGGCTCATAAACATTGTAATTGGGAAGGATTCCCAAAGAACTTTGAGATAACTTTTAGAGAAAAGTTTTGTGGACGTAGCCCAACCATTCCGGGTGAACCACGTTAAAATTGGTGTCACTTTGTGGATGATATTGTGCATTGCTTTGATATTGCTTTGGGTATATTGCTTTACTATTTTGAAGTATAAAGGAAAAAGTAAAAAGAGGTCTTATACTGTTCACCCCCCCTCTCAGTATAAGCTTGTGTTCTTCAATTGGTATCAGAGCAGGTGCCTTCAAAAAGTTTAACAGCTTGAAGGAAAAGCTAGTAAAGAACACAATGGATTATTCAAGTGGCAATGCAACACCTATTCTTGATGGGTCAGATTTTGGTCTTTGGAGTGCAAGGATGAAGGTTCATCTAATGGCACTTGGGAATGAGGTTTGGGAAGTGATTGAAGATGAGTACACTATTCCTGAACATGGTCCTAATACTAAAGAAGAAAGGCTCCTACATCACAGCAATTCAAAAGCAATGAATGCAATCCTGAAAAGCAGATCTCACCAAAGTGATTCACTGCAAGACAACTAGTGAAATGTGGAAACAGTTGAAGGTGGTTCATACAGGTGATACAAATGTCAGAAAGGCCAAGTTGAGACACTTCAAAGGTATGTTTGAACAACTCAAGATGAATGATGATGAAAATATTAGTGACTACATGCTTCGTATGGATGAGGTTGTTAACTCCATGAAAGACTTAGGTCTTGAGCTTGCTGAAAATGATGTTTGTGATAAGATTTTAAGATCTCTTCCTAATAGATTTAGTGAAAATATTTCTGCTATTGAGGAAGCTAAAGATTTGGATAAGTTGAAAAAGGATGAGCTCCATAGTATACTTGTAGCATTTGAGTTGAGAACTCAAGTGAAGGTTGATGTCAAGAAAGAGGAAGCTTTCAAGGCTACCAAGAATTCCAAGGGTAAACAACTTCAAGATAGTGATGAGTCTTCTAGTGATGAAGAGGCATATTACAGCAAGAAAGGCAAGTTCTCTAGAAAGCACAAAAGTATGAAAAATATAAGATGTTTCAATTGTGGAAAGTTTGGTCATTATGCTACCGACTGTACTATTCCCAAGAATGAAAGTGATGAAGATAAACAGGATTCTAAGAGCAAGGATTCTAAAAGCACAAGCATCACAGGAAAAACAAAGATGAGCACAACAATCAAGGAAAGAGGTATTCTCACAAGCACAAGAAGAGTTTCTACCTAGACAAAGCAAGTAAGTGTTCTAGTAGTGATAGTGAAAGTTCTTCAAGTGATAATGAAAATGAGATGTTGTTCATATCAAAAAAAGAGGAAGAACCGAAACATAGATTCATTATCATGAAATGTCTTAGATGTGGAAATTTTGGTCACCTTGAGGATGATTGCACAAATAATGATTTGGTTTCTAGTATGTATGAGGATGCTTCAAAAAACTATAAGGAAGATGCATGTATGGTTTTTGAAAAGGGTAGCACCTCTAGTGATAAGAAATCTGAAAAAGGCTTTGATGATTCAAAAAGCAAACAAATAGAGGAAGATATAGAGGAAGGTGAAGTAGATCTTGAAGGTGAACTTATTAGTGCTCTTAGTGCTTTGAAAAAGGAAAGAAAGAAGAATGCTAGACTCAAGGATAAGTTAGATGAATGTTGTATGGAGAGAGATGATCTTATAGAAAGTCTTGACTTCTCTATGGCTAAGACACAAGAACTCAAGGATGAGTTAGAGTCTAAGGTTCTTGAGTATAGTGAGTTAGAACAAAAAATGGCTTCTTTGAAAGAGGAAACTAAAGAGTACAAGGATAAGCTTTACAGGTTTCAAGATAGCTCCAAAAAGGTTAAGTCACTCATCAAAGGTCAAAGAAAGACAACAGATAAAACAGGCCTTGGTTTTGTTAAGCCACACAAGGAACAAGTTGGAGAGTCTAGTAAGAGACTCCAAAAGGAAGAGAGTTCTGATGAGGAAAGTATTTCAGAAAAGGAGTCCTTGAATGATAGATGCACAGAAACAGAAAATAGAATTCAGAATGAGAAGAAGAAGTTTTTAGAACCTAAGAGGTCAATTAAAGGAAAGTTTCAAGGCAGATGTTTTGCTTGTCACAGGTTTGGTCACATGGCTTCACATTGCATGGCTCAAGTGAAGGAGGTAAATGACAGTTTCAGAAGTGCTAGTTACTTTCAAGGGTATTGCTACTCTTGTCAACAGTTTGGGCACAAGGCAGTTTATTGCAAGGCAAATAACAGGAACAAGTTTGGTCAGAACAGGTTTGGCCAGAACAGGTTTGGTCAGAACAGGTTTGGTCAGAACAGGTTTGGCCAGAACAGGTTTGGTCAGAATAGGTTTGGTCAGAACTGGTGGATTCAAAGATCAGGTTTACCTCAGAGAAACAACATCGTCAAGTGTTTCAAGTGCAACAATGAAGGTCACATAATCAGACAGTGTAGAGCTGAAATTCTAGAATATAGGAACAGGAACAGTGGCATGATCAAGTCCAAGGATCAAGGCATGGACAAGAACAGGGATGAGAACAAGAACAAGAACAGTGACAGGAACAGGAATATGGACAAAGAGTTCAAGAGAAGGCCCGGCAAGGAAGTTATAGACGCTGATGATGATCAATGCCTAATGGGAGTTTTACTCCCACCCAAGAATTAATCACCTCATCAGGAGGTGGGGGAGGGACTAAGCTAAGAGGCTCATTCTTAGTCCCGAGCCCCAAAGGTGACCCTTTGCCATTGATGACAAAGGGGGAGAGATTTGAGTAAGGGGGAAAAGGAAGCCTCAAGACAGGGGGAGCTGTTTATGTTGAGTTTTCGTGTTGTTGAGAAGCATGGTTTGCCATCAATGACAAAGGGGGAGATTGTTGGCAATTTTGGGTTTGAGATCCTAGCTTCTTGTCTATGAGTTGTCATTGATGTCAAAAGGAAATGGCATTAATGTTAAGAGGATGTGTTGGCTTCAAAGGTGGAAGATTCCAAGAGAATATTTTTAAGAGAATCCGGAGAGATTCCATTGGAGGGTAAACAAATGGTTTTTATTAAAACCAATGGAGGTTCTCTTTATTATTTATTTAATTATTATTTAAAACCCTTCAAGGTTTTAATTAATTAATTATTTAATTAATTAAGGGAGAAATTATTTTTAATTTATTAAAAATACTTAAAGGTTTTTAAACCTTTTTTATTCTTAATTTATTAAAATTATTTAAGGGTTTTTAAACCCTTTTTGAAAAGACTTTTGATTAATTTCGAAATGGTCTTTATTTTCGCCGACGTCAAGGTGTCTTCGAAGAGACTATTTATTCTCCAACTCCTAAGGTTGGAAGGCTAATTAATTCGAAATTCCTCGAATGCAATTTGCGGTGTTTGTGCTCTGTATTCGTTGCGATCGAAGGAAGACTTAGAAGCACGTGCGGTTGAAAAGTCTTCGGGAGTTTTTTTCGAGGGTGAAGTGGAGGGAAGTTCACTTGTGAACTTCGTAGCCCGCGTGGGCTAGTGGCAATGAAGGCTGCTGTTGGGCGCTGCATTGGCGGAGGTCACCGTTTCGAGTCTCGCGGGGGTGCTTTGCTAGAGTAACACACGTTTTTATTAAAACGTCTTTATGCCATGAAATTCGGAGTTTCTTGGACAGCGATTTATAAGGTGTGATTAAATTTTATGAGTTTTGGCTTTTGTGATTAGCATTGAATAAAAGCTTAGGAGAAATAAGGGCATATTTCTTTGGATGTATTTTTAAGATTATTCTTTGCTATGCTAAAATTAAAAATGGAGGTATAAGGTGTGAGTCTGTGATTGTTGATTTATTGGCATGTTATGGTGGTTGTGTTTAAAGAAGTGGAGCTAAAAGGTGTAATAAAGGAAGTTTATATTATTGCTCATTTCTTTTTATTCTAACCCTAACTTGGTTGGAAGTTTGAGAGTTGTGTGTGGTGATAGCTTGAAGGTTCAATTATCTTCTACTCCAATAAGGTATGGGCACATTCTTCTTATGAGTATGATTGGTGTATGTTTTCTGAAATAAGGTTGGAGTGAAAAGGTATTCTACTAGGTATCCTTTGGCTAGGTGTAAATCCTATTTTCTGGTTTGTTGAAGACTACTTATGCATTGTTATCCTTAAGGAGAGTTTTTGGTGAATGCATAATTTTTGGTTTGAGATAGTGGAAGCTTTGTGCACTAGGGTTTATATTTGTGAGTCTAGCTACTTGCATTGAGTTGGTGGAACCCTTGGTTGGCTGTTTTGAGTTTGATGGTTGAGTTGCTTCCATAGAGGTTGTTTGATCAAGTTATTGCTTTACTTGATTCATGATATTGGGCTTACTCCATTGAGTTGATTTGAGCAAGTTATTCTTTGCATTTGGTGATATTGTGTTGGTGGCTGTTTTGTTCAAATATCTTTGGAGGGAAAAGGATTTCTACTTGTTTCCTTTTCTTGTGATGATTGGTTGAATGCTTCAAGGTTGATGTTGAGTTGAATGGTGTTGGTTGACTAAACCTTGTTTGATGAGCATTGTTGTTGAAACCCTAATTGATGGTGAAAAGAACATGAGTATCATTGTTATGTGATTCTTTGCATAGTTGGCAATTGTTGGGGTTTCATGTTCTTGAAAGAAAACATTCTATCCTATCCATTTCAGATATTGAGTTGAGTTTTCAGATTTGAGATTGAGATTGAGCTGAGTTGATTTGAGTTGAGTTTTGAGATTGGGATTTGAGTATAGAACATATTGAGTCTCTAACAATTCTCTTTATGCTTCTATGAGTTTGACAAATCACATTGGGTCTCTAACAATTCACTTTGTGATTTCCTACTAAGAAAGTTTTTCTTGGTGAGCTTGCTTGAGTTTTTGGACAGGTTCCAGTGGGGACTTGTGAGCAGGTTTTGGACAGGTTCCGGTGGGGACTTGTGAGCAGATTTTGGACAGGTTTCGGTGGGGACTTGTGAGCAGATTTGGACAGGTCCTAGCAGAGGACTTGTGAGCTGAGTTTGATAGTTCTATCAGAGAACTTGAGGACAAAGGTGCATTGGTTCTATGAGAAGAACCTGAGGACAGATTTGGCAAGTCTTTGAGAAGGCTTGTATGCAGAGGATTGATTTGTTCAAGAGTTGGACAGATCTGATAGACAGAGGAAGACTTGTACTAGACCGACTGACTATGTTTGGTACAAGTTGCTTGAGCTGCTGTGGACGTGATCATAGAAGGCGAAGGTCTCTTAGGCTAAGCATTGAGGACATGAGGTCTTCGGTGGAAAGGAGTTCCACGTGCCGGCAAGAGGTAGAGGCGATTGATCTTCCGAGGGATCATTTCCGGAGCGAGAGGGGAAGGTATCTCCTTTGAGCAGAGGCTCATAAATTTTGATTGGGGGAAGGTATCTCCTTTGGGCCGAGGCTCATAAACATTGTAATTGGGAAGGATTCCCAAAGAACTTTGAGATAACTTTTAGAGAAAATTTTTGTGGACGTAGCCTAGCCATTCTGGGTGAACCACGTTAAAATTGGTGTCACTTTGTGGATGATATTGTGCATTGCTTTGATATTGCTTTGGGTATATTGCTTTACTGTTTTGAAGTATAAAGGAAAAAGTAAAAAGAGGTCTTATACTTGTTCACCCCCCTCTCAGTATAAGCTTGTGTTCTTCATACTCAACTTAGCAATCAGTTTGAGGCTTTAAATGATGTTGTTTTCCAATGAAAATTGAATTTAGTTCATGGAATGTTAATTCCCCCTAGGAGGTGTTTGGTGAGTAGTTTTTTGCATAGTATTAGTGTTGATATTGTGTGTTTACAAGAGGTCAAGATTTTTGGTTTTTCTCTCCATAGTTTTCTGAGTAAAAATTGAAATGGGATTTAGTGATATTCTACGCATGATAGAGGGTCAGGTGGGGTGGTCCTTAATGTTAAACCTTGGTTGGCTACCTAGATGGTGGAATAGGAGAAGGATACTTAGGGTAGAATATGCTAGGCTAAATTTGTTGTAGTTGGTTAGGTGATTGGCATTTTTTCTCTGTATGCTTCTAACACCTCTGGTGAGCAGATGATCTTGTGGGATTAGATGCAACATAATTTACTTGATGCACGTTGGATTGTTGGAAGTGAATTTAATATGGTTTAATGGTATGGGAACATAGAAGGTGGTTAGTAAGGTTGTATTTTTGGTTCTAAAAAGTAATCCTAGAGTAGTTTGAAGGCTTCGCTTCAAAATTTTTATGCTAATTTTAGACAAAAATATTTGGAAACAAGGGGATGTTTTAATTGGTCTAATAAGAGGAGAGGTGGTGATATAATTATGGCTCTATTGGATATTTTTTTTATGGAAAACTATGTCTTTACATATGTTGGTAGAGGAAGAAGGGCTACTTTTGTTGACTTATCTACCATTGAATCTGATCATTATCCAACTAGCTCTTCAATATTTTTGGGAGCTACTATAGTGATTGATAAGAATCTTCCATTTAAAATTAATATTTCTCATTTAAATTCTAAGTCTTGTAGAGATCTTATCAATTTTTTTTGGAATTTGTATCCTTATCTAGTTGATACTGGGTGGATTGGTTGGTGGGAGGCAACTATTAAACATACTGTGAAATTTTTGCATGGTTGGGGAAAGCTGGTTGCTAGGAGAAGAAAAGAAAGATTAAAGCAACTTAGGAAATATTTGGATAATGCTAGAAGAGATCTTGAAGTGGATCCTCTTAATGTTCAGCTTCAAGAAAGAGTTGTTGGTTGGGAGCATGATATTCATTATTATGAGTATTATATTAATAGAGGGGCATGAATTAGGAGTAATTCATTGGTTTTAGTAATGGGATGCTCCCTCTCAATTATTTTTCAATAATATTAAGAATAAAATTGCTTCTGAAAGAATTACTGCTCTTCACACTTCTAATGATAGGTTGGTGGAATATGATGATGGGATGAGGGATGCTATTGAGGAGCATTTCTAGAAGCTTTTCTTTGCTTATCCTATATCTCTGGAGGTTCTTGCTTCTAGGGAGGAAATTAAGAGGAGTGTTCCAAAAAAAGTGCTCAGTTTTGAGATTGATCATGTTGTGACTGCCTTTTCCAAGGAGAAACTATTTTAAGCCCTTTTAAAAATAAAAAATGGTAAGTCTCGAAGTCCATATGGTATCCCAGTGGAATTTTACAAAACATTTTGGGATGTTGTTGGGTATGGTTAATACTCAAATGGTTCAAGAATTTTTTGATAGAGGTTCTCTTTCACCTATTCTTAATCAAGGGTTAATTAAGCTTATTTTGAAGGGCAATAGAAAGGATAATATGGAGGGTTGGAGGCCCATCACCCTGTTGAATGTTTCGTACAAGATTGTTGCCAAGGCTTTGACTTTTCATTTCCAGGATACTGTTTCTTAGATTGTGAGACGTGAATATACTAGTTTTGTGAAGGAGAGATTCATTTTAGACACAGTTCTCATGACTTGGGAGACTTTGGAGTGGGCTCAAGAAAGCAGGCAAAAGGCGATTATGCTCAATATTAATTTTGATAAAGCATATGATCGAGTGGATTGGTCCTTTATCTTTAGTATGTTGGAATGACTTGGTTTTACCAAGCAAGCTGTTGATAAAATTCGGGTTCTTTTCACTTTTGCTTTTGCTAAAGTTGTTGTTAATGGTAAGCTCACTAATAAGATTAGACTCTTCAATTCCATTAGACAAGGTTTCCCCCTTGCTCCACTTTTTTTTGTGATTTTAGAAGATACCTTGGGTTATATGTTGGAGGAGAGAAGTTGTGCTGGTTTGATTAAGGGAATTGATACTCCTAGAGGTTCTATTATAAATATTTATTTTATGGATAATTCTTCGTTGTTATTTCATTTGGATGTTTTTTCCCTTACTAATGTTAAAATATGTTTGGATTAGCTTTACAAAGCCTTAAGAGCTATCATTAGTGAGGAAAATTTTGATTATTGGTTGATTGGTAGTGACTCTCTTCCTATTGATTTTGCCCCTAGTTGACGATGGGTGAATGATGGTGAGATTATTAAGAACCTAGGAATCACTTTTCATAAGGCTCTTTCTTTGAAAAGCATTTGGTACTGTTGTCTTACTAGATTTGAAAAATATCCAGCTTTGGAAAAAAAAAAATTCTTTTACTGGAAAAGTGGTCATTGTTGGGAAGGTTATTCAAGCTCAAAACCTCTACTATTCCTCTTGTTGGCTGCCTAATGATTCACAACTTGGAAATCTTGAGGACTTATTCATGGGTTTTTATGGTCTAATTTTTATGGATCAAAGAAAATACCCTCTATTTCCTAAATTTTTGGATTGTTCCCAAGGATGAAGGAGGTTTGGGTTTGTTGGATATCTAGAAGGGAATGATGCTTGGCAACGTATTTTACATTTTAAAATTCAGAATGCTCAACATGTTGAAGGTTTAAAAGGGGCTTTTCATATTGAGGACATTGTGGGCCATCCCAAAAAGTTTAAAATTAGAGGTTGTATTCTTGTTAAGAGGATTTGGGAGGCTTGGAAGATTGTTGGTTTAGCTATTTACTAGGATTATATGGAAGAATGTAGGGGTTGGGTTCTTCTGTATAGATCTATTTGTATTTGGAATAAGAATGGGGTATATGCTCCAGAACTCCATCACCTCAGATGTAAGAGGCTTATTAAAAAAGGGATTGTGAAATAGTTAGATCTTTGGGATTTAGGGGTTGGAGGTTGGGTCAAGTGGACTGATTTATGGAGTAAGTTTAAGCTGAAATATTCTCATAGAGATGTTATTATGTAAATTTATTCTCTTCTTCTATATAAGTGTTGTGGCTGATCCACAACACACCCCAAAATTGGGGACCCACCTTTTTTGCATGCTTTCAAAGAAGATCTCAGTGACCCAGATGCTAAAAATCAAGAAAAAGGCAAAATTGCACAAGAATGAAAAAGTGTCGCGAAATCGCGACATGTTGCTCCGTCGCGGCCGAAAATGAAAAAGTGTCGCGAAATCGCGACATGTTGCTCCGTCGCGGCCGAAAATGAAAAAGTGTCACGAAATCGTGACATGTTGCTCCGTCGCGGCCGAAAATGAAAAAGTGTCGCGAAATCGTGACATGTTGCTCCGTCGCGGTCCAAAGAGGAGAGAGAAAGACAGAATGGAAAATTGTCGCGAAATCGTGACATGTCACAAAATCGTGGTCAAAACAGTCAAATAGGGCAAGGCACTAAAAGCGTCGCGATTTCGTGACAAAAAGCAGCAAAGGGGCACGAAGCAGAAAAGCGTAGCGATATCGCGACAAAAAGCAGCAAAGGGGCACGAAGTAGAAAAGCATCGCGATATCGCGACGAAAAGCAGCAAAAGTGGCACGAATAGAAAAACGTCACGATTTCGCGACAGAAAGCTACCAAGTGAAAAAGCGTCACGATTTCATGACGAAACCAAAGATAGCTCCAAGTGAAAAAGGTCTATCGATTTCATGACAACGCAAGATAGCTCCAAATGAAAAAGCGTCACAATTTCATGACAGGAAGCAGCCGAGGCGTACGGAGATGAAAAACATCATGATTTCGTGACAGGAAGCAGCCTCACAGCTCAAAATAGAAAAACGTCATGATTTCATGACAGGTTGCATTGGCAAGGTTGTTGGCAGGAAAATGTCGTGACATGTCACGTTTTTGCGATGAAAGCAAAGGAGCAAAGTTGCATGCATAAAAACGTCATGATTTACATGGGGCCATTACAGAACGTGCATAGGAAGCGTGAAACACGTGGCATACAGGTGTCAGGGTTATAGAAGCGTTACATGTCAACAGAAAATATCGAACGTTTCGAGCCTCGAACATAAATTCAAAAGCAACGAAAAGGCGGGAATACGAAGCGATGCATTCTAGGAGGTGAAACGAAGCGACGCAGGGCGAAACAGAGAGCCGTATCAGATAGTATAAAATCAGAAGAGCAGATTGATACAAGGGTTGGAAATTGCTGCTAGCAGAGTTGCAGAGCCAAAGGCGACAAGCCATTCTGGGCCTGCTATTGGAGCAATTTCCTTCACTTGTTCTAGTCTTATCAAAACTAGGACATTCTATCATTGTAATTGATACATTTATTTTAATACAGAATTATAGAGAGTTGCATCTCACTGGCAAGAAAGGAGGAGTTATTTTTGCATGCAGAGATTGAATGTTTATCTTTCCTTTTTTAGATTTTTAGGTTTATAGATGAAGTTTAATGCGAGTTCTCTCGGTTGCTTCATGCGAATGCCTAAATCTGAAAATTTATAGCTAAGACCCTAGAAACCAGCACCTGGCTTATCTGGATTGTGCGAGTTTGCAGGTTCAATAGGTTAGGTTGTGTGCAGAAACCTCATTATCTTCGATTTTGCCAAATCGAGATCGTAGCACTCTGAGCGTAGCTTAGTTCATTCTTTTTGTTTTATTTTCTTTTCTTTTCAGTTCTTTATTTTATGCATTTAATTACCTTCATTTAAAATAGGAAAATGTGAAAGATCTACCAAAGCTCGAAATCAAAATAGATTTGTCATAAAGATTAATTCACCTAGAGTCCATTGTAATTTCAGAATAGAATAAACCAGAGTGCCCCTTGTTAACATTCACTTGCAGCACTAAGGTATTCCCAGCATTTAAATTAAACAACATCATTGGTATAAAAAGGATAACATAAAAGGAACCTTGGAGAAATTATCTGTGTAATTTCTTTGCAAGCAGAGGATTTGGGACTCGGATCCTATCGGAGAGTATGTTTTCACGACTGGGTGAAAACACCACTCAACAGATTGGCGCTAGAAGGAGGGCCTGATTGGTTTACTTTATTTTGATTTTCATACATACGTGATATCTTTTTGATTCGATTTTGAAATTATCTCTTAAATCTCACAAACGGCTAACTGCAGCACTTGTTTTTCTATTGCAGGTTTTCTTGGTGATAATCGAGAGTTTCATCAGGCAGGTTGGACCCACCACGTCGTATTGCGACTAGGTCCCAAACAACCAGGGAAACCATATTCCATGACCTTACACTCACTGGTACTCCCAAGAACAAAACCAAGCAAGTTGTAAACCTACCAGTCACAAAAGATCTTTTTTCTTCAGGAACCTCGAGCGGACCTACACCAGTGGTGTCAATTGCCACTAGTGTACCTATTGTCAGTAATATTTCCACTGCTCTTGTAGGGTTGTCCTCTTCGATTTTGAGTCAAATGGCTCAACCTCCAGCAGCTCCTTGGTATGGAGCTAATAATATCCCTTTGAACATTGCAGGGGATATCCATGAAATCCCTAAGAACATAGAAATATTCTTGCCCAAATATAAACCAGATGGCCCAAGAATGGCAGAAGAGCATATCCAAGCTTATAGGGATGTTTTAATAAGGTTGCAAGTCCAACATGAGGATGTGGCTTGCAGGATTTTTCCCATGAGCCTAGATCCAGTAGCCTATGAATGGTATATATGCTTGCCTACTGGTTCAATCACTTCATGGGCGCAAATGGAGAACGCCTTTGTTAATCAGTTTAGGTCACCTTTGGATCCCGCAACCATCTACAATCAATTCATTACATGCAAAAGGGGCCAGGGTGAACCAATCAGAACCTTTAATCAGAAATTCCAAAAATGCTATAATAGAGCAGTTCGGCATTTTGCCATAGATCCCGTAGTGGCCTTGCAAATATATTTTGGGGCATTGGATCCCATGACAGCCATGTTTGCAAGACGAAATCCTCAAGTTACCACGCTCGCTTTAGCCTACAATGAAGCCATGACCATCGAGCAGCAAATGACACCACGGGGCTATGGATTTCCCTAGATGCCTATGATGGGACAATATGCTCCATATGGTCAAGCTCCCTTGGCAAATCAGATCATGGCACCACAAATGCCAAGCATGAATGCCTTCCCATATCAACAACCGTATCCACCAGCACCTGCTTATGCACCCATTCCAATCCAACCAATCACATCCATTCCACCTGTTCCCGCATTTTTGCAAAATAGTCAATCGACTATGCAAGGAACCAGCCAAGTTAATTCTCAGGCTATAGTTCCTTTCCCAAATCCAACTCCGATTCAAAGTGTCAATCCATACGTGAATCAAATTCCTCAAAACCCGACCCAAATGTTGAATCAAGACCCCACCAATTATGCAAACCCAACGGGAGTTAACAACAATGTAGGGCCACCGAAGGAGATTTATTCGGAGGTCGAAGAGCTCAAGAAGATAGTTCATAAACTGAGCAATGACATGGTTCAAAAATAGAAGTATGAATCCCATGCCCCTCACTCAAATCAAAATTTTAACAATAGAGGGAGACATTGGAACACAAAGCCAAACAATGGGGGAGTACCCGCCCCTATTGCCAATCAACTAGATACTTCTGCAGGACCTAGTCAATCCAATTCCCTTTTGAATCTTTCTGATTTGGCATGGGAAAAGGGGTGTAGGTTGCACAACACAAAAGAGCACAATGAGAGGAATTGTCCCGAAATTGCTAGATACACTCATTGTCTCCAAGCCCAAGTTGATGATTTGGAACTGGTGTCAAATGAGGGTCCATCGCAACATCAGGATGATAACATTATGGTGGTGGAAACTTTATATCGTCAAGAAGGTGAGAGTGAGGAAGAAGAAGACGAAATTTTGGAATAGGAGGTGCAAGCTTTTCGAGATTTTAGAAAGGGGAATCATGGATACCATTTGAGAAGTAAATCTAAAGCCCCTAAAACCTCATCAACACCACCAAACAACTCTATTCTTCCTCCGGATACTAAGGCAGATAATAATCCTCCTCCTCCACTTAGAAGAGAAATGTCTAATGACGCGTAGAAGACAGTCAAATTCGAAAAACCAAACTATGACATAGTGGAGGATCTAAAGAAGTCCAAATCTAGC
Organism: Wollemia nobilis; assembly: GCA_028583015.1. Classification (NCBI taxonomy): domain Eukaryota; kingdom Viridiplantae; phylum Streptophyta; class Pinopsida; order Araucariales; family Araucariaceae; genus Wollemia; species Wollemia nobilis. The sequence continues at coordinate 2,821,752 of JAQPPZ010003098.1, forward strand.
CTTTCGTTCTTAGACGCGGCTAGATTGCCTGGCCAAAAGGAGGCGTTGATAAAGGCTCTGAACTCACCTGATCAAATGTGGAAGGGAAAAGGAGTTGAGTCCCATCTGATTTTACGAAAGGAGAGACGGGATGTCCCGCCATTCTTATTGACTCTGAGAATTGCGGGTAAGAATTTGCATAACTGTTTGGTGGACACGGGTGCCACGAGCAACCTCATGCCTTCGAAGATATGTCAAATGCTAGGTCTACAACCTGTTTCATCCAAATGCAAGGTCTTGCAATTGGACCGATCAGAGGTAAATGTGGTAGGGACCCTATATGATGTCAAAATTCAATTAAATTCTGAACCCAGGGTCCAGCAGGTTGTCGACATTCTGGTTGTTAATATCCCAAGTAGATATGGAATGCTACTTGCAAGGGATTGGATGAAAACTCTGAATGGTTATTTTTCAACAGACTGCTCACATATGTGGCTACCCTGGAAAGGAATTGCAAATCAAATCAGAGTGGAAAATGAACCGAGGCTTAAAGAAATCATAACAAAATTTAACAAGCCGAATGAAGTTCAGTTTTTTGAGCCAGAACTAGGGGTCTATGCACTTGATGTTGAGGAAGCTACTGAAGAGCCTAAAAAGGAAACATGTCATGGTGGCTCTTTTGAGGAAAATGATTTCACATGGTTGCTCAGGTTTGATGGATCCAAATCTAGACAGGGGAGCAGGAGGCTGGAGTCGAGCTCATCTGGTCCAGGAGGTAAACCATTATTGGCTGCCTATAGATTGCAATTTCCTTGCACGAACAATGTGGCAGAATACGAAGCACTGATCTTTGGTTTACGTCTAGCATTGAGCAAACAAGTTAAATGCTTGAAAGTATTGGGAGATTCTGAACTAGTTGTCAAGCAGATTAAAGGACAGTATACATGCCGTGATAGGAGACTGAGCCTTTATAGAACTAGGGTTATGGACCTCATTGAGGAATTCGACGCGTTCAATATAGCCCTTATTTCTAGAAAAGGAAACCGAATAGCAGACTCTCTTGCAGTCGTCGCGGGCATGTTAAATCCAGTTGACATAAAAAGGTGTAAAAAGTTCTCCATTGAATTGGTTCCTTGTCCATCAATACCTGATAATGTCAAGAATTTCCAGGTTTTTGAAAATGACAGACACATCTTCAAATTTGTCACGAACTCGGGTATTTTTGAAAATCAGGTGATTGATGAGGAGCAAAGGTGGCAAGATGAAACAGAAAACGAGAGTGAAACTGCATGTCAATCCAACAAAATACCTAAAGACGTGGTTTCATTGGAGAAAATGTTCGACATGGGATACAAGACCAAGAAAGGAAAAAGGGTCCCACTCCCCAAAGATGCATGTGATTCAATTAATCTAGGGAGTGCAGACAATCCAAAGGAAGTGTACATTGCAAAGGCATGTACAAGCTGAAGAAAGGAACAACATAATACAGGCATTGAAGCATTACATGGATTGCATTGCTTGGAATTACAATGAGCTGAAAACATACAACCAAGACATCATCACACATACCATCCCTCTAAAGCCGGACTCCAAGCCTTTTAGGCAAAGACAACGAGTTGTTAACCCGCTATTGGAGCCCTTAATAGAAAAGGAGGTCAAAATATTATTGGAAGCGAAGATCATTTTTCCTGTTAGGCACTCAACCTGGGTTGCTAACCTCGTTCCAATAAGAAAAAAGAGTGGAGAGATTAGGTTGTGTATAGATTTTTGAAATCTTAATAAAGCCTCTCAAAAGGATAATTATCCATTGCCATCCATTGATGAAATTCTACAAACGGTAAATGGATCTGAAATGATGTCTTTTCTTGATGGGTATTCTGGATACAACCAAATTCTTATACATCCAAATGACAGGATGAAAACAGCCTTCACCACCAAGTGGGGGACATTTGCCTACAAGAGAATGTCGTTTGGACTGTTAAATGTTGGTGCAACATTTCAACGCGCCATGGACTATGCATTCAAAGGGCTTATAGGCAAATGTATCATTGTGTATGTGGATGATATTCCAGTATTCTCAAAGAAAAGAGAAGACCATGTCAAAGATTTGAAGAAAGTGCTTCAAAGATGCAGAGAACATGGAATTTCCTTAAATCCCAAAAAGTGCATTTTTGGAGTAACAGAAGGAAAATTGCTTGGTCACATCATTTCAAAAGAGGGCATATCCATCGACCCAGAAAGGATACAAGCTATCCAAAACTTGCCTCTCCCGGGTAGTAAAAAAGAATTGAGATCTTTCTTTGGGCAGGTTAATTTTGTGAGGAAGTTTATCTCAAGCTTTGTTGAGATAGCCAAGCCTCTGAACAAAATGCTCAAAAAGGATGTAGATGTGAGATGGAACGAGGAAAGTAGGGTGGCCTTTCAGAACATCAAAGATGCCATTTCCAGAGCCCCTGTCCTCATAAGTCCAGACTATTCTAAGCCTTTCTATATTTATGCTTTCGCATCAGAACACTCTTTTGCGAGTGTCTTGACCCAAAAAGGTGAGGATAGTGCAGAAAACCCCATAGCATTTTTAAGTGCCCCTTTAAAAGATGCTCAATTAAGGTATTCCATCCTTGATAAGCAGATGTACGCACTTTTTAAAACGGTAAAAAAATTTAGACATTACATTGTGCACAGCAGAGTTATTGCCATCGTGCACGACCTGCTGTTAAGACCATGTTTTTACAGAACGAACTAGGTGAGAAAAGAGGGAAATGGATTTCCACTATCCAAGAATTTGATCTCGAAATCCAACCTATGAAACTAGTTCGAGGACGAGGGACTGAGTGAAGGCGATCGCTGAGAATAATCCGCAAATGACATGCCAATATTCGAATACAGAATACATTTCTAAGGATGAGCTGGTATGTTGACATTGTGCAATTTTTATTGAATGGTAAGTGTCCTTCTAATCTGAATTCAACCCAAAGAAGAGCTTTAAGGCTTAAGTCTATCAATTATCTGATGAAATCTGGTGTTCTTTACAGGAAAAATCATGAAGGGATCTACTTGAGATGCCTGAACAAAGAAGAATCTGCCAAGGTGTTGCAGGAATTTCATGGGAAATATGGAACTGGTCATGGTGCGGCAAATGCTACAGCGCATCAAATCCTGAGAGCAGGATACTACTGGCCCCACATTTTCAAAGATGCACATGCCCATGTACGATCATGTCACATTTGTCAAGTGGCCGCCAATAGAGAAAGAAATGCAGCCATGCCATTACAACCTGTAGTTGAAATGAGACCATTTGCACAATGGGGACTAGATTTCATTGGGGTTATTAACCCAAATTCTTTTGATTCCCATAAATTCATACTAACAGCTACAGATTACTGTACAAGGTGGACAGAAGCAATTCCTACAAAACATGCCACCACAGACGTTGTAATAAGATTCCTTGAGGACCACATTATAACAAGATTCGGAATGCCCGATTCTATTGTCAGTGACAATGGTAAAGCTTTTATTTCTACGCAATTTGCAGATTGGGCATATGACAACAAAGTGAGCTTAAAATTTGCATCTAATTATTACCCTCAAGGAAATGGTTTGGCCGAGTCTTCAAATAAAAATTTGTTGAATATCATTAAGAAATTGCTGGAAAAGAACCCTCGGGATTGGCACAGCCAGTTAAAGTTTGCCCTGTGGGCAGATAGGACCAGAGTAAAAGAATCCATAGGGAATACTCCCTATCATTTGGTCTATGGGCAAGACCCGATATTTCCTGCAAATTTGAAGTTACAAACCTTGCATTTCATACAAGAGTACTTGGGGACAAGATGATCAAGTTGAAGCCAAGGTTAAGTCATTTGCTGCACCTTGATGAAAAGAGGGAAGAAGCCATGAATCACATGAATAAACACCAGGAAGTTATCAAGAGATGGTTTGATAGAAGGGCTAAAATTAAGTCCTTCAGAATTTCAGATTTGGTATTACTATGGGACAAAAGACATGAGGAAAAAGGGAATCATCAAAAGTTTGATTGTCTTTGGTTAGGCCCTTATCAGATTTCAAAAATTCTCGAGAAAAATACCTTCAGGCTAAAAACTTTAGAGGGGAAGGATTTGATGTTACCGGTTAATGGGCGTGTGTTAAAGCATTATTTTAGTCCTTAGGTCGTAAGAGATTGATGTTATTCTTTTCGGTTTTGGTGGGGTTTTTCATATTTTGTTTTCATTGTTTAGGATTGTTAGTCTAGTTAGGATTTAGGTTGTGGGTGTGATTTCAATTGACATGCTTTGTTTGTTTTTATAAAAAAATAAAATAAAATAAAAATAAAAATAAAAAATAAAATAAAATAAAAAATAAAAAATTGAGATGTCAACTTATGCTTAAGACTAGGAGAATATGAAATATTGGAATTGTCTTGTAAAAGCTCCACAAGTAACACAAACATTTTAAGTTATATCGTTTGAAACTTGTGATGCATGAAGTAGTCAGTTTTGTATGGCAAATATTTCATCTGCAATTCAAGAGATAATGCATTCATGTTACATCTCACTTTACATATACATTCCATCTTAGTTGCATATGCATCTCAGGTACAAATCATTAAAGTGTGTCAAATCCTCTTAGGGTTATGCTATAACATAAATGTGAAAAAAATCCTAAGGTTGGAAACTGAGCCTCATGATATCTAGAACTAAGCACATCTTATACACATTAAAAAGGATCTTGAGCAAAATGATCAAAACCTTGCTTGGAAGAAAAGGTTGGGCGAAAGAAGTATTTCATGTCTATCCTATTATGCAACATGATCCTTAAAACAGTGGTTTTGACCACTTCCATAAAGCTTAAAGCCTAAAATCAGAGTAGTAAGGATAGGGCTAAATCCTCATCGAACTTAGGTTGAGGATCCAACTCCCCAAAGCTTTGATTTGACCTACATGGAGTAGTAAGGATAGGGCATAAATTCTCATCTCGCTTAGGTTGAGAATCTGATTCCCCAAAGCTCCTATGTCTCATTTCATAATAAATCTTGGATTGGAAGGATCGTACTACTTGTCCTCCTGCAAAGGATGGGTAGTCATCCCCAAGGTCTAAGCAATAAAATTAATATTTTCCATTTTTATCCAAAGCTTGGATTGGAAGGATCGTACTACATGTCCCTAGCAAGGATGGGTAGTCATCCCCAAGGTCCAAGAAGTAAAAAATTAATTTTTCCCATCTCATATTTATATTGGATTGGAAGGATCGTACTACTTGTCCTCTGCAAAGGATGGGTAGTCATCCCCAAGGTCCAAAGAAATGAAGGTAAGTCTTGGATTATGGGGTTAGGTATGCCCATGCATGGCAACATGTCTTGTCTAAAAAACAAGACCATTGATTGTTCAAAGGGTTAGACTAGCATGACCATTTCTTCCATAATTGGTTAAATTATTTTGCTCAAAGTGAGGTAATGAATTCCAAATCAGAATAGTAAGGATAGGGTTAACCTCCCATCTCGGTTAGGTTGGGAGTCTGATTCCCCAAAGTTCTGATTTCACGTTCACTTGCACATGGGTTCAAGATAGTAGGGACTCATAACCAACTTTGGGATATAATAAAGCAATTCATTAGTGGATCCTAAGAGGGTTTGGTAATCTTGAATGTTTGTGCATGATACTAGAAAGTTTAGGCCTTTACAAGAGCAAAATCTCTAAGCATAGTTATCGAGGTTACACAAATCATTCACAATCTCACATATGCATTCATGTAAAACTGACAATGGAATGTTGATCAATTTCAAACGATAGGGAATGAAATACATTGCACACACCGAGCTAATACTTGATGATTCTGATGATTCATGTACTTCTGATCTTTGGGCATTTGTTTATATTTCTTATGTGCTAACACATGTTTTCGAGTTTGTATACTTTTAGGTAGGGTTCTCACTAAAATGCTCAGGAGCATTTGACAACAGAGTCGCCATTTGTTGTGGCTGATCCACAACACACCCCAAAATTGGGGACCCACCTTTTTTGCATGCTTTCAAAGAAGATCTCGAGTGACCCAGATGCTAAAAATCAAGAAAAAGGCAAAATTGCACAAGGAAGAAAAGTGTCGCGAAATCGCGACATGTTGCTTCGTCACTGGCCGAAAATGAAAAAGTGTCGCGAAATCGCGACATGTTGCTCCGTCGCGGCCGAAAATGAAAAAGTGTCGCGAAATCGCGACATGTTGCTCCGTCGCGGCCGAAAATGAAAAAGTGTCGCGAAATCGCGACATGTTGCTCCGTCGCGGCCGAAAATGAAAAAGTGTCACGAAATCGTGACATGTTGCTCCGTCGCGGCCCAGAGAGGAGAGAGAAAGACAGAATGGAAAATTGTCGTGAAATCGTGACATGTCACAAAATCATGGTCAAAACAGTCAAACAGGGCAAGGCACTAAAAGCGTAGCGATTTCGCGACAAAAAGCAGCAAAGGGGCACGAAGCAGAAAAGCGTAGCGATATCGCGACAAAAAGTAGCAAAGGGGCACGAAGTAGAAAAGCGTCGCGATATCACGACGAAAAGCAGCAAAAGGGTACGAAATAGAAAAGCGTCACGATTTCATGACAAAAAATCGTAAGATACCAAGTGAAAAAGCGTCACGATTTCGCGACAGAAAGCCGCAAGATAGCTCCAAGTGAAAAACGTCACGATTTCACGACAGAAAGCCGCAAGATAGCTCCAAATGAAAAAGCGTCACGATTTCGCTGACAGAAAGGAGGCGTACGAAGATGAAAAACGTCGTGATTTCACGACAGGTTGCGCCCTCACAGCTCGAAATAGAAAAACGTCGTGATTTCGTGACAGGTTGCATTGGCAAGGCTGCTGGCAAGAAAATGTCGCGATATCGCGACATGTCGCGTTTTCACGGTGAAAGCAAAGGAGCAAAGTTGCATGCATAAAAATGTCATGATTTACATGGGGCCATTATAGAACGTGCATAGGAAGCGCGAAACACGTGGCATACAGGTGTCAGGGTTATAGAAGCGTTACATGTCAACAGAAAATATCGAACGTTTCGGCCTCGAACATAAATTCAAAAGCAACGAAAAGGCGGGAATACGAAGCGATGCATTCTGGGAGGTGAAACGAAGCGACGCAGGGCAAAACAGAGAGCCGTATCAGATGGTATAAAATCAGAAGAGTAGATTGATACGGGGGTTGGAAATTGCTGCTAGCAGAGTTGTAGAGCCAAGGGCGACAAGCCATTCCGGGCCTGCTATTGGAGCAATTTCCTTCACTTGTTCTAGTCTTATCAAAACTGGGACATTCTGTCATTGTAATTGATACATTTATTTTAATACAAAATTACAGAGAGTTGCATCTCACTGGCAAGAAAGGAGGAGTTATTTTTGCATGCAGAGATTGAATGTTTATCTTTCCTTTTTCAGATTTTAGGTTTATAGATGAAGTTTAATGCGAGTTCTCTCGGTTGCTTCATGCGAATGCCTAAATCTGAAAATTTATAGCTAAGACCCTAGAAACCAGCACCTGGCTTATCTGGATTGTGCGAGTTTGCGGGTTCAATAGGTTAGGTTGTGTGCAGAAACCTCATTATCTTTGGTTTTTCCAAATCAATTGTAGCACTCTGAGCGTAGCTTAGTTCATTCTTTTTGTTTTATTTTCTTTTCTTTTCAGTTCTTTATTTCACGCATTTAATTACCCTCATTTAAAATAGGAAAATGTGAAAGAACTACCAAAGCCCGAAATCAAAATAGATTTGTCATAAAGATTAATTCACCTAGAGTCCATTGTAATTTCAGAATAGAATAAACCAGAGTGCCCCTTGTTAACATTCACTTGCAGCACTAAGGTATTCCCAGCATTTAAATTAAACAACATCATTGGTATAAAAAGGATAACATAAAAGGAACCTTGGAGAAATTATCTATGTAATTTCTTTGCAAGCAGAGGATTTGGGACTCGGATCCTACCGGAGAGTATGTTTTCACGATCGGGTGAAAACACCACTCAATAATAAGTAGCATTTTAAATTAAATGGTGGGTTTTTAGGTCCCATATGGTGTGACTAGCGTTGGAGTTTTTATGGTATTATTACTTCTTATAAATTTGGTAAGATTTATAGAGCTCTTATGCCTAAGGTTTCCTTGCATATTGTGTTGAATAGGCATTGGGGGATTGTTTGCCTTGAAAAGAAATGGAAAATAAAACTTTCTTAGATATGGAAGTTTAGGATAGCTCCTCAACTCAAAGTCTTCTTATGGTTATTAATTTTTTAGGATATTCACTGTAAGGCTAGATTGGAAAAATGGATGAGAATTTAAGACCAATGCATTAGTTGTGGAAGGAAGGAAATTGTCTAACGTATCTTTTGAGACTATAAAAATTCAAAAAAAATTTGGAAAAATCTTGAGTGGACATATTTCCCTATTCTTGGGGATCGGTTTAGCTGGAAAATGGTTTTGTTTGGTGATGATTTTGGATGTCCTCGACATCTATTGGGTGTGTGGACTAGCATTAGAGCAACAACTATGTATTCTATATGGAGGACCAGGTGCAGTTTGATCTTCAAGGATGAAGCACTCAGTGCTTCAGGGATTGCTTCTAGGACTGTTATTCATATCCAGGATCAATGTAGAGCATGTAAGAGGCTAATGATGAAAGACATTAAGGATTTTTATACTTAGGACAAATTTGATTGTTGGATTTCCTTAAGTAGGTTTTTGTAATCTTTTTGTCTGCAATCTATTATGAATTCTTTTTAGTAATATAAGTAGTATTTATTCAAAAAGAAAGTTGAGGAATATAAGATATTGAACTAATATCATTTGAGAATATTTTTTTCCAAAGAAAAAAGGGTCGTACTTAGGTCCCCCATCCTTGAACTCTCTTATTTAGAGCTTGGAAGTTTACAAACATGTTCAATTCTCATCTTAATTCGGTTGCTATAGCTAGATACCTACATATTTTTTCATAAAAAGTTTGAATGTTTTATTTTTTATTTTTTGGATCTTCAATTTTATTTGTAAATAAAAATAGTCCAAAATCCAATATCCTTCTTAATATTTTTCTACAACAGCCTTTACAATACCAAAACTCCACTTTTATTGTCTACATATTGCATTTTATTAAAATAATATTTCTAAAACTTTGTGATATCATATCACTTTACCATATCTAAATTGTTATTTTGCTTCCTAAAACATAAGTGTAACCACAAAAATGTAATAAATAGTTTATATGAAAACATATTATTATTATAAAATACAAAAAATATTACTAAAGAAAAATAGTAAAGTAAATCTTAATAATTATTTGATTCAGGCATTCAACATTTTCTTTTCAGCTTCAACTAAACTTACTACTTCCTCTAACCATGAAAAAGAGAATTTAACTTCACAATCCTCTATTAAAACCTGAAAGGAATGATGAAAAAATGCATAACACCAAACCAAGCCACAAATATCAAGGGGTTGAAGCAAAACCACATTAACCAAAACAAAGAGACTAAAAAAACATAAATAATTTAATGGAAGCTAACAAAAAACCACAATATTATATCATATGTCAGAATTAGTTTTGAGTACAATGGAGAAGCCTTGCTTAAATAGGCAAGGAAGATCCACCATAATTGTAGGATCAACAAAGAGATAAGGATCAAAATCCACCATGTAAACAGGGAGGTACACTATGATTCATGGAGAAAAGATATTAACCCTTCAAATAATTGCAAATATCCCCATAATATCTAAATAAGATAAAAATAAATATCCACACATAAAGTAGGTGGGGAACAATAAACTAAACTAACATAAAAATAAAGAACCTAGGTGAGAATGACCTAGAGTCTAAACATCTACTCTAACACCCCCCTCAAGAAAAGCTAGAGGTAAAAAAGAAGCGGAATATCCATGGTATAAGTCCTGACAAAAATACATGATCAGGTACTCATTTACAATGTGTATCTAGAAGATCTCAAACTAGGAGGGAAATCCACATGGGAAAATACATCCAGCTAGAAAGAGAGAAGAAGAAAAAAGAAAGGTGGCGTCATTCACAACCCCCAAGGAAAACTTCCTTCACCTCAAGAATCTCTCACAAAAAATGAAAATGAGGATATGGGAAGGGTTTAGTAAAGATGTTAACAATCTATTGTTGAGTGGAAATGTAGTCTAAGTTGATCACTCAATCCTAGATAAGTTGTTGAATGAAGTGCATATGAATCTCAACATTTTAATTGATCCTTTAATGCTCAATAATATTACGAGAAATATGTATGGTACTTTTGTTGTTACATTAAAGTGACATGTTGCACTAATATTATGAGAATCCAAGCTTTGTCAAAAACTATTGAATCCAAAGAATTTATTGACTAGCCAATGCTTTTGCCCGATATTCTATCTCTTTCGATGAAAGTGCACTACTTATCTACTTTTTGTACACCTAAGCAATAGGTGAAGAACCAAATTAGAAGACGTAATCAGAAGTAGACCATTGAGTATCAACACAACCTGCCCAATTAGAATCTATATACCTAACCAACTATAAATACCTCATAGAAAAGTGAATCCCAAAGTGTGAAGTCCCTCGAAGATACCATAAAATCTACTTGATAACCTGTTAATGACTGTCATGTGGATCTTGTGAAAATCGAGAGATCAAACCAACTATAAATGATATGTTAGGATGAGTGTGAGTTAATTAAATCAAACTCCCAACCAACTATTTATAAATGGTGGCATCAACCTATTGAGTGATATTTTTATCCAATCACAAGAATATACTCACAGTCAGGATTCAGCCCGGATATCCTCTTTTGCAAGGAAATATTTATGATTTCCCTAAGGTTTTGTTTAATGTGTTTATCTGTTTGCAATGCTTAGTGAAACATATTAAATACCAAAGTTAGTTGGATACCTCAATGTTGCATATGCTTGTTAATAAGGGGTATGTTTTGATTGATTTGATTTGCAATGATTTTATTGTTCATGGATTTTTTGAAAAAAATGAAATTAAAGATCAAAAATTTGTTTTGAAACATAAACCTTTGAAATGTGATTTTAATCAATTTTGTCTCAAATTGTTAGTGTTTGCACTTGATTTGATAAATATTTCACTTTAACCTTTGAAAATTGATTTTAATTGATTTTATCTCAAATTGTTAATCAAATTTTATCTCAGATTGTTAATCAAGTTTTATCTCAAATTGTTAATCAAGTTTTATCTCATATTGTTAAGATTTGCATGAGAATAATAAAAAATAAAATGATTAAATCTAAACTTTGCAATATAAAAACTTTAAAATATCATATTAATTATTCACTTTAATAAAAATTTCAAATTTCAAATTTTACATAAAATGAAACTAAATGATTATTTGAAAACTACCCAAAGTTTAAAACTTCAAATTTTCATAAAAAATGCAACTTTACGTAAAAACTTGAATTTTAAATTTTGAAACTTACGTATAAAATAAAATAAAAAGAACAAGTCATTGTAACTTTAAAAATTTCAACCCAATTCTGTATAAACAAAATACTCTAAACTAAACCAACATAAATCCGATTAGTCTTCACACAATCTAGAATTAATGTGATTCAATCTTCTAGGAAATAACACAATATATTAAAGAAAAAAATTTAAAAAGTATACCATCCTCATGTATATAACTTATAAAAAAATCTAATATATTGCAAAATAAAATATATTTAATTAATGCTCCTTCAGAATACCTTGCCTCAATCGATTACAATAGGTGAAATTCCTTCAGTCCAAAAAAACAACTAGGAAGGAGACACTTTTCCATAAAATCAAACTTCCAATCTTTGCTTGCTTCAAATAGTCTCCGACCTTCCTTCTTAGTTTTCAATCTCTATTTATAATTTTGAAATTTCCGTTATTCAGTTTCATAACAGATTTGGTGCAACGAGTTTCTGCAGAGAGACAATTACGGGGTCTCTCTGGTTAACCAACAAAAATAAATTTAATTCGAAAAACTAATGCCCGAACGATTCACAGTGACTCTCAATAGTTCAAAGAATGAAATGAAATAGCAAATCAAATCTTAGTAAGAATATAGTGCCACTAGGAGGGCAGATCCCGTCGTGAAGGCTAATGCGAATTGCAATAAAAATAAAAAGAAACACGATGATTTAATTTAATTAAACTATCTAATATATATATGAATTGTTAACTCTTGGAATACCTAGCCGACGGCTAGGTTTGGTGTGTAACATGACTTCCCTCCTCGGAAAGCTTTGTCCTCAAAGCTGGAAATGTCTGGAAAATACTCTTAGGTTCCCATGTGGCATCCTCCTCTGGTAAATCTTGCCATTTGATGAGAAATTCTTGAATCTAACGTGATCTCAGTCTTCGTATTCTATGTTGTAGTATATCTTCAGGTTGGAGATGTATGCGTACTTCCTCATCGAGCACTGGTAATTCTGATTGACCTTGCACTTTCTGACCAATTACTTTTTTGAGACATGAAACATGAAATACCGGGTGTATTCATGATGATAAAGGTATCTCTAACTGATAGGCTACTTCTCCAATACGGCGCACAATTTTGTAAGGACCATAGAATCATGGAGCCAACTTTTGGTTGGACTTCATCCTTAACGATGATTGTTTGTAAGGTTGCAACCTTAGGAAAACCCAATCACCTATATTAAAAGTTCTCTCTGATCGATGCAAGTCTTGTTGTTGTTTCATACGATTTTGTGCTTGGACTAAATTTTCTTTGAGGATGGTGAGTGTAGATTGCCTTTGTTGGAACCAATCATCCACTTTGGCTACTTTGGATGATCCTTGTACGTAATCTGCGACGGTTGGAGGCTTGGTGCCATACAATGCTTCAAATGGAGACATCTTAATTGATTAATGGTAAGAAGTGTTGTACCACCATTCTGCTAATGCTAACCACTGGCTCCATTGGTATTGTTTATCTTGGGCAAAACATCTTAAGTATGTACCCAAACATTTGTTAACCACTTCTGTTTGACCATCTGTTTGTGGATGGTAGGTTGAGGACATGTTCAATTTGGTACCACTAAGTCAAAATAATTCCCGCAAAAAGTTACTAGTGAAGATGGGGTCTCTATCACTTACAATATTTTTTGGCATACCATGTAATTTGAAAATTGAATCCATAAATACCTTTGCCACCTTGCTTGGGGAAAATGGATGTTGTAAAGCCTGAAAGTGAGCGTATTTGGATAACCGGTCTACGACTATGAAGATTACTGTCTTGCCCTCTGACTTTGGGAGACCTTCAATAAAATCCATGGATATATGTTCCCACTGCCATTCAGGGATGGGTAGTGGTTGTAAAAACCCTGGTGATTTGACTGTTTCTCCTTTATTGCGCTGGCAAACTTCACATTCTGCTACCCATTGTTTGACTTCTGCTTTTAATCCTTTCCAACAAAATGATTGTTTGACCCTTAAATATGTCTTCAAAAATCCTAAATGTCCTGCTGATGGAGAAGCATGTGATTCATCAAGGATCTTTGATTTGAGTTCTGAATTGTGTGGAATGTAAATGCGGTTCTTCTTCCGGAGGATTTTATCTTCATAAGAGAACAAAGGGTGTTTAGAGGACCCTATGGATAATTCTTGAAGTATCTGAGCAGTTTCGCTATCGGACAACCATTCCTCTTGTAATTGATGCACCCATTGGGAGCAAGGACCTAAAATAGCATTAATGGCTACTTCGTCTTCATATTTCCTGGACAACGCATCGACGACTACATTTTCCTTCCCTTTCTTGTATTCGATAACAAAATCATAGCCCAATAGTTTGGTTAACCACTTATTTTGTTTCGGATATGAAAACCTTTGCTCAAGAAAATGTTTGAGACTACTATGATCTTTTTTTATAATGAAGTGACTACTGATTAGGTAGTGTCTCCATTTTTCTACTGCGTGAAGAATAGCCAACATTTCTTTTTCGTATGTTGATCTTCCCAAATTTTTCCCGAAGAGCTGTTTACTTTCAAATGCCAATGGATGACCTTCTTGCATTAATATAGCCCCAATTCCTGTTCCTGATGCATCACATTCGATAATAAATAGTTTGTGAAAATTGGGAGTTGCTAAAACTGGATTTGTACACATGAGTAGCCTCTTCTGACCAACGAAAAGCGTCCTTCTTTGTGAGTGCTGAGAGGTGCTACAATCTTACCATAATTTTGTACAAACTTGCGATAGTAGCCCGTGAGACCCAAAAAACCATGAAGTTTCTTGATGGTTTTAGGTAAAGGCCATTCTTGAATTGCCTTAATCTTATTGGGGTCGACTTTGACGCCCTCGTGTGAAACTATATGACCCGAGATACTCGAATTCCTGGACACCAAATGAACATTTGGAACATTTGACAAATAACTTTTCTCTATGTAAAATGTGAAGGGCTTTATCCACATGATGTAAATGGTCCTTCCATGTTTTGCTATAGATGAGAATGTCATAAAAAAAAACTAACACAAACTTGTGGAGGAATGGATGAAACACTTGGTTCATGAGACTTTGGAATGTGGATGGTGCATTGGTGAGACCAAAAGTCATGACCAAAAATTCGTAATGACCCTCATGAGTACGAAAAGCATTTTTGGGAATATCTTCTTCTCTGACACGGATTTGGTGAAATCCTGAGCGAAGGTCTAATTTTGTAAAAAATTGTGCACCATGCAACTCATCTAGTAGGTCATCTATGACAAAGATAGGAAATTTGTCCTTGATAGTAAGTTTATTGAGAGAACGAAAGTCAGGACACATACGCCAAGAATTATCTTTTCATCGAGCCAAAACTACAAGTGAGGAATAAGGGCTAGTGCTGTGATGAATGACTCCATGATCTAGCAAATCCTAAATGATCTGTTCGATTTTTGTCTTTTGTGGTTGAGGATAGCGGTAAGGACGATTGTTAGGTGGAACACTTCCTGGAACCAAATGGATGGCATGGTCATGAGATCGTTTAGGTGGTAATCCTTTAGGTTCTTGGAAAACCTCTTCGTAATGTGTTATGATGTCTCGTAACTCTGGAGCAGTAATATCCGAATTTGCTTGAGATTGTTTTTCCAAACAATTAATTTGAGCTATAAATCCATATCCACCCTTTTTTAACATCTTCTCCATACTATGAGAGCTCACCATTTGTGATGGAGGAGTAGTAATGCCTTGTAAGCGAATGACTCGTTCGTTTTCCTTCCATTCCACAAATAATTTTTTGAAATTGAAGCTAACCGTGTCTAATGTTTCCAACCATTCAACTCCCAAAATGACATCAGAGTTCCCTAAATTCATGACGAAAAGGGATCCAAACTAGGTATAAGTTCCCATTTTTATGGAAACTTGAGATGTTCGACCAACACATTGCGCGTTCACCCCGTTGGCCACTAGAACCTGGAATTTGTCTTTGTTGGAAGAGTTAATGAATAAATTCAAAGCTTTTGTTGTTTTGATGTCGATAAAATTGTGGGTACTGCCAGAATCAATTAGCACATTCACTTTTTTCTGGCAGAGAAATCCTAGTACCTTGATGGTATGGTGGGCGGTTAACCCCATGAGGGCATGCATGGAGATCGCCATTGTATCCTCTTCCTTCTCTTCGAGAGTACTTGGTAGTTCTTCTTGCATAGGTTCTTCTTGGTGGTAAGTTTCTTCTTCTTCTCCTTCATATTGATCACACTCAATATGAAAGTTTTGTTTTTGGGCACAAGCTTGTTCCCTGGGATGATGATTGCAACATTTATAGAAAAAGTATCTTGAGGTTTGATCATTTATATGAAAGAAATTGTTGTGATATGGAGGACGACTATAGTTTTCACGCCGTGCATACAACTGAATTCTCTTCTCAGACAGCTTGGCTATTCTTATACAATCGTTCAGTGCGGTTGGATTTTGAATGTCCACCTCCACCCTAATATTTTCTTTCAATCCATTGCGAAAAGCTCCCACCACTGTGTCGGGGCTGAGGTCTAATGTATATGGTAGTAAACTGGTGAACTCCGAAACAAACTCGCTAACCGAACCTTCTTGTTTAAGAGATAACAATCTTCATCGTGTATGACGATGTAGCTCCTTCATCAAATCTTTCTAAAAAGTAAGTAGTGAATTTTTTCCAGTTAATAATAGCTCCTTTCTCTCAATTAAGCCATACGAACCATTGGTAGGCCTCAGTGCCTAATTTTGATGCAGCAAAAGGGACTTTATCAAATTCCTTAATTTGGTATAAGTCGAGAATGCCTTCCATTTTGGCTATCCAACCACGAGGATCATGACCCTCAAAAGTGGGCATATCAATGCATGGAAAATTATTAGGGCCTCTCGGTTGGTGATAACCCATATCCCTTTCCTGATCTTGGTTATACCACTGTCTATGATAGCGATCCCTGTAATTATTCGAATTGCCTCCTTGTTGTTCCCAATCGTCATCCGAAGTGTCATTTTCTTCATTCCTTTGGGCATGGGAGTGATTGTGGGGATTAGTATTGGGATTACGCTGGTTTTGTGCACTCACTAGGGTTTTTAGGTTGGCACTCATTTCTTGCATACCATCTATTAAGAGTCGAAGAGCTTCATCATTGGAAATGGCTGACTTACTTGAGTTTCTTTGTGTGATGTTGTCATGAGTTGGGGGAGGGTTAGTAGCCATAGTGTCTACCAGTGGATGATGTGGATTATAACTGCCAATTTTGAAATGAGGAGGAGAATTTTTTGTACCTGGGCTTCGATTAGGTCTTCTTGCGCTTGTATTGGGAATCTCTGAACTTGATAGTCGACCGTCAGGTCCCTTGGTCCAACTTCTACTCATGCACTGTTTAAAATTTCTAGATTAGTAATCCTTGAACGTCCAATTTGTAAAAAAATTGGTTGAATTCGACAGCAAAATTGGATTCCGCTTCAACTGTCGCTCCCACTGTGACGCGGAGTGTAGTGCACACTAACCCTTGAATTTTGGATTTTAGTGTATCTTATTTGGATCCGACTGATAGTGAGGACTGGTGACAGGTGACAGAATGGGATGAAACGATCGAAGGATCAAGATGCGAGGAATTCGAACTAACCACGATGCACGAACAAAATGAAACACGAAAGGAACCACGACGCATAGATAGAATGAGATACGAAACACGACAGAACAGGACACGAGCGAACGAAATAGACGTGAGACACAACAGAACATGAGACACGATAGAATAGGACACGAACAGATGGAACAGATGCAAGACACGACAGAACACGAGACACGATAGAACAGGACACGAGCAGATGGAACATACACGAGATGAGCGGATGGAAGAGACGCGACCAGACAAAACTGAAGGACTTGTTACGCACGAAGAAGCTCCCAACGTGTGACCGTAGTCACGACGTATAGGGTGTGATGCCGAATATTTAAACCCTTTCGCAAACGAAACACTGCCAATGTGGGATAAATAGCAAAACCCACGAAGGAAAAAAAAATTTAACTGACGTCAGCACCGAAAATAAAATAAAAACCTTAGGTTTTTTGTTGGAAATATGAAAAAATCGTGAATTTGATTGGCCAACGGCGTCGTGAGGAATTATAGGGTATTTTCGTCAGATTTTAAAATGCTCGTGACTGTTAAATATTATAGGGGCCGCCTGCGAGATGAGTGCTGCTTGTGGATGGCCGTGAACTGTAGCATGCTGCCAAGGGACGTTGGCTGTAGTGCAGATGCAGCTACTAAAGACTGTAGCATGCTGCCAGTGGCTCTCAATGGACGTTGGCTGCAATGGAATCGCAGCTGCAGTGTGCTATCAATGACGCCTGCGGAGGTGTGCTTCAATATCGATGTTTGAAATCTGATACAACTTGTAGAGAGACAATTACGGGGTCTCTCTGGTTAACCAACAAAAATAAATTTAATTCAAAAAATTAATGCCCTAACGATTCACAGTGACTCTCAATAGTTCAAAGAATGAAATGAAATAGCAAATCAAATCTTAGTAAGAATATAGTGCCACTAGGAGGGCAGATCCCGCCGTGAAGGCTAATGCGAATTGCAATAAAAATAAAAAGAAACACGATGATTTAATTTAATTAAACTATCTAATATATATATGAATTGTTAACTCTTGGAATACCTAGTTGACGGCTAGGTTTGGTGTGTAACAGTTTCATAAGAATGTTCTTCAATGCTTGTATTACTAACTTGATAACAAATTTCTCTCAAAATAAATGCTTA
The DNA here is from genome assembly GCA_028583015.1 of Wollemia nobilis. Classification (NCBI taxonomy): domain Eukaryota; kingdom Viridiplantae; phylum Streptophyta; class Pinopsida; order Araucariales; family Araucariaceae; genus Wollemia; species Wollemia nobilis. The sequence goes on from JAQPPZ010003098.1 coordinate 2,839,923, forward strand.
AGTTAGATTATTTGCAAACAAATATTTTAAATTTATTTTTGGTTTAATGAAGCTTTATCTAACACTCCCACCAATTGTAATTAAATTTCTCTAGTAGATAAAGCAATTGATTTAGCGATCTTCAAACAAACTGTCAGACAACGACTAATATTTGTTGATATCCACACCCCTTGTCATTTTGTTCAGCACAAGCTATGAGCAAGTCATAATCTTGCAAAGTAGTTTGTGCACAAAGCTATCGTAATAACACTGCACCCTCCATTAAGGCTAACTATTTTTTTTTCGTATAATCACCTGCTAAATAAAATCCCTTTATAGGTGATCTCTTGTATGGAATGATAAGATTTACAATTATGTATTGCATTGTAGATAGACCTGGGTTTTAACAATGTGATACTTCAAAACCTTTGCTTCCATTTGTTGCAATTTCATCATGAAAAATTTGAAAGTTCCTCGATTGTAGCCTCAACAATCTCAGAATCACTGTGACCAATTCATTCTTATGCAGGTGCTAATAAAAGTTATAACATTGATCAATTTGGATCAATTTTATAGGTAATAGACATATTCACATAAACATTAAGAAGAGAACTGCTGAACATTAGATGATTGTACATTCAGCATCTGTGAACATTGATTACTGGCACTTTTTGAGCTTCTTGAAATAAATTTTCCATCCACTCTTCAGGTAAAAGCATCTTGAGGATGTCAATAGGCATGGTTGATACATAAACATCTCATTGAACCATGTTATCATTAGCCAGAACAAATTTCTTCACTGAACTATCATTATTAAGTTCAACTAAAATGGTTCAAGGCTATCAGAATACACTGAATTAAAAATTCCTCAAGATTGATAAAGTTAAAAAAAAAACCTTTGACATGACTATAAATACTTCATCGTTAACTCGATCTAGTACACCTTGCTTACACATCTATTCATTAACAGTTAAGCCATCTTGATCTTCAACATAAGCTTGACTTCCAACATATAATTTATCTTCCTCTGCTGCTAATCGTCGCGCTCTATTGAAACTATTTTTGGGTGTGGCAATTTTAATACTATGGACTTCGAAGATGTAGAAGATGAAGAGGCCAATTGATCTGATACGCTGGCTTCTTACCTGTATGCTTGAAACCTCGTGATGCAGGCTTTGTTGAATTGGGTAAAATCACTTAATCGTTGGACACCAATTGAAAACATGAAAATCCAATGCTAAAATTTCCTATTTTGTTGCTTCATCAGATGTTTCAGCACAGGATAAGCAATGCTCAAGACATTAAAATTATAATGTTTGGACGGAAACTATGTGCATATACACTAAGTGAACATAATAATTAAAAAAAAAACTCGACGTGATTTTGAACCATTTATACCATACTAGATATACACTTGCATGTCATAGAACTTCAATAGAATGTACGTGATTATCCTCGCACACAATAATCAAGAAAAAACAATACATAAATATTTGCTCCATTCACTCCTGATTTACCTGGGTTTGGTTATAAAAATTAAAGGAAACATGAATTCTCTTGTAATTCAATTTAATACCTCCATTAGTTCATTCTAGTGTTGAAGTTTTGTCACTCAAACTCATCTTAGCCATAGCACTATTTAACACCTAGTAATGCACTATTGAATGTAGTAAAGAAAGAAGTCTTGAATGCTCAATGCACTGTTTCAATCCCACTTGCATGGCGTGATAGTACAAGGTGAGGTTTATCAATGTAAACACGTATTAATCTAACTGAATCATCTAATCCACTTAAAACCACTTGGTGTTCTTGCCCCATATTGACCATTTTCCTTGGAAACTGTGTTCTTGCACGCTCATTCACTACTTTTACCTTGAAAAATGAGCCATGGTTTACCATCTTAAAATTTATGCAAAACGGTGCTCTTGCACGCTTATACGCTCATTCACTACTTTTACTTCAAAAAACGAGCCATGGTTTACCATCTTAAAATTTATGCAAAATTGTGCTCTTGCACGCTTATTCACTACTTTTACCTCGAAAAACGAGCCATGATTTACCATATTAAAATTTATGCAAATTTATTAAGATACTAAAATTTTACCTCGAAAAATGAGCCATGGTTTACCATCTTAAAATTTATGCAAATCTATAATATACTAAAATTTATGCAAACAAGCCATCGTTTACCCTATTAAAATTTATGCAAACGAGCCAACGTTTTGTTAGCAAGAGAGTGAGCAAAAATAACAATCAATTAATCATTAACAATTACAATAGAAAGTCTATGATTAAATATATAGACTAACTAACAGCATTAGGAAATAGCGCTAACTACCCTCTAAAAATAGAGTAGGGAGTTGCGTGATGCTAACCACTAACCTAGGTAGAGAAGTCTAACCAAACCACTAACCTAGGATATTTAGAGACTAACCTAGGATAGAAGAATACATATCTAGATAGTAAAAGATAAATGTAAATACTCTTTTACCTAGTGGAGTAAATGGTAAGTATCCCAAGTAATGGAATATTACACTAACATCCCCCCTTATTACATTATTTGGGTAATACATACATATCCCTCTATACAACAATATTTGGGTAAAGTATATAGCTGTCCCAATACAGTGGAGAAGATGTTGATCTGCTGGTTCTTTGCTCTATCACAGTGCTCTGGCTGCTCCTAAGCAAAAAGTGGGTCATTCCTCACTTTGTCTTCATGCCAACGAATGTCATTATGGTAATCACATCATCCAACCAATTTGCATGGGTAACCAACCACTGCAATCGCTAGGTGTAGTAGAATAGATCACTTCATACAAGGTTCATTCATTTACAATATGAATTTGCAAAATATAAGGTAGCTAAGGTGTCGGTCACTGCCGAAAATGCACCCTTATAAGTTCCCCCCTTCTCATTGCAAAACATAGTGTAATTAATTTCTGAAGGAAGTGTGACTAAGGTGTTGGTCAAAGCCGAAAATGCACCCTTATAAGTCATCTTCCCTATTTACAAAAATCAGTGAAGAAAAGAAATGGATATCCCCCCTCAATTGCAAAAAAATATGTGCAACTCAAGAGTGTTGTGAAGGATTTTACAAATATTGCCTCCTAGACAATTTTACATCACAAAAAATCGCTCCTCTTGTTACAAGTACTTCAAACACCTAGAATTTGCTATTTATGAAGCCTAAAAGAGGTACAAGCACCCCTTATTGCAAGGTCTTCAAACAAAAAACTTATGCTATTTATGAAGCCTAAAAGAGGAGAAAGAGAAAATGGTGCTTTTTCCCAAGGGACACATGTGTTTTCCCTCTACAAAACTATTTTAGCAATGAGCACTCCTTGTGCTATCTTTGAACCAGAAAAAGAATCAGAATGAGACACTTCACAAGAAATATGGCTTCTATGTTGTGCCTTTGCCATTTTATTTTTGCTTGTTTTGAAACCAACACTGAATGGTGTCATGGTTGTCATTTTTACAATTTGTGCAAAACTATGCTTTCTAGGAAATTTGACCAAAAAAAATTCACCAATTTGTCCTTTCTTATTGCAAGTACTTCAAGCATGATTGCTATTAATGAAGTCTAAAAGAAAAATTTTAATGTTGATGACTTGGAATTTTTTGATTGCCTTTACAAGTTTTATTTCCCTCTTATCAAAATCTATGTTTGAAGGAAGAAAGGAATTATCCCCCCTTAGTGCAAAGGATTGCAACTTTTAAGGTTCCTTATTTTCAAAAAACTTGTTCTTTCTTTTGATTACCCTAAAAGAGTACCAAAATATAATTCACTCAAACAAATATTTAATGGCACCTGCCTTAACACCCTTCAAGAAGGATGAGAATTTTGAGGAAATTAAGCCAAACAAATAAGAGTGAATTAGGGGTTTTGTTGATTTAGGAGAGAATATCAAGTAATTTTGGCTTTAAATCTGTGCAAGGATTTACACAAATTTGTGAAATTTTGGGGTTTAGTGTGTTCTTGATTCTATGACTTATAATTGCAAAAGAAATAATGCAATAATCAAACAAGAATGCCCACAAAATTCTTATCACCTAGGTGTCGGATGCAACCGAAAATGCACCTAATTTGCCAATAAAGGTGTCGAGTAAAATAAAAAATGCACCTTTTTTAAATTTTTGCAAAAAAATGTGTGTTTTGTGTTGTACAAAATGATATTTTTATGTCTCCTACTTTGTTTTCCAATTTTGCAAATGAAGTACATGGTTGTCTTCCCCCTGAATTTTGCAAAATTAACAATTTTGAGCACTCCTTCCAAGACAAGTCGACACACGACCCACATTTGGAAGGCTTCCAGAACTAGTCGACACACGACTTAGTTTTTGATGGACCCAAGGTTACAATTTCTTCTCAAATTTTTGCAAAAAATAATGTGCAATTTTATGTCTTATATCCCCCCTTGAAGAAAACAAATGCACACTTTGCCTTTTCCAATTTTACAAAAAAATTTAGTCTCCTTGTTGTCTAATTTGCAAGAAAGAATCAAATGTCTTTGATTTTGTCCCTCTTTGATTTTGCAAATTGAACAAGTTTGAGAAGATTTTAGGGTTTTCTTATTTGCAATAAAAGTAGGTGCTCTTCTATGTCTTATATTCTCCCTTGGAGAAAAAACAAAAGCTCCTTTAAATTTGTAAATTGCAAAAAAAATATAACCCCTTTTTTTTTTAATTTTAAGTTTATGTGATTTCTCTAATTAATATAAGTAAAATCTATAAATAGTAAAAATTATTTTAGTTTTAAAGGCATTTTGATAAAAAAATAACTTTAAAATAAAATAATATTGAATTACTATTAAATAAATTAAAGCTTAATTAATTAAAAAAATAAACTTGAAAAATAAAAAAATAAGCTTTTTTTAATATTGATTTACCTTGGATTTTCTTGCCGCGGGCTCCTTGTGGCAAAAAAATATTCTTGCCCCGACGGGAGTCGAACTCTCAACCTCTCGTCGGGCAGCGCCATAGCGTTGGCCCCTTCGCCATTCGGGCTAAATTCTGGTTCAAAACGAGCACAAGGAGTGCTCATTGTTAAAACAGTTTTGTAGAGGGGAAACACATGTGTCTCTTGGGCAAAAACACCATATTCTCTTTCTCCTCTTTTAGGATTCATAAATAGCATAAGTTTTTTGTTTGAAGACCTTGCAATAAGGGGTGCTTGTACCTCTTTTAGGCTTCATAAATAGCAAATTCTAGGTGTTTGAAGTACTTGTAACAAGAGGAGCGACTTTTTGTGATGTAAAATTGTCTAGGAGGCAATATTTGTAAAATCCTTCACAACACTCTTGCGTTGCACACATTTTTTTTTGCAATTGAGGGGGGATATCCATTTCTTTTCTTCACTAATTTTTGTAAATAGGGAAGATGACTTATAAGGGTGCATTTTTGGCTTTGACCGACACCTTAGTCACACTTCCTTCAAAAATTAATTACACTATGTTTTGCAACGAGAAGGGGGGAACTTATAAGGGTGCATTTTCGACAATGATCGACACCTTAGCTACCTTATCTTTTGCAAATTCATATTGTAAATGAATGAACCTTGTATAAAGTGATCTATTCTACTACACCTAACGATTGCAGCGGTTGGTTACCCATGCAATTCGGTTGGATGATGTGATTAACATAAGGACATTCGTTGGCATGAAGACATAGTGAGGAATGACCCACTTTTTGCTTAGGAGCAGCCAGAGCACTGTGACAAAGCAAAGAACCAGTAGATCAACATCTTCTCCATTGTATTGGGACAACTATATACTTTACCAAAATATTGTTGTATAGAGAGATATGTATGTATTACCCAAATAATGTAATAAGGGGGGATGTTAGTGTAATATTCCATTACTTCGTATACTTACCAATTACTCCATTAGGTAAAATAAGCTAGTGTATTCCATTACACTACTTAGGATTTATTACTACATTTACTATTTTACTTTCTACCATATAGATATTTACTGTCCTAAATATCTAATGGTAACTAGCCTAAATATCCTAGGGTAGTCAATCCTAAATCTAACTCTCTACCTAACCTAACATGTTTGTTAGCGTGGTTAGTGGGGAATTAGTTAGTTTGTCTATTATTTGTTTTATTTAAACATTGGTATTCATGCTAATGTTTAGTTGATTAATTGATTTTATTTTTTGCTCACTCTCTTGATCACATTGGTATCAGAGCGTGTCGATTGTCAGATCCGATGGAGGATGCACCTGTCTTTGCTGATCGGTCTAAGTCATCGAGGATCGTGTAGGTGTTAGATCCCCTATCCCCTATCAATGTTTATCAGACCTGAGGGCGCTCTTGCCCTCGGGTTTGGGTCTGGTCCCCGCCTGGGAGGGCACTCCTGCCCTCCCGACTATGCGCTGGACCCACGGGGGCAGAACTAGTGGTCACCAGTGATTGGACGACCTCCTGCCCTCATAGATATTTGTCGTCGATGAGCTAGCTTCGGTGGTTGGCCTGTCAGGCCTGACAGGTCAGATAGCAGAATGTTGTCAGAGCTGTCGAGGCCTACATGCCCTTTCTCTCATGGCCGCTCGATGATGTGGGCCTGTAGGCCCTCTCCTGTGGCCTCAGGATTCATGCAGGTCCTAAGGGCCAGTAGGGCCCTCGAAGACCGTGCTAGGTCCAAGTCGGGTGGAATGAACGAAGCTCGTATTAGGCCACCTGGCTATGATGATACCAATGTTAGCAAGAGAGTGAGCAAAAATAACAATCAATTAATCATTAAAAATTACACTAGAAATTATATGATTAAATATATAGACTAACTAACATCATTAGGAAATAGCGCTATCTACCCTCTAACAATAGAGTAGGGAGTTGCGTGATGCTAACCACTAACCTAGGTAGAAAAGTCTAACCAAACCACTAACCTAGGATATTTAGATATTAACCTAGGATAGAAGAATAAATATCTAGATAGTAAAATATAAATGTAAATACTCTTTTACCTAGTGGAGTAAATGGTAAATATCCCAAGTAATGGAATATTACACTAACACATTTACCCTATTAAAATTTATGCAGACATGCCAATTTTTTTAAAACAACTTCATGCAAATCCATAGTAAAACAAATTATGGTTTACCCTATTAAAATTTATGCAAATCTATAAGATTATTTTTTTAAAACAACTTCATATAAATCCATAGTAAAACAAATGAATTTTTATTTTTACCTCGAAAAACGAACCATGGTTTACCCTATTAGAATTTCTGCAAATCTATAAGATAATTTTTTTAATACAACTTCATACAAATCCATAGTAAAAAAAATGAATTTCCAGCCATATAATCCTCCTATCATTTCTCTTTCCTAGCTCGCCTCAGGCCTTTCTCTAGTCCCTATTGACATATATATTTTTTGATAACAAAAAATTTGCTATTGACATATTTTAAAACAACATATTGAAACAAGTATATTCTCTTTTCAAAACTATATATCAAAAAACGAGCCATGGTTTACCTTATTAAAATTCTCTTACACGCTCATGCACTACTTTTACCTCGAAAACCGAGACATGGTTTACCCTATTAAAGTTTATGCAAATGAGCCATGGTTTACCCTATTAAAATTTATGCAAATCTATAAGATAATTTTTTCTAAACAACTTCATACAAATCCATAGTAAAACAAATGAATTTTTATTTTTACCTCGAAAAATGAACCATGGTTTACCCTATTAGAATTTATGCAAATATATAAGATAATTTTTTTTAAAACAACTTCATACAAATCCATAGTAAAGCAAATGAATTTCCAGCCATATAATCTTCCTATCCTTTCTCTTTCCTAGCCTGCCTCAAGCCTTTCTCTAGTCCTTATTGACATATTTTAAAACAACATATTGAAACAAGTATATGCTCTTTTCAAAACTGTAAAAAATATTAGACATTAAATTTTACACAATAGAGTTTTTGCAATAGTACATGATCCAACTATCAAAATAATGTTGATGTAGAACAAACTAGGAGAAAGGAGAGATAAATGGTTGGCTACTTTGCAGGAGTTTGATTTAGAGATTCGTCTAATGAAGCTTGTCAGAGGATAAGGTTTGAAAAAATCTTTAGCTAAAATTGATCCTCAAATTGTATGTCAGTAACACACTACCTAAAGCATCACCACAGATGAATGGTATAGTGATATTGTGTATTTTATTTTGAATGGTAAGTGCTCTGATCACTTTAATGCTACACAAAGAAGAGTCCTTCAATTTAAATGCTCTAATTTTATGATTAAAGATGGTGTGTTATATAGAAGAAATCACAAAGGAATTTTCCTTAGATGTTTGAGTAAGGATGAGGCTATGCAAATTCTCAAGGATTTTCATGGTAAGTATGGGACTGGGCATGGATTAGCTAATGCCATAGTGCACAAGATTTTGAGATCTGGTTACTATTGGCCTCATATTTTCAAATATTCTCATGCCCATGTTCATTCTTGTCATACATGTCATATTGTCATCAATAGAGAATGAAATGCCTCCATGCCTTTACAACCCGTATTTGAGGCTAGACCTTTTGCACAATGGGGTTTAGATTTTTTAGGAGTTATAAACCCAAATTATTCACCTAGCCATAAATACATTTTAATAACCACATATTATTATACTAGATGGACTGAATCCATTCCTACTAAGAACTGTACCTCTGAAGTAGTTATTCAATTTTTAGGACACATTGTCACTAGATTTGGTATGCCATATTCTATTATTTGTGACAATGGTTCTACCTTCACTTCACTTCAATTTGCAAAATGGTCCTATGAAAATAAGGTAAGCATAGAATTTTCTTCAAATTATTATCCACAAGGTAATGGTTTTGTAGAATCCACTAATAAAAACTTATTGTCCATAATTATGAAATTGTAGAGACTAGAATAACAAGTTGAAATATGCTCTGTGGGAAGATATAACTAGATTAAAAGGATCCATAGGCACTTATCATTATAATTTAGTTTATGGTCAAGATCCGAGTTTTTCTTCTAACTTGAAATTATAGATTCTTCAGTTTATGAAAGATTATCTTGAAATTGATGATAAAACAGAGGCAAGATTTACTCACTTAATGAGACTCTATGAAAAGCGGGAGGATGCCCTATAAAATTTTAGTAAGCATCAAGGGATTGTTAAAAGCTGGTTTGATATGAGATCCAAGGTCAAAGCCTTTAGGATTGCTGATTTGGTTTTGTTGTGGGATAAGGCACACGGAAAGTATTAGGTGAGAAATCAATTAGCAATTTCATTGATATGCAAAATAATATATAATACATCAATGCCAACAATAGCATGTATTAAACGGATCTCTAAACCTAACTTAGAAAATATGCTAACAAGGCTAACAATAATATGCGTTCTAATAATATATGCTAACCATATTAGTTAGCATAAAATAATGAAATAACAACTAGATACGCTAACATCCCTCCTATTATATTATTTTAAAATACAAAGGGAGTTGTGAAAAAACTCAAATTTGACACGTGCAAATGCCTTAGTGAAAATATTTGCAACTTTTTCATTGGTGGGAACGTACTGAAGCTAAATTATGTACCTTGGAACTTCGTCTCGAATGAAGTGACATTGTGTGTCAATATATTTGGTTCATTCATAAAACCTTGGATTCTTAACGAGCTTTAAAACACTTTGGTTATCGCAAAATAAGTGAATTGGAGATTTGGATGGAAGACCCATACTTGTCAAGATGCGATATAATCATATTGCCTCACATTGCTTCACGTGCGATGTGATACTCTGTCTCTGTAGATGAAATAGCAACCACCTATTGCTTCTTATTGTGCCAAGAGACAAGACCAGATCCAAGATGAAAAATATATCTTGAAGTTGATTTTTGATCATCATATGATCCGGCATAGTTTGATTTCGTGTATCCTTGCAAGAATAATTGATCATTCTTCTTGTACTCTAGGCCATACTCAATAGTACCATGAACATAGTGAAGAATAGATTTTGCTATTTTCCAATGAGTGACCTTAGACTCATGCATGAATCTTGAAAGATATTTTACAGAAAACACAATATTTGACCTAGTGCTTTTCAGATATATGAGTCTCCTGATTAGTTTGCGATAGAGAGTACCATCTAGAAGAATTTTTTTGGTGTGAATTGTTGAAAAGTAAGCAGCGAAGAAAGCCCAATGATTTTTCGCAGGACTCCCCAAACCGCCAAACTCGTTTCGGCCATATCTCACTCATCCGGACTCGGATTGAGCTAAAATTTTGAGGGTAGATGCCTGAAAAACCCTAGAACGTCTCCACCAATTTTCATATCATTTGGAGCAACACAGATCCTAGCGCATCCCTATGTGTGAACGACATATTTGGCAAGCGGCTATGCGAGGGTTTCATCCGGGTTGAGTGCAAGCAGCTCCAGAGGTTGGTTTTTAGGGCCTTCGGGCCCTAGCGGCCAATATTTTTGTGGTTTATGCTCAATATTTTAGCAGGAAATGTTGCAGGGGATACAATATGGGTTAGAAATTTGTCTTTCAACAGATCATACTGTGAACTTGAGTGACAACGGCTTCCAATTTGCTGCACAAAAGAAAAGTGAAAACCATACCTTTCCACGATGTCTAGGGCAAGGATTAAAGAGATCACGAAACAAGTTTCAAGCAGTTGATCAAAAAATGGCTCATATCTCAAGTGAATCTGGTGCTAAGGTGCACCCACAAAATAATTCTACTGTGAAAACCCCTATCAAGGGTAAGAATTTTGAAGACTCAGTCCCAAAAATGAATTTTAGGGATGCCCTTCATGGTGGACAGCCTCAGCCCAATGCTAATATCAATATTAGGGCTTCCCATAAACCTCTAAGAATGCCTAAGATTGATCCCAGGAAAATGGAGTCGGATGTCTTAAAGCAGCCGATGGAACTCCTATTGTTAAGCTTGATATGGGTAACATTCAGACTGGCATTGAAGATTTGGAAAAAAGAGGACTAATTTGTCGGTTCGTGGGTTTTCGTCCGAGTCTATCTGCTTTCAAAGTCTGGGCTGCAAAAAGCTGGAAAACTAAAGGTGAGTTACAAATCTCTATTTATCCAAATGGTTATTTTCTTGTTTTATTTGCTAATAATGAAGATAGAGAGAAAAATTTTCAAGGGGGTCCTTGGTTTTTGGAAGGGCAGGGCTTTTCATGAAGCCCCAGCATACTAAATTTAAAGCCGAAGAAGAGATGCCTTCTATAGCTCCCGTGTGGGTTAGACTCTTTGGCCTCCCTATTGAATTTTGGAATCCTACTATTTTTTCTTCAATTGGAAACTCTTTAGGAACTTTTATGATGACTCGCTGATTGTACTCAAAATTTTGAACATATTATTTATGCTCGGATTTGTGTTTTAATGGATTTTGACAAACCCCTACCTAAAAAGATCACATTACAATTTGGGGAAGACACTTGGGAGCAAGTAGTGGACTATGAGAACATTCCTTTTCGTTGTAGAATTTGCCATGAATATGGTCATTTGGCCAGTGCTTGCCCAAATAAAATTCCTGATCAAAAGAAAGAAGATATAAACTCCAGCAAGTTTCCAAATACCTAAGAAGAAGAACACTAAGAAAAACCAGTTATGAAGGATCAATCAAAGTCATCTCGCTAATATGTTTGAAATCCTTTCCACAAATGATGTCCCAAGTGAGGAAGAGGAAATAATGGAAACTAAAATCTTAGAAACACAATTTAAATATGAAGGGAAGAACTCAGAGACAAACCAACAAATCAAAGGTTTTCAACAGAAAAAAAAAGGAGAAAATTTACACAAGAAAAACAATATTTCAAATGTCAAAACTTCAAATAATGCAGGTCCCAATATAGACTCCGTTGAACCATCTAGTAAAATTTTGGCTGTGTACGAGCATTCTTCAAGGTTAGAAGCCATCTCAGATTCAATTGGAATAAGTCAAGAAATAGGGAAAAAAATTGAAGATGGATTCTAATCAAAAAGTAGGTCGCAAGACCAATCAATATCATATGGTAAAAGAAGGTGAAAAGCTTGTAGAGGAAGGTAAGATTAATGCCCTTCCCAACTTTTTTAGCCCTGGTATTAATGAAGATCATCACTTGGAATATTAGAGGACTCAAAGGGAGTCTTTCAAAACAAAATGAAATTAGAAGAATGATTCAAGTAAATCATCCACATCTTGTTTTCCTTCAAGAAACAAAGATGTCAATGGAGGATATGGACTTAATTGCCAAGTAAAATTTGGCCAACTGAAAAGTGGTTTCCCTCGCTCCCAAGGGACTTCGGGTGGCATTGCTTGTCTTTGGGATCCAAAAGAGGTAGTTATTCACCATATGGTTGGCAGCTTGGGGTTTGTTGGCTATAGCTATTCAAAGTAGACATTCCAACCAGATTATGCTCTGCATTACTATTTATGCTCCGACTTCTTTGGAGGAAAAAAGAAGACAAGTGGAAGGATATTACTCATATTATCTCTCATTTTCCTAAAGCTTGGATCTTGATCGGAGGAGATTTCAATACCATCCTCTCTCTGGATGAGAAAAGGGGGGAAATAGAAATTTGGACAAAAGCACCGACCTCATGAGCGAATATATTGCAAACCTCCATCTTGTGGATATCCAACCAGATAATGGCCTTATGACTTGGTCTAACAGAAGGCAAGGCTTAGCTTGTATAATGGAGAGATTGGATAGGTTTTTGCTCTCTAAAAATTTCTTAATCCATGGTCACATTCCTAAAGTGAAGACTCTTAATAATGCTGGTTCGGATCATTGGCCAATCATGGTGGAAATGTGGAAAACCAATGTGAGTTTCTCTCCTTTTCATTTTCAATTAATGTGGCTTAGAGACATTTCCTTCAGACCTCATGTGCAACAATGGTGGAAGGAAGGTAAACCTAGGCATGGGACTAAGATGTTCTGTTTTGCCAAAAGACTGCAATACATTAAATCCAAAATCAAGACTTGGAACTGGAAAGAGTTTGGGGATGTTCATAAAAAAAACATGAAGTTATTGCTCATCTTGAAAATTTGAATAAGAAAATCCGTTTAGATGGCCTCACAGAGAAGAGAAGTGCAGATGAAATTAAACTCACAACTCGCTTAGAGGAATGGGAAAAAAGAGAAGAAATCTTATGGAAGCAAAAATCTAGAATTCAATGGCTCAAAGAAGGAGATCGAAACACAAATTTCTTCCACAAATCTCTTCTAGCTCGAAGATCTCACAACTTTATTTCTTCCTTAAAATCAGATTCTGGAGATGTTGTTTATACTTGGGATGGCATGAACTCTATTGTTGTTGATTACTTTTCCAATATTTTTGCCGCTACTCCCCTTGACTCAGCTTCACAATATAATGTTCTTCAAGCAATCCCTTCTCTTATCACTTTCGAGGAGAACTCTATTTTGACCGCTCCTCGTTACTATCAATGAGCTTCAACAAGTAGTTTTTAAAATGTAAAAAGGGAAAACCCCAGGTCCCGATGGTTTTCCTATTGAGTTCTACCAAGAGTTCTGGGATATCCTTCATGTTGATTTATTAGAGGTGGTGGAAGAAGCCAGGAAAGCCAAAGAAATTTTGAAGGTTATCAATAAAACTTATATTACTCTTGTTCCAAAAGCTCAAGAGGTTGATCATATCTCAGCTTTTAGACCTATTGCTTTATGTAATGTTCTTCTCAAAATCATTACTAAAATCATGGCAGTAAAGGTTGAAGCCTCTTTTGCATAAGATTATTTCCCAGTAGCAAGGGGGTTATGTGGAAGGACGTCAAATAGTAGATGAGATAGTTCTTGCTCAGGAAGCCATCCATTCCATGGATATGCAAAATTCTCCTTCCATGTTCATTCGGTTAGACTTATCCAAAGCTTATGACAGAGTGGATTGGCACTTCCTTATCAAAGTTTTGAGGCAATTTGGTTTCTCTAAGGATTGGATGGATTGGATTATGGGATGTATCTCTTCAGTTTCCTACTTAGTTCTTATCAATGGCAGGCCTTCTCAGTCTTTCCCAGCTTCCAGAGGTATTAGGCAAGGTGACCCGCTATCCCCTTATTTATTCATCATTCTTGCTGAATGCTTGGGTAGGACTATAACCAAAAAGAGGGAAAACAAAACCCTTGAGGGAGTTACCATTGCTCATGGAGCTAGACCTATCTCTCATCTTCAATTTGTGGATGACTCTACTCTTTTAGGTAAAGCTACAGTTTAAGGAAGGTTCTAATATTAAGCAAATCATTAGCTATTTTTCTAAGGCTATCAGGCAGCTTGATCAATGAAGACAAATCTAAAGTTATTTTCTTTCACTGCTCCGCTAGACAGAATCCATGGTCTTGGATAAACTAAGATATAAGAAGACCTCTCTTCCAATCACTTATTTAGGTATTCCCATAAATATTCAAAGGCAGAAAAATAAATATTGGAATTGGTTGTTGGACAAAGTCAAGAAGAAAATTGGAAAGTGGACCAACAAGTGGCTTTCTTCTGGGGGTAGAATCACCTTGGTAAAATCAGTCCTTCAAGCTATTCCTATTTATGTTTCTTCCATTTTGAATATCCCAAAGGTTGTTCTTCGAGAATTGGATCAAATCAGTCATCGTTTCCTTTGGAGTGGTACTAAGGAGAAAAGAAAATGGGCCTTGGTGAAATGGGATACTTTATGTCTTCCTAAGAGTGAAGGGGGGTTAGGATTACGGTCTTCAATTAATAACAACAAAGCTTTAGCTGCTAAATTATATTGGAGGATGTTGCATAACCCCAATGCTCTTTGGGCCAATAATCTCCGTGCTAAATATGCTGAGAACAAAAGTCCCGAAGACCTTGTTCGCTATCAACTTCCTACCAAAGGTTCTCCCATTTTAGCAGTTCTTAAGACTCGGTGAGGATTTGATAAAGAAAAAATTATTTTGGATCATTCATAATGGTCAACATGCAAATTTTTGGACAGATTCTTGGGATGGTCACAAGCCTTTGATAACTCGCTTCCCGATTGGAGGCCTTGGATGGAGGAGCTTCACCGAGCTAATTGGATAAAGGTGGCTAATTATCGTCGGTACCATACCGGTAATTCAAAGGTTGGTAGATATTGGATCCCTATTGAGGACTGGCCTATTCAAATCCCAGAAAGGCAAAGACAAGATATCCAAGGCATCCTTCATATGAGATCCCTCTCTTGGTCCCATGAAAAAGATTGTTTTGGATGGAACAACACTACTAAGGGTGAGTATTCAGTTGCTCAAGGTTATTTGACCTTATGCCATAATAATCCCAACCATTCTTCTGACATATTTTCTCGATTGTGGGCTCAAAAGCTCTGGCCTAAGGTGAGGTTCTTTAATTGGCTTTTATTGCATCGTAGGGTGCTTACCGGTGAGCAACTTATGAAGCGTGGTTTTCATGGCCCTTTTAGATGTGAAATGTGTGAAGAGAATGTAGAAAATATCAACCATATTTTTATTGAGTGTACTTTAGCCTCTCGAGCTATGGAGGAGAATGGCCACTTTACTTGGCTTACAAGTGGTCCAATTTTTTTACTTTTGAACAACTTTGGAGGGATTGGCCTAATCAAGAGGGTGTTGATCATTTTATTAGGCAGTTAGTTTGGATGGGTTCTACCATTCTTCTTTGGAATATTTGGAATGAAAGGAACAACCAAATTTTTAATCAAGATAGGAAGGATATTCACTATATTTGGCAAAAGACCATAGCCAACTTAGTTGAATCAGTCCATCATCTCCTTAATCACCCCCAAAACTCCCACCAAAGATGGGATCAAGTGATGCAAAGATTGAAGATTAAACCTTCTAAGGGCAACCAACTTAAAGGGAATGTGAGTATTAGTAAGATGGATAGGAATAGAAATTGGCAACCTCCTCCTAAGGATTTTGGAAAAGTCAATACCGATGGAGCCTCTAGAGGGAACCCCGGAAAAGCCAAGTGTGGGAGGAATTGGTAGACTTTCGGATGGCTCCCCGGTTTTTACTTTTGCTGAGAATTTGGGTATTCTTTCCAATAACCTTGCCGAGGGGTATGGTATCCTCGGAGGCCTTCAGGAGGCTACTAAGGTTGGATGGGAAAAGGTGTTAGTTGAGTCCGACTCTCAACTTATGATTAATCTCTTGAAGAATCCTTCTAAGAATCATAAGGTGGATTGGAGAATAAAAAGAATTATTGAGAAGATTCAGCTTAATCCAGATGGGATTTTTGAAAGTTGATTACAATCATGTGGTCAGAGATCAAAACAAGAGTGTTGATGCTTTAGCTAATTGGGCTTTGGACAAAGGTGATCTTACTTGTTATGGCCACCCTCCTATATGGTGGGCTTCTCAAATTAGGGAAGCTCTTCTTTCTATCATTTCTTTGGATGGCTCCAGTTCTGAAGGTACCTAGTTTCTTCTTGTTTTTTTTTTTTGCTTCTCTTTGGTTCATTCAATTTTTTTTAGTTCCCTAGCTCATTCTATTCTTTATTTTGTTTCCTCTGTTGATTCTTGCCTTAATAGTCTTCTCGGTCTAGATAGGTCATTGTTTTGTTCATTTTTTATTTCTTTTTTTTTTTTTTTTGTTTAGTTTTTTAAGGTGGGTGGGTTTTTTTATTTTGTTTTGTTTTTGTGTTCTTTGTGTTGTTTTTTGTTGTTCTTGTGTTTTTGTTGTTTTGTTTTTTTTTATGTTTTTTGTTATTGTTCTTGTGTTTTTTTCGTTCTTGTTCTTGGGTTTCTCTTTGTTTGTGTTATTTCGTGTTTTTATGTGTGAGTGTTTTCTATGTTTTTTGTTTTTGTTTATTGTCTCGTTGTTGGTTGTTTTTTATTTTTATTTTTATTTTATTTTTTAATTTTTTAGGTTTTGGTTGTGTTTATTTTTCATGTTTTTTTTGGGTTATGTCTTTGTAGTGTTCTCGTTGTTTTTGTCTTGTTTGTGTTTTGTTATGTGGTTCTTGTGTTTTTCTATGTGGTTTGTGTTGTGGTTTCTTTTATCTTATTGTGCGTGTTTGGTTGTGCTTTTGTTTTTGACACACTCAAGGAGCATGTTTTTTATTTTATTTTATTATTTTTGTTGTTATTTACTTATTTTTAAATTGGTTTTGTGTGTTTGTTTGCTCCTTGAGTATGTCAAAGGTGGTAGGCCAGGTCCGAGTCCTGGGCATTTTTGGCGGAATGGATACCCCCGCCTCCTTGGGTCTTACCCGAAAGTGGCATCCCTTTTGGGATGTTTTCCACAAATAAAAAAAAATATAGAGAGTACCATCTAAGTTACGAAAGCCCTGATTCCATCAAAGTTACCATTGGCTTGCAATAAATCATGTGATACTTTTATAATAATGTCTTGGTATACTTTTATGTGGCACCTTGATGTGATGCTTCTTTTGGTTCACTTCCAAGACAAGACAATAGTGGAGAAGTCCAAGATATGTCATCTCAAAATATTTGCACAAGTCACTTTTGACGATAATTATCAATTTTTTTGAGCTACCTGTGATAATCAGATCATCCATGTAGAGTACAAGTAACACTATTTCAAAACCTTATTTCTTGAAATAGAGATTTGTATTTGAAGGACATATCTTAAATTTATGTTCCAATAGATGATCATACATCTTAATATACCAAGCTCGTGGAGCTTGTTTCAAACCATACAAGGACTTGACCAATTTGAAAAAAAAATTCTCTTGGCCTTCCACTTCAAATCCTTTAGGTTGTGACATATAGACCTCCTCTTTGAGATCACCATTCAATAAGGCACTCTTGACATCCATATAATGTACTTTCCACCTGAACTATACTACCATAGTACAAAGAACTCAAATGTTAGTCATCCGAGTAGTAGGTGCAAATGTTTCCTCATAGTCGATGTCTTCTTTTTGTGCATAGCCCTTTGCAACAAGATGGACCTTATGCTTATCAATTGTTCCATCTGCCTTGTACTTTACTTTGTATACCTATTTGTAGCCAATTGCCTTCTTTCCATGCGACAGATCAACAAGCTTCCAAGTCTGATTTTTCTTCAAATACATGTACTTTGCATCCATAGTAGCCTTCCATTGTGGCTCACTAAGGGAATCTTGTACTGTGGTGGGTTTATGATCATCAAGTGAAGATATAAAAACCTTGTCATCATCAACTTCCATATCCTCTGTTTCTCTCTCTGGATCTACAGAAAGCTCCTCAAAGGATTGACAAAGATCATCAACCTTAGTAGTCTTTGCTGTAGCTTTCTCTTGTCAAGCCATAATGTGAGTACGAGGTCTATTCAAAGTCATATATGGTGGTGTGGATATATTCGAGTCTCTGATAATACTTGTATACTACTTAAGAATATTTTTTTGTGGCAAAGAAGGAGACTTCTCAACCTTAGCCTCCTCAAAATTAAGGTATACATTGGATGTATTTTGTGATGTGAAAGCTTCATCAAAAACATCTCTACATATATGAATATTCTTGGTCAAAGGATCAATCAACTGATAATCCTTATAATGCTCATCATAGACAAGAATAACACATTGCAAGGTCTTCTCATCTAGTTTTTTCCTTTTTTATTTTGGTATGTGCATAAAAGCATTACATCCAAAAATGCGTAGATGAGATATGAAGGGTTTTCGACCACTCCATGCTTCCTATAGAGTTATTCCCTTTAGGGCCTTTGTAGGTGCCATATTCAGCAAGTATTTTGTTGTGGTGATAGCTTCTACCTAAAATTGTTGCGCTATATGGGATCCTATTAGCATAAAATGAACCATTTCCATGATGGAACAGTTCCTCTGCTCAATAACTTTATTTTGCTATGGAGTATAAGTAGTAGTGAGTTGTCTCTTGATTCCATGTGCAATCAAATATGAGGAAAATTCCTTAGAGGTGAACTCCCCCCTCGATCTGACCAGAGCGTCATTATAGAAGTCCTTGAATATTCAAAATATTTCTAGAATTGTTGGAAGTAATTGAAAGCTTCTAATTTTATATGATGAAATAAAATCCACATCTTTCATGAGTAGTCATATACAAACAATTGAAAGTAACTCTTACCCCACAACTGTTTGGTATGAAAGGACCGCACTGATTGGTGTGAAGAAACTCCAAAGGTTTCTTTGCTTGTGAAGAGCTCTTTTCAAATAGTACTATGTTTTGCTTCCCTGTTAAGCAATCAAAGCACATTGGCAACATAGAGGAAAGGAAGGGAAGGCCCTTAACCATATCATATTTACTTAGCTAGAACTTAGATGCCCATATATCTTATGCCAAAGTGAAGTTGCCTCCTTTGTAGAAACTTCCATGGAAACATGAGGGATGGAGATAGAATCTAATGCAAACAATTCATGCTTGTATGAAGCTTTTGCAATGTGTTTACTCTTCTTGGTGATAAAGCAATACTTATTTCCATCCTCAACACAAAAATCAATAACCAATCCTTATCCAAAATTTGAGGGACTAACAACAAATTGTTCGTCAATCCTGGAACATATAGGACTATATCAATCTAATATTTTCCATCTGGAAGGGTGATTGAAACTATGCCCTCACCCTAAACCTGGTAGGTCTTATCATTAGAAATAGTTACTTGTTTGCCTACCTTAGCTTCAAATATCTTAAACAACTTATCACCAGTTATGTGTTTACTGGTGCATGAATCATTATACCACATATGATTATTTTGCTTGGAGGTTGTGTTAGTCATGAGCACCTTGTGTGCCCATTCAAAATCCGAGTCTAATTAATTAACAACAACATTTACATTGGGTTCTTTATTCTTATTCTATGGTTTTTTATGGCCCTTGTTCTTAGGTTTTTTATTCTTGTACCAAAACTGATTGGTATCATGGGTATATTTCTCACAAATTTTGCAATATCTCTTCAATTATTGAGGTTGTTTTCCCTTAGAATCCTTGGAAGAAGATCCTCCCTTTTAAAAATTACCTTTCTTCTTAGAACCCTTCTTGTTGGAATAGAGGGTTGTATTAGAAGCTTCATCTTTTTGAAGTTGAATGACCTCCTCATTCTGAAGCATATTGACCAACTCCACAAAGGTAACTTGTCATTGTGACACTTGAAGGGAACATATCAATATTCTATATGAATCAGGTAAATCTCTCAAAATCACTGAAGTAAGGAGCTTATCCTATTCATTTTATCCCATAGAATTCAACTCAGCCATTCTGTAAATAAATAGGTCAACTATCTCTCCATGCCTCGTACTTAAACTGTGAAGTTGATATTAAAGGTGAAGAATGGTGGAATCATTCTTACCCTCATAGATGGTCTTAAGGCCATCCGATGCCTCTTTACCATGTTATGTGTTAGCTATGTGAGGTTGAACTTCATATAAAATGGCAAGCAAGATGATCACTCTTGTCTTACTATCTTTATTGTCAAATACAATCTGATCTGTAGTTGGTGATGTAGGTTGAGTTGTGTCAATTGGTCATTTATGTCTTGTTGTCATGCCAGAAATAACATCCCACAAATATTCCATTTGTAGAATAACCTTCATTTTTTTTCTACTGTGTATAATTGTAACATTTTAGTAAATGAGTGTCTGTCAGATACTTGTGTATATCGACCATAATGAGGGTTTCTTATATCACCAAATGATTCCCATTTCTTTATACCTACCAGGCTTTTATACCAAACCTCTCGAAATACCTGCCCTTACATGAGGGAGACTATAGGTACATGAGAGCAGAATGATAAGTGGTATATAGGTGGTACTAGAAGGAAATCATTTTGTTTATGACGCCTACCATAGAAAGTCTTTCATCATACTATTGAGCAAGGTGCAGCAAACAGTATTGTCATTGTTGTCAACACAGTCAGATAGATCTGGTGATGCAGTGGACAGGAAGTTCAAAAGCTAGTCAGATGCAGAAGACAAGAGTTCAAAGGTTACTCAGAGTATGGACAGTGAGTTTCCAAGAAGACCGAAGTGGACCACTTGCAAAAGATCAAAGAAAAAGACAAGTAAGAAAAGTGTCGCGATATCGCGACATATACAACAGGCAAGAAAAACTGTCGCGATTTCGTGACATGTTGGAAGAGAGAGAAGAAGAAAGAAAAACTGTCACGATATCGCGACATGTTGAGAAGAAAGAAAAACTGTCATGATTTCGCGACATGTTGGAAGAGAGAGAAGAAGAAAGAAAAACTGTCATGATTTCGTGACATGTTGGAAGAAAGAAAAGGAAGAAGAAAAGACAGTGGAAGAAAGAAAAAGTGTCACGATTTTGCGACATGTTGGAAGGAAAAAGAGGAGAAAAAGTGTCGCGATTTCGCGACATATTGCAAGGAAGGTTGTACGGACGAAAAAGTGTCACGATTTCGTGACATATTGCAAGGAAGGTTGTACGGACGAAAAAGTGTCACGATTTCGCGACATATTGCAAGGAAGGTTGTACGGACGAAAAAGTGTCACGATTTCATGACATATTGCAAGGAAAGTACGGATGAAAAAGTGTCACGATTTCCTGACATGTTGAGAAAAAAAGTGTCACGATTTGAAAAAAAAAGGCAGTGATTTCGTGACCATAAGGCAAGAGAAAGAGCTAAGGAGAAAAGTGTCGCGATATCGCGACATGTCGGGTTTTCGACCAAGGCAAGAAAAGCCAAGGAGAAAAGTGTCGCGATATCGGACCATGTCGGGTTTTCGTGACCAAGAGAAAAGAGAAAAGTGTCGCGATATCGTGACATGTCATTTTCGGACTAAAGAAGGAAAAGAGAAAAAGTGTCGTGATTGTGACATGTTTCATTTTCGCAGTCCAAAGTGAAGAGAAAGGAGAGAGAAAAAGGTGTCACGATTTCATGACATGTTTCATTTTCATGGTCCAAAGCAAAGAGAAAGAGGAGAGAGAAAAAGGTGTCGATTTCGTGACATGTTTTTGTGGTCCAAAGCGAAGAGAAAGAGGAGAGAGAAAAAGGTGTCACGATTTCGCGACATGTTTCATTTTCGCGGGCCAAAGCTAAGAGAAAGCGTACGAAAGAAAAAGTGTAGCGATATCGCTACATGTTGTATTCTCGCGGGCCAAAGATAAGAGAAAGCATACGGAGGAAAAAGTGTAGCGATATCGCTACATGTTGTATTCTCACGGGCCAAAGCTAAGAGAAAGCGTACGGAGGTGAAAGTGTCGCGATATCGCGACATGTGTTTTCACGGCAACAACAACAGAAGAGTTACAGGGGCAGTTGAAGCCGACGAAGACCGATGTTAGCCGACAAAGATTAGGGTTTGCAGCCGACGAAGATTAGGGTTTGCAGTCAACTATGATGAGGGTTACAGCCGACTAAGATTAGAGTTTTTCATCATGAAAATGTTGTTATAAAAGCAGGGCTGTTTGGAGAATTGAGTGTTGTCGAAGATATCGTCGAATGCGTGTCGAAGCGTGAAATGTGGCCGTAAGAGCGCAGAAAGCGTAGAAGCGGCGAGATGATGGCGAAGCGTGCAAAGTGAGCAAAGAAGTCGAATCGTGCTAAGTGTGAAAGTCGCAAAGGAAGCAGAGTGCGCAAAAGGGAGAAGACGATCATGAAGCTCGATAGTGAAGCAGCAGATTGTGCGAAGTGATTGCGTAGAGAGAGCAGAGTGAGTAGAGAATGCAAAGGTGAAGTAGACCAGTTAGGGTCTTGTAAAAGCAAAGGTATTTTATCATCAAACTTATAGATTCAAAATTGAAGTCCAGGTTGCAGTCTGGCATCAGGGGTTGGTGCTCCTTCCAGTAGGTGCTGGTAAATCAGGGGTTGTTGCTCCTTTCTATTGGTACAGATAAATCAGGGGTTGGTGCTCCTTCCAGTGGAAGCTGGTAAACTGTTTGTAAAGTTGGTGCTTTGCAAAGGCTGGATTTGGATGGTAGTCCAAGCAATCATTCTTGAGGAGTAGCCAAATTGGTGAACCTCATTAAAATCTTGTGTTGTGTGATGTTCTCTTGTTGTACTTGTTGTATCTATTTATAAGTTTTAATTACTGCTATTTTAAGAGCTATAAATTCATGATTAAAGTACCACACTGATTCACCCCCCCTCTCAGTGCCATTGTAAGACTAACAATTGGTATCAGAGCCAAGTTCCCTTCTAAGGCTAAATCAGTCAGGGTTGATCTTGGATTAGTACACAATGGGTAAGAAGAATAGATCCTCCACCAAAAGGGCATCTCAGTCAGTTTCAGTTCCTGTGGAAGAGAAAATTGAACCAAAAAAGGTTGAAGACTTCTTATCAAACCAAGCACCTTTGTTTGACGAAACAAATTATGCGATCTGGAGAATCAGGATGCAGGCATATCTTTGTGCTTTGGGATATGGCATCTGGGATTCAGTAGTTAGTGGATACACAATACCCATCACTCCTTCAGAAGAGGCTGGCAAAATAAAACTGTTTGAGAATGACTCAAAAGCAAAGAATGCTATCAGGTGCGGATTAGTAGACAGTGAACTGGTAAAGATCATGAGTTGTAAAATGGCAAAAGAAATATGGGACAATCTGAGGAGTATTCATGAAGGTGACAATGAGAACATAGAGGATGACTCTAAAAAGGAAACAGGTGAAGGTCTTTTCATGACACTCGAAGAAGAAACAGAAAAAGAACAAGAATGTGATGAAGAAGAAATTGATGCAGAAATAAATTTGAAAGAGGAACTAATTGCAGCTCTGGATGAATTGAAGATAGAAAGAAAAAGGAATAAGGAGATCTCAAGAAAGCTTGAGGATGCAAATGAAATAATAACTAGTTTGAAAATACAGGTAGAAGAATTCAAAAGGATTGAAGAAACTCTCAGGTCACAGATAAGTGAGAAAGTGATTGGCTGCTGCAAACAAGAGGAAGAGATTGTTTTATTGAAGAAACAACTAGAAGAGGCCAATACAAATCTCAAATTCGAGAAGAGCACAGAGTTGCTAGATAAAATGATAAGCCAACAAAGAAGCTCCACGGATAAGCGTGGTCTTGGATATGAAGGTGAACAACCTTCATCTTCCAACTCTGCAGAGAAGAAGAAGTTCACTGTTGAAGGATCGAAGCAAGAAAAGTTTGAAGCTGAATCTTCAAAAGGAAGAAAATATCAAAGGAGATCTACAACAAAGCAACCACAACAAAAGAGGTTCTATCACTCTCACTCTATTCATAATAATACTTTTAAAGGCTATTGTTTCAGATGCAACCAGTATGGTCACAAGGCAATTTATTGTGGATTGAATAATAAATCAAAGAGTTATGTTGGGAGAAATACATCTACGTTTCTGAGTGAACACTATGTACAATGTTTTCAATGTAATGGTCATGGGCACATAGCAAGGTTTTGTCCAAGCACTTTTGTATCTAATCTAAGGCAGAACAGTAGATTTCATCAGACGCAAAGAACGCAACACAGACAGGGAATAAATCATGTACATATAAGAAAGGAAAATAATCATTCATCAAGGATGCACAAGAGACAACCACACAAGAGAGATGTTCGAGTTCACGAAAAGGTGCAAAACAGGGATGCAGTTGAAAAATCCAAGCCCGAGTTCAAGAAAGTTTGGAGAAAGATAGAAGAAAGGAAATCGTGTCTCCTTGGACTGAAGGAGACTACTCCTCTATTGCACTAAGCAACTCCAGGTAGCACATCCTCAGGGGGAGCAATCTTAAAGTTTTATTTTAATGCTCCTATGTATTTGTTTGGGTTTCTGAGGATGAAAGGCAAGTAGTTAGGGGGAGTTGTCGTATAGTTGTCGAAGTGTGTTTTCAGTTCATGTAGTTGTTTGTGGAAGTGTCGTGAAGGGTGGTGATTAAATTGAGAGTTCTCATTATTGGTAGTATTGCTATATGTCATTGTTGTACTGATGATGGTTCTCACTGCCACTGTCCAAAGTTAAGGATTATAACAGTTCAGATAATTTGGTTAGTGAAAGAATGTTGCTCTAGCCGTATATATGTGTTTCGTTAAAAGCAGTGGGTACTTGAACTACACATTGATGTGAAGATTGTTAGATCTTTATGACGTTGTGGTGAAAAATATTGAAGTCTGATCTCTGACTCATGTTTAGCTCATCAAGATGAGCAACATTGCTTTGTGAATCATACCTATCCGAGGTCCAGAAGTATGAGTTTGAGTAAGGTGCACTATAGTTGGCCGTGAAGTGTTTAACAAAATATTGTCTCCTGATTCGAACAGTTGAAAGTAAGGTGTGACCAGCGGTGACTGTAGAAAACATAGACCAAGTTGAAAATATAAAAAAGGATTTGGTTGTGTTATGGTACAGTGTTTGATGCTTGCACAGAGTTGGTAGTAAAATTGCAGTGTTGGTACAGTGTTGGACAAAAGTTGGTACAAGTGTGAGTCACTTGTCAATTTTGTTGACAGATGTGAAATCAGCATTTTTGAATGGGAAGCTTGAAGAAGATGTTTATATTAAGCAACCAGATGGTTTCCAGCTTGGTGATGATCCCAACTTGGTTTGGAAGTTGAAGATATATGGCTTGAAACAGGCACCTCGAGCATGTTATGCAAGGCTAGACAAACTATCTCACTCAACAAAGGTTTAAGAAAGGGTGCAAGTTGAGCAAGAATGACAAATCTCCACCTATTGATCAAATCATGTACAGATCTATGATTGGAAGCTTACTGTACCTGACACCTGTTAGACAATATTTTTGCAGGCAGTATGCATGACAGCACGATTTCAGGTTAATCTCAAGGAGACTCATGTGACAACATTATGGTGGTTGATTTTTGAAATATCATTGAAGGGAAAATGATTGTTTGTGGTTTCCTTTTTTGAAAGTGGTTGGTTGAATGCATCAAGGTTTTCTGAATTGAGAGTTGTGTTTAAACCTTGTGTTATAAGCATAGTGGTTTAAGCCCATTGGTTGTGAAAGAACTTGAGTTAGAAAAGAACATGAGTATCATTGTTATATGATATTTGTGGTTGAGCATTGTTGGAATTATTTGAGTTGGTTGATACATACTTGGACTAGGGTTGTGTGAGAGAGAGTTGTCCCTTGTGATGATTGGTTGAGGTGATTTGATTGAGCCTAGTCAAGTTATGTGTGAAGTGATTTTTATAGTTCTATGAAGTGGATTTGATTTGAGATCGCCATTCATTGTTGAGTTCATTTTAAGTACTACTTGAGCATGATTGATTGAGCCTTTGAGAAGGCCTTTGGGAAATATTTGAGGACAATGCTGGGACAGATTTCTAGAGCAGATTTGGGCAAGTTCTTGATAAGATTGCTAGAGGAACATTGGACAAGTTCTATGTGAGCTTGTTAAGCAGATTCTGTGTGAGCCTATTGAGCAGGATCTTAGTGAGCCTATTGACTGAGCATTGGAGGTGATAGAGTATAGAGTATAGAGTCTCAATGGATAGAAATCTGGCAGCCAACACAGTTGAAGATAGATCTAAGTTAGGATTCTTCAAGTGAAGAAGAGGTCCACCAGTCAGTGCAGCAGAGAGACAAAGTCTTCTATAATATTACAAGGGTACTATGGAGTATGGGTTATGGTATCCTAAAGATGCAGATTGGGCAGGATGTGTAGATGACAGGAAGATTACCAGTGGAGGTGCATTCTATCTTGGAGACAGTTTGGTCGCGTAGAACAGTAAGAAACAAGAGTCAGTTTCCTTATCCACAACAGAGGCAGAATATATTGCAGCGACAACGTGTTGTACGTAGGAGAAAGTTGTAGAAAGTGAGGTTAAGTTGGATTTTCATTCCAACAATAGATTGTGGAGTGGTCACGTTTCCCAAGAATTGACTAGCTACAGGGATCACATTCTCAGGGGGAGCATTTAAGTATTTGTTTATCTTTTTGCTCATGTTCATGATTTTTGCTAAATATAATAAATTTTGGCTGAGAATGTTGTGCATGGACTCAGGGGGAGTCTGTAGTAGCCCTTTGGTATTATTGTCAAAGGGGGAGAAGAATTACAAGAAAATTGCACATGTGTTGCCAACAATTCCAAAGGGGGAGATTGTTGAGCAAGGTGCAACAAACAGTATTGTCATTGTTGTCAACACAGTCAGACAGATCTGTTGATGCAGTGGACAGGAAGTTCAAAAGCTAGTCAGATGCAGAAGACAAGAGTTCAAAGGTTACTCAGAGTATGGACAGTGAGTTTCCAAGAAGACCGAAGTGGACCACTTGCAAAAGATCAAAGAAAAAGACAAGTAAGAAAAGTGTCGCGATATCGCGACATATTCAGCAGGCAAGAAAAACTGTCGCGATTTCGTGACATGTTGGAAGAGAGAGAAGAAGAAAGAAAAACTATCGCGATATCGTGACATGTTGAGAAGAAAGAAAAACTATCATGATTTCGTGACATGTTGGAAGAGAGAGAAGAAGAAAGAAAAACTGTCGCGATTTCATGACATGTTGGAAGAGAGAAAAGAAGAAGAAGAGAAAAGAAGAGAAAAAGAAAATGTCACGATTTCGTGACATGTTGGAAGAGAGAAAGGCAAGTAGAAAAAGTGTCGCGATTTCATGACATATTGCAAGGAAGGTTGTACGGACGAAAAAGTGTCACGATTTCATGACATATTGCAAGGAAGGTTGTACGGATGAAAAGTGTCACGATTTCATGACATATTGCAAGGAAGGTTGTACGAAGAAAAAGTGTCATGATTTCACGACATATTGCAGGAGAGAGAAAGAAAAAGGTCCGAAAGAAAAAAAAGTGTCACGATTTTCACGACTATGAGAAAGAGTCAGGAGAAAAGTGTCACGATATCGTGACATGTTGACCCGAAGGGAAGAAAAGTGCTAAGGAGAAAAAGTGTCACGATATCGTGACATGTCGGGTTTTCGCGAAAGGCAAGAAGAAGCGCTAAGGAGAAAAAGTGTCGCGATATCATGACATGTCGTTTTCACGACCCAAGGCAAGAGAAAGGCTAAGGAGAAAAAGTGTCACGATATCACGACATGTCGCTTTTCGCGACCCAATGAGAAGAAAAGCGCCAAGGAGAAAAAGTGTCACGATTTCATGACATGTTTCATTTTCACGGTCCAAAGCGAAGAGAAAGAGGAGAGAGAAAAAGTGTCACGATTTCACGACATGTTTCATTTTCACGGTCCAAAGCGAAGAGAAAGAGGAGAGAGAAAAAGGTGTCACGATTTCATGACATGTTTCATTTTCTATCCAAAGCGAAGAGAAAGAGGAGAGAGAAAAAGTGTCGCGATTTCGCGACATGTTTCATTTTCGCGGGCCAAAGCTAAGAGAAAGCGTACGGAGAGAAAAAGTGTAGCGATATCGCTACATGTTGTATTCTCGCGGGCCAAAGATAAGAGAAAGCATACGGAGGAAAAAGTGTAGCGATATCGCTACATGTTGTATTCTCACGGGCCAAAGCTAAGAGAAAGCGTACGGAGGTGAAAGTGTCACGATATCGCGACATGTGTTTTCGTGGCAACAACAACAGAAGAGTTACAGGGGCAGTTGAAGCCGACGAAGACCGATGTTAGCCGATGAAGATTAGGGTTTGCAACCGATGAAGATTAGGGTTTGCAATCGACTATGATGAGGGTTACAGTCGACTAAGATTAGAGTTTTTCATCATGAAAATGTTGTTATAAAAGCAGGGCTATTTGGAGAATTGAGTGTTGTCGTAGATATCGTCGAATGCGTGTCGAAGTGTGAAATGTGGCCGTAAGAGCGTAGAAAGCGCAGAAGCGGCGAGATGATGGCGAAGTGCGCAAAGTGAGCAAAGAAGTCGAGTCGTGCTAAGTGTGAAATTCACAAAGGAAGCAGAGTGCGCAAAAGGGAGAAGACGATCATGAAGCTCGATAGTGAAGCAGCAGATTGTGCGAAGTGATTGTGCAGAGAGAGCAGAGTGAGCAGAGAATGCAAAGGTGAAGCAGACCAGTTAGGGTCTTGTAAAAGCAAAGGTATTTTATCATCAAACTTATAGATTCAAAATTGAAGTCCAGGTTGCAGTCTGGCATCAGGGGTTGGTGCTCCTTCCAGTAGGTGCTGGTAAATCAGGGGTTGTTGCTCCTTTCTGTTGGTACAGATAAATCAGGGGTTGATGCTCCTTCTAGTGGAAGTTGGTAAACTATTTGTAAAGTTGGTGCTTTGCAAAGGCTGGATTTGGATGGTAGTCCAAGCAGTCATTCTTGAGGAGTAGCCAAATTGGTGAACCTCATTAAAATCTTGTGTTGTGTGATGTTCTCTTGTTGTACTTGTTGTATCTATTTATAAGTTTTAATTACTACTATTTTAAGAGCTATAAATTCATGATTAAAGTACCACACTGATTCACCCCCCCTCTCAGTGCCATTGTAAGACTAACACATACATGGGACATAACTTTCTCTAAACAGTTTGGATAAACACTTTGTAAAAATTTAAGTCTAACAACAATAATGATTAGGGTAGTGAATGAAGTGAAAAAATAACAAAATGGTAAATTTATATCTCCATGATGATTTATAGAGAACAAGCTCAAACTTCATTGTTGTAGCAATGTTAGGCGATAGATATAGTAGCCCAAAGCATGAAAAATTTACCTGTAAGTGTGGGTCAAAGGTATTGTGTATATCGAACACTGTTGTGCAAATAAATTGCATGAATGGGTTTAATTTTTGGGGACTTATTATGCTTGATTTTTAAACTTTATCATGTAGTGCAAAAACAATAATGGAAATGTAAATGCAACATACAACAAAAAGTGGTGGTGAAATTGGTTCTAGGGTTTCTGGAGCTAGGGAAAAACTAGGGCATTAGTTGGGTAGCCGAAGAGATTTATGGTTACTGTGGATTTGAAGACAAGATTGCTGCCCTAGGAGGGTCCAATGGGGACACCTATGGATCCTCTTATAGGGAGACATAGTTCTTTTGAAATTTTTTTAAAGGATAAATCTCCATAAAATACTGAAGAAGCACAAAAACTGCATTAAAAATGCTCTTTACGGCTGCTAGAAATAGATCAACATCTCAACGAGTTAATGGATGCTTGCCACAGTCAGAATCAAGGCCAAATATTATCATTGAGCAAAGGATGGTTGAAGAAACAGTTTTATATAGAGCCAATCATGATTTGATCTCAGAATTCATGGGTATTCGCCCTACCTCGAATTTTTTGCATTCCCGGGTCCGGCAAACCGGGAGCCTCTTGGTGAGTATTCTTTATGGTTTATTAGCAATGGATATTTTATTGTTAGTTTTTCTTCATTGGTCGATAGAAATAGGGCTTTCGAATCAGAAAAGAGGAATCATGGTTCGACAAGATTATTTGTTCAACCCTGGAGAGTGGGATTTGATCCTCGAATTGAACCCACTGTTGTCCTGGTTTGGATCCGTTTGTATGCACTTCCAATGGATTTTTGGAGTGAGCAGGTATTGGAAATTATCGGTAATTCCCTTGGAATACATTTGGGTGTTTCCAAAGACACAATAGAAGGAAAAACAGTTGTTTATGCAATATTATGTGTGGAATGGATCTTAGCTAGCCTCTACCGGCAGATGTGGAACTTGAACTTGCAGGACTATCTTGGATTAAACAGCTAGATTATGAGGCATTGCCCTTCAGATGCAGAGTTTGCCACAAATATGGGCATTTGGACTGATCTTGCCCAAATAATATGAACACAAAAATGGAAGCTCCTCTAGGAATGTCAAATCTTCCTAAGGAGGGTAAGTCAACAATAAACAAAGAACCAACCAATATTTCTCAGGGTAAAGAAGCACAGAGAGATGGTTTTCAGAAACCCAAAAGAAGGAGAAGGCAAAAGAAAAAATATGGTAAAGAGAAAAGCCAACTCAAGCCCTCCAATAGGTATGAGATATTTAAGACACTAATGGACCAAGAAGAACAATTCATGGAAGGAGTGGATGGGAATAATGAAAATAATAACATCCATGTTCAAGCTCCTCTTTCATCTCCCCCGTCATAGAGTAGGTAATTGAGTATAGTGAGTTACCACAGTCAGAGAGTGTAGGGGCATTGATAGTGCATAACCAAGAGCAGCCAATAATTAAGGATGTCAGCATGGGAACAGCAGAAAAAAATAGATAAAGGCCAACTTTAGGGATAACTCAGGTGGAAAAGAGAAAAAAAATAGCAACTCTTAAGGAGTGGGTAGAAAATCAAATAAGGAATTGATAGCAGTTCAAGGAGACAAATTGATCACTGGAGGATCAGTGAGGCCAATAGATTCGTACTGCTCTCAAGGTAACCAATTATTAGACAATCATGGAATGTTAGGGGTTTAAACAGTAGAACCCATAAATCTGTTGTTCGAAGACTCTTAGAAAAATATAAAATAGATTTTTTGCTTATCTAGGAGACAAAAATGTCGTTAGATCTTATGTGTAAAATATTTAACAGAATTTGGAGGGGTGCTGGTCATATGGAAGTGGCTGCCCAAGGTGCCTCGGGGGGGATAGTTACTCTTTGGAACTCTCTTGAATGGACTGCAATAGAACATATAGCTTGAAGTGGTGTTCTCACATCACATTTTAGAAATAATGTCACAGCTGAACATGTTTTAATCACAAATTTTTATGGGGCTCAAAACCTAGATGGTCAGATGCATCAATGGAAAGATGTGCATAACGTGAGAGTCTCAAGGGAAGATTTATACTGGATTATTTCTAGGGATTTTAATGCTAAATTATCCTTTAGAGATCAGGAAGGGGGAACCCCAATTTTGGACCCAGGGGAACGACTTATGATTGCCTAAGTCTAGGCATTACACTTGGTGGATATTAAATGCCCTGGAACCAAATACTTGGACTAATAAGAGGAGGGAGCCACATAGCAGGAAGGTGAAGTTAGACCATTTTTTGGTTTCAGAGGAGGCATTTGTAAAATGGAATATAAAATTTTAGAATTTGGAGGGTCCAATTTCAGATCACTTTCCCATTTTTTTGGAAGGAGGGATCAAGACAGTGTAGCATCACAAACCTTTTAAATTTGAAAACTTTTGGTTACAAAAAGAGGAACTTCGAAAGAAAATTCCACAGTGGTTGGAAGAAGGTCGCCCAGCATATGGGACAACAATGTTTAGATTCCACAAACAACTTCATTATGTCAAAGATCAACTAAAACAATGGAGGCAAGCTAACAAGATAGAATTCCAGGTCCAAAGAGCACAATTGGTGGCCAGATGGGATGAGGTTCAAAAACACTTTAGGGAAGGAACAATTACAGAGCAGCTCAAAGAAGAGGATGATGCATTGCATAAAGTGGCTGAGGACATTGACAACCAAGAGGAGACATACTGGAAATAGAGAGAAAGAACCACTTGGTTATTAGAAGGTTATAAAAATACCAAAATTTTCCATTGGACTGCTTGTGCTAGGAGATAGATGAACAACATGGAAGCTCTTCAAGATGAGAACGAACACTCCTTTGATACTCTTCCAGGTATGCATTTCCATTCAATGGATTATTTTTCTAAACTATTTAAGGAAAGTATGGTGCAAGATGAAGAGGCTCAAAAAGATGTTATTGTTGTCATACCATTTGTTATCTCTGAAGAAGAAAATCAGACCCTACTTAAACCCATTGATAGAGAGGAACTAAAGAATGTAGTCTTTGGAATGAGCATCGAAAAAAATCCAGGTCCAGATGGCTTTCCAATTGAGTTTTTTAGGCATTTTGGGAGAACTTGGAGGAGGATGTAATGGCTATTATAGAGGAGTCCAAAGGTAGTAAAATAATACTTAAAGCATTAAATCATACTTTCATTACCTTAATTCCAAAAGGGGATGAGGGGGTACATATTTCAAATTATAGACCTATTACCTTATGCAATTTCATATATAAAATAATCACAAAGGTAATGGCTAAGTGGCTAAAACCTCTTCTACATAACATTATCTCCTCAAAGCAAGGGGGTTTTGTAGAGGGTAGGCAGATCTTGGATGGTGTGGTTCTAGCTTAGGAGGAAATCCATTCAATGCAAATATCTGGTAATAGAGGAATTTTCATAAAATTAGATATGTCAAAGGCTTATGATAGGGTGGAGTGGAGATTCTTGTCAAAGATGATGGCAGCCTTTGGTTTCTCTTAGGATTGGATAGAATGGGTCATGAGTTGTGTTTCTACTCCGACATACTCAGTGTTAATCAAGGGTCTTCCCTCGCAACCATTTGGAGCTACTCGAAGCCTTTGTCAAGGAGATCCTTTCTCTCCCTATATTTTTCTCATATTTGCTGAAGGATTGGGTAGACTTATCTTGAGGAGAAGACAACACGGTTTGCTAATAGGTATCAAGGTGGGTGAGGAAGTTTTGACTCACCTATAGTTTGTGGATGACATAGGATTGGTGGGAATGGCTAGCTTCAGGGAAGCAATAATGATTAGAGATACACTTAATGTCTACCTTAGGGCTACAAACCAAGTCATCAATGATAAAAAATCCAAAGTGGTCTTTTTCAATCTTGATCAAAGGCTTCAGGACAGAGTTGTAGAGATCTTGGTATTCACAAGGACTTATCTCCTAGTGGTATACTTGGGGGTCCCTTTGCATTTTAAAAAACTAAAAATAGATATTTGGAGGAATATTTTGGATTGTATCAGGTATAGAATTAATCATTGGTCTCACAAATGGTTAAGCTATGGTGGTAGATTAACTTTTTTACAGTCAGTCATTCAGGCCATGCCAATTTATAAATTTTCTATCCTTGCTGCACCACATACTATATGGAAAGAGTTGGACAAGATGGCTAGAAAATTTTTATGGGAAGAAGTAAAAGGAGAGAGGAAATTGGCCTTAGTAGGTTGGGACAAAGTAAGCCAGCCCAAGGTAAAAGGAGGTTTGGGGCTGAGAAGATAAAAGTTAAATAATAAAACTTTGGCTGGAAAGCTTTACTGGAGGTGGATTTCCCAACCAACTTCTTTATTCAGTAGAATCTTAACTAGTAAATATTTGGGACATGTAAACCCAAATGAGGTGGTTCATTTCCCTTTTGATGCTAATGGATCCTTAGTGTGGCAGGCTCTCAAGTTAGGATCTCAGGTAGTAAAATATAGATTATTTTGGAAAGTTGGGAGAGGGGAGAAGGCACGATTTTGGACAGATTCATGGGATCAATACCCACCTATCATTGTTGAATTTCCTGAATTGTAACCAATAAAAACAACCATAGAAACCAAGGGATGGGTCCAAATTGAAATTTATTTCAACACTAGTCAGCTGGAGGATTATAAGTTTAAGCAGTTTAAGAAGTTGGATGAGTGGCCAATTTCAATCCCTCCGGATTTGACACCCATCTTGACTAAAATCTTGGCAGAAATATTTCTCAAAGGTAGAGACGAGGAGGATGAATTATCTTGGGGCTATGGGAGCCTTGGTTTCTACACAATGAAGGACGGATATGATAAGATACTTCCAGAGCCTCCTCCTCATACATATCAGGTTGAGGATTGGAGAAATATTTGGTAGTCCAAGGGTTGGCCGAAAGTAAAAAAAATTTCCTGGAAGTTCATGCATAATGGAATTCTTACTTTTGATAAACTCAGATGTAAGGGAATCATCGGTCCATATCAATGTGTTTTATGATTCAAGAGCGAGGAAACAGCTGATCACTTGATGTTTGAGTGCCCATTCACGCGCCATATTTGGGAGAGATGGTTTTTATATTATAAAATTCAAGTTAATGGTGATTTGAATCGGATTAATATTTGGGAAATATGGAAGAGGGGTAGATTTAAATCTAAAGCTCTTTGTATTGGTTGGGAGCTTGGATTAAAATTTATCTAGTGGCAAGTGTGGTTGGAGAGAAATGCTAGAATTTTTAGAGAAACTTTTTCTTCTTTAGATGGAGTTTGGCAGGTCATTTGGAGAAAAGTCATAGAAATGGTGGCAATCTATGCTAAAGAGGAAACTCAGGTCATTATTGGGGCAATGGAAAAGGAAGTTGAAGTGCAATATGGATAAGACAGATCTAGTTGGAAACCACCCCCAGAAGGTTGGATTAAAATTAATATGGATGGAGCTACAAAAGGCAATTTGGGTAGAGCTGGAATTGGAGTGGTTTGTCGGAATCATGTTGGAACAGTGCTCTATTGGGAATTGCAAGGCTTGGGAAGAGCCACAAATAATGAAGCAGAAGCCTTAGCTATCAAATATGCTTCTATTTGGGTAGTAAAACAAGGCCACAGGAGGATAATACTAGAATCGGATTCTCAAATAATGGTTGGAGCTCTAGATTGCATGAGGAACTTTGCTTTGAAAACATGGAGGTTGAGGATTCTTGTCACTCAAATTAAGGAATTATGGACGGAATTAGATGATGTGATTCTAGTTTATGTGAGTAGAGATCTAAATAAAGTGGCAGACTTCCTGGCTAAGATGGGTGCTGAGAAGGAGGTTGGGATTCAGTGGCATAGTGACATGGCTGTTGAGGATGAGGTGATTAGGCAGGGTGTTGAAAGGTCCTTGAACCTTGTACAAAGTAGTCGTGGGCCTCCGAAGAGGGACACAAAGGGGAATAACTGTGGTAGCAGATCGAGACAGCCTGAAGACAGCAGGGGCCACATAAGGTAAAGGCTCCCAAAGTAATCCACTAGAAGAACTAACATTTTTTTTGCATTTTTTCCAAGAAGACCGAAGAGGCCCATGAGCTAAAGATCAAAGAAAAATTAAAACACCACAAGGAGGAAAGTGTCGCAAAATCATGACATGTTGCAACGTCACCGCCATAAGAGAAGTGTCATGATATCATGACATGTTGCACCATCGCGGCCAAAGGAGGAAAGGTGTCACAATATCGTGACATGTTGCATCATCGAGGCCAAAGGAGAAAATGTGTCGTGATATCGTGACATGTTGCATCGTCGCGGCCAAAGGAGAAAAAGTGTCACGATATCGTGACATGTTGCATCGTCACGGCCAAAAGAGAAAAAGTGTTGCGATATCACGACATGTTGCACCATCACGGCCAAAGGAGGAAAAGGTGTCGTGATATCACGGCATGTTGCAACGTCATGGCCAAAGGAGAAAAAGTGTCACAATTTCGTGACATGTTGCATTGCCGCGGCCAATGGAGGAAAAAGTGTCATGATATCGCGACATGTTGCATCGTCGCGGCCAAAGAGAAAAAGTGTCACGATATCACGACATGTTGCATCAAAGCGACCAAAAGAGAAAAAGTGTCACGATATCGCGACATGTTGCATCATCATGGCCAAAGGAGGAAAAAGTGTCACGATATCGCAACATGTTGCAACGTCTCGGCCAAAAGAGGAAAAAGTGTCGCGATATTGCGACATGTTGCATTTTCACGGCCAAAGGAGAAAAGTGTCACGATATCGCAACATGTTGCATTTTTGTGACCAAGGAGAAGAAGGAAAAAGTGTCACGATATCGTGACAAGTTGCATCAATAGACCAAACCGATCCCCCTGGCAACATCTCACATTGTGCAAACATTGAAACTTGTAGGATCATGCCTTAGGCCAATGGGGAAGGAGTCTCTCCATGCTTGAATCTCAGATTCGTCGACTCCCCTATTAACTAGGTATTGGTTTAAGAGATTTGGCTCCAATGCAAATCTTCTTTTACTGTTGTAAACTTGTGTTCTCTCTGACTAAGGCTGGGAAAAGTCTCATCCCAAATTGTAAATGATCTTTGTTTTAATACAAGTTTTTTCAAATTATTAAAAAAAAACATACAACAAAAAGTGTCCACAAAAAAATGAAAATTTAGGTTTCTATTTCCATTGAAAATGCACCTAATTACAATTCCAAATTTTTTTTCAAAATGAAATTTCACTCTCTATTTCCCCCCCTTTTCGTCCTGCTTGAGAAATTTGCAATAAATTGACATAAAACAAATGTGC
Source organism: Wollemia nobilis (assembly GCA_028583015.1). NCBI lineage: Eukaryota > Viridiplantae > Streptophyta > Pinopsida > Araucariales > Araucariaceae > Wollemia > Wollemia nobilis. Next base: position 2,876,628 of record JAQPPZ010003098.1, read on the forward strand.
CCCCCTAGTTTTGCAAATGATAGGATGAAATGGTTTTGTTCTTCAAAGGTATTTAAACTTGGTTTTAAAAGCAAATAATAATTTTAATGTAAAATTTTTTAACAAAAAAATATTAAATTTCTTAATTGATTGAAAAAAATAACAAAAATAATTAAGAAATGAAATATTTAATTGAAAAAATTAAACATTAAAAAATAAATTGCAAATTAAAAAAAAATACCTTTGTAATCGATGGATTTTGAACCCTTGACCTGCCCGATCGCAAGCACCTGAGCACTCGACCTACAACTAGCTAGCTATCTGCTTCGATGTGTAGTAAATGAGAATTACTCTCCTTTATAGCATCACCGACTCTCCTCCATCCAGTCGTTGTGTGGCCACTAATTGTCCTTGGAGCTACGCAACTAAACTACGTTGGACATTATCTCAAAGACTTTACAGCCGCTTCACTATATCTAGGTGAAGAACCATCACACTTTCGCTAATCCAGCCTGAGTGCACAAATGGGTTATAGATTGATGAATGTTTTCTATAATTTGTGAGTGCTCAAACCGTAAAAAAACCTAGCTGGATCTACCAAAATTTAATGCGATCAAGCTATGGAAGGGCAGATCATTGTCCACATTCTTAGAATACGTCTTCGAACATCAGCACCAAAACATAATTCTTCATAGGATTTGGACGACACACGAACTTGTTTCAAGAAATTCAATCTGAGGACTCATTTAGAAATAAAAAACACTTGTGATGTCTGCAAGAAATACTAGAACCTGTGACATACGCTCAAAGGAATAACATGATCTATGATGAGCATCATTGTACAACAATAAAAATATCATAGAAATGAAAAAAATCAAGGAAATGATAACAATAGATTTAGCTACTTTTAGATGTTGCAAAACCATGTGATCCCATCGAAAATATGTGATAGCAATATAAAACAATAATATATTTGTGTAGTAGGATATTAATCCTATATGCACAATACGGTGGTCTAAAAATGATATAAAATAAAACTTTCATGAATTGGTTAGTGACCATCGCATGGTTGTCAACCAACCTATAGCCTGTGTTTTTGTTTGGCAATTTGTGGTTTGTCGTATCTGAGGTGGAAAATTGCATTAGTCCATCCCAAGTTTTGTTGTTACCATGTTACATTCCCCACCGACCAACCTATAGCCTGTGTTTTTGTTTGGTAGTTTGTGGTTTGCCCTATCTGAGGTGGAAAATTGCATCAGTCCATCCCAAGTTTTGTTGTTACCACGTTACATTCCCCACCAACCAACCTTGACCACCTCACAAATATATCCATATGGTAGTGACCAATATCTAGATCCATCTAGGCTTAGGTTTTAGCCTAGTCGTTGTTTTTTAAACCTCCATGTAGACATAGCTCGATCCTCCACATAGACGTTGATGTAGTCCATCTAGTCAGCCACGTGATAGGCTAGTCACTATCGCCTAGCCTATATTAGGTACAGCGCTACTATGGTAAGTCTATATGCAATCCACGGAATAGCACTAATGGGTAGCTTACGTTCATGTATTAGAACTAAGAGGTAGTTTAGGCTTGTAAGAAATCTCATAATGAAATCATAGGATCAGAGGTCCTCACACCAATCGGAGCAAGGGCAATTTCGCTCTGATACCATATTAGGAAATAAATCAATTAGTAATTTCATTGATATGCAAAATAATATATAATAAATCAATGCCAACAGTAGCCCGTATTAAACGAATCTCTAAACCTAACTAGTAAATACGCTAACAAGGCTAACAATAAGATGCATTCTAATGATATATTCTAACCATATTAGTTAGCACAAAATAATGAAATAACAACTACATACGCTAACAAAAAGAAGGGTGACCATGATAAATTTGACAATCTTTGGTTAGGTCACTACCAAATTTCTCAGATTCTTGGAGAAAAGGCTTTTAGATTGTAGAATCTAAGTGGAGAGAACATTTCTTTGTCTATCAATGGGCTATTATTAAAGCATTATTTTCATCCTTGAAATAGAAAGCACATCCATCACTTGTATATATTCATCTCTTGTACATAGTTTTTGGTTTGCAAGTTTTGCTTGTATGGAACTTTGATGTTTTGGTTTGAGTTTTCACTTGTGCATATTTTGGTGTGTGTGCATACCATTTGGATGCAGTCATCACTTTTTGGTTTGTTTTGTTATTTTCATTTTTGAAATTTTGTTTGTTTTCATGTTTGTATTTCAACATTGCAGGTTCTTGCCAAGTTTTATGTTTTGGTTTCTATTCAAATTTTGCTTCTTCAATTTCATAACATGTTTTGGTTTTGGTTTTCCAGATTGTGGTATGGTTGCATAGTTGTGATAAAATTTTATCACTTTGTTGGAAATGTTGCTTAGTCATGGAAGATGAATTCCTTGGTTGAGATGAAGTGAAACTAAGGTTTATGAAATTATATTATCTAGTATTTTTTTGGGAAGTATGGATTATAGTGGTGGAGATTGAAATAATGTGACATTCTACTGAAGCTTCACATGTAAAATCACATTTAAAGCATTAGATTGATTATTTTTGTTAATTAGGCAAAAAAAATTATAGACTCCATCTTAAGCCTTAGATGATCTCTAACCCAAGGGGTACATATGATATTTGCAAAGCAATCAAATGCTTATGAAAAAACAAATCAATCTAATGCTCCAATGATTCAGATAATATCTACTGAGGCTATAGATAACCGACTAGCATTTGAGCAAGGACTAAAAGAGATCAAGGTCATATCCACCAAAGCTATGGATGCTTGATTGGTAGTGGAGCAATGTAGAGAAAAATTCTTATAAGTAACATTTTTCATAGCCTAATTGTAAAATAGATGATGAAATTCTTATGGATTCAAAAATAGAGAATGAATTCACAAAACACACACTAATCTAAATCAAATGAAGTGTTTACGTTCAATTGAAACTATTTAACCCCATATTTCTCGGATGTTACTAGATGATTTATGTTTTTCTAATAATTGGTTTTCTTGGTTTTAGACTGGGTTCTTTATCCAAAATGCTCTAGAGCATTTTCCAGTAGAGTCATCATTTGTTGTTGTGATTGCACAACATACCCCAATTTGGGGACCCACTTGAATTTTTAATGTTAATGTGACTTTGAGTTTGCATTTATTTGTTTTAGTTTATGATGTCATAAAAGGTTAATGAAGTCCAAGGGTTTACCATTATCATATTTTTAGCGCTTGGTGATTGATTTCATTGATCTCTTGTTTTGCTCTCATGTTTTTGATTTCATGTTTTACCAGTACAATTACTCCATTTCAAATTCCACTTTGAGCCCAATCCACCATTTACTTACATATCAATAAAAGCAAAAATAAAATAAAATATATATATAAATAATAATAATAAACTAATAAAATAAAAATAAAATAATAAAATAAATACAAAAGTAAAATCATTTCATTTTGTATAAAAGTTTTAAATATTTTATATTCATTTCATATTGAGCGATGAATGAAAACACTTGTTGTTCATTTTATATGCTCCTCATAAGGTAACAATTGTGCACCTTATAAGTTTTAATGTAATTTTGATTTAATTTTTTGTTATGTCTACATGTCTAGGTTATAAAAGAAAATCATGATGGGGGTACAATTTTCAAGATAATCCCTATCGACCAAAAATCAACATAGAGCATGGTTTCCAAGGTATCAACACAGAGCACAATCTCCAACATAGAGCATGATCTCCAAGGTATAACCAAGTGGTGCGGTTAAGTGATTCTGCATGTGGGATTGTTCATTATGAATAGCTCGTCATAAAACATTAGGTGCTCTCACATTTATAAACATTCCAATGCTTCATTTTGGGATGTATGTGAGACTCAAATTATGGAATAATTGATAGTTTCATCATTCATTCCCTCTCATTTTTTGATGTGGCCAATATTTCTCTATAATAATGAGGATTGCACTGCCTGGATGTTTGTATTTGTTAAAAATTTTGGTTACTACAGTGCCCAATATGGACATTAGCTGAGAGAAAAAGGATGAAGAAAATTGTGTGGAAGAAGTTGACATTTTACATGTAGTATTGGATTGAGTCAGTAGCTTTATCAACAATGTTAAAAACCAAGGCCAATACGAATATCTTAGAATTTATAGAATGGGGACTCACGATGGTCGTGTTGGACATTGATGACAACAACTTCAGCAAGATATGAATTGGTCGATGCTCAGCAACAAGTTACCGATTGGCAAATATGGCAAACAATGTGATGGACTTGAAGACCAAACTGATGAAATAACAAAATAATAGAGGATGTACCAGTATACACCAACTGTATTATCATATTTTGGTGTCGTATTTGCTAAATATTTTACAAAACACACTAGAAAAGAGAGTGATGGCAATATTTGAAGTGGAGGGTGTCATGGATTGTTATTAAACATGCTACATTATTCTTCACTTGTGTGCTAATTTAGGCTTACATAGGTACATATGAAGGGTAGCACTCAATTTTGGTCCAATGTTTGAACTTGTAGAAGCAAAATATATTCAATGTCATTGTTATCCATCTGTTTCATATTAATAGTAGAAAAGCATATGCAGCATGGGATACAATCCATCTTATAGCCTTGTCTAAAATATGCCAGATGACACCAACAATATCGTAAAACACTGCGAACAGATGTCGTTGCACTGGAAACTATGCCCTTGCACGCTCATTCACTAATTTTATTCAATACTTTTACCTCGAAAAATGAGTCATGGTTTACCATCTTAAAATTTATGCAAATCTATTAAGATAATAAACTTTACCTCGAAAAATGAGCCATGGTTTACCATCTTAAAATTTATGCAAATCTATAAGATACTAAAATTTATGCAAACGAGCCATCGTTTACCCTATTAAAATTTATGCAAACGCGCCATCGTTTACCCTATTAAAATTTATGCAAATGAGCTAATTTGTTTAAAACAACTTCATACAAATCCATAGGAAAACAAATTATGGTTTACCCCATTAAAATTTATGCAAATGTATAAGATTATTTTTTTAAAACAACTTCATACAAATCCATAGTAAAACAAATGAATTTTTATTTTTACCTCGAAAAACGAACCATGGTTTACCTTATTAGAATTTATGCAAATCTATAAGATACTTTTTTTAAAACAAATCCATAGTAAAACAAATGCATTTCCAGCCATATAATCCTCCTATCCTTTCTCTTTCCAAGCCCGCCTCAGGCCTTTCTCTAGTCCCTATTGACATATATTTTTTTTATAACAAAAATTTTCCTATTGACATATTTTAAAACAACATATTGAAACAAGTATATGCTATTTTCAAAATTGTATGTCGAAAAATGAGCCATGGTTTTCCTTATTAAAATTCTCTTACACGCTCACGCACTACTTTTACCTCGAAAATCGAGACATGGTTTACCCTATTAAAATTTATGCAAACGAGTCATGGTTTACCCTATTAAAATTTATGCAAACGAGTCATGGTTTACCCTATTAAAATTTATGCAAATCTATAAGATAATTTTTTTGAACAACTTCATACAAATCCATAGTAAAACAAATGAATTTTTATTTTTACCTCGAAAAATGAACCATGGTTTACCCTATTAGAATTTATGCAAATCTATAAGATAATTTTTTTTAAAACAACTTCATACAAATCCATAGTAAAACAAATAAATTTCCAACCATATAATCTTCCTATTCTTTCTCTTTCCTATCCCACCTTAGGCCTTTCTCTAGTCCTTATTGACATATTTTAAAACAACATATTGAAACAAGTATATGCTCTTTTCAAAACTGTAAAAAAGATTAGACATTAAATTTTACACAGTAGAGTTTTTGCAATAGTACCTGATCCAAATATCAAAATAATGTTGATGTAGAACAAATTGGGAGAAAGGAGAGATAAATGGCTGGCTACTTTGCAGGAGTTTGATTTAGATATCCGTCTAATGAAGCTTGTCAGAGGACAAGGTTTGAAAAAATATTTAGCTAAAATAGATCCTCAAATCGTATGTCAATAACACACTACCAAAACCATCACCACAGATGAATGGTATAGTGATATTGTGTATTTTATTTTGAATGGTAAGTGCTCTAATCACTTTAATGCTACGCAAAGAAGAGCACTTATATTTAAATGCTCTAATTTTATGATTAAAGATGGTGTATTATACAGAAGAAATCACAAAGGAATTTTCCTTAGATGTTTGAGTAAGGATGAGGCTATGTAAATTCTCAAGGATTTTATGGTAAGTATGGCACTGGGTACGGATAAGCTAATGCTATAGTGCACCAGATTTTGAGATTTGGTTACTATTGGCCTCATATTTTCAAATATTCTCATGCCCATGTTCATTCTTGTCATACATGTCATATTGCCGCAAATAGAAAATGAAATGCCTCCATTCCTTTACAACCCGTATTTGAGGTTAGATCATTTGCACAATGGGGTTTAGATTTTGTAGGAGTTATAAACCCAAATTCTTCACCTAGCCATAAACACATTTTAATAGCCACATATTATTGTACTAGATGGACTGAAGCCATTCCTACTAAGAACTGTACCTCTGAAGTAGTTATTCAATTTTTAGGACACATTGTTACTAGATTTGGTATGCCATATTCTATTGTTTGTGACAATGGTTCTACTTTCACTTCACTTCAGTTTGCAAAATGGGCATACGAAAATAAGGTAAGCATAAAATTTTCTTCAAATTATTATCCACAAGGTAATGGTTTTGTAGAATCCACTAATAAATACTTATTGTCCATAATTAGGAAATTGTAGAGACTAGCATAACAAGTTGAAATATGCTCTATGGGCAGATATAACTAGATTAAAAGGGTCGATAGACACTTTTCCTTATCATTTAGTTTATGGTCAAGATCCGAGTTTTTCTTCTAACTTAAAATTATGGATTCTTCAGTTTATGAAATATTATATTGAAATTGATGATAAAACAGAGGCAAGATTTACTCACTTAATGAGTCTCAATGAAAAGCAGGAGGATGCCCTATAAAATTTTAGTAAGCATCAAGGGATTGTTAAAAGCTGGTTTGATATGAGATCCAAGGTCAAAGCCTTTAGGATTTCTGATTTGGTTTTGTTGTGGTATAAGGCACACGGAAAGCATTAGGTAAGAAATCAATTATTAATTTCATTGATATGCAAAATAATATTTAATACATAAATGCCAACAATAGCTCGTATTAAAAATATCTCTAAACCTAACTCAGCAAATATGCTAACAAGGCTAACAATAATATGTGTTCTAATAATATATGCTAACCATATTAGTTAGCATAAAATAATGAAATAACAACTAGATACGCTAACATCCCCCCCTTATTACATTATTTTAAAATACAAAGGGAGTTGTGAAACAACTCAAATTTGACACGTGCAAGTGCCTTAGTGAAAATATCTACAACTTGTTCATTGGTGGGAACGTACTGAAGCTGAATTATGTGCCTTGGAACTTCATCTCAAATGAAGTGATGTTGTGTGTCAATATATTTGGTTCATTCATGAAACCTTGGATTCTTGACGAGCATCAAAAGACCTTGGTTATCTGATGCAGGAGCATCCAACGAAAGGCAAAATATCGCAAAGTAGAAAAAGTGTCGCTATATCGTGACATGTCAAAAAAGAAGAAAAAATGTTGCGATATTGCAACATGTCACATTTTCATGACATAAAGACGAGAGAAGATGAGGGAGAGAAAAGTGTCACGATATCGTGACATGTCGCATATTCGCGACTAGAAGATGAGAGAAGGCGCAAGAGAGAAAAGTGTCACGATATCACGACATGTCGCATTTTCGTGACTAGAAGACGAGAGAAGGCGCAAGAGAGAAAGTGTCGCGATATCACGACATGTCGCATTTTCATGACCAGAATATGAGAGAAGGTGTAAGAGAGAAAAGTGTCGCGATATCGCGACATGTCGCATTTTTGCGACCAAAGGACGAGAGAAGGCGCAAAGGAGAAAAATTGTCATGATATCGCAACATGTTGCATTTTCACAACCAAAGGATGAGAGAAGGCAAAAAGGAGAAAAAGTGTCACGATATCACGACATGTCACATTTTCGTGACCAGAAGACGAGAGAAGGTGCCATAGAGAAAAGTGTCACGATATCGCGACATGTCACATTTTCACAACCAAAGGACGAGAGAAGGCACAAAGGAGAAAAAGTGTTGCGATATCGTGACATGTCGCATTTTTACAACCAAAGGACGAGAGGAGGCATAAGAGAGAAAAGTGTCATGATATCACGACATGTCACATTTTTGTGACCAGAAGACGAGGGGAGGTGCAAGAGAGAAAAGTGTCGCAATATCGCGACATGTTGCATTTTCGAGAGCAAGAGGTGAGAGAAGGCTCAAGAGAGAAAAATTGTCGTGATATAGCGACATGTCACATTTTCACGACCAAAGGATGAGAGAAGGCACAAGTGAGAAAAGTGTTGCGATATCATGATATGTTGCATTTTCGTGACCAAAGGACGAGGGAAGGCGCAAGTGAGGAAAACTGTCATGATATCGTGACATGTCGCATTATCGTGACTAAATGAGAAGAGGAAAAGCAAGAGAGAAAAGGTGTCACGATATCGTGACTATAGGAGAAGAGAAATAGGAAGAAGGAAAAAGTGTCGCGATATCATGACATGTCACATTTTTGTGACCAAAGAAAAGAAAAAGGGCAGGCGGTTACAGGGGCCGTTATAGAGGAAATTATCGAACGGTGGGTATACCGAACGACATAATTGGTTGACAGGCGGACAGAGTCTACAGTGGCAGCACTGAACAGCACGTGGCACCAAGGTGCAATGAAAGCAGACGAAGATCAATAGTAAAAAAGAAAGATGTTTTGAAAGCCAAGACAATGAAGAGGCATGGGAAATGAAACGAAGGGTCAGAAAATAGAAACAGAGAGTCACGCCAAAGATTTTAAAATGGGAAGCAAAGGGATGCACAAGGGTCAAAAAACTGCTGAGATAGAGTTGCAGACATGAAGGCAAAAGGAGAGGGTCATTCTAGACCTATTTGGGATATTTTTCTTCCAGGGGGAAATTCTATAAAATAATAAAAATAAATAAACTTTTGGGATAAAGGAGTTTATTTGGCAGACTGCTGCCATTAATGTAATTTTTTTCAAATTGTTGAATGAGAATTGAGAATTTAGCGTGAGCAAAATTTTGGTCCCCCATCAAGTGGTATCAGAGCGGGAGTTCCTGAGTGTGTGAGCAGATCATCGAAAGTGAGGCAGTTTGCACCAGGATCTGTGGAAGGGTTGTGAGAAGAGAGTGAAGAAGAATGCCTCCATTAAGAAACCATGGTGGTGGGAGAAATGTGGTACTTGAAAAAGGTTTTAGAGCTTTGCAGAGGCAAGTGCAAGCCCTGCAAGAGGAGTTGCGAAGAGGGGTTGAGCCAAGGAGAGAAGACCGTAGTGAAGATGAAGCTTGGAAGGTTGATGATCCATCGATTGAAGAAGAAGCAATGGATCCTAAAGAAGCTAGATTAGTTAAGGCCATATCTTGGATCGGGAAGAAGACAAAGTTTGATGTCTACATGTATTTTGGGAATCTCAATCCAGAGGAGTTGATTGATTGGATCAATGATATGGAAGAGTATTTTGAGTATGAGGAGGTTGTAGATCCAGATCGGATCAAGTTTGCAAAAACGAAGTTGAAAGGCCATGCTTGCATATGGTGGAAAGAAGTGCAGCTAGAAATAAATAGAGGAGGAAAGGAAAATATAACCAGATGGGATTGAATGGTAGAGAAGTTGAAGAGATAGTTTATTCTTGTAGATTACGAATTGGATCTGTTGAGAAAAATGTAGAGTTTGAGACAGTTAAACAAATCTATCAAAGAATATACAAAGGAGTTTTACCAGATCTCATTTAGAACTGGCCATTCTAAGGCTAAAAAGGATAAGGTAGCTCGTTACATCAATGAATTGAGAACTAGTATTCAAGAAGGGTTGAGTCTGGTTAAGAGGAGCACCATTGAGGATGTTTACCAGTTTGCTCTAAAAGTTGAAGAGAAGCTGAACATAAGGTTTGAGGGTAAGCAAAAAGGAAGAGGTCATGGAGAAATAATTGGTGGAAGAATAGATGGAGGATGAGATGATAAGAAAGAAGAAGCTAGCAGTAGTCAGGATCAAAAGGGAGATAATGATTACAGATCTTGTGTTCAGAACAACTACCAAAGAGGAAGAGGTAGATCTGGACGTAGATATGGAAGAGGAGGATTTCATGGAACCTGTTTCCATTATGGAGAAGAGGGACATCGGGCATATGAGTGTCCCCAACACCAAGAGAGGACAAATAGGAGACCTGAGGGTCATGCCAGAGCTACTGTAGTAGATGAAGGTGTTGAATCAGAACATTCTAAGGAGGCAAAGAGAGGAGAAGTTATGGTCACAAGGAGAACCTTGTTGAATGAGGAGAAAGGACCAAACCAGAGGAGGAGCCTGTCTTGCACAAGGTGCAAATGATCAGGTAAGGTCTGTAATGTTATTATAGATAATGGTAGTACTGATAACTTGGTCTCTAAAGAAATGGTTACTAAGTTACAGCTAGAGAGGAGGAGACACCCTCATCCATATCGGATTGTGTGGTTGCAGAAGGACCATAGGGCATTGGTCAGTGAACAATCCTTAGTTAAGTTAAATATTGGGAGATACCAAGATGAGGTCCTGTGTGATGTTTTTCCTATGGATGCTTGCCATGTGTTGTTGGGAAGGCCATGGCAATTTGATAGACATACGGTGTATGATGGGCACGCGAATACTTACTCTCTGACAAAAAGTGGAGTGCGCCACAAGTTGAAGCCATTGAAGGAGATGGATGAAAATAGTTTGCTGACAACAATGAGAGTGGAAGTTGTGGAGTTTGAAGAACTTAAGGGTTTGTACCCTGAAGACCCAAATTTTGTTGAAGCTTGGAGAGCTTGTATAGCCCTAGTTAAAAATAAGGTGACAGAAAAGTACATAAGTGAAGGTCACTTCTCAATCCACCTCGGTTGTCTGATGTAGGAGCATCCAACGAAAGGTAAAATACCGCAAAGTAAAAAAAGTGTCATGATATCGCGACATGTCAGCAAAGAATAAAAAGTGTCATGATATCGCAACATGTCACATTTTCATGACATAAATACGAGAGAAGGCGAGGGAGAGAAAAGTGTCGCGATATCATGACCAGAAGATGAGAGAAGGCACAACAGAGAAAAGTGTCGCAATATCGCGACATGTCGCATTTTTGCGACCAGAAGACGAGAGAAGGCGCAAGAGAGAAAGTGTCACGATATCGCAACATGTCGTATTTTTGCGACCAAAATACGAGAGAAGGCGCAAGAGAGAAAAGTGTCATGATATCGCGACATGTCGCATTTTTGTGACCAAAGGATGAGAGAAGGCGCAAAGGAGAAAAATTTTCACGATATCACGACATGTCGCATTTTCACGACCAAAGGATGAGAGAAGGCGCAAAGGAGAAAAAGTGTCTTGATATTGCGACACGTCACATTTTTGTGACCAGAAGACGAGCGAAGGTGCAAGAGAGAAAAGTGTCATGATATCGCGACATGTCACATTTTTGCGACCAAAGGACGAGAGAAGGCACAAAGGAGAAAAAGTGTCATGATATCGCGACATGTTGCATTTTCGTGACCAAAGAACGAGAGGAGGCGCAAGAGAGAAAAGTGTCGCGATATCGCGACATGTCGCATTTTCACAACCAGAAGATTAGGGGAGGCGCAAGAGAGAAAAGTGTCACGATATCGCAACATGTTGCATTTTCATGACCAAGAGGCGAGAGAAGGCTCAAGAGAAAAAGTATTGTGATATCATGAAATGTCACATTTTTGTGACCAAAGGACGAGAGAAGGTGCAAGGGAGAAAAGTTTTGAGATATCGAGACATGTCACATTTTCGTGACCAAAGGACGAGAGAAGGCACAAGGGAGGAAAAGTGTCGCGATATCGCGACATGTTGCATTATCATGACTAAATGAGAAGAGGAAGAGCAAGAGAGAAAAGGTGTCGCAATATCGTGACATGTCGCATTATCATGACTATAGGAGAAGAGAAAGAGGAAGAAGGAAAAAGTTTCGCGATATCACGACATGTTGCATTTTCACGACCAAAGAAAAGAAAAAGGGCAGGCAGTTATAGGGGCCGTTACAGAGGAAATTATCGAATGGTGGGTATACCGAACGACATCATTGGTTGACAGGCGGACAAAGTCTACAGTGGCAACACTGAATAGCACATGGCACCAAGGTGCAATGAAAGCAGACAAAGATCAAGAGTCGAAAAGAAAGACGTTTTGAAAGCCAAGACAACGAAGAGGCACGGGAAATGAAACGAAGGGTCAAAAAATGGAAACAGAGAGTCACACCAAAGATTTTAAAAGGGGAAGCAAAGGCATGCACAAGGGTTAGAAAAATGTTGAGACAGAGTTGCAGACATGAAGGCAAAAGGAGAGGGCCATTCTGGACCTTTTTGGGTTGTTTTTCTTCCAGGGGGAAATGCTGTAAAAGAATAAAAAAATAAACTATCTTTCGGGGTAAAGGAGTTTATTTGGCAGACTGTTGCCATTAATGTAATTTTTTTCAAATTGTTGAATGAGAATTGAGAATTTAGCATGAGCAAAATTTTGGTCCCCCATCATTATCGTAAAATAAGTGAATTGGAGATTTGGATGGAAGACCCATACTTGTCAAGATGTGATATAACCATATTGCCTCACATTGCTTCATGTGTAGTGTGATACTTTGCCTCTGTAGATGAAATAACAACCACCTATTACTTCTTACTGTACCAAGAGACAAGACCAGATCCAATATGAAAAATATATCTTGAAGTTGACTTGTGATCATCATATGATCTAGTATAGTTTGAGTTCGTGTATCCTTGCAATAAGAATTGATCATTCTTCTTGTACGGTAGGTCATACTCAATAGTACCACGAACATAGTGAAGAATGGATTTTGCTACTTTCCAATGAGTGACCTTAGACTCATGCATGAATCTTGAAATATAGTTTACAGTAAACACAATATTTGACCTAGTGTTCATCAGATATATGAGACTCCCGATTAGTTGGTGATAGAGAGTACCATCTACCTGAGGTGAATCATCATACCACAATAACTGAAGCCCTGATTCAATCAAAGTTACCATTGGATTGCAATCAATCATGTGATACTTTTATAATAATGTCTTGGTATACTTTTTTGTGGCACGTTGATGTGATGCTTATTTTGGTTCACTTCCAAGCCAAGATAATAGTGGAGAAGTCCGAGATATGTCATCTTAAAATATTTGCACAAGTCACTTTTGACAATAATTATCATTTTTTTTTAGCTACTTGTGATAATCAGATCATCCACATAGAGTACAAGTAACACTATTACAGAACCTTATTTCTTGAAATAGAGATTTTTATTTGAAGGACATCTCTTAAATTTATGTTGCAATAGGTGATCACACATCTTAATATACCAAGCTCGTGGAGCTTGTTTCAAACCATACAAGGACTTGACCAATTTGAAAAATTTCTGCTCTTGGCCTTCCATTTCAAATCCTTTAGGTTGTGACATATAGACCTCCTCTTTGAGATCACCATTCAATAAGGCACTCTTGACATCCATCTAATGTACTTTCCACCCAAACTGTACTTCCATAGCACAAAGAACTCAAATGGTAGTCATCCGAGTAGTAGGTGTAAATGTTTCCTCATAGTCGATGCCTTCTTTTTGTGCATAGCCCTTTGTAACAAGATGGACCTTATGCTTATAAATTGTTCCATCGGCCTTGTATTTTACTTTTTACACCTATTTGTAACCAATTGGCTTCTTTCTATGTGGCAGTTTAACAAGCTTCCAAGTCTAATTTTTCTTCAGAGACATGTACTTTGCATCCATAGTAGCCTTCCATTGTGGCTCACTAAGGGCATCTTGTACTATGGTGGGTTTATGCTCATCAAGTGAAGATATAAAAAACCTGTCATCATCAAATTCCATATCCTCTGTTTCTCTCTCTGGATCTACAGAAATCTCCTCAAAGGATTGACAAAGATCATCAACCTTAGTAGTATTTACTGTAGCTTTCTCTTGTGAAGCCATAATGTGAGTACGAGGTCTATTCAAAGTCATATATGGTGGTGTGGATATATTCGAGTCTCTGATAATACTTGTATACTACTTAAAAATCTTTTTTTGTGGCAAAGAAAGAGACTTCTCAACCTTAGCCTCATCAAAATTAAGGTATACTTTGGATGTATTTTGTGATGTGAAAGCTTCATCAAAAACGTCTCTACATATATGAATATTCTTGGTCAAAGGATCAATCAACTGATAATCCTTATAATGCTCATCATAGACAATAATAACACATTGCAAGGTCTTCTCATCTAGCTTTTTCCTTTTTTATTTTGGTATGTGCATAAAATCCTTACATCCAAAAATGCGTAGATGAGATATGAAGGGTTTTCGACCACTCCATGCTTCCTGTAGAGTTATTCCCTTTAGGGCCTTTGTAGGTGCCATATTCAGCAAGTATTTTGTTGTGGTGATAGCTTCTACCTAAAATTGTTGCACTATATGGGATCCTATTAGGAAAATTCCTTAGAGGAGAACTCCCCCCTCAATCTGAGTAGAGCGTCATTATACAAGTCCTTGACTCTTCAAAATATTTCTAGAATTTTTGGAAGTAATTGAAAGCTTCTGATTTTATATGAAGAAATAAAATCCACATCTTTCATGAGTAGTCATCTACAAACAACTGAAAGTAACTCTTCCCCAACAATTGTTTGGTATGAAAGGACAACGTCGATTGGTGTGAAGTAACTCCAAAGGTTTCTTTGCTCGTGAAGAGCTCTTTTCAAATGGTACTCTATTTTGCTTCCCTGTTAAGCAATCAAAGCACATTGGCAACATAGAGGAAAGGAAGGAAAGGCCCTTAACCATCTCATATTTACTTAGTTAGAACTTAGATGCCCATATATATTGTGCCAAAGTGAAGTTGCCTCCTTTGTAGAAACTTCCATGGAAACATGATGGGTGGAGATAGCATCTAATGCAAACAAGTCATGCTTGTATGAAGTTGTTGCGATGTGTTTACCCTTCTTGGTGATAAAGCAACACTTATTTCCATCCTCAACACAAAAATCAATAACCATATCCTTATCTAGAATTTGAGGGACTAACAACAAATTTTTCATCAATCCTGGAATATATAGGACTCTATCAATCTAATATTTTCCATCTAGAAGGGTGATTGAAACTGTGCCCTCATCCTGAACCTGGTAGGTCTTATCATTAGAAATAGTTATTGGTTTGTTTGCCTTGGCTTCAAATATCTTAAACCATGACTTATCACCAGTCATGTGTTTACTGGTGCAAGAATCATTATACCACACATGATCCTTTTGCTTGGAGGTTGTGTTAGTAATGAGCACCTTGTGTGCCCATTCAGAATCTGAGTCTAATTATTTAACAACAACATTTACATTGGGTTGCTTATTCTTATTCTATGGTTTGTTTTGGACCTTGTTCTTAGGTTGTTTATTCTTGTACCAAAGCTGATTGGTATCATGGGTATCTTTCTCACAAATTTTGCAATATCTCTTCAGTTATTGAGGATGTTTTCCTTAGAATCCTTGGAAGAAGATCCTCCCTTTTTAAAATTATATTTCTTCTTGGAACCCTTCTTGTTGTAATATAGGGTTGTATTAGAAGATTCATATTTTTGAAGTTGAATGACCTCCTCATTCTGAAGCATATTGAACAACTCCACAAATGTAACTTGTTGTTGTGACACTTGAAGGGAAGATATCAACATTCTATATGAATCAGTTAAATCTCTCAAAATCACTGAAGTAAGGAGCTTATCCTATTCAGTTTCTCCCATAGAATTCAACTTTGACTTCAACTCAGCGACTCTGCAAATAAATAGTTCAACTGTCTTTCCATGCCTCGTACTCAAAATGTGAAGTTGATATTGAAGTCGAAGAATGGTGGAATCATTCTTACCCTCATAGATGGTCTTAAGGGCATCCCATGCCTCTTTACCATGTTATGTGTTAGCTATGTGAGGTTGAACTTCATCTGAAATGGCAATCAAGATGATCACTCTTGTCTTAATATATTTCTTGTCAAATAAAATCTGATATGCAATTGGTGATGTAGGTTGAGTTATATCGATTGGTGATTTAGGTATTGTTGTCATGCCAGAAATAACATCCCACAAATATTCCATTTGTAGAATAGCCTTCATTTTTGTTTTCCACTGTGTATAATTATAACATTTTAGTAAATGAGTGTCTATCAGATACTTGTGTATATCGACCATAATGAGGTTCCTTATATCACCAAATGCTTCCCCTTTCTTTATACCTACCAGGCCTTTATACCAAACCTCTTGAAATACCTGCCCTTACATGAGGGAGACTATACGTATATGAGAGCACAACGATAAGTGGTATATAGGCGGTACTAAAAGGGAATAATTTTATTTATGACACCTACCATAGAAGGTATTTCATCATGCGTGGGACGTAACTCCCCCTAAATACTTTGGATAGACACTTTGTAAGGATTTAAGTCTAACAACAATAACGATTATGGTAGTGAATGAAGTGAAAAAATAACAAAATGGTAAACTTATATCTCCTCGATGATTTATAGAGAACAAGTTCAAGCGTCGTTGTTGCAGCTATGTTAGGCGATAGATATAGTAGCCCAAAGCATGACAAATTTACCTATAAGTGTGGGCCAAAGGTACCGTGTATACCGAACACTATTGTGCAAATAAATTGCACGGATGGGTTCAATTTTTGGGGACTTATTATGCTTGATTTTTAAACTTTATGATGTAGTGCAAAAATAATAATGGAAATGTAAATGCAACATACAACAAAAAGTGCCCACAAAAAATTGAAAATTTAGGTGTCGGTTTCCACCAAAAATGCACCTAATTACAATGCCAAATTATTTTTCAAAATGAAATTTCACTCTCAATTTCCCCCCTTTTCATCTTGTTTTGAGAAATTTGCAATAAATTGACATAAAACAAATGTGCCCCCCTAGTTTTGCAAAAGATAGGATGAAATGGTTTTGTTCTTCGAAAGTATTTAAACCTAGTTTTAAAAGCAAATAATAATTTTAATGTAAAATGTTTTAACATTAAAATATTAAATTTCTTAATTGATTGAAAAAAATAATTAAAATAATTAAGAAATGAAATATTTAATTGAAAAAATTAAACATTAAAAAACAAATTGCAAATTAAAAAAAAATACCTTTGTAATCGGTGGATTTTAAATCCTCGACCTGCCCGATCGCAAGCGCTTGAGCACTTGGCCTACAAGTAGCTAGCTATCTGCTTCGATGTGTAGTAAATGAGAATTACTCTCCTTTATAGCATCATCGACTCTCCTCCATTCGGTAGTTGCATGGGCACTAATTGTCCTTGGAGCTATGCAACTGAGCTGCGTTTGACATTATCTCAGAGACTTTATTGTCGCTCCGCTATCACTAGGTGAAGAACCATCACACTTTCCCTGATCCAGCCTAAGTGCACAAATGGGTTATAGATTGATGAATGTTTTCTATAATTTGTGAGTTCCCGAACTGTAAAAAAACCTAGCTAGATCTATACAAATTTAATGAGATCAAGCTATGGAAGGGTAGATCATTATCCATAATATTAGAATATGTCTTTGAACGTCAGCATCGAAACATAATTCTTCATAGGATTTGGACGACACATGACCTTGTTTCAACAACTTCAATTTGAGGACTCCTCTAGAAATAACACACTTGTGATATCTGCAAAAAATACTAGAACCTATGACATACGCTCAAAGGAATAACATGATATATGATGAGCATTATTGTACAACAATCAAAATATCAAGGAAATGACAAAAATCAAGATCTATGATGAGCGTCCTTGGACAACAATCAAAATATCAGGGAAATGACAAAAATAGAGGAAATGATAGCAATAGATTTAGCTACTTTTAGATGTTGCAAACCCATGTAATCCCATCGAAAATCTGTGATAGCAGTAGAAAACAATAATAAATTTGTGTAGTAGGATATTAATCATATATGCACAATTCGGGGTTCTAAAAATGGTAGAAAATAAAACTTTCATGAATTGGTTAGTGACCACCACATGGTGGTCGACCAACCTATAGCCTGTGTTTTTGTTTGGCAGTTTGTGGTTTGCCCTATCTGAGGTGGAAAATTGCATCAGTCCGTCCCAAGTTCTGTTGTTACCATATTACATTCCCCACTGACCAACCTTGACCACCTCACCAGTATATCCATATGGTAGTCGCCAATCTCCAGATCCATCTAGGCTTAGGTTTTAGCCTAGCCATTGTGTTTTAAACCTCCATGTAGACATAGCTCGATCCTCCACATAGACGTTGATGTAGTCCATCTAGTCAGCCACGTGATAGGTTGGTCATTGTCACCTAGCATGTATTAGGTCCAATGCTACTACGATCAGTCTATATGCAATCCACAAAATAGCAGTAATGGGTAGCTTACATTCATGTAATAGCATTAAGAGGTAGTTTAGGCTTGTAAGAAATCTCATAATGAAATCGTAGGATCAGAGGTCCTCACACCAATCAAAGTAAGGGTAATTTTGCTCTGATACCATATTAGGAAAGAAATCAATTAGTAATTTCATTGATATGCAAAATAATATATAATCCATTAATGCCAACAGTAGCCCGTATTAAACGGATCTCTAAACCTAACTAGTAAATATGCTAAAAAAGCTAACAATAAGATGCATTCTAATGATATATTCTAACCATATTAGTTAGCATAAAATAATGAAATAACAACTACATACGCTAACAAAAATAAGGGTGACCATGATAAATTTGACAATCTTTGGTTAGGTCACTACCAAATTTCTCATATTCTTGGAGAAAATGCTTTTAGATTGTAGAATCTACATGGAGAGAACATTCATTTGTCTATCAATGGGCTATTATTAAAGCATTATTTTCATCCTTGAAATAGAAAGCACATCCATCACTTGTATATATTCATCTCTTGTACATAGTTTTTGGTTTGCAAGTTTTGCTTGTATGGAACTTTGGTGTTTTGGTTTGAGTTTTCACTTGTGCATAGTTTAGTGTGTGTGCATACCATTTGGATGTAGTCATCACTTTTTGGTTTGTTTTGTTGTTTTCATTTTTTAAATTTTAGTTGATTTCATGTTCGTATTTCAACATTGCAGGTTCTTGCCAAGTTTTATGTTTTGATTTATATTCACATTTTGTTTCTTCATTTTCATAACATGTTTTAGTTTTGGTTTTCCAGATTGTGGTATGTTTGCATAGTTGTGATAAAATTTTATCACTTTGTTGGAAATGTTGCTTAGTCATGGAAGATGAATTCCTTGGTTGAGATGAAGTGAAACTAAGGTTTGTTAAATTATATTATCTAGTATTTTTTTTTGAAGTATGGATTATAGTGGTGGAGATTGAAGTAATGCGACATTCTACTGAAGCTTCACATGTAAAATCACATTTAAAGGATATTTTTGACTCTTGAAGGATGAAATCATTCTGGTTTGTTAATTAGGAAAAAAAATTTATAGACTCCATCTTAAGCCTTAGATGATCTCTAACCCAAAGGGTACATATGATATTTGCAAAGCAATCAAATGCTTATAAAAAACAAATCAATCTAATGCTCGAGTGATTCAGATAATATCTACTGAGGCTATAGACACCTGAATGGTGTAAAATACGGAACAACTCGTATTATTCAGCAATGCAAATATATAAGGTTACAGAAGCCGGGAATAGAACACCGGCGTAACTGAGCTTGTTACAGCAGTTGTAACAGAGCAACAGTTTGTCTAACAATGTAATAAAGACAAACATAATACAGTACGCTAACATCCCCATTTATTACATTATTTGGGTAATGTAATAACTAATAGCTATACTAACATCCCCTTACATTATTTTGCAATACAAAGTGAGCTGCGAAACAATTCAAATTTGACACGTCCAAGTGCCTTAGTGAAAATGTCTGCAACTTGAGCATCGGTGGGAATGTGCTGAAGCTGAATTCGGTGCTTTGGAACTTCCTCTCGAATGAAATGACATTGTGTGTCAATGTGCTTTGTTTTTTCATGATGGACTGGATTCTTGACGAGGTTTAGAACACCCTGATTGTCGCAAAATAAGTGTATTGGAGATTTTGATGGATGGCCCATACTTGTCAGAATGCGACGTAACCATATCACTTCGCACACAGCTTCACGTGCGGCGTGATATTATGCCTCTGTTGAAGAAATAGAAACCACCTGTTGCTTCTTGCTGTGCCAAGAGACAGGACCGGATCCCAGATGAAAAATGTATCCAAAAGTTGACTTGCGATCATCAAATGATCCGGCATAGTCGGAGTCCGTGTATCCTTGCAAGAAGAATTTGTTGTTCCTCTTGTATTCTAGGCCATATTCCATAGTACCACGGACATAGTGAAGAACACATTTTGTTGCTTTCCAATGAGTGGTCTTAGGCTCCTGCATGAACCTCGAAAGATAGTTGACAGCAAAAACGATATCTGGCCTAGTATTGGTCAGATATATGAGACTCCCAATCAACTGTCGATAGAGAGTGCCATCTACCTGAGGTGAGTCATCATATTGCGATAACTGAAGTCCATTCTCCATAGTAGTTGCCATTGGCTTGTAGTCAGTCATGCAATATTTATCCAGCAATGTCTTGGCATACTTTTTCTGAGACACTTTGATGGAGTGCTCCTTCTGGCTGAATTCCAGACCAAGACAGTAATGGAGAAGTCCGAGATCTGTCATCTCAAAATATTTGCACAAGTTTCTTTTGATAGTAGAGATCATATCTTCTGAACTCCCTGTAATGAGCAGATCATCCACATAGAGTACAAGCAACACTATCTCAGAACCCTATTTCTTGAAATAGAGGTTTGCATCTGACGGACATCTCTTAAATCCATGCTTCATAAGGTGATTGTCCATTTTTATATACCAAGCTCGAGGAGCTTGTTTCAGACCATACAAGGATTTGACCAATTTGCAAACCTTCTGCTATTGGCCTTCCACTTCAAATCCTTCAGGCTGAGTCATATAGACTTCTTCTTGGAGATCACCATTTATAAAGGCACTTTTGACATCCATTTGGTGAACTTTCCACCCATATTGTGCTGCCATAGCACACATAACCCGAATTGTGGTCATCCGAGCAGTAGGTGCAAAAGTTTCCTCATAGTCGATGCCTTCCTTTTGAGCATAGCCCTTTGCAACAAGTCGGGCCTTATGCTTATCAATTGTTCCATCTGCCTTGTACTTGACTTTATATACCCATTTGTAGCCAATAGGTTTCTTTCCATGCGGCAGATCAACAAGCTTCCAAGTTTTATTCTTCATCAGAGACTCATACCCTGTATCCATAGCGGCCTTCCACTGAAGCTCACTGAGAGCATCTTGCACTGATGCAGGTTCAAGACTATCTATGGTAGACATGAATGCCCTGTCATCATCAATATCCATATCCTCTACTTCTGCACTTGGAGTCATAGAAAGTTCCTCAAAAGATTGACAAAGATCATCAACCTCACCAGTTTCTCTGGCTTCTCTTTCCTTTTGAGCCATACTGCGTGTACGAGGTCTATCCAAATTCAAATTTGGAGGAGTGGATAAATTTGCATCTCTGATTATATTTGTACACCATTTAGGATTCTTCTTCGGTGGTGGTGAAGAAGATGTAGAAGGACCTCCTGTCTGTTTTGACGAAGGAATCTCCTCTTCCTTAGTTTCCACAATATCCTGGTGTACTGTAGATGTGCTCTATGATGTGAAAGCTTCATCAAAGACAACATCTCTGCTGATATGAATTTTCTTGGTCAAAGGATCTATCAACCGATATCCTTTAGAGTGCTCAGAATATCCAAGAAAAATACATCTCAGTGTTTTCTCATCTAGTTTCTTCCTTTTCTCTTTTGGTATGTGCATGAAAGCCTGACATCCGAAAATATGTAGATGAGATATGGAGGGTTTTCGACCACTCCATGCTTCCTATGGAGTCATTCATTTTAGGGCCTTTGTGGGTGCCCTATTCAACAGATACACTGTAGTGGTGATAGCTTTTGCCCAATATTGTTGCCCAAGAGTAGCTCCTGTGAGCATACAACGAACCATTTCCATGATAGAATGGTTGCTTCTCTCAGCAACTCCATTTTGCTGAGGAGTATAGGCAGTTGTTAACTGTCTCTTGATCCCATGCTTATCTAGGAATGCAGAAAATTCATTAGAGGTAAACTCTCCCCCTCGATCTGAGTGGAGGGTTTTGATAGAAGCCCCTGACTCCTTCTCAACGGATTTCTTGAACTGCTGGAAGAATGCAAAAGCTTCAGATTTCAGTTTGAGAAAGAAAACCCACATCTTTCGTGAGTAGTCATCTACAAATAACTGAAAGTACCTCTTCCCTCCAACACTGTTGGGTGTGAAAGGACCACATAGATCGGTGTGAATTAACTCCAGAGGTTTTCATGCTCTTGTAGAGCTCTTCTCAAATGGTACTCTATGCTGCTTTCCTGCCAAGCAGTCAGAGCACACTGGCAATGTGGCAGAAAGGGAAGGAAGACCCTTTACCATCTCATACTTGCTGAGCTCAAGTAAGTAGCCAGAACTAAGATGCCCATATCTCTTGTGCCATAGAGAAGTTGCCTCCTTGGTAGAGACAGTCATGGAAACATGTGGAGTAGAGATAGCATCTAGTGCAAATAAGCCATGTTTATAAGAAGCTGTTGCAATCTGCTTACCATTCCTGGTAATGGTACAACACTTCTTTCCATTCTCAACATGAAAGTTGACAGCCATATTTCTGTCCAGGATTTGTGTCACTGACAACAAATTGTTGGCCAATCCCGAAACATAGAGGACTTTGTCAATCTGACACTTACCATCAGGAAGAGTGACTGAAACTATACCCTCTCCCTGAACCCTGTAGGTTTTATCATCAGCAATGGTGACAGGTTTGCCCTCCTTGGACACAAATGATTCAAACCACGATCTGTCGCCAGTCATATGTTTGCTAGCTCAAGAATCGACATACCAAATAGGATCCCTCTGAGTGGAATCTGTGGTAGTCATGAGCACCTTGTGTGCCCATTCAGAATCTAAGTCAGATTCTTCAACAACAACATTCACTCGGGGTTGCTTGTTTTTATTTTATGGTTTGTTTTGGCCTTTCGCTTGTTCTTATGCCAACACTTGTTGGTGTCATGGTTGTCTTTCTCACAGATCTTGCACCACCTCTTCTTATGTTGAGGTTGTTTGCCTTTTCCTTTCGTATCCTGTTGAGAATTTCCTCCTTTATGAAAGTTGCCTCCTTTTTGCCCATTACCTTTCTTCCTAGAACCCTGCCTATTGGTGTATAGGGTTGTATTGGAAGAATCATCCTTGTGAAGTTGGCGTGCCTCTTGTTGTTGAAGCAGATTGACCAACTTGATGTAGGTAATTTGTCATTGAGACACCTGGATGGAGGTTATCAACATATCAAATGAAGAAGGTAAAGCTCTCATCACAAGTGAAATGAGAAGCTTTTCATCCACAGTATCTCCGAGAGAACTCAATTTCTCTTTCAACTCAGACACTCTGCACAGAAAGAGTTCAACTGTTTCACCCTGCCTCAAACTCAGGTTATGAAGTTGTTGTTGAAGATGAAGAATGGTGGATTCATTCTTCCCCTCATAGATGGTTCTAAGGGCATCCCATGCCTCTTTACCACTTGCTTTGTCGCTATATGAGGTTGCACTTCATCCGAAACAGCAAACAAAATGAGCACCTTTGATCTACTGTCTTTCTTGTCAAAAGCAATCCGATCTCGTCGAAGGACTCGTGGATCCTGCTATTGGTGAAGGCCTTGTTGCTACTCCAGTAACAATATCCCACAAATCTTCCATTTGGAGAATAGCCTTCATCTTATGTTTCCATGGTGTATAATTTGGACCTTTCAATAACTGATGCGGATCAGTCATCAACTTTGCAACAGTGGCCATAGTGAAGGTTCCTTATATCACCAAATTGGTCCCCCTTTCGATATACCTTTTGCTAGGCCAATATACCGTACAAAATACCCGCCCTTACATGAGGGAAACTATAGGTATTTAGAAAGATCAACAAAAAATCACTCGCCCTTACGTGAGGGAGACTATAGGTGAATTTTAGAGATCATACGATACGTGGAACATAAGCGGTACTGAAATGGAATCGCCTTGTTGATGGCACCTACCATAGAAGATTCTTCTCATGCGTGGGGCGTAACTTCCCCTAAACACTATGAAGAATACTTCGTCAAGATTTACGCCTAAACACAAGTGCGATAAAGGGTAGTGGATGGAGTAAAAAATTCAAAAATGGCGTACTTATTCCTCCCCGACGATTTATAGAGAACAAGCTCAGACGTTGTTATAGCAGCTATATTAGGCGGCGGATACAGTAGCCAAATCACGACAGCTTTACCTGTAAGTGCTGGCGTAGGTATTGCAAATACCGAACGCTGTAGTGCAATAAAATTGCACAGATGGGTTTTATATTCCGAGGACTTAGGGAGTGTTTTGATTTTAATTTTTAATGTTATAGTGCAAAAATGAAATATGCAACATACAACAAAAAAAATTGCCCACAAGAATAACCCACAAGGTGTCGGTCACAGCCGAAAATGCACCTTTTACAATGCCAAATTGCTATTTTTCATAAAATTACTCTCAATCCCCCTTTGATTTTAACAAAGCATTTTAATAATTATTATAAATTTAAAAATTAAAATAAATAATTTTAATTTATATAGTTTTTAAACTTACAAAAAATAAATTAAAATTAAATTTTAATTTATAAAGTTTAAAACTATATTAAAAAAAAATTAAAATTAAAAATTTTAATTAAAAAAAATAATAATTAAAAATGACTTTAGAAAAAAAAATTATACCTTTGGGGGGGGGTCGGCGGGATTTGAACCCCCGACCTGCAGGCTCCCTGAGCCTTACCGCACAGCTCACTGCCAAGTGAGCTTGCGGGCTGATCCGAAAGGAACAGTGGACCTGCTCCTCTTTCAACCCCTTCTTCTGTCTCCTCCTCTGCAACGGCCTCGGCTTGCGACCGCAGCACTGCTTCCGGTCCGCCGCTGCCTTCTCCGTCCTCCCACACTGCGACTTCTTTCCACGCAGACGGTTTTCACAAAACAAAATTTCAAAAAAATTTCGTCCGCCTGGTGGGCTGTCTCCGTTCGTCCCCGTTGTTTTATTTATTTATTTTGCAGCGCTGCGCGCAAATGGTCGATGGTCGCGGGGGGGGGGGGTTTATACTCCCCCCTTGGGAGCGCGAGCGGGAATTTCAAAATTCCCGCTCGGGCGTCGCCCGCGGGTTGGGGGGGCACCTCGGGAGCGCGCGCACAATTTGCGCGTCGCGTGCGGGGGGGGAAGGGGGGTCGCCGAGAAATTTTTAAATTCCCGGCGCGTCGGCCGGGAAGGGGGGCGGAGGGGCGCGTCGGCCAAGAGGCAGGGGCGGGGGAGGGGCCCTCGGTCGTCCTCCCTTCTGTCTGTGCGCGCGGACAGTCGCATCGCGTTGCGCGCGCGGACGGTCCTGCGTCGCGTTGCGCGCGCGGATGGTCCTGCGTCGCGATGTGCGCGTGGTCGGACCTACGTCGTTGTCTTCCCTTCTGCCTCCTACGCGCGCTCTGCTCTACGGGGGGGCAGAAAAATTTTATTTTATTTTATTTTTTAATTCTTTCCGTAGCTGCTGGTTGCTGTCACGCGACCAGAAAAAAATGCAAAAAAAAATTGCACTGCTCTCTCCCACAGCAGAAAAACGCGGCTACCTTCAGAAAAAGAACGTAGTCACCCCAGCCTCTCCTCTCACGCTTCACTTCGCCCAGAGAATGATACCAGCTCTGATACCATGTAAAATACGGAACAACTCGTATTATTCAGCAATGCAAATATATAAGGTTACAGAAGCCGGGAATAGAACACCGACGTAACTGAGCTTGTTACAGCAGTTGTAACAGAGCAACAATTTGTCTAACAATGTAATAAAGACAAACATAATACAGTACGCTAACAAATGGCAGTAGAGCAAGGTCTAAAAGATATCAAGGTCATATCCACCGAAGCTATTGATGCTTGACTGGTAGTGGAGCAATGTAGAGGTAAATTTTTATGAGTAACATTTTTCATAGCCTAATTGTAAAATAGATGATGAAATTCTTATGGATTCAAAAATAGAGAATGAATTCACAAAACACACACTAATCTAAATCAAATGAAGTGTATACTTTCAATTGAAATTGTTTAACCCCATATTTCTCGGATGTTACTAGATGATTTATGTTTTGCTAATAATTGGTTTTCTTGGTTTTAGACTGGATTCTTTATCCAAAATGCTCTAGAGCATTTTCCAGTAGATTCATCATTTGTTGTTGTCATTGCACAATGTACCCCAATTTGGGGTCCCACTTAAATTTTTAATGTTATTATGACTTTGAGTTTGCATTTATTTGTTTTAGTTTATGATGTCATAAAAGGTTATGAAGTCTAAGGGTTTACCATTATCATATTTTTAGCGCTTGGTGACTGATTTCATTGATATCTCATTTTGCTCTTATGTTTTTGATTTTATGTTTTACCAGTACAATTACTCCATTTCAAATTCCACTTTGAGCCCAATCCACCATTTACTTACATATCAATAAAAGCAAAAATAAAATAAAATATATATATAAATAATAATAATAATAATAATAATAATAAAATAAAAATAAAATAATAAAATAAATACAAAAGTAAAATCATTTCATTTTGTATGAAAGTTTTAAATATTTTATATTCATTTCATATTGAGCGATGAATGAAAATAATTGTTGTTCATTCTATATGCTCCTCTTAAGGTAACAGTTGTGCGCCTTCTAAGTTTTAATGTAATTTTGATTTAATTTTTTGTTATGTCTACATGTCCAGGTTATAAAATAAAATCATGATGGGGGTACAATTTCCAAGATAATCTCTACTGACCAGTGATCAACATAGAGCACGGTTTCCAAGGTATCAACACAGAGCACGATATCCAAGGTATAACCAAGTGGTACGGTTAAGTGATTCTGCATGTGGGATTGTTCAGTATGAATAGCTTGTCATAAAGCATTAGGTGCTCTCACATTTATAAATATTCCAATGCTTCATTTTGGGATGTATGTGAGACTCAAAATACAGAATAATTGATAGTTTCATCATTTATTCCCTCTTATTTTTTGATGTGGCTAAGATTTTTCTATAATAAGGAGGATTGCACTACCTGGATGTTTGTATTTTTTAAACATTTTGGTTACTACAGTGCCCAATATGGACATTAGCCAAGAGATAAAGGATGAAGCAAATTGCATGGAAGAAGCTGATATTTTACATGTAGTATTGGATTGAGTCAGTAGCTTTATCAACAATGTTAAAAACTAAGGCCAATACGAATAGCTTAGCATTGATAGAATGAGGAGTCATGATGGTCGGGTTGGACATTGAGAGCAATAACTTCAGAAAGATATGAATTGGTCGATGCTCAGCAAGTTATTGATTGATAAATATGGGAAACGATGTAATGGACTTGAAGACCAAACTGATGAAACAACAAAATAATAGAGGATGTACCAGTATACACCAACTGTATTATCATATTTTTGTGTCGCATTTGCTAAATATTTTACAAAACACACTAGAAGAGAGAGTGATGGCAATATTTGAAGTGGAGGGAGTCATGGATTGTTATTAAACACGATATATTATTCTTCACTTATGTGCTAATTTAGGATTATGTAGGTACGTATGAAGGGTAGCACTCAATGTTGGTCCAATGTTTGAACTTGTGGGAGCAAAAGATATTCAATGTCATTGTTATCCACCTATTTCATAGTAATAGAAGAAAAGCATATGCAACATGGGAAACAATCCATCTTATAGCCTTGTCTAAAAGACGCCAGATGACACCAACAATGTCGTAAAATACTACGAATAGATGTTGTTGCACTTGTTCTTCTCCAAGACAATACCATCCTATTTCAATAAGCTTGATGGAATTGGATAAATAAAGAAAATAAAATTTAATTTTTTGCAAACCTCTCAGCATCAAATGTTGGAGGAAGCAGTTTGACATGAGATGTGAAGAGCTTATTTAATTTACATACAACCATAGTTTTTACACCTTTGAATCGTATTATTTTGATTAGTTATATTTACGCACAACCACAATTTTTGCTCTTTCGCACATGCAATAGAAAAGGTTAGGGGATGGTAGAGTATGTAGATAAGTAAATATAAAGGACTTATAACAGTGATATTTGTCATATGAGGGTTTTTGGTCTTGATTAACGTGGTCACGAGCCTTGGTGCTAAGTCATTATTAGGCAAGATACAACTTACTAGGAAGTGTAGTGTTGTCACTGACTGTTCAAGAACAGGTTGTGCGGGCATGAATATCATCCAACATGATGGAAAATAAACCTCCAGCACATCCCATGCTACCTCAAAATTGAGTTTTCCTACAAATAGTTGATAACTTTCAGGACCAATTTTAAACTTGGATCGTTTCCCTAGAAGAATGTCAAAGAGTTGACAATAACAATATTGTGCATGGAAGTTATCAAATAATTATTGGTACTCAAATTTAGAGTCAAATGTGGATGAATTATTTAGTTAGTTATTGATGCAATTCAAGGGAGGAATTGTGACTAGACTTAAACTCACTCTTTGTGTGTCTAGTATTAATGGCACCAAGAACGAGGAGAGGGAGGGTTGCCCTATCGAATAGGTATACCCGATAGGGTAACTATGAGGCTAGAACCCTAGATGAAGGTCTAGATAATTCTACTAGAGAGAGAGGATCTCACTATAATAGTTGCTCTCATGTGAGAATAGATGGATCAAAAGAGAAATTTTTTGGAAGCCATAGTGAATCAATATTCACAAGCTAATAACTATGAAGTTAGATAGGCTAATGCTCCTATTATGGAGGCACAAGAGACTAGGGTCTGGTTGGAGGTAGAAATAGCTAAATATTGGAAGAATGTATGCTCCTACAAATTTATAAGAGAAGAAGGAGGTGATGTATGTTGGACATTTTGAGTCCATGGAGTTGTCATTGATGTAAAGGCATGAAGTTGTCATTGATGCCAAGAAGTGAACCCTCGTTTATGCCAAAAGCTCAAAATGATCAATGCAAGAGGTTGGCAAAAAGGGCTTCATAATATACTTTTTAATATTATGTGAGGTAAAATAAAAGGTTTTTATTAAAACCATGGTGGCCAAAATAAAAGGTTTTTATTAAAACCATGGTGGCAAAATGAAAATATTTTTATTAAATAATGGTGGGAAAAATAAAGGTTTTTAATTAAAAGCTAAGGAGGATTTAAACCTTAATAAAGTCAAATATTCAAATATTAATTTATAATATTTAAATTCCAAGGAATTTAAATAATTTATAAATTAAATATTTATAAGTTAAAGCGCTGACCTCCAAGCAATTTACCTTCGTCGATGTGCATAGAATGGAAGGGCAAAGGTCTTTATACCTTAGCCAAACACTAAAGTTTGGCATTCGAATAATCTTCAAAAACTTCGTGCAAAGGGCTCGTGCAATATTTCATGAGGAGAAGCGCATTAATCTTCGCAAAACTTCGTGCAAAGGCTCGTGCAATATTTCATGAGGGAAGCACCTTCAAAGCGCTACGTGGGAGAAGACGAAGAGGGAGCCAATAGGCTCTAAGGCAAGGCAGAGATAATAAAGTGCTTATTGCACTTTAGGTGTGCAAGGTGAGCGCTTGGATCACACGACGTGGAAGCCATGACCAAGGCGTTGTTGTAGGGCAAGTGGTGCAAGTTCGAATCCCACAAAATGCGCAGCAGGGAAGAAAAAAGGTTTTTAATTTTTTATTTTATTTTATTGCCCGTGCTAAGGTTGTTGGAGAGATAAGGGGTTGTTAATTTAATTTTTCAATTATTTATCTAAACTAAGGTTGTGGAAAGATAAGGTGTAAAATAATTGTGTTATTTACCTTAGTGGTAAATAGTAATTTTTTCTAGGGTAATATTATTTTTACCTTAGGGAAATAGAAATTGATTTATTGCATTTATTGATAAAGTGAATTAGTCAATTTTATGCAATATTGAGAAAGGAGAAGTTATGTCATATTTTTGAAGGGGATTTTAATAAAAAAAATTATGTTGAAAATTATTGTTGAGATGGAGAAATAAGGTGTATTTGGGATTTGATTTATCTTTGTGTTAAAGGTAAATTGTGAAAAGTGTTAGGGTGATATTTCTTGTCATTTAACGCTTTGTACTTGCCATAAATAGTGGTGATATTTGAGACAGGTTTTGAAGATCATTCTCCATCAAAGAAAAAGGTATGGGCATATTCTTCCATGAGTGAAAGTGATGATTGATTGTGTATTTCTGAAAACAAGATTGGAGTGAAAAGGACTTGGTTAAGTTTCCTTATTTATTTGATGAGTTATTGAGTTTTCTGAAAATGAGATAAATGCGATGAACCTGGTTTTATTAGCATTGTTGTTGAAGTGATTGATTGAGTGGAAACTTGAGCAAGGGTTTTGGCAAAATATTATGAGTATCATTGTTATGTGAAGTTTGCAAAGTGAAACTAGCATTGTTGTTGAAGCAATTAGCTTGGTGATGAACTTGAACTAGAATTTGCAAAATATCATGAGTATCATTGTTATGTGAAATTGAGCATTATTGGAAACATTTTGAGTCCCTTGAGTGATTGATTGAGTAAATTTGTTTAAGCCCAAACAAGTGAAGTGTTGAAGTGAAAGTTCAACTTTCATGAAAAAAAATTGTACTACATTCTAAATTGATTTGAGAAATAGATTGAGAACTAATGTGAAGCATATTGAGTCTCTAACAATTCTCCATATGTTTCTATGATTGAGCATTGTTGTGGATAGGAAGCATATTGAGTCTCTAACAATTCTCTATATGGTTCTATGAGATTGTGCAAGTTCTAGTGAGGACTTGTTGAGCAGATTGTACAAGTTCAAGTGAGGACTTGTTGAGAAAATTATGCAAGTTCTAGTGAGGACTTTTTGAGCATATTGTGCAAGTTCAAGTGAGGACTTCTTGAGCATATTGTGCAATTTCAAGTGAGGACTTGTACAGTAGATTGTGCAAGTTCAAGTGAGGACTTGTAGAGCATATTTGAAGTAAGTCTTAAGAAGACTTGTGAGCAGATTTGTGTGAGCTTTTGTGAAAGCTTACAATACAAATTTGAAGATAGAGATTGAGGATTTATTAGAAAATATCTAGAGAGGACTTGTTGACATATTTGAGTCAAGTATTTGAGAAGACTTAAAAGTTGAGTTGACTGATTTGTTCAAACCTTGAGATAAGGTTTGAGGCATATCTTGCAAAAGTGATTGATCAGGCTTTGTGATAAAGCTTGAACACATATTGAGAACAAATTTTGGTACAGACCTAAGGGTAGATTTGTACTAGACCGAGGATAGAGATTGAGTAGTTTTGTGCTAGATTGAAGGACTGAGTTTAGTGCAGAATAGGATAGAGATTGAGCAAATTTATGCTAGATTGAAATACTATGTTTGGTGCAAATTTGAGACAAATTTTAACCAGAGCTTTGGAAGATGATAAAGTATAGAAGATGACTCTCTCCAGATAGAGATCCATTAGCTAAGGTATTGAGGACTGGTGTCTTAAGTGGATAGAGATCCATTAGTTAGGGTAGTAGAGGTAGTAGCTCTTCTAGAAGTTCATCAGCTAATGTAGAGGAGGAGTTATCCTATGGATAGAAGACCCACAAACTAGATTAGAGGATTGGTGTCTCCTTTGGATAGGTGTCCATAAACATTATAATTAGGAAAGGTTTTCCAAAGAGAATTATTTAGAAATTTTAGTGAAATATTTTCTCTGTGGAGTAGCCCACATTGTGTGAACCACATTAAATTGGTATTTCTATCTTGTGTGGTATTTTATGCATTGCTTTAGATATTGTTGTTAATACTGCTATTGATACATAGCATAATACTTATTGAAAAGAAAAGTAAAAAGTGATCTTATATGGTCCACCTCCCTCTCAATATAAGATTGTGTTCTTCAATTGGTATCATAGCAGGTTCCTTCATAAGAGTTTAACAGCTTGAAGGAAAATCTTATGAAGAACATAAGATGAGTTCTAAGGGTGAGTCAGATTATGTAGCACCAATGTTTGAAAGAGTTGAATATGTATTCTGGAGCATGAGAATGAAGATTTACTTGATGGCACTTGGAAATAAAATCTAGGAAGCATTTGAAAATGGATACACACCACTAGCTACTCCACCCACTGATAAAGACGGTAAGCTCCTACTACATTACAATTCAAAAGCAATTAATGCAATTTTGAAGGGTTTGCATAGACCAAAAATTTTCAAGGTTATGTATTGCAAGATAACAAAGGAAATCTAGGATAAGTTGCAAACCATATATGAAGGAGACAGTCAAAAGAGCAAAAATACGAAATCTCAAAGGGCAATTTGAAGCACTCAGAATGAAGGATGATGAAAGTGTTAGTAGTTACTTGTTGCGTGTAGATGAAGTTGTACATTGCATGCAAGGGCTTGGACTTGAGATTGATGAATCTGATGTGTGTGACAAGATTCTAAGGTCCCTTCCAAAAAGGTTTAGTGAGAAAATTTTAGCTATAGAAGAAGCAAAAGATGGTGATCATTTGAAAAGAAGTGATTTACTTGGTATTCTCACAGCTTTTGAGATAAGTATAAAAGAGGAACAAAATGCATGAAATAAATCAGCCTTTAGAGCCATTAATAAATCGAAGGATAAAGTTTTAGATTCAGATGAGAATTCATCCAGTGATGAAGAAGCCAATTATGGCAGAAGAAACAAAGATTCAAGAAAATTCAAAGGTATAAAATCTGTTAGATGTTTTGAGTGTGGAAAGTATGGTCACTATGCATCTGATTGTCAAGAAGCTATAAATAGTAATGAGGAAGAGAAAAAAGAGCACATAAACAAAGAAATAGAAAGACATAGGTACCAAAATAAAAGTAGAGATGGAAAAAGCAAGCCAGGAAAGAAATTCTTTCAAATATAGAAGAGGATTTACTATGCAGAGAAATCAAGTAAGTACTCAAGTGATAGTGATAGTGGTTTCTCAGATAATGATAAAGATGAAGTTCTATTTTTGGAAAGAGAAAAGGAAGTAGTTAAGAAAGGATCTCCAATAATCCTCAAGTGTTTTAGATGTGGCAATTTTGGTCATATTGAAGATGATTGCACAAAAAGTGGTTTTAGTTTTAGTGATGATGAATTTGAAGATGCACTTGAAGGACCAAAAGTGAATCTATTCATGGAAATAGAAAATTATGGAGGTGAACCTATAGAAGAAAAATCAGAGAAGAATGAAGATGACTCCAAAAGCACAAAAATAGAGGAAGAATCAGAATCAGGAGAAGTTGATATGGTATGTGAGATTACTTCTACTCTTGATGCTTTAAGGAAAGAAAGAAAGCAGAATGCAAAACTCACAATCAAATTTGATGAAGATAAAGGAAGACTTATAGAGGATCTAAATAAGTCAATGTCCAAAGCAAATAAATTCAAGGAGAAGTTAGAAGAAAAGATTCTATAATGTGGAAGACTAGAGCAGGAAGTGGCTTCACTAAGGATGGAAGTAAAGACTCCAAGTTTAAGCTACAAGGGTTTAAAAATAGCTCAAAGAATTTGGATAGGTTTATCAAGACACAAAAACCTACATCAAGCAAGACAGTTCTTGGTTTTGAACAAGGACAAAGGAAATGGGAAAAGAAGTCAACTTCAAGTTTTGACGAAGAAGAAACTTCAGAAGAAAGTGAAAGGGAGAGTGAGAATTTTGAGGAAGATTTGAACAATGAGAAGTTCAAAAAAAGGTAATACAATGCACAAAAGAAGAACAGATAGAACATAAGTCAACAAAAAGAGACTAAGATACCAATGAGGTCAAGGCAAGGTGATTTCAATGGATGTTGCTCAATGTAAGAAAATTGATGTTAGCGTACTATTGATTAGCGTACTATTGATTTGTCTTTATT
Source organism: Wollemia nobilis (assembly GCA_028583015.1). NCBI lineage: Eukaryota > Viridiplantae > Streptophyta > Pinopsida > Araucariales > Araucariaceae > Wollemia > Wollemia nobilis. The sequence goes on from JAQPPZ010003098.1 coordinate 2,910,830, forward strand.
TATTTATTAGACAGACTGTTGCTCAGACTGTTGCTCTGTTACAACAGTCTAGTTCAGCTGTTACGCCGGTGTTCTATTCCCGGCTGATGTAACCTTATTTAATCCCTACTCAATAATGCAAAAGTTAGTTCGCACATTTACATGGCATCAGAGTTGTTCGCAATTTTTTTTTGGGCGTGATTTTACGAAGACCTGTCTTTATCGCGCATCAGTCGCAATGCAGTGAAGAGGGCGGAAGCCATGCAGTGAACGCGGACTGCGTTCGAAGGTTGGCAGCATTCTGCGACGTCGCTCCGGGAAGGAGATGCAGGTCCGCGGATGACCCCGCTTGGCGCACTGCGTCGCAGGAGCCGCCACCACTCCTCCCACATCGTGGATGCGACACGCGACAGGAGCTGTCGCGACACGCGATAGAGCGCGCATGGAATAGTCTGTCACATTGCAGGCCCGTGTCGCAACAGAGCATGCGCGGACGTCGCGCTCTGCATTTCGTGACACGTGCAGCTACGCGACAGTGCGCAGAGCGCACGCATGCGAAGGGCCGAGGGGAGGCCCCCCCTCTTCTTAGGCGGGAAGCGAAAATTTCAAATTCCGCTCCCACTGGGGTATAACCCCCCCCCCCAACCTGAAGATTTTTTTTTTAAAACGAAAAAAAAAATAACCAGATCGCGGAAGTGCGCTGAAAAAAAAAAAAAAAAAAATTCAGAGCGCCGGTTGAACGCGGAAACTGCATTTTTTTTTAACGATTGCGTTGCATCGTCTGCGGGGGAAGTGGCTTCGACACGGCGATTTGCTGCGGAGGCAGTAGCCGCGAGTTGCAGAGGAGGCTCGGGAAGCTGGAAGCAGCGGAGGACGGGCAGGCCGAGGTGGATAAAGGAGAGGAGGTCAACTGATCCTTCCGGATCAGCCCGCTGGCTCAGGTGGTCGTGAGCCATGCGGTAAGGCTCAGGGAGCCTGTAGGTCGGGGGTTCGAATCCCGCCGACGCCCCCCAAGGTATAATTTATTTTTGCAATGTCATTTTTTTAATTATTATTTTTTTAATTAAAATTTTTAATTTTAATTTTTTTTAATATAGTTTTTTAAACTTTATAAATTAAAATTTTTAATTTTAATTTATTTTTTCTAAAGTTTTAAAACTATATAAATTAAAATTATTTATTTTAATTTTAAATTTATAATAATTATTAAAATGCTTTGTTAAAGAAAGCCTTTAAGGGGGGATATTTTTTCAAAAATCAAAGGGGGATAGAGAGTAATTTTTAGAAAAAATAGCAATTTGGCATTGTAAAAGGTGCATTTTCGGCTGTGACCGACACCTTGTGGGTTATTCTTGTGGGCAGTTTTTTTATGTTGTATGTTGCATATTTCATTTTTGCACTATAACATTAAAAACTTAAAAACAAACACTCCCTAAGTCCCCGGAATATAAAACCCATCTGTGCAATTTATTGCACCGCAGCGTTCGGTAAAAATGGTACCTTTGGCCCACACTTACAGGTAAAGCTGTCATGCTTTGGGCTACTGTATCTATCACCTAATATAGCTGCAACAACGATGTCTGAGCTTGTTCTCTATAAATCGTCGGGGAGGAATAAGTACGCCATTTTTACATTTTTTACTCCATCCACTACCCTTTAACGCACTTGTGTTTAGGTGTAAATCCTGACGAAGTATTCTTCATAGTGTTTAGGGGAAGTTACGCCCCACGCATGAGAAGAATCTTCTATGGTAGGTGCCATCAACAAGGTGATTCCCTTTCAGTACCGCTTATGTTCCACATATCGTATGATCTCTAAAATTCACCTATAGTCTCCCTCACGTAAGGGCGGGTGATTTTTGTTGATATTTCTAAATACCTATAGTTTCCCTCACGTAAGGGCGGGTATTTTGTACGGTATATTGGCCTAGAAAAAGGTATATCGAAAGGGGGACCAATTTGGTGATATAAGGAACCTTCACTATGGCCGCTGTTGCAAAATTGATGACTGATCCGTATCAGTTATTGAAAGGTCCAAATTATACACCATGGAAACATAAGATGAAGGCTATTCTCCAAATGGAAGATTTGTGGGATATTTTTACTGGAGTAGCAACTAGGCCTTCACCAATAGTAGGATCCACAGGTCCTTCGACGAGATCGAGATAGCTTTTGACAAGAAAGACAGGAGAGCAAAGGTGCTCATTTTGTTTGTTGTTTCAGATGAAGTGCAACCTCATATAGCTGACAAAGCAAGTGGTAAAGTGGCATGGGATGCACTTAGAACCATCTATGAGGGGAAGAATGAATCCACCATTCTTCATATTCAACAACAACTTCATAACCTGAGTTTGAGATAGGGTGAAATAGTTGAACTCTTTCTATGCAGAGTGTCTGAGTTGAAAGAGAAATTGAGTTCTCTGGGAGATACTGTGGATGAAAAGTTGCTCATTTCACTTGTGATGAGAGCTTTACCTTCTTCATTTGACATGTTGATAACCTCCATCCAGGTGTCCCAACGACAAATTACCTACATCGAGTTGGTCAATCTGCTTCAACAACAGGAGGCACGCCAACTTCACAAGGATGATTCTTCCAATACGGCCCTATACACCAACGAGGCGGGGTTCTAGGAAGAAAGGTAATGGGCAAAAAGGAGGCAACTTTCGAGAAAGGAGGAAATTATCAACGGGATACGAAAGGAAAAGGCAAACAACCTCAACGAGAAGAAGAGGTGGTGTAAGATCTGTGAGAAATACAACCATGACACCAACAGGTTTTGGCATAAGAACAAGCAGAAAGGCCAAAAAAAACCACAAAATAAGAACAAGCAACCCCGGGTGAATGTTGCTGTTGAAGAATCGGACTCAGATTCTGAATGGGCACACAAGGTGCTCATGACTACCACAGATTCCACACAGAGGGATCCTATTTGGTATGTCGATTCTAGAGCTAGCAAACATATGACTGGTGACAGATCGTGGTTTGAATCATTTGAGGCCAAAGAGGGCAAACCTGTCATAATTGCTGATGATAAAACCTACAGGGTTCAGGGAGAGGGTACAGTTTCAGTCACTCTTCCTGATGGCAAGTGTCAGATTGACAAAGTTCTCTATGTTCCAGGATTGGCTAACAATTTTTTGTCAATGACACAAATCCTGGATAGAAATATGGTTGTCAACTTTCGTGTTGAGAATGGAAAGAAGTGTTGTACTATTACCATGAAGGGTAAGCAGATTGCAACAACTTCATATAAGCATGGCTTATTTGCACTAGATGCTATCTCTACTCCACATGTTGCCATGACTGTCTCTACCAAGAAGGCAACTTCCCTATGGCACAAGAGATATGGGCATCTAAGTTTTGGCTACTTACTTGAGCTCAACAAGTATGAGATGGTAAAGGGTCTTCCTTCCCTTTCTGCCACATTGCCAGTGTGCTCGATCGCTGGCAGGAAAGCAGCATAGAGTACCATTTGAGAAGAGCTCTACAAGATCATGAAAACCTCTGGAGCTAATTCACACCGATCTATACGGTCCTTTCACACCCAAAAGGTTGGAGGGAAGAGGTACTTTCAGTTATTCGTAGATGACTACTCATGAAAGATGTGGGTTTTCTTTCTCAAACTGAAATATGAAGCTTTCGCATTCTTCCAGCAGTTCAAGAAATCCGTTGAGAAGGAGTCAGGAGCTTCTATTAAAACCCTCCACTCAGATCAAGGGGGAGAGTTTACCTCTAATGAATTTTCTGCATTCCTAGATAAGCATGGGATCAAGAGACAATTAACAACTGCCTATACTCCTCAGAAAAATGGAGTTTCTGAGAGAAGGAACTGTTCTATAATGGAAATGGTTCATTGTATGCTCACAGGTGCAACTCTTGGGCAACAATATTGGGCAGAAGCTGTCACCACTGCAGTGTATCTGTTGAATAGGGCACCCACAAAGGCCCTAAAAGGAATGACTCCACGGGAAGCATGGAGTGGTCGAAAACCCTCCATATCTCATCTACGTATTTTTGGATGTCAAGCTTTCATGCACATACCGAAAGAGAAAAGGAAGAAGCTAGATGAGAAAACACCGAGATGTATTTTTCTTGGTTATTACAGAGCACTCTAAAGGATATCGGTTGATAGATCCTTTGACCAAGAAAATTCATATCAGCGGAGATGTTGTCTTTGATGAAGCTTTCACATCACAGAGCACATCTACAGTACACCAAGATATTGTGGAACCTAAGGAAGAGAAGATTCCTTCATCAGCACAGACAGGAGGTCCTTCTACATCTTCTTCACCACCATCGAAGAATAATCCTAAATGGTGTACAAATACAATCAGAGACGCAAATTTATCCACTCCTCCCAATTTGAATTTGGATAGACCTCGTACACGTAGTATGGCTCAAAAGGAAAGAGAAGCCAAAGAAACTGGTGAGGTTGATGATCTTTGTCAATATTTTGAGGAACTTTTTGTGACTCCAAGTATAGAAGTTGAGGATATGGATATTGATGATGACAGGGCATTCATGTCTACCATAGATAGTCTTTAACCTGCATCAGTGCAAGATGCTCTCAGTGAGCCTCAGTGGAAGGCCGCTATGGATACAGAGTATGAGTCTCTGATGAAAAAAAAAACTTGGAAGCTTGTTGATATGCCGCATGGAAAGAAACCTATTGGATGCAAATGGGTATACAAAGTCAAGTACAAGTCAGATGGAACAATTGATAAGCATAAGGCCCGTCTTGTTGCAAAGGGCTATGCTCAAAAGGAAGGCATTGACTACGAGGAAACTTTTGCACCTACTTCTCGGATGACCACAATTCGAGTTATGTGTACTATGGCAGCACAATATGGGTGGAAAGTTCACCAGATGGATGTCAAAATTGCCTTTCTTAATGGTGATCTCCAAGAAGAAGTCTATATGACACAGCCTGAAGGATTTGAAGTGGAAGGCCAACAGTAGAAAGTTTGCAAATTGGTCAAATCCTTGTATGGTCTGAAACAAGCTCCTCGAGCTTGGTATATAAAAATGGACAATCACCTTATGCAACATGGATTTAAGAGATGTCCATCAGATGCAAACCTCTATTTCAAGAAATAGGGTTCTGAGATAGTGTTTCTTGTACTCTATGTGGATGATCTGCTCATAACAGGGAGTTCAGAAAATATGATCTCTACTATCAAAAGAAACTTGTGCAAATCTTTTGAGATGACAGATCTCGGACTTCTCCATTACTGTCTTGGTCTGGAATTCAGCCAGAAGGAGCACTCCATCAAAGTGTCTCAGAAAAAGTATGCCAAGACATTGTTGGATAAATATCGCATGATTGATTGCAAGCCAATGGCAACTCCAATGGAGAATGGACTTCATTTATTGCGATATGATGACTCACCTCAGGTAGATGGTACTCTCTATCGACAGTTGATTGGGAGTCTCATATATCCGACCAATACTAGGCCGGATATCGTATTTGTTGTCAACTATCTTTCGAGGTTCATGCGGGAGCCTAAGACCACTCATTGGAAAGCGAGCAAAACGTGTTCTTCACTATGTCCGTGGTACTATGGAATATGGCCTAGAATACAAGAGGAACAACAAATTCTTCTTGCAAGGATACACGGACTACGACTATGCCGGATCATTTGATGATCGCAAGTCAACTTTTGGATACATTTTTCATCTGGGATCCGGTCCTGTCTCTTGGCATAGCAAGAAGCAACGGTGGTTGCTATTTCATCAATAGAGGCGAGAATATCGCGTCGCACGTGAAGTCGTGTGCGAAGTGATATGGTTACGTCGCATTCGGACAAGTATGGGCCATCCATCAAAATCTCCAATACACTTGTTTTACGACAATCAGGGTGTTACGAACCTCGTCAAGAATCCAGTTCATCATGAAAGAACAAAGCACATTGACACACAATGTCATTTCATTCGAGATGAAGTTCCAAAGCACGAGAATTCAGCTTCAACACATTCCCACGGATGCTCAAGTTGCGGACATTTTCACTAAGGCACTTGGACGTGTCAAATTTGAATTGTTTCGCAGCTCACTTTGTATTGCAAAATGATGTAAGGGGATGTTAGTAGTCTAGTATAGCTATTAGTTATTACATTACCCAAATAATGTAATAAAGGGGGATGTTAGCGTACTATTGATTTGTCTTTATTTATTTATTAGACAGACTGTTGCTCAGACTGTTGCTCTGTTACAACAGTCCAGTTCAGCTGTTACGCCGGTGTTCTATTCCCGGCTGATGTAACCTTATTTAATCCCTGCTCAATAATGCAAAAGTTAGTTCGCACATTTACAATTGAGAGACAGGAATATGGAAGTTTCAAAAACAGATAAGTTTTTCAAGGGCATTATTACTCTTATAATAAATATGATCACAAGGCAATGAACTACAAGGTTCATAATAGAAGCAATTATGGTCCCATTAGAATAGCTCCAAAGACATTTGTACCTCAAAGGAATAATAGAGTTAAGTGCTATAAGTGAAATGATGATGGGCATATCAAAAAATGGTGCAGAGTAGAAATTCTAGAAGCCAACAAGAATAATAATAGAAACACGAACATGAAGAACCATCAAAAGGAGGAGGAAGTGGACAAAATTCAAGATCAGTGCTTGATGGGAGTAGAGATACTCCCACCCCAAAATTAACCCCCCCAAAAGGAGGTGTGGGAGGGGCTAAGCTAAGAGGCTAATTCTTAGCCCCAAGCCCCAAATGTGACCCTTTTTCATTGATGTCAAAATGGGAGAGATTAGAGTAAGGGGGGAAATCAGAGAAAGGGAGAGAAAACTATAGTTGAAAGAAAGCATTCAGTTAGGGAGAGTAGTTTCCCATGAGGAGCAAAAATAATAGGTCAAGGAAGTGGTAAAACATTATTGGGTTGCCATCAATGACAAAGGGGGATATTGTTGGACATTTTGAGTCCATGGAGTTGTCATTGATGTCAAGGCATGAAGTTGTCATTGATGTCAAGGCATGAAGTTGTCATTGATGCCAAGAAGTGAACCACCATTGATGCCAAAAGGTCAAAATGAGCAATGCAAGAGGTTGATGAAAAATGGTTTCATAATATTCTTTTTAATATTATGTGAGGCAAAATAAAATGTTTTTATTAAAACCATGGTGGCAAAAATAAAAGGTTTTTATTAAAACCATGGTGGCAAAAATAAAGGGTTTTTATTAAAACCATGGTGGCAAAATAAAAATATTTTTATTAAATCATGGTCGACAAAATAAAGGTTTTTAATTAAAACCTGAGGTTTTAAACCTTAATAAAGCCAAATATTTAAATATTAATTTATAATATTTAAATTTTAAGGAATTTAAATAATTTATAAATAAAATATTTATAAGTTAAAGCACCGACATCCAAGCAATTTACCTCCGCCGACATGCATAGAATGGAAGGGAAAAGTTATTTATACCTTATCCAAACACTAAGGTTTGGAATTCAAATAATCTTCGCAACCTTCGTGCAAAGGGCTCGTGCAATATTTCATGAGGAGCAGGGAAGAAAAAAGGTTTTTAATTTCTAATTTGATTTTATTGCCTATGCTAATTTGATTTGATTTAATTAAAATTAATTGGTATTTATACTCGTAAAAATAAATGAACTTAGGGAATATAGGGAAGTTAGGGAAATAGAAGAAATAGGGAGGAAAAGAGAAAGGGAAAATGAGTTGGTTTGCCTTGCCACCCTTGTCATCCAATCCTGCCTAGTCAGCTGCCGTCCAAGTCAAACTTACCTGCCCAGTCAATTGTCATCCAAGGAGGTAAAAGGGGTAAGATCCAAAGCTTACAATTGAAACAAAAATTTTACATTTTTTACTCTTTTTTGCTCTTTTTACTAGCTTTATTTCCAACATTCTCCCCCTTAAAGTTGAGAGGACTGACTATACAGTCTCTCAGTTTTATTTATTAAGCTTTAGCTATACCTTTGGTTAAGATGTCAAAAATATTATCCAAAGTGTTACAATATTTAAGCTCAACTATTTTTTGTTCCACCATATCTCAAATGAAGTGATACTTCATATCGAAATACTTTGATATGCTATGGTGGATTGGATTGTATACCAATTGAATGGCACTTATGTTACCACAATACATTCAAGTTGGACCACTTTGAATTTCTCCAATCTCTTCAAGAAATTTTCTTAACCATAGGGCCTGAGTACTAGCGTGAGTTATGGCTATATACTCAGCCTCAGTTGATGACAATGCTACAATAGTTTGTTTCTTGGATCTCCATGTAATTAGTCCTAATCCTAGACTAAAACAATTCCCTGATGTAGATTTCCTGTCATCTATGTTGCTACCCCAATCACTGTCACTGAAGCCAACTAATTTCATAGAATTACATTTTTGGTAATGGATTCCAAAATCTAATGTACCTTTTACATATCTTAAAATTCTTTTAGTTGCTTGTAAATGCAGCTCATATGGACTAGCCATAAACCTTGAAACTAGAGAAACAACATATTGAATATCGGGGCTGGTTTTGGTGAGAAACATCAGACTCCCAACCATGCTTTTGTAAGTGGTCATGTCAACCTTTGATGGTCCATATTCCTTGCTCAATTGGATCCCATGTCCAGTAGGAGTTGCAACTATTTTTGCACTACTCCATGGTAAATTTCTTGATCATGTCTCGAGCATACTTGTGTTGACATATGAAGATCCCTTTATTTGATTGATGCACTTCCATCCCTAGGAAGTATCGCATTAAACCAATATATTTCATCTCGAACTATTTCATCATGGAGTTTTTGAACTCCATATTCATTTTATTGTTACTACCCATAAATATTAGATCATCCACATACAAACAAACTATGAGAATGTCTACTCCATACTTTAGGTAGTACAGATTTGGTTCACTTTTGCTTCTTGTGAATCCATACTCGCTGAAATAGCCATCTATGAGTGAGTACCAAGCTCTTGGTGCTTGCTTGAGGTCATAAAGTGCTTTCTTCAATTTGTAAACAAGGTTCTCTTTTCCCTGTTCGTGGAAACCTTGAGGTTGTTGAACATAAACCTCTTTTGTCAAGTATCCATTTAGAAAAGAACTCTTTACATCCATGTGTTGAACATTCCATCCTTTATGGGCTGCTAAGGAAATAATTGATCTAATTTTCTCTTGTCTTGTAACAGGAGCAAAAGTTTCCTCATAGTCAATGCCATATTTTTGAGTAAAACATTTTGCTACTAGTCTCACCTTATGCCTCTCAATGCTTCCATCAGCATTGTACTTGGTCTTTTAGACCCATTTACATCCAACATATTTTTTACCTTTGGGTACCTTTACTAGCTCCCATGTATCATTATTTTTTATAGAGGTTATTTCCTTTTTCATGGCTTCTTGCCATACATTTCGAGTACATGCCTTCTCATAGCTCTCTAGTTCTAGCTGTGCACTAGCCAATAAAGCATAATTGACTACATCTACTCTAGGTTCTTGGGAGTTATCATCCCCATACAATTGCAAATTCTCAAGTTGTTGTAGAACTGGATTCATTTCACTAGCTTGTCTTCTAGTGAATCTTCTTTGGAAATTTTGATCCAGCATCTGAAAGGAAGGATGATGTTGTAAAGTTCTTCTGCCTCTTGATGGAGAGTCAATGTCCATCGGTGAAGAATTTATTGATCTCTGTGGAGAAGGACTTGGACTGGTGGTTGATGTACTTGATGTAGTACTCCTACTTGGCCTTGGAGGGGGTGGTGTGCCTTTCTTGGGAGACACCTATTGTACCTACTGTATTTGTGAAGAATTTACATCTTGGGACTCATCATCAACAAAAATTCTTTGATGACCCCATTCTCCCCCTTCATCAAAAATTACATCCCTGGAGAGTATAACTTTATGAGTCTTGGTATTGTAGAGTCCATATGCCTTTGTAGACTCACAATACCCTACAAATATACAAGCTTGAATTTTTGGATCAAGCTTCTTCCTTTCTCATTAGGAATGTGTGCATATGCTAAAGAACCAAACACTTTGAAGTGCTTTACATTAGGTTTCTTTCCATACCACGCCTCATAAGGAGTGACACCATCTAAACTAGAAGTAGGACTTCTATTTAGAATATATACACTGGTTCTTACAACCTCTACCCAGTACATATGAGTTAGATGCTTAGTCTGTAGCATTGATCTTGCCATCTCAACTATGGTGTGATTTTTTCGCTCTACCACACCGTTATGTTGTGGGGTATAGGCAGTGGTAAATTGCCTTTTTATCCCACTTGCTTTACAATATTTCAATAATGCTTTTGAGGAGTATTCACATCCTTGATCTATCCTAAGACATTTTACATAATTCCCACTTTGATTCTCTACATTGTTTCTAAAATATATGAAGCAATCAAAAGCTTCATCTTTATGTTTCAAAAAATAAATCCAGCACATTCTAGAGAAGTCATCTATGAAAGTGAGAAAATAAGAATAGTTTTTGAGAATGTGTTTGCATTGGTCCACAGACGTCTGAATGTACTAACTAAAGTGGATAGCTGGCTCTCCATGCTTGTCCTTTCAGAAACTTTGACCTTGGGTGCTTTCCCAAAGCACATCCTTCATAGACCTCATTTTGTTCATTGATTTTCGAAAGTCCTGTCACCATAGCTTGAGAAGTTAGAAGTTTCAAGCTAGTGGAATTAAGGTGACCATATTGCAAGTGCCAAAGCACACTTGGATTTGTTAGCTACATTTATAATTTGAGCTCCTCCTGGCTCATCAAATTTGAGAGGGAATGACCTGTTCTTGGTCATGGGGACATGTGTGATGACACGATTACAATTATTTTTATAAAAAATGATACATTGTCCTTCATCAAATACAATCTTGTAATTGTTCTTCATCATTTTCCCAATGCTTAGCAAATTGTGTTGGAGCTTTGGAGTGTAATAGATGTCATGCACTTTCTTTAATCCTTCTTTGATTGGAACCTCCATAGCTCCAATACCCTCTACTTGCAATGTCTTATCATCCCCTAATTTGATTTGGGATTTATAAGTGGAATCTAGAGTAGAAAATAAATGTTCTTTGCCACTCATATGGTTTGAACAACCTGTATCCATAATCCATGTGTCATTTAGATTTTGTTATGATTTTCCATATGACAGAAAAATATTTAGAGGTATCATCTTCTTCTCCATAATTACCATATTGACTATTGTTTCCTTGTGAATATTTTGACCAGCAGTCATGAACGAAGTGACCTGGCTTGCCATAGTTGAAACAAGTTGATTTGGACTTGTCACTTATTTGCCCTTGATTTCCACTTTGTCTTGGATTTCCTCCTCGATTTTGATTTCCACCTCTGTATGAGTTGCCTCCTCTATTGGAATTACCTCTGTTTTGATTGCCTCCTCTATAGTTGCTTCTGCCTCTACCTATTTTCTTGCCTCTGCCTTGACCTCTTCCCTGTCCTCTTCCATTGATTTAATTGGAAGTGAAGACCTTATCATCGCCTCCATAGCTGGTTGAAGGAGTTTTAGGAAACCTCTCTTCATGTGACATTAACGATCCGATTAATGCATCGAATGTTAAAAGGGAAAGATATTTGGATTCTTCTATAATTATAACAATATGGTTCCATTTCTATGTAAGTGTTCCAACACTTTTGTTACAATTGTCTCAGGCTTGATTTCTTTGCCTAGTATAACCATTTTATCTACTATTGCTTTTACTCTAACACAATAATAATCAACTTTTTCATCATATTTCATTCAGAGATTTTCAAAATCTCTCTTCATTTTTTGAAGTCTTACTTGCTTCACTTGATTACTACCTTGGAATCCATCACTCAATGCTTTCCATGCGTCTTGAGCAGTCGTACAAGCAACAATTCTAGATAATATGCTTTTCTCCAATGCGGCTTGGAGATGAGAAAGAGCAGATAAGTTGCTCTTTTTCTCTTCTTTTCAATTTTTCTTGTCTGCTGCATTAAGTGTGGTCCAGTCTATGGGTTCTATATAGCCTTCATCTATGATGTCCCATAAACCTCTTCCTATGAGCAGGGTCTTCATCTTGATATACCGGTACTCATAGTCATAACCGTTAAATTCTAGGATAGGTAAGCTATTGTGTGAGGCCATAGTTACCAAAAAACTCTCTTTATTTCACGATTACAAAAGTACTTTGCTGAATGAAAGAAAGAAGAAGAAGGAATAAGGAAGAGATTACAAATTTAAGTCAAATATGACTTGTTCTACTCTATCATTGACTGCTTGCTCCTCTTGATGTGGGGATGTGATCTCTTGATTTGCAAAGTTATCTGCCACTTCTTCTTCGTCATCACTTATTGGTATGATTTTTGGTGATGGTGGTTCTAGGATTTCCACTGAAATGTTGTAGTGTGTGTACTCTGATTCTTGTGGTGCAGCTTTGATGGATTCTAATTTTTCAAATTGACTTCTAAATGAATTATCTTCAAAATTCGCTTCGTACCCTGATTCAGGATGCCTTTGATGTGTGATTACTATGTTTTGAAGTTGAATAAACACAATGTTGAGTCCATAACCTCTTACCTTTTCATAAAACCTTTTTGCACCTTTTTTTTCTAGAATTGTTGTTAGGATCTCATCCTAACCCTTAATGTAATAACTTCCTTGATGTAATAATTCCTAGTGAATGTGGGTTGTACCCATGATTAATATTTTGTAATGTTCTAATTTTTAGCTTAGGTAGTGCCTATGACAAATGGCACCTGTTTCTATGTAAAACATGGTAGATAGGTTAGGTAAGGTGGCATTGTGCATGTAATTCGTGTGGCATTATGCATGTAATTCATGTGGAATTGTGCATGTAATTCAAAGTGGCACTATGCATGTAATTCGGGTGGCATTATACATGTAATCCAGGTGGCATTTTGCATGTAAGCCAACCTTGGAAGGAAACTCTTTAAATACCCGAAAAGGCACCAATGTAATCATCTTTTTGCAAATTAATGAAGTATTGAAGGAGGTTGCCCCCTCGAAGAGGCCTGCGATTCTATCTATTGTGAGATTGTTCCTTTTAAGTAGTTTTTGTTATCATATGCAATTAATTCTGAATACTGTTATAATGTTTCTATGAGTTTATTTCCAAGAAAATGTGTGAGAGTGTGTTGTTTAGTATATTTTATAGCAGGATCCTAACAAGTGGTATCATAGCGCTTTCTAGGGCCAAGTTCTGCTACAACTACAATGATTCTTGCCATCCAATCTGCCTGTTAGGTATAAATTCTATATTTTTTCCGTTCCTGCTTTTCCTTAAAAAAAAAAAAATCCAAAAAATACAGTGCATTTTTTTTCCAGACCAAAAAAAATATATTTTTAGTTGAGTAGGTAGAAACCTTGTGTCAGTGGTTTTAAAATATTATGAAGGATCTATTGTTATTGGCTAATCTAGATAGCCCATAAAGCGTCTAGTGAAGTGAGGGGCGATCAGGCTCCAATACCTAAGGCCTCAGACAAAACTCGCGCACGGACTTGAGCTCCCACGTATCTTCGGGTATATCGGGAGACAATTTAGGTTTAAACAAACTTTTAGCCATTAGGAATATTTTAGGCCTTGTATTACTCATAGTCTACGAGATACAACATCCTAGACGATTACCCTCCCGTATTGTCAGAGAGGCAAGTAGTGTACTCAAGGGTATGTGTGGAATCCTCCTTGAGTAGTGGCCTAAAATATTGGTCCGAGCACTATTGTTCGTCACTATCGGTATATTAGAGGGCCTATGGGTGGTACATACTCCTCTACCTAGAATTCCCTGGTTCTGTTAAAACTTCAACCTGTAAAAAATGAAAATATAAAAAAATCAAACCTCCCTATTTGTAAACCTGCATTTCAAATCCCCAAAAAGTGAGCATATGAGAAAGGAGTCCTCTACTAAAAAAATAATAGAAAGAACATGCATTCAAGATAGACCATGAGGGTGACACTTAAGCTGAAAGTCTAGAGAATAACAGTCAAATTTACAGTGGCAATCACAATCAGGTCAGTCAGGTTAGAGAGGTCAGCACAGTCAGGTCAGAATTTACAGTTTTCAAAGTCAGAACATAACTGTCGAAACAGTCACCTGTAAAATACAAAGAATCTTGGAGCTAGTGAAGTCAGGAATGAGCCAACCAGTGACAACATGACACAAGGCAAGTTATAGATAGTGATCTGGTACCCAACTTTTGCTTTGTAGCTTAGAATCAAAAACTGTAAACACTGTTAGACTCAGCAAAACAGTAGATAAAAAAAATAAAAATTCTGGGGTGCCAAAAAGTAGTGTTGAGAGATATAACTCATTGTGACCACCTCTTCGAGCTGATTGTTTTGATATATAGCACCTAAGAACTTTTTTGGGCACTTACTAAAAATAGTAAGTCCTAAAAACTCAATTCTATTTTTAGTAACTGGTCACAAAAGGTTTCAAAATGGCCCAGGGTACCCGTGGACATCAAAAGGAACTAGAACACTTGGAATCCTTAACAAAAGCCATTGAGAACTTGCACTCGGATTTTCACTCCATCAGGGAAGAAGTCCAAGGTCTTCACCTAGAGCATGATGCCACCAGTAATCGCTTAGAAGAAGCACTGATAGAAGTAGACAACAAAATAAAAAGAGGATCCCCCAAAATAGAACACCAACCTGAGGGTTCTGCAAGGAATCATGACCATGAACCATCATTCAGAATGCCCAAATTAGACTTTCCTAAATTTAGTGGGAAAGATGTTGATGGGTGGCTATGTAGGGTTGATCAATTCTTTAGACTGCATAATATCCCCATATTTCATCAAGTCCAGATGGCTTCCTTTAACTTGGAAAATGAGGATCTACACTGGTTTCAATGGTTACGTATTGCCAACCCAAATCTCTCTTGGGAGAATTTTGAATTCCAACTACTCACTCGATTTGGTCCTAGTGAATATGAGGACTTTACAGGGGCCTTAACCAAACTACAACAAACAGGGTCAGTCCATGAATGCCAAGCTCAATTTGAAAAATTGGCCAATAAGACAAGAGGATTGACTGAAGGGTTCTTCCAGAGTTGTTATATCAGTGGGTTGAAGGTGGAACTCCAAGCAGAAGTAAGAATGTTGAAACCACAAACTATGATGGAAGCTATTAGTTTGGCCTGTTTGGTTGAATCTAAACTCTCTACCCAAATGCGCCCATCAAAGTTTCCTCAAAATAGACCTTCATTTCCTCCTCGATCTCAACACTAGGTTGATAATAAACCTTCTACACCCAAGCGCCTAACCACAAATGAAATGGATGCACGTCGTGCCCAAGGATTATGCTACAATTGTGATGAATTTTTTTTTAAAGGGCATAAGTGTGCACACAAAAAATTGTTCTTGATAGATGTTGAAGAACCTAATAACTCTGACCAGAGTGATGAGGATGAGGACCCTCCGAAACACCTTCTCCACAAGAAGAAGTGAAACAGGAACTTAAGACAGCAATTACAGTCCATGCTCTTGCAGGCATTACTACTCCACAAACCATGAAGGTTGTGGGATTTTTCAAGGGCCAACGTCTTTCCATCCTTATGGATTCGGGAAGCACGCACAACTTCATAGACCCTAGAGTGGCTCAGTGGGAAAATTTCTATATCCACACTTGTAATTCCTTTGAGGTCATGATCGCCAATGGGGGAACCTTACCTTGTAAAGGAAAATGTCACAATGTTAAAATCAAGATAGGGGACTATGAACTCAAGCAGGACATGTTTGCCCTCCAGTTGGGAGAATGTGATGTTGTTTTGGGATCTCAATGTTTGAGTACATTGGGCACTATCAGTTGGAACTTTGCTGAACTCTGGATGCAGTTCTCCCAAAATGGACAAACACACATCATCAAGGGCTCTCTAGCAGGAACCCCTCAAATTATTAGTTCAAATGGCATGGAGAAATTGCTAAAGAAATCATCACGTGGGGTCATTGCACAACTATTCTCCATCCAACCATCCACCTCTCCAATGGGTGAAACTCCATCAGACCTACAATAGATTCTCCACAAACATGAGGCCATATTTTCAGAACCAACTACACTACCACCGCATCGCTCTCATGACCATGCCATTCCATTATTTTTGGATAGTGCACCTCCCAATATCAGACCATACAGGTACCCTCATTCCATGAAGTCAGAGTTTGAGAAAATGATACAAGAATTACTCAAGGCAAGTATCATTCGGCCTAGTACTAGTCCCTACTCTACACCAGTCTTACTGGCCCTCAAGAAGGATGGCTCCTAGCGACTGTGTATTGACTACCGAGAACTCAACAAGATAACTATCAAGGATAAATTTCTTATCCCCGTGGTTGATGAATTACTAGATGAATTACATGGGACCATGTACTTCACCAAGCTAGACCTTCACTCTGGGTACCATCAGATCCGGCTCAGGGATGAAGATATTCCTAAAACTGCTTTTCACACTCATGAAGGTCATTATGAATTCTTGGTAATGCCATTTGGTCTCACAAATGCTCCTTCCACATTTCAAAGCCTGATGAACATCTTTCACCTTTTTTTGCGAAAGTTCATCCTTGTGTTCTTCGATGACATCTTAATTTACAGTCACACATGGAAAGAGCATCTCAAGCATGTAGATCAAACCCTACAACTATTGATTGACCATCATCTGTTCGCAAAAATATCCAAGTGTTCCTTTGGTTTAACCGAAGTGGATTATCTAGGACACATTGTCTCAAAGGATGGTGTCAAGGTTGACCCTAAGAAGATCCAAGCAGTCCAAGAATGGCCAAAACCTCACACTCTCAAGGGACTTCAAGGATTTTTAGGGCTTCCAGGATATTACCTTAAATTTGTCTGTAACTATGGAAAGATAGCCACCCCCCTCACCTCCATGTTGAAGAAGGATTATTTTACTTGGATAGGGCCAGCTGAGCAAGCATTCCTAGAACTCAAGCATGCCATGACCACCACTCCAGTTTTAGCCATGCCAAACTTCTCTAAAAAAATTGTCATTGAAAGTGACGCTTCTGGTCGTGGTATTGATGCAAGAAGGATGCCCTTTGGCTTTTACCAACAAAGCCCTATCTGATCGCAATTTAGGGAAATCCACATATGCCAAGGAAATGATGGCAATATTACATGCAGTCCTACATTGGTGACCTTACCTCATTGGACGTCATTTCTCCATCACAACTGACCACCAGAGTCTGAAATACTTTCTAGAACAACGGGTTGCCACCCCCGAGCAACAAAAGTGGGTATCAAAACTCATGGGCTATGATTATGACATCATGTACAAAAAAGGAAAGGAAAATCTTATGGCGGATGCTCTCTCTCGCCAATTTGAGACCCTTAGTATGTTGTGTGCCATTTTTGCACCATTGCCCCAATGGATTGAGCCCTTACATCAAGAAATACTTTAGGATGCAGATTTGAAAGACTTGGTTGCTTCACTTATGGATGACCCAGAGTCTACACCAAGATATAGTTGGGATGGCCAGGATCTGCATTACCATCAATGCTTGGTTCTTCCTCCTAAGTCCCCACTTTGAGAGCTCCTCATGAAGGAATCACATGCTACTCCATCTTCTGGCCATTCAGGGTTCCTCAAAACTTATGAGCGACTCAAGTGCACCTTCTTTTGGAAAGGTATGAAACAGGACATTCGCTCTTTTGTATCTGACTGCAACACATGTCAAAGGATGAAAGAGGAAACAGTGCGCTCTCTGGGAACTCTTCAACCATTGCCGATTCCAGAGCAGGTGTGGATTGACATCTCCATGGACTTCATAGAAGGGCTACCTAAATTGGGAGGCAAGTCAGTTATTTTCATAGTAGTGGACCGCATTTCAAATTATGCTCACTTTTGTGCCCTAGCCCATCCTTACACAGCATCCACTATTGCCCAAATTTTTCTTGACTCCATCTTTCGCCTTCATGGCATGCCAACCTCCATTGTATCTTATCATGACCCCACCTTTACTAGCAATTTTTGGCAAGAGTTGTTTAAGTTGCAGGGGACTCAACTCAAAATGAGTTCAGCCTACCATCTGCGAACGGATGGTCAAATAGAGGTTGTAAATAAATGCTTGGAAACCTACCTTCACTGCTTTTCCTCTGATCATCCTACTCATTGGGCGAAATGGTTTTCCTTGGCTGAATGGTGGTACAACACTTCCTATCATACCGCCACCAAACTCACACCGTTTGAGGTAGTTTACGGGTGCCCTCCACTCACGCCTTCCTCCTACATTCTAGGAAGCTCCAAGGTCTAGGCCATTGACAATGCTCTAAGTCAACACATCGAGGTCCTCTGCAAACTCAAGCAAAATTTGAACATGGCCCAGAATCGGATGCGCCAACAAGATGATCAACATCGTTCTAAGCGTAGTTTTGGTGTGGGTGATATGGTCTTCCTTCGCTTATAACCATATAAACAATCATCCCTACAACTTCATAGGTGTCATAAGCTCGCTACAACAGATTGTCCCTATAGCTTACAAATTGGCTCTTCCCCCCACTTCCAATCTCCATCCTATTTTTCATGTTTCCCTTCTCAAGAAAGTTGTGGGCACAAAGGTACAAGTTCAATCAACACTTCCCAAATTGGATGAAGAAGGCTCCATATTACTCACACCTGAGCAGCTGCTGGATCGTCGAAATCGCACTCTATGCAATCGTACCATTACAGAGGTCCTTGTTCAGTGGCCTGGGCTTCAACCTGAGGATGCTACATGGGAGTCTCTCCATCAACTCCAGCAATAGTTTCTTCATTTTCAGCTTTGAGGACAAAGCTTCTTCAAGGAGAAGGGCATGTTAGGATCTCATCCTAACCCTTAATGTAATAACTTCCTTGATGTAATAATTCCTAGTGAACGTGGGTAGGACCCATGATTAATATTTTGTAATGTTCTAAGTTTTAGCTTAGGTAGTGTCTATGACAAATGGCACCCATTTCTATGTAACACATGGTAGATAGGTTGGGTAAGGTGGCATTGTGCATGTAATTCGTGTGGCATTATGCATGTAATTCGAGTGGCATTGTGCATGTAATTCAAAGTGGCACTATGCATGTAATTCGGGTGGCATTATGCATGTAATCCAGGTGGCATTTTGCATGTAAGCCAACCTTGGAAGGAAACTCTTTAAATACCCGCAAAGGCAACAATGTAATCATCTTTTTGCAAATTAATGAAGTATTGAAGGAGGTTGCCCCCTCGAAGAGGCCTGCGATTCTATCTATTGTGAGATTGTTCCTTTTAAGTAGTTTTTGTTATCATATGCAATTAATTCTGAATATTGTTATAATGTTTTTGTGAGTTTATTTCCAAGAAAATGTGTGAGAGTGTGTTTATTTGAGTTGAGAGTGTGTTGTTTAGTATATTTTATAGCAGGATCCTAACAATTACACATAAGGCATGATAACACCCATTAGGTCTGATCATCAAATACCTTTTACAAAATATTAAGCCTCTTAGGCTTATTACACACTCTTTCCTCTTAGGAAAGTTATCAATTTCTCTTTCAATTTCTAAGTATTTCACAAAAAAAGTGAAATGTACAATCTCTTTGTGGATGACAATATTAAGCCTTCAAGGCTTTTACAACAAAATTTTAATATTTAAACTTATTAAAAAACATTAAATATTCATATTTAATAAAAAAATAATTTTATAATCATTAAAACCTTAGTTTTAAAATAATTATAAATTAATTTTTATTAAATTAATATTTAATAATTTTAAATTTCTAAAGTTTAAATAATAAAAAAAATTTAAAGAAAAATTCATCTCTAGCCCATTCGAACCCGTGACCTCTTGATAGTCACAAACCCTTAGACCAATGCGCCGTGGATTTTAATTTAAAACTCAAAGGATCCACGATCCTTTTCAACTATGCTTTCCATGCGATTTCAAAAAAACAAAGCAAAATATTGCCCAGCTAGATTCGAACCCGTGACACCCATATCATAAGCGTTGCGCCTTAGCCGCTCGATCTACGCCCATGGTTGAGTATGGAGGAGGATGGTTTTGTATTTAACAAGCTCTTGTCATCAATTGCAAAGAAAATAAAAAACAATAATCCCACATTCAGTAGGATGGAGGTAATGCAAGGGTTTATAACCCTGGGCACGCGCCTTTTGAAACGATTGCCTTCGGGCAATCAGCGGTCGCCCTATTTGCCTCTGATTAGCCAACCATTTCTTGCCACATTGCTCCCTTTGCTACCACATTGTCTATCCACGTCAACTTTTGAGTCATCCAATCAACATGAGTCTTGTTCTCTTCTTGCCATGTGTCGCTCTCTAATTGTTCTCTTGCGTTGCTCTTGTCTCCATGTGCTTGCTATGCTGGACTGCTCCAGAATTTGCTTCAATTCGCATGCTTTGGGCTTCTCTCACCTCGAGCTACATGTTGCAGGCCCCTACCTCGACCTCGCTACGGGCTGTGTGTTACGAGTTTCTCTCTCCTCAGTCCTCGGGCTTCCCTTGCCTTGATCCTCGTGCCCTCTCGGCTTTGGCTCTGATACCAGATGTGGTTTGAGAGAAATTAGGAGTGAAAAATAGGAAATTAATATTGTATTCAACCTTAGGAATAATAGGTTACATTGGTATTTATACTCATAAAAATAAACGAACTTATGTAATATAGGGAAGTTAGGGAAATAGAAGAAATAGGGAGGAAAATAGAAAGGTAAAATGAGTTGGTTCACCTTGCCGCCCTTGTCGTCCAACCCTTCCTAGTCTATTGCCATCCAAGTAAAACTTACCTGCCCAGTCAGTTGTCGTCCAAGGAGGTAAAAGGGGTAAGATCCAAAGCTTACCGTTGAAACAAATTTTTACCTTTTTTACTCCTTTTTGCTCCTTTTACTAGCTTTATTTCCAACAGATAAGGGGTTGTTAATTTAATTTTTCAATTATTTGCCTAAGCTAAGGTTTGGATATATAAGGTGCAAATTAATTGTGTTATTTACCTTAGTGGTAAATAGTAATTTTTTCTAGGGTAACATTATTTTTACCTTAGGTAAATATAAATTAATTTATTGCATTTATTGATAAAGTGAATTAGTCAATTTTATGCAATATTGAGAAAGGAGAAATTGTGTCATTTTTGAAAGGGATTTTGATGAAATTTTTGATGTTGAATATTATTGTTGAGATGGAGCAATAAGGTGTATTTGGGAATTAATTTATCTTTGTGTTAAAGGTAAATTGTGAAAAATGTTAGGGTGATATTTATTCTCATCTAACCCTTTGTACTTGGCATAAAGAGTGGTGATGTTTGAGACAAGTTTTTAAGATCATTGTCCATCAAAGAAACAGGTATGGGCATATTCTTCCATCAGTGAAAGTGATGACTGGTTGTGTAAAACTGAAAATAAGATTGGAGTGAAAAGGACTTGGCTAAGTTTCCTTATTGATTTGATGAGTTAATGAGTTTTTTGAAAAGGAGATAAATGCTATGAACCTTGTTTGATTAGCATTGTTGTTGAAGTGATTGTTTGAGTGGAAACTTGAGCAAGGGTTTTGGCAAAATATTATGAGTATCATTGTTATGTGAAGTTTGCAAAGTGAAGCTAGCATTGTTTTTGAAGCAATTAGCTTGGTGATGAACTTGAACTAGAAATGGCAAAAGATCATGAGTATCATTGTTATGTGAAATTGAGCATTGTTGGAAATATTTTGAGTTCCTTGAGTGATTGATTGAGTAAAGTTGTTTGAGCCTAAACAAGTGAAGTGTTGAAGGGAAATTTCAAGTTCCATAAAACAAATTGTACTACATTCTAAATTGATTTGAGAAAGATATTGAGAACTAGTGTGAAGCATATTGAGTCTCTAACAATTCTCTATATGGTTCTATGAGATTGTGCAAGTTCTAGTGAGGACTTGTTGAGCAGATTGTACAAGTTCAAGTGAGGACTTCTTGAGAAAATTGTGCAAATTCTAGTGAAGACTTGTTGAGCAGATTGTGCAAGTTCTAGTATGAACTTGTTGAGCAGATTGTGCAAGTTCAAGTGAGGACCTATTGAGTAGATTATGTAAGTTCAAGTGAGTACTTGTTGAGAAGATTGTGTAAGTTAAAATGAGGACTTGTAGAGCAGATTTGAAGTAAGTCTTGAGAAGACTTATGAGCATATTTGTGTGAGATTTTGTGGAAACTTACAATACATATTTGAAGATAGAGATTGAAAGTTGATTGGAAAAGTCCTTGAGAGAACTTTTTCACATATTTGAGTCAAGTATTTGAGAAGAATTGAAAGTTGAGTTGACTAATTTGTTCAAACCTTGAGATAAGGTTTGAGGCAAATCTTGCAGAAGTGATTGATAAAGCTTTGTGATAAATATTGAAAATAGATCGAGGATAGAGTTTGGTACATACATGAGGTCAGATTTATACCAGGCCAGGGATAAATATTGAGTAGTTTTGTGCCAGACCGAAGGGATGAGTTTAGTGCAAAACAAGATAGAGATTGAACAAATTTGTGCTAGACCAAAGGATTGTGTTTAGTGCAGATTTGAGATAGAGTTTAAGCAGAGCTTTGGAAGGTGACATAGTATAGAAGATAATAGTATCTAGTGGATAGAGTTCCATTAGCCATGGCAATGAGGACCAATATATTCAGTGGATAGATATCCATTAGCCAGGGCAGTGGAGTCAACAACTCTTCTAGAAGATCATCAACCAAAGCATAGGAGAAGGAGTTCTCCTATGGATAGAAGATCCACAAACTAGATTAGGGGATTGGTGTCTCCTTTGGACAGGTGTCCATAAACATTGTAATTAGGAAAGGTTTCCCAAAGAGAATTATTGAGAAAGTTTTAGTGAAATATTTTCTCCGTGGAGTAGCCCACATTGGGTGAACCATGTTAAATTGGTGTCTCTATCTTGTGTGGTGTTTTGTGCATTGCTTTGGATATTGTTGTTAATACTGCTATTGATACATTACATAATACTAATTGAAAAGAAAATTAAAAAGTGGTCTTATACTGTTAACCCCCCCTCTCAGTATAATCTTGTGTTCTTCAATGTAGTCGAAGAATGGTTGAAGGAATTGGAAGCTTTCTTCACTATGAAGAATTACTCCATAGCAACTCGAACATATTATGCCACTCTACACTTGTATGGAGTTGGACTGGATCAATGGGAGAATTTTAGTATAGAAATAAAAATCAATGCATTTGACCTTAAATAGGAGGATTTTGCTATAGCATTTAAGGAGAGGTTCCTCATAGAATATTTTTATACTAAGAAATTTGAGGATTTCACCAACATTTGACAAGGAAAAAAAATAGTGAAATCCTACTATTAGAAATTTGTTAAGTTACTAAAGTATGTACATGTCTATAATGAGAAGATGAATATCCATAAACTCATCTTGGGGATGGATCCTCAGATTGGTCATGAAGTGAATATACATGATCCTAAAACTCTATAGAAGGCTTATGACTTTGCTAGGAAAGTTGAGACTTATTTAAAACTCTACTTTGATTATGAAGGGACATTTGAGCAAGATAGACATGCTCTTAGGAAAGAGACCCTAAAGGAAATAAGGATATTGGCATCAAGGATGACCTTCTATACTTCAAGGACCATCTAGTAATCCCTAAAACAAGCGACCTAAGGAGAATGATCATGCAAGAGGCACATAGATCTTCTTACTCTGCTCATCCAAGGAGAGCAAAGATGAGAGATAACATGAAGAGAATATTTTACTGGTCAAGGATGAAGAGAGATATCATTGATTTTATTACTCAGTGCCTTGAATGCTAGAAAGTGAAGGTGAAACATAGACATACTGCAAGATTATTGTAGCCACATGATTTACCCATGTAGAAATGATAGGTTATTTCAATGGATTTTATTGTAGGTTTTCAAAAATCTAGGTACAAGGATGATGCAATCCTCGTTGTAGTCAATATATTGACTAAGGTTGTGTATTTTATATCAGGTAATACCAAGGATGATGCCTTGATTGTGGTTAACAAATTTGATAAGAAAATATTCAGGCTTCATGGATTTTCTAAAGTGATTATTTTAGATAGGGACTCTAGGTTTACATCCATGTTTTGGTAAGCTCTATATCGTGACATAAGCACCAAATTAAGCATTAGTTTTTATTATCATATAGAAACTGATCGGTAGAATGAAAGGGTGAACCAATTCATAGAATATATGCTTTGCATGTATTGCATGGATCAAAAGTCTCGATGAAAATACTATTTACATATGGTAGAATTGTTTTACAACAATGACTACCATACATCCTTAGGTATGGTCTCATTTGAAGCCTTTTATGGTAGGAGGTTTAAGACACATTTATCTTGGGATAATCTAGAGGATCAGTTTGTGCTTGGGCTGGAAATCATTAGTGAAATAAAGGAACGGATAAAGATGATCATATAGAGGCTTAAGAAAGTCACAAATCATAAAAAAAGCTATGTTGATTTAAAAAGGACACTAAGGAAGTTCTCTATGGGAGATAGAGTGTTCCTAAGGGTTAGACCCGTGAAGAGTTTCATAAAGTCCACAAAAATAGACCCTTGCTTTGTGGGACCTTTTGAGATCACAAAAAATATTAGTCCAATGGTTTATAGGCTTGCCTTGCCACCCAATTTGTCGAAGATCATATATCCCTATTTAGAAAATATATTGCTAATCCTGATCATGTGTGGGATCTTTCTAATTTATAGATGGCAGACCCAAAGGCCATTGAGGTCCAACCAGTGAATATTCTTGAGTTTCATTCCAAAGCATTGAGGAAGGGAACTCTAGAACAATGTAAGGTCTAATAGGATTGTTATTCAAAGAGGAGTGTCACTTGGGAAAAAGTGGACGTTATGAGAAAACACTTTCCTTTATTGTTTGAATGAAAGTAAGACTATGGTATAGGTTAAACACAACGGACTATGTTTAGTCCAAGGGAGGGAGGATGTAATACTCCACCTTGGCAAGACCTTTGTTTTTTTTTAAATGACTATGCATGTGTGTTTTATTATCTTAATGCCTAGCATAACCTACACTATAGATATACAAAATGCTTATAACTATGATGAAGCAATATGAAAATGGCATTTTATCTTTACTTGGGTTTTGGAGGGTTCTTGCAAATTATTTGATTAACAAAATGATCCATCTATTTTTAATTCCATGCTTGTTTTAATTTGGTTTTAAAAATACTAACACATTAGTTTGATATGCCCATTGTGTGGAACTAATTATCTTGTAGTAAATTGATTAACTAAAAGGGTAATCAATTAATGGATAAAGTAGCATTTAAGTTTTATTGAATTTCTTCATTAAAATTATTATATAAAATTTCTTATTCAAAGAAAAAATAATTGGGTCTAAGGTGTAGACCAATTGGTTTGACCAAACCCCATAAGGGTAGGAGGTCCAAGGTTCAAATCTTGGGCCTCACCGGATTGAACGCTTGTCCCTTTCTTGTTGCTTTCAGTGGCGTAAAAGGTTTAAAATTATTGTGACATGGTGGTTATAGGTGTGGACTGCATGAAGATCTATGTGGCATCTTTCGGGGTAGACAACACAGAATACTGTGACGGCCATAAAAGCCAAAAAACCTACCTAGATTAATGGTGGCTATTGATTCCACAATGTAAATTCAAAAAAAAATGGAGAAAGAAACAATAATAGGGATGTCAGTTAAAAAGGAAGTGGTATACATAATGGGGGGTAGGAGGATAGGAAAGTCGGGAGAAGAAGAAGAAAAGAAGAGAGAGCTTGGAACCACGAAGGATAGCAAGGGGCCATAACATCAAGTTTTAGGAGAGAAAAAAAAAGATACAACTTCAGTATGCTTGTGTTTTGAACAACACTTTGGTTACTTTGGATTTATGATTGTATTTTGATTACAACACTTTGGTTGGTTGTTATATTTAGAATGACCCTGTAGAAAAAAAATACGGTTTTCTTTATTATGATTTTTTATGCAGCGCCTTCACATACATTGTATTTATATAGCGGTGAGGAAGGTGGTTAGAGAAGAATGAGGAAGGGAGGCGGCGTGGAGGGATAAGGGAAAGGAGAGGAGAGATAAGGGGCGAGATAAAGGGTGTGACAATAGAGATGAAAGAGGAATGAAAGAGAATAGAGAGAGGAGGTAATATAGGGAGAGGAGAGGTATATAAAAAAATCTTATCGATAATTAAACCCTATCGACAAACACCATTGTTTTCACACTGAGCCTAGAAAAACTAGATATTTCTAGGCCTTAACCCTCTTCACATTTGAAACATTTTCCCCCTTAAAGTTAAGAGGACTGACAACACAGTCTCTCAACTTTATAAATTGAGCTTTAGCCATCACTTTTGTAAAGATATATGCAATGTTCTCCAAAGTGCAGAAAAATTTAAGCTCAACAATTTCATGCTCCACCATATCTCGAATGAAGTGGTACTTCATATCAAAATGTTTCATTCTGCTATGGTGGATTGGATTGTATGCCAACTGAATGGCACTGATGTTGTCACAGTAGATTTTTTTTGGACCATTTTGTTGCTCACCAATTTCTTCTAACACTTTTCTTAGCCATAGGGCTTGAATACTAACATAGGTGATTGCTATATACTCAACTTCTATAGAAGACAAGGCTACCATAGTTTGTTTTTTGGAGCTCCATGTTATTAGTCCTGATCCCAGACTAAAATAGTTCCTTAAAGTTGATTTTTTGTCATCAATATTACTGCCCTAATCACTATCATTGAAGCCTACAAGCTTAACAGTGTTACATTTATGGTACTGGATTCCAAAATCCAATGTACCCTTCACATATCTAAGAATTCTCTTAGCTTCCTAAAAATGCAGCTCAGATGGGATAGCCATAAATCAAGAGATAAGAGAAATAGCATACTGAATATTGGATCTGGTGTTGGAGAGAAACATCAAACTCCCAACTATGCTTCTCAAAGTGGTCACGTCAACTTTTGATGCTCCATCATCTTTGCTCAATTGGATCCCATGTCCAACTGGAGTTGCAATTGGTTTGCATTGCTCCATAGCAAACTTCTTGATCATGTCCTGACCATATTTAATTTGATAGATAAATATCCCTGTATCTAACTGATGGACTTCCATTCCAAGGAAGTGGTGCATTAAGCCGATATCCTTCTTCTCAAACTGCTTCATCATGGAGCGCTTGAACTTCATATTCACTTTTTCATTACTACCCATGAAAATGAGATCATCCACGTACAAGTAAACTATGAGGATGT
Organism: Wollemia nobilis; assembly: GCA_028583015.1. Classification (NCBI taxonomy): domain Eukaryota; kingdom Viridiplantae; phylum Streptophyta; class Pinopsida; order Araucariales; family Araucariaceae; genus Wollemia; species Wollemia nobilis. Next base: position 2,938,009 of record JAQPPZ010003098.1, read on the forward strand.
CGTTACCTTGCTTCAGGTAGTAAAGTGTGGGTTCATTTTTGCTTTTGGTGAACCCAAAATCTTTGAAGTAGCCATCAATGCATGAGTACCAAGCTCGCAGTGCCTGCTTGAGGCCATAGAGTGCCTTTTTCAGTCTGTAAACAAGGTGCTCCTTACCTTGCTCTTGAAATCCTTGAGGTTTCTCAACATACACTTCCTCTGTTAAGTACCCATTGAGAAAGGCACTCTTCACATCCATGTGTTGTATTTTACAACCTTTGTGGGCAGCTAAAGCAAGTATTGTTCTGATGGTCCCTTATCGGGCTACAGGAGCAAATGTCTCTTCATAATCAATACCATATTTCTATGTAAATCCTTTTGCAACCAATCTTGCTTTGTGCATTTCAATGCTTTCATCAGCATTGTATTTGGTCTTGAAGACCCACTTAGATCCAACACACTTTTTCCCTTTAGGAAGCTCTACCAGCTCCCGAGTGTCATTGTTTTTTATAGAGGTCATATCCTCTTTCATGGCATCCCACCATATCGACTGAGTACAAGTCTTCTCATAACTAGAAGGTTCAAGTTGTGCACTAGTTAACAAGGCATAATTAACTACATCTCCTTGAGGTTCTTGGGAGTCATCATCACCATACAAATGCATATTTTCAAGTCTTTGCAAAACTGAACTCATTTCACTAGCTTGACTTCTAGTATATCTTCTTTGAAAAATTTTATCCAACATATGATAATATGGATGATGTTGGAGAGTTCTCTTACCTCTGGATGGAGAATCAATATCCATTGGTGAAGAACTGACTGACCTTTTTGGAGAAGGACTTGGTGAAGAAGTTGATGAACTTGATGTCAAATGTCTGCTTGGGCTTGGAGGGGGAGTATTTTTGCCTTTCTTTGGTGCCACCTATTGTACCTGTGAGGAACTTGCATCATGAGACTCAACATCACTATAAATTTAGGGATTTTTCTATTCTCCCCCTTCATAAAAAATCACATCCCTGGAAAGTATTATCTTTTGAGTCCTAGGATTGTAGAGTCCGTAAGCTTTTTTGTTCTCATAGTACCCTACAAAAATGCATACTTAACTCTTAGGATTGAGCTTTTTCCTCTGTTCATCAGGAATGTGTGAGTAAGCTAGTGAACCAAACACTTTGAAATGCTTGACATTCGATTTCTTACCATACCATGCTTGATAAGGAGTTTTCCATTTCAAACTTGAAGTAGGGCTCCTATTCAAAATATACACACTAGTCCTGGCTGCATCTTCCCAATACATATTGCTCAAATGCTTCGTCTGAAACATAGATCTTGCCATCTCTACAATGGTGTAGTTTTTCCTTTCATCCACACCATTCTGCTATGGAGTATAGGCAACAGTGAACTGCCTCTTTATTCCATGTTTTTTACACAAATTCAAAAATTCATTAGAGGATTATTCTCCTTCTTTATTTGATCTAAGACACTTAACAGAATATCCACTCTCATTTTAAATTCTTTCTTTAAAATCTACGAAGCAATCAAATGCTTCATCTTTATGCTTCAAAATATATATCTAGCACATTCTTGAAAAATCATCAATGAAAAGAAGAATATAAGAGTTTTTACCAATGCTCTTGGTTGACATCAGACCACAGATGTCCGAATGCACTAGCTTGAGTGGATAACTGGCTCACCATGCTTGTCCATGAGGAAATTTGGTTCTAGCATGTTTGCCCAAGGCACAACCTTCACAGACTTCCTTATTATCCTAAACTTTAGGAAGTCCGATCACCATCGCTTTAGAAGTTAACATCTTCAAACTGGCTGAATTCAAATGACTGTATCTCAAGTGCCACAACACACTTGGATTTGCAATAGCAACATTTACCAATTGATCTCCTCCTAGATTGACAAAATTTAAAGGAAATGACCTTTTCTTTGTCATTGGCACTTGAGTAATGATTCTATCACTATTACTTTTATCAAAAATGGTACATTTACCCTCATCAAATAACAACTTATAGGTTTTCTCCAACATTTGACCAACACTCAAAAGATTATGTTGGAGATGAGGGGTGTAATAAATATTATTTACCTGTTTCATGCCCTCTTTTGTTGGAACCTCCATGGCTCCAATACCTTTGATTGCCAATGACTTGTTGTCCCCCAAATTGATGCTTGATTTATAAAAAGAATCCAGGGCAGCAAAGAGTTCTTCTTTGCCACTCATATGATTTGAACACCCAGTCTCCAAGATCCAGGTGTCATTCAGGTTCTGATCTGACTTTCCATATGAGAGAAAGAGATTTGAGGTCCCTTCTTCTTCTCTAAAATTGCCATACTGGTTGCTCTGGCTACTACTCCCTTGTGAGGATTTTGACCAGCAATCATGAGCGAAGTGGCCAAGTTTGCCACAATTGTAGCAATCTTGTTTTGACTTGTCACTTCATTTTCCTCGTCCTGTATGCTTCCCTCTGTTCTGCTATTGAAAAGGATTGAAAATCCAACTAAGTGTTCTATTATTTACAATTCAATTTATAGGCTCTAATGGCCCAAAATACATAACCAAACCCATCAAATCATGGATTTTATGCTTAACCATAAGCTACAAAAGTGCAAAGGAGAATGCACGTAACTTTCTAAGCTAGGAGAAAGGAATAATGCTAACTATAAGATCCTTTTTAGCTATCTTGAAGTACACACTTCCTACTTTGAGTTCACACTTCCTAACTAACACTCTTAAATGACAACTACAAGTGAATGTGAGAAAGAGACTCACTTACAATATTAATTTGCAAGAAATAAACTATGCAAAACTAACTAGAAATTACTAGAGGGGTCATATGAGTGATCAAACATCAATCCTCATCAGCTATCCACCTCTATACTGACCTCCACCTCTGTTTGAAGATCTTCATCTGTTAGGAGTTCCACCTTATGGACTATTCCTACCTCTACCTCTTTGTTGACATCTGCCACGACATTTACCTTGTCCTTTTCCTTCTTGTGAAGTGAAGGCTTTGTCATCACCTCCATTGCTAGAGGAAGAAGATTCCTGCAATCTCTCTTCATGTGAAAGAAGAGAACCAATTAGTGCATCAAAGGAAAGTGCAGTCAAATATTTTGACTCTTCAATAATGATTGCTACATGATTACATTTAGGAAGAAGTTTTCGTAACACTTTCTTCACTACAAATTTTGGTTTAATCTCTTCATCTAGAGTGACCATTTTATCTCCTACGGCTTTGACTCGCACGCAGTAGTCTCCTACTTTCTCATTCTCTTGCATTCTGAGATTTTCAAAATCTCTTCTAAGATTTTGAAGCACGACCTGCTTCACTTGATCACTCCCTTGAAAAATTTCCTTTAAAGCCTTCCAAACATCTTGAGCTATTATACCGGATGCTATTATAATAAATATTCTTGTATCTAGGGTTGCTTGTAAACGATATAGGGCAAAGGAGTTATTTTTTTGGGATTCTTTTTTTATTTTTCTATCAGCAGCACTTAAGGTAGACTAGTCAGTAGGAGAAGGTTTTGTGTAACCCTCTTCAACTATTTCCCATAAATATTTACCAATCAATATAGTTTTCATCTTTATTGACCAGTATTCATAATCACTACCATTAAATTCAGGAATTGGGAGATTCGAATTTGAAGCCATTTCTACTACTTGAAAGCAAACTTTGATTTGACTAAAAAATAGGAAATACAAAGCAATTACAAGTTCAAATCAAATATAGATTTCTTAACTCTCTCACTGATTTCTTATTCTTCTTGAGGATTGCCTAGTACTAGAGGTCCAAAATTATTTGCAATGGAATCCTCGTCATCACTGATGACAACTATTTCAAGAATTGTCGCTGGCTCAGCCTATGCTGGCTTAGCCTTTGCTAGCTCAGGTTCTGCTGGCTCAGGCTTTAGAGAGCATGGGGTATAACTCTCACTAGATTTTTCCTCGGGTTTAAATGCCACTAAATCATACTCCTCCACTCGTCCAAAAATATTGTCTTCTGAGTCATCCTCGTATCCAGAATCCAGATTCCTTTGGTGGGCTATAACAGAATTCTACAGTTGACTGAATATGACATGCAGTTCGTCTCGTCGAACTCGTTCATCAAAAGCTTCAGCAGTTTCTCTCTGCAATAAAAGGCACAAAGCATGGTAACATCTGGTAGATCTGATCATCTACTTATCAAGGCAAAAAGAAAACTTCGTTAGAGCTTCTGAGGTTACAATTTTTGCTCTTTTATAGCCACTGAGGCTATTACACTAAATTTTTAGCCTTGAACGGGGTTCCAAAATTTTATGGAAGCGATAAACAGGCTCTTCGAAAGGCTTCCCATCACTTATATGTTTGCCTTTTTTAAAAAGATTGCCCTTTTAAAGTTTTAAAAAAATCAAGCTTTTCAAGCCCCTTGGGCGATTTACAATTTGCCACAATTTCTCTAAATTTTATAATTAAATCTTATAAATCTTTTTAAAAGTTTTTAATTTAATAAGAAAATATGCTTTTAAATATTATTAAAAAAAAAAAACTTTTTTTTTTAAATAATTAAAAGCATTTATTAAATTAATATTCAAAAAGCTTTAAAAAACTTTAATGAAACCTATAAAGAAATTAATAAAAAAAACCTTTATAATTTTTTGCGTAGAGAGGATCGAACCCTCGACCGCCTAGTTATGAGCAAGGATGTGGGCTGCTACACCAAATGGTGACTTTGAAACCAAAAACACGCTCCTCCTTGTTAAACCTTTCAACAACAAAAATAATTAAAAAAAACTTTTAAATGCTTTGAACCCGGAGGGTTTCGAACCCGGGTCCTCCAACCGGTGAGCCAATCGATATGACCATGTGTGCTACGTGCTCAGGAGGAAGTAAAGAGAGGACAATATTTATTTAAACAGAATGATGACGAATTTAAAAAAAAAAAATGAATTATCCCACATGTAGTGGAAGGGAGGCAAACCAACTCCTTTTATACGCTAGCGAGCGCATATGCTCTTGATTGCCTTCGGGCAATCACCTTCGAAATATTTTTCCAACGAAACTATGTCATCCAATTGCAACTCACCACATGGCATCCATATCAACACCTCTCCACATCACCATGCCATGCCAGCTGCTCACTCAGTTTACACCTTGCCTTGCCACATGTCTCTTCAGCTGCCATGTCACTGCCTACTCAGTTGTCATGTCAACCTGCCAACTCAGCTCCTCGAGCTACGAGTCCTCCATGTGAGTCATCCACGTGCTGTCCATGTGTCACTTTAGGATTCGTGCCCAGTCTGTCACCTCCTGCTATTCTCTAAAAAATATGTTGGCTGTGTCATTCCGTGCTCTGACCAACCTCAAAAAATGAGTCTTACCTCAGCTCTCGGTCTCCTCAAGTGTTTCCCACACTAGCTCTGATACCAGTTATTGTATTCGAACCAGGTGGCAATAAAAGACAAAAAATATGGTTTCTTTTATTATAATTTTTTATGCAGCGCCTTCACATACATTGTATTTATATTATGGGGAAGAAGGTGGTTAGAGAAGCAGGAAGGGAGGCGGCGTGGAGGGATAAGGGAAAGGAGATGAGAGATAAGGGGCAAGATAAAGGGCACGATAATAGAGAGGAAAGAGGAATGTGAGAGAATAGGGAGGAAATAATATAGGGAGAGGAGAGGTTTATAAAAAACATATTTTCGACAATTAAACCCTGTCGACAAACACCATTGTTTTCACACTAAGCCTAAAAAAAATAGATATTTCTAGGCCTTAACCCTCTTCACATTTGCAACACCTGTATGTGTTCCATTAAAATTCCTTTGGTAAACTATATATATATATATATATATATATATATATATATATATATATATATATATATATATATATATATATAATAGTTTAAATTTTACATATGCACTACACTATTATTTATCATAGCAAAGAAAATTACAAGTTACCTTCTTTTTTCTTAGTGCCTTTCGTATTTTTTTCTATCTTTCAAAAGAGACCATGTAAGTTCCAACAGCGCCTACCAGGTTACTACATGTCCATATACATTATGTAACAATGCTTTCTTGTTTAAGAGCTGAGCCAAATAGATCCAGTGACATCTCTCTTATTTAATTTATTCGCATGCTTTTTGGTTACCCTTGTGCTACAATGCTTAAAATCTATAGGTGTCTCACAGTGCCCTTCCGTGCTTTTATTATGCATGCTTCTGGATAAAATGACTTGTTATTCAAAACCATGAGCCCTATAGACATCAAACAACGTTCTCCTTTAGCTTTTGAAATTGGTTTTAATTTTTTTATTTTATTGTTCTAATATTTGAAACCTGTAGATAATCATGGTGCCTAACTTTAGCCATTTTATTTATTTATTATTTTGAATAGCACTTTCGTTGTTTAAACCATGAGAGAAATCATTTCTCTATGTTCATCCTCAAAGAAATATATTTAGCCACTTCATTTTACTTTTGCACCCCAACCTTTAGTTCGTCGATGAATTAGAGCTTTATAAGCATAAATTTTACTTAGGATTATAAATCCCCCTTAGGCGTTGCACCACCCATGTGCCACCGTCAACCGTCAAGCAACAATGTGTTTGCTTTTGGAGGAATGTGGGTGGGAATGGGAAAGCTTAGGCTTTTCCACTTCCCTTTTATCCCACATATGGGATATAGAGAGTGCACGTTTGCTTTATAATAGCACGCATTCCTTTAATATCATATCTTTGCATGGGAAGTCAATGGAGGTCTACTCAACATTGTTTGACTTGGTGCAGATTTTTCAGTCTATCTAAGATTAAGAGGGGAGGGTGTTTATCACATTGAATCCTTATTTTAGAAGTGTTTGGTTTAATTTAAATATTAGACATGAACTTTAAATGAATGGCTCGTGTGAATGTTTAGTGCAATTCTAAAATGTATAGTGTTTGGTTTAATTTAAATACTAGACATGAATTTTAAATGAATGGCTCGTGTGAATGTTTAGTGCAATTCTAAAATGTATGGATTTAAATTTTATAAAATATTATAATAATGAGCATAAATATAAATGCATGGTATAGTTGAACATTGAACAAAGGTTTGTCCTGGAATGGTTTATTGAAATATCATTGGATATATTGAAATAAGCAAGAGGTATCTTGTTAGAAATGTCATAACTTGTATGCTAGATATAAAACCTTTCTGAAATGTAAGTGGCACTATCCTTTATTTATATATATGGTGACCAAAATGATAGAAACTACATATCATGAATGCTAAAGTTGAGTAGTGTGAAAAATGTCACAAACATCCTATTATGGGTACTGAATAAATGATATTGTATGAAATGTAGAAATTTCTTGTTACAAATATAAGAAAATAATATTGATTCAAGTGTTGGAAAATTCATTTTATTGATGCTAGAATTGAATAATGTTTAAAATGATAGATGTATTACATTATGCTTATACTGCACATCTTGGAAAAGTTGTTCTATTATTGTTAGAAAATAGTTTATTTGTTATTATGGATTAAAGGACAAATTCATATTGTATTTTCATAGGAGTTATGAGATTTTTATTTTGGAAATAAAGGTATTATGGGGTGCCTAGACTAAATGTATGGAACCATTTAGTTGATTTGTACTTATGAATTAAAGGATAAATTCATATTGTATCTTCATATGAATTATGATATCCTTGTATTGGTAGTAAAGGCATTATGGGGTTCCTAGACCAAATGTATGGAACCAAATAGTTGAGTTTTATTTATGAATTAAAGGGCTAATTCATATTGTATTATCATACGAATTAGGGAATTCTTATGTTGGAAAGAAGGCATTATGGGGTGCCTATAATTGAGTGTACAAAACCAATCACATAATAGAAATAAAATAAAGAAAAGGATTTAAGACTGGGTTTATTCCCCATGAGGGTTTCCAAGATATATGTGGTGTTATTTTATTATGTATGGAGTTATTTATCTATGTTCTTTAATCAAATGGGTATTTCATTATTGTTTCATACTTTTATTAATAGTGCTTAATTACTTGATAAGAAAATCCATGGGATAATTAAATACCTTGCATGATGACCCTTAATAATACAAATAGAAGAGACTTAATAAGCTACCCACAGATTAAAGTATGTAATGGATCTATTGATGGGAAGGTTAGCTCATCATGGATATGAGATGGATAGCCTAAATCCAATGCGCTTAGTGCACCTACATAGATGGACTTATGTAGGTGTAGAGATTAGCATTTCCTTTTTGATAGATAGAAAGGGTTAAGCTAGCTCATTAAATGAATGAGATACATAGCTTATCGTGTATTACACCTAGTACACTAAAATAGACAGACTTATATAAGGTGTAGAGATGGGTGTACCTTGGATCTAGAGAAATAAGTTGACTCCTCGAGTAGATGAGATAGACAACTTAGCTAAGGACCACTAAGGACATAAGTCAAACTCTAAAAGTGGGTTCTTGTTTAGTAGGTTTGAGATAACTCACCTAACAAAAATAAATCTCAAGTAGGATGGAATTTTGGGTTATGACAAAGGTGATTGAGTAATAGTAATTAATGAAATTTTGAGAAAAACAAAGGCTCCATGGAACATACAAGAGATAATTTTGGAAATAAAAGACCTAATTATAGAGTTTGAAAAATTAGGTTTGCACATACGTTAAGGGAAGGAAACAAATGTGCAGATAGGCTAGCCAATAAAGGGGTTTTGATTGAGGATAGTGAAGATAATTCTCTTTTCCATGGTTAGAGGAAGTAGTAAGCTTAGCTGAATTTGACAAGAAAATGTTTATTGTCTAAATCAAATAATGATTAATATTTACTTTAATTTCTTCCATTGGTAATTTTTGCTTTATTTTATAACATTAATATTTTTAATATAATCAATTTATTACAATTCTTGTGGTTGCACTTATGTTTCCAGAATAAAACTAGCAATCTAGATTTGGTAAATCAGACTATGATACTATGATGTTTTGAGAATATTACTTTACTAAGATGCAATACATAGACAATAAATATGGGGTTTTGGTAATGTGAAGGTTGCTACAGGAAAATGTCAAGAAGGATGTTGAATTCTAGAATATTTGTATTCACACAAAAATTTGAAAAATATCCAAAAATGAAAATAAAAAACTTAAACTTTTTATACAAATTTTTGTAGGTATCTAGCTATAGCAACTCAATTGAGATGAGAATTGAATTTTTTTGTAAACTCTAAAGCTTTAAAATAGAGAGTTATGATTTTTCAAGGGTGAGGCACTCAATTACAACCTTTTATCCTCTAGTGAAAGAAAAATTAGTTAAATGGCTCACATTACGGAGACCCAAGTTCAAATCATGGGGAGAATGGCCCCAGTGTGCCCCAACTGTATGTTTTGGCTATTACACTATTAAAAAATCAATTATTTTTTTCATATAAATAATAATGGAGTTAAGAAATTTCCATTTGTTAATAATATTAAAATAAAAGTCCCAGACAAGGATAACGCAACAATTTTGGCTTTGACTCTTCTTCAAGAGGTCCAAGGTTCAAATCGTGGTCTGTGTATGGGGTTGCATGCTAATCCTCTATTGATAAGCTTAGCTCTTGGCATTACGAGGGGTCATGACTAGGATGGGAATCTTAGCATTAAGCATCAATTGTAAGGGTTTCTCACAATATCCAAATCAATATATATATATATATATATATATATATGTCAACGGTGTTGGAATCACTTTAACAATGTAATAAAATATATTTCATCAACTATATTGAAGTTGAAAAAATGTATTTTAAAATTTTTAATAAATGCTATTGGGGTCATTAAAAAGGAGTTTAATTTTAACAATAAATTTTAAAATATTTATTTATTTATTTTAAATGGGATTGAAACGAGCCCACTCGTCTTACATCATCACCACGTAGTCTTATTACAACAAGTTGACTATTTATGCATGTATCCAATAGCAAGCTTCAAACCTTGGTATCCTCATTTAAAGTCAATAAATCTAACTAATTGAACTAATACCATTATATTATAAACTTTTAAATTTTAAAGGAGAACAATATCAATGGTTTTTGACTAATTCTAATTTCAAAAATATTTAAAAATATTTTTTTTAATAGGTTGAAAACTTGTAACACATCAAGGGCCACTCTCCCAATGTTAGGAACCTACCATTAAAAATAAACTCATTCACACAAGTATTATAAATAAAATAGAGTTTCATGAAATAACAATATATTGCAATATAGAATGTAAATGTAGAATTACTCTTCGAGGAGGCAACCTCCTTCAATACTTTCATTAATTTGAAAAAATATAGATTCATTCACAGATCTATGTATTTTAAAGATACACTTAATGCAACCCTAACCTAATGCTCAAGAGTTGGCTTACATGAGATTTGAAACTCATTATATTGATCAACTTGCAAGGGATTACATTTATAGTTTTCAGAAAAACCAATTTGGGCTCAACATTGTTGGAGCACCATTTATTCTCGTAAAATAAATCTACCTAACATAGCTTACTCTAAACATAGACAAAGTCCAACCTGCTTCCTATATGCTCTCTATTTTATTCTAGAATCACATCTAAAATAGCTACATAGAAACATGAGTTTAAATTCAAAAATTCTCCCCCTTAAAGTTGAGAGGGTGGATAAGACAGTCTCTCAACTTTATATATTGAGCTTTAGAAAATTATTTAGTGAAGATGTCCGCTATGTTATCCAAAGTGCTGCAATGTTTTAGCTCAACCACATTTTTCTCCACCATGTCTCTTATGAAGTGATACTTCATGTCGAAGTGTTTGGACTTGTTGTGGTGGATAGGATTATGTGCCAATTGGATGGAACTCATATTGTCACAATACAATATGGTAGGACCATTTTGTCTTTAACTTATTTATTCAAGTACTTTTCTCAACCATAAGGCTTGTTTACTAGCATTTGTGATTGCTATGTACTCAGTCTTGGTAGATGATAGTGCTACAATAGTTTACTTTTTAGAACCCCAAGTAATCAGTCCTGACCCAAGACTAAAACAATTCCCTGAAGTAGATTTCCTATCATCTATATTGCTGCCCCAATCACTATCACTAAAGCCAACTAATTTTGCAACATTACATTTGTAGTAATGGATCCCATTGTCCAATGTACCCTTTACATATCTCAAAATTATTTTAGTTGCTTATAGATGAAGTTCAGATGGATCAACCATATACCTTGATACTAGAGAAACAACATATTGAATATCTGGTCTTGTATTGGTGAGGAACATTAGAATCCCAACCATGCTCTTGTAAGTGGTCTTGTCAACTTTTGGTGCTCTATCTTCTTTGCTTAATTGTATCCCATGACCTATTGGAGTTGCAACAGACTTGCATTGCTCCATAGAAAATTTCTTTATCATGTCATGAGCATATTTATGTTGATATATGATGATATTATTTCATGTTTGATGTACCTCCATTCCTAAGAAATAATGCATCAAACCTAGATCCTTCATTTCAAATTCTTTCATCATAGAGTTTTTGAACTCCTCATTCATTTTATCACTAGTACCCATGAATATTAGATCATCCACATATAATCACACAATGAGAATATCTTTACCTTGTTTCATGTAGTAGAGAGTAGGTTCACTTTTGCTCCTAGTGAATCCATACTTTTGAAAGTAGCCATCAATGTGTGAGTACCATAGTCTTGGTGCTTGCTTTAGGCCATACAATGCTTTCTTCAATTTGTATATAAGGTTCTCCTTAACTTGTTCTTCAAATCCTTGAGGTTTTTGCACAAAAACCTCCTCATTCAAGTACCCATTGAAAAAGGAACTCTTAACATCCATGTATTGAATTTTCCACCCATTGTAGGTACACAAGGAAAGTACTAGTCTGATGGTTTATTATCTAGCAACAGGAGCAAAGGTTTCCTCATAGTCAATCCCATAATTTTGAGTAAACCCTTTTTCTACTAGCCTTGCCTTGTGTATTTCAATGCTACCATCAACATTGAACTTGGTATTATAGAATCATTTACATCCAACACATTTCTTGCCCTTAGGAAGATCCACTAGCTCCCATGTGTCATTCTTTTTTATAGAGGTCATTTCCTCTTTCATGGCTTGTTGCCATAAATCATGAGTACATGGTTTTTCATAACTAGATGGCTCTAGCTCTACACTAGTCATTAAAGCATAATTTACATCTCCCTTAGGTTCTTGAGAGTCTTCATCACCATACATGTGCAAATTTTCAAGTCTTTTCAAGACTTCATTCATCTCACTAGCTTGGCTTCTAGTGTACCTTATTTGAAAATTCTTGTTCATCATTTAAAAAGAAGGATGGTACTAAAGTGTTCTCTTACCTCTTGATGGTGTTGGTGGTGTATCTTCCTCCATTGGCATTGGAGAAGAACTTGATGATCTTGGTGGTCTTTGTGGACTTGGAGTAGCACTTGTTGTACTTGAAGTAGAACTCTTTCTTGGACTTGGAGGAGGACTTCCATTGTTGTTCTTGTTAATGGGTTGCATTTGGGAGGAGCTTACACCTTGAGATCCATCATAAACAAAAAGTTTTTGATGACCCCATACTCCCCCTTCATAAAAAATTACATCTCTTGAGATTACAAATTTGTGTGTTTTTGGATTGTAGAGTCTATATGTCTTTGAAGACTCACAATACCCAATGAAAATACATGCTTGAATTTTGGGGTCAAGTTTCTTTCTTATCTCATTAGGAATGTGTGCATATGCAAGACAACCAAAAACTTTAAAGTGCTTTACATTTGGATTTTTGCCATACCAACCCTCATATGGAATTATCCCATATAAACTAGAAGTAGGACTCCTATTCAAAATGTAAACACTTGTCTTAACAACATCAACCCAATACATGTTAGTTTCTTTTTTTGAAGCATTAATCTAGCCATTTCTACAATAGTGCAGTTTCTTTCAGCCACACCATTTTATTGTGGGGTGTAGGTAGTAGTGAATTGACTTTTGATCCCGCAATATTTACAATATTTGAGAAATACATTTGAACAAAACTCCCCTCCTCTATCAGTCCTTAATATCTTTACAACATACTCACTTTGATTCTCTACATTATTTTTGAAATCCTTGAAACATTCAAAAACTTCATCCTTTGTTTTCAAAAAATAAATCCAACACATTCTAGAGAAATCATCAATGAAAGTGAGAAAGTAAGAATTGTTACCCAATATTTTGGTGTACATTGGACCACAAATGTTCAAATGTACAAATTGTAGTGGATAGCTTACTCTCCATGCTTGGCCTCTTGGAAACTTTGTTCTTGAGTGCTTTCCCAAAGCACATCCTTCACACACCTCCTTATGCTCTTCAACTCTTGGTAGACCACACACCATAGCTTGTGAAGTCAACAACTTCAATCTTGAAAAATTAAGATGACCATATCTCAAGTGCCAAAGCATGCTTGGATTTTCTATGGCCACACTAGAAAGTTGAGCACCTCCTTGTTCCCCAAACTTAAGAGGAAATAACATATTATTTGTCAGAGGTACATTGTGACAACTCTATTACAATTTTTTTTGTCAAAAATTACACATTTTCCATCTTCAAAAACAAGTTTATAGTTCTTTTCCATGATTTGTCCAACACTAAGCAAATTGTGTTGGAGTTTAGGAGTGTAATAGATATTGTTCACCTTCTTTGTGCCTTCTTTGTTGGAACCTCCATTGATCTCATACCTTCAACTTCTAGTGCCTTGTCATCTTCCAATTTGATCTTTGACTTGTAGGTGGAATCCATTGTAGCAAATAGCTCTTATTTGCCACTCATATGATTTGAGCAACCAGTATCCAAAATTCAAGTTTCATTGATATTTTGATCTGATTTTCCATAGGTGAGGAACAAATTTGAATTTACTTCCTCTTCTCCATAGTTTCCATATTGACCTCTCCCTTCTTGAGAAGTCTTGGACCAACAATATTTAGCAAAGTGACCAATTTTACCACAATTGTAACAAGATTTCTTTGATTTATCACCTCCTCTTCCTCTTCCTTGGTTGCCACCTCTTGATCTACCTCTTCCTCTTCCTTTGCCTCTCCTTTGGCCTCTTCCTTGTGCATTGCCATGAGTCTCACCTTCCTTATATGAGAATGCTTTTTCATCACCTCCAAAGCTTGATGTAGAACCTTGGAGTCTCTCTTCATGGGACATCAAAGAACCAATTAGTGCATCAAATGTTAGAGTAGAAAACTCTTTAGATTCTTCAATAATAATAGCAATATGGTTCCATTTATGAAGAAGTTTTATCAACACTTTCTTCACAACCACTTCAGTTTTGACATCTTCTCCAAGTTTCTCCATTTTGTTTAAAATTTATTTTACTCTAACACAATAATCACCTACTATTTCATCATCTTGCATTTTGAGATTTTAAAAATCTCTCTTCAAGGTTTGAAGCCTCACTTGCTTCACTTGAGTGCAACTGTATCGCTCCAAATTTTTTGCATCCTTACCTTCAGGCTATAGGATCCGCGCCTGGAAGGGGGATGCGAGAAGGATGGGACAATACCTCGGACTGAGAGGCCCTTTGAAGGTCCCGCCTCTCGGGGGAGGGGTATAAGGGTGAATTTTTGACGGATGGTGGGTTCACTAGGAAACTTTTGAGTGGCAGTTTCCACGCATAGGTTGATAGTAGGTTTGATGTGTTCATTTTGTGCTTTGATCATTCAATTCCTAGGTTTGGCCAAGATGAATCTAAGCTATTCTATATGCCAATGTTGATTTATATGGATACAAAAAATATGAATAAATGTTGAACACAGAGAATATGCTAAATAGGACAGAACATACTTGATTTTGGATGTCTAATGAATATTCTGAGTCTTGTAGCAGTCCAAATCATCTCAAATCGTACGTAATCATCTGGAATTGCACAGAATCATCTCAGATCACAGTCGGTAGTCTGAGATCAGACGAGATCGTCGTCGATCTGACGAATTCATCAGAAAAATTCGTTAGAAACCTGCAATCAAAAAAATAGATACAAAATACCAAAAATGCAATTGTAAAAGCAAGGTAAATGATGGAAATAACAGTAAACTTGCCCAAATGATGAATCCAGATAGCGATTAAAAGGAAATGCATCAATTTGACAATTTATTTTGACTTTATCATGCATCTATACTAAATGAGGTGAACTCTAGGATGCATAAATATAATAACTAAGATAATGCATAAAGAAATGCAAAAAAATAATAAGGAAATGCAAACTCTGGGCTCTGATTGCCCCCAATTTGGATTACAGTCGAGATCGCCTCCAATCATACGAGATCATCATTGATATGCAATAGGATCATTCAAAATCATCTGGAATCGCCTGCGATGATCCCAGCTTGCTCCAACTAAAGAACAATAAGATTCCTGCAAGAAAACTTGAAATATGCACTGCAAACAAAAGTATGAAGGTATTCTAAGGCACAAGGAACTATATTTGTAGGTAAATTCATCAGCTAGGGGGTTTAGGGTGATAAACTAAGAAAATCCTAGTTTATATAGGATTAGGGAGAGGTTAGGAGGTTGGAGATCATCCCAATTTGGGAGATCTCCAACGAGGGAGACTCTAACTACGCAGACACGCTTTTTGCCCAGGTTAGAGAAGCTTTTGAAACAAAAGCTAATTATGAAAATCAGTTTTGGGACAAAATCGTCTAGACATTCTATTCCAGATGAATTCGTTAGATCTGGGACGATTTCATCTTATCATCAATGATATTGTCCAACGGTCAAAACAAATCCTAAAAATGGCGTGGAAAATGAGGAAAGCGGGTAAAGGGCGGTTAACGGGTAGTTTGGGTTAAAATTCAAATTTTTATCTTTTTACTAATGTTTAACTGTGCCAATTTTAGGGTGCTACATTTTTCCCCCTCTTTAGCGAATTTTTCAAAGAAAATGCGTTAAAGACGAGTTTTTCTTGTCTTACGAGAAACCAAAAATTTACTCTATTTTTAGATGACGATTCTAGATCGAATCGTACGACTACTGACTATGGTTCCCCCTCCGTGTTTTTACCCACATCGAATGTTTGAGGTAAAAGCACCAAAAAGCAAAATTAAAAAAATGTTGTTGATTTTAAATAAAATTAAGAAAATAGGGTAGAACCCTAATTCATTTTTACTGTTCAATTTTTTGCTAGCTGTGAATGGAGCGGGGAGAGGTAGAGCTCCACCTCTATGACTGGGTTCTATGACAGTTTGGTCTTCAACAGGGGATCCCTTCTCTCAGGGACTACGAGTACTCTCAGACTGTTTGGGATAGTACCATGTTGAGCAGGGCTCCAGACATGTAGTGGTTCTAGATTCAGGACACAAACGATACCCCCATCCATCTAATGGATGGTGATGACGCTAGGGTCACAGATGGGTACAATGTCTAGTACACAAACATCCACCCTCCTCGGATGACGAGGGCACAGGGTCTAGTGCACACTATGGTGCGACGGATGGGGAGGTGGCGTCAGGCTGCTATTGAGGCAACACGAGGTTGCGACGGGAGAGAGCAGCGACGGTCTCCGTAGGAGAGACACCAGAGGATGGGCCAGGATCCATAGAGGACATAGTAGATAGGTAGGAGGGAGGAGAGATTCCCTTCTCAGTAGGGGGAGAGACCACCATTGCCCTATAGACACCAAAACAACACCAATCTGATTATGTGACTACAAACACTGATCGCTTTGACACACAGCCCCCAGGGCAGCCCTCAGAGGTTAAATAGTGGTCCTAACCACTTTTATAGCAATTTTGGAAGGTCAAAAAGCAATTTGGCACCTTCAGACACTCTGCTCCAAATTTGTCCTGCCCCGAGATGAGTATAGACTAGAATTCGTTCCACCCAGGGATGATTTCCAATTCGTTCTTGGGTAGGGCAAATTCTAGGTTCAACAGGCAAAAAGAGAAATTGTGCCAAATGGTAGCCAAGGATAGTCAATTAATGCTCCCTGCCTTGCATGTGTGTGTAGGTGAGCAAATTGAACGTTAGAGGACTATCACAAGGGCAGTCATGGAAGCCCAAGTCAAGGAGGAATCTCCTCCCTCTTGGGAAGGCATGGCCGCCAAGTGGCGCCCCTGCATGCCCATCCAAAGAGACCCCTTGGGTCTATAAATTGGTGAGATTCCTCACCCCAAAAAAAATGAGGTTGGAAGCATTTTTAAGCAATGAAGTGCTACCAAATTAATATCGTGCTTTACCTTTGATTCACCTCTTCCACATCCTTGATCTCTTTCACAAGGGAGGTCATTGGGTGGTCATTGGAAGCACAAATCTGGAACCAAACCCGAAATTTGGCCACAGTATCCCACCCAATTTTTTGACAACACATTACAAGAGATTTTGGGCCCATCCCAAGTGGATTGGTGCCAAAATCAGGTTCCAACGGTGGGCGGCCCGCCTGGGTGCCCCGCACTGCTACGAGCCTAATCTTATTTTTTTAAGAACTATTAGGAATTCATGGTAGATTGTTCTTTTTGTCATTTTTTTATTTTTCATTTCATCTTATGCTGCTTAAATAGCTTGTAATTCCGATTTCATAATGCTTTGATCAAATCTTATCATGTTTTATCGCTTTTGTTGTCCTCACTAACTTGTAGGTAGCAACGTCAAATTCCCATTGATGGAGGCCAAATTTGGGAAATCTAACCATTTGGGTCTTCCCAAAATGCCTCCAATTAGCTAACCCCAATTTTTTAGGTCTTTTGGAGCTCCCTAGATGTGACATTTGGGGTAGTATCACTTCGGCGCTTTGTTGCAAGTGAATTCGTCCTACCCCAGAACGAATTACAGTCGAATACGTCCTGCCCAAGAGCGAATTCAAATCGGTGAGGAATTTCTTGACTGTTCCTTTTGCAATGCCTTCTTGGTGATGTTTCTATGTCTTTGCCAAGTTTTCATGTCATTTGGATAAGTTTTAGTTACAGTTTAATTCATTTTCTCATCCGCTTATTGTAGGTTTGAGGATGGCATGCTTTGTCTTATTCGTAGGTGCTACTAACAATTTTTTTGTTTCTTTGAATGCAAGAGGAGTAGAAAGGATAAAATATTCATTCACACCAATGGCAAAAACACTTTGGCCTGCCCATTTTACATGTGGACACGCGGAAGAGAGATGGCTTTCCATTGATGTGACCAAGAGACAAGTTTGATGCTCCTCGCCCCTAAAAAGGGAGGAAGCGAATTGTAACCGAATTTGAAATACATCAGTAAAAGAAGAGGGTTGTTTCATTCCATTTGGGTTCCAATTTTTCTATGCTTTCTCCATTTTATGCATTTTTAATTTGTAGAATCAAGTTTAGTTTCATTCTTGCATCGTGCTTGGAGTTTTCCCTTTTTGTTTCCAGAATCGCATGTTTTCAGTTGCAATCACAGTGGGACCCTGTCCCCTGATTTTTGAGATCAAGAAACTGATCAAAATTTGTGTTTTCTTGCTTACAGGTGCCATTTTTTGAACTCTGACTGTTGTTCGTTCCAGCCTATGGTGAATACAGTACTAGAATTCGTCTGACCCTGGGACAAATTTGAATTCATCTCATCCTGGGACGAATTCTATTCTGGTATTCATCTCACCCAGAGATGAATTTTTGTCTATGTAGTTTCAGGGCCGAGAGTTAGAAATAGTCGATTTGGGCAGAAAAGAGGTAACAGTTTTTAATAGTTCCTGTCATTTTCTTGTTTCTATTTTTTGTTTTCTGTCCATTCTTGCTTGCTTAGGTAAAGATGTTGTTGCTTGTTTCAATTTTCTTAAAATAAACCACACACACCATGTGGCAACTCAAAAACCAAGGCACTGGTTGTAAAACCCTAGCCCTTGATCAAGACCAACGATGGATTTCATCACCACCTTGGCTTGAATTTTGTATTCATACACCCCGATTGCTACTATTGCTAGACGTAAATTCTGACGAAAGCTGATCGAGTGTAGCTGGGGTGATTCCCAGCACGCGAGGATAAGTCTTCTATGGTAGGTGTCATAAACAGAGTGGTTCTCCTTTCATACAGCCTATGTTCCATGTATCATCTACTCTCACATACCTATAGTTTCCCTCACATAAGGGCAGGTATATAGAGATGTTGGTATATCGGTCTGGCAATGGTATATCGAAGGGGTGACCAATTTTGGGAGCCATAAGAGCCTTCATTTTGCATTTAAATGTTCTTTACAAAAACCTCAAAAACAACAACAAAACACACTAAACCAGTTTTAGGACACACTTTCAACCTTTAAATGAGATAATCATCATTTGTGTATGTGTGTGTTCTTTTCTGTTTAAGTGTAGCATAAAAAAAATCATAAAAGAGATAAAAATCTGCTTAGCTTGTAGAAGAGAACCACCATGGTGTACACCCGTAGCCAAGCCCAATCAAGGGCAAAAGTTGCAAAAAGTGTACAAGGAGCGGGCACAAGTCACCTCTGTTTTAGCCCTAAGGACTTGGCCATACCGCCTTGGCGGTATGACCCACAAGAGAGTCCACATCATTCCATGTCAAGGTGGAATTATAAGGACACCCCTCTAGGGGACACGCCCGTTCATCACAGCCTATTTCAAGAAGAATCTTTACACGTGGCACTCAATGTAGATAGAAAAGCTCCCTTAGAATCTAGATATGAGTGGCCACCATGCGATGAAGCGCTAGAGAGGCATAGTGTCCATGAGGAGAGGCCACATGACTATGGCATCCCTCCTTTGCATTCCATCACTGTTAGAACCAATAGACAAACCCCATAGCACAGGGCTCTCCAAACAGGGCAAGCTAACTCCACCCACCCCTTTCACACCTACGAAAGGGAGTACAAGGAAGACCATCACATTCCTCAAGAGCAATATATAGCATGAGATCCTTGCGCTTCTGCACCTACTAGATACCATGGTTACCCACTGAGGCCAGAGCCTCAGGTAAATGTCACAAACCTCGACAGAGGGAAGCAACCCATTGAGATCTCAGATCATCATGATTGATGCAAATGCATAGGAGAGGCATTCAGGACTTCTAGGCCCAATATGGCAAACCAAATTGACCTGGAAGTCGACAGACATGCCGCCCACCAAGCCCAGATCACGCGGATTGAGCAAGATCAGCAGCAGCTAGAGCGTCTATACCACCTTAACAAGGAGCGCATTCAGCACCAAACAGACGAGCTGCTTTATAACCTACTTGAGAGGGTTCCAACCCCTCGCACCCAAAGAGTGGAACCATATGAGAGGCATAATCCCTTGGTGCGAGATAGGTCTCCGTGACCTCGTCAAGTTTTACCTTCGAGACCCCATAGACCTGAGAGGGAGGCCACTCCCCGAAACAACGATGGGTACCCTCCATGGGGACCCACTCAGGGTCATAGGTCTCACCTAGAGACTCCTCAGGAAGTTTACAAGGAGTATGAAAAATAAGTAGAGCGGGCCGAAATGCCCTACCAGGGTGGAGGGGTTGCTATCCGGCCACCCCCCAATAGGCCTCAAGTCTCCCACAATCCACAATGGGAGCAAACTAAAGAGGAAGAGATTAAATCTTCTGATGCATACAAAGTGTTGTTAGAGAATTTGGAGTCTATGGAAACCAAAGCTTCTGGGCCCCAAAAGCCTATGTTATGCCAACTCTATAGTCACCCTAAGCATCCGTCAGTGCTTGCACCTCCTTACCCTGAACACTTCAAGCTGCCTCATCTGGAAATATTTAAGGGTGAAGAAGATGCCCAAGAGCATGTGACAAGATTCCTGAGCCAATGCTTTGGCATTCAGGATAATGATGTGCTATTTCTAAGGACATTTATAACCACATTCGCGAGCCCTACCTTGGATTGGTTCACCCAGTTGCCAAAGCACAACATCAATAACCTGGATCAGTTAGTGTTTGCGTTCCTTGAATGCTTTGCCTTCAACACTAAGAAGGCATCACTGAGTGACCTGGCCAACCTCAGGAAATATGAGGAGGAGACCATGGTGGCCTACGAGAATCATTGAAGGACTCTGCTTTACAAGCTACCCTACCTTCCCCCTATGTCCGACCTTACACAAATGTTCTCACAAAGTTGTTTGAGATCGATCTCTGTGCTATTGCAACTGCAACAATATGCCACCTTAGAAGAAGATCTGGCGCAAGCCAGAATTATCGAAGAGATCAAAATACAGGATGGCAAAATTATCGAACCTAAGAAGAAAGAGTGGAACAAGAACACAAAGACAGGGACTACGCAACAAAAACCCATTGCGGTTAATCAAGTTGCTATAAATGTCCCTAAGCCTGCACAAGAAATACAACCTCAAAAGGCTAATTATCATGCAGTGCCTCCTAACAATTATGAAAGAGAAAATTAGAAATAGGAGCAAAATCAACAGCGTTGCCCTAAGCGATAGTACACCCCTTATACGAATTCTAGGGACTCCCTATTTGACCGCTTGTCAACGGTGAACTTGATCACCCTTCTAGAGATTCAAACCATAGATCCTAACGCTCCCAAGCATAAGGGATATAGAGAGGACTTGTATTGTAGGTTCCACTGGCGAAGGGGACATGACCTAAACGCATGTTGGAAGTTCAAAGGATTGATACAAGACCTGATTGACAATAAGACATTGGCAGTGGACAACCCCGTAGTGCCAAACAACTAGCATATGGGGGTTTTCAAGGACCCCTTGCCTACCCATGAGGCACATGCAAAACCCCTTCAGGTCAATGAGGTGCAATAGAATTGCCCCATGCAAGGGTATGTGGGAATGATAAGCATAGTGACTAGGAATAAGAAATACCCAGGAGTTTCCCCCGAGGCAGCCACAAGAGAGGTTCCATCGACGTCACAACCTTAACAACACCCTGTGCAGCTACCTCCACCTAGACCCGTGGCCATGATACAGACCAAAATCACACAGAGTTTGCGGACCACGTCAGCTAGGCTCTCCATATATGAGCTTATACAGCAATCAGCACCCCATCGGGAGGCTCTCATGGAGATTTTGAAAGCCATTGAGTTGTAGCCCCATGAAGCGAATTCCTTCAATAACTTCGTGGGACATGTAAAATGATGCACAAAGCCAGTCATTACCTTTTGAGAAGATGAAGTTAAATCAGTGTCTGATGACATGGCAGATCCACCCCTACACATTATCGTGCGGGTCAATGAGATCCCATATAAGAGGGTGTTGATAGACACTGGATCGTCCAGTAACATCATTACTATAGCAGCATTGAAACATCTAAAGTTGCCAGCCTCTCACATCATGGCTTCCACTTACACACTGCGAGCATTCAATGATGCGATATGCTCGATAGTTGGCATAATTGTTCTACCCGTTTAGGTAGGACAAAAGATGATACCTACATTGTGCCATATTTTGGAAGGCAAGATGGCGTACAACATATTGCTAGGGCGGCCATGGATCAGGGACATGAAGTGTGTCCCTTCGATAGCTCACTAGTGTTTGAATTATGCATTTGAATGGGAAGTACATGTAGTCTCGATGGACTTAGAACCCTTAAAATATTGCAATGCAGTGCAGTTGATGCCGCAATCGACCCTCCCATCGATGCACTTGGATTTTTAGTTAAATCCATCTAGATAGGGTCCGATGTCGCAAGCACCACTAGTGATAAATCCATCAAAACCCCAACCAGGTGCATCTTCATCGTCAGCTCCTTCACTACCAATGCCACCTATCATGGCTAAATAGGAGGACAAAGGGAAAAAAATCCTGGAAGAGGCTCAACCCCTAGAAGAGGCACTACCAAAAATATCAACCATATCAACTGAAGAGATACCTAACACAATGGAAGTTGAGGCTCCTAGTCCACCCAACATGTAATGGACTCAAGAAGAGCTTTCGCTCCCTCCCTCTCAATCGCCAACAATTATTATTGAAATGGCTAGTACGGGCCTTGGGGAGTATCTAGTGCAGAATGTCGTAGCAACGATCGCTCTAGAGTTAGTGCAAGACATGGGGAGACCTCGCCTCCCCATCGGGACAATTGTTACTTTAGGCTACCCACTGAACCAGACCAATTTTGTGTATGGGGGCATTGACCATGGTGCTAAGCCATGCATGCAAAAGGACGAGGACAAAGGCAGAAGATGTCAACTATCTATCTAACCTGGACTTCGCTCTAAGATATCTTGGCCAATGCAATTGGCATGGATACGGGCTAGGCAGGTATGAGCAAGGAGTGTGTGTCCTTTGCCAGCCAAGATACCAAATGCCTTATGACAAGTCGGGAGTAGGGTTCAACCACCCCCTGCCCTTGGACATCTTGGTGGAAAACATGTAAGGCCTAGGAATAGGCAACAAGGGTGGATTGGCATCAAATCCTTATGCCAACCCAAACACAACATATACATTGGGAGATTACCTCCCATGGTCAACAACCACCCTTGTTAACATCAATAACCCTTCTCCTTTGCTAGAGAGAGGCAAAATTTTGGGAACTCACTTTCAAGGAAGGTATAAGTAGTGTCTGGAAGGATCTTTGGAGGATGAATCAGAATATGAACCAGTGTCATATGATCCCTTCGAATTCGATAGTGATCACTCACAGGGGATTCCCATGAATAACTATCAAGAGATCCTTTTGAACCTGTTCCCTCTAGAGGCTCCAACCGAGCCAGTTCCGCGTCAAGATAATCAAGTCCCCCCATGGAGCGTGGACCAACAACAATGGGGCCAGATTAATTTTCTTGAGCAGGATGAGCCTCATATGCCTCAAGCAGTTGTTGGAGCTAATGAACGCTTTTGGATATTCGACAGTGATTCGAAAGATGAAACTGAGATGGCCTATCTCAACCACATGTGACAAATGCAACAATGATACCCCTTGGATATTAATGACATATTTGCACATATGGGCATAGTGCCAGGGCACGAGTGGTACGTAGACCCAGTAGGTTGGGATCAAGTTTTGAATTCGCTGCTCCAAGTACACGAAGAGCACCTTCCACTCTAAGACCCTAGGGTGATATTAGTGCTGAGGGCAGACCCTATCCTCCTATTAGCACATAGGGTGGATCCATTCGTGCCCATACCTCTAGAGCCGGATCCAGAACACAAAGAACATCCAAAATGTTTGAGTCATCACACCCATGGTAATGGAAACCAAAATCATTTCATCCACATGATCTCCATTGAATTGACCGCACCCATCCACAATTCGGCCGATCCAGCATGGTCCTTACATCTAGACATATGGGATCACATCAATTCACCTCCATCCCCATCAGAGTACTGGCCTTTTGGTAAAATGCCTCATTTTACCCTAGGGATAACTCAGGATATCTTTCATGTTGAAGAGGAACCCGAGGTTCCCAACGTAGATTTAAACTCAGCTACTGATATCCATTTGATCCCAACTCCACATTAGTTGGAGGACGGATCCCACATGTCGATCGAGGAGACGACTAACATAGACATCGGCTTGGATCCAATGAATCCATAGATTATCAAGCTGGGGGTAAGCTTATCCCTTGAAGAGCAAGCTGACTACATTGCCCTTCTCAAAGAGAAGGAGGTTTTTGCATGGTCATATAGAGACATGTCGGGGCTAGATCCACAACTAGTCATGCATAATCTAATGCTTGATCCGATAATCAAGACATTTAATAAAAAACTATGTAAGATGCACCCAACAGTGGCCTTGATGGTCAAAGATGAATTGCAAAAGCTGTTGGATGCACAGTTTGTGATCTGCATGGATTATTCGCCATGGCTGTCCAACATGGTGCCCATCAAAAATCCCGATGGGAGGATTCGCATATGCACTAATTTTTGAGATCTAAACAAAGCGAGTCCTAAGGATGCTTTTCCCTTGCTAAGCATCAACGTGTTGGTAGACGCTATAGTAGGTCACGAAATGCTATCCCTCATGGATGGTTTCTCGGGATACAATCAAATTTGTATCAATCTTGAGGACCAACTAAAAATGGCGTTCACAACGCCTTGTGGGACATTTTGTTATAAGGTCATGCCATCTGGCCTTAAAAATGCTGGTGCCACCTACCAAAATGCCATGGCATACATCTTCCATGATTACATGCATAAAACTTTGGAAGATTACATGGATGATTTGTTGGCCAAGTCTCTTTTGCACCCAGATCATCTCGATGACTTTAGTAAGATCCTCGATCGCCTCATGGAGCATAAAGTCGGACTGAATCCCAAGAAGTGCGTATTTAGCATCACATCTAGAAAACTCTTGGGTTTCATAGTCTCAAAGCGAGGCATCGAGGTGGACCCAAACAAAGTCAAGGCAATCCTTAAAATGGTTCCCCCAACTACCATTAAGCAGCTCAAAATTCTGCAGGGAAATGTCATGTCAATTAAGCGCTTCATAGCGTAGCTATCTGAAAAGTGTCGACCCATGAACAAATTATTGCACAAGGGGGTAGCATTTCACTAGGATGACGAGTGCCAGTCAGCATTTGATGACATCAAACGATACTTGGATTTCCACCAGTATTGGCACCACCTAGACCAGGAGTGTCATTCTACTTATACATCTTAGCTACTGAGGTGGCACTGGGTGCCATGCTAGCCTAGAAGAATGAACTTCACAAAGAATAGGCTACTAGCCGCACCCTGGTTAGTTATGAACTTAACTATGCATACGTTGAGAAACTCTGCTTGGCAGTGGTGTTTGCTACCAAAAATCTATGCCACTACATGCTGATCAACATTACGTATGTAGTGTCTAAGGAGAATCCATTGCGATACATGATGAGTCATACTTATCATAGCAGTCGCACGGCAAAATGGATCATGTTGTTGACAAAATTTGATATAGAGTTTATTGGACAGAAATCAATCAAATCATAGGTCATAGTTGATCAACTAGAAAAGGCTCCTCTCGAAGACGATCAGCCTCTAGTCATAGAACTACCCGATGATGGGGTCTTCCATGTCTCAGAATCACCAGATTTTGATGAGCCTGAGTCACAGGCTGACATAACCCTATTTTTCAATGGTTCTAAATGTGAGCAAGGTGGTGGTGCGGGAATAGTATTCTTCACATCGTAGGGTGCTCCAATGCCCCTGTCATTTAAATTAAATTTCCCATGCACCAACAATAATGCAGAGTATGAAGCCTTGCTCATAGGTCTTCAGACAACGATTGCCATGAACATCAAATGACTAAACATCTTTGGTGATTCGCTGTTAATCATGAATCAAGTCAAAGGAGTATTCCAATGCAAATGCCTAGTTCTATAGGCTTATAAAGCCCTTGTGGACAAATTCCTAGCAAAAATTGAGTGGTACGACATCGAGGCACTCCCTCGATCATCGAATCATTTTACGGACACAATGGCCTCCTTGGGGTCACTAATCCTACAAGACCTTTTCGGTGATATGACAACCATTCAAGTTAAAACCCTATCACAATCTATGATGGAGTGTGCAAGCTCTGACTTAACACCAGGAATCCACATGATCTAGATTGAACCATCCTCGAATAAGTTCTCTCGAATCCACGATCATCTGAAACATGCCAACTGGGGGTCTTTGTTCTCCCCTACTCCCATTAATAGCAACACAACACTATTCTTACAAGTTCTCTCCCGCTCAGCGTTTTCTAGGGATGAACTTCAAGAGGGATTGGTTGTTCATACCGTTAAGGCTTCTGATCAGTAGGACTGGTATTTATCCATTAGAGACTACCTCAAGTTAGGTAATATCCTACTTGGATTGACGCATGCCGCAAAACGAGCATTCAAGCAGAAAACGGCTAAGTATATATGGATAGGAGACATTTTGTACCGTCGTAGCTATGAAGGAATCCTCCTTCATTGCTTGGACCAACAAGAGTCCACTTGGGCGATCACCCAAGCACACAATGGTACATGTGGTGGCCACTTCAGTGGTATGGCCATCGCAAAGCGCATTCTTCGCATGGGCTATTATTGGCCATTTTTAGAGAAAGATTGTTGCACATATGTCAGGAAGTGCATGAAGTGTCAACATCATGCCAATTTGATGCACGTACCTTCCCAGGCCTTGCAGACAGTCCATTCCACTTGGTCATTTTCACAGTGGGGCTTTGATCTAATTGGAAAGATCTCCCCTACATCGTCAGGCCGTCACATGTTTATCATAATGGCCATAGAGTATTTCACAAAATGGGTGGAAGCAGTTTCGCTTACCTCTATGATAGGACCCCGCATTGTGGAGTTCATTTTGCATAACATCATATGTCGTTTTGGTATTCCATCCAAAATAGTCTCGGATAATGGGACGTCATTCAAGAACAAAGACGTGCGTGCTTTGACCACAAAGTACAAAATTCAGCATAGTTTTTTGACACCCTATTATCCATAGGCAAATGGGCAAGCAAAGGCATCAAACAAAATGCTAGTTGCCATCCTTAAAAATATAGTCGTAGACAGTCATAAGGATTGGCACATCCAAATTCCACTTGCCCTGTGGGCTTATCGCACTAGCATTCGGATGCCCACTGGGGCAACTTCATTTTCGCTTGTGTATGGCTCCAAGGCAATCATGCCTCTTGAGTTGGAAATTCCTTCCCTGCGCATATCAATGCAAGAGTTCATCAATGATGATGTTGCATGGTAGGCCTGGTTAGACTAGCTTACGTTGCTTGATGAATGACACGTTAATGCTCTCGAGAATTTACATATCTATCAAGAGTGACTTAATAAATCTTACAACATGAAAGTTCACCTGAGGGACTTTTGGGTTGGTGATTTGGTCTTGAAGGAAAACCAACAGAACTCTAGTTTGCCGTCCCACCTAAGGGACAAGTTCACGGAAAATTGGTTAGGTCCATATGTAATTGATAGCAAAATAGGACCCGAGACATATCGGCTAGCCTCTCTTGATGGAATCAAGGAAACAGAACCCTTGAACATCAGTCATTTGTGACCATTCCATATCTAAGAGAGCCATATCCCAAAATGCTCCAAGGATTCCTATAATCGCTTGGTCAATCCCAAAATTCTCCAAGGATTCCTATAATCGTTTGGTCAATCCCAAAATGCTCCAAGGATTCCTACAATCGCTTGGTCAATCCCAAAATGCTCCAAGGATTCCTATAATCTCTTGGTCAATCCCAAAATGCTCCAAGGATTCCTATAATCGCTTGGTCAATCCCAAAATGCTCCAAGGATTCCTATAATCCCTTGGTCAATCCCAAAATGCTCCAAGGATTCCTACAATTGCTTGGTCAATCCCAAAATGCTCCAAGGATTTCTACAATTGCTTGGTTAATCCCAAAATGCTCCAAGGATTCCTATAATCGCTTGGTCAATCCCAAAATGCTCCAAGGATTCCTATAATCTCTTGGTCAATCCCAAAAATGCCCCAAAGGTACCTATTACTTGGTCAACCAAAAATCTCCAAGGATTACCACAATCGCTTGGTCAAAAATAAGAAAATTCAAAAACAATAAAATCATCAAAAACAACAAAAATTCGCATCTCATTTCCAGGCATGCTCAAATTCATCAATAAAAAGCTCTTCTCACATCTCATCTTCATATTCACAAAAATCAATCCATCAAAAATACAAAAATATGTAGCTGCATTAAGCATAACACCCATACATTGCATATTTGTAGTCGTATGCAGTCAAAGGCACCATAGACTATAATTACTCCGCTAGTCCATCTTGTTCCACATTTTTCCATTTTATAAGCAGTCCAAAAAAAAAAGCAATTCACTGCTTTTTACCACACTAGAGTCAGTGGTATTCTAATGTATCAAGATTTTTCATCTTTCAGTCGTCATTTTGCTTTCTAGCCATGTACTGTACCAAGTCAGATAGATTTTACGAAGGTAGAGTTCTACTTGGATCACACCTTGTTATGTAGCATCCCAACACAAATTAAAACACATAAAAATTCCCAAGTTGTGTGAACGAAACATGAAACCTGCATAGTAATCTAGGTCAACATAAGCAAAATGATTATCTTGCTCATCCCCCTATGCGAATGACCCTAAGAATTCTGAGAGTTGGCAAAAGGACAAGCATTTTCCCTACCCAATTCCCTAAGAATTCCAAGTTCTCAAAAAGTTGCAAACATCAAAATTTTGCAAAAAGTCAAAACTCCAAAAATTTGACACCACCACAAGAGTGCATACATCAAAAGGCACATACAATAGTGATTCTTATCACTCAAAATCCATATCCCTTGCTCAAAAGAAAAATATATAAAAATAAACAGTGATTTTTATCACTACAAACGAGCAAGTATCCTAATACAATTGAAGAAAAGAAGGGAGTCGAACTTGAATCCCTAGAACTCTCAACATTCCGACAGGTCATGAGGCAAACCTCAGTATCGGTTGGGTGGATAGCCTATCGGTCACTGGCAGTAAACCTCCCACATGACAATATATCTATCACATTAACTCGTGTATAGATCAATGTATGCATGTGGATGAGCAGCTTATGGTATCTTAGATAGCACCACAGATTAATCTGACTAAATACAACAAAGGAGTTAGTGGAGCTAATTAGGTGATCCTCAGTACAGGTTTGGTTGACAACCTATTTGGCACTCGGCGGTATCCTAACAAATACCACATAAATGAACTCAATTGCACACACAAGGATGTGAAATAGCTTGGTTAAAGACAAGTCCGATTCATACCTTGTTCAAAAGTCTTGTAAGATAAAATACAGTCGTGGCTAGTGAGTTAAAACCGTCTGAGTCTCAGAAAACCTTAGCTACATTTCTAAACCAACTACGCTACTTTTCATCCTCAAATTAACATCAAAAAATACAAAAAAACCACATATATACATGCAAATTCATTTACCACAGCAATCACCTAAAAAAAAAATCACAAAGTCCTAAATAGTCTATGGTGCCCTAACCAAACAACACAAATTCAATTCATCCATTACATTTTGCATATCACATATACATCAAAAACATTTGCATTCATCATAACATATGCATCCATCAAAATAAATTAACATGCATACATCCATACTCATCACTCATCAGGCATAAAATCAAATCATCACTCGCATAAACAAAATAAAGTCATCTGTATATATCATCAAAAATGCCCGTAGGCTACAATAACTAGTCATCTGACCCCGCACAATCCAAAAGCTCAAAAACCCCCAAGCCTAGGGCATCGGCCACCATGATCACGTAGGATTGGTGTAATGGGAACTATCCCCCATGGTGTGGGTCCTATGGGACCCCTCAGGGTGGCTACTGCTAGCTCCCGCATCATGCCTGCTACCCCCTCCCTCATCCAGTCACCTGCGATGAGATGATGTTGACTGCTCAGTATCACTACCCCTTGTCTGGCATGACGATCCACCCCATGGAGGATCAGGTAACCGCCCATCGAGGCAGATGATCTCTCCCTCCATATCCATCTGATTCTGAGACCAATCTATCTCCCACTGCAACCACTCTATCTCCCATCGACGGTAATAAGCTACTACATCATCACGTTGTGCCAAAACCCTATCCCTATCTACCAGCTACATCCGTAGGAGATCCCTCTCCCATGTCGCATCAGTACCCCCATCCTATCGATGGTAAGTAGCCAATGCATTCTCTCACTCTACCAGCTGCATGCGTAGGATATCCCTCTCCTACAGTGCATCCCCCAACTCCTCATCGCACCTTCGTAATAGCCCCTCCAACCATGCATTCTCAGTGCATAACTCAAACTCCATGTCCTCCACATTTGCCTGAGGCATGGGCATCTCTAGAATAGTAGGCTGCTCTAGCTCCCACTGCTCCGTTATGTCCTACATCTTCGGCTGATCCGAAACCCCCAAATCCGCATCCTCATCCTCCACCTCCACCATGTTTGCATCCTCCCGAGAAGCTCCCCAATCATCCCCTGGTGCCTCGACACCCTCCCCACCCACTGCTACTACCTCTGTGCCTCCCAGTGGCCCCTCTCCTCGCCATCACTACAGTACCCACCACTGGTCATACTCTGTAGTAGTCCCGACGTCATCCACATCTGGGACATCGATCACCACGTCTAAATCCTCGCCCAGTGGTGTGATGACCAGTCAGTCTAGAGTTCTCTTGTCCCCCTGGCATCGATAGACCATGGGCTCACCAGGAAACCCTTGGCGCACCCCAAACTGTCATGTCACCCAGTTGTAGGAGAAGAACTCATGTTCAGTCTCGTGTTTCCCAATCAGCCATCACTCTCTGCGTACCAGTCGGAGCCACTCTCCAGCCTCTGACTAGGTTGGACAGTCTCGATAGGGGCATCAAAGCACCTCCCCTAGAGTAAGTCGAGCAAGGGCATCAACATAGTTCCCTACAGCACCTACCCACCGTCGACTCTATCCCTACTGCCCAGACCACCGTCACATAACCGCATAGCTTGTCTCCCTATCCTCCATCTCTGCCTGAGTCATCCACGGTAACCCGACCGGCCTCTCCACTGCTATGTGCTACCAAGCCCAGCTCTCCAATAGATAGTTGTAGCTAATACCCTTTCGCTTTCGGTAGTGGACCTCATATAGCTCACCATAGAGCTATGCCAGCAATGTCTGTCCCCATCTCATGATTAGCGGTGCCTCCGTCGAACACTCTACCAACCGCCAAACCAAATCCAGTAGGTTCCACAGGAACCTTGCACCTGACGAGTCAGGTAGCAACATGTTGGAAATGAGGCCCATAAGGAATGCATGCCTCACTCCCAACACCCCCTTCTCTAGCCACCATCGGACTAAAATCTTACCAATCTAGCAGTCACCCTCTGCCCTCTCCACTGGATCCTCCACACCTAGTTCCTCCCCATGCCCGAAGCATCACATCAGTACAGCTGTCTGCTGATCATGCGGTGATGTCCTGATTGACAATCCATCTATCAGAATCCACAGAAGTCGATAGACATCCTCCAAGGTCATTATCATCTCCCTTGTTGGGAGATGGAAGGTGTTGGTTCAGGGATCCCACAGATTGATCAGGGCCATCAAATAATCCCGATCCCTGACAACAGGCTCCAATCGAGCCACCTTCTTGAGACCAAGGGCATCAAGCCACTCTCATTCAGCCACAGTTAGTGCCCCCCGTGCTTCAGCAAAAGCAATAGGTACATGATATCGACTCTTAACAACCTGCAAAAGAAAACAATTCAAAAACATTAAAATCATGGAAAAAAATTGTACAACAATAACATGAATATACAACATTGCCTACCAATATACAACCAAAAAAAAACATAAAAATTCAAACAAAATTAATTTGTCAGTCCTAGGGTTTCTAATCCTAACTGATAAATTCCAAAAACAAAACAAAACAAAATTCAAAAATTAATTTGTCAGTCCTAGGGTTTCTAATCCTAACTGATAAATTTAAAAACAAAACAAAACAAAACAAAAAACAAAAATTAATTTGTCAGTCCTAGGGTTTCTAATCCTAACTGATAAATTTAAAAACAAAAAAAATTCAAAAACAAAAATTAATTTGTCAGTCCTAGGGTTTCTAATCCTAACTAATAAATTCAAAAACAAAACAAAAGTTCAATAAAAAAAAATTAATTTGTCAGCCCTAGGGTTTTTAAACTCTCAACTGATTAATTAACAAAAACACAAATATTTTGTCAGTCCTATTGTCAGTCGTAGGATTTCGGCATTCTAAGTCTAAAAATTCTACACAAACAAAATAAAATTAGAATAACAGTTTTAAACCTAGGCTTTTAACCTACGTTTTAAAACTGACCAGCTCAACCTAAGAACTAGGGTTTTACGTTCCGTTTATCCTAGGGTTTTAGTTATAAGAAAAATAACAATTCTTTACCTAAGTTTTCACTACATTTGTCATTTAGTTGTACACTAAGTCTTGGTTGTGTTTAGCTCAGTTTTAGGGTTTCAATTTTAAATTTTGAAAAACATCATCACAAAGAAAATTAAACAAAACACTTGCAGTTTTAAACAAAAGTAATAACACTAGGGAGCACTTACTGGTCTCACTTCGGCTCCACCACTCGATCCGGTCTATGCACTCATGATGTCGGGAGAAATTCGGCAGTGCTTCGCTTCGCAGAATTAGCCTCCTCCTCCCCAGAGCTCCAAATCGCAAGAAAATTCAGATGCAAATGAGCCCAAACCCTAGTTTTGACATTTAAATAGGCCTTTTGAGCTTATATTCATTCCCCCATGGGACAAGAACTTTTGTTAGCACTCGTCCCACACTGGGATGAATACTAAGCTGGTATTCGTCCCACCCTAGGACGAATTCAAGGCAAAATTTTCAAAAAACAACAAAAATTCAACAAAAATGCACTAAAACAGCTAATAAACTTGCCCGATGAGAGTGCTGTTGCACTTGACATCCCGGGCATGCAAAACAGATGTTGGGGTCACAAATTGTCACTATCCTACTCCCTAAGAAGGCTATCTTAGCTAGACCGCTCCACGGGAGGATGGATTTTTGCCAATTTTAGCTCTAAAAAGCATCGCAAAAAGGGTTACCACACACAAAAAATAGGTCTAAATGTTGGAAATATGCACACACTTAACGCTAAACCATCTAAGGGCACCCTTGCACAAGTCATCTTGAGTCAAGCGACTCGTCGCTTTTCTCATGAAGGTCATTCCCTCATCGATTCGTCGCTTGAGGGGGTAGTCACACTTAGTCACCAATCAGCAAACACACACCCAATTAAGTAAAATGGCATGCATTCAAAGAATCATTGACAAAGACAATTACGCTCCTGCTTGGGGCAGTAAACAAGAAATAATCACAATCTGATCAAATCACTTAGCATTTCATGAATCATGAACTCAAGGTTCTCATAGACAAAAGGTTGCGCCCTTTGCCTATTCATGACCGATCAATGTCCAAGGTCAAGTAACACCTCACCGAAAAAGGTTAACACTTGAATTGAGTGCCTTCACTCGTCAAAAGCAAGGATTCAAGA
The DNA here is from genome assembly GCA_028583015.1 of Wollemia nobilis. Lineage (NCBI taxonomy): Eukaryota > Viridiplantae > Streptophyta > Pinopsida > Araucariales > Araucariaceae > Wollemia > Wollemia nobilis. Next base: position 2,971,869 of record JAQPPZ010003098.1, read on the forward strand.
ATGCATGCCCTTTCCATACTTGGGGAATCAAAAGTTGGTTAGGTTACCAAGAAATCCTAATCATTAGTGCTTTGGTTATCTATTTTTTCTCAGCATTGCATCACCCGCAGTGCTTTCCAAAAAGGGGCATCTGTAGACACAAAAATAGCACCAATCCGATTATGTGACTGCAAACACTAATCGCTTTGACACACACAGCCCCCAGGGCAGCCCTCAGAGGTTAAACAATGGTCCTAACCACTTTTACAGCAATTTTGGAAGGTTAGAAAGCAATTTGGCACCTTCAGACACTCTGCTCCAAATTTGTCCTGCCCCGAGACGAGTATAGACTGGAATTCATTCCACCCAAGGACGATTTCCAATTCATTCCTGGGTAGGGTGAATTCTAGGTTCAACGAGCAAAAAGAGAAATTGTGCCAAATGGTAGCCAAGGACAGTCAATTAATGCTCCCTACCTTGCATGCGTGCATAGGTGAGCAAATTGAACGTTAGAGGACTATCACAAGGGTAGTCATGGAAGCCCAAGTCAGGAAGGAATCTCCTCCCTCTTGGGAAGGCATGGCCGCCAAGTGGCGCCCCTGCATGCCCATCCAAAGAGACCCCTTGGGTCTATAAATTGGTGAGCTTCCTCACCCCAAAGAGGACAGGTTGGAAGCATTTTTAAGCAACAAAGTGCTGCCAAATTAATAGTGTGCTTTACCTTTGATTCACCTCTTCCACATCCTTGATCTCTTTCGTAAGGGAGGTCATTGGGTGGTCATTGGAAGCACAAATTTGGAACCAAACCCAACATTTAGCCACAGTATCCCACCCAATTTTTTGACAACACATTACAAGAGATTTTGGGTCCCATCCCAAGTGGATTGGTGCCGAAATCAGGTTCCAACGATGGGCGGCATGCCCGAGCGCCCCACACTGCTGCGAGCCTAATATTCTTTTTTTAAGAACGATTGGGAATTCATGGCAGATTTTTCTTTTTGTCATTTGTTTATTTTGCATTCCATATTATGCTGCTTAAATAGCTTGTAATTCCGATTTCATAATGCTTTGATCAAATCTTATCATGTTTTATCGCTTTTGTTGTCCCCACTAACTTGCAGGTAGTAGCGTCAACTTCCCATTGATGGAGGCCAAATTGGGGAAATCTGACCATCTGGTTCTTCCCAAAATGCCTCCAATTAGCTAACCCCAAGTTTGTAGGTCTTTTGGATCTCCCTAGACGTGACATTTGGGGTAGTATCACTTCGGCACTTTGTTGCAAGTGAATTCGTCCTACCTCGAAACGAATTACAGTCGAATTTGTCCCGCCTAGGAGTGAATTCAAATCGATGAGGAATTTCTTGACTGTTCCTTTTGCAATGCCTTCTTGGTGATGTTTCTATGTCTTTGCCAAGTTTTCATGTCATTTGGATAAGTTTTAGTTACAGTTTAATTCATTTTCTCATCCACTTATTGTAGGTTTGAGGATCGCATGCTTTGTCTTATTCGCAGGTGCTACTAACGGTTTCTTGTTCCTTTGAATGTAGGGTCTAAACATTAGAAGAGCAACAATGAATCAACACTCATATACATAAGCGATGGTGACGTTTGGTCTGCCCATCTTACATGTGGGCACGCGGAAGAGGGATGGCTTTCCATTGATGTGACCAAGAGACAAGTTTGATGCTCCTTGCCCCTAAAAAGGGAGGAAGCGAATTGTAACCGAATTTGAAATACATCAATAAAAGAAGAGGGTTGTTTCGTTCCATTTGGGTTCCAATTTGTCTATGCTTTCTCCATTTTATGCATTTTTAATTTGTAGCATCAAGTTTAGTTTCGTTCTTGCATCGTGCTTGGAGTTTTCCATTTTTGTTTCAGTGGTCTTCTAATGTATCAAGAGTTTTCGTCTTCTAGTCGTCATTTTGATTTCTAGCCACGTACTATACCAAGTCATACATATTTTATGAAGGTAGAGTTCTACTTGGATCACACCTTGTTACGTATCATCCCAACACAAATTAAAACACATAAAAATTCCCAAGTTGTGTGAACGAAAGATGAAACCTGCATAGTAATCCGAGTCACCATAAGTGAAACGGTTATCTTGCTCATCCCCCTGTGCGAATGACCCCAGGAATGCTGAGAGTTGGAAAAAGGACAAGCATCTTCCCTACCCAATTCCCCAAGAATCCCAAGTTCTCAAAAATTTGCAAACATCAAAATTTTGCAAAAAGTCAAAACTCCAAAAATTTGACATCACCACCAGAGTGCATACATCAAAAGGCACATACAATAGTGATTCTTATCACTCAAAATCCAAATCCCTTGCTCAAAAGAAAAATATATAAAAATAAACGGTGATTTTTATCACTACAAACAAGCAAGTATCCCAATACAATTGAAGAAAATAAGGGAGTCGAACTTGAATCCCTGGAACTCTCAGCATTTCGATGGGTCATGAGGCAAACCTCAGTACCGGTTGGGTGGATAGCCTATTGGTCACTGGCGGTAAACCTCCCGCATGACAATATATCTATCACATTAACTCATGTATAGATCAATGTTTGCATGTGGATGAGCTATCTTATGGTATCCTAGATAGCACCACAGATTAATCTGACTAAATACAACAAAGGAGTTAGTGGAGCTAATTAGGTGATCCTCAGTACAAGTTTGGTTGATAGCCTATCTGGCACTAGCGGTATCCTAACAAATACCACATAAATGAACTCAATTGCACACATAGGGATGTGAAATAGCTTGGTTAAAGACAAGTCCGATTCATACCTTGTTCAAAAGTCTTGTAAGATCAAATACAGTCATGGCTAGTGAGTTAAAACCGTCTAAGTCTCAGAAAACCTTAGCTACATTTCTAAACCAACTGCGCTACTTTTCATCCTCACATTAACATCAAAACATACAAAACACCACAAGTATACATGCAAAGTCATTTACCACAGCAATCACCTAAAAGCAAAATCACAAAGTCCTAAACAGTCTATGGTGCCCTAACCAAACAACACAAATTTAATTCATCCATTACATTTTTGCATATCACATATACATCAAAAACATTTGCATTCATCATAACATATGCATCCATCGAAATAAATTAACATGCATACATCCATACTCATCACTCATCATGCATAAAATCAAATCATCACTCGCATAAACAAAATAAAGTCATCTGTATATATCATCAAAAATGCCCGTAGGCTACAATAACTAGTCATCTGACCCCACACAATCCAAAAGCTCAAAAACCCCCAAGCCTAGGGCATCGGCCACCATGATCATGCAAGATCGGTGTGACAGGAACTACCCCTCGTGGTGTGGGTCCTATGGGACCCCTCAGGGTGGCTACTGCTAGCCCTCGCATCACACCTGCTACCCCCTCCCTCATCTGGTTGCCTACGATGAGATGATGCTGACTGCTCAGTATCACTGCCCCTTGTCCGACGTGACGATCCACCTCTCGAGGGATCAGGTAATCACCCACTGAGGTGGATGATCTCTCCCTCCATATCCATTCGATGCTGAGACCAAATTATCTCCCACTATAACCACTTTGTCTCCCACCAATGATAATAAGCTACTGCATTGTCGCGTTGCACCAAAACCCTATCTCTCTTCACTAGTTGCGTCCGTAGGATATCCCTCTCCCGTGCCGCATCAGTACCCCCATCCTGTCGATGGTAAGCATCCAATGCATTCTCTCGCTCTACTAGCTGCATGCGTAGAAGATCCCTCTCTTGCAGCGTATCCCCCAACTCCTCATCGTGCCTCCACAACAGCCCCTCCAACCATGCATTCTCAGTACGTAACCCAGACTCCATGTCTTCTGCATCCGCCTGAGGCATGGGCATCTCTAGAACAGTAGCTTGCTTTGGCTCCCACTGCTCCGTTATGTCCTGCATCTCCAGATGATCCAGAACCCCCAAATCCACTGTGAAAGGTGAGTTTGGACGAAAAAGGATTAATTGCATTAACATTAAAACTTAGGTTACATAGATTAAATAGGCAGTAAATAACATATTTGAGAAAGAAATGGGGAAAGGAGAAATTGGGGGAAAGGAAAGATGAATAGAATTCTCTTGCTGCCCAAATGCTGTCGTCCACTGCCGTCCAGGTAAGGTAAAAGGTAAGTTACCTTTACCCAAGGTAAAAACAATTTTTTTAACCTTTTACTAATGGTAATATTCCAACATTCTCCCCCTTAAAGTTGAGAGGACTAACTATATAGTCTCTCAGCTTTATAAATTGAGCTTTAGCCATGCCTTTGGTGAAGATGTCTACTAGATTATCCAAAGTGCTACAATATTGAAGCTCAACTGTCTGTTGTTCCACCATATCTCTTATGAAGTGATACTTCATATCAAAATGTTTTGACCTTTTGTGGTGGATCGGATTATATGCCAACTGTATGGCACTAATATTATCACAATTCAGTTTGGTTGGACCAATTTGTTTTTCGCAAATCTCTTCAAGGATTTTCCTCAACCAGAGGATCCGAGTATTGGCATGAGTAATGGCTATGTACTCAGCTTCTGTAGATGATAATGCTACAACAGATTGCTTCTTGGAACTCCAAGTTATTAACCCTGAACCTAGACTAAAACAGTTCCCTGATGTAGATTTTATGTCATCTCTATTACTGCCCCAATCACTGTCACTATAACCAAATAACTTCACAGAGTTAGATTTGTGGTAATGGATTCCAAAATCCAATGTACCTTTTACATATCGTAAAATTCGTTTGGTTGCTTGAAGATGCAGCTCGGATGGGCATGCCATAAACCGTGATACAAGAGAAACAACATACTGTATATCTGGCCTAGTATTGGTGAGAAACATTAAACTCCCAACCATGCTTCTGAAATTGGTCAAGTCAAATTTTGGTGCTCCATATTCTTTGCTTAGCTGGATTCAATGTCCAGTTGGTGTTGCAGCTGATTTGCACTGTTGCATAGCAAATTTCTTGATCATGTCATGAGCATATTTCTGTTGACATATGAAGATCCCACTCTTTGATTGATGTACTTCCATTCCTAGAAAGTATCTCATTAATCCGAGATCCTTCATCTCAAACTGATTCATCATGGAGTTTTTGAAATCCATATTCATTTTATCATTACTACCCATGAATATTAGATCATCCACATATAAACAAACTATGAGGATATCTACTCCATTTTTCAGGTAGTATAGTGTTGGTTCACTCTTGCTTTTTGTGAAACCATATTTGCTGAAATAGCTGTCAATTCAAGAGTACCATGCTCTTGGTGCTTGCTTGAGGCCATAAAGTGCCTTTTTTAATTTATAAACAAGGTTCTATTTTCCTGGTTCTTGGAAACCTTGAGGTTGTTGAACATACACCTCTTCTATCAGGTATCCATTTAAAAATGCACTTTTCACATCCATGTGTTGAATTTTCCATCCTTTATGGGCTGCCAAGGAAAGAACAGTTCTAATTGTTTCTTGTCGAGCAACTGGAGCAAAGGTTTCCTCATAATCTATTCCATATTTTTGAGTAAAACCTTTAGCTACTAATCTTGCCTTGTGCCTTTCAATGCTTCCATCAGCATTGAATTTGGTCTTATAGACCCATTTACATCCAACACATTTTTTTCCTTTGGGAAGCTTCACAAGCTCCCAAGTATCATTTTTTTTAATTGAGGATATTTCCTCTTCCATGGCATCTTGCCATATATTTTCAGTGCATGCTTTTTCATAGCTAGAAGGTTCTAGCTGTGCAGCAACCAACAAAGCATAATTGACTACATCACCCCTTGGTTCATGAGACTCATCATCCCCTGACATTTGAAGATTTTCAAGTCTTGAAAAAATGTCATCCATCTCACTAGCTTGACTCCTAGTGTATCTTTGTTGGAAATTCCTATCCAACATTTGAGTAGATGGATGACTCTGCAGTATGTGCTTTCCTCTATTTGTATCTTTCCTTTGAGAAACTGAATCAATATCCATCGGGCTTGGAGCGCTTACTGATCTTTGAAATCGTTTTGGAGAATTTGGTGGTGCCAACAAAGAAGTCCCTCTTGGACTTGGTGTACCACTTGATGTACTTGATGAAGTTTCCTGATGTGGAATTTGTGGAGGAGGATTTTTTACACTGCTTTTCTTGGGTTGTACCACTGTGGGAGGTACTAATGTAGAAATGTCCGAATTAGAGTCAAAATCAACAAATTTTTTATGACCCCATTCTCCCCCTTCATCAAAAATTACATCCCTGGAGATAATGATTTTATGTGTCCTTGGATTGTACAATCTATACCCTTTGGTTGAATCACAATACCCTACAAAAACACATGCTTGACTCTTTGGATCAAGCTTCTTTATCTTCTCCTCAGGAATGTGTGCATAAGCTAAAGAACCAAATACTTTGAAATGTTTGACATTTGGTTTCTTACTGTAACATCCTTCATAAGGAGTGATACCATCTAAACTAGAAGTTGGACTTCTATTTAGAATATATGCACTTGTTCTCACTGCATCTGCCCAATAGTTGTTTGTGAGATGTTTTGCCTGAAGCATTGTTCGTGCCATTTCAACAAGGGTGCGGTTCTTTCTCTCAGCCACACCGTTCTGCTGTGGGGTATAGGCAGTGGTGAACTGCCTTTTTATCCCATTTTGCTTACAATAATGAAGAAATTCATTTGAGGAGTACTCTCATCCTTTATCAGTGTGAAGACATTTGACATAGTAGTCACTTTGCTTTTCTACATTATTTCTGAAGTCTATGAAGCAATCAAATGCTTCATCTTTGTGTTTCAAAAAATAGAGCCAACACATTCTAGAATAATCATCTATGAATGTTAGAAAATAAGAATTGTTTCCAAGACTTTTTGTTTGCATTGGACCACAAATGTCCGAATGTACAAGCTGAAGAGGATAGCTAGCTCTCCATGCTCGGCCTCTTGGAAACTTTATTCTGGAGTGCTTTCCCAAAGCACATGCTTCGCATACCTTTTTATGTTCTGGAATTTTTGGTAGTCCTGTCACCATAGCTTGTGATGTTAACATTTTCAAGCTAGCGGAATTGAGGTGACCATATCTCAAGTGCCACAATTCACTTGGATTTGTAATAGCAATGTTTGCAAGTTGAGCTCCCCCTGGCTCACCAAATTTTAGAGGGAGCAACCTATTCTTTGTCATGGGTACTTTTGTGATGACCCGGTTACAATTGTTTTTATCAAATATTGTACATTTTCTTTCATCAAAAACTAATTTGTAATGCTTCTCCATCATTTGGCCAACACTTAACAAATTATGTTGTAGCTGTGGAGTATAGTATATGTCATTCACATTTTTAAGACCTTCTTTTGTGGGAACTTCCATAGCTCCTATGCCTTCAACTTGCAAGGATTTATTATCCCCTAACTTAACATGAGATTTGTAATTTGAATCTAATGTAGCAAAGAGATTTTCTTTGCCACTCATGTGGTTGGAGCAACCAATATCCAAAATCCATGTATCATTTAGATTTTGATCTGGCTATCCATAAGAGAGAAAAAGGTTTGGTGGACCTTCTTCTTCTTCGTAGAATGAGCCATATTGACTGCTTTGATATTTTGAATACTTTGACCAGCAGTCACGAGTGAAGTGGCCTTGTTTCCCACAATTGAAACAAGTTGTTTTAGTCTTGTTACTTCCTCGTCCTTGATTTCCACGGGCTGCATTGCCTCTTTGGTTCTGATTGGCTCCTCTATTTTGATTTCCACCTCTGTTTTGATTACCTCCTCTGTAGGAGTTGCTTTGGCCCTTGCCTCTTTGTTGTTGTCCTCTGCCTCAGCCTCTTCCTTGTCCTCAGCTTGCACTTTCATTTGAAGTGAAGGCTTTGCCATCACCTCCATAGCTTGTTGAAGGTGCACCTTGAAGTCGCTCTTCATGTGATGTTAATGATCCAATCAAACTATCAAATGTAAGAGTAGAAAGGTCTTTGGATTCTTCAATTATGATAGCAATGTGATTCCACTTAGGAAGAAGTGTACGCAACACTTTCTTCATAATTGTTTCATTTTTTGTGTCTTCACCTAAATTTTTCATCATATCAACTACTGCTTTGACTCGTACACAGTAGTTTCTGACTCTTTCATTTTCCTTCATTCTGAGATTTTCAAAATATCTTTTCAACGTCTGAAGCCTGACTTGCTTTACTTTATCACTTCCTTGGAATCCTTCTTTCAAGGCATTCCATGCATCTGTAGTAGTTAAGTAAGATGCAATTCTAGGAAATATACTTGGATCTAATGCTAATTGAAGATGGTATAAGGCAAAAGAATTATTTTTCTGTGCATCTTTGTAGATCTTCTTATCATTTGCACTTAAAGTAGTCCAATCTGTTGGAGCAATGTATCCGTCTTCAATAATATCCCATAGTCCTTTTCCGATGAGTAATGTCCTCATCTTGATGGACCAGTACTCATAATTATCCCCACTAAATTTGGGAATTGGTAGATTATTATGTGATCCCATTATTATCTACTTAAAACAAGAAACCTTTCTTTTATAGTCTTATTGCAAAAAAGACTTTACAAACTATCAAGCCCTGCTTGATTTACAATCATAAACAACTCACACTTGTTGTTCAACAATTACAAAATTGTCAGTGATTTGTTCATCATCGTCATTGATCAATATTATTTTAGGAGAAGGAGGTTGTAGGATTTCAACTGAATTACTATAATGAGTATATTTGAATCCTTGTGAAGCAATTGCAACTGTGTAGGATTGTTCAAATCTGCTGCCAAAGGAGTTATCTTTTGAATCTGCTTCGTATCCTTGATCAGGATTTCTCTGGTGTGCAATAACCGCGTTTTGCAACTGTGAAAAAACTGTATTAAGTCCTAGTGTTTTCACGTGCCTATCAAAGTTTTCAGGGTTTGTTTTCAATAACAACTTGCAGAGGGCATGATAACATCCATCCGATCTTATCATTTAAGAAAATTTCCCAGAAATTTTATTTTACAAAGATTTCCTCTTAGGAAATAATAATTAAAAAAAATTAACTTTCAAAGTTTTTTTTTTTTTTAAACTTTACAATTATTTCCTCTCAGGAAATTTCTATCAACTTTGAAAAAAAAAAAAATTATAAAAAACTAATGAACAGATATTTCCTCTTAGGAAATTACACACAAAAAAAAATTATTATTTTTTTTAAATTTAAACTATTCCTTAGTTTTTTTTTTTTAAATTTAATTATCTATTGACCCCGCCGAGAGTCGATCCTGCGACCTCGTGGGTGTCAGGGCTGAGGGTAGCCGCTACGCTACCGGGATGATCCGGGAGCAATGCGTGCTCCCCGCCCTTTAGCTTCCACATCGAGCACGAAGCTAATGTTGGCTTCGCGCTTCGGCGCAAAGCTTGATTTTTCTTGGGACTTTAGTCCCACATCGCCCGTAGGGTGATGTATAAGCTCTTTAAAAAGAGCTAAGCACATAAAGTGCTTTGACTGCCTGCGGGCAGTCACTAACACCGTAGGATCCTTTTGCCATCGATGCATGCACGGATCGCCATGTCACCACTCCTCGGGCCACGTGCCAGTGCCACATCACCACACCTCACGGATCGCCACATCACCACTCCTCGAGCCACGTGCCAGTGCCACGTCACCACACCTCGAGCCGCATGCCAGTCACACGTCGCCATGCGTCATGCCATGTCAATCTTATGCCTCGGGCCACGTGTTGCAGATTGCCACGTCACCAGTGCCTCGGGCTGCCACGTCAACAATGCCTCGAGAATCATGCCGATCTACTGCTCCTGTGGGCCGCCTCGTCCAGCTCCACTAGCACCTCAAAAAATGCGTCAGTTTACTCCTACGGGCTGCCTCGATATCCATGTCGCCTTGGCTCCTGTGGGCTACCTCGGGATCTGTGTCGTCGCCTCGAACTGTGGGCCCCACTACCTCAGGAATCGTGTCGCTCTGATACCAAATGTGAAAGGTGAGTTTGGACGAAAAAGGATTAATTGCATTAACATTAAAACTTAGGTTACATAGATTAAATAGGCAGTAAATAACCTATTTGAGAAAGAAAGGGGGAAAGGAAAGATGAATAGAATTCTCTTGCCACCCAAATGCTGCCATCCACTGTCGTCCAGGTAAGGTAAAAGGTAAGTTAACTTTACCCAAGGTAAAAACAAATTTTTTAACCTTTTACTAATGGTAATATTCCAACATCCACATCCTCATCCTCCACCTCCACCATGTCTACATCCTCTCGAGGAGCTCCCCAATCATCCTCTGGTGCCTCGACACCCTCCTCGCCCGCTGCCGCCGCCTCCATGCCTCCTAGTGGCCCCTCTCCCCGCCATCGCCATAGTACCCACCACTGGTCGTACTCTATGGTAGTCCCGACGTCATCCACATATGGGACATCGATCACCATGTCTGAATCCTCGCCTAGTGGCGCGATGATCGATCGGTCCAGAGTTCTCTCATCCCCCTGTATCGATAGACCACGGGTTCACCAGGCAACCCCTGGCGCATGCCAAACTATCGTGTCACCCGAATATAGGAGAAGAACTCATGCTCGGTCCCGTGCTGCCCAATCAACCACAGCTTTCTATGTACACATCAAAGCCACTCTCCAGCCTTCGGCCAGGCTGGACAGTCTCGATAGGGGCGCCAGAGCACCTCCCCTGGAGTAAGCCGAGCAAGGGCATCGACATAGTTCCCTATGGCACCTGCCCACCATCAACTCTATCCCTGCTCCCTAGACCGCCACCATAAAACTACATATCCTATCTCCCTATCCTCCATCTACACCTGAGTCGTCCATGGTAACCCAGCCGGCCTCTCCATCACTATGTTCTGCCAAGCCCAGCTCTGTAATAGATAGCTATAGCTAATCCCCTTCTGCTTCTAGCAGCAAACCTCGTACAGCTCACCATAGAGATGTGCCAGTAGTGTTTGTCCCCATATCATGATTAGCGGTGCCTCTATCGGGCACTCTACCAATCGCCAAACCAAATCCAATAGGTTCCATGAGAACCTTGCACCTAACGATTCAGGTAGTAGCATGTTGGAAATGAGGCCCATAAGGAATGCGTGCCTCACTCCCAACACCCCCATCTCCAGCCACCATCGGACCAAAATCTTGCCAATATGGCAGTCACCCTCCGCCCTCTCCACTGGATCCTCCACACCCAGTTCCTCCCCATGCCCGAAGCATAGCATCAGTACAGCTGTCCGCTAATCATGCAACGATGTTCTGATCAGCAGTCCATATATCAGAATCCGCAGAAGCCGATAGACATCCTCCAAGGTCACTGTCATCTCCCTTGTTGGGAGATGTAAGGTGTTGGTCTGGGGATCCCATAGATTAATCAGGGTCGTCAGATAAGCCCAATCCCCGACCATAGGCTCCAGTCGAGCCACCTGCTTGAGCCCAAGGGCATCAAGCCACTCCCAGTTAGCCACAGTTAGTGCCCCCTATGCTTCAGCAAAAGCAGTAGGTACACGGTACCAGATCTTAACAACCCGTAAAAGAAAACAATTCAAAAACATTAAAATCATGGGAAAAAACTGTACAACAATAACATGAATATACAACATTGCCTACCAATGTACAACCAAAAACAAACATAAAAATTCAAAAAAAAATAATTTGTCAGTCCTAGGGTTTCTAATCCTAACTGATAAATTCCAAAAACAAAACAAAACAAAATTCAAAAATTAATTTGTTAGTCCTAGGGTTTCTAATCCTAACTAATAAATTCAAAAAAAAAAATTAATTTGTCAGCCCTAGGGTTTTTTAACTCTAAACTGATTAATTAACAAAAACACAAATATTTTGTCAGTCCTATTGTCAGTCGTAGGATTTCGATATTCTAAGTCTAAAAAGTCTGCACAAACAAAATAAAATTAAAATAACAGTTTTAAACCTAGGCTTTTAACCTACGTTTTAAAACTGACCAGCTCAACCTAAGAACTAGTGTTGGCAATTTTGGGTACCTTGAGTACATTGCTTTTGCCTAAGTTTAGTTGTTGTCATTGATGTCAAAGAGCTATTGGTAGATGTTGTTTTGATGCCGAGGAAATTTTGGAGCAACTTGTTTTTATGTCCAAGGATGTGTTGTTGTTGAAGGTTTCAGTTGGTCAGTAAGTCTCCAAGAAAATCAGAGTAGCCCAGTTGCCAAAAATCCAGAAAAATATAAAGTAAAGTAAGTTTGCAGGCTGCTGGAAAAACTGTCGCGATTTCGCGACATGTTTGAGGAGAGAGAAAGTCACGATTTCGTGATATGTTTGAGGAGAGAGAAAGTTTGGCCAAAACTGTCACGATTTCGCGACATGCAGGAAGGCAGAGGCAAAGCGGGAAAAAGTGTCACGATTTCACGACATGTTTGAGGAGAGAGAAAGTTTGGCCAAAACTGTCGTGATTTCATGACATGCAGGAAGGCAGAAGAACAGCGGGCAAAAAGTGTCACGATTTCACGACAAGTTTTGAAGAAGTTGTACGGATGCAGGAAGTGTCGCGATTTCGCGACATGTTCCAGTTTCGCGAGCAGTTGGCAAGAAAGATCCTAAGGTAGCGAAAGCGTCGTGATTTTGCGACATGTTTCATTTTCACTAGTGCAAATCAAGAAAAGGATGAAGAAGCAAGAGGCGTCGTGATCTCGTGACAGAGTTGCTGATGACGTCAGCAAAAGGCAAAGGTGTCACGATTTCACGACGAGTTGCAAAGAAGAAGGTAGTGAAGTCCAGAGCGTCGCGATTTCGTGACCAAAATCATGATGACGTTAGCAAGAGCCAAAGGTGTCACGATTTTGTGACAGCAACGGAGAAGAAGGCAGTGAAGTCTAAAGCGTCGCAATTTTGCGACAAGATTCATGATGATGTCATCAAAAGCTGTAGTGTCGCGATTTCATGACAGCAACGGAGAAGAAGGCAGTGAAGTCTAGAGCGTCACAATTTCATGACAAGATTCATGATGACATCAGCAAAGGCTGCAGTGTCACGATTCTACGATAACTCAAGAAGTTGTATGGCAGATCAAGGCGTAGCGATATCGTGACAAGATTTACGATGACATTAGCAAAGGCTGTAGTGTAGCGATTTCGCGACAACAAACCCAAGAAGGTGTTCGACAGACCAAGGCATAGCGATATCGTGACAAGATTTATGATGATGTCAGCAAAGGCTGTAGTGTAGCGATTTCACGATAGCAAATCAAAGAAGGCACTTGACAGGAGTAGTGTCACAATTTCGTGACAGCGTGTAATGCAAGGTGTACGGCAGACCAAGGCGTAGCGATATCACGACATGTTTGAGTGTCGCATGAGAAAAGCCATAGAATAGCAGAAGATTTTGAAGCCGACGAGGTTGACCTTTGCCAACAAAGTATAAAGTCTTACAGTCGACGTGGTAGAATATTGAACAGCCGACTAAAGATCAAAGATTTCATCTCGAGATTGTGAGTATTAAAGAAAGACGATTTGAGCATTTTTGTGGTGTGTTGGTTGGTGAGCATTCGAAGTATGATATTCGTAGAGTGAGTGTGCCAAGTGAGGTTCGATCTCGAAAAAAGCAGAGAGCAAAGTTTGACTACAACCTTAGGGTGCATTTCGCTGAATCTTTTAAGTGTCGAAGTTTGAGCTGTTGTTTGCGCGAAGAAAGTGCTGTTGTTCATAAAAATACTATGCAAGGAGAGTGTGCTGTTGTGGTTACACATAGTCTGTGTAACCGAAAGCAAAGTATGCAAGGTGGATGCTGCTGTAATTAGGAACAGTTGTAAAGGTCGAATGGCGATAGTGCTGCTGCAACTTTTACGAAGACTACACTACTGTTTTTGCGCAGAAGTTGAGAAGATAGTGCAGTTGTAATTTAAGAAGAGTGTGCTGCTATAGTTGTGCTGACAGTGAAGAATTGTTTTCCAAACCAAGTGCCAAAAAGAACAAAGAAAGAGGACAAAATTGTGCCATACCGAAGGACCGTGTTTTGGTGCAGAAAAGAGGACCAGCTTGCTGTGACAGAGTTGAGGACGAGATATCTCCAGCCCAGAGCAAGGAAGACAGGTGTCTTCTGTGGAAAGAGTTCCACTTGCTAAGGGCAAAAGAGATAGAGGTCTTCTAGAGGATCACTAGCAAAGCAGATTTAGGGGAAGGTGTCTCCTTTGGGCTGAGGCTCATAAACATTGTAATTGGGAAGGATTCCCAGAGGTTTTGATATAACTTTTAGAAGAAAAGTTTTATCCGTGGAGTAGCCCACCTTGGGTGAACCACGTAAATTGTTGTGTCTTATTGTGGATTGCTTCTTATGCACTGTTTTACTGCTGTTATTACTGCTATCTTATTCTGCATGTTAATTTTTTGAAAGCTGTATTGATAGATAAATTTAAAAGAGGTCTTATACTGTTCACCCCCCCTCTCAGTATAAGCTTGTGTTCTACATTTGGTATCAGAGCCAGTGCCTTCGAAAAGTTTAACAGCTTGAAGGAAAAGTTTACAAAGAACACAATGGACTACTCGAGTGGCAATGCAGCACCTATTCTTGATGGATCAGATTTTGGTCTGTGGAGTGCAAGAATGAAAGTCTATCTAATGGCGCTCGATAATGAGGTATGGGAAGTTGTTGAAGATGGGTATACCATTCCTGCAAATGGTCCTTACACTAAATAAGATAGGCTCCTACATCATAGCAATTCAAAAGCCATGAATGCAATCCTGAAAGGTTTACAGAAGGCTAATCTTACCAAATTTATTCACTGCAAAACAGCTAGTGAAATGTGGAAACAATTGCAGGTTGTTCATACAAGTGATGCAAATGTCTGAAAAGCCAAATTGAGACATTTTAAAGGTATGTTTGAACAACTCAAGATGAATGAAGCCTGAAAATATTAGTGACTACATGCTTCGGATGGATGAAATTGTGAACTCCATGAAAGATTTAGGTCTTGAACTTGCTAAAAATGATGTGTGTGATAAGATTTTAAGATCTCTTCCAAATAGATTCAACGAAAATATTTTTGCTATTGAGGAAGCCAAAGATTTAGATAAATTGAAAAAGGATGAGCTCCATAGTATTCTTGCAGCATTTGAATTGAGGACACAAGTGAAAGTTGATGTAAAGAAAGAGGCAGCTTTCAAAGCTATCAAGAAATCGAAGGGCAAACAGATTCAAGAAAGTGATGAGTCTTCTAGTGAGGAAGAGGCATATTACGAGCAGGAAAGGCAAGTTTTCCGAAAAGCACAAAAGCAAGAAAAATATAAGATGTTTCAAGCTGTAGGAAATTTGGTCATTATGCTACTAATCTGTCATTGTTTCTAAAGATGAAAGTGATGAAGATATACAGGATGTTAAAAGAAAGGATTTTGAAAAGCACAGGTATTACAAAAACAACAAAAATGAGTGCAACAATCACCAGAAAAGCAAAAATGAGTACAACAATCATGGAAAGAGGCCTTCTCACAAGAATAAGAAAAGCTTCTACTTGGACAAAGCAAGTTAGTGTTCTAGCAGTGAAAGTGACAGTTCTTCTAGTGATGATGAAAATGAGATGCTGTTCATTTCAGAAAAAGAGAAAGAACCAAAACACAAATTCATTATCATGAAATGTTTTAGATGTGGAAATTTTGGGCACCTTGAGGATGATTGCAAAAATGATGACTTGGCTGCTAGTATGTATGAGGATGTTTCAGAAAATCCCAATGAAGATGCATGTATGGTTTTTGAAAAAGGTAGCACCTCTAGTGATAAGAAATCTAAAAAAGGCTGTGATGATTCAAAGTGCCATAAAATAGAGGATCTTGAATGCGAACTCAATAATGCTCTTAGTGTTTTGAAAAAGGAAAGAAAGAAGAATGATAGACTCAAGATTAAGGTAGATGAATTATGTATGGAGATAGATGAACTTGTAGAAAATCTTGAAGTATCTATGGCTAAGACACAAGAACTCAAGGATGAGTTAGAATCTAAAATTCTGGAGTATAGTGAGTTAGAACAGGAAATAGCTTCTTTGAAAGAAGAAAATAAAGAGTACAAGGATAAGCTCTATAGATTTCAAGATAGCTCCAAGAAGGTTAAATTTCTCATCGAAGGACAGAGAAAACCAACAGATAAAAAAGGTCTCGGTTTTGTTGAGCAGCACAAGGAACAGGTTGGGGAATCTAGAAAAAGATTTCAAAAGAAAGAGAGTCCTATTGAAGAAAGTACTTCAAATCATGAGTTCGTAAGTGATGAATACGCAGAAATAGAAAACGATACTCAGACTAAGAAGAAGAAGTTTTTGGGACCCATGAAGTCAAACAAAAGAAAATTTCACGACAGATGTTATGTGTGTCATAGATTTGGTCACATGGTTGTACAGTGCATGACTCAAATGAAGAGAGTAAATGACAGTTTCAGGAGACGTAATTTCTTTCAAGGGTATTGCTACTCTTGTCAACAATTCGGGCACAAGGCAATTTTTTGCAAGACAAATAACACGAACTGGGTTAGTCAGAACAAGTGAATTCAAAGAACAGCCATGACTGATATTGTTACCTGCTATAAATGCAATAATGAAGGACACCTAGCTAGATAGTGTAGAGCTGATCTTCTGAGATACGGGAACAGAAACAGTAGCATGAACAAGTTCAAGAATCAAGGCATGGATAAAAATAGGAATGATAACAAAAATAGGAAAAATGACATGAACAGGTCCAAGGATCAAAGTATGGATAAGAAAATAAAAGATAAAAGAAAAAGGAATAGTAGTATTAACAGGTCTGAGGATCAGAACAGTGACAGGAACAAAAATACAGGAAAAGAATTCAAGAGAAGGCCCGACAAAGAAATCTTGGACACTAATGATGATGAGTGTTTAATGGGAGTGTCACTCCCAACCCTATTTTAATCATCTCACCAAGAGATGGGGTAGGGACTAAGCTAAGAGGCTCATTCTTAGTCCCAAGCCCCAAATGTGACCCTTTGCCATTGATGACAAAGGGGGAGAGATTTAAGTAAGGGGGAGAGTTTTCAAGAGAAGAGGAAAGCTTCAAATCAGGGGGAGCAAAACTTGGAGAGATTGATTTTAGTTTTGGCTCTTGAAAGATGTGTTTTAGTTAAGGGTTGCCATCAATGACAAAGGGGGAGATTGTTGGCAATTTTGGGTACCTTGAGTACATTGCTTTTGCCTAAGTTTAGTTGTTGTCATTGATGTCAAAGAGCTATTGGTAGATGTTGTTTTGATGCCGAGGAACTTTTGGAGCAACTTGTTTTTATGTCCAAGGATGTGTTTTTGTTGAAGGTTTCAGTTGGTTAGTAAGTCTCCAAGAAAATCAAAGTAGCCCAGTTGCCAAAAATCCAAAAAAAGATAAAGTAAAATAAGTTTGCAGGCTACTGGAAAAACTATCACGATTTCACGACATGTTTGAGGAGAGAGAAAGTCACGATTTCGTGACATGTTTGAGGAGAGAGAAAGTTCGGCCAAAACTATCATGATTTCGCGACATGCAAGAAGGCAGAGGCAAAGCGGGCAAAAGTGTCACGATTTCGTGACATGTTTGAGGAGAGAGAAAGTTTGGCCAAAACTGTCACAATTTCGTGACATGCAGGAAGGCAGAAGCACAATGGGCAAAAAGTGTCACGATTTCGTGACAAGTTTCAAAGAATTTGTACGGATGTAGGAAGTGTCACGATTTCGTGACATGTTCCAGTTTCATGAGCAGTTGGCAAGAAAGATCCTAAGGTAGCGAAAGCATTGCAATTTCACGACATGTTTCATTTTTGCTAGTGCAAACCAAGAAAAGGATGAAGAAGCAAGAGGTGTCGCGATTTCGCGACAGAGTTGCTGATGACATCAGCAAAAGGCAAAGGTGTCACGATTTCATGATAGTTGCATAGAAGAAGGTAGTGAAGTCCAAAGCGTCATGATTTTGTGACCAAAATCATGATGACATCAGCAAGAGGCAAAGGTGTCACAATTTCATGACAACAACGGAGAAGAAGGCAGTGAAGTCTAGAGCATCGTGATTTTGCGACAAGATTCATGATGACTTCAGCAAAAGCTATAGTGTCACGATTTCGCAAAATCAACAGAGAAGAAGGCAGTGAAGTCTTGAGCATCGTGATTTCACAACAAGATTCATGATGACGTCAGCAAATGCTGCAGTGTCGCGATTTCGTGACAACAAACTCAAGAAGGTGTACGACAGATCAAGGCATAGCAATATCACAACAAGATTTACGATGACATTAGCAAAGGCTATAGTGTAAAGATTTCGTGACAACAAACCCAAGAATGTGTTTGGTAGACCAAGGCATAGCGATATCACAAGATTTCGCTCAACAGGAGTAGTGTCACGATTTCACGACAACGTGTAATGCAAGGTGTACAACAGACCAAGGCATAGCGATATCGCGACATGTTTGAGTGTCACGTGAGAAAATTCATAGAACAACAGAAGAGTTTGAAGCCGACGAGGTTAAACTTTGCCGACAAAGTATAAAGTCTTACAACCGACGTGGTAGAAGATTGAACAGCCGACTAAAGTTCAAAGATTTCATCTCGAAATTATGAGTATTAAAGGAAGACGGTTTGAGAATTTTTATGGTGTGTTGGTTGGTGAGCATTCGAAGTATGATATTCATAGAGTGAGTGTGACAAGTGAGGTTCGATCTCAAAAAAAGCAGAGAGCGGAGTTCGACTGCAGCCTTAGGGTGCATTTCACTGAATCTTTTAAGTGTCGAAGTTTGAGCTATTGTTTGCACGAAGAAAGTGCTGTTGTTCGTAAAAAGACTATGCAAGGAGAGTGTGTTGTTGTGGTTACACATAGTCTATGTAATCAAAAGCAAAGTATGCAAGGTGGATGCTATTGTAATTACAAACAGTTGTAAAGGTCGAACGACAATAGTGCTGCTGTAACTTTTGCGAAGACTACACTACTATTTTTGCATAGAAGTTGAGAAGATAGTGTAGCTGTAATTTAAGAAGACTGTGTTGCTGTAGTTGTGCTGACAGTGAAGAATTGTTTTCCAAACCAATTGTCAAAAAGAACAAAGAAAGAGGACAGAATTGTGCCATACCGAAGGACCATGTTTTGGTGCAAAAAAGAGGACCAGCTTGCTGTGATAGAGTTGAGGACAGAGATCTCCAGCCAGATCAGGGAAGACAGGTGTCTTCTATGGAAAGAGATCCACTTGCTAAGGGCAAAAGAGATAGAGCTCTTCTAGAGGATCACTAGCAAAGCAGATTTAGGGGAAGGTGTCTCCTTTGGGCTGAGGCTCATAAACATTGTAATTGGGAAGGATTCCCAGAGGTTTTGATATAACTTTTAGAAGAAAATTTTTATCCGTGGAGTAGCCCACCTTGGGTGAACCACGTAAATTGCTGTGTCTTATTGTGGATTGCTTCTTATGCACTGTTTTACTGCTGTTATTACTGCTATCTTATTCTGCATTTTAATGGTTTGAAAGCTGTATTGATAGATAAATTTAAAAGAGGTCTTATACTGTTCACCCCCCCTCTCAGTATAAGCTTGAACAAAAATGCACTAAAATAGTTAATAAACTTGCCTGATGAGAGTGTTGTTGCACTTGACATCCCGGGAATGCAAAACAGACGTTAGGGTCACAAATTGTCACTATACTACTCCCTAAGAAGGCTATCTTAGCCGGACCACTCCACGGGAGGATGAATTTTTGCCAATTTCAGCTCCAAAAAGCGTTGCAGAAAGGGTTACCACCCACCAAAAATAGGTCTAAATTTCAGAAAACTGCACACACTTAACGCTAAACCATCTAAGGGCATCCTTGCGCAAGTCATCTTGAGTCAAGTGACTCATCATGAAGGTCATTCTATCATCAATTCATCTCTTGAGGGGGTAGTCACACTTAGTCACCAATCAGCAAACACACACCCAATTAAGGAAAACGACATGCATTCAAAGAATCATTGACAAAGACAATTACACTCCTACTTGGGGCAGTAAACAAGCAATAATCACAATCTAATCAAATCACTTGGCATTTCATGAATCATGAACTCAAGGTTCTCACAGACAAAAGGTTGTGCCCTTTGCCTATTCATGACTGATTAATGTCCAAGGTCAAGTAACACCTCACCGAAAAAGGTTAA
Organism: Wollemia nobilis; assembly: GCA_028583015.1. NCBI lineage: Eukaryota > Viridiplantae > Streptophyta > Pinopsida > Araucariales > Araucariaceae > Wollemia > Wollemia nobilis. The sequence goes on from JAQPPZ010003098.1 coordinate 2,991,926, forward strand.
CACTTGAATTGAGTACCTTCGCTCGACAGAAGCAAGGATTCAAGAATGCATGCCATTTCCATGCTTGAGGCATCAAAAGTTGGTTAGGTTACCAAGAAATCCTAATCATTAGTGCTTTGGTTATCTATTTTTGCTCAACACTGCGTCACCCACAGTGCTTTCCAAAAAGGGGCATCTATAGACACCAAAACAGCATCAATCCGATTATGTGACTGCAAACACTGATTGCTTTGACACACATGGCCCCCAGGGTAGCCCTTAGAGGTTAAACAGTGGTCCTAACCACTTTTACAGTAATTTTGGAAGGTCAGAAAGCAATTTGCCACCTTCAGACACTCTGCTCCAAATTCGTCCCGCCTCGGGACGAGTACAAACTAGAATTCGTTCCACCTAGGGATGATTTCCAATTCATTCCTGGGTAGGGCGAATTCCAGGTTCAACGGGAAAAAATAGAAATTGCACCAAATGGCAGCCAAGGATAGTCAATTAATGCTCCCTGCCTTGCATGCGCGTGTAGGTGAGCAAATTGAACGTTAGAGGACTATCATAAGGGCAGTCATGGAAGCCCAAGTCAAGGAGGAATCTCCTTCCTCTTGGAAAGGTATGGCCACCAAGTGGCGCCCCTGCATTCCCATCCAAAGAGACCCCTTGGGTCTATAAATTGGTGAGCTTCCTTACCCCAAAAAAAGGAGGTTGGAAGCATTTTTAAGCAACGAAGTGCTGCCAAATTAATACCGCGCTTTACCTTTGATTCACCTCTTCCACATCCTTGATATATTTTGCAAGGGAGGTCATTGGGTGGTCATTGGAAGCACAAATCTAGAACCAAACCTGACATTTGGCCATAGTATCCCACCCAATTTGTCGATAACACATTACAAGAGATTTTGGGCCCATCCCAAGTGGATTGGTGCCGAAATCAAGTTCCAACGGTGGGTGGCCCACCCAGGTGCCCCGCACTACTACGAGACTAATCTTATTTTTTTAAGAAAGATTGGGAATTCATGGCATATTGTTCTTTTTGTCATTTTTTTATTTTGCATTCCATCTTATGCTGCTTAAATAGCTTGTAATTCCGATTTCATAATGCTTTGATCAAATCTTATCATGTTTTATCGCTTTTGTTGTCCTCACTAACTTGCAGGTAGCAGCATCAAATTCTTGTTGATGGAGGCCAAATTGGGGAAATCTGACCATCTGGGTCTTCCCAAAATGCCTCCATTTAGCTAACCCCAAGTTTGCAGGTCTTTTGGAGCTCCCTAGATGCGACATTTGGGGTAGTATCACTTCGGTGCTTTGTTGCAGGTGAATTCGTCCTACCCCAAAATGAATTACAGTCGAATCCGTCCCACCCAAGAGCGAATTCAAATCGGTGAGGAATTTCCTAATTGTTCCTTTTGCAATGCCTTCTTGGTGATGTTTCTATGTCTTTGCCAAGTTTTCATGTCATTTGGATAAGTTTTAGTTACAGTTTAATTCATTTTCTCATCCGCTTATTGTAGGTTTGAGGATCGCATGCTTTGTCTTATTCGCAGGTGCTACTAACGATTTTGTTGTTTCTTTGAATGCAGGAGGAGCAGCAAGGATCAAAGATTCATTCACACTAGTGGTGGCAACACTTTGGCCTGCCCATTTTACATGTGGGCACGCGAAAGAGAGATGGCTTTCCATTGATGTGACCAAGAGACAAGTTTGATGCTCCTCACCCCTAAAAAGGGAGGAAGCGAATTGTAACCGAATTTGAAATACATAAATAAAAGAAGAGGGTTGTTTCGTTCCATTTGGGTTCCAATTTGTCTATGCTTTCTCCATTTTACGCATTTTTAATTTGTAGCATCAAGTTTAGTTTCATTCTTGCATTGTGCTTGGAGTTTTCCCTTTTTGTTTTCGAAATCTCATGTTTTCATGCCCGTTAATGGCAAGGGTGTCGAGGTAGGGTAGAGCAGCAAGACGACAACTCTCCGAGCTGAGGTTGCCCACCTCTGGGCTCAGGTGCAAACACTACAGGATGAGGCTACACGACTCAGGGCTCAGAACGGAGGGGCGAGCACTCAAGATCTGGTACGGTCTATTGCTCATACCGCATTCTACTAGGTGTTGTACTATCACGTGGTCCCAGACGGATAGATGGTACCATTGCCAGCCCCTATGCGGAGCCGGTCATGATGGGATCACCGAAGACATCCTCACAATCAACAATGAGGACCCAAGACACAGCCCGAACCTCTATGGGACCACCTCCTCCACATCAGGGTGGGGGAGGAGATGAGGCTGAGAGCTTGAGGGCTTCTCGAGGCTAGTCTGCTATAGAGTGCAGATTGCATTATTATATATGTATATTTTTTGAGGGGATTGAGTATTCCAAGGTTTTGATTGTGGTATACCAATCCAGATGATGTACATAATTGATTGAGATATATAGATTGTCTTTTTGATGATATGAGTTGTGTATATGTTGTATGATGCTTTAATTTTGAATTTTGTGATTGATTATTTATGTAATTATATCGTTGGAAAGAAAATATTTATGCCATGCTATAAAATTGTAAATGAAATAATTTGATGTAAATAAATTGGTTGTTTTGTGGTGTGTTTTGATGAAAAATAAAAGGGACTTCTAACAATAATTTCAAAGGACATTATCGCTGGTATAGACCATTTCATGGAGTCGTCGTTCACTAGGTCGTCAAGCTAATCCCAGGATAGAAATATTGTTAAAATTAAAAGAGTGCTTAAGAGACTATCTTAAGACTTTGTGTTGTGATGATGGAAATGATGATGGTGATGATTTGTTTTCAGATTTTCATAAAAAATATTATGCATGACATATTAAAGAAATATGATTTTTGCTAGGCATAAATTCCTAAGTGTGATAAAATTTTTGAATAAGTCCCTAGGAACTATACCATCTTTGCAAAATTGAATGTTGACATAATGACATAAAATAGAATAAGTGTTCGTTCGTTTTAAAGCTCAATTGTTTAACATAATGATGTAAGTCATATGTTTTTAAAATTAATGGGAAAATAAAATTAGAACAATGGTTTGCGCTAGGCATAGAATTATGGGTATAGACTTATACCATCATCGCGAAATCCAAAAAAAAAGAATTTGATATTTTAGTTTTATTGCATGATTGATTTTTGATTTTGAGATAAACATAAAATAAACATGACTTTATTTGCGAGGTGTTTGAAAGATGTGAAAGAAATTTTTTGTTTGTTGGAAAAACATATATTTAATTGTTTTTATGCTAAGCAAATGTTCTTAAATGAGAAGATGAAATGATTCAAACAGAATTACAGAGATATTTTGAATTATTTTAAAGACAAAAATGTAGATTTATAAGGAACCCTCAAGTGCAAATGTGAGTTCATTACCGATCTTGATTTATCATAATGATACAAAATCTCTCAAATACAAATGTGTGCAATTGTATTGTTCATTCACCAATTTTGAGCAAGAAAATTTGATACAAGTAATTTGACTTAACCAAATAAGGGTTCATTGACCATGATTTATATGCATGTAACCATACCAGACTACTATGTAAGTCAGGTTATCAAGAGCTAGCTAATCCATAAGCCGACATAGGTCTATACAAAAGAAGGTCGCTAATGTGACAGACATATCACCACACTAGGATTGGGCACAAACCACCGTTATAGGGCTTACCTCATAGTTTTCGAATAATTGAGAATTCTAGGGATTCAAGCTCATTCACCCTTCTTTTCTTTTCAAGGGGTAGGGAAAGGGATTTTATTGCTTTTGCTTTTCTTTGTCTCTTCTCTTTCTTTTTCTTTTTTCATATTTTTGTGTGGAACTAAGATAATGCTGAAATATTGTTGCGATGGTATAAAATGATATTTTTCTTTTTCTCTTTTGCTTTGAATTTTTCGTTTGCTTCCTATGCTAGGGATACTTGCTTGGATTGGCTATAGAGCAAGGGATTTTTATTCTGGGTAGGGGTGAGCTTGTACTTTTGTCAATTCTTAAAGATTCTAGACCATGTGCATGACAAGATAGCAGGGGGAACTTTTCGCTCAAGAAACCACTTCTACTATGTAGCATCATATCGAATTTGCAATGAAATCATTTTAATGTGAAGAGATGTACTTGGTTTAAGGAAATAACAAGATCAATTCTTCTATGCTCAAAGCTTTATTTAATTCAACTGTGGACTTTGATATAAGAGAGATTAATAATCATACCAAATAAAATCAAGATATTCATGCATGTGAGTGTGAAAGTGTGGGATTCCAAATAAATGCTAATTTATCCAAAATAATTAAAAATATAACTGCAATACTTCAAGAATTGACAAGTATGAAAATAAAAGATGTTTTTGAATATTTTGATGATTTTGAAGTTTTATATTTTGATTTTAATTGATGAATTGAAAGAATAAATACTGTTATTGTTTTTAAAATTTTTATATAAATTACTAAAATGAAATAATATGCAAAATACAATATATACAAATGATGAAATGACCCAATGTTATGCATAATAACGCTTAAGATGCATAATGTTCATAGGTTCTTTAAGATCTTTACCATATAAGGTAGCTAATTGGTATGCTCCCGATCCAAATTTAGCAATGATGATATACAATCCAAGCCAGTTGGGCTCAAATTTACCTTTAAGGTCTTTAGTTGCATTAGTATTTTTTTTATTTTCTTTTAAGACAAGGTCACCGATCTCAAAGGATCGATGATGAACTTTCTTGAGGTATGCTCTCTTAAGCTTGTTTTGGTAGGCACGAAGATGCTCCAAAGCATTGATGCACTTTTCATCTAGGAGTTCCAACTGACTAAATCTACCAGCACGATATTCATCTCCTACTTCAGTATCTTGAAGTAGTAGAGCCAAAGAGGGAACCTCTAATTCAAAGGGAAAAATAGCTTTAGCGCCATAAACCAAAAAAAAAGGTGAAGTACCTAGGGGGGTGCGAACGCTAGTTCAATAAGCCCACAAAGTAGGATATAGTTGAATGTGCCAATCTCGGCCAGATTTATTGACCAGTATTTTGAGGATTTTGATTAATGTTTTATTAGATGCTTCTGCTTGGCCATTACCCTGAGGATAATAGGGGGTGGACCAACGATGTTAAATTTTATATTTTTGACATAATTTTTTGACATCTTTATTTTTTAAACAAGTTCCATTATCTGAGATGAGATTTGTAGGAATTTCGAACCTACAAATAATTTGATTAAAGATAAATTTGGAAACTTGGGTTCTAATGCAAGAAGCTAAGGGCATAGCTTCAACCCATTTCATGAAATACTCAGTGGCAGTTATGATGAATTTGTGTCCATCGGATGACATAGGATTGATTTTTCCAATGATGTCTAAGCCCCATTTTGAAAAGGTCCAAGGAGATGAAATAGCCTGCAGTTCTTATGCATGTGCATGGAAAAGGTCAGCGTGTTTCTGGCACTTGTTGCAGGTGCACATAATCATGTGCATCATTGTCCATGGTAGGCCAAAAATATCCTATCCTAAGGAGCTTCTTAGCAATGGCGCTACCACTAAAATGCCCCCCACGAGATCCATTGTGAGCTTCACTCAAAGATGATCTAGATTCTGCTAGATTCAAACATCTCAGTAGGATACCTTCAAAATATCTCCTATATAAGGTATTACCAATAATCACGAAGCGACTTGCTCGTCTACATAATAACCAACGCTGGTTGCTTTTACAACCTTAAGGGAAAGTCCCATTTTGCAAAAAATTACATATATCAGTGTACCATGGTTCAAGAGTAGTTTCGTTGATTAAAAACACATCCAAAGGTTCTAAGCATGATTTGCTTGAAGCGGGTTCCTGGAGTCGATGAATAATGATGGTAGCATATTCATCATCTAACTCCAAGGGCAAAAGAGATGCAGTTGTAGCCATAGCGTCAGCCACATGGTTGCTAGTTTGAGGAATAGCTTCCAAGGCAGCTCATAATCCTAGGATAACCCCCAATAATTTATCGGACTTAACTCCGAATATACATTTGGCTGGATTTAGTCGGATAAGATATTCCCTTAACCGATCAAATACTTTTTTCAAGTCATGTAAATGATCATCTTCTTTGATGGAACGAGATATAATATCATCTACATAATCATGTAGAATATCATGCATCATATCGTGAAAGATATAAGTCATGGCTCGTTGATATGTTGCACCTGCATTCTTTAAACCGAATGGCATCACTTTCCAACAAAAGGTGCCCCAAGGGGTAATAAAGGTTGTTTTAGCCTGATCTTCAGGAGCTATCCTGATTTGGTTATAACCAAAGAATCCATCCATTAGGGATATCATTCTACTCCCAGCAGTAAAATCAATGATCTGATCCATGTTAGGAAGAGGAAAATCATCTTTAGGGCATGCAACATTAATATCTCTAAAGTCTGTGCAAACCCTAACTTTGGTAGCTTCTTTCTTAGTTATTGAAATGACATTCGAGATCCATTCAGCATAATCAATGGCTTGTATAAAAATAAACTTCAAGAGTTTTTCTAATTCTCCTTTGAATAGTAAGGCCACTTTAGGATGCATTTTTCTAAGTTTTTGTTTAACAGGTTTAGCATCCAGACGGACTACTAGGTGACGAATAACTACAGAAGGGTCTAATCCTGGCATATCTTCATATGTCCAAGCAAAAACGTCTTCATATTATTTAAGGAATGAAATGTATTTATCTTGTTTTTCTTGACTCAATTCTGATTCAATGTTGATTATGTGAGGGTTATCTTCGGTTCCAATGTTAATTTTTATAATGTTTTCAACTTCCATATGTATATCTCTCTCAAAATTAGATGGGGCGGGTGAAATACCTAATTATTGTAATTCTTCCAAGGTTAGCTTGGATAATTCGTCTTGAGGAGTCATGGCCTCAAGCTGGGCTATACTAGGTATAAAGCCATCGAAATAAAATCTGTTATGTAACAATTCCTCAACAGAGACATTATGGAAGATATCCCCCTCCAACTCATCATCGGATTTAGCAATCATCTCAGGGTAAGCTATGGATAGCATATTGCATGTAAATGGATTATCCCTTAAACGCAAAGCATCGTGTTTATCCAAATTATCTTGGTAACATATAAGATGGTCATCATCCTCAAATGGGAAGGGTTGACCTTTACTAGGAAATAGGCCCACACCACATCGGGCAGGCCATGGTTCCTCCTCAAAAGGTTCTTTCATACCATTTTGGGAATGTCCCAAACCTCTCTTTATATCCCAATTTAAGCATTATAGGCTTAGCTTTAACATACTCATTAGCAAAATAACATCGAGCATACCCATCATAATGAGTCTTGATGTTTCTAGGTATTCTTCCCCAGTCATATCCCTTATAAATAAAAGCATAGCTCCCGACTTGGTAGATACTTCCCATAGGCTATGGGAGGCCCAAGGTACGAGGAGAGGGTGGCAATTTATTTAAAATATGGGAATCTTGCATAGCAACGTTTGTTTTCTCTAATACAAGAATTTTAGATAAATTGGGTAAGAGCTCATCAGTAAGAGCATAGGAGGTAGAAGGATCATTTCCTATGTTTTCGGATGTGGAAAACATGCCTCTGATAGGTGTAGATGTGTCTATGGACGGATCTATAGGTATGGAAGTTATAGGAGTAAAACAAGAAGCATTGGTTGTGGTTTTAGGATATTTTTGAGGTCCTAATGTGGTTTGTTTCGAAGATGGTTGAACTATATGTAGAGGTGTAGTTGGTGGGGAAAAATTAGATGATGTTATGATTGTGTGTTTCACATGTTTAGGCGGATGATTAGAATTAGGATGTGTGGATGACAAAGCAGGGAAAAATTGAACTCCAACAAGTTCTTCCAAAGCACACATATCAAAAGGTCTAGGATCACCATGAATGGTAACCAACTGATTTTTAAATTCAAATTTAACACACTGATGTAAAGTTGAGGGAACAGCTCGCATCGCGTTGATCCAAGGGCGACCCAAGAGTATATTGTACGATGCAGGGCAATGTACAATAAACATAGTTGTGTCTAAGGTTCTTGGACCAACTTGCAATGGGATAGTAATAACTCCACACGTTTCTTGTGTTTCGTCATTGAATGCTTTTATAATCATATCAGTTCTTTTCATTTCGTCACTTCTAAACCCAAATATTTGATAGAAGTCAAAAGTGCATATGTTTAAAGATGAACCATTTTCAATCAAGACTCATTTAACTGCTACGTCTCCAATAAGGGTAGTAATATATAAGGGATTATCCTTATGTAAGCTATGTTGTGGTATATCTCTATCTTGAAAGTCAATACAATCGACCTCTCGAGTTATGATAGTGTTGGACATGGCTTCGGGTTGAATATTTTGTGGTACCATCATTTGGCTTAATGTGAACATTAATTCATTTCTATGGGTAGAAGAAGATCTTAAAAGGTCCAAAAGTGAAATTCTAGTTGTAGTATTTGATAATTGTTCATTAATATTATAAGGAGGTTTAGGTTGAACATTAGGCACATGAAGAGAGTAAATGACAATTTCAGGAGACATAATTTCTTTCAAGGGTATTGCTACTCTTGTCAACAATTCGGGCACAAGGCAATTTTTTGCAAGACAAATAACACGAACTGGGTTAGTCAGAACAAGCGAATTCAAAGAACAGTCATGACTGATATTGTTACCTGCTATAAATGCAACAATGAAGGACACCTAGCTAGATAGTGTAGAGCTGATCTTCTGAGATACAGGAACAGAAACAGCAGCATGAACAAGTTCAAGAATCAAGGCATGGATAAAAATAGGAATGATAAAAAAAATAGGAAAAAAGACATGAACAGGTCCAAGGATCAAAGTATGGATAAGAACGAGAAAAGATAAAAGAAACAGAACAGATAGTATTAACAGGTCTGAGGATCAGAACAGTGACAAGAACAAAAATACAGGAAAAGAATTCAAGAGAAGGCCCGGCAAAGAAATCTTGGACACTAATGATGATGAGTGTTTAATGGGAGTGTCACTCCCAACCCTGTTTTAATCATCTCACCAGGATATGGGGGAGGGACTAAGCTAAGAGGCTCATTCTTAGTCCCAAGCCCCAAAGGTGACCCTTTGCCATTGATGACAAAGGGGGAGAGATTTAAGTAAGGGGGAGAGTTTTCAAGAGAAGAGGAAAGCTTCAAATCAGGGGGAGCAAAACTTGGAGAGATTGATTTCAATTTTGGCTCTTGAAAGATGTGTTTTAGTTAAGGGTTGCCATCAATGACAAAGGGGGATATTGTTGGCAATTTTGGGTACCTTGAGTACATTGCTTTTGCCTAAGTTTAGTTGTTGTCATTGATGTCAAAGAGCTATTGGTAGATGTTGTTTTGATGCCGAGGAACTTTTGGAGCAACTTGTTTTTATGTCCAAGGATGTGTTTTTGTTGAAGGTTTCAGTTGGTCAGTAAGTCTCCAAGAAAATCAGAGTAGCCCAGTTGCCAAAAATCCAAAAAAAGATAAAGTAAAATAAGTTTACAAGCTGCTGGAAAAACTATCGCGATTTCGCGACATGTTTGAGGAGAGAGAAAGTCACGATTTCGTGACATGTTTGAGGAGAGAGAAATTTCGGCCAAAACTGTCGTGATTTCGCGACATGCAGGAAGGCAGAGGCAAAGCAGGCAAAAGTGTCACGATTTCGCGACAGGTTTGAGGAGAGAGAAAGTTTGGCCAAAATTGTCACAATTTCGCGACATGCAGGAAGGCAAAAGCACAGCAGGCAAAAAGTGTCACGATTTCGCGACAAGTTTCGAAGAAGTTGTACGGATGCAGGAAGTGTCAGGATTTCATGACATGTTCCAGTTTCATGAGAAGTTGGCAAGAAAGATCCTAAGGTAGTGAAATCACTGCGATTTCATGACATGTTTCATTTTTTCTAGTGCAAACCAAGAAAAGGATGAAGAAGCAAGAGGTTTCGCGATCTCGTGACAGAGTTGTTGATGACATCAGCAAAAGGCAAAGGTGTCACGATTTCATGACAGTTGCAGAGAAGAAGGCAATGAATTCCAAAGCGTCACGATTTCGTGACCAAAATAATGATGACATCAGCAAGAGGCAAAGGTGTCACAATTTTGCGACAGCAACGGAGAAGAAGGTAGTGAAGTCTAGAGCGTCGTGATTTTGTGACAATATTCATGATGACTTCAGCAAAAGTTGTAGTGTCACGATTTCACGATAGCAACGGAGAAGAAGGTAGTGAATTCTAGAGCGTCGTGATTTCACGACAAGATTCATGATGACGTCAGCAAAGGCTGTAGTGTCGCAATTTTTCGATAACAAACTCAAGAAGGTGTACGGCAGATCAAGGCGTAGCGATATCACGACAAGATTTACGATGACATCAACAAAGGCTGTAGTGTAGCGATTTCATGACAACAAACCCAAAAAGTTGTTCGACAGACCAAGGCGTAGCGATATCACAACAAGATTTACGATGACGTCAGCAAATGCTATAGTGTAGCAATTTTGTGACAGCAAATCAAAGAAGGCGCTCAACAGGAGTAGTGTCACGATTTTGCGATAGCATGTAATGCAAGGTGTATGGCAGACCAAGGCATAGCGATATCGCGACATGTTTGAGTGTCGCATGAGAAAATCCATAGAATAGTAGAATATTTTGAAGCCGACGAGGTTAACCTTTGTCGACAAAGTATAAAGTCTTACAGCAAACGTGGTAGAAGATTGAACAGCCGACTAAAGATCAAATATTTCATCTCGAGATTGTGAGTATTAAAGGAAGACAGTTTGAGCATTTTTGTGGTGTTTTGGTTGGTGAGAATTCGAAGTATGATATTCGTAGAGTGAGTGTGCCAAGTGAGGTTCGATCTCGAAAAAAGTAGAGAGCAGAGTTCGACTGCAGCCTTAGGGTGCATTTCGCTGAATATTTTAAGTGTTGAAGTCTGAGCTGTTGTTTGCATGAAGAAAGTGTTGTTGTTCATAAAAAGACTATGCAAGGAGAGTGTGCTGTTGTGGTTACACATAGTTTGTGTAACCGAAAGCAAAGTGTGCAAGGTGGATGCTGCTGTAATTACGAACAGTTGTAAAGGTCGAATGGTGATAGTGCTATTGCAACTTTTGCGAAGACTACACTACTGTTTTTGCGTAGAAGTTGAGAAGATAGTGCAGCTGTAATTTAAGAAGACTGTGTTGTTGTAGTTGTGCTGATAGTGAAGAATTGTTTTCCAAACCAAGTGCCAAAAAGAACAAATAAAGAGGACAGAATTGTGCCATACCGAAGGACCGTGTTTTGGTGTAGAAAAGAGGACCAGCTTGCTGTGACAGAGTTGAGGACAGAGATCTCCAGCCAGAGCAGGGAAGACAGGTGTCTTCTATGGAAAGAGTTCCACTTGCTAAGGGCAAAAGAGATAGAGGTCTTCTAGAGGATCACTAGCAAAGCAGATTTAGGGGAAGGTGTCTCCTTTGGGTTGAGGCTCATAAACATTGTAATTGGGAAGGATTCCCAGAGGTTTTGATATAACTTTTAGAAGAAAATTTTTATCCGTGGAGTAGCCCACCTTGGGTGAACCACGTAAATTGTTGTGTCTTATTGTGGATTGCTTCTTATGCACTGTGTTACTACTGTTATTACTGCTATCTTATTCTGCATGTTAATGGTTTGAAAGTTGTATTGATAGATAAATTTAAAATAGGTCTTATACTGTTCACCCCCCCCTCTCAGTATAAGCTTGTGTTCTACAACTAGGGTTTTACGTTTCGTTTATCCTAGGGTTTTAGTTATAAGAAAAATAAAAATTCTTTACCTAGGTTTTCACTATGTTTTTCATTTAGTTGTACACTAAGTCTTGGTTATGTTTAGCTCAGTTTCAGGGTTTCAATTTTAAATTTTGAAAAACATCATCACAAAGAAAATTAAACAAAAGTAATAACACTAGGGAGCACTTACTGGTCTTGCTTCGGCTTTGCCGCTCGAACCGATCTATGTACTCATGATGTCAGGAGAAATTCGGCAGTGCTTCGCTTCGCAGAATTAACCTCCTCCTCCCCAGAGCTCCAAATCGTAAGAAAATTCGGATGCAAATGAGCCCAAACCCTAGTTTTGACCTTTAAATAGGCCTTTTGAGCTTATATTCGTTCCCCCTAGAATGAGCACTTTGGTTAGCACTCCTCCCACCCTAGGACAAATACTAAGCTAGTATTCGTCCCACCCTGGGACGAATTCAGGGCAAAATTTTCAAAAAATAGCAAAAGTTGAACAAAAATGCACTAAAACAGTTAATAAACTTGCCCGATGAGAGTGTTGTTGCACTTCACATCCCGGGCATGCAAAACAGATGTTAGGGTCACAAATTTTCACTATACTACTCCCTAGAAGGCTATATTAGCCGGACCACTCCATGGGAGGACGAATTTTTGCCAATTTTAGCTCCAAAAAGCGTTGCAAAAACGGTTACCACCCACCAAAAATAGGTCTAAATGTCAGAAAACTGCACACACTTAATGCTAAACCATCTAAGGGCATCCTTGCACAAGTCATCTTGAGTCAAGCGACTCGTCACTTTTCTCATGAAGTTCATTCTCTCATCAATTCGTTGCTTGAGGGGGTAGTCACACTTAGTCGCCAATCAGCAAACACACACCCAATTAAGGAAAACGACATGCATTCAAAGAATCATTGACAAAGACAATTACACTCCTACTTGGGGCAGTAAACAAGCAATAATCACAATCTAATCAAATCACTTGGCATTTCGTGAATCATGAACTCAAGGTTCTCACAGACAAAAGGTTGTGCCCTTTGCCTATTCATGACTGATTAATGTCCAAGGTCAAGTAACACCTCACCGAAAAAGGTTAACACTTGAATTGAGTACCTTCGCTCATCAGAAGCAAGGATTCAAGAATGCATGCCCTTTCCATGCTTGGGGCATCAAAATTTGGTTAGGTTACCAAGAAATCCTAATCATTAGTGCTTTGGTTATCTATTTTTGCTCAACACTGCGTCACCCGCAGTGCTTTCCAAAAAGGGGCATCTATAGACACCAAAACAACATCAATCCGATTATGTGACTGCAAACACTGATTGCTTTGACACACATGGCCCCCAGGGTAGCCCTTAGAGGTTAAACAGTGGTCCTAACCACTTTTACAACAATTTTGGAAGGTCAGAAAGCAATTTGCCACGTTCAGACACTCTGCTCCAAATTTGTCCCACCTCGGGACGAGTACAGACTAGAATTCGTTCCACCTAGGGATGATTTCCAATTCATTCCTGGGTAGGGTGAATTCCAGGTTCAACAGGCAAAAAGAGAAATTGCACCAAATGGCAGCCAAGGACAGTCAATTAATGCTCCCTGCCTTGCATGCGCACGTAGGTGAGCAAATTGAACGTTAGAGGACTGTCACAAGGGCAGTCATGGAAGCCCAAGTCAAGGAAGAATCTCCTTCCTCTTGGGAAGGTATGGCCGCCAAGTGGCACCCCTGCATGCCCATCCAAAGAGACCCCTTGGGTCTATAAATTGGTGAGCTTTCTTACCCCAAAAAAAATGAGGTTGGAAGCATTTTTAAGCAACGAAGTGCTACCAAATTAATACCGCGCTTTACCTTTGATTCACCTCTTCCACATCCTTGATCTCTTTTGCAAGGGAGGTCATTGGGTGGTCATTGGAAGCACAAATCTAGAACCAAACCTGACATTTGGCCACAGTATCCCACCCAATTTGTCGATAACACATTACAAGAGATTTTGCACCCATTCCAAGTGGATTGGTGCCGAAATCAGGTTCCAACGGTGGGCGGCCCACCCGGGCGCCCCGCACTGCTGCGAGCCTAATATTCTTTTTTTAAGAACGATTGGGAATTCATGGCATATTGTTCTTTTTGTCATTTTTTTATTTTGCATTCCATCTTATGCTGCTTAAATAGCTTATAATTCCGATTTCATAATGCTTTTATCAAAACTTATCATGTTTTATCGCTTTTGTTGTCCTCACTAACTTATAGGTAGCAGCATCAAATTCTTGTTGATGGAGGCCAAATTGGGGAAATCTGACCATATGGGTCTTCCCAAAATGCCTCCAATTAGCTAACCCCAAGTTTGCAGGTCTTTTGGAGCTCCCTAGATGCGATATTTGGGGCAGTATCACTTCAGCGCTTTGTTGCAGGTGAATTTGTCCTACCCCGAAACGAATTACAGTCGAATCCGTCCCACCCAAGAGCGAATTCAAATCGGTGAGGAATTTCCTAATTGTTCCTTTTGCAATGCCTTCTTGGTGATGTTTCTATGTCTTTACCAAGTTTTCATGTCATTTGGATAAGTTTTAGTTACAGTTTAATTCATTTTCTCATCCGCTTATTGTAGGTTTGAGGATCGCATGCTTTGTCTTATTCGCAGGTGCTACTAACGATTTTGTTGTTTCTTTGAATGCAGGAGGAGTAGCAAGGATCAAAGATTCATTCACACTAGTGGTGGCAACACTTTGGCCTGCCCATTTTACATGTGGGCATGCGAAAGAGAGATGGCTTTCCATTGATGTGACCAAGAGACAAGTTTGATGCTCCTCGCCCCTAAAAAGGGAGGAAGCGAATTGTAACCGAATTTGAAATACATAAATAAAAGAAGAGGGTTGTTTCATTCCATTTGGGTTCCAATTTGTCTATGCTTTCTCCATTTTACGCATTTTAATTTGTAGCATCAAGTTTAGTTTTGTTCTTGCATTATGCTTGGATTTTTCCCTTTTTGTTTTCGAAATCTCATGTTTTCATGCCTGTTAAGGGCAAGGGTGTCGAGGTAGAGTAGAGCAGAGAGACGACGACTCTTCGGGCTAAGGTTGCCCACCTCTGGGCTCAGGTGCAGACACTACAGGATGAGGCTACATGACTCAGGGCTCAGAGTGGAGGGGCGAGCACTCAGGATCTGGTATGGTCTATTGCTCAGACCGCATTCTACTAGGGGTTGTACTATCACGTGGTATACTTTTTGAGGGGATTGAGTATGCCAAGGTTTTGAGTATGCCAAGGTTTTGAGTATGCCAAGGTTTTGATTGTGGTATACCAATCCAGATGATGTACATAATTGATTGAGATATATAGATTGTCTTTTTGATTATATGAGTTGTGTATATGTTGTATGATGCTTTAATTTTGAATTTTGTGATTGATTATTTATGTAATTATATCGTTGGAAAGAAAATATTTATGCCATGCTATAAAATTGTAAATGAAATAATTTGATGTAAATAAATTGGTTGTTTTGTGGTGTGTTTTTATGAAAAATAAAATGGACTTCTAACAATAATTTCAAAGGACATTATCGCTGGTATAGACCATTTCATGGAGTCGTCGTTCACTAGGTCGTCAAGCTAATCCCAGGATAGAAATATTGTTAAAAGTAAAAGAGTGCTTAAGAGACTGTCTTAAGACTTTGTGTTGTGATGATGGAAATGATGATGGTGATGATTTGTTTTCATATTTTCATAAAAAATATTATGCATGACATATTAAAGAAATATGATTTTTGCTAGGCATAAATTCCTAAGTGTGATAAAATTTTTGAATAAGTCCCTAGGAACTATACCATCTTTGCAAAATTGAATGTTGACATAATGACATAAAATAGAATAAGTGTTCGTTCGTTTTAAAGCTCAATTGTGTAACATAATGATGTAAGTCATATGTTTTTAAAATTAATGGGAAAATAAAATTAGAACAATGGTTTGCGCTAGGCATAGAATTATGGGTATAGAATTATACCATCATCGCGAAATCCAAAAAAAAAAGAATTTGATATTTTAGTTTTATTGCATGATTGATTTTTGATTTTGAGATAAACAGAAAATAAACATGACTTTATTTGCGAGGTGTTTGAAATATGTGAAAGAAATTTTTTGTTTGTTGGAAAAACATATATTTAATTGTTTTTATGCTAAGCAAATGTTCTTAAATGAGAAGATGAAATGATTCAAAAAGAATTGCAGAGATATTTTGAATTATTTTAAAGACAAAAATGTAGATTTATAAGGAACCCTCAAGTGCAAATGTGATTTCATTACCGATCTTGATTTATCATAATGATACAAAATCTCTTAAATACAAATGTGTGTGCAATTGTATTGTTCATTCACCAATTTTGAGCAAGAAAATTTGATACAAGTAATTTGACTTAACCAAATAAGGGTTCATTGACCATGATTTATATGCATGTAACCATACCAGACTACTATGTAAGTCAGGTTATCAAGAGCTAGATAATCCATAAGCCGACATAGGTCTATACAAAAGAAGGTTGCTAATGTGACAGACATATCACCACACTAGGATTGGGCACAAACCACCTGTTATAGGGCTTACCTCATAGTTTTCGAATAATTGAGAATTCCAGGGATTCAAGCTCATTCACCCTTCTTTTCTTTTCAAGGGTTAGGGAAAGGGATTTTATTGCTTTTGCTTTTCTTTGTCTCTTCTCTTTTCTTTTTTTTTTTCATATTTTTGTGTAGAACTGAGATAATGCTGAAATATTGTTGCGATGGTATAAAATGATATTTTTCTTTTTCTCTTTTGCTTTGAATTTTTTGTTTGCTTCCTATGCTAGGGATACTTGCTCGGATTGGCTGTAGAGTAAGGGATTTTTATTCTGGGTAGGGGTGAGCTTGTAATTTTGTCAATTCTTAAAGATTCTAGACCATGTGCATGACAAGATAGCAGGGGGAACTTTTCACTCAAGAAACCACTTCTACTATGTAGCATCATATCGAATTTGCAATGAAATCATTTTAATGTGAAGAGATGTACTTGGTTTAAGGAAATAACAAGATCAATTCTTTTATTCTCAAAGCTTTATTTAATTCAACTGTGGACTTTGATATAAGAGAGATTAATAATCATACCAAATAAAATCAAGATATTCATGCATGTGAGTGTGAAAGTGTGGGATTCCAAATAAATGCTAATTTATCCAAAATAATTAAAAATATAACTGCAATACTTCAAGAATTGACAAGTATGAAAATAAAAGATGTTTTTGAATATTTTGATGATTTTGAAGTTTTATATTTTGATTTTAATTGATGAATTGAAAGAATAAATACTGTTACTGTTTTTAAAATTTTTATATAAATTACTAAAATGAAATAATATGCAAAATACAATATGTACAAATGATGAAATGACCCAATGTTATGCATAATAACGCTTAATATGCATAATGTTCATAGGTTCTTTAAGATCTTTACCATCTAAGGTAGCTAATTGGTATGCTCCCGATCCAAATTTAGCAATGATGATATACAATCCAAGCCAGTTGGGCTCAAATTTACCTTTAAGGTCTTTAGTTGCATTAGTATTTTTTTTATTTTCTTTTAAGACAAGGTCATTGATCTCAAAGGATCGATGATGAACTTTCTTGAGGTATGCTCTCTTAAGCTTGTTTTGGTAGGCACAAAGATGCTCCAAAGCATTGATGCGCTTTTCATCTAGGATTTCCAGCTGACTAAATCTGCCAGCACGATATTCATCTCCTACTTCAGTATCTTGAAGTAGTAGAGCCAAAGAAGGAACCTCTAATTCAAAGGGAAAAATAGCTTCAGCGCCATAAACCAAAAAAAAAGGTGAAGTACCTATGGAGGTGCGAACGCTAGTTCGATAAGCCCACAAAGTAGGATATAGTTGAATGTGCCAATCTCGGCCAGATTTATTGACCAGTATTTTGAGGATTTTGATTAATTTTTTATTAGATGCTTCTGCTTGGCCATTACCCTGAGGATAATAGGGGGTGGACCAACGATGTTAAATTTTATATTTTTGACATAATTTTTTGACATCTTTATTTTTGAAACAAGTTCCATTATCTAAGATGAGATTTGTAGGAATTTCGAACCTACAAATAATTTGATTAAAGATAAATTTGGAAACTTGGGTTCTAATGCAAGAAGCTAAGGGCACAGCTTCAACCCATTTCGTGAAATACTCAGTGGCGGTTATGATGAATTTGTGTCCATCGGATGACACGGGGTTGATTTTTCCAATGATGTCTAAGCCCCATTTTGAAAAGGGCCAAGGAGATGAAATAGCCTGCAGTTCTTATGCAGGTGCATGGAAAATGTCAGCGTGTTTCTGGCACTTGTTGCAATGGTGCACATAATCATGTGCATCATTGTCCATGGTAGGCCAAAAATATCCTATCCTAAGGAGCTTCTTAGCAATTGCGCTACCACTAAAATGCTCCCCACGAGATCCATTATGAGATTCACTCAAAGCTGATCTAGATTCTTCTAGATTCAAACATCTCAGTAGGATACCTTCAAAATATCTCCTATATAAGGTATTACCAATAATCACAAAGCGACTTGCTCGTCTACATAATAACCAACGTTGGTTTCTATTACAACCTTCAGGGAAAGTCCCATTTTGCAAAAAATTACATAGATCAGTGTACCATGGTTCAAGAGTAGTTTCGTTGATTAGAAACACATCCAAAGGTTCTAAGCATGATTTTCTTGAATCGGGTTCCTGGAGTCGACGAATAATGATGGTAGCATATTCATCATCTAACTCCAAGGGCAAAAGAGATGCAGTTGTAGCCATAGCGTCAGCCACACGATTGCTAGTTTGAGGAATAGCTTCCAAGGTAACTTGATCAAATAAAGATAATAATTGTAAGACATATGTTTTATATGGGCATAATTTATCATCTCTGGTTTGATAAACATCATTGATTTGATTTATGACAAGTTGAGAATCACCGAAAACCAATAAATTTTTAATTTTTAGTGCCAAGGCAGCTCATAATCCTAGGATTAGAGCCTCATATTCAACAGTATTATTAGTGCAAGCAAATGTTAGTTTGAAGGACAAAGGTATAAGATGTTTCTACGAAGATATTAAAATAATACCTGCACCATCCCCACTCATGCATCGGACTTCATCAAATTATATGGACCATTGCTCATGATGGTCTGCCTCTAATTTAAGGCATTCATCAAGAAACTCAATGATGAGGGGATGGGTAGACTCTAAGGGTGTAGCAACTAATTGATCTGCTATGACTTGACCTTTAACATACTTTTGTCCTATAAACGTGAGTTCAAACTCGTTTAGCGCTAGAACCCACTTGGATGTGCGACTAGATAAGTACGTTCGACTCATGAGATACCGCAAAGGATCAAATTTAGCAATAACATACGTTTTTTGACTGAGCATATAATGGCGTAGTTTTTGTGTAGAAAATACGACTACGAGACATAACTTCTCTAACACTGTATAGCGAGTTTCATAACTGATTAAAGTTCTGCTAATTTAATAATTAGCACGTTCTTTCTTCTCATCGTCAAGTTGAGCTAACATAGCTCCTAAGGCAAAATACGAAGCAAAAATGTACAAGATAAATGGACGATCAGATCTAGGTGGTGAAAGCACCGATGGTTTAAGGAGATATTGTTTAAGGAGTTCAAATGCTTCCTAGCATTCATCATCCCAATGAAAAGAGACATCTTTCTTAAGAAGCTTAAGAAAGGGTCCGATTTTGTCCACCAACTTATCAATGAAGCGGTGAATAGCTTGAAGCTTACCTTGTAGACTTTGTAATTCAGATATATTTGTGGGTGCGGGCATATCAATGATAGCCACAATCTTGAGAGGGTCAATTTCAATGCCACGTAAAGAAACTATAACCCCCAATAATTTACCGGACTTAACTTCGAATATACATTTGGCTGGATTTAGTCGGATAAGATATTCCCTTAACCGATCAAATACTTTTTTCAAGTCATGTAAATGATCATCTTCTTTGATGGAACGA
Organism: Wollemia nobilis; assembly: GCA_028583015.1. Lineage (NCBI taxonomy): Eukaryota > Viridiplantae > Streptophyta > Pinopsida > Araucariales > Araucariaceae > Wollemia > Wollemia nobilis. The sequence goes on from JAQPPZ010003098.1 coordinate 3,011,698, forward strand.
GCTATAATATCATCTACATAATCATGTAGAATATCATGCATCATATCATGAAAGATATAAGTCATGGCTCGTTGATATGTTGCACCTGCATTCTTTAAACCGAATGGCATCACTTTCCAACAAAAGGTGCCCCAAGGGGTAATAAAGGTTGTTTTAGCCTGATCTTCAGGAGCTATCCTGATCTGGTTATAACTAGAGAATCCATCCATTAGGGATATCATTCTGCTCCCAGCAGTAAAATCAATGATCTAATCCATGTTAGGAAGAGGAAAATCATCTTTAGGGCATGCAACATTAATATCTCTAAAGTCTGTGCAAACCCTAACTTTGGTAGCTTCTTTCTTAGTTACTGAAATGACATTCGAGATCCATTCAGCATAATCAATGGCTTGTATAAAAATAACCTTCAAGAGTTTTTCTAATTCTCCTTTGACTAGTAAGGCCACTTTAGGATGCATTTTTCTAAGTTTCGTTTAACGGGTTTAGCATCTGGATGGACTACTAGGTGATGCATAACTACAGAAGGGTCTAATCCTGGCATATCTTCATATGTCCAAGCAAAAACGTCTTCATATTCTTTAAGGAATGAAATGTATTTATCTTGTTTTTCTTGACTCAATTCTAATTCAATGTTTGATTATGTGAGGGTTATCTTTGGTTCCAATGTTAATTTTTATAACGTTTTCAACTTCCATATGTAGATCTCTCTCAAAATTAGATGGGGTAGGTGAAATACCTAATTATTGTAATTCTTCCAAGGTTAGCTTGGATAATTCATCTTGAGGAGTCATGGCCTCAAGCTGGGCTATACTAGGTATAGAGCCATCGAAATAAAATCCGTTATGTAACAATTCCTCAACGGAGACATCATGGAAGATATCCCCCTCCAACTCATCATCGAATTCAGCAATCATCTCAGGGTAAGCTATGGATAGCATATTGCATGTAAATGGATTATCCCTTAAACGCAAAGCATCGCGTTTATCCAAATTATCTTGGTAACATATAAGATGGTCATCATCCTCAAATGGGGAGGGCTGACCTTTACTAGGAAATAGGCCCACACCACATCGGGAAGGCCATGGTTCTACCTCAAAAGGTTCTTTCATACCATTTTGGGAATGTCCCAAACCTTTCTCTTTATATCCCAATTTAAGCATTATAGGCTTAGCTTTAACATACTCATTAGCAAAATAACATCGAGCATACCCATCATAATGAGTCTTGATGTTTCTAGGTATTCTTCCCCAGTCATATCCCTTATAAATAAAAGCACAACTCTCGACTTGGTAGATACTTCCCATAGGCTGTGGGAGGCCCAAGGTACGAGGAGAGGGTGGCAATTTATTTAAAATATGGGAATCTTGCATAGCAACGTTTGTTTTCTCTAATACAAGAATTTTAGATAAATTGGGTAAGAGCTCATTAGTAAGAGTGTAAGAGGTAGAAGGATCATTTCCTATGTTTTCGGATGTGGAAAACATGCCTCTGATAGGTGTAGATGTGTCTATGGACGGATCTATAGGTATGGAAGTTATAGGAGTAAAACAAGAAGCATTGGTTGTGGTTTTAGGATATTTTTGAGGTCCTAATGTGGTTTGTTCGGAAGATGGTTGAACTATATGTAGAGGTGTAGTTGGTGGGGAAAAATTAGATGATGTTATGAGTGTGTGTTTCACACGTTTAGGCGGATGATTAGAATTAGGATGTGTGGATGACAAAGTAGGGAAAAATTGAACTCCAACAAGTTCTTCCAAAGCACACATATCAAAAGGTCTAGGATCACCATGAATGGTAACCAACTGATTTTTAAATTCGAATTTAACACACTGATGTAAAGTTGAGGGAACAGCTCGCATCGCGTTGATCCAAGGGTGACCCAAGAGTATATTGTATGATGCAGGGCAATGTACAATAAACACGGTTGTGTCTAAGGTTCTTGGACCAACTTGCAATGGGATAGTAATAACTCCACACGTTTCTTGTGTTTTGTCATTGAATGCTTTTATAATAATATCAGTTCTTTTCATTTCATCACTTCTAAACCCAAATCTTTGATAGAAGTCCAAAGTGCATATGTTTAAAGATGAACCATTTTCAATCAAGACTCATTTAACTGCTACGTCTCCAATTAGGGTAGTAATATATAAGGGATTATCCTTATGTAAGCTATGTTGTGGTATATCTCTATCCCGAAAGTCAATACAATCGACCTCTCGAGTTATGATAGTATTGGACATGGCTTCATGTTGAATATTTTGTGGTACCATCATTTGGCTTAATGTGAACATTAATTCATCTCTATGGGTAGAAGAAGATCTTAAAAGGTCCAAAAGAGAAATTCTAGCTGTAGTATTTGATAATTGTTCATTAATATTATAAGAAGGTTTAGGTTGAACATTAGGCACATGATTCCCTTTATTGGGATTTTTCAAAACAAATGGAGCTGATCCATCGTTCTAAGTTTGATCTTGTTGAGAATTTTGATCCTGTTGTCGAGTAAAAACTTCGATGGTACCTACAATATTATTTTGCAGATGATGAATGGGTCTTGGTCTAGCGTTTATGGCTTGTTCATTAGAAAGTAATTGGTGAGAAGATGGTCTAGTAGTGACTCTTCTAGGAAATGGTTCTTCTGGAATCATAGAACTTGTGATAGGTTGAATAGGATCTGATTCATATTCAGAGCTATTCAATTGATTTGAGGTGATTTCCATGTCACTTTTAGTTTCGTATTCTTTATCACTAAGATCAGGTGTCTGAATATTATGTAGAGGTCTAGCCATAACCATGGATAAAGTTGTGTCAAATATTTGTGGATCACGAGCAGGTAAATGTCCACTAATAGTTCCTACATATCGGGTAGGAGGGGGAACATTATGATGCTCAATTTTATTAGCCACCTCTTTACCATGCTTTGGTAGAGGATGTTGAAATATGTCCAATGATTGATTGGCATTCTGATTCTAAATTTGTGGGATGTTCTTTTGAGCATTATTAGAAGGATTTCTTTTAGGTTGAAAATCTTGCACCTCCATCTCATTGTTATCAATCAGGTCTTGTATTTTATGTTTTAATATTTTACAAGAGTTGGTAGTGTGTCCAGGTCCTCTATGGAAATCACAGTGTAAATCAGCTATGTATCTAGGTATAGTTGGATCAGGTTCCCGGATATTTGGTAATTGGATCAATCCTCGTGCTAGTAATTGTGGGAGAATGCTTTATAAAGGTTTATTTAACCTAGTAAATTCTTAGGGTGGTTTATCGGGAGGTTTCAGTATAAATTTCTTTTTTGTTTTCACAACATTAATAGTAGTGATATTTCTACTATCAGTGACTCCATCTCCCACAACTTGTTTATTTTTATATTGATTTATGGATATTTTCTCATCATATTTCCTTTTAAGTTGACCTCTCCTAACAAAAGCATCTTCCACTCTTCAAGCTAAATCTATAGCTTAATTGAAGGTGGTCAAGGTAGTAGTTGATAACTCATAGGATAGTTGTTCTTGTAAATTATTGATAAAGATATCTAGCATTTCTCGATAAGGTAACACAAAGTGCAATTTTCCTATCAACTGTCTCCATTGAGCTAGGAAACCAGCAAAACATTCATCTTTGTCTTGTTTTAGGTTGTACAAATCTTTAATGGTTACATGCCTTTCAATGTAGGCACTATTGATGCACAAAAGACTCGATGGTTTCTTTGAAATTCCTCAAAGAATGAGTGGGTAGTTGATAATACCATTCCAATGCCATTCCTCCTAAACTTTTTGGGAACATTTTTTAGTAATAACAAATCATCATGTGATATATCATGACATGCTATCCTAAACATACGAATATGCTCTATGGGATCTTCAGTTCCTTTGTATATAGGTAGGACAGGCATAGGAAAGTGTTTAGGGTATGGTTATGCTACACCTATAGGATCTAGAGGCTGACTACACATCTCTCGATAATTGTACGAGGGACGGTAGGGATCTATCTGGTCCATGTGGGAGACTAACTGTTTCACCATGGCTTCCAGATTACCAGTTTTTCCACCATATTGGTTTGGTGGTACATGAGTATGGGATTTGTGAGTGTAGGATGGTGTGACATAAGGATCAGATGCTATATTGTTGTTATGCAAATGGTTGGTAGGAATAGTATTATGAAGAAGATTTGTTGTAGCATTATGTTGTATCCCAGATTGTTGGAAATTGATGTTTGGTTTTGTTTTAGGCTTTTGTTGATTTGAGGTATGTTGATCAATAACTTGGCAAAATAGAGCAATGAATGAAGGTTTATTTTGTGTGGGAATAACCCTAGGCTTGGTAACAGGCACTCTAGATGGTTGGGTAACCTGTTGTTGCATGTTCTAGATTATAGCGACCATATCCAAATTGGATGGTCTAGCTTGATCACTTTCTTGATCAATGAAGGACAAGGGATTAGTGCATGTGTGATATATGTCTTCTAGGGTTGCTTGAGTGTCACTAATTTGATCCTTGTCCATATGGACTACTATATTAAGAGTGCCAATATTAGTATTGAGGAACTTCCAAAAATGTTCCATGTTCTCAAAAGTAACAGCTCCTTTCGGAGATATTTTAGGAGATGAGGATCCTTCCTCTCTAACAATTTCTCTTTGTTCATTTGCGTCAATAAACTCTTCTTCTTGTTGGTCTAGGGTTCTTTCTTCCTGAATTAGGTCTTCAGGAAGGACATCTGGTTTATTTCTTGTTTTTCCTAACCAATCTTCTTCTACTTCAGTCTGTTTTCCATTCCTAAGTCTAGTCATTATACTTAAATTTAGATTTTAGTAAATATATATTTATATATATATTTGCAACCAATTTGGGAGGTATATATTTTAATTATATACCTACTATAATACTTAAAAGAAAATGTTTTGATTTTTTGTTTTATTTTTGTTTTTATGATTATAAAGACAACAAACAACACACTAAATGCAAGATATAATAATAATAAAATAATGGCTTATTCTTCTATAAATAGTTTATAGATGTCATTGATAGGATCAAGTTCATCAGGAGTCATGAAATGCTCCTCTTCAAATTGAAAATGATTTTTCAAGAACTTAACAAAGTGTGCTATGGTAATGTTATCTACTTTTGACTCTGACTTGTAAAAATAGAGCTCATGGCAATACTCTCAATATAACACAGCTCTAGGAACTCTATTCCATATCTTTCTATCCGTAAGTATGACCTCTTGATCCTCTATACGAGATAGAAATTTATGTACTACAACTGCATTGTCGAGGTATTCCTCAAAGGTGTACAATTCAGAAGACACAAGGGCTCTTTTATCTCGCTAACCACCTATGTCAAGCTCTCTGAAGCTCATGATACAAGGTCGCTTGATCAGGATCCAGGATTCTATCTAGGACAAACCTCTTGATTTTCCTAAGTTCGGTTGATCTAGACTCAATGATATTCAATCTCCTATTAAGTTCGTCCCATAAAGGTTGAACCCTATTTGTTTGAGGTACTCTAAGTACAAAAGTAATCTCTATAGCTGCTAATTGATTCTCAACATTAATGGTGACAACTCGTCTTTTATTATAATCTACCATCTAAATATGATATGCAATCTTTGATTCTAAATGCATTTATGTTTTGTTTTTTTTTTTTTTTTGGGTTGTTTTCAAAAGGTTTTTAGTTTTCACGTCGGGTTCGCCAAAATGTATCGCTCCAAATTTTTCGCATCCTTACCTTCAGGCTATAGGATCCATGCCCGAAATGGGGATGCAAGAAGGATGGGACAATACCTCGGATTGAGAGGCCCTTTGAAGGTCCCGCCTCTCGAGGGAGGGGTATAAGGGTGAATTTTTTACAGATGGTGGGTTCACCAGGAAAATTTTGAGTGGCAGTTTCCATGCCTAGGTTGATAGTAGGTTTGATGTGTTCATTTTATGCTTTGATCATCCAATTCCTAGGTTTGGCCAAGATGAATCTAAGCTATTCTATATGCCAATGTTGATTTATATGGATACAAAAAATATGAATAAATGTTGAACATAGAGAATATGCTAAATAGGATAGAACATACCTGATTCTGAATGTTTGATGAAGATTTTGAGTCTTCTAGTAGTCCAAATCATCTCAAATCATACGTAATCATCTGTAATTGCATAGAATCATCTCATATCACAGTCGATCATCTGAGATCATATGAGATCATCGTCGATCTGACGAATTTGTCAGAAACCTGCAATCACAAAAATAGATACAAAATACCAAAAATGCAATTGCAAAAGCAAGGGGAAATGATGGAAATAATAGTAAACTTGCCCAAATGATGAATCCAGATAGCGATTAAAAGGAAATGCATCAATTTGACAATTTATTTTGACTTTATCATGCATCTATACTAAATGAGGTGAACTCCAAGATGCATAAATATAATAACTAAGATAATACATAAATAAATGCAAAAAAATAATAAGGAAATGCAAAATCTGGGCTCTGATTGCCCCCAATCTGGATTACAGTCGAGATCGCCTCTAATCGTACGAGATCATCGTCAATCTGCAACAAGATTGTTCAAAATCATCTAGAATCACCTGCGACGATCCAAGCTTGCTCCAGTTGAAGAACAGTAAGATTCCTGCAAGAAAACTTGAAATATGCAATGCAAACAAAAGTATGAAGGTATTCTAAGGCACAAGGAACTAGATTTGTAGGGAAATCCGTCAGCTAGGGGGTTCACGGGGATAAACTGAGAAAATCCTAGTTTATATAGGATTAGGGAGAGGTTAGGAGGTTGGAGATCATCCCAATTTGGGAGATCTCCAATGGGGGAGACTCTAACTGTGCAGACACGCTTTCTGCCCAGGTTAGAGAAGTTGAAACATAAGCTAATTATCAAAATCAGTTTTGGGATGAAATCGTCTGGATGTTCTGTTCCAAACGATTTCATCAGATCTGGGATGATTTCGTCTGATCTGGGATGATATCGTCCAACGGTCAAAACAAATCCTAAAAATGGCGCAAAAATAAGGAAAGCGGGTAACGGACGGTTAACGGGCAGTTTGGGTTAAAATTCAAATTTTTATCTTTTTACTAAGGTTTAACTGTGCCAATGTTAGGGTGCTACAACAACCTTGATAGCTATCTTGCAAGGCTTTCCAAGATTCTAGGGTTGTTAAACAAGAAGCAATCCTTGGAAAGATGATTTTATCCAAAGCTGCTTGGAGATGGTAGAGGGTAAAACAATTCTTCTTTTGGGCATCTTTCTTGTTGGTTTTATCTGCTACACTCAAGGTGGTCCAATATGCAAGTTCATTGTAGCCTTCCTATACAATATCCAATAACCCTTTACCAATGAGCAAGGTCTTCATATTGATAGACCAATAATCATAATATAACCCATTTAACTCAAGAATAGGTAGATTATTGTTAGCATTTATTGCTTTCTAATTAACCAAAAAGATATTTGGAATAACTAAATACCTTTCTCTATCTTTCTAACGTCAAATAGAAGCAATTAAGCAATATTTCTACAGGAAATTAGCAGCAATTCTCACAGGCTTTTATAACATTTACACCTTCACTTCATAGAAATATTTCTCTCTCAACACAAGTCTTCTTTGTCCTATTTGAATAATCTCCAAGCGGGTGACGTGGAATTCAATTTTCACTAGCAAATCCTCCTTCTAAAGTGAGTTTTTACAGTGTGTAGTCAACAAGTGTGTAGGTCTCTATTATCGGAAGAATTATTTTCAACTTTGACATAGGATGCAACATGTTTCTGTCACCAACTCTCTTCAACACCTTTTCACTGCAGATTTTTTTACGCAACACATATTATGCAGACAGTAAAAATTTTCAGCTCACCTCCTTTCTAGCTAAGTGCAGGCTCCTCCTTAACTTGATTCAACGTCTCTGCTCTCTCCACAAACGTCACATTTTTTTTTAATCTTCATGTTGTTGTAATAATTGACATCACATCCAACATGCTATTTTACATAGCATTAACGCATCACGATGGGCAATTTCACCTAAGCTTTTATGGTTTCAACTTGTGCAGTTTCACGATTTTCCTTCAATTTGTTAGACATTGGATGTTTTTATTTTCTCCATGTGATATGTGAACTCCTCTAATGCTAAAACTATGTAGATAACCATATAAAATAGTAGCAGTGATTGTCTTCAACACCACAAGCATCCACATGATTGTCTTCAATACGCCAATCTTCTCCGTTTTAGTTTTGTAACAATAAAACTACAGGCAGCATTCACAGTAAAACTGTAGGTAGCATTTAATTCCTCAGCATCACAATACGTAGAGGTTAAAAAAAGGCAATATCATGATGTCCAAATGGTTCTCCTCAAGATTGCATGCTCAATATTGCAGGATATCAATCAGTTCTCCACGTAGCAAATTAACGTGATATCTTCGCTTTTGTCTCAGCTCCTCTCAGTGCATTCTTAATGCCTCTCCTTATAGCAAATATTTCCTCAAAATAAGCACTACTGTTAATTTATGACAACAGGTAAATCACAGGTATAGAACATCTTAAATCATATCCTCCTCTATTATGAATTACAGCTTTACACATGCGAACAACAACAGGTAAACATGGTCTCTCTTTGCAATATATCTCAAGTGTTCAATAGGATTTTTGTTAGTGTCACACATCAAATGCAATCACATTCCAATGCACAATAAACTCACAATAAAGTACTCCTATAATGTACATGAATACAAACAATGGATTGAACTCACAGATGTGTGATGAGAAATCCAGTGATTTTGGAGCACTTCTACCTTGCTCTGATACCAAAATGAGATCTGAAACTCATTATATTGATCAAATTGCAAGGGATTACATTTATAGTTTTCAAAAAAAATAATTTGGGCTCAACTTTATTGGATCACCATTTATTCTTTTAAAACAAATCCGCCTATCATAGCTTACTCTAAACATAGACAAAGTCCAACCTACTTCCTATATGCTCTCTATTTTATTATAGAATCACATCTAAAATAACTACGTAGAAACATGAGTTTAAATTCCAACATTAAATGCAAAATGTCACTTAAGCTAGAATTTTATACCAAATATTGGTTACATTCTTGATAACAGTTACATGAAATGGTCACACTTGTATAGATGCCTTACTTTCCATAAATCATTACAAAGTGTTACAAAATAACATTATAAAGGGATCCTCACATTGGAAGGGGGTCATTACATAATCATATGAGAATTACAAAATTAGTGTTAGGATGGGGTCCTAACATACCCTTCCCTTTCAAAAAACTTAGTTCTCAAAGTTTTAGATGAGGAAACTGGTATTGGATATTCTAGATAGACTCCCAAGTAGCATCTTCTAGTTGTAGTCCATGCCATTAAATAAGAATCTTAGTGATGATACAATTTTGAAGAGTATGTGATCTATAGTCCAATAGTTATTTTTGCTCAAGCAAGATAGAACCTTCTTCATCCAGTTTGGGTAAAATAGATTGAACTCCTGTACCTGATTGCCCATAACTTTCTTGAGATATGAGACATGAAAGACAAGATTATCTTAGATGTAGATGGGAGAACCAATTTGTAGGTCGTTTCTCCAATACATTGTAAGACCTGGTAGGGGCCATAGTATTTGACAATGAGTTTTTGACACCTACAAATCTAGAGTGAGGACTATTTATATGGTTGCAAGTGAAGGAAAACCATATCATTAAATTCAAAACTATGCTCAAAATGGTGGTGATCAGCTTGTTGGCACATCCAGTTCTAGGCTAATTCTATATTCATCTTCAATTGATAGAGGACTACGACATGTTGGTAGAATGTAGTGTCAACAACATGGATCTTAGAGCTACCTGGAATGTAGGAGGGTGTTGATGGAGGCTAAAAATAAACTTCTTCAAAAGGATTAACCTTGGTTGTAGTGTGATATGAAGTGTTATACCACCATTTGGCCAAGGGAAGCCACTTTGCCCACTATGTAGGTAAAGCAATAAAGGTAGATTTCCAAAAATTTGTTGATAATCTCTACTTGACCATATATTTATAGATGATAGGCTAAACTCATTTTAAGTTGATTTCCCTACAACTTAAACAATTCTTATCAAAAATTACAAGTGAAGGTGGGTTCTCCATCAAACATAATGGATGCAAGCATGCCATGGAGGCAAAAAATAGAATCTAGAAAATTTTGGACTGAGGTCGTGTAAGGATGGGAGAGAAAAAAAAAATGAGCATACTTCATGAGACGATCCACTACCACCAAAATAACTAATTTGCCTTTGGACTTAGGTAACCCTTTAATAAAGTACATAAAAATATTTGTCGAGATAGTCCATTGAAAAACCAATTTTCTTGACATAACCACTCATCTGCATCCTTTTCATTGAACTTAGGAAAGTCCAATTTAGGCATCTTAAATGGAGTATCATGGTCAAAAAGAGTGTCAGATAATTCCCTATTCTTATGAATTTCTTTTCCTTGATCGGAGTGGTCAATGTCACGATGCTCAAACACCTTTGGGCCATCCTTAAGTTTTTCCTTGACCTCTACAATGTGTTCTTCAAAGTTGTCTTTGGAGCTAAAGTAGTCACCTCTCAAATATTGTATGTCATCCCTCATTAAGGTAGTGTCATTGAGAAGGGTACTAAGTGTGTTGTATTTTCTCTAGAAATTTGGCATGTTCTACCTCTTTGTGGTGTTCTCTAATGCCACTAGCCATTTTGGTGTGATTTGAATCACTACTACTAACTTACTAAAAATAGAAGTATGGTTCCAAGAATTACTATTTTTAGTAAGGAGACAAAAAACGTGTTTGGGTGCTATATATAAAAATGATCATCTCAAAAAGATGATCATAATGAACTAGGCCTCAAAATGATGTTTTTCAACACCCTTTGGGTAAATTTCCAAGCGATCATTCTCAAAGTACCTAACCATTGAGCTTCTAACACAATATTGCATCACCCTAGTTGAAGAGCAGACATATTTGTTTTGAGCTTATAATCCCCTATCTTCAACTTAATATTATGGCATTTGCCTTTACAAGGCAAAGTACCTCTATTTGCCACCATAAACACAAAGGAGTTGCATGTATATATGCAACAATTGGCTTGCTTGGTGACTCAAGGATCAATAAAGTGTGTGTGCTTTCTTAATCAATAAGAATTGTAAGAAGTTGACCTTTGAAAAAACCTACTACTTTCGTTGTCTATTTGGTAGTAATCCTCGTAAGAGCATGGATAGAAATTATGGGTTGTGACTCTTCTTATGTTTCACCCTTATTATGATGTGGTTCTTTTATGGTTCTGCTTCATCATCAAATTGTTCACTTCTTACTTACTCTTCTACATCTAGTAAAAATAGCTTTTTTTGGACGTATTATGCCTTCGTTGTAGCAAAAATCCATGCTATTATTACTAAGTTTATAATTTTTAGTTAAGTAATAAATTATAAAAAATATAAATAATGTTTAATAACTCTTCTAAAATCTACTGGATAGAGTTTAGAATTGGCATTCCAAATGCCGAAAGAGGTAGGTATCAAGCAATATTCTAAAATATCATCCACCCAGACTGTGAGTTACTGGGGAATTGAGCAAGGTGAAAATGGATCATTTGAATGAATAATTTGCTTCTTTAGTATTTAGGGGCTTGCCATGTGACTTATTCATATCAACCGCTTTGTGAGGGGTTTGCTAAAGTTCTCTTAAAATCCTTTAATTAACAACAAACTATTAGAATGCCTTAACCTTTGGCACTTTTTATTTAAGCCAACTTTATTTAAAAGGTAATAGAAGGTGGTTTACATCTGTCGTAAAATTATAATATTATATCCATAACATATTTACAATAAGACTTTATGGTCTTTGATTTTATCATCTTAAATTTTAACTTTTCAGCATGGGTAAAATGTTAAAGCTAAAAGTTGAAGAAAGCATCTGAGTAAAATGTTAAAGCTAAAAGTTAAAGAAAGCATATGACAATACATCATTCGAAGGGATAGTAAACCATGACTTTTTGTGAGGAGGTTGAACTGCAATTAACAGAATCATAGTATGTTATATATATATATATATTGGGCAAAGGTAACTATTTTAAATTATTTTTATAGTTTGCAAATGTTAGCAGCAATTTTGGTTTATAGATTTTGTATTTGAATCGATATTTGGCTAGAAACAATATCCTATATGAAATAGATGTATGAAGATTTATTTTGAGTACATTAATGGTAAAACTTGAGAACTTGATTAGTTTAGAAGTCTAATTTTTCTCTCTCTGTAAAATAACTATAATGTAGTAAGTACAATTAAATAAATAAATTGGTCTTCTACTAGGGGCTTAGCGCATAAAATGCATATTCAAAACATCATATCCTCAGTAACATACCTCTACCCAAACCCACTTCTAATTCCTATCACTGGATAATGAACAAAAAACTACATACTAAGTACATAGAAAGAACCAAAGTAAATTAATAAAGTCCTTTGAATATTTTCCTTTATACAATTGAACTTATAGCCTTGTGAACATAGATCCCTTAATAAAATTCCAAACCTAGTATTATGCAAGGTACCCATATTTAATATTATTCACACTACTCGTGAATTAACAACTAGACTACTAATAACCACCTGATGCAGATTCAAAATGGCTTTGTTTCATGGAACCATAATATTCATATATCATTTGCCTACACAAAACTGAAGACAAAATAGTTGTAGCAGTAAGCCTTTTATCCTCTTTGTAGCATAACAATCTTATGATTGATATTAAAGCCAAATCTATTAGCAGCTAGATGTAGGATTGTCTAAGAGAGATTTTTATATAAAGAAATCTTGAATGGGAGTTGGATATCCCAACCTTACTACTAATACTGTGCAAATGCCCCTCTAAAATTAGATTCTTGTAGTAAACTAGGAGTTCAATGAGGAAGGGCGGAGCATTCAAAACTCCCACTGGGTCAAAAAGTGACCTTTTTATGTTGGTGTTCTCATCAAAAGAAATCGTAAATTGCATAAGTGGGGACAGTAATTCACTCTCTTCATCATCATCACAAAATAAAAAATTGAAGATCCAATGAATATCTTCGTCAATAAATTCATCTTCCAAGGGTACATACACTTTGATTTTTCAACTTTCTATAGATGATGCAAATGTTTTATCATTAGCAACTGGTAATTCAGTCCTCTACATGATTCAGGTTTTTGAGGATCTTCACTCATCCTATTAAATTCCTCACCTTTTGTGAAATTATCCATATAATCTATAACAACATTGGGAATCTTGGCATATTTTTCTATATTCCAAGAAACCAGAAGAGGTTTCAAAAGCAAGTTTGCATCAAATAAGATAGGCATAAATTTATAAATAAACAAACAAAAGCAGGAAGTAGCTGACTAGAAAACTGTAATATTCATTTCAATTTCAGCAACCCATTTACACAATAACCTGCCATGCATTTCATCCCAAACATAGGTAGAAATCAAATCAAAGAGCAAAAGTATAGAAATATAGGGAAGGATAGAAGAATTCTTTACACACTCCACTTACTTTATAGACATTATATAGAAATCTCAAGGACGATAATAGACATTGTGCAAAAATCCTAAGAGAGTACCCTTGGTGTTAGCTTCTAAAGCTAACATGTTCCTAGGGATGGATCGTTGCATCATCTATAAGCCTAGAGCTATGGATTTCAAAGGAATATAGCATTTTGGGTAACATTGTCTAAAGGCTTACCATGTGACAAAAGCAAGGACTTATTCATACCACTCACTTTGTGAGCAGCTTCTTTTAGCTTAACATTCCATTGAAGGAGTAATTTTTTCTAGGCATTTAAAATACTCTTTTAAAGGGCAGGTTATTCTCAATTTTACTCTCTCTATTATGCTCTCATGAGTACTTGTCTTGTTGCTTAAGTACTTCTTTGTCCCTAAACACTTTTCTTTTTCTCTATCATTACTAGTTTCAATTTATCAATGTTAGTCCTAAATTATGAATTTGATGGTTAACATATGGACTAGCTGTTAGGAACATTCTATTAAAAATAAACTTATTCACATAAATATTACAAATAAAATAAAGTTTCATGAAATAACTGTATATTGTAAGACAAAATGTAAATGCAAAATTAAAGCAATCTCACAAAAAAACATAGAATTATGGGTCTCTTCGAGGGGGAAACCTCCTTCAATACTTTCATTAATTTGAAAAGTGATACATTCATTCATGGATCCATATATTTTAAAGATACAGTTCATGCAACCCTAATCTAATGTTCAAGATTCAGCTTACATGCAAAATGTCACTCGAGGTACAATCTTCTACCAAACATCGATTACATGAAATAGCCACACTTATATAGGTACCTTACTTACCACATACCATTACAAATTATTACAAAATAACATTATAAAGGGATCCCCATGTTGGAATGGGGTCATTACATAATTATATGATAATTACAAAAATAGTGTTAGGATTGGGTCCTAACATGCCCTTCCCCTTAAAAAACCTTTGTCCTCAAAGTTGTAGATGAGGAAATTGGAGTTGGATATGCTAGAGAGACTCCCAAGTAGAATATTTTGGTTGTAGTCCATTCCATTAGATAAAAACCTCAATGATGACATAGTTTCAAATAGTATGTGATCTACGATCCAAAAATTATTCTATATTGAGCAATATAGAACCCTCTTCATCCAGTTTGGGTAGAATAGATTGAACCTGTACCTAATTGCCCACAACCTTCTTGAGAGAGAAGACATGAAAGATAATATGGAGCTTAGATATAGATGGGAGAGCTAATTTTTAGGATGTTGCACTAATCCATTGTAAGACCTAGTAGGGGCCATAGTATTTGGCAATACATTTGTGGCACCTACAAAGCTGGAGTGAGGATTGTGTATATGGTTGCAAGTGAAGGAAAAACATATTGTCGACTTCAAAACTATGCATAAAACAATGGTGATCATCTTGTTGGTGCATCCAATTCTAGTCCAATTATAGATTTATCTTTAGTTGACAAAATACTACGATATGTTGGCGGAGTGTAGTGTCAACCAGGGTTATGCATGAGGGGTTGTACTTGTAAAAAATAGTGAATACTAATTGAAATCAATATGAATCAAGGTGAATCCTAAGAAAATAAAATCAATCTTCACACAAAAATTTGGGAGATTTGAAGCCCTAAAAAGTAAGGTCATATTTGGGGTAACTTATGACCTATTAAATCATGTTATAACTTCATAAAAATACCACCTTTAGATCAGGCTCAAAAAGAAATTTTCAACACATACAAATATGCCCATGTTTGGATATATATTGTAGTGAATTAACCCTAAGAAAAAATTGGTCCTAAAAATTTCAAGTGAATAGGCCAACATCGAGAGTCCTCATATTCACCAATTTTCAATTTTAGAAATCCTAATATTCACCCAATTTTTGAATATTCACCATTGTGCATAACCCTGGTATCAACAACATGGACCTTGGAGCTAATGTAGGAGAATGGCATTGATGGAGGTTGGCCATAAATTACTTCAAAATGGTTAACCTTGGTTAGAGTGTGATAGGAAGTTTTATACCACCATTTGGAGAAGGGAAGCCACTGCGCCCACTATAGGATGATCAAAAGCAAAGCAACGAAGGTAGATCTTCAAACATTTGTTGACAATATCTGTTTGACCATCCATTTACAGATGATAGGTTGAACTTATTTTAATCTAAGTTCCCTGCAACTTAAACAATTCTTGCCAAAAATTACTAGTGAAGGTGGGTTCTCCATCAGACACAATGGATGCGAGCATGCCATGAAGGCAAAAAATAGAATCTAGAAAATTTTGGGTGGCTACTGAGGCCATGTAAGGATGGGAGAGAAAACAAAAATGAGCATACTTTATGTGAAAATCTACTACCAGTAAAATAACTAATTTACCTTCAGATTTAGGTAACTCTTCAACAAAGTCCATAGAAATAGTTGTTAGGATAGTCCATTGAAAAACTGATTTACTCGATATAACCACACATCTGCATCCTTTTTGTTGAACTTAGGAAAGTCTAATTTAGGAATCATAAAGAAAGTATCATGGTCAAAAAAATTGTGAGTCTTCCCAATCCTTATGGATTCATTTTCCTCGATCGGAGTGGTCACTGTCATGATGCTCAAACACCTTTGGGACATCCCTAAGTTTTTCCTCGACCTCTAGGAAGTGTTCTTCAAAGTTTGCTTTGAAGCTAAAGTAGTCACCTCTCAAACATTGTATATCATCCCTCATTAGGGTAATGTCATTGAGAAGGGTACTAAGTGTGTTTTGTATTTGCTCTATGTTAGAGTATATTACATCATTTAGGTTATGTAAATGTACCACCTTTGGTACATATCTAGAGTGGGGGTTTACTTCAAAGTAAAATTAATTACTTCAAGTATTATAATAAATGCACAAGTGTCAATATGCAAGTTGTAAATGTGCATGTAGTCCACATGTATATGAGTCCTAAGTAGAGTAAATGCCAAGTAATATATCTTTATATATAAAAAACTCATAGGTAGATATGTAGAAGAGAGTGATATAGTAACTACACAATGTGTAGTACACATTGTATGTATGTGTAGTATGTTACAATCTAGTTCTTTAATAAACTTTCATGGAGTGTTCATGTCCTTCATTATATAACATTGTACTATTTTTGTCACTCTCATTAATGTCATATTTTTTAAGTTATTTGCAGATGGTCATTTCCTTATTTTGTTGCATATTAATGTGCCATTAGTTTTATAGTTATTTTAGATTAGTTATCCTACATATTTTGGTTGTACTACCCCCAATCAAAAGCTAACAGTGGTATCAATCATGGTAGATCAATAGGAATAGAAATAGCCACAAGGAACTCTATTGTGTCTTTGCAAACCAGATTCATTATTGCGCACCACTGGATGCAAACACCATCATAAGAGAGATTGAGAGAAATCCAAAAATCTAAGTCCCAAAATTTTTGAGATTACATTTGGCTAGAGTCTTTCCATAAGGTTATAGAAAAACTCATGAAGACTAGGACTCAACATGAAATCCACTAGATTGAAAAATCAACTACTGAATTTTATTATCTCTAGAATTATAAATTCTTCCATTCCAGTTCCTAACATTTTGTTGTAGAAAAAGGAGACTCAAAAAAATGTTGGGAAGCTTTCTACAAGAGAGCTAGGAAGAATATGTTATTAGAATCATTCCAACATTTTCAGCAACAAGCAGAATACTGAAGATTTTAATGACCTAAAAAAAGGTCCCATTACAAGAGTTGTGAACCTGCAGATTGCAGAAGATAAGAAAATGTCATAGTATTATTATTATAGACTCAAGTAAGAAGAAGACTCAAGACGATCCCAGGAGGATATAAGAGATTGTTGATATCCATCAAAGATCAAAACCTATGAAGTGCAGAAGAAGAAAAGACCATAGGATCCTTTCTACAAATATAAGGGAGAGAAGAAGACTCTAGTGAAAAGTCCCGATGAAGAGAGGAGATTGGCGATCTTTAGTGCAGGTTGAAGACTTCAACTTGAAGAAGCTGAAGAGACCCTTAGAAGGTCTAGTTACAAAAATTCTAGTTTTGGAAGATTAGAGGTTGGTGATCTCCATTAAAACTTACAATTTGTAGAAGTAAAGAAGGACCAACAAAAGTCATGTTCCATATTCTAGTAGTAGTAGATTACAAAGATCCAAGAAGAAGATCTCATTACCAACACTTCCTTAGTAGAAGGTTGAAGGAAAGGTCTCATTTGGAAGACTAGAGAAGCTACGAGATTGAAGACCTTGGTGAGGTCTCAAGGAGAAATAAGGAGAAGGTTTGGAGAGCCTTAGTTCAAAATTCAAAGAAGGTCATTAAAGGAGTTCCTAGGAGAAATCACTGGAGAAATCTACCATCAAGGATAATTTACTGTTAGAGCAAAATTTGGGACAATTATCACCATCATAAAACAAGCCCAAAAGGAGAAGAATTTGGAAAGGAGTGCAAAATTTTTGATGAGTTTATTGAAGACCTCAAAACATCCATATTCTTGAGAAGAGGGCCAAGATCAAAGTCAAAATTTGACAAGGATAAATGAGCCTAACTTTACTACCAAAACTAAAAGGTTTGAAGATTGCCATTGGAGGCTAGAAGGCTCATTTGGAGATAGGGGTTTGCTAAATCTTCAAAAAAATAGTGAAGGGTTCTTGAAGAAATCCTTAGCTACGATTTGAAGGAAGTCCCTACAAAATTTATGAGTTTCAAGAACAACATTTCAATGTAGAAATTAAGTGTGAGAGAGTAGCAATCAAAACAACATTACTAGATACAATACTTTATATCAATAGAGAGCATCTGAAGGAGAACAAAAACCACCATACTACAGTTTCAAAGCAGCAAGATAGAGGAGTTACTAAGCTACAAATTGGTGAGTTAAGGAGTTGTTACTTATAGCCAAGAATAGTTGCAAATACATATAGTTAAAGGTAACAATAAGGTGAGTCTAATCACCTATAAATCCTTCATCTAAAAATATTAATAAGGTAAGCAACTTGGGTGCAAATAGGTTCATTAGTTGAACTTTAATTTGGGTTATTATCCAATTCCATTAAGCACCATTTTAAGTTCTTTAAAAGTTGTAAAAAGAAGGTTGCATATTATAGTATTCAAGGGGAGTGCAGAAGGAAGTTATTTTAAGGTTTATACCTGCACATTAAAATATGAGTGAAATATATATCTTCCTATTATTCAGTTATGACAAAGAAGAATACAATAAATTACATAAGTTACAGTGAATGATTTAAGGTTCATTTACAGAAGTAATAAGGAGAAACTATTACTGCACTATATTAGTTATTCAAATTTCATTGAGAATTATTATTTAAGGTGAAAATTAGTGCAAAATGAAAACTCTATGTGTTAGTTGCATGGTTAAGTGCTTGTATTCATTGGTGTTATAATTATCCAAGTTAGAGGTTAGTGTTTTCTGATAAGAAAGGCAATAATACATTGCTCTCAAGGATTAGAGCAAGCAATCAATATATCTAATAAGCAAAATAAAAGCTTCATAATCTATCTTAATTTATTCTAAAGATATACATTGAGAATATGCCATATCAAAGGAGAAGAATAGCATAAAATGAAGACAAAGAACTCTCAAAACTTTGGTGCAAAAATAAGGTATCTTATTTATGTTACAAATATGCACCATATTCCTCCTAAAGAGGACATAATATAAAGTGTCTCAAGACACTAAAGATAGCAAGAATCCTATGTTCACAAAATATAGAGAAGGTGAGCCGACCTAGGGCAAAAAAATTTGTTTTATGTGTCTAAAAGACACTATCTTCACTAGCTTAACCAATGCCTACGATTGCATCAACCTGCAACACAAGTACCCACATCAAGAGTAGTGAATAATAGTGATAGATCAAGGAGAAAAATAAAGGTGCAATATCCAATAAGAAGGCCATCATCGTGTGATATCTATGTGGAAACAAGAATAGCATTAAGGCATATGTAAGAGGTTACCTATCTCTTGGACCTCTACGTAAAATATAGCATACATAAAATAGTTATCTATTATCTATCAACATGGATAGAACATCGCTAAGGATGAGCATGAATAAGCAAAGAACTATACCCAAGTAAGAACTTGAAAGAACTACTATTTGAATTGAATCCACCATTGGAGCACCTTTATTCACCTTAGTTGGAGATATTCACACAATAATTAAGCTCGTTTGGAAATACGATATTGAAGACAAGCAATTGAGGTAATTTATTGGAAAACAATATACAACAAGGAGATGTTAGATGAATGTTTACATGCATGAAACCTAAGTGCCACTTGGCATAAAGGGCATCTTTGCCCTCTCATTTCTAACGCTCAAGAGAAAAGCATTCATTGGATTAACACATTTCATCATCATTCTAACACTTTATAATCTTCAACGCCTACTAAGAAGACCTCCTACCTATGCCACGAAGTTTAATGCCTTCAAGGGATAACACAAGTGAAAGAAGAGATAAAAGAGTCTTGGTAATGCCTTGTACCACTTGGAACACATATCAATAAGGTAGAAGCACGATTGCAGCAGTCATTAAAAGGAGCTTTCATAGAGGAAAAGATATTTACAATTGGCACTAAGTGGAGAACGTATTGAAGGCACGAAGTTAGGAGTCAAAGGCACATTTAAACACTACTATAAGAGACATCCACCAAGCCTATCATAAATCAGCAAGGAGGTACAATAGATTTCAAGGTGATTGAAGTCAAATATAGTGCCCATATACAATACAAAGGTATTATTTCATAAGGCTTAATTATTTGCTTTCATAAGGAGTAATAAGGGATAGTATAAGGTTGAAACTATTAATACCATTTGCATTCACATTTATATACAAAATTAACCATACATTTGAAATAAAATTTAAAGGAAGTCTATATACTTAAATATTTTAATATTTACAATTTAAACCATACTACTTGGATAAATTAAATTCTATTATTGCAAATATTATTATTTTATAATATTCCAAATTAGGGAGTTATGAGGTATACTACACCAAAAATATATTATTGGAATCTAGAAATATTAAACTATTATTATCAAGGGGTAGAAAAAAAAGTTCATTTAATTAAAGGGGTTGGAATTATATACTTAAAATTGTCTCATACTCATACTAAAGAGACAAAATAAATCTAACCATAGAGAAATTCAAATTAAGTGCATGGTTCATTAGGAGAAATAAGGTGAAATAGAAGTTCATTATTCTTACTTTTAAAACATTACAAAATCAACTCAAAAGTGAACTATTTATTACTAAACACTTTATTAAGCATATAGCTTACTTTAATCACTAAGGAGACATAAGGATTCTACAAAACCTAAGCCTTGGACAGGTTTATCAAACTAGATCATATAATCAATTTACTTGAGAAAGATATAGTATTCTACAAATATTAAGGAAAAAAAAAGAATACTACACTTCATCTACTAGGGAGACATAAGGTAGTCTACTAAAAAGGATTCATCAAAAATATTTCTAAAACAAAAAAATCTAAAACTAAGAGATATGTCTACCTCAAGTAATACAATGAAAAATGATATGAACAACACTATTAGAAAGGAAAAAGCAAGTGTCATAAAAATTGGAATCAAGAATTTACTGATAAATTATGAAGGAGACTTAGATCTTATCTCAAAAAGGATTCATAGTGAAGCCTTAAAAGATAACTTTGAAACCATGGAACATTATCTACATGCTCGACTCACTAAGGCAATTGATAATGGAAATAATGACATTCACATTCCTTTAGAATATGGAAGCATATTATATATGGCACTACTTACATTCAAATTTTATAAGGATGAAGAGAAAACTAGGGCATAAGTTGAGTAGCTAAAGATATTTTTGGTTGCTATGGAATTGAAGATAAGATTGTTGCCCCAGGAGGGTCCAATGGGGATACCTCTAGATCCTCTTTTAGAGAGACATGGTTATTTTGTAGATTTTTTAAAGGATAAATATCCAGCAGATACTGAAGAAGCACACAAAATTACATTAAAAATACTCTTTATAGTTGCTAGAAATAGATCAACATCTCAATGAGTTAATGGATGCTTGCCATAGTCAGAATCAAGGCCAAATATTGTCATTGAGCAAAGAGTGATAGAAGAAATAGTTTTATATAGAGCCAATCATGATTTGATCTATAAATTCATGGGTATTCACCCTACCCTAAAATTTTTGCATTCATGGGTCCATCAAAACTGGGAGCCTGTTGGTGAGTTTTCTTTGTGGTTTATTAGCAATGGATATTTTATTGTTAGTTTTTCTTCACTTACCGATAGAAATAGGGATTTCAAATAAGAAAAGAGGAATCATGGTCTAGAAATATTATTTTTTTAACCTTGGAGGGTGGGATTTGATACTCGAATTGAGTCCACTGTTGTCCTGATTTGGGTCTGTTTATATGCACTTACAATGGAGTTTTGGAGTGAGAAGGTATTGAAAATTATCAGCAATTCCCTTGGAAGAAATTTGGGTGTTTCCATAGAAACAATGAAAGGAAACATAGTCGGTTATGCTAGATTATGCATGGAAATGGATCTTAGCCAGCCTTTTCCAATAGAGGTTGAACTCAAACTTGTAGGACTATCTTGGATTCAACAACTAGATTATGAGGCATTTCCCTTCAGGTGTAGAGTTTACCACAAATATGGGTATTTGGTCCGATCCTGCCCAAATAATATGATTATAAAAATGGAGGCTTCTTTGGGAGTGTCAAATCTTCCTAAGGAGGGTAAGTCAATAATCCATAAAGAAAAAATCAATATTTCTTAGGGTAAAGAAGCACAAAGATATGGTTTTGAATAGCCCAAAATAAGGAGAAGGCAAAAGAAAAATATGGTAAAGATAAAACCCAACTCAAGCCCTCCAATAGGTAGAGATATTCAAGACACTAGTGGACTAGGAAGAAGAACAATTCATGGAAAGAGTAGATGGGAATACCGAAAACAATAACAGCCATGTTCAAGCCCTTCTTTCACCTCCTCCCATCCTAGAGCAGGTAATTGGGTGTAGTGAGTTACCACAATCAGATATTGCAGGGGCATTAATAGTGCATAACCAAGAGCAACCGATAATTAAGGATGTCATCATGGGTATAGTATAAAAGAACAGAGAAAGGCCAATTCTAGGGATAAATCAGGTGGAAAAGAGATAAAAATATCTGCTCTTAAGGAGTGGGCATAAAATCAAATAAGGAATTGATAGTAATTCAAGGAGATAAACTGATCACTAGAGTATCGGTGAGACCAATAGATTTTTACTGCTCTTAAGGTAACCAATGATTATACAATAATGGAATGTTAGGGGTTTAAATAGTATAATTCATCAGTTTGTTGTTCAAAGACTCTTAGAAAAATGTAAAATAAATCTTTTTCTTATTTAGGAGATAAAAATATCGTTGGATATTATGTGTAAAATAGTAAATAGACTTTGGAGGGGTGTTGTTCATATGGAAGTGGCTATCCAAGGGGCCTCACGGGGGATAGTTACCTTTGTGAATTCTCTTGAATGGATGGCAATAGAACATATAGCTTGTAGGGGTGTCCTCACATCGCATTTTAGGAACCATGTGATAGCTGAGCAGGTTTTAATCACAAATTTTTATGGGGTTCAAAACCTAGATGGTCAGATGCATCAATGGAAAGCAGTGTATAACATGAGAGTATCAAGGGAGGAGTTAGACTGGATTTTTTTTAGGGATTTTAATGCTAAATTATCCTCTAGAGATCAAGAAGGGGAACCCAAATTTTGGATCTAGGGGATCAACTTATGATTTTCCAAGTCCATGCATTACACTCAGTGGCTATTAATATCCCTGGAATCAACTATACTGGGACTAATAAGAGGAGGGAGCCACATAGAAGGAAGATGAAGTTAGATCATTTTTTGGTTTCATAGGAGGCATTTGCGAAATGGAATATAAAATTTTAGATTTTAGAGGGTCCAGTTTCATATCACTGTCCCATTTTTTGGAAGGGGGTATCAAGACAGTGCAACATCACAAACCATTCAAATTTATAAACTTTTGGTTAAAAAGAGGAACTTCAAAAGAAAATTCCATAGTGGTGGG
Organism: Wollemia nobilis; assembly: GCA_028583015.1. NCBI lineage: Eukaryota > Viridiplantae > Streptophyta > Pinopsida > Araucariales > Araucariaceae > Wollemia > Wollemia nobilis. Next base: position 3,035,339 of record JAQPPZ010003098.1, read on the forward strand.
AAGAGGGTTACCCAACATATGGGACAAAAATGTTTAGATTCCACAAGCAGCTTCATTATTTCAAGGATCAACTGAAATATTGGAGGTGAGCTAACAAGACAAACTTACAAGTCCAAATAGCTTAATTGGTGGCCATATAGTATGAGGTTCAAAAACACTTTAGGGAAGGAACAATTACAGAGCATATCAAATAAGAAGATGATGCATTGCCTAAAGCGATTGATGACATTGAAAACCAAGAGAAGATCTACTAGAAATAAAGAGCAAGAACCACTTGGTTATTATAAGGTGATAAAAATACCAAAATTTTCCATCGGGTTGCCTGTGCTAGGAGATAGACAAACAACATGGAAGCTCTTCAATATGAGAATGGATACTCCTTTGATACAATTCCAGGTATGCATTTCCATTCAATGGATTATTTTTCTAAACTATTTAAGGAAAGTATGGTGCAAGATGAAGAGGCTTAAAAAGAAGTTTTGTTAACATACCCTCTGTTATCTTTGAAGAAGAAAATTAGGCCTTGCTTAAACCCATTGATAGAGAGGAACTGAAGAAAGTAGTCTTTGGAATGAGAACCAGAAAAACACCAGGTCCAGATGGCTTTCCAATTGATTTTTTTAGGCCTTATGGAACAACTTGGAGGAGGATGTAATGGCTATTATAGAGGAGTCCAAAGGTAGTAAAAGAATACTTAAAGCATAAAATCATACTTTCATTGCCTTAATTCCAAAAGGGGAGGATGGAATGCATAATTTAGATTATAGACCTATTACCTTATGCAATGTCATATATCAAATAATCACAAAGGTAATGGTTGAGCGACTAAAACCTCTTCTACATAGAAATATCTCCTTGAAGCAAGGTATTTTTGTAGAGGGTAGGCAAATATTGGATGGCATGGTTCTAGCTCATGAGGTAATCCATTCAATGCAAAAATATGGTAATAAGGGAATGTTCATAAAGTTGGATATATCAAAGGTTTATAATAGGGTGGAGTGAATCTTCTTGTCAAAGATGATAGAAACCTTTGGTTTCTCTTAATATTGGATAGAATAGGTCATGAGTTGTGTTTCTACTTTGACATACTCAGTGTTAATCAAGGACCTTCCATCGTAACCGTTTGGAGCTACTCAAGGCCTTCATCAAGGAGATCCTTGTTCCCCATATATATTTTCTCATATTGGTTAAAGTTTTGGGTAGACTCATCTTGAGGAGAAGACAACAGGGTTTGGTAATAGGTATCAAGGTGGATGAGGAAGTTTTGACTCACCTACAGTTTATGAATGACATAAGAATTGTGGTATTGGCCAACTTCGGGGAAGCAAGAGTGGTTAGAGATACACTTAATGTCCACCTTAGGGCCACAAACCAAGTCATCAATGATAAAATATCCAAAGTGGTCTTTTTAAATATTTATAAAAGGCTTTAGGATAGAATTTTAGAGATCTTAGGATTCACGAGGAATTCTCTTCTAGTGGTATACTTGGCGTCCCTTTGTATTTTAAAAAACTAAAAACAGATATCTGGAGGAATCTCTTAGATTGTATCAAGGAAAGAATTAATTATTGGTCTCACAAATGGCTAAGCTATGGGGTTAGATTAAATTTTTTTTAGTCAATCATTCAGGCCATGTCAATTTATAAATTTTCTATCCTTGTTGCCCCACATACCATATGGAAAGAGTTGGGCAAGATTGCTAGAAACATTTTATGGCGAGGAGTAAAAGTAGACAGAAAATGGGTCTTAGTATGTTGGGATAAAGTAAGCTAGCCCAAGGTAAAAGGAGGTTTGGGATTGAGGAGATCAAATTTGAATAATAAATCTTGAGCTAGAAAGGTTTACTGGAGGTGTATTTACCAACCAACTTCTTTATTTAGTAGATTTTTAACTAGTAAATATTTGGGACAAGTAAGCCCAAATGAGGTGGGTCATTTCCAAATGGATAATAATGGGTCCTTAGTGTGGTAGGCTCTAAAGTTAGGATCTCAAGTAGTGAAATATGGATTATTTTAGAAAGTGGAGAGAGGGAAGAAGGCACAATGTTGGATAGATTCATGGGATCAATATCCATCTATCATTGTTGAATTTCAATAACTACAACCAACAAAACCAACTATGGAAACTAGGAGTTGGGTCTAAATTAAAATTTATTTCAACACTAGTCAGCTGGGGTATTATAAGTTTAAGAAGCTGGATGAGTGGCCAATTTCTATCTCTTCAAAATTGACACCCATATTGACTAAAATATTGGAAGAAATATTTCTCACAAGTAGAGATGAGAATGAATTAGCTTTGGGCTATGGGAGCCTTGGTGTCTACATAGTTAAGGATGGATATGATAAGATCCTTCTAGAGCCTCCTCCTCATGCATATCAGGTTGAGTATTGGAGAAATATTTGGTAGTCCAAGGGTTGACCAAAAGTAAACTTTTTTGTTTGGAAGTTCATGCATAATGGAATTCTTACTTTTGATAATCTCAGACGTAGGGGGGTAATTGGTGCATCTCAATGTGTTTTATGGTACAAGAGTGAGGAAACATATGACCACTTGATTTTTGAGTGCCTATTCACATGCCAGATCTGGGAGAGATGGTTTTTATCTTATAAAATTCAAGTTAATGATGATTTGGATCAAATTAATATTTGGGAAAGATGGAAGAGGGGTATATTTTAATCTAAAGCTCTTTTTATTGGTTGGGAGCTTTTATTATCCTTCATTTGGTGATAAGTGTGGTTTTAGAGAAATGGTAGAATTTTTAGAGAAACCTTTTCATCTTTAGATGGAGTTTGGCAAGTCATTTGGAGAAAAGTCACAGAAACTATGGCAGTGTATGCTAAAGAGGAAACTCAAGTTGTTATAGGAAAAATGGAGAAGAAATTTGAAGTGCAAGAGAGGTAGGACATATCTAATTGGAAACCACCCCTAGAAGTTTGGATTAAAATTAATACTAATGGAACTGCAAAAGGTAATATGGGTGGAGCTAGAATTAGAGTGGTTTGCAAGAATCATGTTGGAAAAATGCTCTATTGGGAACTAAAAGGCTTGGGATGGTCTACAAAAAATGAAGCACAAGCCTTAGATATCAAATATGATTCTATTTGGGTAGTAAAACAAGGTTACATGAGGATAATACTAGAATTAGATTCTCAAATAATGGTAGGAGCTTTGGATTGCATGAGGAACTTTGTTTTTAAGACATGGAGGTTGAGTATTCTTGTCACTTAAATTAAGGAATTGTGAAGGAAATTAGATGATGTGATTCCAATTCATGTGAGTAGAGATCTAAATAAAGTGGAAAACTTCCTAGCTAAGATGAGCACTGAGAATGAGGTAGGGGTTTAGTGGCATAGAGGCATGGCTATTGAATATGAGATTATTAGGAAAATTGGTGAGCAAATCCAGTGTTTAGTTAATTTAGACAACCATTGTAAAAATATGATTTAGGATATTTGGCTCCAATGTAGATCTTCTTTTACAATTGTAAACATGTGAACAACCATTGTAGAAATATGGTTTAGGATATTTGGCTCCAATGCAAATATTCTTTTACTATTGTAAACATGTGTTCTCTTTGGCTAATGTTGGGAGAAGTCTCATCCCAACTTATAAATGATATTGTTTTAATATAAGTTTTTCAAATTATTTTTCAAAAAAAAAAATTTATAAGGATGAAAATGTAGAAAAAATAGGATTAATATAATTACTTAAACTAAAACAAAAATGGATGAATCATCCCTAGCAAAGATATTTCAATCCTCATGCAATATTGGTACTTCAAGTTCTACTAACGTAAAATCTTATCATGATACTCTAAGTGTATGTTCAGAAGCTTCCATGCAGGACATGGATAATGATAACAAGGACAAATGCAAAGATAAAATACTCTTGCAAGAATCTGGTGATAGTACGTTCACCTATGAAAGTACTAACTCCAATAAAGAAGAAGAAGAGGAACCAATTCAAGGATGCATACAATGTAATGTGAATAGAAGATAATACAAAGGACCAGATCAATCTAAAGAACGTCTGAAGATAAAAGATCCTTATTGAAGACTAAAGTCTTTAATACCCAAATAATGTAATACATGAGGGTGTTAGAGTATATTACATCATTTGGGTCATGTAAATGTACCACCTTTGGTACATATCTAGAGTAGGAGTTTACTTCAAAGTAAAGTTAGTTAGTTACTCTAAGTATTATAATAAATGCACAAGTATCAATGTGCAAGTTGTAAATGTGCATGTAGTCCATTGTACATGAGTCCTAGGTATATTAAAGGCCAAACAATCTATCTTTCTATATAAAGGCCTCATAGGTAGAGATGTAGGAGAGAGTGATATAGTAACTACACAGTGTGTAGTACATAGTGTATGTATATATAGTATGTTACAATGTAGTTCTTTCATATAATTTCATGGAGTGTTCATGTCCTTAATTATATAGCATTGTACTATTTTTGTCACTCTTATTAATGGTATATTTCTGAGTTATTTGCAGATGTTCATTTTCTTATTTTCCTACATATTGTTGTGCCATTCATTTTATAGTTATATTATATTAGTTATGCTACATCTTGTGGTTGTACTACCTCCTTTTGGATGCCAAACATTGGTTAAATTTTTCCTAAAGATGTCACAACACTCGCATTTAAATTGTCAGACCAGGGAGCTCGTAGACTTTTGAAGTGCCACGGTTGAGACTGCTCACACTACCACTTTTGAGATGAATCCATTCAACTATCATTGGGGGTGTTTTTAAAACAACAATTGATTCGTCCACACCAATAAAACTTATGCATAAATAAAATACGTAAAAATAAACACACCACACTGAAAGTGGTAAACACACTTACGTAATTGAAAAATACACCACTCTAAAGCAAATAAATTTAATCTAAGAAGTAAACATACTATCATGCATAATTAAATCTATAAAAATAACTAAGTAGGGGAGGAATACTAGCTTGGAGTGGGTCCGAGCTCCAGTAGATCCCGCCCAACGAATCACGAAGATAACACACAAGTGAAAGAATGCTCAAGCTTTTATTGATGGTGCAATGGAATATTACATGTGATAATGTTTTTTGAAATATTTGTCTCCCTTGCTACAGAGCAGTCTATGTGTTTATATAACACACACATGACTTCCTGTTGTATTTTTGTTACAACAGGTGTCCTAGTTACAGTCTAAACTAGGATAATTTAGTTACTATAATAGGCACATGATAAACAACTTCTTGTCGTTTCCTAGAAATCGTATGATTTTTGCTTTTTTGAGATTATGCTTCGTTGAGTGGTTATGTGTTCATTCACTCTAACTGGGGTAGATCCTTCATTCAGTGGTTACCCATAGATGACGTGGAACTGTGGTCAATGGGGTCCTCCTACAGTGTTTTGGTCAACACGTATAATTCTAGCGCCTACTTGAGTCAGGCACCTACTTGAGTAAGGTGCGTTCTTCAGTAAGGCACCTACTTCAGTAAAATGCCTACCTCAGTGAGGCACCTACTTTAGTAAGGTGCCTACTTTAGTTTGGCACCTTAATGAGTAAGGTGCCTACTTGGTATGCCTTAGTCTGATGAGCGAAATCGTACCAAGTCCATGTAGAACATCGATTGAGCAAAAGATGACAAAATCAGGTGGATAACTACACAAAACGCACTTCATGCATAGATTAGATAATACACATGATTTCATTAAATAAATACATAATGTTTCATAAAAATATACAACTCATGATATATTGTCATGCAAAAATCATTATTACTTATACAAAAAAAATGAGCATATCTAGTGCTCATCATCCACCCATGCCTAATATGTGCCACACCCTCATGGCACCTAAAATCGGCAATCACCTCCTTCACATAGGCCACTTCTCCCTATTTACTTTTATTACCAGTGGCCTTGGCTTTCCCTTCATCCTGAGGCTTATGTTTCTACTGAGGGGCCCTGGTTTGTTATAGGGAATCCTTGGGTTGTGTTGTCCTCCAGCTACGCTAGCTTCTGGCTATGTTGGGTTGGCCTTCGTTCTATGTTGGCTTCCTATTACACTGGCTATGCCTCCCTAGCATGCTCGACCTAGCACCTATGTTGGGTGCTATGGCTACAATTGTCTCTCCTCTTTGGAATGCTGCCTCTGCTTCCTGCCATAGGTTAGTGTGTTGAGGATGTAATTCTCTGAAGGGAATATCATAATCATCCCTCTTTCAAATCACCATGCTAGCCTTGTACAATCAAAGTTCTTCGAGGGTGAGACCAGCATTTTCTTCTGTAATCATTGTTGCTTCTGCCTTTGGTCTGTATATCCCCTGTATTTCCAACCATTTCCTCATCTTGGAAGGCTGACCCTATGATAAACCATAGATATCCAAAAAAAATTCATATAAGGCAGGATCAGCAATATGTTAGGCCCTCTTTCAGACTTCTTAGCAGCTTTCCTAGCTACCTTTACCACCTCAAAATCCTCATGGATCTTTTCAAATTTTTCTTTTCATTTAGTGAAGGACTGCATGTCTTCTTTCCATTCTTCATCTGAGTGGGGGTTCAATTTGGTGAATGTAACTCTGGCATTTCTTTTGGACCTCTTATGCAACATTTGAGGCACCTTACCCTTCCTCATATTTGGTACTATGATAGCCTACATGGGGATATCTTCCTTTCCTATGGTAGATGCCTCCTTGTTAAAGGATCTGGGAATCTGTCCTTCTGATCTTAGGTCCCTTGTTTCTTGGTCGTCTGGTTCCTGCTCCTTTGGTTATTCAAGTAGTGCTTCCCAAATTTTGGGTACCTAGTGCACCGAAGAGTCCTTCTTGGCCTCAGGTTTAGGGTTTTTTCCTTGGCCTTGTCTTGAAGGCTCCTCATCATCAATATTAATAACATGGGTTTCTATTTGAAAAAACATAATTCCCCTATTCTTCTATAGTCGCTCTATCAAAGGTGCACGACTCTTATCCTACCTCTACTTCCTCATTTCGAGCATCTGACCTGATTTCCCTAGATGGGACTACCCTCTCTAGTGAGGTTGGAGAGTTCGTGGGCACCTCAATTGCCCAATTTTTTTAGGTGGAGGAATCTCGCATTTCAATAGCCCTGACCTGCAATTGTTGGTTCTCTACCCTAAGTTGTTGGATCAGTTTCTAGAATTAGGCGATGGTGGACTCCTACCTCTAAATATTTCTTGCATTCATCTCCTTATATTACTTGAATAGTACCTGCATCATGAAATTCTCATTCTCCCCAACACGATCCTCTCCCATCGGCACCTCGGACTACTGTTGTAGGCTTGCCAAAGACTACAGGTCTTGTGGACTATGAGTGACCAAATTCTACAAGGTTTGGGCCATGAATTTGACCTTTGCATCTTCCTCTTCTTCCTCTCTCAACAAGATTAGTCACCATAGGTGTCTCTGACCGAGTATGCACTCCGTCCATCGAGCTATGGGTTTGGGGCTGGAGAATTTTGACCTATCCTCTGCATAATTGGGCAGAGAAATATACCCCTCCTCTTCAACATCTAGTGAAGTTTGGGGTTGTTCCCCTTTAGAAATTCCCCTCAATTTGGCCTCGTATGTAGCCTTTGATGTCACCTACTCTTGCACATCAAAATTTTTGGTCCTAATTTCTTCGACCGCTACTCATAATTTAGCCTCTTACTCTACTTCAACCACCACCCGCTCTTGCGCACCAGAGTGTTCGGTCCCTAACATCAATGAGATTCCCCTGTGCTCATTCGTGTGGTGTACCAGAGCTATAATTAGCCTATGGTGGGCTAGTATAGAGATCACCTCTCACTGGTACCATGATACCTCATCTTGCAAGACATTTGCCAGATAGAACGGGACATTAATTTCTTGCTCGTACACCAGGTGGTTCAAGAACTGCATATGGTTCACGTTCAAGTGCGAATACTTCCTAGTGCATGTGAAGTATCTCGCAACCTATTCAAAGAGCTTCCTCAGGTGCATCGGGAGTCCTTGCTTTGGGATTCCCCCATGGTCGCATCAAACGTTCATATGTCCGAGCAACAATTTCGCATATTTTTTTATCGCACCATATTTGTATGTGCACTCTCCAATGAGGGCGATACCAGTGACATGAGCAATGTGTTTTGGGGTGACTATAATCTCTGGTCTATGCAATTAGGCAACTCCTCTCACAGTGGTAGCAAATGCTTTTGCTACCTCTATGTCCTGGTCTTGGTTGACCAAGTGACAGTAATTCATCCATTCGACCACCTCGAACTGGTTGCAGACTTCTTCTTTAATCCCCTTAGTTTCGTTGGGCTCATGCTTTTTGAGCGCATGATTCTTAGAACATCCTTCCATGGTGAACTTTCTACTGATTCGACTGGCTTGATGCTTTGTTCTCAGTAAGGTGCCTTCTTATAGATTCAGACACCCAACTCTGAAAATTGTTTTCGCATTGGGGTTGGTAGGGTACACCACCCGAATTGATTTTCGGCATGATGTATTAGGCATAAGGGGTGAATTCAATTCTTGCATCGACATTATTTTTAGAGAAGCATATCATATGAAAAATTACGTATATACTTAAAATAAATCATGCTCATACCTGGTTGGTCATTTCGTGTTACATGGAGTATGCCAATTTGGTACTTGGTGGTGATGGCGATAATATATTTTCTATGTGATGATTACACCACCTTGGTTACTGCAATTCTGGTTCGCTCAAGGTCTTGTGCTAAAAATACGATGGATATTATCGGTTTAGGTTGGAATGCATATCTCCTCTGACAGTTGGCCTTGGGACGTGTAGAGATCCTGTCCAATAATTTCAAAATATTTTTGGTATTTCCATCATGTGAGATGATGGTTTTGGCTTCAGTTGCTCCATGTATTACCAAGTTGCACATGTGCTTTTGAGATGATCAATGCACCTGCTTGAGTAAGGCACCAGCTTGGCACCTGCTTGAGTAAGGCACTTGCTTGGCGCCTACTTGAGTAAAGTGCCAGAGTAAGGTGCCTACCTCAGTAAGGCTCCTACCTTAGTATGGTGCCTACCTCAGTAAGGCACCAACCTTAGTAAGGTACTGGAGTAAAGCGCCACTTGATCATTTTTTTTATCGTGGTTAAAATGCTTTTGGAGTGGCACCTCCTTGGCAGAGTAGGGTGCCTCCTTGGTGGAGTAAGGCACCTCCCTTCTGAAGTAAGGTTCCAAAGTAAGGTGCCTCCCTTTCGTAGTAAGGAGTCAGAGTAAGGCACCTCCATTTCAAAGTAAGGCGCCTCCCTTTCGGAGTAAGGTGCCTGTGTAAGGCACCTCCCTTTTGGAGTAAGGTGCTAGAGTAAGGCACCTCCCTTCTGGAGTAAGGTGCCTCCCTTTTGGAGTAAGGCACCAGAGTAAAGTGCCTCTCTTTCGGAGTAAGGCACCTCCCTTACGGAGTAAGGCACTAGAGTAAGGTGTTTCCCTTATCAAGTACGACATAAAAGTAAGGCACCTCCCTTCCAGATTAAGGCACCAAAGTAAGGCACCTCTCTTCTAGAGTAAGGCATCCTCCCACCATTGAAAAGTTAGCAGGGGCTGATGTGTCAGTTTATGTGAGGTTGATAAAGCCTCCTAAAATTATCCTCGCACTATGTCAACGTCTGCTTCATCTAGGCATGAGGGTGCATAATTTTTCCTTTGTAGAGAATTGGTACCTACACTCGTGCTTGGATTAGAATTATATTCCTAAATGTGCAGGTTTATGGATGTTGAGTTAGTGTAGGCCTTTCTACCCAAGATGCCTATTGTTCGAGTAATCAGGCCATTTCCCTGTAAAAAGAAAACAAGAAAAAACTAAAAATGTAGTTAAACACAATCCGTGTCTGTTAGGCCCTAGCTTTCAGGATGCATGTAGATTGCATGCGGGGGTTGTTCCTGCAAAACACACTATAAGCTAAAAAAATAGGAAACTACACTAACTTATTTTTTGTGGACACCTATGCATCCACCATGTTGTTGAGAACTCTAGAAAAATTTACTTGGCTGGGGTCTCCCCCATGCCTGTTCTGGACTTCACCAGAAAGCTTTCGGACGTGTGGTACATGCACAATCAGTTGCCATTAGCTGTTAGAATGGTGTTACTACCATCAATTTTCTTGATGTGCACAACACCATTTCTGATGATTTCTACCACTTCCTACGGTCCCATCCACATTTGCATCAGTTTTTCCTTTCGCTCTTGGAACCTGGAATCATACAACAGTACCTAGTATCTTTGTTTTAATTATTTTTTTTTAATGTGATGGTCATGCCACTGCTTCCTTTGTCTCTGCATGATTCTGTTATATCTAGGGCATCTATTCAAAATTCATCTAGCTAGTTCAACTGCTGAATTCATTCCCTTTGTGCTTTGTCGAGGCTCAGGTCTAGTTCTACCATCATTCTGAGCATCTTAACCTCTAACTCGATGGGAATCATTGCATATTTCCTGTATACCAGTCGAAAGGGTGTAAAGCCTATGGTTGATTTCCATATTGTATTGTATGCCCACATTGCCTCCAGTAATCTTGTAGCCCAATCCTTCCTAATGTTGTTACACAATTTTTGTCAGGATATTCTTGATTTCCCTATTGATCACTTCCACATGCTGGTTCGCCTGCGAATGGTAGGCGGTAGTCTTGTTGTGTCAAACCCTGTATTGCTCCATCAACTCCTCAATCAGCCTAGAGGTAAATTGGGGTTCTTGGTCCATTGTTATTTCCCTGGGCACCCCAAACCTCATAAAAATATGGATGAATAGAAACTCGACTACTGTCCCTTCCTTGGAGTCCCTCAACTCCTAGACTTTGATCTATTTAGTAACGTAGTATATATAGACTAGAAAATATCTCCTCCCAACCAAATATGTGTTGATGTATCCCATGAAATCCATGCCCTACTTATCGAAAGGCTCAATATGCACATGAGGTTGAAGGAGAATCTCATCCCTATGGGTTGGCCTACCCATTCTCTGGCATTCATCATACCTGCTGGCATGTGTGGCTGCATCTTTGAATAGAGTGGGCCAAAAATACTCAGTCGGTAACACTTTATACATAGTCCTTCTCTCAAAAAATACCCTCCACATGGCTCGCTATGATAGGATTTGAGTATCTTTGAAAACTCATGCTCTGCTATGCACCTCCTCACGATCTGGTCAGGCCCTATTTTGAACAAGAGGTCATCAATCCATTGAAAGGAAGTACTCTTTTCAATCACTGTATGCTTCTCTCTGTATGAAAGAGTAGGGGAAGTTCTACCGATGGCCAGATAGTTGGCGATGTCTACATACCATGACATTTATTTTTTGATGATGAATAAATGCTCATCCGAGTACTGGTCCTCTACCATTGCATGATCTGTTGATATTAGCCTGGACAGGAAGTCCACAACTATGTTTTCCTTCTTGGGCTTATCAATGATGGTAATGTCAAACTCTTGTAGCAACAACAACCACCTGATGATCCTACCACTGATCGTTGGTTTACTCATTAGGTACCTGATGGTCGCATGGTCTGTGTAAATGAACACCTTATACCTAGTGATATAGTTTTAGAATTTGTTGATGGTATGCACAACTATGAGGAATTATTTTTCTAATACTATGTAGTTGAGCTCAAACCCTACTAAGTTCTTGCTGACATAATAAATGGTGTAGAATTCCTCACTACCCTTTTGCCCGAGAACTACCCCAATTGTATTATTGGATGCATCATAATATATATGAAATAGGACAGCCTAATTTAGGCCCTACAAAATTAGGGTAGAAACCAGTTTCTCCTTCAGCATCTAAAATGCTTTCTCATAGTCCTCCATCCAAATAAACTCCACATCCTTTATCAGCAGGGTGTGATGAGGGTCGTTGATCATTCATCATTTAGTAATTATATGCCAGTCCAGGGCGGTGTCCAAAGGCTGTATACGATAGGAGGTGTCACAGTTCCAGGTTCAGTTTATCCAATAACAGACTTTTATTGATGGATCAGTTAGTTTTTTGGGGGGGTTTGGTGTATATTCCTAATTTCTAACAAAGGAAATCAAATTGCAGAAGCTGAAACTGAATTTAAACTGTAAGAAAATGAAACTGCAAAATCTAAAATTGACAAGAAATAAAATGTTGCTAAATTGACCACAAAGCAAATTGCAGAAAAGTAAATTGAAAAATGAAAATTCACACACACACACACACTTGCAGAAATTAAACCAATGATAAAAATCACAATGATATGAACATAAGTTGAACCAAATTAATGTTTATTGCAGTAAAACTGAAAATGACATAATTCTAGAAATTACAGAAAATGCTGGAAATGATATAATTTTGGAAATTTTAGAAAATGCTGGAAATGATGCCATTAAAGGTCAAATGCTAAATATTGTTCTAACACATGATTGAACCTATTCTAGATGCTATGGTGCAATTATGAAATGAAACTAATGTAGCAAATAAATGTTGACAGAATTCTACTGATTTGCTGCAGCAAGAAATCAGCAAGAATTTCTTGTCACTGTGTTGCCATTCCTCTGATCCTGCAAGTGGCCCTTGCTTCCAAAACCAAAAGAGGGTGAAGAATTATACTAGGTAAATTAAATGTGCACTATCAACCATCAAATTCTAAATAAAATCTGAAGAATGCACCTTTTTATTCCATCTGAAACTACATTATAGTACTACACGAAAAATATGCAATTTACTGTAATGCTACAAAAGACTTTATCTACTGCTAATGACTATCTTCTATTCCTATTTCTCCATATGTTTATATCTACATCTAATATGCTCAATCGTGATAGAAGCTTTATTTATAAGACAAATTTGATATATCTGTTTGCTGAGTTTTAGGGATTTCCAACTGTTTACAAAATAGTTTCGTGGAATGTAGGGTTATAATTTGTCAACCTTTATCCCTTTATCCCAGCTGGTCCGCCTATGGTGAAGGAACGGAGTCAAAATAGGGTGGACTAACTGCTTGGTCAATTTCCAATCAGGATTTCCATGGTTTTTATGCATTTTGACCATTTTTGGTTGTTCCTGCGCTATTCCCTATTCCTGCGTCGCTTATTCCTGCACTGCCCCGGAATAACAGGCAGGTGATCATTCATTGCTTATCTATGCTCCAAATGCATACGAAGGAAGTTGTTGACTATTTGGATTATTTTCCCTTATATTGTACACCCTTCTGCATTGGTGGCATGTGCTGGAGTGACTGATTCCAAGCCCTACTGTATATGTACAGCTGGCTAGAACTGTCACAGTTATAGCTTGTTTTCTTGCACAATCAGCTACAGTGGACAAATTCTTGGCACCTTTTTCCATTTGAATTAGTCTAAACAGAGGAACATAATATTACTAAGCACCATATATTCAACAAGGTCTATATTATGATTCTAAATTACTACAACACTAGTAATTAATTACTGAAAGCAAGTGAAATTGCAGTAAAAATAGTAAAACAGATTATATGCACTTTGTCATTTCAGAATATGCAAACACCATTATATAATGCATTTTACCCATAATTAACATAAAAACATAGTAAAAAGGGTGAGTCAAATAGTTATAATGTATCAAAAAGTGTTCATGGATGAGGCAATTCCTAGCCTCATCAGGGTGTGCAGAAGTTTGACGATCTTCCTAAAGTCAGCGATAAATTGTCTGTAGTACTTGGCAAAGCCAAGAAAACTTCTTACTTCCCTCTACATTTTTGAGCTGGGTAAGTCTTTGATAACTTCTATTTTATTTTGATTGACTTTAATTCCTTCTACCGAGAGATGATGTCCTAGAACTATGCCCTCACACATCATCATAAAGCACTTTTCATTATTGAGGGATAGGTTGTTCTCTTCGCACCTCTGGAGTATCGTTCCAGGTTCATCGTCGCTTCTTCAAAGGTTTTCCCATAAACGGTGAAGTCATCCATATATACCCCAACTGCCTCCCCCATCATATCCGAGAATATGCTAAGCACTATTGTCTTAAATGTGGCTAGTGTGTTGCATAACTTAAAGGGCAACACTCTGTAAGCAAACGTTCCCCATGGACATGTGAATTTCATTTTATCCTGGTCTTCTCCAATTTGAATCTGATTGTACCCATTGAATCCATCCAAAAAGGAGAAGTATTTCCTTCTAGACAGTGTGTCTAATACCTGATCAATGAAGGGAAGTGGGAAGTGATCCTTCTTGGTTTCCTTATTCAACAATTTGTAATAAACGTAGATCCTCCATTTCCTATTCTTCTTGGGGACCACCACAAGTGGTGATACCCATTTGCTATCAAATATTGGGTAGATGAACCCTACATACAATAGCTTATGTAGCTCGACTTTGATGATCTCTTTCATTGTCAGGTTCATCATTCTCTACGATTGTCTAACTAGAGTTGTCTATTATTCAAGGTAAATTCAGTGAGTGTATATCTTCGAGTTGATTTCCTTCATATCCAAATAATCCCAAACAAATGCTTGCTGGTGTCTAGTTATGAGCTCTTTAATTCTATCAGTTGTATGGAGGTCAACCCACTATTGACGTTCAACATTCTACCAGGCCCAATATCAATTTGCCTGGTATGGTGGTCTTGAGCACTGACCAATGGTAACTCAGGAACTATGAGGGAGAATTATCCTTGAAGGAATCTTGTTATAACACCATCTTCATCGACGTCCTCCTCCAATTCTCTCAGTGCCATCATTGGCTGGAGCATGGACAATGAACCATCATCCTAATCAATCAACATGGGTTCACCCAATGTATCCATGGACTATGCAGGGGGAGATATTTTCAATATCTTGATGTTTTTCTTGTTCAAGATGGTTATTAGTCCATCGTGATAGCTAATGTAGGCGTCACCCGTAGCTAACCATGGCCTCCCCAATATGAGTGGGTAACCATATAGTCCCATTTTATATTGTAGCACTAGGAAGTTTTCCAGGTATTCCCATGCATCGACTGTCACGATGATGTCTTCGAGCATCTCCTCTGGTGCTATGGTTGATCGATCGACAGTTGTAACACCATATTTATGGGTTTTAGGTTCATGAGCTTCAACTTATACATGGTTTTCTATGGCATTATGTTGATGGTTGCACCCAGGTCAACTAAGGTGTTCGCCAGTGAATGTCCTCCTATTTTTATAGTCAGTATCGGGTTGTCTGGGTATGCATATTTGGGATGGTATGCATTCCCCATCATCAAGTTAGCCAATTTTCCTACGACATTGATGGTTTGTGTTGCATTACGTCATGGTTTCCTTAGATATAACTCCTTTATTGCTTTTGTGTATATCGACATGTCTCGGATAGCTTGAAAAAGTGGGATAGTAACTGTGATATTCCTCAAGCTAGAGAGGATGTCAAATTTTGGCTATGTTGGCTTCCTCTGTTCCTGCAGTTGTTTAGGGAATGAAGCCTCTGTTTTCTCAACAAGTTTTTCTTCTTCCACCTCTTCTATAATAGGGGGCTCTTCTACATTTTCCTCTTCTTCTATTAATAGAGGAGTTTCTACTCCTAATTTTCTACCTAACCTAAGCTGAATGAGATTGCAACTAATATTGTACATTGGATACATCTCACCTTCTATATGGTACGCAACCTTGTTGTTTGGTTTTACCGTCAACTATGCTAGTAACTGCGTAGGTCTCACCGTAGGTAGGGCTAATAAGCCTTGCTGAGGTGGATCCTATGCCATGTTTTATGGAGCAGAGTTCCACGGGATGTGGTTCCTCCACTGCTGCCTAGAATGCTGATATGGCATCCATGGTTACTGATTGGGGAATGCAGCTCCTAGAGGTACATTTTTCCAAGGTGGCGGTCCCCACCATCCCATATTGGGTGGTTGTGGCTGCCCTTGTGGCATATATGATCCTCCTCCATAGGGAAGCATCCCTATGGGCATATTTCCCATAGGGGTTTGATGTCAATTTATTCGATTGCCCATGAAATAGGCTTCACTTACGTCAGCATCCTCCTTGGTATTGGGTAACTACGGGAATAGTCGAGTTTTATGATTATGTTAGCAAACCACGCATACTCTGACCTTGTTCTCTGAGCATGCATTCCTAGCATGCTTACCTCTACATTTTAGATAAAAATAGGTCAACTCTACTTTGTTTTGTTGTTTCTTCTTCTCCAGCAAGAGCGTATCCAACTATAATGCTAGAGATGATAGCATTTCACTTTTTAAATCCTCCAACATGTTACCTATCTCTTCTTTTGTGACCAATGCAGTCGCCTTCATGGTTTTGGGAGCGGGTTTGCCTCTCCTTTGCGAGTAATTTCAACACAGTTGATGGATATCTTCCATCGCGTGTTGGTAAATGTCTCCTCTCAAAATCATGTTTAGCACTTCCAACGACTCATTGTTGTGTCCTCTCAAAAAAATGCTTTTGAGGGACTTATCGCCCAACTTCGCATGAGGGGATCACTACAGGTTGAAATTGAACCTCTTCCAGTATTCTTTTAGGGACTCGTCCTCCTTCTACGTCATGTTGAGGACTTCCTCTCTAGAATATTGTACTCTACCGAAGTCCTGGTACTGCTCTAGGAAGAGATTCCTCATTTCTTCCCATGTGGTGATCTGGTTATTCCCCAACCCGATAAACCATCATAGGGTTGAGTCATCCAATGTCGATGGAAAGAGTTTTAGCTTTTGATCATATGATTTATAGTCGAAAGAACTGCACAACACATCAAATTTGAATAAAAATAGATCAATGTCTTTGGTTGGGTATCCCCTAAAGGTAGGGAGATGGGCAGGGGATATATTCTTCATTTTGGTTTCTCCTGCTCCTTCCTCTATCGGGAAGTTGAATCCAAATGAGACTTCTTTGACCATTTTTTTAGGAAGTATGGTCTCTAATGCAGCTTCTATGGCCTTTTGATCATTCAGAACTTTTTGTATTATATCCTCTAAGTCTGCTGGTGTTACAATCTGATCCTCTATGGATTTCCACAACAAGACTTCCTTTGAGGGTGTCCTTTTAAACAACGGGTTCAGGATGATCTATTCTTTCACAGTTCGATGAGACAAGGAAGCACTTTGTACAAAGTTAGGATGTTAACTCCAGTGGACTGTTGGTGATGAGTCAGGGGAATCTAATTCAAACTCTAAATCTTTGGTTGACTCAAATTTTTTTGATGGGCCCTGTATTATAAAACGACTATCGGATCCTATTTTTCTTGGTGGACTCATACAAGGTCAAATAGAAGGTTTTAAGGGGTACTATGGTCAGTGGTGCTTCCCCGACAATGGCATCAAAATATTGGGTGCCAAACACTGGTTAAATTTATCCTAAATATATCATAGCACTTGCATTTAAATTATCAAACCAAGGAGATCGTAGAATTTTGAAGTACCACGGTTGATACTGCTCACACTACCGCTTTTGAGATGAATCCATTCAACTATAATTGGGGGTGTTTGTAAAACAACAATTGATCCGTCCACACCAATAAAACTTATGCAAAAATAAAATACGTAAAAATAAACATAAAACACTGAAAGCGATAAACACACTTACGTAATTGAAAAGCACACCACTCTAAAGCAAATAAATTTAATCTAAGAAATAAACATACTATCATGCATAATTAAATCTACAAAAATGACTAAGAATTAGGGGAGGAATACTGGCTTGGAGTGGGCCCGAGCTCTAGCAAATCCTGCCCAATGAATCACAAAGACAATACGCAAGTGAAATAATGCTCAAGCTTTTATTGATGGTGCAATGAAATATTACATGCAAATTTTTTTTCTGAAATATTTGCCTCCCTTGCTAAAGAGAAGTTTGTGTGTTTATATAACACACACAAGACTTCTTGTTGTAGTTCTATTACAACAAGCATACTAGTTACAGTCTAAACTGGGACAGTTTAGTTACTGTAACAAGTGCACAATAAATAACTTCTTGTCATTTCTTGGAAATCGGATGATTTCTTCTTTGTTGGGATTCTACTTCATTGAGTGGTTACATGTTCATCCACTCTGACTGAGACAGATCATTCATTTAGAGGTTCCCCATATATGACATGGAATAGTGGTCAACGAGGTCCTCCTACAGTTGTCTGATCAACATGTATAATTCTAGCACCTGCTTGAGTAAGGCACCTACTTGAGTAAGGTGCCTACTTGAGTAAGGCGCCTACCTCAGTAATAGGCCTACTTCAGTAAGGCACCTAACTTAGTAAGGTGCCTACCTCAGTGAGGCGTATACTTCAGCAAGGTGCCTACTTTAGTAAGGCACCTACTTGAGTAAGATGCCTACTTTAGTAAGGTGTCTTCATGAGTGAGGTGCCTACTTGGTATGCCTTAATCTGATGAGTGAAATCGTGTCAGGTCCATGTAGGACCTTGACTGAGCAAAAGTAACAAAATCAGGTGGATAACTACATAAAACACACTTCACACACAGATTAGATAATACACATGATTTCATTAAATAAATACATAATTTTTCATAAAAATATACAACTCATGATATATTGTCGCGCAAAAACCATTAGTACTTATACAAAAATATGAGCATGTTTGGTGCTCATCACCTCCCATCAAAAGCTAACACTCCAAAAGGTTGGCTTGTTCTACCTCTTTGTGGTGTCCTCTAGTGCCACTAGCCAATTTGGTGTGATTTGAACTACTACTACTAACTTACTAAAAATATAAGTATGGTTCCAGGAGTTACTATTTTTAGTAAAGAGCAAAAAAAAGGGCTTGGGTGCTATATATCAAAATGACCAACTCGAAAAGGTGATCGTAATGGACTATAGGCCTCAAAATGAGTTTTTTTAACACCTTAGAAAATGTGTGGAGGTTATATGCCAAATTAATCAGCTCAAAAAAATAGTCGTAATGAGCTATATATATCACAACACTATTTTGGGCAAAGTTCTAGGCAGTGGTACCTGAAGTACCTAACCATTGAGATCCTAACACAATATGGCATCCTCTTAGTTAAAGAGCAAAGATATTCGTTTTAAGCTCATAATACCCTATCTTCAACCTAATATTATGGCATTTGCCTTTACAAGGCAAAGTACCCCCATTTGCCACCATAACCTCAAAGGAGTTGCATGTATGTATGTAACAATTGGCTTGTTTGATGACCCGAGGATCAATAAAGTTGTGTATGCTTCTTGAATCAATGAGAATTATAAGACGTTGGACTTTGAAAAAGCCTACTACTTTTTCAAAGTCCAACGTCTTAGAAAAAGTGTACTACTTCTCCAAAGAAAACAAAAGCCTACTACTTTCATTGTCTATGGGATAGTAATCCCCGCAAGATCATGGACAAAAAATTTGGGTTGTGACTCTTCTTGTGTGTCACCCTCACCTTGAGGTAGTTCCCTTGATGGTTTTGCTTCATCATCAAGTTGTTCATTGCTTACTGACTCTTCTACATATAGTAAAAATAGTTCCTTGATGGTTTTCAATGTTTGGAAATTTTAGTTCCTTGACCTCAATCCATTACTATCTCCTCAAGCAAAGGGGAATGAATCCAAAATATTGAAAATGTAAACTTCTCGTTGAGATGTTATGGTTGTCAACAATATGGCCACCTGAAGAAGAGATGCTCGATCATCCGATCATGCTTTGATTCCTCCTTTGTGGAGGAGAAGGCCCTACACATGAATGATCCTGAACCCTAAAACATCCCAGTTCAAAAGGAAGAAGCTCATCCTCCAACTGCACCATTTGTCTAGAAAGAATCAAGTAAGCAACAAAAGACTCAACCTCGAAAGGAGAATTCCAATCAAATCATTGATAAAATTAAAATGGTTACTAAAGACCATCTGGCCAGTTCTATGTAAAATATTAGCACCTCGGATAGTATTCTTGAAGCTAATTATGAAACAATCGATGACATTCAATTTTCTAAAAATTAAGATCAGATAGAATGTGTTACAACTAGATATTACCTTAAGAACTTGAAGTACAAAAATGCATTCTCAGATCTTGCCACTCTTAAAGAGGAAGAACCTAGGCTACAAAAGAAAAGCAATCAAAAGACCATCGGCTACAAACTTCGTAATAGCCCCATTGGTTAGGGTTTGTTGTTTTTGTTATGATTAGATGGTACCTATAATTTTTTTTTAAGTTTTTGTTTTAGAAGTGGTCTACTAATTTATCATGTTTTGAAAATTATTTTGTTAATATGCGATATTCTAAGGTTCATCTATAGTGGTAAGTGGATGATAGTATTTTGTAAGATTGTTGCAACATATTGTATTATCTTACACAACTTGATCTATAGGTTTGAAGACAACCTCGTTTTATTTTAATAAAAAAGTTAATGTTTTTTATAATCTTGATAATGACATACCACAATAATAAAAGGCATTTGGCTCTCCTAATTAAAAACATACATTTGTAATATTATATTTCAATATATAAACTATTATATTGGTTTGCTTTTTACTTTTATATCAAAAACTTAAGTTTAAACTAGCACATGAAGGAGTGTGTGAATTTGATCGAGGAAATAAAAAAATCGTAAACATGTGTTCACATGTGTTTCTCGTAAAACATACGCGGTTTCACTTTACAAATTTGACGCGCTTTGCGATGGATAACGCGTTGCGTGCCCTAGGCACGCTTCTGCTAAACGTGCATACATACGCGGTTTGACCTTACAAATGTGATGCCCTTTACGATGGATAACGCGTTGCGTGCCGTAGACGCTCTTCTGCTTTGGATCGATTGCCTATATAACTGCGCCCTCCCCTCTTTCTCTGCGCTGCAATATTACCTACTCGTTTTCAATGGATCCTACTCTCAGTCATCCCCATGAAATCAGTTGTTACCATTGGATATCTTCTCTTCCACCCCTTTCTCAATGGCATGATTCTGAGCTATCATTTACCCTCGTGCCAAGTCGCGTAGAACTTATTATAAAACGAAAAGATATCCCCGGCGTCACCGTCTACCTTCGTTTCGAGGAATATGCCGGTAATTGCCTTAAGCAGTATGAGGTTGGACGTTTCACGGAGGAACAACTGGAGGTTATTTCATCTTTACTCTTCAAGTATTTCCATGCTTTTATTTCTATTATGCTTTCCCGCTTTCAGAAGTATGGCTTTGTCAAAAGACGCAATGAGCTACCTTCTATAGAAGAGTTGAATCTAAGTCACGTGGATTCTGTCGTCACACAAAAGCCTAGTTATCCTCTCGTATTTGCCTCGTTTTTGCTTTATATTTATGTGCTCGTCGACCCTATGCCATACTTAACGCCACGGCATAAACAATTAACATCAACAGATGTTGTTTTAGCCATAGGCCCTAAGTTGGAAACACTTTATTTCGACCTTTTCTATTCAAAATTTTGGGATCCGTTCCGTAAGCCTGACTGGTATCAGTACTTCCAAGTTTTGGAAGATTGGCATAAAATGCAATGCATGCAGCTCCTTTAAAGGAGTGGTTCACTCGAAGAGACTGTTGAGAAAATTGACAGGTCAAAAGCTCAAATGCACAATTCAACTTGAGCATTACGTGGATATTAAAACCGACTTTATAGAAGCTAAGGTGCACGTCGATAATCTTATATGTCATGTTCTTCCACTCGAAATATTGCCCGAGGGTTTCAAAGAGGATTGCATATGGACAGAGCGATACTTTCCATCTAAGATAGTCATATCTGTTGTTCCCCAATGTCAAAGCAATGAAATGATCCTTTCCTTAGCTCACTCCACACACAATCCAGCTGTGCAAATTTCTACTGGACAGAGTTTGGAAGTGGCTTTCCAAACGCCGAAAGAGGTTGGTATCAAGCATTCTTCTACAACATCATTCACCCAAACTGTGAATTATTGGGGATTTAAGCAAGGTGCAAATGGATTGTTTGAATGGATTTTGTATGATCCTCTATCTGGTGTGGAGGTCATATCTTCAAAGCCTCACAAAAAGAGTTTCTTCAGGTCCAAGCGGAACACGTGGTACAACAACAGGTACACGAAGGCTGGCAGCCCTTTTGATTCTGAAGGTGGAGTTGTATTTACTGCCGATAAATATGGGTGAACCCTCACCTGGACCATGAGCAGAAGCATGGAAGGGAAAACGTTAAAGCTAAAAGTTGAAGGAAAAATCTGGCTGACATACTGGCCCAATGTTTATGATACATCTTTTTATAATACACAAGAGCATGACTTTTGTGAGGAGGTTGAACTGCAGTTGACATCATAGTATGTTATATATGTATTTTATTTGTAGGTTTTCGACAAAGACTAATGCTTTAAATTGTCTTTATAGTCTGCAAATGTTCGTAGCAGCTTTGGTGTGTGGATTTTGTATTCGAATCGATCTTTGGCTAGAAACAATATCCTAGATGAAATAGATCTATGAAAACTTATTTTGAGCATATTAATGTTGAAGCCTGACGAGTCGGTTAGTGTAGAAGTCTATTTTTGTTTTGTCCTCTCGAAATAATTGGGCTTCCGCTGGGGCCTTAGCACGTAGAATAGTAAATACATATACAAAACCTCATTTCCTCGGTAAGACTTCTAACCAAATCCACATGTAATTCTTGCCACTGGACAACAAATAGAAAACTCCATACTAAGTTCATTGAAAGAACCAAAGTAAATAAATAAAATATCTTTTGTATACCGTCCTTGATACAATCGAATTTATAGCCTTGTGAATTAACAACTAGACTAATAATAACTACCTAATGCAAGTTTAAAATAGCTTTGTTTTAGAGCTGCTATGGAACGATAATCGTTATGTATCATATACTTGTAATATTCCAGCCAAAATTAACACAAAAAATTGCAGTTTTACAGAAAATTACAACAATCACACAGTCCTGATCACATACAGAAAACTCAGCAAAACTAATGTTTATTTGTAGCAAACATGCACAACATATCTAATTACTCCAGAATGAGTAATGGACTGCAACTCAAAAAATAAAACAGGAAACACACTAGATCTAGTTCAATGAACCAAGGGTCTTGGCTTGAATTGTCAAGTTTTGATACTAATGCAAAAACAGCTCTCCAAAGCCTGATGTAGTCTTCAAACCTCTGAAATGGACCCTCTAGGGCAGAACCTTTCACCTTGGGGTGAGGAATTGCAGATCTAGTCTCTCCAACTGATTTTTTCAATGAAGCACCAATGCAAAGCTTCTGTGACTTTGCCCTAAGGAATATGTGAGCTTTGGGGTTTCAATGGGATTGAAATCACAAAGCCTCTAAGAGGTTGGAGTGCTCTTAGGGTCCCTTCACCTGAAGCTTGTCCACTCTTCAAGAGCCAAATACAAATTGCTAGCCATAGCAAATTATCTAGAAATATCAAAATGAGAATAATAATAAAGGCCCTTCACAAATGAGATGTCTCATCCTTATATAGGCTTCCCCTCTTAATGGCTGATTAAATTGTGGCGCTTAGATCCAATATGAAATAATGAATGGTGGGGATTTCATCTTGGAAATAATGAAATTCGGATGTAATGTATTTAATACCAAAATAGGCACTCAAACCATCCAACTTCTAGCTGGAATGGTCCCAAATGGCCTCACAACTCCCAATGTTGGCTTCGGATCTCTTCTAAGTCCAACCATACCCTTTTAGAATGCCTCTATTTTGCTTTAATATTCCAAACATCATCCTTATCTTCAAATTATTCTTGGAACTCACAAAATATGACTGGATCCAAGACTTTGACTTACAACTGCCAAATAGCATTAAATAATGCTTGGTCTTATCCACACATCACACCTTATCCTCAAAACAGTCTTGGAAGTTGTAATTTTCGGATATACACTTGCCAAGGCAATATACACTTGGTCTTTATCCCAAAACATAACTAAACACCAAAATAACAATACTAATACAAGTATTTACATCATACTTAGCAATTCTTGCTAAAGAACACCCTAAAATACTTTAAAACATGAAAAATAAAATATATACAATGTTGGAAAATATTTGGGACATCATAAGTCCTCCCTTCCCGAATTGCTTGCCGTCAAGCAATCCAAGAAAGTTGGGTGTTGAAGGATAGCAGGTCCTTCCCAAGTAGCATCCTCAATAGGTAAGTCTTTCCACTTAATCAAGTACTCACTAAGGACCTTGTTCCTTAGCTTCTTCTCCCTTGTGCCCAAAATGGTTTCAGGTACTAAAATAAGTTTTCCTTCCTCATCAAGGGATCGTAAATCTGTAGATGGTACAACATGTTATCCCAACGCTTTCTTCAAATACGAAACATGAAAAATATTGTGAATCTTACAGTTTGGTGGTAGTTCCAGCTCATAAGCAACCTCCCCAATACGCTTCAACATCTTATATGGTCCATAAAAATGTGGTTGAAGCTTCTCAACTCCACTTCTTTTCAATGTGGACTATCTATAGGGTTGTAGGTGAAAATATACCAAATCATTTACCTCAAAATTGTGTTATGTTCTATTTTCATCAAGATACTTTTTTTGCTGATTTTGGGCCTGTTGTATGTTGTCTTTCAATGCTTTCAGAATGTCATGATGTTGTTGTACAAAATTAGTTGCAGTAGGGACCTTGTTGTCCTCAAACAAAAAATCTGCAAACTATGGTGGTTCATAACCATATAGTGCCATGAATGGAGACATTTTAATGGACATGTGGTATAAATTATTGTAACAAAACTCACCTAAGTACAACCACTTTATCCAAGTATGGTGTTGTCCCAAAACATAGTTTCTCAAGTAGTTTTCCACCCATTTATTTACTATCTCAGTTTGGCCATTAGTTTGGGTGTGGTAACTAGTACTTGGAGTCAAGTTAGTACCACATAACCTGAACAACTCTTGCCAAACTAGACTTAGAAATTTGTTGTCCCTGTCACTAACAATGGTTTTTGGCAACCCATGGATCCTAAAAACCTCCTTGAAAAATAAATCAGCAAGTTTTGGGGTTGTTGTGGTGATTGAAATTGCAAAGAAATGAGCTTATTTTGATAGTCTATCAACTACAACATATATGGAGTCCTTACCTTGGACTTTAGGCAAGCCTGTGATAAATTCCATAGAGATACTTTCCCATTTTTAATGAAGAATGGGCAATGGTTGTAACAAACCAGCAGAAAGAGTATGTTCAACCTTGTTTTGTTGGCATATGGTACACTCCCTCATATGCCTCAAAACGTCTTCTTTCAGCTCTTTCCATGTAAACCTTTCTTTCAACAGCCTGTATGTCTTGTAGAAGCCCGGATGGCCTGCCATGGGTGCATCATGCAAGGCTGCCAACAATTTGTCTTTCATTTTTTATTATGGCATAAGAAAAACCCTATTTTTGAATAAAATCAGTCCATCCTTGATTTTATACATGTCATCCACATGTTGCCCATCAAGTATGTTAGCATCAAAAACATTATTAACATACTCAGCCATGATTTGGGCTTTCCAATCAACTGAAATAATAGAAATAATATGAAAAGAAGGGTTTCTAGAAAGTGTATCAATTGTTGTATTTTTCTCCCCTTTCACAAATTCTATCTCAAAATCATAAGTTTGCAGTTTTGTAACCCATTTTTATTGCCTATCATTGAGATCATGTTGCCCAAGGAAATATTTAAGACTGTTATGATCAGTTTTGACTACAAAACTAATGCAAACTAAGTATTGTCTAAATTTAGACAATGCATGCATTACAACCAACATTTCCTTATCATAAATGTTGAATATCCTTTCAGTAGGACTGATTTTCCTACTCTAAAATGCTATGCGTTGTTCTTTTTGCATCAAAAATTTTAGCATGAAGAATGTGGCTCCCCATTTGATGTCCTTATTCTTGAACAATATTTTCATCCCATTGGTTGAAATCTGTTGTGGGAAATACTCCTTCATTCCTATCAAAGCAACCATCTTCCCATTGGATCTGAACTTGATTTCCAAGGTTTTATAGTTGCAGTAAATTTCCCCTAAAGAGTGCAACCATTGTACACCCAAAACATCTTGGGGAATTCCTCCCATTGGAAAAACATAAAAATTATCAACCACATCAAAATGTCCAAAACTGATTTTTGCTTTTCTAAAGACTTGGTCACACATAGATACTACACCATTAGCATTTTTCACACTAAAACCAGAAAATGTTTATGTTTTTAGTCCTTTCCTACTAACAAAATCAACGTCTATGAAATTATGTGTAGCTCCTCCATCAACCAAAACAACTACACTATCATTACCAATTTTACCTTGCACCTTTATGGTCATGAATTTGGACTCTCCTAACATGGTAGCCAAAGCTCCTCCTTCACCATCATTTTCTTGTTCTTGAGGTGGTCGTAGTGGTGGTTGATCCATCTCAAACTCATCAAAATCAGCCTCATCAATTTCTAGTTCATCATAAAATTGTTCTTCAAAATCAAAATCATCAACTTGTTCAAGGTTTTTATGCTATCCACACTCATGGGTTCTACTCCAAGGTTGTTGACACTTCAAAAACAGTCCTCTTTTCATCAAATATCTTCTTGTGGCCTCATCCAAGACTGGTCTTTTCTGGTTATGATTTCTCCAAGGCTGAGATCTTTGATTTGGACGGTAGTTTTGCTGATTTGGAGGCTAAAACTTTTGATTTTGGGGCTGATTTGGCTTTCCCCATGACTGTCCACTTGGTTGGTGTGCTCTAGATGGCCAAGATCTATTTTGTGCACCAAATTTTTATGGTTTTCCCCATGTGGAAAATCTGGATCTATTGTTGTTCAAGGTGGGTTCTAGATCCAATGCCCTATCTACAACATCATTGAGGGTTTGGGGTTTGAAAGCCCTCACATGCCCTCTCAAGGGATCCATCAAACCATTTATAAAAAGATAAACAATCCTATCTTTAGCCATATCAGGAACCATTACAGAAAGATTTTGAAATTCATCAATGTAATTTTCTACAGTATTTTTCTATTTAAGGGCAGCCAACTCACCAAAATAATCATTATCTCCTTTCCTATCAAAATGCTCCAAAAGCCTTTGTGCAAACATATCAAATTTAATAATGGTGTTAAGCCCTTGAGTAACAAGGCCATGTTGCCACCAATCATAAGCTACACCATCTAAATGCAAAGATGCAAATTGAACTACTTCCTCTTCTACCATAGGACTAAGACAAAAATATGTTTGTACCTTAAGCAACCATGTCCTAGAAAAAAATTTATCATCACCACCAAAGTAAGAGAGTTGCATCTTACTCAATTTATGTTGCTAATCTCTCTTGTTGTCACCTCCATGGTTGCCACCATGAGATCTAGCTCCATTTTGCTTCTTTCCCCTAATTTACAAATACCCATCAAATGAGACTGCATCTTTGAATGCTTATGATTTGGTTGTATATTGCTGAAAAAGAACATCAACTTCTTGATCTATCACTTTAGGTACAACAACTTCAGCTTGAGGCTGAATGAACATGGTTCTAGGGGGTTTCCATAACTTAGAAACCCTAGCCATGAAACTCCCATGAAAATTTCCTCCATAATTGTTCCCTCCATGTGAAGAACTCTCTCCTTGAGAGACATTAGGATTCAGAACTGTATTGGCACTGAATTAGGATTAGGATTAGGAACTATATTGGGGCTAAATTATGTGATGGGGCTCTTGTTGCTATTTTTCAAGTCTCTCTTGCCTCTCATCCATGGAATGAATGGATCTCTCCATTCTTGCAAAGATAGTTGACAAAGGACTTTTCTCCAATGCCACAATTAAAGAATATTTCATAACCTTGACAAGCTTTTCCTCTTCATAGGGTTCTTGTTGTTATTCAACCCTTTGCTCAAGGATTCTTATATGCCGATCTTCATCATTCCATCTAAACCAGAGTGTGGTCATCCACCTTCCATTGGCTTAGGGTTTTTCTTTCCCTTATTCTTCTTACTATTGGTATCGTAATTATGAGAACCACTCATCCAAAATGATCACAGGATGGCAAGAATTTGGCTATGATGCCACTGTAATATTCCAGCCAAAAATAACACAAAAAATTATAGTTTTACAAAAAATTACAACAATCACACAGTTCTTATCTATTAGTCTCACAATGACACTAAGAGGGGGGGTGAATCAGTGTAGATCTTTAAACTTAAATTCATAGCTCTTAAAACATAAATGATGAAACCTTAAAACCAGATAAAGCAAGTATCATAAGAGATCATCACACAACACAAGATTTAATGAGGTTCACCAATGTGGCTACTCCTAAAAAATGACTACTTGGACTACCATCCAAATCCAGCCTTTGCAAAACACCAACTTTATAATCAGTTTACCAGCATCCACTGGAAGGAACACCAACCCCTTATTTATCTGCACCAACAGAAAGGAGCACCAACCCCTGATTTACCAGCACCAACTGGAAGGAGCACCAACCCCTTATTTATTCGCACCAACAGAAAGGAGCACCAACCCCTAATGCCAAGCTACAACCTGGACTTCAATTTGAATCTATAAGTGTGACAGTAAGATACCTTTGATTTTGCAAGACCCTGACTGGTCTTCTTCACCTTTGCATTCTCTGTGCACTTTGCTCTCTCTGCGTAATCACTTCGCACACTTTGCTTCGATATAGTCGAACTTCACGATCATCTTCTCCCTCTTGTGCACTCTGCTCTCTTTGCAAATTTTGCACTTAGCATGATTCGACATGACTTGCTCTCTATGCACAATGACCGTATATCGTGCACTTCGACATTCACTCAAATCTCCAAACAGCCCTCCTTTTATAACAGAATGTTCGAGATGAAAACCCTAATCTTAGTCGATTGTAAATCCTAATCTTAGTCGGCTTTCATGACAACTATAAACCCTAAATTTAGTCGGCTATTCATCGGTCTTCGTCGACTTCAACTTAACTATGAAAATACATGTCGCGATATCGTGACACTTTTTCTCCTTGCTCTTTCTCTTAGCTTTGGCCCGCAAAAATACATGTCACGATATTGTGACACTATTTCTTTCTCTCTTTCTCCTTGTATCAGACCGTGAAAATGCTACATCTCGCGATATTGTGACACTTTCACCTCCGTACACTTTGTCTTTGCTTTTTGTCGGGATATCGCGACACTTCTGCTTCCATAGACTTCGACTTTGCTTTTGTCGTGATATCGCAACACTTGTCTTTGTAGTCTTCAACTTAGCTTTTGTCGTGAAATCGTGACACTTCTACTTCTGTACTTAGCTTCTTTGCTTTTATCGTGAAATCGCGACACTTCTGCCTTCGAAGTCTTCTTTGCTTTTGTCGCAAAATCGTGACACTTTTGCTTCAGTACGCTTCCTCTCTTTCTTTTGTTGCAAAAATGCGACATGTCGCGCTATCATGACACTTTTTCTTTCTCTTCCTTCCTTCCCTTTCCAAGTTGCAAAAATGCGACATGTCGCGAAATCATGACATTTTTTCTTTCTCTTCCTTCCTGCCCTATCCGAGTCGCGAAAATGTGACATGTCGTGAAATCACAACATTTTTCCAACTTACTTTCTCTCTCCTATTTTAATCATGAAAATGCGACATGTCGCAAAATCGTGACACTTTTCCAACTTTCTTTCTCTCTCCTATTTTAGTCGCGAAACTGCGACATGTCGCGAAATCACGACACTTTTCAAACTTACTTTCTCTCTCCTATTTTAGTCACAAAAAAGCGATATGTCGTGAAATCGTGACACTTTTCTTACTTGTTCTCTTTCTTCGAACTTGTCATGAAATCGTGACACTTTTTCCTGCTTTCTCTTTCTCTTCCAACATGTCGTGAAATCGCGATAGTTTTTCCACTTGCATTTTTCTCTTCCAACATGTCGCAAAATCGTGACAGTGTTTCCACTTGCCAATTTCTCTTCCAACATGTCGCGAAATCATGACAGTTTTTCCACTTGCCATTTTCTCTTCCAACATTTCGCGAAATCGCGATAGTTTTTCCACTTGTCTTTTTCTCTTCCAACATGTCACGAAATCGCGACAATTTTTCCACTTGCCTTTTTCTCTCTTCCAACATGTCGCGTAATCGCGACAGTTTTTTCTGCTTTCTCTTTTTCTTCCAACATGTCGCGAAATCGCGACAGTTTTTCTTTCTTCTTCTCTCTCTTCCAACATGTCGCGAAATCGCGACAGTTTTTCTTGCTTCTTCTCTCTCTTCCAACATGTCGCGAAATCGCGATAGTTTTTCTAGATTTTTCTCTCTTCCAACATGTCGCAAAATCACGACAGTTTTTCTTGCCTGTTGTATATGTCACGATATCACAACACTTTTCTTACTTGTCTTTTTCTTTGATCTTTTGCAAATGGGCCACTTCGGTCTTCTTGGAAAAGCATTGTACATACTCTAAATAACTTTTGAACTCCTATCTTCTACATCTGAATAGATTTTGAACTTCCCATCCACTGCATCAACAGATCTATCTGACTGTGTTGACAAAAATGACAATACTGATGTTGCACCTTGCTCAACAATCTCCCCCTTTGGAATTGTTGGCAACATACATGCACTTTCCTATAACTCTTCTCCCCATTTGACAATAATACCAAAGGGCTATTGCAGAGTGGTTGATCCACAACACACCCCAAAATTGGGGACCCACCTTTTTTGCTTGCTTCCAAAGAAGACCTCAGTGACCCAGATGCTAAAAATCAAGAAAAAAAACAAAATTGCACAAAAATGAAAAAGTGTCACGATATCGCGACATGTTGCTCCGTCACGGCTGAAAATGAAAAAGTGTCGCGATATCATGACATGTTGCTCCATCACGGCTAGAAAAGAAAAGTTATCGCAATTTTGTGACGTGTTGCGTTGTCGTTGCCGAAAAATCAAAATTGTTGTGATATCGCGACATGTCGCATTTTCATGGCTCAGAATAGCAGAATGGCTCATGAAGAGAAATTATCGCGATATCGTGACATGTCATGAAATCACAGTCGAAGGCAGCAAAAGAAGATTTAATGCAAAGTTGTCACGATATCGTGACATGTCGCGTTTTCGCGGCTCCAAGCAGCCAAGGTGTACAAAAGAGAAAAGTGTCGCAATTTCGCGACAGAAAGCAGCCAAGGTGTACGAAATAGAAAATTGTCACGATTTCACGACAGAAAGTAGCCAAGACAGCTCCGAATGAAAAAGAGTCATGATTTCGTGACAAAAAGTTGCCAAAGCGTACAGAATAAAAAAGTGTCGCGATTTCGCGACATGTCGGGTTTTCGCGGCCAAGTACAACAATACTTAGCAAAATGAAGGGCGTTGCGATTTCGTGACAGATTGCATCCTAGTGGCCTGAAATAGAAAAACGTCGTGATTTCACGACAATGAGCAGCAAGACGATGCAAAAGAGAAAGGTGTCACGATTTTTCATGGTTGAGTGCAACAAAGCCCAGCGATAGAGAAAAACATCGCAATTTCGTGACAGGTTGCACCTGCATAGCCCGAAGCAGAAAAGCGTCACGATTTCGCGACAGGTTGCATTTGCACGGCCCGATAGCAGAAAAATGTCGCGATATCGCGACATGTATCATTTTTGCGATGCATGAGGACGAAAAAGGCTGTTAACAGGAAAATGTCGCGATATCGTGACATGTCGCGTTTTCACGATGAAAGTAGAGGAGCAAAGTTGCATGCATAAAAATGTCGCGATATCGCGACATGTCTCGTTTTCATGGTGAAAGTAGAGGAGCAAAGCTGCATGCATAAAAACATCGCGATATCGCGACATGCTATTTTTTGTTGTGATTTACACGGGGCCGTTACAGAACATGTAGAAAAGTGCGGAACACGTGGCGTACATGTGTAAGGGCTGTAGAAGCGGTTACAATTAGCAAGAAAATCAAACGTTTCGACGCTCGAACAAAAGTCAGAATAATGAAGAGCGGGAAATGAAACGAATCGATCGGGAAGATGAAACGAAGCGTCACAAGGCGAAGCAGAGTCTGTAGCAGAAAGTTTAAAGGCACAAGCGAAGACAGGCACAAGGGTCAAAAACCGCTACGAGCGGGGTTGCAGAGTTGAGGGTGATGAGCCATTCTGGACCTGCTTTGGAGTGCTTTTCTTCCACTTGTTCTGGTTTTGAGAAAAACCAGAGATTCTGCTATTGTAACAGGACATATTTTTAATGCAGAATTGTTCAGAAATTTGCATTTTATGGGCAAGAAAGAAGGAGTCATTTTCTGCATGCAAGATTAAATGTCTATTTTTCTTTTTCAGATTTTAGGCTTCTAAATGTAGTTGATGCAAGTATTTTCTTGGTTGCTTGCATGCGAATGCTTAAATCTGAAAACCTCATTTAAATCCTTAGGAGCCAGCACTTAGCTTATCCGGATTGTGCTTGTTTTGCAGGTCCAATAAGTTAGGTTGCATGCATGAAAACCTCATATCTTCGGTTTTGTCGGAATAGGATAGCATCAGACTGAACGTGTTCAATTTTTAATTTTCTGCATTTCTTTTCATTTTATTTTATTTTTCCAGAAGGTTTAACTTAGTTAAAATAAATATTTAAAAATTACAAAATCTAAAAAAAAATGAACAATCACTAAAGTTTTATGATGAAATAAACCCACATTGCCCCTTGTTTACAGTTACTTGCAATCACTAAGGTTTTCCAAGCATTTAAATTGATTATCTTCATTTGAGATTACTAATACACAGTTGCAAATGCTAATACAGCGGAGACCTTGGAGAAGTTGGTTGTTTAACTTCTTTGCAAGAGGGGATTTGGAACCCAAATCCTAAAGAAGAGTGCACTTTCACAAGTGTGTGAAAATACCACTCAACATTTTGGCGCTAGAAGGAGGGCCTGAACCGGTTTATTTCAGATTGATTTAAATGCTATAGGGATTTAAATTTTGAATATTTCATGCCCTATTGATTATTATCTTTAGCCCTCTTTTAACAATACAACTTTGTACTGTTAAAAGGAGGACATGAATTGCTATGCACTGGTCTAACACTTTGATTGTTCATACAAGAATAATGTGATTTGATTTGATTTAAAAAAAAAAAAAAGTAATAAAAAAAAAAAAAGAATTTTTTTTGGGTATTAAAGTTATATTCTTTAAGATTCACTAATGGCTATGTTTTCACCGTGGATGACAGGTAGCCCATTGAACATACCAGGAGTTCAACATTATTTTCCCGTTGGTTTTGAGAGATGTCTTCCTCGATTTTTGTCTAACGGGACAAATACTGCAGGAGAACACATTCAAGCATTCAAATTTGTTGTGAATCACTTAACAATTTGGCATGATGATGTGGTTTGTAAAATGTTCCCTTACACCTTGGACAAAGTGGCATATGATTGGTTTACAAGTCTGCCCTTAGGGTCTATCACTTCTTGGGCTCAGCTAGAGGCAGCATTTCTTAATCAATTCAACAAAGAGCAAGTTGACCCAATCCGCATGTATCGGCAGTTTGTCACTATTAAAAAGGGACCAGGTGAAAATGTGAAGTCATTTTCCGAAAAGTTCTTTGGATTATATGCTCAATTAGTGACATTTTATGCTCTGCAAGAAGAAATGGCTCTCCAAATATATGTCAATGCTCTTGACCCACTCATTTCCACATATTTGCAAGGGATGCCTCTAATCACATCTTTGTCTCAAGCCTATACTCAAGCAATGGCAATTGAGCAACAATTGAGTTGTCAAAATTATGGTGTGGGTTTTGGATCATGTAATCTTCAATCATTTAATACCTCCTTTACCCACCCAATGATTTATCCACCTCAACCAAGTTCAAGTGTGAATCAATTTCAAAATCAACAATCATTCCCCAACCAATCAATTTCAAAATCCTCAACCTACTATGCAAGATCAACCATCTTTCTTAAGTATGAATCA
The DNA here is from genome assembly GCA_028583015.1 of Wollemia nobilis. Classification (NCBI taxonomy): domain Eukaryota; kingdom Viridiplantae; phylum Streptophyta; class Pinopsida; order Araucariales; family Araucariaceae; genus Wollemia; species Wollemia nobilis. The sequence goes on from JAQPPZ010003098.1 coordinate 3,069,079, forward strand.
ACTTCAAAATACTCATCTTGATTCAAAGGATATTTCTAAAATCAATTTTAATGATTTTCATAAGAATATGATTTTAGGCAAGGGAGGAGTACTAGATCCAACTAGTATTGAAACATGTGACAAATTGGAAACCCTTGACTCACCAAAAGATGAATTCTATGAGGATGAATCTGTTTCGGATGACACATTGGATGACATTGTTGAAAATGATGGCCAAGAAAATTCACACCTTCCAAATTATGTTAAACGTGAATCATGGGTTACACATGTGGATTATGATAGCCTTATCAATTTGAATACAAGCAATAACCCAATTTTGGAAGTAATTGAACCATCTAAGGAAGGTGAAGATAAATTTGATGAGAAACATGTTGATGAATTAAAAGATGAAGAAGAAATAGTTGAGCATCACAATTTGATTTTGAAAGATGATCATTATGATTCTTGGGAAGAGTATGCTCACTCCAAGCCTTCGATGAAATGTGTGTGCCTATTGATATGCAAGATAATACAATTGCCATTTCATATGAGGATATTACAAGTCTTGTACAATATGAGAATGTTTTGGAAGAAGGGTTGGAATCTCATCAAAGGTTGGAGAAGGATAATGATTTTACTACCATGGATGAAGAAGGAGAATCAATTGTTTTTGTTCCCCTTGAGGGGCAAGAAATCGAAAATCTTGATCCACCTATTGTTTCTACAATGTCTATGCCATCTCAAAATGATGAAATTACAAAACCTAAGTGGTGTGGGTTTGATACTATTGATGATCCTAATGAAAATATGGATTTTGAGGCAACTCAATCCATTGATCGTGGAAAGGTGTCACGTGACACATATCTTGAAAAATTAGGCTCTTGTTTTGAAAAATATGGATGCATGTTTGATTGGGTGCCTAACTTTGGTGTTTTTGAATAGGTGTTGGATGATGAAGAAGACAATGAGGAAGAAGAAAAAGCTACTAACACCCATCAAGTTGTGGTAAATTCTAATCATGATGGGTTGAGTATGGGTGACAAGGTGAAATCTTTACCTTTGGTGATAGCTACAAAAATTTCAAGTGATGGATTACATGATGTCCCTTTGGATGCTAATGTCATTAATGATGAAATGTCAAATCTTGGTGATGTTTGTCAAGCTTTGATTGATTTTGATGGTTTTAAAATCTCGAAAAATAATTTGAATTCAAGACTTTTAGAAATAGGCTCTTGTTTGCAATATCTCACATTTGAAAAGGAAAGCCTACTTCTAAATCATGAATGGAATGATGAAACTTGCACTTTAAAGAATAGACAAAATAAAATTGAATACCAACCATTGTCTAATCAATTTGATTTGAATCTCACCTATGATGTTGGTAATAGAACTAAATCAAATTGGTATGGTGAGCATGGCAAGTTGAAATTTGTTGCATTGCTTGGTTTGATCTTATTGTTGTTGGATTCCTACAACATTTGGCATGTGTATTGTGACATATGTCTTTTGAAATGTTCTAATCATGTTTGGGATCCAGGAAAGTAATAGTCCAAGCTTGGCATCATCTTGTACTATATTGTATATAGATTTTGGTTTTGGTTTGGGTTTGTGTTTTCAAGTTTCATTTTGGGATTGCTATTTGGATTAGGATTTAAGTTGTGTGGTTGATTTCATTTGACATGTTTAGTTTGTTTTGATAAAAATAAAAAAAAAAAAGAAAAAAAAATTTGAGATGTCAACTTATGCCTAAAATCGGGAGAATATGAAACATTGGAATTGTGTTGTAGAAAGCTCCACAAGTAACACAAACATTTAAATAATATCGTTTGAATCTTGTGATGCATGAAGTTGTCGATTTGCACATTATGGTAAAATAGATGATATATTCCAAAAGAAGCAGTGCATTCATACCTCATGTCATATTCCACATTGCATATACATGTCATCTGAGTTACATTTTCATTCCATGGGCAATTATTGAGAAGGTGTTGAATCCTCTTAGGATTATTACATAACATATAACATAAAAATCCTAAGGTTGGGAAGCTGCGGCCCAAACTATCTTGAACCAAGCACATTCCATGCACATTAAAAAGAATCTTGAGCAAAATGGTCAAAACCATACTTGGATGAAAAGGTGAGGTGAAAAGAATATTTCATGTCTGTCCTATCATGCAACATAATCCTTAAAACGGTGGTTTTTACCACTTCCATAATGCTTAAAGCCTAAAATCAAAGTAGTAAGGATAGGGTTAAATCCTCATCTCACTTAGGTTGAGGATCCAATTCCCCAAAGCTCTGATTTGACCTTCATGGAGTAGTAAGGATAGGGCATAATTCTCATCTCACCTAGGTTGAGAATCCGATTCCCCAAAGCTTCCATCTTTCCATTTTATCATAAAACTTGGATTGGAAGGATCGTACTACATGTCCTCTCGCAAAGGATGGGTAGTCATCCCAAAGGTCCAAGAAACAAAAATAAAATTGACTAATATTTCCCATTTCATCTTCATCTTGGATTGGAGGGGTCGTACTACATGTCCCTAGCAAGGATGGGTAGTCATCCCAAAGGTCCAAGAAATAAAAAATTAATGTTTCCCATTTCATCTTAATATTGGATTGGAGGGATCGTACTACATGTCCCTAGCAAGGATGGGTAGTCATCCCAAAGGTCCAAGAAATAAAATAAAAAGAATGAATGAAGCCAAGCCAGGGATTATGGGGTTAAGTGCTCATGCGTGGCATCATGTCTTGTTTAAAAGCAAGACCACTGACTGCTCATATGGATAGACTAGCTTGACAATTTCATCCATAACTGGTTAAATCATTTTGTTCAAGATGAGGTAATGAACTCCAAATCAGAATAGTAAGGATAGGGTTAAATTCCCATCTCGCTTAGGTTGGGAATCCTATTCCCCAAAGTTCTGATTTCACTCACACTTGCACATGGGTTCAAGATGGTAGTGACACATAACCAACTTTGGGATCTAGTAAATTAATTTAGTATACATATATTTGGTCCTAAGAGGGTTTGACAGCTTGAATATGTTTGTTCATGATATTAGAAGGTTTGAGCCTTTGTAAAGCAGGTTGTTATGTCTCTAGCATCTTCATTATGCATCAAATCCTGCACAAATCATTCATAGCCTTGCATACAAATCATAAGTAAAACTGACAATGGAATGTTGATCAAGTTCAAATGATAGGGAATGAAACACATTGCACACACCGAGCTGATACTTATGATTCTGATGTTTCATGTATTTCTGATCTATCGGTATTTGTTTATCTTTATGTGTTGACGCCTGTATCTAAGCTTGTATGTTTCAGGTTGGGTTCTCACCAAAATGCTCAAGAGCATTTGACAGCAGAGTCGCCATTTGTTGTGGCTGATCCACAACACACCCCAAAATTGGGGACCCACCTTTTTTGCTTGCTTCCAAAGAAGACCTCAGTGACCCAGATGCTAAAAATCAAGAAAAAAGCAAAATTGCACAAAAATGAAAAAGTGTCGCGATATCGCGACATGTTGCTCCGTCGCGGCCAAAAATGAAAAAGTGTCACGATATCACGACATGTTGCTCCATCACGGCCAGAAAAGAAAAGTTGTCACGATTTCGCGATGTGTTGCACTGTCGCTGTCAAAAAATGAAAATTGTCGCGATATCGCGACATGTCGCGTTTTCGCGGCTCAGAATAGCATAATGCCTTATGAAGAGAAATTGTCACGATATCGCGACATGTCATGAATTCATGGTTGAAGGTAGCAAAATAAGAGTTAATGCAAAGTTGTCGCGATATCCCGACATGTCGCGTTTTCGCAGCTCCAAGCAGCTAAGGTGTACGGAAGAGAAAAGTGTCGCGATTTTGTGACAGAAAGTAGCCAAGGTGTACAGAATAGAAAAGTGTCACGATTTCGCAACAGAAAGTAGCCAAGACAGCTCCGAATGAAAAAGCATCGTGATTTCGCGACAGAAAGTTGCCAAAGCGTACGGAATAAAAAAGTGTCACGATTTCGTGACATGTCACATTTTTGCGGTGAGGTACAGCAATACACAGCAAAATGAAGGGCGTCGCAATTTCGCGACAGATTGCATCCTAGTGGCCCAAAAGAGAAAAACGTCATGATTTCACGATAATGAGCAGCAAGACGGTGCAAAAGAGAAAGGTGTCACGATTTCGTGACATGTCGCGTTTTCGCGGCTAAGTGCAACAAAGCCCAGCGATAGAGAAAAATGTCACGATTTCACGACAGGTTGCACCTGCATAGCCCGAAGCAGAAAAGTGTCGCGATTTCGCGACAGGTTGCATTTGCACGGCCAGATAGCAAAAAAATGTCATGATATCGCGACATGTATCATTTTCGCGATGCATGAGGACGAACAAGGCTATTGACAGGAAAATGTCGCGATTTCGTGACATGTCTCATTTTCACGATGAAGGTAGAGGAGCAAAGCTGCATGCATAGAAAATGTCACGATATCGCGACATGTCGCATTTTCACGGTGAAAGTAGAGGAGCAAAGCTGCATGCATAAAAACGTCGCGATATCGCGACATGCTATTTTTTGTCGCGATTTACATGGGGCCATTACAGAACATGCAGAAAAGTGCGGAACACGTGGCATACATGTGTAAGGGCTGCAGAAGCGGTTACAATTAGCAAGAAAATCAAACGTTTCGATGCTCAAACAAAAGTCAGAATAATGAAGAGCGGGAAACGAAACGAATCGATCGGGAAGATGAAACGAAGCGTCACAAGGCGAAGCAGAGAGCCGTAGCAGAAAGTTTAAAGGCACAAGCGAAGACAGGCATAAGGGTCGGAAACCGCTACGAGCGGGGTTGTAGAGCTGAGGGTGATGAGCCATTCTGGACCTGCTTTGGAGTGCTTTTCTTCCACTTGTTCTGGTTTTGGAAAAACCAGAGATTCTGCTATTGTAACATGACATATTTTTAATGCAGAATTGTTCAAAAATTTGCATTTTATGGGCAAGAAAGGAGTCATTTTCTGCATGCAAGATTAAATGTCTATTTTTCCCTTTTCAGATTTTAGGCTTGTAAATGTAGTTGATGCAAGTTTTGCTTGGTTGCTGCATGCGAATGCTTAAATCTGAAAACCTCATTTAAATCCTTAGGAGCCAGCACTTAGCTTATCCGGATTGTGCTTGTTTTGCAGGTCCAATAAGTTAGGTTGCATGCATGAAAACCTCATATCTTCGGTTTTGTCGGAATAGGATAGCATCAGACTGAACGTGTTCAATTTTTAATTTTTTGCATTTCTGTTCATTTTATTTTATTTTTCCAGAAGGTTTAACTTAGTTAAAATAAATATTTAAAAATTACAAAATCTAAAAAAAAAATGAACAATCACTAAAGTTTTATGATGAAATAAACCCACATTGCCCCTTGTTTACAGTTACTTGCAATCACTAAGGTGTTCCAAGCATTTAAATTGATTATCTTCATTTGAGATTACTAATACACAGTTGCAAATGCTAATACAGCGGAGACCTTGGAGAAGTTGGTTGTTTAACTTCTTTGCAAGAGGGGATTTGGAGCCCAAATCCTAAAGAAGAGTGCACTTTCACAAGTGTGTGAAAATACCACTCAACAAGACTCCCCCTGAGTCCATGCACAACATTCTCAGGCACAATTTATTACACTTAGCAAAAATCATGAACATGAGCAAAAAGATAATCAAATACTTAAATGCTCCCCCTGAGAATGTGATCCCTGTAGCTAGTCAATTCTTGGGAAGTGTGACCACTCCCAATTTATTTCAAAGGTACTCAAAAACTTCCTTGGGCAATGGTTTTGTGAAGATATCTGCTACTTGCTCTGTAGTTGGAACAAAATCCAATTTAACCTCACCTTCCGCAACTTTCTCCTTCAAAAAGTGATACCCGATAACGATGTGTTTTGTGCATGAATGCATAACTCGATTCTTGGAGATGTTAATGGCACTGGTGTTATCACACTTAACTGATATTGGCTCACTGAAGCAAATACCAAGATCTTTCAGGGTTTGTTTCATCCATAATACCTGCGTACAACATGTTGTCACTGCAATATATTCTTCCTCTGCTATTGATAAAGAAACTAACTCTTGTTTCTTATTGTGCCATGCGACCAATCTATCTCCAAGATAGAATGCACCTCCACTGGTACTCTTTTTGTCATCTACACATCCTACCCAATCTGCATCTAAATATGAAATAAGGATGAATTCTTTACCTTTTGGATACCATAACCCATACTCCATAGTGCCCTTGAGGTATCGAAGAATCCTCTTCACTATTTTCACATGAGTCTCCTTGGGATTAGCCTAAAATCGTACTACCATGCATACTGCCTGCAAATATCTAGTCTAGTAGCTGTCAGGTACAGTAAGCTTCTAATCATAGATCTGTACATGGTTTGATCAATAGGTGGAGATTTTTCTTCCTTGCTCAACTTGCAGCCTGTCGTCATGGGAGTGCTGACTGGCTTACAATCCTCCATTGTGAACTTTTTTAACATCTCTTTTACATATTTAACTTGAGAAATAAATATGCCCTTCTTACTTTTATTAACTTGCAACCCGAGGAAATACGACAGTTCACCATTGAAATTTCAAATTCTTTCTGCATCTTATTTGCTAAATATTTACACAACTCATCTTTGTTGCTGCAAAATATGATATCATCTACGTATACAACAAGAACAATAGGATGCCCATTTTCTATTTTTACATACAGATTACTATCCACCATACCTTTCTTAAACCTTTGTTGAGTGAGATAGTTGTCTAGCCTTGCATACCATGCTCGGGGTGCCTATTTTAAGACATATAACGCTTTCTTCAACTTGAAAACCAAGTTTGGATCATCACCAAGTTGGAAACCATCTGGTTGCTCAATATAAACCTCTTCTTCAAGTTTTCCATTCAAAAACGCTGATTTCACATCCATTTGATAAACTTTGAAATTCTTGTAGACTGCTAAAGCCAGAAACATTATAATTGCTTCTAGTCTAGCCACTGGTGCAAAATTTTCCTCAAATTCAATACCTTCAACTTGTGCATAACCCTTACATACCAATCTTGCTTTATTTTTGACTACTTATCCGTCTTCATTCAATTTGTTTCGAAAAATCCATTTAGTTTCGATTATATTTTTATTTGCAAGTCTAGGTACTAACTCCCAAGTTTCATTTTTCTCGATCTGATCTAATTCTTCATTTATTGCCTTCATCCAACTTTCATCTTTGCTTGCGTAAATAACATTTTTGGGCTCAATGCTGGATAATAGAGAGTAGTTACTTACTACTCTTCTTCTTGTCTGAAATCCAACTTTGGGGTCTCCAATTATTTGCTCTCTAGGATGATTTTTTTGCTAGCTACCTGTTTTGAATTTCTTATTTTCTTCCACTTCTAAATCACAACTTAAATCATCTGAGTCAATTTTTTGTATCTTTTCCATTTTGTTTTCCTCATCTCCTTCAATAACTTCTTCATAAATTGGGTAGTTCGTTTCATAGCTAATTACTCGTTCTCTGCCTTCATAAAATTTAACATCGACACTGTCCACAATTTTCTTTAGCCTCTTGTTGTAGCATTTGTAATCTTTGATTTTTGACGAATAACAACCAAAAATACCTTCATCTGCTCTATCATCAAACTTACCAAGATTATCTTTAGTTATTTTGATATAGCACTTTCTGCCAAAAACTGAGGTATTTTGTTGTTGCCCTTTTACCTAACCATAATTCATAAGGAGTTTTTCTTTCATGTGTTCTCAGCATGTACCTATTTTGGATATACACCACAGTATGGACTGCTTCTTTCCAAAATCTATCTGCTACTCTACTTTCAGCCAACATAGTTTGTGCCATTTTCTACACTATCTTGTTTTTTCTTTCTACCACTCCATTTTTCTGAGGTGTCTTGGCTTCTGAGAACTGTCTCCTAATACTGTATTTTTCACAGTATTCTGCAAACTCATCTTAAATGAATTATCCTCCTCTGTCTGATCTTAAACATTTGATCCTCTTTCCTATTTCATTCTCAACCTGGTTTTTGAAAATCTTGAACATATCAAAAGCTTTTGATTTATGCTTTAATAAAAATATCCATGTCATTCTAGAATAGTCATCAATGCACAACATAAAATATTTGTCACCATTTATGCTTTGTGTTCTCATGGGTCCACATAAATCAGTGTGTATTAGTTCCAAAGGTTTGCTTGTGTAGTATTCTTTTGTTTTGAAAGTGACTCTAGTTTGTTTCCCCTTTTGGCATGAAGCACAAATATTGTTTGTAGGTTTGCTGATGGTGGGAATATCTCTTACTGCTCTTTTTGAGGTGATTTTTACTAGATTATCAAAACTGATATGACCGAGTCTCTTGTGCCACAACCAATTTTCTTCTTCCTGTCCAATAAAACAAGCTCCTTTTGAAGTCTCCGAGAGCGTGTATAGGTTTCTAGATGTTCTTGATCTAGTTGCTATCAATTTTCCACTGTTTGTCTTTCTGACTTCACAACCCTGCTTCTTAAAAACTACCTCATGACCTTTATCACAAATCTAACTTACGCTCAACAAGTTATGTTTCAAACCATCCACAAACAAGACTTCTTCTGACTTAATTTTTTTGTCAATAATTTTAACTGAACCTCTGCCAACTATCTTAGCTCCATCATTATTTCCAAACTTTATTGAACCACCTTCATATTTCTGTAACTTCTCAAATTTTTGTTTGTTACCTGTCATATGACTGGAACATCCACTATCAAGTATCCATGGTACATATTTATTTTGTGCTTTAAAAGTTGTTTGTACGATTAAGGATTCCTTTTCTTCCTTAACTAGTTCTTTTTCTTTACACTCTGTTTTGATAGTGGTTTTGGGCTCTTGTTTTGCCTTTCCCTTATCAACAGCTTATGCATGTTTTGCGAGAAGTTTTCTATTTTGTCTCATCTTATTTGATTGAACTTTTCTTCCCTAAAACTGATTTGATGTAAATGTACTTCTACAGTTTCTTGCAATGTGCCCAAAATTATGACAGTTATAACATTCTACTATATAATTCATTAGAGGAGAGAAAGCATTTCTACTAGTGAAATTCCTTGGTCTTACATTATATTTGTAGTCTAAGATTTTATGTCCATAGCCATTGCATTTAAAACAGAAACCATAGAAGGGATAATTGAACCTGGGAGATGGTCTTTGCCATGTTGTCGTAGGAGCCATAGGTCTTCTTCTTATTTGATGTGTTACATTGGTGAATCCATCATTGTCAGTTCTCCTTTCGTGCCTGGCATTATTGCTTTCTTTTTCATGAGACATTTTTCCTTGATCAACCTATTTCTTATCTTCATTCTTTATGGATTCTACATTTCTGGCCTTTGATCCATTTGATGATTCTCCTTCGATGAAACCCAGACCAAACTTGATGTCTGTAGGCCTTTGGTCGTTTATGATCTTATCCAGCTTCATAAAATTTTCTTCACATTTGTGATAACAACTAATTTTCTTATTCATATCTTCTAGTTGCATTCTCAAACCAACAGTCTCTTCTTCTAGCTTACTGCAATAATCTATTTTCATGGTTATTTACACTTCGAGATCTTCGAAGATTTTCTTGGATTCTTCTATCTGTACTTTCAAACTGGTTGTTATTTCATTTGCATCTTCAAGCTTTTTTGAAAGTTTCTTATTCTTTTTCTTTTCTATCTCCCACTCTTCAAGTGTAGATATCAACTCACCTTCTATATCTACTTCAGCCTCAAGGTTTTCACCACATACTTCAGAGTTCACTCCTTCCTTTTCTAATTTTACTTCTTCAAATGCCATGAAAAGAGCTTCACCTTTTCCTCTTCAGACTCTTCACCGAAGTTGTCTTCTGATGAACTGATATTCTTGGAGATGAAACTTTTCTTCTTGAAGTTGCATTTTCTAAAATTCATTTTCTTCTTCCAGTCACTTCTTTCATGGTGTGATCCTTCATCATTTTTGTTCTGCTCTTTAAGTGGACATTTAGTCGTAAAATTCCCAATGCCTCCACAGTTGAAAAATTTAAATGGTAGCTTCCCTCTATATTTTTCTTTTCCCCTTTTTAGTTTTCTAACAAATTTATCTTCCATTTCATCTGATGTCTCTTCTTCCTTGGACTCTTGTTTTGTGTTTTTATTTTTAAGGGCTTTAAAAGCCACTTCTCTGTCTGTGGGTTTAGATCTTCCTATCCTCATCTCATATGCAATCAAAGAACCATACATCTCGTCTATACTAAAATAATTTAGATTTTTAGCTTCTTCTATCGTTGAGAGTTTGGAATCAAACCTTTGAGGAAGAGATCTTAGTACCTTTTTCATGATGACAAAGTCTCCAATATCCTCGTCGAGTCCTTTGATCGCATTAATGATTCCATTAACTCTCAGCATATATGCCTTAATGTTTTCATCGTCGTTCATTTTCAATGCTTCAAACTGAGCTCGATGTGTCTATAACTTGGTCTCCTTGATCTTATCATCTCCTTCATGAATACTCCTCAGTTTGTCCCATATATCTTTTGCCGTATTACAGCTCATGACCTTTACTAGTTCACATTCTGCTAATCTATACATGAGAGCATTTTTTGCTCTTGAGTTGTTTTCAAACAGTTTCTTTTTGTTAGCCTCTTTTGGAGGAGTGATGGGTATTGTGTATCCACTAACTACTGAATCCCAGATGTCGTAACTCAAAGCACAGAGAAATGTCTGCATCTTGATTTTCTAGAACGCGTAATTAGATCTGTCAAACAATGGTGCTTTGTTTGATGAGAAGCCTTCACCACCTGTCATTGTGTTACTTCCAAGATCACCCTAACCGGTTAGGCTTGTACAAGAACCTTGCTCTGATACCAGTTGTTAGTCTCACAATGACACTAAGAGGGGGGATGAATTAGTGTAGCTCTTTAAACTTAAATTCCTAGCTCTTAATACAGAATTGATGAAACCTTAAAACTAGATAAAGCAAGTATCACAAGAGATCATCACACAATGCAAGATTTAATGAGGTTCACCAATGTGGCTACTCCTCAAAAATGATTTCTTGGACTACCATCCAAATCCAGCCTTTACAAAGCACCAACTTTACAATCAATTTACCAGCACCCATTGGAAGGAGCACCAACCCCTTATTTATCTGCACCAACAAAAAGGAGCACCAACCCTTGATTTACTAGAAACAACTGGAAGGAGCACCAACCCCTTATTTATTTGCACCAACAGAAAGGAGCACCAACCCCTGATGCCAAGCTACAACCTGGACTTCAATTTGAATCTATAAGTTTGACAGTAAGATACCTTTGCTTTTGCAAGACCCTAACTGGTCTTCTTCACATTTGCATTCTCTACGCACTTTGCTCTCTCTATGCAATCACTTCGCACACTTTGCTTTGATACAGTCGAACTTCACAATCGTCTTCTCCCTCTTGCACACTCTGCTCTCTTTATGAATTTCTCACTTAGCATGATTCGACATGACTTGCTCTTTGCACACAACAACCGTATATCACGCACTTCAACATTCACTCAAATCTCCAAACAACCCTCCTTTTATAACAGAATGTTTGAGATGAAAACCCTAATCTTAGTTTATTGTAAATCCTATTCTTAGTTGGCTTTCATGACAACTGTAAACCCTACATTTAGTTGGATGTTCATCGGTCTTCGTCGACTTTAACTTAACCATGAAAATACATGTCGTGATATCATGACACTTTTTCTCCTTGCTCTTTCTCTTAGCTTTGGCCCGTGAAAATACAACATGTCGCGATATCGCGACACTTTTTCTTTCTCTCTCTTTCTCCTTGTATCGGACCGCGAAAATGCTACATGTCACAATATCACGACACTTTCACCTCCGTACACTTCGTCTTTGCTTTTGTCACGATATCGCGACACTTCTGCTTCCATAGACTTCAACTTTGCTTTTGTCACGATATCGCGACACTTCTGTCTTTGTAGTCTTCAACTTAGCTTTTGTCATGAAATCATGACACTTCTGCTTTCGTACTTAGCTTCTTTGCTTTTGTCGCAAAATCGTGACACTTCTGCCTTCAAAGTCTTCTTCTCTGCTTTTGTTGTGAAATCGTGACACTTTTGCTTCCGTACGCTTCCTCTCTTTCTTTTGTCACAAAAATGCGACATGTCATGATATCGCAACACTTTTTATTTCTCTTCCTTCCTGCCCTTTTTGAGTCGCAAAAATACGACATGTCGTGAAATTGCGACACTTTTTCTTTCTCTTCCTTCCTGCCCTTTCCGAGTCGCAAAAATGCGACATGTCACGAAATCATGACATTTTTCCAACTTACTTTCTCTCTCCTATTTTAGTCGTGAAAATGCGACATGTCACGAAATCGTGACACTTTTCCAACTTTCTTTCTCTCTCCTGTTTTAGTCGCGAAACTACGACATGTCGCAAAATCGTGACACTTTTCAAACTTATTTTCTCTCTCCTATTTTAGTCACAAAAATGCGACATGTCGCGAAATCGTGACACTTTTCGTACTTGTTCTCTTTCTTCGAACTTGTCACAAAATCGTGACACTTTTTCCTGCTTTCTCTTTCTCTTCCAACATGTCGCGAAATCGCGACAGTTTTTCCACTTGCCTTTTTCTCTTCCAACATGTCACAAAATCGCGATAGTTTTTCCACTTGCCATTTTCTCTTCCAACATGTCGCGAAATCGCAACAGTTTTTCCACTTGCCTTTTTCTCTTCCAACATGTCGTGAAATCGCGATAGTTTTTCCACTTACCTTTTTCTCTTCCAACATGTCGCGAAATCGCGACAATTTTTCCTATTTTTTCTCTTCCAACATGTCGCGAAATCGTGACAGTTTTTCCTGCTTTCTCTTTTTCTTCCAACATGTCGTGAAATCGTGATAGTTTTTCTTGCTTCTTCTCTCTCTTCCAACATGTCACGAAATCGTGATAGTTTTTTCAGCTTTTTCTCTCTCTTCCAGCATGTCACGAAATCGCGATAGTTTTTCCAACTTTTTCTCTCTCTTCCAACATGTCACAAAATCATGACAGTTTTTCTTGTCTGTTGTATATGTCGTGATATCGTGACACTTCTCTTACTTGTCTTTTTCTTTGATCTTTTGCAAATGGGCCACTTCGGTCTTCTTGGAAAAGCACTGTACATACTCTGAATAACTTTTAAACTCCTGTCTTCTGCATTTGAATAGCTTTTGAAATTCCTGTCCACTGCATCAACAGATCTATCTGACTGTGTTGACAACAATGACAATATTGATGTTGCACCTTGCTCAACATTATCACACACAGAAAACTCAACAAAATTGATGTTTATTTGTAGCAAATATGCATAGCAGATATAATTACTCTAGAATGAGTAATGGACTGCAACTCAAAAAATAAAATAGGAAACACACCAAATCTGGTTCAATGAACCAAGGGTCTTGGATTGAATTGCCAAGTTCTGATACTGATGCAAAAATAGGTCTCCAAAGCTTGATGTAGTCTTCAAACCTCTGAAATGGTCCCTCTAGGGCAGAACCTCTCACCTTGGGGTGAGGAATTGTAGATCTAGTCTCTCCAACTAATTTTTTCAATGCACCAATGCAAATCCTATGTGACTTTGCCCTAAGGAATATGTGAGATTTGGGGTTTCAATGGAATTGAAATCACCAAGCCTCTAAGAGGTTGGAGTGCTCTTAGGGTCCCTTCTCTTGAAGCTTGTCCACTCCTCAAGAGCCAAATACAAATTTCTAGCCACAGCAAATTGTCCAAAAATATCAAAATGAGAATAATAATCAAGGCCTTTCACAAATGAGATGTCTCATCCTTATATAGGCTTTCCCTCTCAATGGCTGATTAAATTGTGGCCCTTAGATCTAATATGAAATAATGAATGGTGGGGATTTCATCATGGAAATAATAAAATTCAGATGTAATGTATTTAATGCCAAAATAGGCACTCAAACCACCCAACTTCTAGTTGGAATGGTCCCAAATGGCCTCACAACTCTCAATGTTGGCTTGGGATCTCTTCTAAGTCCAGCCATGCCCTTTTAGAATGCCTCTAACTTGCTTTAATAGTCCAAACCTCATCCTTATCTTCAAATTATTCTTGGAAGTGACTAGGATCAAAGACTTTGACTTACAGCTGCCAAATAGCATTAAATAATGCTTGGTCTTATCCACACATCACACCTTATCCTCAAAACAGTATTGGAAGTTGTAATTTTTTGATATACACTTACCAAGGCAATAAATGCATTTGGTCTTTATCCCAAAACATAACTAAACACCAAATAACAATACTAAGACAAGTATTTACATCATACTTAGCAATTCTTGCTAAAAAAACACCCTAAAATACTTTAAAACATGAAAAATAAAATATATACAATGGTGGAAAATATTTGGGACATCACAATACCTCCCACAAAACTGAAGACAAAATAGTTGCAGCAATAAGGCTTTTGTCCTCTCTATAGCAGAACCACTTTATGATTGATTGTAAAGCCAAAGCAGTTAGCAGCTATGTGTAGGATTGTCTAAGAGATATTTTTAAACAAAGAAAACCTGAATGGGAGTTGGATATCCCAGTATTACCAATACCGTGTAATTGCCCCTCTAAAATCTCATTCTTGCAGTAAACTGGGATCACCGTGAGGGAGGGTAGGGCATTCAAAACTCCCACTGGGTCAAAAATCGACCTTTTTATCCTCATCAGAAAAATTCAGAAATCGCATAACTCGGGAAAGTCATTCACTCTGCTTCATCATCACAAAATTAAAAATTTGCAAGAGCCAATAAATGTCTTCGTGGATAAATTCATCTTCCAAGGGTATAGAGACTCTGATTTTTCAACTTGCTCTAAATGGTATCACTGATATTTTCAACTTGCTCTAAATAGTATCACTGATATTGTCATTGACGACTAAAGATTTAGGTTTTTGAGGTTCTTCACTCACCTTGTTAAATCCCTCATCTTTTTTAAATCCTCCACAAAACCTATAGCAGCAATGGGAATCTTGGCATCTTTGTCCATATTCCAAGCAACCAAAAGAGTTCTCAAAAGCAATGAAACAAATAAAAAAAGCATAAAGATTTAAATAAAGACACAAAAGCAGGAAGTAGTTGACTAGACAGGTGCAACCCAATTACACAATAATGTATCTTTAAGTTGCAATTATATTAGATAAGAAATGCAATTATATTAGATGAGAAATGAGAAATGGTGGGTGTGAATATGGAAACTCAAAAATTCATATAGTTACATCTTGAATGTTTAATAATAAATATTTTAACCTACGATGATAGGGAAAGTGTCATGGGAGTTATTTTAGCTCGAAACATCACATTGTCCAAAGGGAAATGAAATTGAAGGTATAACGTTTTATTGTGTTCGATTTTGAATTTTATAATTATTAATAAATATAAATAAATAAATAAAATTAAAACTCAATAAAAGTAATTTTGTTTTGTTATATATATATATATATATATATATATAACTTTAGTATTTTCAAATGTGTGCCTGCAGCTTGTTATTTAGGAATTAAAAAAGATATAAAACAAAGATAAAAATAAAAACCTTTGAATGCATTTATCATAATGGCTATAAACGTTCATGATATGATATGGTGCGTTGTAGCTGCATTATCATAATATGTATGTAATCCATGGGTGAAGTTGCTCTGTGGAAATTTTTGGATAAGTGGGGAATGAGGAAACCCAAGAAAAAATAGGAAGAAAAAGTTCCTAGTGCTGTGTGAAATGTTATGCTAAGTTGGATGGATGGCGTTGGCTAGGAAGGGGATAAGTCTGGAAAGGACATAGAAAGCTACTGTAACTCTGATTCGAAAATTACAGGTCAGAGCACCATAGCACAATGATAACTAATGAATGAAGTTTTTGTAATGTGTGACATATACTGCTGTATGATTTATTATTGGATGGTTTTTTATTTAAAAAAAAACAAAAATTGTAACTATTCTTCTCAAATTGAAAGAGTTATCAATGTATGTGTCAAATTTCCTTCAATGTATAAATTGTCGGCTTTAGCAGTTCAAGATCTTATATAGTTTTTATTATGCTGAATGCTTTAGTTTTGCTCGTGAGAGGATTGGTTATAAGTGTGTTCCGTGTGTGTTTTTCTTGAGTTCAAACAAGTAGGCTTTAAATAACAACACTGGATGTCTTTTGGAAAATATTTGCTAACTTTAATTGTGCTGCTATTTGCCTTGAATTTTTTGGTCTGTATGTTTTCAATAGTGTAAAAAGAAATGAAATTATTCCTTTCTACATGAGAAAAAAATGCATTATAGAAAATAGGCATCCTCACTTGCACACACAGAAGCTGTCTTGATCCCACTTTCCACCACAACCACGTTAATGGCGTTCAAGGACTACGGGTAATGGTAGTTGAGTCTCTGGTGTACGTCTTTTCAGAGTTGAGTTGGAAACTACTGAAAATGCTCTTTAGAAATTGTCGTAGTTTTTACAGCCTTCGTAGATGAATGGAGTTATGAGGTTAGCCTTGTATTGGTTTAAGAATTGGTATTCAAAGATTTTTCCTTCGAGCTGAGGGTTCTTTTTGTTGTGATGTTAGAGTCGCGAAGGGATTTTATAGTACTTTGTAACACAAATAGTGTATCTGTTACTCAGTGTAATAACTAAACAATATTATACTTTATAACACAGTTTTTTAATAAATTAAAGATAAAATTATTATGAGCCTTTTAATTTAGGTTCATATACATAACAAAAGGTCAAGTACATGATCGAGGTAACAATTCCTATGATTATACTTTGGAGATATGAGTTTTAAATTTATAAATAAAAATGTTGTTTATATATTTTAATATGAAATTATTATTATTAAAAAAATAAAAAGTAATATGTATTTAAAGAGCTTAAAAATAAATTATAATAAAATTATATTATATTCTTTCAATTAATAAATGTTAGAAAATTTTATATGAAGAAGGTTGTTTGCAGTCCGCCCGTTTTATTCAAGAGGATATGAGGATGGAACAAAGCAAAACATGTCGAAACCCTAGGCGCAGTCAAGTGTTGTAGGAAGAGGGTTGTTTACAATATGCTTGATGTACTTAAGAGGACATAAGGATGGAACCAAGCGAAATGGGTGCAAATCCTAGATGGAGTCAAACATTACACAAAGAGGGTTGTTCGTAGTCCACTCGTTGTACTCAAGAGGATATTAGTTTCTCTTTAGTCTATGAGAAAGCCTCTTTGGTCAAAAGAAATGTCTCTTAAGGGTTCATGGGTGGAGCTTTCTAATGAACCTCTACCCTCTATTAAGATTTTGGAGGATGAATTTGGGTTTGATCTGATTGATCATGAAGTTCAAACAGTTATCTACAAACTTAAGGGTAAAATACTAGGTTTGGAGGAGCTCAAAGGATTCATTAAATTTTGATGGTATAGTAAATTCCAAGTAACTCTATTACCCAAATATTTCTTTTTATTTCCTTTTCAAATTTAGCAGATAGAGATAGGGTAATCTATTATAGATACAATTGGTGTTTTGGACAAAGAGGTGTCTATATATGACCGTTGACTCTCGGTTTCAACCCCCTTACATAAGAAGTTGATGGCTTCCATGTCTATGTGAATCTATATGCTGTCCCTATGGAGTTTTGGAGAGAGAAGATATTCGTTAAAATTGGTAATGTTATTGGTGCATTCCAGTATATTGATGCTCAAACAAAGGAAATTTTTTCCAAGAAAATTATTTTGAGTAAAGAAAGATCAGTTGTTTGGATGGATGTTTTAGTTCCTTGGCCTCAATCCATTACTATCTCCTCAAGTAAAAGAGAATGGATCCAAAATATTGAATATGAGAACTTCTTTATGAGATGTTATGATTATCAGTAATATGGCCACCTGAAGAAGAGATGCTTTGTCATTCGATATGCTCTGATTCCTCCTTGGTGGAGGAGAAGGCCCTACATTCAAATGATCTTGAACCTTCAAACATCTAGTTCACAAAGAAGAAGCTCATCCTCCATCTGCATCAATTGTCCAATAGGAATCAAGCGAGCAAAAAAAACTCAACCTAGAAAGGAGAATTCAAATTAGATCATTGATAAAATTCAAATGGTTACTAAAGATCATCAAGTCGATTCCATGGAAAAGATTAGCACCTCAATAGTATTCTTGAAGGTAATTATGAAACAATCGATAAAAGTTTATTTTATAAAAATGAAGATCATATAAAATGTGTTACAACTAGACATTACCTCAAGAGCATAAAATGCAAAAATTCATTTTAAAATATTGTCACTCTCAAGTAAAAAGAACCTATACTACAAAAGAAAAACAATAAAAAAAAAACTATCATCTATGAACTCCATAACAACTCCAATGATTTTGGACTGTTATTTTTATTATGATTGAGTGGTAAAATTTATAGGTTGTATGTATCTCATTCTTATACTTTTCAAACTATTTTGATCTACTACTGTATGATATTTTTGGAATTCTTTCTTGTGGTCAACATCTACTACCCTGTCTGTTCGTGGCCTTGAATGATCTCCACGATAAGAGGTAAGCTATATGTGACTTTCAAGCGACTGTTGTGTTGTGTTCTACTGCCTTGAATGATCTCCACGATAAGAGGTAAGTTATCTGTGACTTTCAACTGACTGTTGTGTTGTGTTCTACTTTGTTGTTGTATATATTCAATCCACCTTTTTATTTTTTATTTTGTTTGTTATGGTTTATTGTTTGATTATGTTTTTTTTTTTTTTCATAGATAAAGTAGTAAGATTAGTTAAATCTAACAGGAAAATGATTATTGTTTAAATCAAATTAAGATTTATTTTAATTTTTTTCATTAGTAATGTGTTTTATTTTATAAAATTAATATTTTTTATATAATTTATTTATTATAATTCTTGTAATGATTAAAATTTATTTTAAATTTTTCATTGGTAATTTGCTTTATTTATTATAATTCTTGTGGATGCATTTATGTTTTAGGAAGAAAATTAGCCATCTAAATTTGATAAAACAAACTATTATGGTGAGATGTTTTGAAAATATTACTTTAATAATATGTTAAGGTTGTTGCAGGAAAATGTTAAGAAGATGTTGAATTCTGAAATATGGAATATTTGTATTCACATAAAAAATTAAAAAAGATCCACAAAATTGAAATCAAGAACTTAAACTTATGAAAAATTTTGTAGGTGTCTATAGCAACTCAATTGAGATGAGAATTGAATTTTTTTTACACTCTAAAGCTTTAAAAGAGAGAGTTTTGATTTATCAGAGTGTCACTCAAGTACAACCCTTTGTCCTCTAAATTTGTCCTAGTTCAGATGAGGATATTGTGTGGTTTTTTGTTTTGATTGTGGACTCTTAACACAAAATCAAAATGCTAATATTCTTTCTTTTATTTTTTTCTTTCATAAATTTTACGTTCCAAGAATTGAATCTTGATACCCATTCTAAATTCTATTGTATTATATCATTTTATTTGATGAAATATTTTGCCTTCTCTATACCTTAACATGTACTCTCATAACCGCAACACTTTCTTATCAACAATATTGATGACCCATTTATGAATCCAAACACATGTGTAGAAAAAATTAGATTCAGCGAATAATGGCATATGGCTATACAACTTTCGATAAGAGGAAATAAAACTTAAAAATAACTCCAAAAACCTAATACAACATGCTCAATTGTTTGCTTTTATATTTTAAGAGTGTCCATACGGTTACCACTTGTAATTCTTGTTCAAGCAAACTTCAAAGGTATACAACTACCTAAATGGGAAAGCATAGTTGAAAATTATCTAGGGATAGAAAAGATGTTCTAGATCTCATATCTCACTACTTATCATGAGGTACACATCCTTAAGAAGATCTTAATACCCTTGGTTCCTACAATATCAAATCCTCTTGAAATTCAAAATAAAGTTGATGCTTTGAATCTAAAGCTATGGGATAGAAAAAAGCTCATACTCAAGGTTGAGAAAAAGAAAAAAGTATCCTAATATAACATTAATTACAACCTCAAGGGAATGGTATTGATTGTGTATGAATTTTGGTGTCATTGATTAAAATTCATAACCAAGAATTAAGACTGTACAAATTCAATTTCTAATGGTGGATATGTTTCCTTTTAACAAAGGTCATCTAGATTATCCAAATCATTTGGTGGAGTGCTTCCTTACAGAGGAAATCTGGATAATGATTTGGTAAAGTTGCATACAAAACCACAATTGAAGATTGAAATTTGAATAATGTTGGTTTTCATATTATAAGTAGTAGCAGAACCATTGAAAATCATAGTAATGATATATCTAATCTTGATGTTGCTTTAAGTGATGGAGACTGTGAAAGTTCCATAAGAAATACATCTAAGAAGAGTGACCTAGATGCTTCCTTTTGTAATAGCTCTAGTATATCTAGGAAATATGAATTATTGAAGCATAGAGAATCTTCTTTGCTTATAAACATTTTCAATGGCTCTATTAAGTTGAGTTTTACACTTGCAAGACTACCTATATTTTACAAGCAGTGATACCTACTACTATACCCTGCATGGGCTTTCTCTTTTCCTTCCTTGTTGCTGAGTATTCCAAAATCACTTGTTGAATCAGTTTCTTGGGTGGCTGTGACTTACTATGGGATAGGATTTACTCTCGGGGTTGGCAGGTAGACTTGGAGATTCCATTAATATTGACATATAATGTACTTTGAACCATCTTCCATTTTTATTTTATTATTAAAATTTCAAAGTAATTTTTGGGGTAAGTAATTACATCATGACCATGTTAGAGCAACATTTCAGCCACAAAGTGGTATTGTAACTGCAATTATACATTATCGTTTGGCAATATTTGAACATAGGTCTCCATATTAAGAGCCCATGTTTTTAACCACTTAAGCTTATGCTAATTGAAATGACTAGAGTCCCAATTGTTGTAGAAAATTTTTAAAAGTCCCAATTATTATTCAAAAATTTATAATCTGACTCCAAGATATTGGTAAGGCTGAATTTACTGGGAGATTTTTTAGAGGGTTGTGAAACTCAAAGAGTTTTCAAGCAACATATACAAGGTTTGGTGAAAATTTCCATTGTTACCAAAGGGTTCTTATATGCTAATTAGATGTGGTGGAACCTAAAATAGTCACCATTACATTCTATTTCTTACATTTTTTACTGAGACTGCACATAACAGAGTATAAAAGTTTTCGCAAACCTAGTTGTTCATGTCCGTAGGTGTCGTAGCATCCTTCAAAGAGGATAATGGTATTGTATTAGATTTTTTGCTTTACTGGGGTTAGGGTTATGCATAAGGGGTTGGACTCAAAATGTACTTGTAAAAAAATGGTGAATCCTAGTAAAAATTAAGGTGAATCATGGCGAATCCTAGGCAAATCAAATCAATCATTTTCACACCAAAATTTGGGGTATTTGAAGCCCTAAAAAGTAAGTTCATATTTGGGATACATTTTGACCTATTAAATCATCTTATAACTTCATAAAACCACCACCATTAGATCAGGCTCAAAATGAGCTTTCCAACGAGTACAAATATGTCTATTTTTGGATATATATTGTGGCGAATTGAACCTAAGAAAAACAAATGATCCCAAAAATTTTAGGTGAATGGGCCGACATCGAGGATCCTCATATTCACCAATTTCCAATTTAAAAATCCTAATATTCACCCAATTTGTGAATATTTGCCACTATGCATAACCTTGACTAGGGTATATCTTGCTCTTCAACATTTTATACACAAAGACCCTTGCACATCTAAACTGTGAGTTGTCAACAATCTTCACACACCCAGTTTACAAATTCTTGATTCACTTGCAAAGTTTATGTATTTCTAAATGTTGAGAATGGTCTTAAATCTTGAGCAGCTCTCAGAATCCAACAGGCTATCATATCAGAATAAAATCTTGTGGAATAACAAGGCATAAGGATTGAATTCAACAAGAATTCAAAGGATCAAGAACCCCACTTCCTTAAGGTATAAAAGAGGGTCCTTTAGATGTGTGTCCTCAAAATATGGAAATAGTATAGGTAAGAATGTTTTTCCCCTTCACTTTTAGGACATATATAATTTTCCTTGTACAATTCAAGAGCAGAGATATGCAATGGATAAGTCTCTCAATGAGCTATAATGAACGAATGGAGAAGAAGAAAATTTAGCCAAGGAATGCTTTTCTTCTATAGAATGTCTTGAAATGTAATCATAATATAGTTAGACACAAATATTGAGCTTATATTTATATCATATGAATGAACACAGTAGATCAATGAAATTCAAAAGTACAACAACTTACAATAACGAATCAGGAATGCTAAAATGGATCTAAGAAGTAAAAGTAAAATATCTAAAACTAAAATATTGGTTTGTTATGCAGTAGAAATGCAGTTGCATCACATGACCAATAATTTAATAAACCACAAATAAACTCAACAGACTTAGAAGTATCAACAAGTGTCTCTTCAAGGTGAGGAATGATTATTCGACCATGTCATTTCATGATGTTAATTACTTTGTCGACATGCCTCTGGTAGGACTCCTATTGGAATCTTAAACCTACTAAATAGGGTGGAAGCTATCTACATTTAGACTCTTTGAAGTATGAAATTATGTGTTCTTTTTTCTATTTAAACATTGTTTTATCTACCTAAAATATTACTTTGTAAGATAGTGTTGAGTAAAAAAAACTAGAATTTGTACCTAATAAATACTTTGCAAGTTAAAATTCAATGTGGGTAAGAACAAAGATCTTGACAAGATTTGAGACATAAATAAGGAGATGGCAGAAAACATCCCAGTAGAACTGTTAATTTACATCATGAATACTACTGAAGTGTGTTCCTTAATCATCTCTGAGGAAGTATTAATGTTTATCTTTCTGCAGGAAATAAAAGAACGAGTTACAAAGGATAGACTTCAACTATTATGTGATGTTACTCAAAAATTCAGGCCATTAATTCTCACTGCTTTGATGGGGGTCAGTGGGGCTGGAAAGACAACACTCATGGATGTATTAGTTGGAATAAAAACTGGTGGATATATTGAAGGGGATATCAGAATATTTGGATTTCTCAAAAGCAAAAACATTTTACTCGAATACTTGGTTACTATGAGTAGAATGATATTGTTAAGATCCTCCATCCTAACATTAATAGTTAATATTATTATTTCATTAATTATTATATTATTATAACATGAATAGTCATGTCCCTTCATTATCATAACCTTAGGATAATATAAATTAGGATAGGTATTATTGTAGGAAGACATCCATGAATAAAAGAATATAAGTTATTATTTGAATCCATTGGAAGGACCTCTCCAGTGTCAAAAGCAATTTCATTTTTAAAGACGATTACTTTTTATATCCGAAGACCTTGAAGTCTTAACATTTGGTATCAAAGCCTTTAGTTTTGACATTTTATGGTTTTTGAGTTTGAAGATTTGATGTCACTTTTGAAAAAAATAATTCACATCTACCTATACTAAATTGAACAACACAAACTTTCGATGAATCAACAGCAAGAGAGTCAGACGTACAAGCGTTTTTTTTATGATAACATGATTCATTTTTCTCTTCATCAAACGAATATATCCTATTCACATACGACTAATATGAATTTTCCAAGACCCTGTGCAGATAAAGAGCAACGTAACATTGAGATACAATTAAAGACATCTATGACTTAATATTGCAGACATAAATTATTTAGAGGGAGTTCATAATAATTATTTTGGAGCACTTTTCAATCCTCTAGTGGTTTCGGAGTGTATGGACCCTATAGCAGCCAAGTGATATCACGAACTTGGATGGGAGTAATACACATATACCACTTCAAATTGTGAACAAAAATACATCTTCTACACCCATTACGTCGCATCCCAAAAATTTGTCACGTGATATATTTTATCTTGCAGTAAATTTTGTCTTCGTGTGCTTGTCCTCAAACTTCATTATTTAATACCTGATTTCCAAGCTGGATCTGCTACATAAAAATGATATAATACCCACCCAACTAAGCACGCCAAATATTTTTTTTGTGGGCAAGTATAAAATTAAACGAAAGATATAATTCAATTAAACCTAAAGTTTTTTTGTCGTCCCGGATAACAAAGGTGCAAAAAAAAAAATTAAATATAAAATAAGGTTTAAATATTTTCCAACGTCGTTTATTTTTCCATCGTCAGTAATCTCGCCTAATGAAAGAGGTTTTTAAGGATATTATCCCACATTGGGGAGGTTAAACAAACTCATTAAGAACATTATCCCACATTGGGGAGGTTAAACAAACTCATTAAATTTATATATGTGATATCACATGGAGGAGATTGTGACTTAGATTACACGCCCTAATACGTTCAAATGACTCCGCTACTTCGCCCGCCAGCCTTGTGTCTCGGGTTCACCTTCCACCCCGTTCTTCATGTACCACTCCTACTATATTATGCTTTGTGCACGCCTCCACCACCTATCTCTATTGTTCGCACTTTACATTGTCACCTCATATTCCATTCTTGTTTGCCCCCCTACCCATCAAAAATTGCACATTGTCCTAGCCATTGGGAGGGCTTAAATTTAAAGTACAACCTTGTGTCTCTGTGTTTGCCTCTACCCCATGCTTCATGTCCCACTCCTACTGTGTGTGCTTTATGCCCGCCTCCACCACCTTTCTCTACTGTGCCCACTTTTCGTTGTCATTTCGTTGTCACCTCATATTTCATTCTCATCTGCTCGCCTGCCCGTCGAAAATTACACGTTGTCCTAGCCGTTAGGAGGGCTTAAATTCAAACTACAAGTTGAATTTAAATTTTTAAAACACAAAACTTGCTCATAGTATTCGAAAATAAAATTGCGACAAAGGGAAATTTTTCATAAAGTTGTAAAACCATGTCATCAAAACTTGATAATTTTTTTGATGATAAATTTTATCAACAATTTTTTTGCTGCAAAATCTCGACAACAAATTATTGAAAAGAAATTGATGACTTTTTTAGCAATAATTGTTGATTTTTTGCATAAATTTTGTCGATGACTTTTTCGCATTTTTTGTCGATAAATTTTTGCGATAGTTTTTGTGATGATTTTCAATAAATTTCGTGATGCTTTCCAATTATGACTATGCAAATGGCCTATGGCAAAAGATCACAATTGCAGGACCCTACCCTTCAAGAATTTATCCTGGAAATACGCCAGTGGAGGGAAGAACTTAGAAATAATACTATATGAAAAGACGAGTGCCGCCAATGGAAGGACCAAATTACAAAACCACCTATATTGGAATCACAAAATACTTAAACCACCACAAAACCTTACCAACCCTTCCAGCTTAAGTACATCAACCAGAAGGACCTGAATGAATGACAAGCAAAAGGCCTATGTTATCATTGCGATGAGAAATTTGTGCCAAATCATAAATGCACCATAAGACTAGGAAAATTATTTTGCAAAAGGAGGTGCAAAAAAGTTATCTTATATACAAAGTATTTACATTTGTTTTGCACTACTCTAATCTTCTCTACGTTAGAAAGAGTAGAGGACTTTTGTGCCAAAGAGACACACTCTTTACAAGGAGGAAAATACTCCAAGGCAGTCATTCAAAAGCATTCTCCATGTAAAGAAATAGAGTTGCTCAAAAGGCTCATATCTACTATGTTGTAGACAACTAAACCTACAATCAAACTAAGCAAGGAGAAGCATTACATCAAAAGGCAATAACATCTACTAAAAGGAAAACAAAACAGGTTGAAGGATGTACGTCCAAGGAGCACCATTGGAGTAGCCCAAAAAATCCACTCAAGCATTAAAAAGTGTTGCTCCAAGATCTCAAGGCACCACTGGAATCATCTCATATCAAGCTTCATTGAACAAAGGAAGATCTCATAGTGTTGCATGGTTAATAGGAAGATTACAATATACATTGGAGAAGCATTATATTGAAAAGCCCATGCACGAAGGAAAGGTGACACTTGTCACCTAGAAGGAAACAAAATATTTCCCACACAAGCACCCACCCATTATAAAAAAAATATTACAAAGGAAGAAAAAGAATGAGTGCTCATCCAAGATCATAACAGTCATCTAGTTGACAGAGTTTCACAAATGGCATCTCAAGTGCTCAAGAGTAACTGCTATGACACTTGTCACAAATTCCAATATCCTCCATCTATTAAAAGGCATAAAATACTACAAAGGATATCATTCAAAGTATTCATAGGAGTCATAGCACTTACAACAACTGAAATCACAATTTGGAGGAGAGGTAAAGAGCATTAAAAGCTTTGGTCAAGGCGTTCAAGGAAGGTCAAATCTCAAGAGTTGAAGTGCCACCATACAAACCTGAAGTCAAAGGTAAATCAACGTTCACCATAACATTCAATGATAAGGTATTAATAGGACTTCCATACATGTCTAGAACTTGCACCAAATACATTGGGAATACAACACTAAAAGTAAGGTTTATACTCATCATGATTGCTTTCTTTAAATAGGGAGTTATAAGGTATATTATAAGGTTGAAATATCAATAGAAATCAACCACATTTTAAAGTAATATCTGATAGGAAATAACTATTAAATTAGCCTAAATATTTACAATATTAAAACATAGAAGGAATAAGAATTTCTACTTGAATTTCGATTATTGAAAATAATTGTTTTCTAATATTCCACATGAGGGAGTTATAAGGGATACTAAATCAAAGTAGGAAATTGAAAATTAGAAACAATAAATATCAAATTATCAAAGGCTATAAAAAGAGGTTTATTAAAAGAACATTAAGATTTGGAAATTGATTGGTATACTTATCTCAAAAATACATTAAAGGGATAAAAGAAATACAACTATTAAACCTCATCAAAATAGAAAGTGCTCAAGTTCACAGGACTTTATAAAATCAACTCAAAATTGAACTATCATTCTCAAAAGCACTTTATCTATAATATAGCATTTACAAAATTACTAGGGAGACCTAAGGCATTCTACAAAATCTATAATTTCACCAAAGCGACATCAAATCAATACTAGGGCAAATAAATACTACAAGGATCATCATGGCATCAAAAAAATTATTTCTTGTAGAATCCCAATTACTTAAGGGGCCAAACTGTTTCTCTTGGAAAAACAAGGTTAAAGCAATTTTAGTATATGAAAAACTTTGGGAGTTAACTAAAGGAATAGAAAAAATACCAATTTCAAATGATACTGAAATACATAAGTTTGATGAAAAAGATACAAAAAATCTAATGATAATAACCTTTGCCATCACTGATGAAATACAACCTTATATTAGTTCAACAAAAACATCTACAGAAGCATGGAAAATCTTAGAAAAGATATTTGAAGGAAAAAATAAATCCACTATCCTTCATCTTCAAACTCAACTACATTATCTAAAAGTGAACAGTGGCAAGAGGATAGAACTATTCCTAAGGAAAGTAGAAGATATCAAAGAGAAATTATTAACATTAGGAGAAGAAATCAAAGATGAGCTTCTTACTCAAGTAACCATGAGAGCACTTCTATATGGCTACAAACATTTGGTAACATCCTTACAAGTCCTAGCTAAAGATACTTCTTTTGATGACCTAATCAATATTCTTCAAGAATATGAGGTAGAGAATACAATTAAATATGAAATGACTAACACTGCATTGGCATCAAAAGACAATCCACAATGAAATATTGCTTCATCATCAAGAGGATGGAAACCATGGCACAACAGGTATTGTTAGATATGCAAGAGAAAAGGTCATAACACTAACTATTGCAGATTCAATTCCAAAAACAAGAATCAAGAGAAATCAAATGTACAATGGAAGAAGATCTCAATCAAGACAACACCAAAATCAGTAATAAGCTCAGTTTCCAATCAATTTTCCCCAATTGGAGTATTGAAAAGATAATTAGAAAGGACACCTAGCTCAAAGGATGGAAAACAATTGAAGAACTAGAAGAATTTACAAATGATTATGAAGTCAAAGCTCTTTGAGTAAGAACAACAAGTTATGAAGATACTAACTACTTGCTTGAACAAGTTACAAAAAACAAAGAAGAAGATTACAAGCTCCAAGACAAGGAAGAAGATCCATATTGAAGATTGAAATCTTCAATACTCAAATAATGTAATACACGGGGGTGTTAGAGTTAGAGTATATTACGTCATTTGGATCATATAAATGTACCACTTTAGGTACATAGTTAGGATATGATATTGCTTTAGGTGGAAGTTATCTAGCTCTTTAAGACTTTAAAACCTTAACTGGTACAACTACCATACAAGATGCCAGTGCTTGCTCCCGCTCAGGGGAATAAGCTTGAGCAGCAAAAATATTAGTATAGTGCTTGACAAAAGCATCAATCATTTTAGGAATTGTATCGCCCAATTTTTTTGCACCCTTACCTTCAGGCTAAAGGATCCATACCCGAAAGGGGGATGCGAGAAGTATAGGACAATACCTCGAACGGAGAGGCCCTTTGAAGGTCGCGCCTCTCGAGGGAGGGGTATAAGGGTGAATTTTTGACGGATGGTGGGGTTCACCAGGAAACTTTGAGTGGCAGTTTTCATGCCTAGGTTGAGAAAGGGTTTGATGCGTTTATTTTATGTTCAATCATTCAGATTCCTAGGTTGGCCAAAATGAATCTAAGCTATTCTATATGAAATTTTTTATTTATATGAAGACAACAAACATAAATGAATCTTAAATACATAAAATATCTAAAATGGAGAAGAGTGCACCTGATTTCTGATGTCTGATGAAGATTCTGAAGCTTGTAGGAGTCCAGATCGTCCTAGATATGACAGGATATTCTATAATTATACAAAATCATCCAGATCATAGGAGATCGTCTGAGATCAGCCAAGATCGTCAGTGACCAGACAAATTCATCAGAAACCTGCAATCATGAAAACAGACACCAAAAACCAAAATACAATTGCAAGAATGATACAAAATGATAGAAATAAGAATATAAATTCTTAAATAATAAATCCAGATATCAAATCAAATGGGATGCAATGTTTTAATAATTTATTTTGAATTTTATCATGCAAATATGCTAAATAAGGTGAACTCCAAGATGCAGAACAAAAGTGAATTAATCTAATGCACAATTAAATAAT
Organism: Wollemia nobilis; assembly: GCA_028583015.1. Classification (NCBI taxonomy): domain Eukaryota; kingdom Viridiplantae; phylum Streptophyta; class Pinopsida; order Araucariales; family Araucariaceae; genus Wollemia; species Wollemia nobilis. The sequence continues at coordinate 3,098,215 of JAQPPZ010003098.1, forward strand.
AAAAAAAGATAGAGAATGCAAACTTAGGGCTCTGATTGCCCCCAATCTGAACTATAGTCAAAATTGTCTACAATCATACGAGATCAACATCGATATCGACAAGATCGTCTAAAATTGTGGTTGAATCACCTGTAACAATCCGAGCTTCCTCTGGCTGAAACACAGTGAGATCCTGCAATAAAACTTGAAAACACAAGTGCAAATGATGGGGGATAGGATGTTCTAACACAAAAAAAACTAAATTTATAGGGAAATGATCAGCCAGGGCGATAAACTGGGAAAATCCCAAGTTTATATAGGATTAGGGGGAGGTTAAGAGGTTGGGGATCATCCCAATCTGGGAGATCTCCAATGTAGGAATCTCCAACCGCATAGACACGCTTCTGTCCGAGTTGGAGAGGTTGTTGAAACAGAAGCTAATTATGAAAATTTAGTTTTGGGATGAAATCGTCTAGACGTTCTGTTCCAAACGAATTCGTCTGATTTGGTACGATATCATCAGATCAGCAACGATATCGTCCAATGGTCAAAACAACTTCTAAAAATGGCATGAAAAATGAGGTGAGCGGTTAACGAGTGGTTTCAAGGTTAAAATTCATTTTTTTTATATTTTACTGATGGTTTAACTGTGCCAATTTTAGGGTGCTACATTTTTCCCCCTCTTTTGCGTATTTTTTGAATAAAATGCATTAAATATGAGTTCTTCACGCTTTACAAGAAAGCCAAAATTTATTCCATTTTTTAGACGATGATTCAAGGTCAAATTGTACAACGGTTTGCTATGGTGCCCCCTCCGAGTTTTTACCCAAATCGAACGTTTGAGGTAAAAGCACAGAAAAACAAAAATTAAAAAAATGTTGTTTTTAAATAAAAATAAGAAAAATAGGGTAAAACCCTAATTCATTTTTACTATTCACTTTCACTGTTTCAGAGCTCTGTAGGCGAAATGGTCGAAACGACACACAGATCGATAGAGGGCCGGCGTGGGTTGCGGGTAAGGATCTAAACCTAGTATACTATGTTTTTAGCTTGATTTGTTTAATTTTTTACTTGAATTTTAATTGTTTTTGGGCATCGCGGCCGTTTTTAGGCCATCGATGACATTGGGACAAAATTGTCCCAATTTCGCCGAAATCGTCCCTATATCGCCGATTTTGTCTGAGGACGAAATCGAAGAAATAGGGGTGATCTTATCCAATAAGGGGCGATCCCCAAATTGAAGAATCGAAGATGATTTCGTCCTATTAAGGATGATTTAACTAAATTTGGTACGATATCGTCCAATAATGGGCAATATCATTTTTTTATGAGATGAAACTGATTTTAATGATTATGTATTAATGATTTTTGTTGTTTTATTGTTTATTTTGCAGAGGGGATTGCTAAAGAGTCGAGAGTGGAAATACAGAGGTCTCGGGGATGACTTCACCACACTCAATCAGGTCGAGCGAGACAGACTAGCAGAGGTTGAACTACAACATGTGGCAGAGATGCCACAAATTCCTACAAACATGGGGCTACTAACGACCCTAGCAGAGAGATGGTATCCAAAGTCATCTTGCTTTCGGATATCGACAGGGGATATGACTCCCACTCTAGAGGATGTATGGAGGATCTTGAGGATCCCCATACATGGGTGGTTCATGACTCCGTCTAATCAGGGCCATGCCATGATGATATTATACAGTGACCCAAGCTTCACCCTAGAGAAGGGCAAAGTGAACATCGAGGCTTTGAGGCAGATGCCTAGGGCATCTTGATTGACCCAAATTTTGGTAGGGGTGGTGGGTGGCTTTCTTCTATGCCACTAGAGCGGATGCAGATTACAGTGGATGCTCTCATATGTGGTCTGTGACATGAGAAACCATGGACACAGGTTTGCTTGGGGTAGCTTTGTATTATACCGCTTGTATAGGATCCTTTACGGGGTCGTATACAAAGGAGGTCGATGTCTGGTGCTAACATCACTACTACATATTCGATGTTGGGAGCACATTACGATGCGAAGGCTGGTAGGGCTTCCACTGATAGGAGTTGATCAGGAGAGACCCTGAGTTTTCTAATGGTGGCTCCAGAGAGGATCACAGCGATGAATAGATATGCAAACATCTCGGAGGTTTCTGGATGACCCCACCCCAGATCGGATCACTTGGAGACCATGGATAGAACATCCAAGGTGGGCAGAGTACGGACATAAGTTGGCTCGCATCAGGTGAGTCATATGATTGAGGATAGAGTGGGGAGAGGTAGAGCTCCACTGCTACGATCGAGTTTTGAGGCAGTTCGATCTACAGCAGGGGATCCCTTCTCTTAGGGATTATGAGTACTCCCAAATTATGTAGGATAATACCACATTGAGCAGGGCTCTAGAAATGTAGTTATTTTGGAGTCAGGACGCTGATGATGCCTCAATTCAACCAATGTATGGGGATGACATGGAGGTAGCAGACAGGTATGATGCCTGGTATGCAAGTATCCACCCTCCTCGAATGATGAGGGCACAGGGTCTGATGCACACTGTAGTGCAATGGATGGAAAGGCGATGCCAGGCTACCATCGGTGCAACGAGGGGTCATGGAGGGATGGATCAACGACGACCTCCTCAAGAGAGACACCAGAGAGTACCATAGGCTCCAAAGAGACAACAACAACCAAAGAGGAGGGAGAGACTCCCTTCTTAGTAGAGGGATAGGCCACCATCACCCGATAAGGGCAAGGGTGTCGATGTGGGGGAGAGCAACGAGATGGCGGCTCTCCGGGCGAAGAATGCCCGCCTACGAGCTCAGGTGCAGACTCTTCAAGATGAGGCAACACAACTCAGGGCTCGAAGCGAAGGGGCGAGCATTCTGGAGCTTGCACGGGCTGTTGCATAGAATGTGTTCTACCAGGGGTTGTACTATCATGTGGTTCTAGAGGAGCAGAGGATACCGTTGCCAACCAACATTGCAGAGTCGATCAAGATGGGGTCATCGAGGACATCATCACGATCGACGTCGAGGACCCGCATTACAGCACGGACTTCGATGGGACCACCTCCTCCACCTCAGGGTGGGATAGGAGATGAGGCTGAGAGCTTGAGGGCTTCTCGAGACTAACTTCTCATTTGAACATAGACCATATATTTTTGATAGGATTGAGTATGCCAGGGTATAGATTGTGGCATACCAATCCGTTTTGATATGATGTATAGACTTCTTGATATATATATATATATATATATATATATATATATATATATATATATATATATATATGTTATTTTTATGATATGACTTGTGCATATGTTTTATGATGCTTTAATATTTGTTGTTTGACTATTCATGTAATTATGTCGTTGAAAATATTATAATTTTATGTCATGCTATAAAATTAAATGAAATAATCTGATGTAAAAAAATTGGTTGTTGTGGTATGATTTGATGAAAAATAAAGTGACTTCTAACAATAATTTCAAAGGACATTGTCACTGTTACATGACCATTTCATGGAGTCGTCGCTCGCTAGGTCATCAAGCTAATCCCGGTATGAGAGAAATATTGCTAAAAGTAAAAGGGTGCTTAAGAGACTTTCTTAAGACTTTGTGTTGTGATGATGAAAAATGATGATGGTGATGATTTGTTTTTAGATTTCCATGAAAATATTATGCATAAAATATTAAAAATATGATTTTTGCTAGGCATAAAATTCCTAAGTGTGATAGAAATTTGAACAATTGCCTAGGAATTATACCATCGTCGCAAAACTGAATGTTGACCTAATGAAATGAAATAAAAAAAATTTCGTTCTTTTTAAAGCACAATTGTGTAACATAATGATTTAAGCCATATGCTTTTATGGATTAAATAAATGAGAAATAAAATTAGAATGATGGCTTGCGCTAGGCATAGAATTTTAGGTATAGACTTATACCATCATCATGAAATCCAAAGAAGAAATTGATGTAATAGTTTTATTGCATAGTTGATTTTTGATTTTGAGATAAAAAATATAAAAATTGGGACTTGCACTAGGAATAAATTCCAATTTAGGTTTAGGAACTATACCATCATTGCGAAAGTCAAAAATATATAAATGTGACTTTATTGCTAGATTTTTGAACATGTTTTGAAAGAAATTTTGGATTTTTGAAAAAATGTATTTAATTGTTTTTACGCTAAGCCAATATTCTCAAGCAAAAAAATCAAATTATTCCAAAATATTTGCATAAATATTTTAAATTATCTCAAAGACAAAATTTAGATTTATAAGGAACCCCATGTGCATATGTGAGTTCATTGACAATCTTGATCTATCATAATGATACAAAATCTCTCAAACATAAATGTGTGTGCAATTGTATTGTTCATTTACCAATTTTGAGCAAGATAATTTGATATGAGTAATTTAAATTAACCAAATGAGTGTTCGTTGACCATGATTTATATGCATGTAACCGTACCAGACTACTATGTAAGTCGAATCATCAAGAGCTAGTTGATCCATGAGCGGACATAGGTCTGTACAAAAGAAGGTCGCTAATGTGATAGACATATCACCATGCTAGGAGTTACCCAAGGCCAAGCGGGTTGGGCACAAACCACCTGTTATGGGGCTTACCTCATGATTTTTGAATAATTGAGAATTCCAGGGATTCAAGCTCATTCACCCTTCTTTTCTTTCAAAGGGTAGGGGAAGGGATTTATTGCTTTTTTGCTTTTTCTTTTCTTTTCTTTTCTTTTTTTGTATTTTTGCTTGACACTGAGATAATGTTGAAATATTGTTGAGGAGGTACAAAATGATCCTGAAATTATGCTTCTTTTTCTTATGATTTTTCTTGACTTTCCTTTTGTTTTATATACTAGGGATACTTGCTCAGATTGGCTGTAGAGCAAGGGATTTTTATTCTGGGCAGGGGTGAGCTTGTCCTTTTGTCAATTCTCAAAGATTCTAGACCATGTGCATGATAGTATAGCAGGGGAAACATTTCACTCAAGAGACCATTGCTACTGTGTAGCATCGCTTTGAATTTGCAATGAAATCATTTTAATGTAAAAAGGTGTACTTGGTTCAAGTAAATAACAAGATCAGTTCTCTATGCTCAAAACTTTATTTAATTCAACTATGGACTTTGATATAAGAGAGATTAATAATCATACCAAATAAGATCAAGATATTTATTCATGTGAGTGTGAAAGTGAGGGATTCCAAATAAATGCTAATTTATCCAAAATAACTGAAAATATAACTACAATACTTCAAGAATTGATAGGTGCAAAAATAAAAGATGTTTTTGAGGATTTTGATTATTTTGATTTTTTTATATTTTGATTTTAATTTATGAATTAAGATAATACATAATATTACTATTTTTGAAATTTTTATATGAATTACTAAAATAAGACAATATGTATAATATATACAGTGATGAAATTACCATATTTATGCATAATAGCGCTTAAGATGCATAATGTTCATAGGTTCTTTAAGATCTTTACCATCTAAGGTAGCTAATATGTATGCTCTCGATCCAAATTTAGCAGTGATAATATATGGCCCAAGCCAGTTAGGCTCAAATTTACCTTTAAGGTCTTTAGTTGCATTAGTATTTTTTTATTTTCTTTTAAGATGAAGTCACCGATCTCAAAGGATCGATGATGAAATTTCTTGAAATATGCTCGTTTGAGCTTGTTCTGGTAGGCACGAAGATGCTCCAAAGCATTAATACGCTTCTCATTTAGGATTTCCAGCTGACTAAATTTGCCAGCACGATATTCATCTCCTACTTCAGTATCTTGAAGTAGCAGAGCCAAAGAAGGAACTTCTAATTCAAAGGGAAAAACAACTTCAACGCCATAAACCAAAACAAAAGGTGAAGTGCCCATGGGAGTACGAATGCTAGTTCGATAAGCCCACAAAGCAGGATATAATTGAATGTGCCAATCACGGCCAGATTTATTGACCAATATTTTGAGGATTATTAGATGCTTCTGTTTGGCCATTACCCTAAGGATAATAGGGAGTGGACCAACGATGTTGAATTTTATATTTTTGACATAGTTTATTTACATATTTATTTTTGAAACAAGTTTCATTATCCGAGATGAGATTTACAATAATTTCGAACCTACAAATAATTTGATTAAAAATAAATTTGGAAACTTGAGTTCTAGTGCAAGAAGCTAAGGGCATAGCTTCAACCCACTTCGTAAAATACTTGGTGGCGGTTATGATGAATTTGTGTCCATTAGATGACACAGGATTGATTTTTACGATGATGTCTAAGCCCCATTTTGAAAAGGGCCAAGGAGATGAAATAGCCTGCAGTTCTTGTGCAGGTGCATGGACAAGGTCAATGTGTTTTTGGCACTTATCGCAATGGCACACGTAATCATGTGCATCATTCTCCATGGTAGGCCAAAAATATCCTATCCTAAGGAGCTTCTTAGCAATGGCGCTACCACTAAAGTGTCCCCCACAAGATCCATCGTGGGCTTCACTCAAAGCTGATCTAGACTCTTCTAGATTCAAACATCTCAGTAGGATACCTTCAAAAGATCTCCTATATAAGGTATTGCCAATTATGACGAAGCAACTTGCTCGTCTACGTAATAACCGACGCTAGTTTCTATTAAAACCTTCAAGGAAGGTCCCATTTTGAATAAAATTGAGGATATCAGTGTACCAAATTTTAGGAGTAGTTTCGTTGATTAGAAACACGTCCAAAGGTTCCAAGCATGATTTAATTGAAGTGGGTTCCTAGAGTCGACGAATAATTATGGTAGCATATTTTTCATCTAACTCCAAGGGTAAAAGAGATGCAGTTGCGGCCATGGCATCAGCCGCACGATTGCTAGTTCTAGGGAATAGCTTCCAAGGTAATTTGATCAAATAAAGATATTAATTGTAATGCATATGTTTTATATGGGTGCAATGTATCATCTCTGGTCTGATAAACATCATTAATTTGATTTATAAAAATTTGAGAATCATCGAAAAATAATAGATTTTTAATTTTCAGTGCCAGGGCTGCTCGTAATCCAAGGATGAGAGCCTCATATTCAGCAGTGTTATTAGTACAGGCAAATATTAATTTAAAGGATAGAGGTATGAGATTTTTTTGTAGAGATATCAAAATAATACATGCACCAGCCCCACTCATGCATCGGGCTCCGTCAAAGTATAAGTACCATTACTCTGAATGATCTGCCTCTAGTTTAAGGCATTCGTCAGGAAACTCAATGATGAGGGATGGGTGGATTCTAAGGGTGCAACAGCTAATTGATTTGCTATGATTTGACCCTTAACAGAATTCTATCCTATAAACGTGAGTTCAAACTTGTTAGTGCAAGAACCCACTTTGTTGTGCGACCAAATAAATAAAGTCGACTCATGAGATACCGTAAGGTATCGAATTTAGCAATAACGTATGTAATCTGACTGAGCATATAATGGCATAGTTTTTGGGTAGAAAATACGACTGCTAGACATAACTTCTCTAATGCTGTGTAGCGGGTTTCATAACTAATTAATGTTTTTCTAATGTAATAATTAGCACGCTCTCTTTTCTCATCATCAAGTTGAGCTAACATAGCTCCTAAAGCAAAATTTGAAGCAGAAATATACAAGATAAATGGGCGATCAGGTTTAGGTGGTGAAAGTACAGGTGGGTTAAGAATATATTGTTTGAGGAGTTCAAATGCTTCCTTACATTCATCGTCTTAATGGAAAGAGACATCCTTCTTAAGAAGCTTAAGAAAGGGTCCAGTTTTATCCGCCAGCTTATCGATGAAGCGATGGATAGCTTGAAGCTTACCTTGTAGACTCCGTAATTCAGATATATTTGTAGGTGCGGGCATATCAATGATAGCCATAATCTTGAGAGGGTCAATTTCGATGCCACGTAAAGAAACTATAACCCCCAATAATTTACCTGACTTAACTCCGAATATACATTTGGCTGGATTCAATCGGATAAGATATTCCCTTAATCAATCAAATACTTTTCTCAAGTCATCTAAATGGTCATCTTCTTCAGTAGAACGAGCTATAATGTTGTCTACATAATCGTGTAGTATATCATGCATCATATCATGAAATATATAAGTCATGGCTCGTTGATAGGTTGCACCTGCATTCTTCAACCCGAATGGCATCACTTTCCAATAGAAAGTCCCCCAAGGGGTAATAAAGGTTGTTTTAGCCTAATCTTCAGGAGATATCTTGATCTGATTATAACTAGAAAATCCATCCATTAAGGATATCATTCCACTCCCAACAGTAAAATCAATGATTTGATCCATATTGGGAAGGGGAAAATCGTCTTTAGGGCATGCAAAATTAATATCTCTAAAGTCTGTACAAACCCTAACCTTAGTAGCTTCTTTCTTAGTTACTAGAACTACATTTGAGATCCATTCAGCATAATCAATGGCTTGTATAAAAATAACATTATGGAGTTTTTCTAACTCCCCTTTGACTAGTAAGGCCACTTTAGGATGCATTTTTCTATGTTTTTGTTTAACAGGTTTAGCATCCGGGTGCACTACTAGGTGATGCATAACTACAGAAGGGTCTTATCCTAGTATATCTTCATATGTCCAAGCAAATACATATTCTTATTCTTTAAGAAATGCAATGTATTTATCCTATTTTTCTTGACTCAATTCTGATCCAATGTTGATTATGTGGGGGTTATCCTCGGTTCCAATGTTAATTTTTATGACATTTTCTACTTCCATGTGTAGATCTCTCTCAAAATTAGGTGGGGCGGGTGAAATGCCCAATTCTTGTAATTCTTCCAAGGTTAGCTTGGATAATTCGTCTTGAGGATTCATGGCCTCAAGTTGGGCTATACTAGGTATAGAGCCATCAAAATAAAATCCATTATGTAATAATTCCTCAACGGAGACATTGTGAAAGATATCTCCCTCCAACTCATTATCGGATTTAGCGATCATCTCAGGATGAGCTATAAATAGCATATTACATGTGAATGTATTATTTATTAAACGCAAGGCATCGCGTGCATCTAAATAATCTTGGTAACATATAAGTTGGTCATCATCCTCAAATGGGAATGGCTGACCCTTATTAGGAAATAGGCCCACACAACATCGGGCGGGCCACGCTTCTACCTCAAAAGGTTCTTTCATACCATTCTGGAAAGGTACCAAACCTTTCCCTTTATATCCAAATTTAAGCATTATAGGTTTGGCTTTAATATATTCATTAGTAAAATAACATCAAGCATATCCATCATAATGAGTTCTGATGTTTCTAGGTATTCTACCCCAGTAATATCCCTTATAAATAAAGGCACAACTCTCGACTTGGTAAATACTTCCCATAGGTTGTGGGAGGCCCAAGGTACGAGGAGATGGTAACAAATTATTTAAAATAAGGAAATCTTGCATAGAAGCATTCGTTTCTTTTGATATAAGGATTTTAGATAGATCGGGTAAGAGCTTGTCAGTAAGAGCATAAGAGGTAGAAGGAACATTCCCTACATGTTCTGATGCAGAAAATATGACTTTTGTGGATGTAGACGATGTAGAGGAGTCGATAGATGGGTCTATTAAAGGTATGGAAGTTATAGGAGTAGAACAATAGACATTGGTTGTGGGATTAGGATCTTTCTTAGGTCCTAATGCGGTTTATTCAGAAGATGGTTGAGCTATATGTGGAGGTGCAACTGATGGAGAAGTAGATGACTTTGTGGATGTAAGTTTCACACGTTTATATGGATAATTAGAATTAGGATGTGTGGATGATAGAGTAGGGAAAAATTAAAATCCAATAGGTTTTTCCAAAGCACACATATCAAAGGGTCTTGGATCACCATGAGTGATAACCAACTGATTCTTAAATTTGAACTTAACACATTGATGTAAGGTTGAGGGAACAAATCGCATTGCATTGATCCAAGGACGACCCAAGAGTATATTGTACGATGCAAGGCAATGTACAATAAACACGATCATATCCAAGGTTCTCGGACCAACCTACAATGGAATGGTAATAACTACACACATTTCTTGTGTTTCCTCATTGAAAGCTTTTATGATCATATTAGTTCTTTTCATTTCCTCACTTCTAAACCCAAATATTTAGTAGAAGTCAAAAGTATAGATATTTAAAGATGAACCATTATCAATCAAAACTCGTTTGACTGCTACATCTCCAATTAAAGTTGTAATATACAAGGGGTTATCTTTATGTAAACTATGTTGAGGTATGTCTCTATCCCAGAAGTCAATACAATCAACTTCACGAGTTATTATAGTATTGGCCATGGCTTCAGGTTGAATGTCTTGTGGTACCATCATATGGTTTAATGTGAGCATTAATTCATCTCTATGTGTAGGAGAAGATCTTAAAAGGTCCAAGAGGAAAATTCTAGCTGTAATATTTGATAATTTTTCATTAATATTATAAGGAGGTTTAGGTTGAACATTAGGTGAATGATTCCATTTATTAGGAACCTTCAAAACAAATGGAGTTGATCCACCATTCTAAATTTGATCTTGATAATTTTGATCCTGTTGTCTAGTAACAGCTCCGATGGTACCCACAATATTATTCTACGGATGATGAATGGGTCTTGGTCTAGCGTTTATAGCTAGCTCATTATAAATTAATCGGTGAGACGATGGTCTAGTAGTGACTCTTCTTGGAAATGGTTCTTCTAGAACCATATAACTTGTGATAGGGTGAATAGTATTTGATTCATCTTCATAACTATTTGATTGATTTGATGTGATTTCCATATCACTCTCAGTCTCGTATTCCATATCACTAAGATCAGGTATCTGAATATTATATAGATGCCTGGTTGTAACCACGGATAAAGTTGTATCAAAGATTTCCAGATCATGAGTAGGTAAATGCCCACTAATAGTTCCTACATATCGGGTAGGAGGAAGGACATTATGATGTTCAATTTGATTAGCCACCTCCTTACCATGTTTTGGTAAGGGATGTTGAAAGATGTCTAATGACTGATTGGCGTTCTGATTCTGGTTTTATGGGGTGTTCTTTTGAACATTATTAGGAGGATTTTTCGTAGGTTGAAAGGCTTGCACCTCCATCTCATTGTTATCAATCAAGTCCTGTATTTTATGTTTTAATCTTTTACAAGAGTTGGTAGTGTGTCCAGGTCCTCTATGGAAGTCACGGTGTAAATCTGCTCTGTATCCGAGTATAGTTGGATCAGTTCTCGGATATTTGGTAATTGAATCAAACCTTGTTCTAATAATTGTGATAGAATAGTTTATAAAGTTTGATTTAACCTAGTAAATTCTTAAGGAGGTCTATCAGGAGGTTTCAATACAAACTTCTCTGCTGTCTTTGCAGCATTAACTTTAGCAATATTTTTGCTATCGGTGACTCCATCACCCACAACTTGTTTATTCTTATATTGATTTTTGGATGTTTTCTCATCGTATCTCTTTTTAAGCTGGCCTCTCCTAATGAGAGCATCTTCCACTCTTCGGGCTAAGTCTATAGCCTGATCGAAGGTGGTCAAGGTAGCAGTTGATAATTCGTAAGATAGTTGCTCTTGCAAATTATTAATAAATATGTCCAGCATCTCCCTATAAGGTAATACAAAGTGCAATTTTCCTATCAACTGTCTCCACCTAGCTAGGAAATTAGCAAAGCATTCCTCTTTGCCCTGTTTTAAGTTATATAAATCTTTAATGGTCACATGTATTTCGATATAGGCACTAAATTGATGAACAAAAGACTCGACAGTTTCTTCGAAATTTCTCAAAGAATTAGTGGGTAACTGATAATACCACTCTAATGCCATTCCTCCCAAGCTTTTCGAGAACATTTTTAGTAATAACAAGTCATCATGTGATATATCATGACATTCTATCTTAAACATATGAAGATGCTCTATGGGATCTTCGGTTCCTTTATATATGGGAAGAACAGGCATAGGAAAATGTTTAGGATACGGCTGTGCTATGACTATAGGATATAAATGCTTACTACACATCTCTCGATAGTTGCACGAGAGACGATAGGGATCTATCTGGTCCATGCAGGAAACTAGTTGTTTCACCATGGTTTCAAGATTACTAGTTTGTCCACCATATTGGTTCGATGGGACATAGGTATGGGATCTATGAGTGTATGATGGTGTGACATAAGGATTAGATGCTATATTGCTATTATGCAAAGTGTTGGTAGGAAGAGTATTATGAAGGGGATTTGTAATAGTATTATGTTGTACCCCAGATTGTTGGTAATTGGTGTTTGGTTTTGTCTTGTGTTTTTGTTGATTTGAGGTATGTTGATCAAGAGCTTGGCGAAATAGAGCAGTAAATGATGGTTTTTTTTGTGCGGGAATGACCCTAGGCTTGTTAACAAGCACTTTAGATGGTTGGGTAACCTGTTTTTGTTGTATGTTCTGAATCACAACTACCATATGCAAATTGGATGGTCTAGCTTGATCACTCTCTTGATCAATAAAGGACAAGGGATTAGTGCGTGTTTGAAATACTTATTCTAGAGTTGCTTGAGTATCACTAATTCGATCCTTGTCCATATGGGCTACTTTATTAAAAACACCAATATTAGTGTTAATGAACTTTCAGAATTGTTCCATGTTTTCAAAAGTGATAGCTCCTCCCGGAGACATTTTAGGGGATGAGGATCCTTCCTCTCTAATAGTTTCTTCTTGTTCATTTCGTACAACAAGCTCTTCTTCTTGCTGGTCTAGGGTTCCTTATTTCAAAACTTGGTCCTCAGGAGGGACATTTTGGTCAGTTAATGGTATTCCTAACCAATCTTCATCTTCTTCGGTTTGTTTTCCATTCCTAAGTCTAGGCATTGTGCTAAGCTTAGGTTTTAGCAAATATATATATATATATATATATATATATATATATATATATATATTGTGTGTGTGTGTGTGTGTGTGTGTGTGTGTGTGTGTGTGTGTGTGGTAGGGTTGAGAGGTATATATTTTAACTATATACCTACTATAATACTTTAAAAGGAAAATGTTTTGTTTTTTTTTTTTTTTGTGATTATATTATTATTTTGCGAGAATAAAAATAACAAACAGCATGCTAGTTGCAAGAAATAAAAATAGTAAAAAGAATGAATTAGTTTTCTATGAATATTTTATGGATATCATTGATAGGGTCAAGTTCATAAGGAGTCATGAAATGCTCCTCTTCAAATTGGAAGTGGTTTTTCAAGAATTTGACAAAGTGTGATATGGTAATATGATCTACTTCAGACTCTGACATGTAAAAATAAAGTTCATGGCAATACTCTCGATACAAAACAACTCTAGGAACTATATTCCATATCTTTCTATCCATAAGAATGACTTCTTGATCCTCTATATGAGATAGAAATTTATGCACTAAAACTGCGTTCTCAAGGTATTCCTCAAAGGTGTATAATTCAAAAGACACAAGTGCTCTTTTATCTGCTAACCACCTATGGCAAGCTCTCTGAAGTTCATGATACAAAGTCACCTGATTAGGATATAGGATTCTATCTAAGACAAACCTCTTAATTTGCCTAAGTTCTACAGATTTGGATTCAATAATACCCAATCTCCTATCAAGTTTGTCCCACAAAGATTGGGCTCTATTTGTTTGAGGTACTCTAAGCACAGAAGTAATCTCTATGGTCATTAATTTATTTTCAACATTTATGGTGACAACTCGTCTTCTATTATAATCTACCATCTAAGTATGATATGCAAATTTAATGGTTGTCTAATGATTCTAGATGTTCTTAATAATGTGTTTTTTTTTGGATTGTTTTCAAAAGGTGTTTTAGTTTCACGTCGGGTTCACTAAAATGTATCACCCAATTTTTTTGCACCCTTACCTTCAGGCTAAAGGATTCATGCCCGAAAGGGGGATGCGAGAAGGATGGGACAATACCTCGGACGGAGAGGCCCTTTGAATGTTGCGCCTCTTGAGGGAGGGGTATAAGGGTGAATTTTTGACAGATGGTGGGGTTCACCAGGAAAATTTGAGTGGTAGTTTCCATGCCTAGGTTGAGAATGGGTTTGATGTGTTCATTTTATGTTCAATCATTCAGATTCCTAAGTTGGCCAAAATGAATCTAAGCTATTCTATATGAAATTTCTGATTTATATGAAGACAAGAAACATAAATGAATCCTAAATACAAAAAATATCTAAAATGGAGAAGAGTGCACCTGATTTCTGATGTCTGATGAAGATTCTGAAGCTTGTAGGAGTCCAGATCATCTCGGATATGATAGGATCGTCTGTAATTATACAAAATCATCCAGATCACAAGAGATCATATAAGATTAGCCAAGATCATTAGCGACTTCGTCAAAAACCTGCAATCATGAAAACGGACACCAAAAACCCAAAATACAATTGCAAGAATGATACAAAATGATAGAAATAAGAATATAAATGCTTAAATGATAAATCCAGATATCAAATCAAATGGGATGCAATGTTTTAATAATTTATTTTGAATTTTATCATGCAAATATGCTAAATGAGGTGAAATCCAAGATGCAGAACAAAAGTGAAATAATCTAATGCATAATTAAATAAGAAAAAAAGATAGAGAATGCAAACTCAGGGCTCTGATTTCCCCTAATCGAAATTGCAGTCAAAATCATCTGCAATGGTTAAATCACCTACGACGATCTGAGCTTCCTCCGGTTGAAACACAGTGAGATCCTGCAATAAAACTTGAAAACACAAGTGAAAATGATGGGGAATAGGATGTTCTAACACAGCAAAAACTAAAGCTACAGGGAAATGATCAGCCAGGGGGATAAACTGGGAAAATCCCAAGTTTATATAGGATTCGGGGCAGGTTAGGAGGTTGGGGATCATCCCAATCTGGGAGATCTCCAACGTAGGAATCTCCAACCATGCAGACATGCTTCTGCCCAAGTTGGAGAGGTTGTTGAAATAGAAGCTAATTATGAAAATTTGGTTTTGGGATGAAATCGTCTGGACGTTCTGTTCCAAACGAATTCGTTCGATTTGGGACGATATCGTCAGATCGGTGACGATATTGTCCAACAGTCAAAACAACTTCTAAAAATGGCATGAAAAATGAGGTGAGTGGTTAATGGATAGTTTTGGGGTTAAAATTCAAATTTGTTTATCTTTTACTGATGGTTTAACTGCACCAATTCTAGGGTGCTACAAGAATAGAGGTAAGCCTTATTCCATTATCTTGAATGACCTTGAATTGAGTAGCTTTCGTGGGAGCGCAAAGCCTTTGAAAAAAAAATTTGGTGACTCTATCACCAACTTTAAGTCAATGAATCCAGGCTTTAATTCGAGCTCCTTGAGCCTCATAAAGTTCAACGAGTTTAAGAGGAATAATTAGAAATAATAGGGGAGATATTTTATCTCATTATTCTTTAAATAGTGGATTTAAGACAAACAATGAAGCTAAAGCTTGGGCAACCTTGGAAAGGTTAAAAATATGCAAACAAATAAAATGGGATAGAGTATGTATGGAAGGTGATTCATTAATAGTTTTAAATACAACTTTGAGAAAAGCAAAGGCTCCATGAAACATACAATAGATAATTGCAGAAATACAAGACCTTGTTATAGAGTTTGAAAAAAAGAGGTTTACACATACGTTAAGGGAAGGAAACAAATTAGTAGATAGGCTAGCCAATCAAGGGATTTTAATTGAGAATCGTGAAGTTAAATTCTCTTTTCCATGGTTAGAGGAAGTAGTAAGTTTAGCTAAATCTGACAAGATAACGTTTATTGTCTAAATAAAAAAATGAACAAGATTTACTTTAACTTTTTCCATTGGTAATTTTTGCTTTATTATAACAATAATTTTTTTTCATATAATTTATTTATTACAATTCTTGTGGTTACACTTATGTTTCAGGAAGAAAATTAACAATCTAGATTTGGTAAAGTGGACTATGATCACGCGATGTTATGAAAATATTACTTTACTAAGATGCAATACATGGACAATAGAGGTGGAGTTTTGGTAATGTGAATGTTGCTACAGAAAAATGTCAAGAAGAAGGATGTTGAATTATGGAATATTTGTATTCACTCAAAATTTTGAAAAAGATAAAAAAAAATAAAAATCAAGAACTAAACTTTTTATGAATTTTTTTTACGTATCTAGCTATAACAACTCAATTTAGATGAGAATTGAATTTGTTTGTAAACTCTAAAGCTTTAAAAGAGAGTTGTAATTTGTCAAGGGTGAGGCACACAAGTACAACCCTTTATTC
Source organism: Wollemia nobilis (assembly GCA_028583015.1). NCBI lineage: Eukaryota > Viridiplantae > Streptophyta > Pinopsida > Araucariales > Araucariaceae > Wollemia > Wollemia nobilis. The sequence goes on from JAQPPZ010003098.1 coordinate 3,114,442, forward strand.
TCTAGTAAAAAGAAATCAATTAAAAGGAGCTCTCATTGCAGAGACCCAAGTTCAAATCATGGGGAAAATGGTCCCATTATGCCCCAACTATATGTTTTGGCTATTAAATTATTAAAAAATATCAATTGAATGTTTTTTAATCAATAATAAACGAGTTAACAAATTTTAATTTGTTAATAATATTAAAATAAAAGTCTTGGGCGAGGACAATGTGACGATTCCATAGAAAATATTAGCACCTCAGATAGTTTTGTTGAAGTTAATTATGAAACAATCAGTGATAGCCAGTTTTTAAAAAACGAAGATCATACAAAATGTGTTACAACTATATATTACCTCAGTAGCTTAAAGTGAAAAAAAATGTATTCTCAGATCTTACCACTTTGAAGGAGGAAGAACGTATGCTACGAAAAAAAAAAAACAATCAAAAAACCCACGGGTTATCAACTCCATAACAATCCTAATGGTTTTGAACTGTTTTTTTATTATAATTGGGTGGTAGCTACAATTTTTTTTTTTTTTTTATTTTATGTTTTGGAAGTAGTCTACTAATTTGTCTTGTTTTGGAAGTTGTTTTTGTCAATATACAATATTCTAAAATTCATCTATAATAATAAATAGATGATAATATTTTTTAAGGTTGTTACAATATATTGTATTATCTTACACAGCTTGTATTAAGGTTGTGCCCATCTTTTTAACCTATTCAAATAAAATAAATGTTAAAATAATTTAAAAAAAAAAACATTGGCACATAACTGTTGTAAGCTATGAATTCTTTTATTTTTAAAAATATAAATAAAATATTCTCTTAAAAACCAATGTAAAAATACCTCTCATACATTTGTGATATTATATGTAAACACGTGTTCACATTCTCCATTCTCTTAAAAAAATCTATGTAAACACGTGTTCACATGCGTTTCCCGGACACATTGAATAACAACACAGACAATTGCATGTGACAATTGCGGCATCGGACGATTGTATGTGCGGCCGTGCTAACCTCCTCTTGTAACCTGTGGTAGAGCAACTTGGTCAATTCTCGTTCATAGGTTGCTTCCTTGTTGAAGAGAAAAGATTTTCCATGGAATTGAAGTGAACTGGACTGACAGAATAAAAGAAAGATAGCCAAGCACGGTTAGTGAAATTGGTTTTAGGATGATGAGACGAGGTATTCCGAAAACAGAAAGTCAAGGCTAAAATTTGTTCTAATTAAACTCGTAAACAAGCGCGTAAGACAGGGAAAGCATGATTTAAAACAACATGTTAGAGACCCACTGAAACTTTTCGTGAGTTTCAATTACACCCATTTCCTGAGTTTATTCTACTTGCAAGGCCAAAGTAAATACATAGAACCAAACGAAAGTTTTGGAATCCGCGTAAGGTACAGTCTTTCGGCGGAAAAAGATGGATAAAAAATATGGTAGGGACCGCTGTACCCAAATTCTGAATTTGGTGTACCCGTAAGGTAAATCTAACTACATAGAACCACACGAGAGTTTTGTAATCCCCGCAAGTAACAGTCATTCGGTGGAAAAAGATAAAAAAAGGACATGATGGGGACCCATTGAAACTTCTCGTGAGTTTCAATTCTACCAGAAATCTGAAATCTGAATTTATTATACCCGCAACGTCAAAGTAAATATAAGGAATATGGAAGTACTAGGTACTGATCAACATTTTCTATCAGAAGGCATGTGTAGTAGGTCCACTCGGCATGGTGATATTATTTTTCAAAGAATTCAAGGCCTTTGGCCCTTCCGTTTGTAGTGGTGTAAGAAAAAATATATATTTATTACTAATAAAACTGTACAATATTCATTCTCGCTCAAGCGTCTTGTTTAAACACGCTATTGACAGGTTAAATTAATTTGAGTCAAACAAGATTGTTGTTTGGATGGATGTTTCAGTTTTTGAGGCTCAATCTATTATTATTTCCTTAAGCAAAAGGGAATGGATTCAAAATATTGAATCGAAAACTTCTCATAAGATGTTATGGTTGTTAGTAATATGACCATCAATGCATGTGAATGATCTTGAACCTTCAAATGTCTCTTATCACAAAGAAAAAGCTCATCGTCCAACTATGTTAATTGTTCAACATGAATCAAGCAAGCAACAAAAGACTCAACATCTAAAAGAAAATTCAAATAAGATCATTGATAAAAGCTAAATGGTTACTAAAAACTATCCAATCGGTTCCATGGAATAGATTAGCACCTCAAATAATATTCTTGAAGCTAATTATGAAACAAATCCAATCGGTTCCATGGAAAAGATTAGAAAAGATTAGCACCTCAAATAGTATTCTTGAAGCAAACAATGGAAAAGATTAGCACCTCAAATAGTATTCTTGAAGCTAATTATGAAACAATGGATGACATTCACTTTGATAAAAATGAAAATCATATAAAATGTGTTACAGTAGTTATTACCTTCCAAGCTTAAAGTGCAAAAATTTATTCTTGCATCTTACCACTTTGAAGGAGGAAGAACGTATGTTAAAAAAAAAAAAAAACAATGAAAAGATCCATCGGCTACCAATGAACTCCATAACATAATAACCCCAATCGTTTTGAACTGTTGTTTTTGTTATGATTGGGTGGTAGCTATAGTTTTTTAAGTTTATGTTTTGGAAGTTGTCTACTAATTTGTTATGTTTTGTGGATATACGGTATTCTAAAGACCCATCACATACCAATGAACTCCATAACAACTCCAATGGTTTTGAACTATTATTTTTGTTATGATTGGGTGGTAACTATAGTTTTTATGTTTTGGAAGTGGTCTACTAATTTATTATGTTTGGAAGTTGTTTTGTGTATTCTAAGGTAATTGATGATAATATTATTTAAAGTTGTTACAACATATTGAACTATCTTGCGCGGCTTGATATACAAGTTTGGGAACAAACCCGTTTTATCCTATAAAAAAGTTAAATGTTTTTTTTATAGTCCCAATAATGCCACTGCAATAGCAACAAGTATTTGGCTCTCATAACGCAAATTCAATTCAATGACCTTCTATGTGCCCCATCTTTTCAAAAATGACAGCTGCACATAATTGTTGTTAGCTATGAATTCTTTTATTTTTTAAAATATAAATAAAACATTCTCTTAAAATCACTCTAAAAATATATTCATACCTCTCATACATTTGTGATATTATATGTAAACACGTGTTCACATGTGTTTCTCGTAAACGTCCATACATACGCGGTTTCACTTTACAAATTTGACGCACTTTGCGGTGGATAACGCGTTGCGCGCCCTAGACACGCCTCTCCTGCATATATACGCTGTTTCACTCTACAAATTTGACGCACTTTACCGCGGATAACGCGTTGCGTACGCTAGACGCGCTTTTGCTTTTTACAAATTTGACGCACTTCACGGTGGATAACGCGTTGCGTGCGCTAGATGCCTTCTGCTTTGGATCGATTGCCTACATAAGTGCGCCCTCCCCTCTCTCTCTCTGCGCTGCAATATTCCCTACTCCTTTACAATGGATCGTACTAACAGTCATCCCCATCGTTGTTACGATTGGATTTCTTCTCTTCCACCCGTTTTTCAATGGCATGTTTGTGGGCTATCATTTCCCCTCGTCTCAGATCGCGCTAAACTTATTCTAACACGAGAAGATATCGCTGGCGTCACCGTCTACCTTGGTTTCGAGAAGGATCAAAGGGTTGGACATAATTTCTTTAAGCTGTATGAGGTTGGACATTTCAGGGAGGAACAGGTGGAGATTATCCCATCTTTACTCTTTAAGTATTTCCATGCTTTTATTTCTATTATGCTTTCCCGCTTCCAGAAGTATGGCATTAACAAAGAACACAATGAGCTACCTTCTCCAGAAGAGTTGAATCTAAGTGACGTGGATTCTGGCGTCACACAAAAGCCTAGTTATCCTCTCGTATTTGACTCGTTTTTGCTTTATATTTGTCGTCTGGTCAAGCCTAGCCTATGCATAGGCTATAGACAATTAATATCGACAGATGTTCTTTTAGCGATAGGCCCTCAGTTGGAAACACATTATTTCGACTTTCTCTGTACAACATCAATAGGTCGACAGATGTTCTTTTAGCGATAGGCCCTCGGTTGGAAACACATTATTTCGACTTTCTCTGTACAACATCAATAGGTCTTTGGGATCCGCCTCACTCATATGTTGTCAGTACATCCAAGTTTTGGAAGATTGGCATCCAATGCCTCGCATGCCGCTCCATAATAGAAAAGAATATCCCGGACACACTGCACAAGACATTGCTAGGTCAAAAGCTCAAATGCACAATTCAACTTGAGCATTACGTGGATATTCAACCCAACTTTATACAAGCCAAGGTGCACGTCGATAATCTTATATGTCATGTTCTTCCACTCCAAATATTCCCCAACGGTTGGAGGAAAGAGCATTGCATATGGAGAGAGCGATACTTTCCATCTAAGATAGTCATATCTGTTGTTCCTCAATGTCAAAGCAATGAAATGATCCTTTCCTTAGCTCACTCCACACACAATCCAGCTGTGCAAACCTCTACTGGACAGAGTTTAGAATTGGCATTCCAAACGCCGAAAGAGGTGGGTATCAAGCAATCTTCTACAACATCATCCACCCAGACTGTGAATTACTGGGGATTTAAGCAAGGTGCAAATGGATCATTTGAATGGATTTTGTATGATCCTCTCTCTGGTCTGGAGGTCATATCTTCAAAGCCTCAGGAAAAGGGTTTCTTCAAGTCCAAGCGAAACACGTGGTACAACAACAGGTACACGAAGGCTGGCAGCCCTTTCGATTCTGAGGGTGGAGTCGTATTTGCGGCCGATAAATATGGCCGAACCCTCACCTGGACCATGAACAGAAGCATGGAAGAGAAAACGTTAAAGCTAAAAGTTGAAGGAAAAATCTGGCTGACATACTGGCCCAATGTTTATGATACATCTCATTATGAGACACAAGAGCATGACTTTTGTGAGGTGGTTGAACTGCAGTTGACATCATAGTATGTTATATATGTATTTTGTTAGTAGGTGTTTGGCAAAGACAAATGCTTTAGATTGTCTTTATAGTCTGCAACTGTTCACAGCAGCTTTGGTACACGGATTTTGTATTCGAATTGAATCTTTCTGCTAGAAACAATATCCTAGATAATATAGATCTATAAAAACTTATATGAAGCGCATTAATGTTAAAGCCTGATGAGTGGTTAGTTTAGAAGTCTGACATTTTTCCTCGTGAAATAATTGTAATTACTAAGTACGACTGCATAAATCATTTGGCTTCTGCAGGGGCCTTAGCACGTAGAATAGTAAATACATATACAAAACCTCATTTCCTCAGTAAGAGACCTCTACCCAAACCCACTTTTAATTCTTGCCACTGGACAACGACAGAAAACTCCATACTAAGTACATAGAAAGAACCAAAATAAATAAATAAAATGTCTTTTGTATATCGTCCTTAATACAATCGAACTTATAACCTGTGAATGTGAATCCCTTAATGAAAGCCCAAACACGGTATTATGAAAGGTACCCACATTTCATATTATTCATACTACTCATGAACTAACAACTAGACTAATAATAACTACCTAATGCAAATTTAAAATGGCTTTGTTTTAGAGCTGCCATGGAACCATAAACGTTATGTATCAAATAGCTCCCACAAAACTGAACACAAAATAGTTGCAGCAATAAGCCTTTTGTCCTCTCTGTAGCATAACCATCTTAAGATTGATTGTAAAGGCAAAGCCGTTAGCAGCTAGCTGTAGGATTGTCTACGACATATTTTTAGACAAAGAAAACCTGAATGGGAGTTGGATATCGCAGTCTTGCTACCAATACTCTGTAATTGCCCCTCTAAAATTTGATTCTGTCTTTTACCTGGGAGCTCAGTGAGGAACGGCGGAGAAAGCGGCCTTTTTATCCTGGCTCCCTCATCAGAAAAAATCAGAAATTGCTAGCTTTAGGATTGTCTACGAGATATTTTTAGACAAAGAAAACCTGAATGGGAGTTGGATATCCCAGTCTTGCTACCAATATTGTGTAATTGCCCCTCCAAAATCAGATTCTGGCAGTTACCTGGGAGCTCCGTGAGGAAGGGCAGAGCATTCAAATCTCCCACTGGGTAAAAAAAAACGGCCTTTTTATCCTGGCTTCCTCATCGGAAAAAAATCAGAAATTGCATAACTGGGGAAAGTCATTCACTCTGCTTCTTCATCATCACAAAATTAAAAATTTGCAAGAGCCAATAAATGTTTTGGTCGATAAATTCATCTTCCAGGGGTATAGAGACTCTGATTTTTCAACTTGCTCTAGATGGTGTCACTCATATTGTCATTTGCGACTAGCAATTCAGTCCTCTAAAATGCAAAGCTTAATAAATTGATTTACCTTCAAAATGTGAAATAATGTGGCAGATACCTATAAAAAATACAAGAACATTGTAGCAGATGCACTCTCTCACTAATTGTACGATCAAAGTATGCTATGTGCCATCTTTTCACCCATACCTCAAAGATAAATTCTCTCTGAGAGGACATGCTTAAAGGCTCAGGATTGCAAACTTTTATTGCCACACTTCAAACAACACCTACCTTGTCTCCAAGATACATTTAGGATGGAATTTTTTTTAGATGTCTCCAATACCTTGTTATTCCCCACACTTCTCAACTACGGGAACTCATCTTGAAGGATATGCGTGCTTAACCCACTACAGGCCATTCCGAGTTCCTCAAGACCTATGAAAGAATTAAGCGTACTTTTTTGAAAGGGTATGAAGTAGGACATTCAAAATTTTGCAGCATAGTGTGACATATGCCATGGATGAAGGGAGAAATGATACATTCCCCAAGAACTCTTCAACCCTTGCCTATTCCAAAACAAATATGGATAGATATTTCCATGGCATCTTCTATGCCCAAAAAGACGAGTTGGAACTAGTGGGGTACACAGACAGTGACTGGGCTAGCAGCACTGATGATCGAAAGAGCACTTTCGGTTATGCATTTTATCTTGGTTCGGGAGCAGTTTCATGGGTGTCCAAGAAGCACCCGATCGTTGCGTTGTCTACTGATGAAGCATAGTATGTTGTCATCACTTTAGCCGCATGCCAGGCAGTGTTGCTACGAAGGTTCTAGGAGAACTGAACCATCCTCCAGAAGGACCGACAATGGTGTTCTGTGAAAACAATTCCGCCATTGCACTATCGAAATATTCAGTGTTCCATGGGCGAACGAAGCATATCGACATTCGATATTACTTCATTAGAGAGTTGGTAAAGTCAAACAAGGTTCAGCTATAGTTTTGTAGATCGAAGGAGCAGGTAGCTGATATTTTTACCAAGCCTTTGAAGGAGGAAGATTTCAGCAGACTGCGTGAGCAGTTAGGTGTCAAAGGGCTTGTGAGATCAGGTTTAAATGAGGGTGTTGAAAATAAACCTAATGCTCCAGATCGCTATCGCTCAAGCATAAACCCAAAATCATCTAAATATTTTAGTGATCTCGGGAATCACTCAAGAAAGGAGATATTCTAGGAATCGCCAGACCAAATCAACGACAAGTAGATTCCCACCAGGTCGGAGTGATTTGAAGCCGCATGTGCTTGTTGTCCAATCAAATTTTACTCCTTTTGTATGGTGGTTGGTGATTGGCTCTTCTGCCCAGCTATGTAAACCTTATGTTTGTCTATCATCGGAGGAGTGGAATATAGATAGAGAAAGGGTGTATAATAGTGGATGCAGATTAGCAACAAAAGGAGATCTGAGTAGTTGTAGCCTCGAACAGTAGTTTCGGTGTGCTCCTATGTTTTGTTTATCCTACTTCAACATAGATTCTTGTAAACCCTCTATGGAGGTTCGAATGTAATTTCACAATCATTATAAATAAAATCTGGTTTTATTTATTTGTGTGCTCTGCATCTCAAAAACTTTTGGTTTACCATATTTCATTCTCATCAAATGAACAAGTCCGAGATTTCCAAATATTGAGAGCAGAATTCGACCTTTCCTCCTTATCGCTCGTTTGGGTTCATTTTTCTCCTTTGACACTCATGATTTGAGCGATCTTCGAAACTTTTAGACTTTACCACTAGAAGGGATCCTATTTCGTCTTATTTGCCTTTGTCCTTTTGTGGTTTGTCTTATTAGAATTCGTCTCATTCAAAGTTCCCTCCATCACTCGCTATTCCTATTATTTTCCTTTAGCGCACATGAGAGTAGCGATTTACGTCTTTTAGTTGTTTTGTCTCATATGTCATTTGTCTTATACCTTAACCCTTCATCACTCGCAATTTAGGAAAATTCCCATCATCACTTAATATTCGAGCGATTTGTGTCATTTGCATGTTAGATTAGCGATTTAGGGCACAAACTTCTTTGTTTGTCCTTTTTCTACTTTGTTTTTTAGCAACCAACACCTGAAATCCCTAAAACCTTTGTCGCTCGATATCCTTTTTCAATATTATTTAGCGAGTTGAAGGTTTAAACACTTAGAAGGTTCTTGGCATTATTTGTTTCCATTCTCCTTATCGCTCGTGAAACGAAACTTTTCCCTTCATCGCTCAAAGCGATAGTGATTTAGAGATTTTAATTAATTCGAAGGTTTTGTTCCCCTTCTCGTCATCGCTCGAAAGTGAAAATATTTCTCTCCATCACTAGTGTGCGCTAGCGATTTTGAGAGCAGAAAGAAATTTGTTTCCTTCAAATTGGTATCAGAGCCTTAGTGCCTTGATGCAGAGACCGAAGCATGGCTTTCGACAACAACAACTTGCAGTTCCAGATCTTGCACTTTAATGGCAAGAACTATGACTACTGGAGCATCCAAATGAAGATCTTGTTCGGATCTCAGGAGTTATGGGACCTAGTTGAGGATGGCTACCCAAAACTGACAGATGAAGTAGCACTTGTTGCCCTCTCCCAAGCAGACAGAGACTTGTTGAAGGAGAACACCACTAAGAACCAGAATGCCCTATTTTACATCATGCAAGCGATCAAAGAGACCATATTCCCATGGATCGCATCGTACACCAAGGCAAAGAAGGCCTCGAAGATTTTGGCCAACTCGTATCAGGGCACCAACAAGGTCAAGCTTGTGAAACTGCAGATGCTAAGGAGGGAGTTCAAGAACCTGCATATGAACAATACGGAGTCCATGGGTGACTTCTTCACCTAGATGACAAACATCATCAACCAGAAGCGGTTGAATGGAGAAATCGTGTAAATCCACAAAATCATGGAGAAGATTCTCAAAAGCCTACCTACAAAATTTGACTCTGTTATGATAGCAATCGAGGAGTTGAGGGACCTAACAACCATCTCGATGGACGAGCTCATGGGTTTGTTGCAGATACATGAGCAGAGGCTGAGCTGCTCATTTTAGTCCTCTATGGAGCAAGCATTCAAGGCACAAGTCTTATTTTGAGATAGTGGCAGGAAAGATTCCCACCATGGGATCTCTAGTTATCAAGGAGGAAGAGGCAGAGGCAAGCGTGGGAAAGGAAAATGAGGACGGTCAAACCCTAGTGAGGGAGAGACCAATTGCAATTTCCATCAACAAGGTGGAAGAGGTGGAGCGAAGAACCAACAAGGTGGGTCCGATCAAAAAAGGACATGTCAAAGGTCCAATGCTACTATTGCAAGAAATTCGACCACTACATGTCATAGTGTAGAAATAGAATGGCCACGGAGAACCAGCAGCAAACCCATTACACGAACGAAAACAAAAATGCGACAGGAGGAGACGTGCTTCTAAATTGCAGTGTTGAGAAGGAGAACCAGAAGAACATCTTGTATCTCAATAGCGGGTGCAGTAATCACATGACGGGGAACAAGGAGATGTTCTCCCAACTGGATGAAATAGTCTAGTCTGAGGTGAATATGGGGAACAACAGCAAGGTTCCCATGATGGGGAAATACAAAATCCTCATCCACACCAGGCACAACAAAAGGAAGCAAATCTATGATGTGTACTATGTGTCTGGGTTGAATCACAACATGTTAAGTGTGGGGCAGCTCGTGCAGAAGGGACACTCTATCCAATTCAAAGATTAAACCTGCACCATCAGAGACAAAGCGCATGGGCAGATTGCAATGGTGTCCATGACAAAGAATAAGATGTTTCTACTGTAGATTCATAACAAGTCTTTGATGTCCCTGAGTGTAGTTATGAATGATGCTACCTGGATATGGCATCTCAAATTTGGTCACCTGAGTTTCAGTGGCCTGAATCTGTTGCACAAGCAGCAGACGATGAAGGTTTTACCCTTTATTGAGCAACCGAATCAAGTTTGTGAAGGATTCTTGGTCGGTATGCAACATAGGGATTTGTTCCCTTTTGATCAGTCTTGGAGAGCATCACAACCATTGGAGCTGGTGCACTCAGATATTTGTGGTCCGATGCAGATCACTACATTTGTCGATAACAAGTATTTTTTGATCTTCATTGACGAATTCAGTCGAAAGACCTGGATCTATGCCATTAAGCAAAAGTCATAGGCTTTTGGCAAGTTCAAGGAGTTCAATGCTCTGGTGGAGAAACAAAGCGGCTACTAGGTCAAAACCCTCAGAACTGATGGTGGAGGTGAATACATCTCCAACAAATTCTAGAATTTTTGTAAGGCAAATGGAATTTGGAGGTAGCTCTCTGCCAGATACACGTCGCAGTAGAACGGTGTAGCTAAGAGAAAGAACTGAACCATCATGGAGATGGCATGCAACACGATGAAGGAAAAAGGGTTTGCCTCACAATTTTTGGGTAGAGGTTGTAACCTGTGCAGTCTATCTGCTAAACAGGTGTCCCACCAAAACATTGAAGGAAAAAATTCCTCAGGAGGCCTGGAGTGGTCAAAAGCCATGTGTGGCTCAGTTGCGTGTTTTTGGGTGCATTACATATGCACATGTTTTGAAAGAGAAGAGGAAGAAGCTGGATGATAGAGCGGAGAAGTGCATCTTCACAGGATACAATGAGGAAGCAAAAGCATACAAGTTGTATAATCCTGTGATGAAGAAGCTCATCATCAGCCACAATGTGAAGTTCCTAGAAGATGAATCCTGGAACTGGAACTCTAAGACTGGCCAGTTTGAGCTAGTAGTTGTCGAGTCTATTGACTTGGAGGAGAGCAGCGTATTGCCACCTGTACCCTCAAGAAGCAGTATCGGTGCTAGCAACAACATAATCTCACCATCCTGATCGCCTCCACTTGTAAGCAGAATCCCAAACTTGAGGACTCCAGCGAAGACGAGGAGCTTTCAAGACATCTATGAGGCAACCCGCAATCATGAAGATGAGGAATATTATGACTTTGCCTTCTTTACTGAGTGTGATCTAGTTGAGTTTGAAGAGGTAAGTCAAAATCAGAAGTGGCTGAAGGCGATGGATGAGGAGATAGAATCCATTGATAAGAATGATACGTGGCAGATATCGAACCTTCCAATAGGGAAGAAGACCATTGGGATCAAATGGGTGTATAAGACGAAGTCCAACACCCAAGGTGAAGTTGATCGGCATAAGGCCATATTGGTGGCAAAAGGCTACAAGCAGAAGTTAGGCATCAACTACCATGAAGTGTATGCACCTATAGCCTGACTTGACACAGTAAAGATCATCTTGGCATTGGTAGCCCAACAGGGTTGGAAGGTGTTCCAGATGGATGTCAAGTCAGCCTTCCTCAACGGTGTTTTAGAGGAAGAGGTCTACATAGACCAACCACCTGGTTATGAGATCAAAGAACAGGAGGACAAGGTCCTCAAACTAAAGAAGGCCCTGTATGGGTTGAAGCAGGTGCCTAGAGCATGGTACAACCAGATTGATGGCTATTTTTAGGAAAATGGATTTGTAAAATAACCATATGAGCACACCCTGTATCTGAAGACAAATGAAGAATGGGAGCTTATAATCGTATGCCTCTCTGTGGATGATTTGATTTACACTAGAAACAACAATGCCCTGTTTGAACAGTTCATAACAACCATGAATAAGCAGTTCGATATGACAGATATGGGGCTGATGAAGTATTTCCTTGGCATCGAAGTTGACCAATTGGTAGATGACATCTTCATTTATCAGGGCAAGCATGCGAAGGATTTCCTGAAGTAGTTCAATATGTAGAACAACAAACCTTGCCATCACACCTATTGCCATAGGATTAAAGTTGAGCAAGTTGGACTCTAAGAGAAGCATCGATCCAACTTTGTTCAAGCGGCTAGTTGGCAGTCTAATGTATCTGACTGCAACTCGACCAGATCTGATGTTTGGAGTCAGTATCATCAGTTAGTTTATAGAGACTCTAAAGGATCCGCATTGAAAAGTTGGGAAGCACATCTTGCGCTATGTCAATGGGACGCGAAACCATGGCATCTTCTATGCCAAAAAATACCAGTTGGAACTGGTGGGGTACACAAACAGTGACTGGGTTGGCAGCACTAATGATCAAAAGAGCACTTTCAATAATGCATTTCATCTTGGTTCGGGAGCAGTGTCATGGGCGTCCAAGAAGTAATCGATCGTTGTGTTGTCTATTGCTAAAGCAGAGTATGTCGCTGCCACTTCAACCACATGCAAGGTAGTTTGGTTGCGAAGGGTTCTAGGAGAATTGAACCATTCTTTGGAAGAAGCGACAACGGTGTTCTGTGACAACAATTCTACCATTGCACTATCAAAATATCTAGTGTTCCATGGCGGATGAAGCATATCGACATTTGGCATCACTTCATCAGAGAGCTGGTGAAGTCATATGAGGTTCAGCTATAGTTTTGTAGATCAAAGAAGCAGGTTGCTGATATTTTTACCAATCCTTTGAAGGAGGAGGATTTTAGCAGACTGCATGAGCAATTAGGTGTCAAAGGGCTTATGAGATCAAGTTTCAAGGAGAGTGTTGAAAATAAACCTGATGCTCCAGATTGTTATCGCTCAAGCATAAACCCAAAATCACCCAAATATTTTAGCAGATCCCAAGAATCGCTCAAGAAAGGTACAATTTCGAGAATCGCTAGACCAAATCAATGACAAGCAGATTCCATCCAGGTCAGAGTGATTTGACATCGCATGTGCTTGTTGTCCAATCAACTTTTACTCCTTTTGTACGACAGTTGGTGATTAGGTCTTCTGCCCAACTATATAAACCTTATTTTTGTTTATCATCAGAGAGGAGTGGAATGCAGAGAGAGAAAGGGTGTAGAACAGTAGATGCAAATTAGTAGCAGAAGGATATCTGAGTAGTTGTATCCTTGAACAACAGTTTTGGTGTGCTTCTGTATTTTGTTTATCCTCATTCAACGCAGATGCTTGTAAACCCTCTATGGAGATTCAAATGTAATTTTGCAATTATTATAAATAAAATATGGTTTTATTTATTTGTGTGCTCTACATCTCAAAAACCTTTGGTTTGCCACATTTCGTTCTCATCAAACGAACAAGTCTGAGATTTCCAAATACTGAGAGCAAAATTTGACCTTTCCTCCTTATCGCTCATTTGAGTTTATTTTTCTCCTTTGACACTCATGATTTGAGTGATCTTTGACACTTTTAGACTTTACCACTAGAAGGGATCCCATTTTGTCTTATTTATATTTGTCCCTTTGTGGTTTTTCTTATTAGCATTCATCTCATTCAAACTTACCTCCATCGCTCGCTATTCCTATTATTTTCCTTTAGTGCACATGAGAAAAACCTTTACCCTCCATCGCTCACAATTTAGGAAAATTACCATCACCACTTAATATTCGAGCGATTTGTGTCATTTGCATGTTAGATTAGCGATTTAGGGCACAAGGTTATTAGTTTATCCTTTTTCTACTTTGTCTTTTAGACAACACCCAAAATTGCTAAAACCTTTGTCGCTTGATGTCCTTTTTCAATTTTATTTAGCGATTTGGAGGTTTAAACACTTAGAAGGTTCTTGGCATTATTTGTTTCCATTCTCCTTATCACTTGTGGGACGAAACTTTTCCCTTCGTCACTCAAAGGGACAATGATTTGGAGATTTGAATTAATTCGAAGGTATTGTTCCCCTTATCGACGTCGCTCAAAAGTGAAAGTCTTTCTCTCCATAACTGGCATGTGACAGCAATTTCGAGAGCAGAAAGAAATTTTTTCCTTCAAATTGATATCACAGCTTTAGTGCCTTGATGCAGAGACCGAAGCATGGCTTATAGCAGCAAAAACTTGTAGTTGTAGATCCCACACTTCAATGGCAAGAACTACAACTACTGGAGCATCCATATGAAGATCCTATTTGGATCTCAGGAACTGTGGGACTTGGTTGAGAATGACTACCCAAAATTGGCAGATGCAGCAGTACTTGTCACCCTCTCCCAAGCAGATAGGGACCGGTTGAAGAACACCAAGAAGGACCAGAAGGCCCTGTTTTACATCATGCAAGCAGTCGAGGAGACCATATTCCTATGGATCGCATTGGCCACCAAGGCAAAGTAGGCCTCGAATATTTTTGCTAGCTCATATCAGGGCACTAATAAGGCCAAGCTCGTGAAACTACAGATGCTAAGGAGGGAGTTTGAGAACCTGCATATGAACAAGATGGATTTCATGGGTGACTTCTTCACCCAGATGACAGACATCATCAACGAGATGTGGTTGAATGGAGAAATCGTGCAAAGCCAGAGAATCATGGAGAATATTCTTAGAAACATGCCTGCAAAATTTGACTCTTTTGTGATAGCAATCAAGGAGTTGAGGGAGCTGACAACCCTCTCGATGGATGACTCATGGGTTTGTTGCAAACACATGAGCAGAGGCTGAGCCGCTCATCTCAGTCCTCTCTAGAGCAAGCATTCAAGGCACAAGTCTCATTTCAAGACAATGGTAGGAAATATTCCCACCATGAGGCCTTTCGTTCTCAAGGAGGAAGAGGCAAAGGCAGGCATGGGAAAGGAAAATTCCCAATGAAGATGAGGAGCTTGCAAGACATCTACGAGGCAACCCACAATCATGAAGATGAGGAATATTTTGACTTTACCTTCTTTACTGAGTGTGGTCAGAATCAGAAGTTGGTGAAGATGATGGAGGAGGAGATAGAATCCATTGAGGAGAATGATACGTGGCAGATAGTGGACCTTCCAGTAGGGAAGAAGACCATTGGGGTCAAATGGGTGTATAAGACAAAGTTCAACACCCAAGGTGAAGTTGATTGGCATAAGGCTAGATTGGTGGTGAAAGTCTACAAGAAGTCAGACATCGAATACCATGAAGTGTATGCACATGTAGCCCGACTTGATGCAGTCAAGATGATCTTGGCATTGGTAGTCCAATAGATTTGGAAGGTGTTCTAGATGGATGTTAAGTTAGCCTTCCTCAATGATGCTTTAGAGGAAGAGGTCTACATAGACCAACCACCTGGTTACAAGATTAAAGGACAGAAGGGAAAGGTCCTCAAACTAAAGAAGGTCCTGTATGGGTTGAAGCTGGTGCCTAGAGCATGGTACAACTGGATTGATGGCTATTTTTAGGAGAATGGGTTTGTAAAATGCCCATATGAGCACACCCTATACCTAAAGATAAATGAATAATGGGAGCTTATAATCGTTTGCCTCTATGTGGACGATTTGATTTACACTGGCAACAACAATGCCCTATTTGACCATTTCAGAATTGCCATGAAGGAGTTTGAGATGATAGATATGGGGCTGATGAAGTATTTCCATGGCATCGAAGTTGACCAATCGACAGATGGCATCTTCATTTCTCAGGGCGAGTATGTGAAGGATGTCCTGAAGCAGTTCAAGATGGAGAGAAATAAACCTGCCATCACACCTATTGCCACAGGATTAAATTTGAGCAAGTTGGACTCTGGGAGAAGCATCGATCCAACTTTGTTCAATCGACTAGTTGGCAGTCTAATGTATCTGACTGCAACTCGACCAAATCTGATGTTTGGAGTCAGTCTCATCAGTCGATTTATGGAGACTCCAAAATATCCATATTAGCAAGTTGGGAAGCGAATCTTGGGCTATGTCAATGGGATGTAGAACCATGATATATTCTATGCCAAAAAAGACCAGTTGGAAATGGTGGGGTACACAGACAGTGACAGGGTTGGCAGCACTAATGATTAGAAGAGCACTTTCAGTTATGCATTTCATCTTGATTCGAGAGCAGTGTCATGGGCGTCCAAGAAGCAACAAATTGTTGTGTTGTCTACTGCTAAAGTAGAATATGTCGTCGCCACTTTAGTCGCATGCCAGGCAGTCTAGCTATGAAGGGTTTTAGAATAACTAAACCATCCTCCTAAAGGAGCAACAACGGTGTTATGTGATAACAATTCCACCATTGCACTATCAAAATATCCAGTGTTCAATTGGTGGATGAAGCATATTGACATTCGGTATCACTTCATCAGAGAGCTAGTGAAGTCAGGTGAGGTTCAACTATAGTTCTACAGATCAAAGGAGCAAGTAGCTGATATTTTTACCAAGCCTTTGAAGGAGGAGGATTTCAGTAGACTACGTGAGAAGTTAGGTGTCAAAGGGCTTGTGAAAGTAGGTTTAAAGGAGGGTGTGGAAAATAAACCTGATCCTCCAGATTGCTATCGCTCAAGCATAAAATAAAAATCTCCCAAATATTTTAGTGATATCAGGAATCACTTAAGAAAGGAGCGATTCCAAAAATTGCCAGAACAAATCAGCGACAAGTAGATTCCTACCAAGTCGAAGTGATTTGATGCCGCATGTGCTTGTTGTCAAATCAACTTTTACTCCTTTCGTATGGCGGTTGGTGAATGGCTCTTCTGCCCAGCTATATAAACCTTATCTTTGTCTGTCATCAGAGAGGAGTGGAATGCAAAGAGAGAAAGGGTGCAGAACAATGGATGCAGATTAGCAGCAAAAGGATATTTGAGCAGTTGTAGTCTTAAATAGCAGTTTTGGTGTGCTCTTATGTTTTGTTTATCCTGCTTCAACACAGATGCTTGTAAACCCTCTATGAAGGTTCAAATGTAATTTTGCAATCATTATAAATATAATCTGGTTTTATTTATTTGTGTGCTCTGCATCTCGAAAACCTTTGGTTTACCACATTTTGTTCTCATCAAACAAACAAGTCCAAGATTTCCAAATACTGAGAGCAGAATTCAACCTTTCCTCCTTATCACTCATTTGGGTTCATTTTTCTCCTTTGGCACTCACAATTTGAGCAATCTTCGACACTTTTAGTCTTTACCACTAGAAGGGATCCTATTTCATCTTATTTTCCTTTGTCCTTTTGTGGTTTGTCTTATTAGCATTCATCTGATTCAAACTTTCATCCATCGCTCGCTATGCTTATTATTTTTCTTTAGCGCACATGAGAGTAGCGATTCACGTATTTTAGTTGTTTTGTCTCATATGCCATTTGTCTTATACCTTTATCCTCCATCACTTGCAATTTTGAAAAATTCCCATCATCGCTTAATATTCAAGCGATTTGCATCATTTGCATGTTAGATTAGCGATTTAGGGCACAAGGTTCTTAGTTTGTCATTTTTCTACTTTTTCTTTTAGCCAACACCCAAAATCGCTAAAACCTTTGTCGCTCGATGTCCTTTTTCAATTTTATTTTGCGATTTGGAGGTTTAAACACTTAGAAGGTTCTTGGAATTATTTATTTCCATTCTCCTTATCACTCGCGAAATGAAACTTTTCCCTTCATCGCTCAAACCGACAACGATTTTGATATTTTAATTAATTCTAAGGTTTTGTTCCCTTTCTCGCCATCACTCAAAAGTGAAAGTATTTCTCTCCATCGCTGGTGTGCGACAATGATTTTGAGAGTAGAAAGAAATTTTTTTCCTTCAAATTGGTATCAGAGCCTCAGTTCCTTGACACGAAGATCGAAGCATGGCTTCCGATAGTAACAAATTGCACTGAGTTTCACTTGAGTTTCACTGGCCTAAATCTATTGCACAAGAAGCAGATGGTGAAGGGTTTACCCCTTATTGAGTAGCCAAATCAAGTTTGTGAGGGCTTCTTGGTCAATAAGCAACATAGGGATTCATTCCCTTCCAGTCAGTCTTAGAGAGCATCATAGCCATTAGAGCTAGTGCACTCAGACATTTTTTGTTCGATGCAGACTACCACATTTGCCAGCAACAAGAATTTTTTGACCTTCATTGACGACTTCAGTCAAAAGACCTGGATCTATGCCATTAAGCAGGAGTTGGAGGCTTTTGGCAAGTTCAAGGATTTCAAGGCTCTAGTGGAGAAACAAAGCGACTACCAGGTCAAAACCCTCAGAATTGATGGTGGAGGTGAATACATCTTCAACGAATTCTAGAATTTCTACAAGGCGAATGAAATTTGGAGGTATCTCTCTGCCAGATACATGCCGCAGTAGAATGGTGTAGCTGAGAGAAAGAACCGAACCATCTAAAGGGTTTGCCTCATGATTTCTGGGTATAGGTTGTAACCTATGTAGTCTATCTGCTAAACAAGTGTCCCACTAAAATCTTAAAGGATAAAATCCCTTAGGAGGCCTGGAGTGGTCAAAAGCCATGTGTGGATAATTTGCGTGTTTTTGGATGCATTGCATATACACATGTTTCGAAAGAGAAGAGGAAGAAGCTGGATGATAGAGCGGAGAAGTGCATCTTCATAGGATACAACGAGGAAGCAAAAGCGTACAAATTGTATTATCATATTACGGAGAAGCTTATCATCAGCCACGATGTGAAGTTCCTAGAAGATGAATCCTAGAACTAGAACTCTAAGACTGACCAATCTGAGCCAATAGTTGTCGAGTCTATTGACTTGGAGGATAATACTTTATTGCCACATATACCCTTAAGCAACAACAACAGTGCAAGCAACAACATAGTCTCACCATCCTGATTGCCTCCACTTGGAAGCAGAATCCCAAAATTGAGGACTCCAGTGAAGATGAGGAGCATGCAAGACATCTACGAGGCAACCCACAATCATGAAGATGAGGAATATTCTAACTTCACCTTCTTTACTGAGTGTGATCCAGTTGAGTTTGAAGAGGTAAGTCAGAATCAGAAGTGGGTGAAGGCGATGGATGAGGAGATAAAATCCATTAAGAAGAATGATACGTGGTAGATAGAGGACCTTTCAACAGGGAAGAAGACCATTGGGGTCAAATGGGTGTATAAGACGAAGTTCAATGCCCAAGGTTAAGTTGATCGGTATAAGGCCAGATTGGTGGTGAAAGACTACAAGCAAAATTCAGGCATTGACTACCATGAAGTGTATGTGCCTGTAGCCTGACTTGACACAGTCAATATGATCCTGGCATTGGTATCCCAATAGGGTTGGAAGGTGTTCCATATGGATGTCAAGTCAGCATTCCTCAATGGTGTTTTAGAGGAAGAGATCTACATAGACCAACCACCTAGTTACGAGATCAAAGGACAAGAGGGCAAGGTCCTCAAACTGAACAAGGCCTTGTATGGGTTGAAGCAGGTGCCTAGAGCATGGTATAACCAGATTGATGGCTATTTTTAGGAGAATGGGTTTGTAAAATGCCCATATGAGCACACCCTGTACATGAAGACAAATGAAGAAGGGGAGCTTATAACCGTCTGCCTCTGTGTGGACGATTTGATTTACACTGGCATAAACAATGCCCTATTTGACCAGTTTAGAACAACCATGAAGAAAGAGTTCGAGATGACAGATATGAGGCTGATGAAGTATTTCTTTGACATCGAAGTTGACCAATTGACATATGGAATATTCATTTATCAGGGTAAGTATGCGAAGGATGTTCTGAAGCCATTCAAGATGGAGGACAACAAACCTACCATCGCACCTATTGCCACATGATTAAAGTTGAGCAAGTTGGACTCTGAGAGAAGTATCAATCCAACTTTATTCAAGTAGCTAGTTGGCAGTCTGATGTATCTGACTACACCTTGACCATATCTGATGTTTGGAGTCAGTCTCATCAGTCAGTTTATGGAGAATCCAAAGGATCTACATTGACGAGTTGGAAAGTGAATCTTGCACTATGTCAATGGGACGTGGAACCATGGCATCTTCTCTGCTATAAAAGACTAGTTGGAACTGGTGGGGTACACACATAGTGACTGCGCTAGCAACACTGATGATCAAAAGAGCACTTTCAATTATGCATTTCATCTTGGTTCAAGAGCAGTTTCATGGGTGTCCAAGAAGCAACCGATCGTTGCATTGTCTACTGCTAAAGTAGAGTATGTTACCGCCACTTCAATCGCATGCCAAGCAGTATAGCTATGAAGGGTTCTAGGAGAACTGAACCATCCTCCAAAATGAGGGACAACGATGTTCTGTGACAAAAATTTTGCCATTGCACTATCGAAAGATCCAATGTTCCATAGGTGGATGAAGCATATCAACATTCGGTATCACTTCATCAAAGAGTTGGTGAAGTTAGGTGAGGTTCAGCTATATTTATGCAGATCGAAGGAGCAGGTAGCTGACATTTTTACCAAGCCTTTGAAGGAGGAGGATTTCAACAGACTATGTGAGTAGTTAGGTATCAAAGGGCTTGTGAGATCAGGTTTAAAGAAGGGTGTTGAAAATAAAACTGATGCTCTAGATCGCTATCACTCAAGCATAAATTCAAAATCACCCAAATATTTTAGCGATCTCAGGAATCGCTCAAGAAAGGAGAAATTTTAGTAATCGCCAAACCAAATTAGTGACAAGCAGATTCTCGCTAGGTCAGAGTGATTTGACGTCGCATGTGCTTGTTGTCCAATCAGCTTTTACTCCTTTCGTATGGCGGTTGGTGATTGGTTCTTCTGCCCAGATATATAAACTTTATTTTTGTTTGTCATCGGAGAGGAGTGGAATGCAGAGAGAGAAAGGGTGTAGAATAGTGGATGCAGATTAGCAACAAAAGGAGATCTGAGCAGTTGTAGCCTTGAATAGTAGTTTCAGTTTGCTCCTATATTTTTTTATCCTGCTTCAACGCAGATTATTGTAAATCCTCTACAGAGGTTCGAATGTAATTTCGCAATCATTATAAATAAAATCTTGTTTTATTTATTTGTGTTCTCTACATCTCAAAAACCTTTGGTTTACCAAATTTCTTTCTCATCAAATGAACAATTCCGAGATTTCTAAATACTAGGAGCAAAATTTGACCTTTGCTCCTTATCACTCGTTTGGGTTCATTTTTCTCCTTTAGCACTCATGATTTGAGAGATCTTCAGTAATTTTAGACTTTACCACTAGAAGGGATCCTATTTTATCTTATTTTCCTTTGTCCTTTTGTGGTTTGTCTTATTAGAATTCATCTCATTCAAACTTCCCCCATCGCTCACTATTCCTAGTATTTTCCTTTAGCGCACATGAGAGTAGCAATTCACGTCTTTTAGTTGTTTTGTCTTATATGTCATTTGTCTTATACCTTTACCCTCCATTGCTCGCAATTTAGGAAAATTTCCATCATCGCTTAATATTCGAGCGATTTGTGTCATTTGCATGTTAGATTAGCGATTTAGGACACAAGGTTCTTAGTTTGTCCTTTTTCTACTATCTTTTAGCCAACACCCAAAATCACTAAAACCTTTGTCGCTCGATGTCATTTTTCAATTTTATTTAGTGATTTGGAGGTTTAAATAATTATAAAGTTCTTGGCATTATTTGTTTCCATGCTCCTTATCGCTCGCGAAACAAAACTTTTCCTTTCGTCGCTCAAAGAGACAATGATTTGGAGATTTTAATTAATTCAAAGGTTTTGTTACCCTTCTCATCGTCGTTCGAAAGTGAAAGTATTTATCTCCATCACTGGCATGCAACAGTGATTTCAAGAGCAAAAAGAAATTTGTTTCCTTAAAATTGGTATCAGAGCCTCAATGCCTTGATGTGGAGATTGAAGCATGGCTTTCGATAGTAACAACTTGCAGTTGTAGATCTTGCACTTCAATGACAAGAACTAAGACTACTAGAGCATCCAAATGAAGATCCTATTTGGATATCAGGAGCTGTGGGACCTGGTTGATAACGGCTACCTAAAACCGATAGATGCAGCAGCACTTGTCGCCCTATCCCAAGCAGGCAGGGACCTGTTGAAGGAGAACACCAAGAAGGACCAGAAGGCCCTATTTTACATCATGCAAGTGGTTGAAGAGACCATCTTCCCGTGGATCGCATCGACCACAAAGGTAAAATAGGCCTGGGAGATTTTGGCCAGCTTGTATCAGGCCACCAACAAAGTCAAGCTCATGAAATTGTAGATGCTAAGGAGGGAGTTCAAGAACCTACAGATGAACGAGATGGAGTCCATGGGTGAATTCTTCACCCAATTGATAGACATCATCAACCAGATGTGGTTGAATGGAGAAATCATGCAAAGCCATATAATCATGGAGAATATTCTCAAAATCTTGCCTGTAAAATTTGACTCTGTTGTGATAGCAATCAAGGAGTTGAGGGATCTAACAACCCTCTTGATGGACGAGCTCATGGGTTTGTTGTAGACACATGAGCAAAGGCAGAGGTAGGCCTGGGAAAGGAAAATGAGGACGGTCAAACCCTAGCAAGGGAGAGACCAATTACAATTTCCATCAACAAGGTGGAAGAGGTGGAGCAAAGAACCAATAAGCTGGGTCTGATGTCAAAGGTCCAATGCTACTATTGCAAGAAATTTGGCTACTACATCTCATAGTGTAAAAATAGGATGGCCAAGGAGAACCATCAGCAAACCCATTACACAGAAGAAACCAAAAATGGGATAGGAGGAGACGTGCTTCTGAATTGTAGTGTTGAGGAGGAGAGCCAGAAGAACATCTTGTATCTCAATAGCAGGTGAAACATTCACATGATGGAGAACAAGGAGATGTTCTCCCAACTAGATGAAATAGTCTAGTTTGAGGTGAATATGGGGAACAACAACAAGGTTCCCATGATGGGGAAAGGCAAAATCCTCATCCACACAAGGCACGATAAAAGGAAGCAAATCTGTTATGTGTACTATGTGTTTGGGTTGAAGCACAACCTGCTAAGTGTAGGGTAGCTCGTGCAAAAGGGACACTCTATCCAATTCAAAGATGAAACCTGCACCATCAGAGACAAAGCACATGGGTATATTGCAATGATGTCCATGACAAAGAATAAGATGTTTCCACTGTAGATTTAGAATGAGTCTCTAATGTCCCTAAGTGTAGTCATGAAGGATGCTACCTAGATATGGCATCTCAAATTCGATCACTTGAGTTTCAATGGCCTAAATCTATTGCACAAGCAGCAGATTGTGAAGGGTTTACCCCTTATTAAGTAGCCAAATCAAGTTTGTGAGGGATGCTTGGTCGACAAAAAACATAGGGATTCATTCCCTTCCAGTTAGTCTTGGAGAGCATCACATCCATTGGAGCTAGTGCACTCAGACATTTGTGGTCCAATGCAGACCACCACATTTTTTGGCAACAAGTATTTTTTGACCTTCATTGACGACTTCAGTCGGAAGACCTGGATCTATGCCATTAAGTAGAAGTCGGAGGCTTTTGGAAATTTCAAGGAGTTCAAGTATCTGGTGGAGAAATAGAGTGGCTACCAGGTCAAAACCCTCAAAACTAATGGTGGAGGTGAATACATCTCCAATGAATTATAGAAGTTTTGTAAGGTGAATGAAATTTGGAGGCAGCTCTCTGCTAGATATGCACCGTAGCAGAACGGTGTAGCTGAGAGAAAGAACTGAACCATCATGGATATGGCATGCAACATGATGAAGACAAAGGGTTTGCCTCACAAATTCTGGGTAGAGGTTGTAACCTATGCATTCTATCTACTAAACAGGTGTCCCACCAAAATATTGAAGGACAAAATCCCTCAAGAGGCCTTGAGTGGTCAAAATCCATGTGTGGCTTTGTTACATATTTTTGGGTGCATTGTATATGCACATGTTTCGAAAGAGAAGAGGAAGAAGTTGGATGATAGAGTGGAGAAGTGTATCTTCACAGGATACAATGAGGAAGAAAAAGCATACAAGTTGTATAATCCTATGACGAAGAAGCTCGTCATCAGCCATGATGTGAAGTTCTTGGAAGATGAATTCTGGAACTGGAACTCTAAGACTGGCCAGTCTAAGCCAACATTTGTTGAGTCTATTGACTTGGATGGGAGTATCGTATTGCCACTTGTACCCTCAAGCAGTAGCAGTGGTGCCAACAATTACATAGTCTCACCATCTCGGTCGCCTCCACTTGCAAGCAGAATCCTAAACTTGAGGACTCCAGCGAAGACGAGGAGCTTGCAAAACATCTACGAGGCAACCCACAATCATGAAGATGAGGAATATTCTGACTTTGCCTTCTTTACTAAGTGTGATCCAGTTGAGTTTGAAGGGGAAAGTCAGAATCAAAAGTGGATGAAGGCGATGGATGAGGAGATATAATCCATTGAGAAGAATAATACATGGCAGATAGCGGACCTTCCAGCAGAGAAGAAGACCATTGGGGTCAAATGGGTGTATAAGATGAAGTTCAATGCCCAAGGTGAACTTGATCGACATAAGGCCATATTGGTGGTGAAAGACTATAAGTAGAAGTCAGGCATCGACTACCATGAAGTGTATGTGCCTGTAGCCCGACTTGAAATAGTCAATATGATCCTGGCATTGGCAGTCCAACAGGGTTGGAAGGTGTTCGAGATGGATGTCAAGTCAGCCTTCCTTAATGGTGTTTTAAAGGAAGAGGTCTACATAGACTAGCCACCTAGTTACGAGATTGAAGGACAGGAGGGCAAGATCCTCAAAATGAAGAAGGCCCTGTATTGGTTGAAGCAGGTGCCTAGAGCATGGTATAGTCGGATTGATGGCTATTTTTAGGAGAATGGGTTTGTAAAATACCCATATGAGCACACCTTGTACCTAAAGACAAATGAAGAAGGGGATCTTATAATCGTCTGCCTTTATGTGGATGATTTGATTTTACACTGGAAACAACAATGCCTTATTTGACCAGTTAAGAACAACCATGAAGAAGGAGTTTGAGATGATAGATATGGGGCTGATGAAGTATTTCCTTGGCATCGAAGTTGACCAATTGGTAGATGGCATATTCATTTCTCAGGGCAAGTATGCGAAGGATGTCCTAAAGAAGTTCAATATGGAGGAAAAAAAACCTACACTCACACCTATTTCCATAGGATTAAATTTGAGCAAGTTGGATTCCGAGAGAAACATCGATCCAAATTTTTTCAAGCAAATAGTTGGCAGTTTGATGTATCTGACTGCAACTCGACCAGATCTAATGTTTGGAGTCAGTCTCATCATATAGTTTATGGAGACTCCAAAGGATCCGCATTGGCAATCTGGAAAGCACATCTTGTGCTATATCAATGGGACACAAAACCATGGCATCTTCTATGCCAAAAAATACCAGTTGGAACTGGTGGGGTACATAGATAGTGATTGGGCTGGCAGCACTAATGATCGAAAGAGCACTTTTGATAATGCATTTCGTCTTGGTTTGGGAGCAGTGTCATGGGCATCCAAGAAGCAACCGATCATTGCATTATCTACTGCTAAAGCAGAGTATGTTGCTGCCACTTCAGCCGCATGTGAGGCAGTCTAGCTATGAAGGGTTCTAGGAGAACTGAACCATCCTTCGGAAGGAGCGACAATGGTGTTCTATGACAACAATTTTGTTGTTGCACTATCGAAAGATCCTGTGTTCCATGGGCGGATGAAGCATATCAACATTCAGTATCACTTCATCAGAGAGCTGGTGAATTCAGACGAGGTTCAGCTACAGTTCTATAGATCGAAGGAGTAGGTTGCTGATATTTTTACCAAGCCTTTGAAGAAGAAGGATTTCAGCAGACTGCATGAGCAATTAGGTGTCAAATGGCTTATGAGATTAGTTTTAAAGGAGGGTGTTGAAAATAAACCTGATGCTCCAAATCGCTATTGCTCAAGCATAAACCTAAAATCACCCAAATATTTTAGTGGATCCCGAGAATCGTTCAAGAAGGGAGTGATTTCAAGAATTGCCAGACCAAATCATCGACAAGCAGATTCCCACCAGGTTAGAGTGATTTGACGCTGCATGTGCGTTGTCCAATCAAATTTTGCTCCTTTCATACGACGGTTGGTAATTGGCTTTGCTGCACAGGTATATAAGTCTTATTTTTGTTTATCATCAGAGGAGTGGAATGTAGAGATAGAAAGGGTGCAGAACAGTGGATGCAGATTATCAGTAGAAGGATATCTGAGTAGTTGTAGCCTTGAACAATAGTTTTGGTGTGCTCTTGTATTTTTTTTATCCTCATTCAATGCAGATGCTTGTAAACCCTCTATGAAGGTTCGAATGTAATTTCACAATCATTATAAATAAAATCTGGTTTTATTTATTTGTGTGCTCTGCATCTCATAAACCTTTGGTTTGGCACATTTCATTCTCATCAAATGAATAAGTCTAAGATTTCTAAATTCTGAGAGCAAAATTTGACCTTTCCTCCTTATCGCTCGTTTGCATTCATTTTTCTCCTTTGGCACTAATGATTTGAGCGATCTTCGACACTTTTAGACTTTACCACTAGAAGAAATCCTATTTCATCTTATTTGTCTTTGTCCTTTTTGTGGTTTGTCTTATTAGCATTTGTCTTATTCAAACTTACCTCCATCACTCGTTATTCCTATTTTGTTCCTTTAGGGAACATGAGAGTAGTGATTCTCATATTTTAGTTGTTTTATCTCATATGTCATTTGTCTTATACCTTTACCCACCATCGCTTGCAATTTAGGAAAATTCCCATCATCGCTTAATATTCGAGTGATTTGTGTCATTTGCATGTTAGATTAGCAATTTAGGGCATAAGGTTCTTAGTTTGTACTTTTTCTACTATCTTTTAGCCAACACCCAAAATCGCTAAAACCTTTATCATTCGATGTCCTTTTTCAATTTTATTTAGTGATTTGGAGGTTTAAATAATTAGAAGGTTCTTGGCATTATTTGTTTCCATGCTCGTTATCGCTTGCGAAACGAAACTTTTCCCTTCATCGCTCAAAGCGACAACGATTTAGAGATTTTAATTAATTCAAAGGTTTTGTTCCCCTTCTCGTCGTCATTCGAAAGTGAAAGTTTTTATCTCCATCACTGGCGTGCAACAGTGATTTTAAGAGCAAAAAGAAATTTGTTTCCTTCAAATTGGTATCAAAGCCTCAATGCCTTGATGCAGATATCAAAGCATGGCTTCCAGTAGTAACAACATGAAGTTGTAGATCCTGCACTTCAATGGCAAGAACTACGACTACTGGAGCATCCAAATGAAGATCCTATTCGGATATCAGAAGCTATGGGACCTGGTTGATAACGATTATCCAGAACTGGCAGATGCAGCAACATTTGTTGCCCTCTCCCAAGCAGGTAGGGACCTGTTGAAGGAGAACACCAAGAAGGACCAAAAGGCCCTATTTTACATCATGCAAGTGGTCGAAGAGCCCATATTCTCGTGGATCACATCGACCACAAAGGTAAAATAGACCTGGTTGATTTTGGCTAGCTCGTATTAGGGCACCAACAAGGTCAAGCTCGTGAAACTGTAGATGCTAAGGAGGGAGTTCAAGAACCTGCATATGAACGATATGGAGTCCATTGGTGACTTCTTCACCCGATTGATAGACATCATCAACTAGATGTGGTTGAATGGAGAAATTGTGCAAATCCACATAATCATGGAGAAGATTCTCAAAAGCTTGCCTATAAAATTTGACTCCGTTATGATAGCAATCGAGGAGTTGAGGGATCTGAAAACACTCTAGGTGGAAAAGCTCATGGGTTTGTTGTAGACACATGAGCATATGCAGAGGTAGGCGTGGGAAAGGAAAATGAGGATGGTCAAACCCTAGAGAGGCTAGTGCACTCAAACATTTTTTGTTCGATGCAGACCACCATATTTTCTGGTAGCAAGTATTTTTTGACCTTCATTGACGACTTCAGTCAAAAGACTTGGATCTATGCCATTAAGTAGAAGTCGGAGGCTTTTGGAAAGTTCAAGGAGTTCAATTTTTTGGTGGAGAAACTAAGTGGCTACCAGGTCAAAACCATTAGAACCGATGGTGGATGTGAATACATCTCCAATGAATTCTAGAATTTTTGCAAGGCGAATGGAATTTGGAGCCGTAGCAGAATGGTGTAGTTGAGAGAAAGAACTGAACCATCATAGATATGGCACGCAACATGATGAAGGCAAAGGGTTTGCCTCATAAATTTTGGGAAAAGGTTGTAACCTATGCATTCTATTTTCTAAACAGGTGTCCCACCAAAATATTGAAGGACAAAATCCCTTAGGAGGCCTGGAGTGGTCAAAATCCATGTGTGGCTCAGTTACGTATTTTGGGTGCATTGCATATGCACATGTTTCAAAAGAGAAGAGGAAGAAGCTAGATGATAGAGCGGAGAAGTGCATCTTCAAATGATACAATGAGGAAGCAAAAGTGTACAAGCTGTAGAATCCTGTGATGAAGAAGCTCGTCATCAACCATGATATGAAGTTCCTGGAAGATGAATTCTAGAACTAGAACTCTAAGACTGGCCAGTCTGAGCTAGCATTTGTCGAGTCTATTGACTTGGAAGGGAGTAGTGTATTGCCACTTGTACCCTCAAGCAGTAGCAGCGGTGCCAGTAATAACATAGTCTCACCATCCTGATCGCCTCAACTTGCAAGAAAAATCCCAAACTTGAGGACTCCAGTGAAGACAAGGAGCTTGCAAGACATCTATGAGGCAACCCACAATCATGAAGATGAGGAATATTCTGAATTTACCTTCTTTACTTAGTGTGATCCAGTTGAGTTTGAAGGGGCAATTCAGGATCAGAAGTGGGTGAAGACAATGGATGAGGAGATTGAATCCATTGAGAAGAATGATACATGGCAGATAGCAGACCTTCCAGTAGAGAAGAATACCATTGGGGTCAAATGGGTGTATAAGACGAAGTTCAATGCCCAAGGTGATGTTGATCGGCATAAGGCCATATTTATGGTGAAAGACTATAAGTAGAAGTCAGGCATCGACTACCATGAAGTGTATGTGCCTATAGCCCAACTTGACATAGTCAAGATGATCCTGGTATTTACAGTCCAATAGGGTTGGAAGGTGTTCGAGATGGATGTCAAGTTAGCCTTCCTTAATGGTGTTTTAAAGGAAGAGGTCTACATAGACCAGCCACCCGATTATGAGATTGAAGGACAGGAGGGCAAGATCCTCAAAATGAAGAAGGCCCTGTATGGGTTGAAGTAGGTGCCTAGATCATGGTATAGTCAGATTGATGGCTATTTTTAGGAGAATGGGTTTGTAAAATGCCCATATGAGCACACCTTGTACTTGAAGACAAATGAATAAGGGGAGCTTATAATCATCTGGATTTATGTGGATGATTTTATTTTACACTGGAAACAACAATGCCTTGTTTGACTAGTTAAGAACAACCATGAAGGAGTTTGAGATGAGAGATATGGGGCGGATGAAGTATTTCCTTAGCATCAAAGTTGACCAATTGGTAGATGACATATTCATTTCTCAGGGTAAGTATGCGAAGGATGTCCTAAAGCGATTCAATATGGAGGACAACAAACCTGCACTCACACCTATTGCCATAGGATTAAATTTGAGTAAGTTGGACTCTGGGAGAAACATCGATCCAACTTTTTTCAAGTAAATAGTTGGCAGTCTGATGTATTTGACTGCAACTCGGCTAGATCTAATGTTTGGAGTCATTCTCATCAGTTAGTTTATGGAGACTCCAAAGGATCTGCATTGGCAATCTAGGAAGCGCATCTTGCGCTATATCAATGGGACACGAAACCATGGCATATTCTATGCCAAAAAAGACCAGTTGGAACTGGTGGGCTACATAGATAGTGACTAGGGTGGCAGCACTGATGATCGGAAGAGCAATTTTGATAATGCATTTCATCTTGGTTTAGGAGCAGTGTCATGGGCATCCAAGAAGCAACCGATCATTGCATTGTTTACTACTGAAGCAAAGTATGTGGCTACCACTTCAGCCGCATGAGAGGCAGTCTAGTTGTGAAGGGTTATAGGAGAACTAAACCATCCTTCGGAAGGAGTGACAACAATGTTCTGTGACAAAAATTTCATTGTCACACTATCAAAAGATCTAGTGTTCCATGGGTAGATGAAGCATATCAACATTCGATATCACTTCATCAGAGAGCTGGTGAATTCAGACGAGGTTCAGCTACAGTTTTGCAGATCGAAGGAGCAGGTTGCTGATATTTTTACCAAGTATTTGAAGGAGGAGGATTTCAGCAGACTGCGTGAGCCATTAGGTATCAAAGGGCTTGTGAGATCAGGTTTAAAGGAGGGTGTTGAAAATAAACCTAATGCTCCAAATCACTATCGCTCAAGCATAAACCTAAAATCTCCCAAATATTTTAGCGGCTCTTGGGAATTGCTCAAGAAGGGAGCAATTTCAAGAATTTCCAGACCAAATCAGTGACAAGCAGATTCCTGCCACGTTAGAGTGATTTGATGCCACATGTGCTTGTTGGCCAATCAAATTTTTCTCCTTTTGTACGACGGTTGGTGATTGGCTCTTCTACCCAGCTATATAAACCTTATGTTTTTTATCATCGGAGAGGAGTGGAATGTAGAGAGAGAAAGGGTGCAAAATAGTGGATGCAGATTATCAGCAGAAGGATATCTGAGCAGTTGTAGCCTTGAACAACAGTTTTGGTGTGCTCTTGTGTTTTTTAAATCCTCCTTCAATACAGATGCTTGTAAACCCTCTACAAAGGTTCGAATGTAATTTCACAGTCATTATAAATAAAATTTGGTTTTATTTATTTGT
Organism: Wollemia nobilis; assembly: GCA_028583015.1. Lineage (NCBI taxonomy): Eukaryota > Viridiplantae > Streptophyta > Pinopsida > Araucariales > Araucariaceae > Wollemia > Wollemia nobilis. Next base: position 3,145,191 of record JAQPPZ010003098.1, read on the forward strand.
GTGCTCTGCATCTCATAAACCTTTGGTTTGGCACATTTCATTCTCATCAAATGAACAAGTCTAAGATTTCTAAATATTGAGAGTAGAATTCGACCTTTCCTCCTTATCGCTCGTTTGCATTCATTTTTCTCCTTTGGCACTCATGATTTGAGCGATCTTCGACACTTTTAGACTTTACCACTAGAAGGAATCCTGTTTTGTCTTATTTTTCTTTGTCCTTTTGTGGTTTGTCTTATTAGCATTCGTCTTATTCAAATTTACCTCCATCGCTCGCTATTCCTATTTTATTCCTTTAGGGCACATGAGAGTAGTGATTCACATATTTTAGTTGTTTTATCTCATATGTCATTTTTCTTATACCTTTACCCACCATCGCTTGCAATTTAGGAAAATTCCCATCATCGCTTAATATTCGAGCGATTTGTGTCATTTCCATGTTAGATTAGCGATTTAGGGCACAAGGTTCTTAGTTTGTCCTTTTTCTACTTTGTCTTTTAGCGAACACCCGAAATCGCTAAAACCTTTGTCGCTCGATGTCCTTTTTCAAATTTATTTAGGAGGTTTAAACACTTAGAAGGTTCTTGGCATTATTTGTTTCCATTCTCCTTATCACTCAAGAAATGGAAATTTTCCCTTCGTCGCTCAAAGAAACAATGATTTGGAGATTTTAATTAATTTGAAGGTTTTGTTCCCCTTCTCGCGGTTGCTCAAATGTGAAAGTATTTCTCTCCATCACTAGCATGCGATAGTGATTTTGGGAGCAGAAAGAATTGTTTTTCCTTCAAATTGATATCATATCCTTAGTGCCTTGAAGCAGATACTGAAGCATAGTTTTTGGTAGCAACAACTTGCAGTTGCAGATCTCGTGCTTAAATGGCAAGAACTATGACAACTGGAGCATCCATATGAAGATCCTGTTCGGATCTCAGGAGTTGTGGGACCTAGTTGAGAACGACTACCCAAAAATAGCAGATGCAGTAGTACTTGTCACCCTATCCCAAGTAGATAGGGACAAGTTGAAGGAGAACACCAAGAAGGACGAGAAGGCCCTGTTTTACATCATGCAAGTGGTCGAAGATACCATCTTCCCATGGATTGCATCGGCCACCAAGGCAAAGTAGGCCTAGGAGATTTTGACTAGCTTGTATTAGGGCACCAACAAGGTCAAGCTCATGAAACTATAGATACTAAGAAAGGATTTCGAGAACCTGAATATGAATGATATGGAGTCCATGGGTTATTTCTTCATCCAGATGACAAACATCATCAACCAGATGCGGTTGAATGGAGAAATCATGCAAAGCCAGAGAATCATGAAGAAGATTCTTAGAAGCCTACCTGCAAAATTTGACTCCTTTATGATAGCAATCGAGGAGTTGAGGGACCTAACAACCCTCTTAGTGGACGATTTCATGGTTTTGTTGTAGACACATGAGTAGAGGTTGAGCCACTCATTTCAGTCCTCTCTAGAGCAAGCATTCAAGGTACAAGTCTCATTTCGAGACAATGGCAGGAAAGATTCCTACCATGGGGCCTCTAGTTATAAAGGAGGAAGAGGCAAAGGTAGGTGTGGGAAAGGAAAATGAGAATAGTCAAACCCTAGCGAGGGAGAGACCAATTGTAATTTCCATCAGCAAGGTGGAAGAGGTGGAGTGAAGAACCAAAAAGCTGGGTATGATCAGAAAAAGAACATGTCTAAGGTCCAATGCTACTATCGCAATAAATTCGGCCACTAGATCTCATAGTGTAGAAAGAGGATGGCCAAGGAGAACCAACGGCAAGCCCATTACACGAACAAAATAGAAAATATGATAGGAGGAGATGTGCTTCTAAATTACAATGTTGAGGAGGAGAGCCAGAAGAACATCTGGTATCTCGATAGTGGGTGCAACAATAACATGATGGGGAACAAGGAGATGTTCACCCAACTAGATGAAATAGTCCAGTTCGAGGTGAATATAGGGAACAACAGCAAGGTTCCCATGATGGGGAAAGGCAAAATCCTCATCCGCACCGTGCATGTTGAAAGGAAGCAAATATGTGATGTATACTATGCATCTAGGTTGAAGCACAACCTGCTAAGTATGGGACAAATCGTGCATAAGGGACACTCTGTCCAATTCAAAGATGGAACCTGCACCATTAGAGACAAAGAGAATGGGCATATTGCAATGGTGTCCATGATGAAGAATAAGATGTTTCTACTATAGATTCAGAACGAGTCTTTGATGTCCCTAAGTGTAGTCATGAAGGATGCTACCTGGATATGGCATCTCAAATTCAGTCACCTAAGTTTTAGTGGCCTGAATCTATTGCACAAGCAGCAGATGGTGAAGCGTTTACCCATTATTGAGCAACTGAATCAAGTTTGTGAGGGATTCTTGGTCGACAAGAAACATAGAGATTCATTCCCTTCTGGTCATTATTAGAGAGCATCACAACCATTGGATCTGGTGCACTCAGACATTTGTGGTCCAATGTAGACCACCACATTTACCAAAAATAAGTATTTTTTGACCTTCATTGACGACTTCAGTCGAAAGACCTGGATTTATGCCATTAAGTAGAAATCATAGTATTTTATTAAGTTTAAGGATTTCAAGGCTCTGGTGGAGAAACAATGGCTACCAAGTCAAAACCCTCAGAACCGATGGTGGAGGTGAATACATCTCAAACAAATTCTAGGATTTTTGTAACGTGAATGGAACTCGAAGGTAGCTCTCTGCCAGATACATGCCACAATAGAACGGTGGAGCTGAGAGAAATAGCCAAACCATCATGGAGATGACACGCATCATGATGAAGGCAAAGGGTTTGCCTCATGAGTTTTGGGTAGAGGTTGTAACCTATGCAGTATATCTGCTAAACAGGTGTCCCACCAAAATCTTGAAGGACAAAATCCTTTAGGAGGATTGGAGAGGTCAAAAGCCATGTGTGGATGAGTTACGTGTTTTTGGATGCATTGCATATACACATGTTTAAAAAGAGAAGAGGAAGAAGCTGGATGATAGAGTGGAGAAGTGCATCTTCATATGATACAGTGAGGAAGCAAAAGCATATAAGCTATATAATCATGTGATGAAGAAGCTCATCATCAGCCACAATGTGAAGTTCCTAGAAGATGAATCTTGGAACTAGAACTCTAATACTGGCCAGTCTGAGCCAGTAGTTGTCAAGTCTATTGACTTGTAGGAGAGCAGTGTATTGCCACCTATTCCCTCAAGCAGCAGTAGCGGTGCTAGTAGTAGCATAGTCTCACCATCTCGATCGCCTCCACTTGCAAGCAGAATATCGAACTTGAGGACTCCAGCAAAGACGAGGAGCTTGCAAGACATCTATGAGACACCTCGCAATCATGAATATGAAGAATATTTTGACTTCTTCTTTACTGAGTGTGGTCAGAATCAAAAGTGGGTGAAGGTGATGGATGAGGAGATAGAATCCATTGAGAAGAATGATACGTGGTAGATAGAGGACCTTCCAAAAGGGAAGAAGACCATTGGGGTCAAATGGGTGTATAAAATAAAGTTTAACACCCAAGGTGAAGTTGATCGACATAAGGCCAAATTTGTGGCCAAAGGCTACAAGCAGAAGTTAGGCATCAACTACCATGAAGTGTATGCACCTATAGCCCAACTTGACACAATCAAGATGATCCTGGCATTGGCAATCCAACAGGGTTGGAATGTGTTCCATATGGATGTCAAGTTAGCATTCCTCAATAGTGTTTTAGAGGAAGAGGTCTACATAGACTAGCCACCTGGTTACGAGATCGAAGTACAATATGGCAAGGTCCTCAAACTGAAGAAGGCCTTGTATGGGTTGAAGCAAGTGCCTAAAGCATGGTACAGTCAGATTGACAACTATTTCTAGGAGAATGGGTTTGTAAAATGCCCATATGAGCACACCCTGTACGTGAAGACAAATGAAGAAGGGGAGCTTATAATCATCTGCCTCTATGTGGATGATTTGATTTACACTAGCAAAAATAATGCCCTGTTTGACCAATTTAGAATAGCCATGAAGAAAGAGTTCAAGATGACAGATATGGGGCTAATGAAGTATTTCCTTGGCATCGAAGTTGACCAATCGACAGATGGCATCTTCATTTCTCAGGGAAAGTATGTGAAGGATGTCTTGAAGCGGTTCAAGATGGAGGACAACAAACCTGCCATCACACATATTGCCACATGTTTAAAGTTGATCAAGTTGGACTTTGGGAGAAGCATCGATCCAAATTTGTTCAAGTGGCTAGTTGGTAGTCTGATGTATCTGACTGCAACCATGTCATCTTGCGCTATGTCAATGGGACGTGAAACCATGGCATCTTCTATGCCAGAAAAGACCAGTTGGAACTAGTGGGGTACATATATAGTGACTGGGTTGGCAACACTGATGATCATAAGAGCACTTTCGGTTATGCATTTCATCTTGGTTCGGGAGCAGTGTCATGGGCGTCCAAGAAGTAATCAATCGTTACATTGTCTACTACAGAAGTAGAGTATGTCACCGCCACTTTAGCCGCATGCCAGGTAGTATATCTATGAAGGGTTCTAGGAGAACTAAACCATCCTCCGAAAAGAGCGACAACAATGTTTTGTGACAACAATTTTGCCATTGCACTATCAAAAGATCTCGTGTTCCATGGGTGAATGAAGCATATCGATATTCAGTATCACTTCATCAGAGAGTTGGTGAATTTAGGTGAGTTTTATCTATAGTTCTGTAGATCGAAGGAGCATGTAGCTGGCAGTTTTACCAAGCCTTTGAAGGAGGAGGATTTCAGTAGACTGCGTGAGCAGTTAGGTATCAAAGGGCTTGTGAGATCAGGTTTAAAGGAGGGTGTTGGAAATAAACCTGATGCTACAGATCGCTATCGCTCAAGCATAAGGTCAAAATTGACCAAATATTTTAGCGATCTCAAAAATCGCTCAAGAAAGGAGCAATTCCAAAAATCGCCAAACCAAATTAGCAACAAGAAGATTCTCGCCAGGTCAGAGTGATTTGATGTCACATGTGCTTGTTGTCCAATCAGCTTATACTCCTTTCATATGGCGGTTGGTGATTGGCTCTTTTGGCCAACTATATAAACCTTATTTTTGTCTGTCATCAGAGAGGAGTGGAATGTAGAGAGAGAAAGGGTGCAAACTATGGATGCAAATTAGCAGCAAAAGGAGATCTAAGCAGTTGTAGCCTCGAAGAGTAGTTTCAGTGTGCTCCTGTGTTTTGTTTATCCTGCTTCAACACAGATTCTTGTAAACCCTTTATGGAGGTTCAAATGTAATTTCATAATCATTATAAATAAAATCTAGTTTTATTTATTTGTGTGCTCTATAAATCGAAAACCTTTGGTTTACCAAATTTTGTTCTCATCAAATGAACAAGTCTGATATTTCCAAACACTAAGAGCAGAATTTGACCTTTCCTCCTTATCGCTCATTTGGGTTCAATTTTATCCTTTGACACTCATGATTTGAGCGATCTTTGGCACTTTTAGACTTTACCACTAGAAGGGATCCTATTTTGTCTTATTTTACTTTGTCCTTTTGTGGTTTGTCTTATTAGAATTCCTCTCATTCAAACTTCCCTCCATTGCTTTCTATTCCTATTATTTTTCTTTAGCGCACATGAAAGTAGTGATTCGCGTCTTTTAGTTATTTTGTCTCATATGTCATTTGTCTTATACCTTTAACCTCCATCACTTGCAATTTAGAAAAATTCCCATCATCGCTTAATATTTGAGCGATTTGTGTCATTTGCATGTTATATTAGCAATTTAGGGCACATGGTTCTTAGTTTATCCATTTTCTACTTTGTCTTTTAGCCAACACCCAAAATTGCTAAAACCTTTGTCGCTCGATGTCCTTTTTCAATTTTATTTAGTGATTTGGAGGTTTAAACACTTAGAAGGTTCTTGGAATTATTTGTTTCCATTCTCCTTATCACTCACAAAATGGAAATTTTCCCTTCGTCGCTCAAAGTGACAGTAATTTGGAGATTTTAATTAATTTGAAGGTTTTGTTTCCATTCTTGCCATTGCTCAAAAGTGAATGTATTTATCTCCATCATTGGCATGCGACAGTGATTTTAGGAGCAAAAAGAAATTTGTTTCCTTCAAATTGGTATCATAGCCTCAATGCCTTAACACGGAGACCAAAGCATGGCTTTCGACAGCAACAAATTATAGTTGTAGATCTTACGCTTCAATGGCAAGAACTATGACTACTAGAGCATCTAGATGAAGATCCTGTTTGAATCTTAGGGGTTGTGGGACCTACTTGAGAATGACTACCCAAAACCGATAGATGTAGTAGCACTTGTCTTCCTATCCCAAGAAGACAAGGACATATTGAAGAAGAACACCAAGAAGGACCAGGAGGCCTTGTTTTACATCATGCAAGTGGTCGAAGAGACCATATTCCCATGGATCACATCGAACACCAAGGCAAAGCAGGCCTGGGAGATTTTGGCTAGATCGTATCAGGGCACCAAAAAATTCAAGCTCATGAAACTACAAATGCTAAGGAGGGAGTTTAAGAACCTGCATATGAATGAGACAGAGTCCATGGGTGACTTATTCACCTAGAAAATAGACATCATCAACCAGATGTGGTTGAATGGAGAAATCATGCAAAGCTAGATAATCATGAAAAATATTCTCAGAAGCCAACCTATAAAATTTGACTCTATTTTGATAGCAATCGAGTAGTCGAGGGACCTGACAACCCTCTCGGTAGATGAGCTCATGGGTTTGTTGTAGACACATGAGCAGAGGTTGATCCACTCATCTCAGTCCTCTCTAGAGCAAGCATTCAAGGCACAAGTCTTATTTCAAGACAATGGTAGGAAAGATTCCCTCCATGGGGCATCTAGTTCTCAAGGAGGAAGAGGTAGAGGCATGCATGGGAAAGGAAAAGGAGGATGATCAAACCTTAGCGAGGGAGAGAATAATTGCAATTTCCATCAGCAAGGTGGAAGAGATGGAGCGAAGAACCAACAAGCTGGGTTCGATAAAAAAAAAGATATGTCAAAGGTCCAATGCTACTATGTCAAAGATCTAGTGTTCCATGGGCGGACGAAGCATATCGACATTCGGTATCACTTCATCAGAGAGCTAGTGAATTCATACGAGGTTTAGCTATAGTTTTACAGATCGAAGGAGCAAGTTGTTGATATTTTTACCAAGCCTTTGAAGGAGGAGGATTTCATCAGACTGCGTGAGCAATTAGGTGTCAAAGGACTTGTGAGATCAGGTTTAAAGGAGGGTGTTGAAAATAAACCTGATGCTCTAGATCTCTATCGCTCAAGCATAAACCTAAAATTACCCAAATATTTTAGCGGATCCCTGAAATCGCTCAAGAAAGGAATGATTTCAAGAATTACCAGACCAAAATAGTGACAAGCAGATTCTCGCCAGTTTAGAGTGATTTGATGCCACATGTGCTTATTGTCCAATCAGCTTTTGCTCCTTTCGTATGACGATTAGTGATTGGATCTTCTGCCCAGCTATATAAACCTTATTTTTGTTTATCATCGAAGAGGAGTGGAATGCAGACAGAGAAAGGGTGTAGAACAGTGGATGCAAATTATTAGTAGAAGGATATCTGAGCAGTTGTAGCCTCGAACAACAGTTTTGGTGTGCTCTTGTGTTTTTTTTATCCTCCTTCAATGCAAATGCTTCTAAACCCTCTATGAAGGTTCGAATGTAATTTCACAATCATAAAAATAAAATCTAGTTTTATTTATTTGTGTGCTCTGCATCTCATAAACCTTTGGTTTGGCACATTTTATTCTCATCAAACAAACAAGTTCGAGATTTCCAAATACTGAGAGAAGAATTCAACCTTTCCTCCTTATCACTCATTTGCGTTCATTTTTATCCTTTGGCACTCATGATTTGAGTGATCTTCGACACTTTTAGACTTTACCACTAGAAGGAATCCTATTTCATCTTATTTTTCTTTGTCCTTTTGTGGTTTGTATTATTAGAATTCATCTCATTCAAACTTACCTCCATCGCTCGCTATTCCTATTTTATTCCTTTAGCACACATGAGAGCAACAATTCACATCTTTTAGTTGTTTTGTATCATATGTCATTTGTCTTATACCTTTACCCGCCATCGCTTGCAATTTAGGAAAATTCCCATCATTGCTTAATATTCGAGCAATTTGTGTCATTTGCATGTTAGATTAATGATTTAGAGCACAAGGTTCTTAGTTGTCCTTTTTCTACTTTGTCTTTTAGCCAACACCCAAAATTGCTAAAAGCTTTTTCGCTCGATGTCCTTTTTCAAATTTATTTAGCGATTTGGAGGTTTAAACACTTAGAAGGTTCTTGGCATTATTTGTTTCCATTCTCCTTATCACTCGAGAAATGGAACTTTTCCCTTCGTCGCTCAAAGCAACAACGATTTGGAGATTTTAATTAATTCAAAGGTTTTGTTCCCCTTCTCGCGGTCGCTCAAATGTGAAAGTCTTTCTCTCCATAACTAGCATGCGACAGTGATTTCGGGAGCAGAAAGAATTTTTTTCCTTTAAATTGATATTAGATCCTCAATGCCTTGACATAGAGACCGAAGCATAGTTTTTGGTAGCAACAAATTGCAGTTTTAGATCTTGTGCTTGAATGGAAAGAACTATGACAACTGGAGCATCCAGATGAAGATCATGTTCGAATCTTAGGAGCTATGGGACCTGGTTGAGAACAACTACCCAAAACTGGAAGATGCACTAGTACTTGTCATCCTATCCCAAGTAGATAGGGACTAGTTGAAGGAGAACACCAAGAAGGACCATAAGGCCCTATTTTACATCATGCAAGTGGTCAAAGAGACCATATTCTCATGGATCGCATCGGCCACCAAGGCAAAGTAGGCTTGGGAGATTTTGACTAGCTCGTATCAGGGCACCAACAGGGTCAAGCTCATGAAACTACAAATACTAAGGAAGGAGTTTGAGAACCTACATATGAACGATATGGATTCCATGGGTTACTTCTTCATCCGAATGACATACATCATCAACCAGATGTGGTTGAATGGAGAAATCATGCAAAGCCAGAGAATCATGAAGAAGATTCTTAGAAGCCTGCCTACAAAATTTGTCTCCTTTGTGATAGCAATCAAGGAGTCGAGGGACCTGACAACCCTCTTAGTGGACGAGCTCATGGGTTTGTTGTAGATACATGAGCAGAGGTTGAGCCACTCATCTCAGTCTTCTTTGGAGCAAGCATTCAAGGTACAAGTCTCATTTTGAGACAATGGCAGGAAATATTCCTACCATGGTGCCTCTAGTTATGAAGGAGGAAGAGGCAGAGGTAGGCATGGGTAAGGAAAATGAGGACAGTAAAACCCTAGTGAGGGAGAGACCAATTGCAATTTCCATCAGCAAGGTGGAAGAGGTGGAGCGAAGAACCAACAAGCTAGGTCTGATAAAAGAAAGAACATGTCAAAGGTCCAATGTTACTATTGCAATAAATTCGGCCACTACATCTCATAGTGTAGAAAGAGGATGGCCAAGGATAACCAACAACATACCCATTACATGAAAAAAATAAAAAAATGGGCAGGAGGAGACGTGCTTTTGACTTGTAGTGTTGAGGAGGAGAGGTAGAAGAACATCTGGTATCTCAATAGTGGGTGCAACAATAACATGACGGGGAACAAGGAGATGTTCTCCCAACTAGATGAAATAGTCCAGTTCGAGGTGAATATAGAGAACAACAACATGGTTCTCATGATGGGGAAAGGAAAAATCCTCATCTGCACCATGCATGTTGAAAGGAAGCAAATATGTGATGTGTACTATGTGTCTAGGTTGAATCACAACCTGCTAAGTATGAGACAATTTGTGCATAAGGGACACTCTGTCCAATTCAAAGATGGAACCTGCACCATTAGAGACAAAGTGCATGGGCAGATTGTAATGGTGTCCATGACAAAGAATAAGATGTTTTCACTACAGATTTAGAATGAGTCTTTGATGTCCTTGAGTGCAGTCATGAAGGATGCTACCTAGATATGGCATCTCATATTTGATCACCTAAGTTTTAGTGGCCTGAATTTGTTGCACAAGAAGCAGATGGTGAAGGGTTTACCCCTTATTGAGTAGCTGAATCAAGTTTGTGAGGGATGCTTGGTCGACAAGAAACATAGGGATTCATTCCCTTCTGGTCAGTCTTGGAGAGCATCACAACCATTGGAGCTAGTGCACTCATACATTTATGGTCTGATGCAGACCACCACATTTACCGAAAACAAGTATTTTTTGACCTTCATTGATGAATTTAGTCAAAAGACCTGGATCTATGCCATTAAGTAGAAATCAAATTATTTTGGTAAGTTCAAGTATTTCAAGGCTCTGGTGGAGAAACATAGTGGCTACTAGGTCAAAACCCTGAGAATCGATGGTGGAGGTGAATACATCTCCAATGAATTCCAGAATTTTTGCAAGGCGAATGGAACTCAGAGGTGGCTCTCTTCCAGATACACGTCGTAGTAGAACGGTGTATCTAAGAGAAAGAACCAAACCATCATGGATATGGCATGCAGCATGATGAAGGCAAAGGGTTTACCTCATGATTTTTGGGTAGAGGTTGTAACCTATGTAGTATATTTGCTAAACAGGTGTCCCACAAAAATCTTGAAGGACAAAATCCCTTAGGAGGATTGGAGCGGTCAAAAGCCATGTGGCTCAGTTATGTGTTTTTGGGTGCATTGCATATACACATGTTTTGAAAGATAAGAGGAAGAAGCTAGATGATAGAGCGGAGAAGTGCATATTCATAGGATACAGTGAGGAAGTAAAAGTGTAAAAGTTGTATAATCATGTGATGAAGAAGCTCATCATTAGCCGTAATGTGAAGTTCTTGGAAGATGAATCCTAGAACTGGAACTCTAAGACTGGCCAGTCTGAGCCAGTAGTTGTCAAGTCTATTGAATTGTAGGAGAGAAACGTATTGCCACCTGTACCCTCAAGCAATAGTAGAGATTCTAGCAATAGCATAGTATCACCATCCCGATTGCCTCCACTTGCAAGTAGAATCCCGAACTTGAGGACTCCAGCAAATATGAGGAGCTTGCAAGACATCTATGAGACAACTCGAAATCATGAATATGAGGAATATTTTGACTTCACATTCTTTATTGAGTGTGGTTAGAATCAAAAGTGGGTGAATGTGATGGATGAGGAGATAGAATCCATTGAGAAGAATGATACATGGTAGATAGCAGATCTTCCAACAGGGAAGAAGACCATTGGGGTCAAATGGGTGTATAAAATGAAGTTCAACGCCCAAGGTGAAGTTTTTCGGCATAAGGCTAGATTGGTGTCCAAAGGCTACAAGCAGAAGTCAGGCATTGAATACCATGAAGTGTATGCACCTATAGCCCAACTTGACACAATCAAGATGATCCTAGCATTGGCAGCCCAACAGGGTTGGAATGTGTTCCATATGGATGTCAAGTTAGCCTTCCTCAATGGTGTTTTAGAGGAAGAGGTCTACATAGACCAGCCACTTGGTTACGAGATCGAAGTACAAGATGGCAAGGTCCTCAAATTGAAGAAGGCCTTGTATGGGTTGAAGTAGGTGCCTAGAGCATGATACAATCGGAGTGACAACTATTTTCAGGAGAATGGGTTTGTAAAATGCCCATATGAGCACACCCTGGACGTGAATACAAATGAAGAATGGGAGCTTATAATCGTCTGCATCTATGTGGATGATTTGATTTACACTGAAAATAATAATTCCTTGTTTGAAAAATTTAGAACAACCATGAAGAAGGAGTTCGATATGATAGATATGGGGCTGATGAAGCATTTCCTTGGCATCAAATTTGACCAATCGATAGATGGCATCTTCATTTCTTAGGGTAAGTATGCAAAGGATTTCCTAAAGTGGTTCAAGATGGAGGACAACAAACCTGTCATCATACCTATTGCCACATGATTAAAGTTGAGCAAGTTGGAATTCAGGAGAAGCATCGATCCAACTTTGTTCAAGTGACTAGTTGGCAGTTTGATGTATCTGACTACAACTCAGCCAGATCTGATGTTTGGAGTCAGTCTCATCAGTTGGTTTATGGAGACTCCAAAGGATCTACATTGGAAATCTAGGAAGCACATCTTGCGCTATGTCAATGGGATGTGAAACCATGGCATATTCTATGCTAGAAAAGACCAGTTGGAACTGGTGGGGTACACAGACAGTGACAAGGCTGACAACACTAATGATCAAAAGAGCACTTTCGGTTATGCATTTCATCTTGGTTCAAGAGCAGTGTCATGGGCATCCAAGAAGAAATCGATCGTTGCATTGTCTACTGTTGAAGCAGAGTATGTCACCGCCACTTTAGCCACATGCCAGATAGCCTAGCTATGAAGGGTTTTAGGAGAACTAAACCATCCTTCGAAAGGAGTGACAATGGTGTTCTATGACAACAATTTCACCATTGCACTATCAAAGGATCTAGTGTTCCATTTGCGGATGAAGCATATCGATATTCGGTATCACTTCATCAGAGAGTTGGTGAAGTTAGGCTAGGTTCAGCTATAGTTCTATAGATCGAAGGAGCACATAGCTGGAATTTTTACCAAGCCTTTGAAGGAGGAGAATTTTAGTAGACTGCGTGAGCAGTTAGGTATCAAAGGGCTTATGATATCAGGTTTAAAGGAGGGTGTTGGAAATAAACCTGATGCTCCAGATCACTATCACTCAAGCATAAAGTCAAAATCAGCCAAATAGTTTAGCGATCTTGGGAATCGCTCAAGAAAGGAGCAATTTCGGGAATCACCAAACCAAATCAGCAATAAGAATATTCCCACCAGGTCAGAGTGATTTGATGCCACATGTGCTTGTTGTCTAATAAAATTATACTCCTTTCGTATGGCAGTTGTTGATTGGCTCTTCTAGCCAACTATATAAACATTATTTTTGTCTGTCATCGGAGAGGAGTGGAATGTAGAGAGAGAAAGGATGCAGAACAGTGGACGCAGATTAACAGCAAAAGGAGATCTGAGCAGTTGTAACCTTGAAGAGTAGTTTTGGTGTGCTCTTGTATTTTCTTTATCCTACTTCAACGCAGATTCTTGTAAACCCTCTATGGAGGTTCGAATGTAATTTCATAATCATTATAAATAAAATCTAGTTTTATTTATTTGTGTGCTTTGCATCTCGAAAACCTTTGGTTTACCAAATTTTGTTCTCATCAAATGAAAAAGTCTGAAATTTCCAAATACTGAGAGCAGAATTTGACCTTTCCTCCTTATTGCTCATTTGGGTTCATTTTTCTCCTATGACACTCACGATTTGAGCGATCTTTGGCACTTTTAGACTTTACCACTAGAAGCGATCCTATTTCGTCTTATTTTCCTTTGTCCTTTTGTGGTTTGTCTTATTAGAATTCGTCTCATTCAAACATCCCTCCATCGCTTGCTATTCCTATTATTTTTCTTTAGCGCACATGAGACTAGTGATTCGCGTCTTTTAGTTATTTTGTCTCATATGTTAGTTGTCTTATACCTTTACCCTCCATCACTCGCAATTTAGGAAAATTCCCATCATCACTTAATATTCGAGCGATTTGTGTCATTTGCATGTTATATTAGCAATTTAGGGCACACGGTTCTTAGTTTACCTTTTTCTACTTTATCTTTTAGCCAACACCCGAAATCGCTAAAACCTTTGTCGCTCGATGTCCTTTTTCAATTTTATGTAGTGATTTGGAGGTTTAAACACTTAGAAGGTTCTTGGCATTATTTGTTTCCATTCTCCTTATCCCTCACAAAATGGAACTTTTCCCTTCGTCGCTCAAAGCAACAGTAATTTGAAGATTTTAATTAATTCAAAGGTTTTGATCCCCTTCTCGCTGTCGCTCAAAAGTGAATGTATTTCTCTCCATCACTGGGGTGTGACAGTGATTTCAGGATCAAATAGAAATTTGTTTCCTTCAAATTGGTATCAAAGCCTCAATGCCTTAACACGGAGACCGAAGCATGGCTTTCGGTAGCAACAACTTGTAGTTGTAGATCCTACGCTTCAATGGCAAGAACTATGAATACTGGAGCATCCAGATGAAGATCCTATTTGGATATTAGGGCTATGGGACTTGGTTGAGAATGACTACCCAAAATCGATAGATGCAGTAGCACTTGTCTCCCTCTCCCAAGAATACAAGGACATATTGAAGAAGAACACCAAGAAGGACCAGGAGGTCCTGTTTTACATCATGCAAGTGGTCAAAGAGACCATATTCCCATGGATCACATCGGACACCAAGGAAAAGCAGGCCTAGGAGATTTTGGCTAGATAATATCAGGGCACCAACAAGTTCAAGCTCGTGAAACTACAAATGCTAAGGAGGGAGTTTAAGAACCTGCATATGAATGAGACAGAGTCCATGGGTGACTTCTTCACCTAGAAAATAGACATCATCAACCAAATGCGGTTGAATGGAGAAATCATGCAAAGCTAGAGAATCATGGAAAATATTCTCAAAAGTCTACCTGCAAAATTTGACTTCGTTGTGATAGCAATTGAGTAGTCGAGGAACCTAAAAATCTTCTCAGTGGATGAGCTTATGGGTTTGTTGTAGACACATGAGCAGAGGCTGAGCCGCTCATATCAGTCCTCTCTAGAGCAATAATTCAAGGCACAAGTCTTATTTCAAGACAATGGTAGGAAATATTCCCTCCATGGGGCATCTAGTTCTCAAGGAGGAAGAGGTAGAGGTAGGTGTGGGAAAGGAAAAAGAGGACGGTCAAATCCTAGCGAGGGAGGGACTAATTGTAATTTCCATCAGCAAGGTGGAAGAGGTGGAGTGAAGAACCAACAAGCTGGGTTCGATTAGAAAAAGGATATGTCAAAGGTCTAATGCTACTATTGCAAGAAATTTGGCCACTACATCTCACAATGTAGAAATAGGATGGCCAAGGAGAACCAATAGCAAGCCCATTACACGGATGAATCTGAAAATGCAGTAGGAGGAAATGTGCTTCTGACTTACAGTGTTGAGGAGGAGATCCAGAAGAATATCTGGTATCTCGATAGCACGTGTAGCAATCACATGACGGGGAACAAGGAGATGTTCTCCCAAATGGATGAAATAGTCCAGTCCGAGGTGAAGATGGGGAACAACAATAAGGTTCCCATGATGGGGAAAGGAAAAATTCTCATCCTCACCAGGCATGGCGAACATAAGTAAATATACGATGTGTACTATGTACTTTTGTGGATTCACAACCTACTAAGTGTAGGACAACTCGTACAAAAGGGACACTCTGTCCAATTCAAATATGAAACCTGCACCATGAGAGACAAAGCGCATGGGTAGATTGCAATGATGTCAATGACGAAGAATAAGATGTTTTTGATGAATATTTAAAACAAGTCTCTGAAGTCCCTGAGTGCAGTCATGAAGGATGCTACCTAGATATGGCATATCAGATTCGGTCACCTGAGTTTCAGTGGCCTAAATCTATTGCACAAGAAGCAGATGGTGAAGGGTTTACCGCTATTGAGCAGCCAAATCAAGTTTGTGAGGGTTTCTTGGTTGATAAGCAACATAGGGATATGTTCCCTTCTAGTCATTCTTGGAGAGCATCATAGCCATTGGAGTTGGTGCACTTAGATATTTTTGTTCTGATGTAGACCACCGTATTTGTGAGCAACAAGTATTTTTTGACCTTCATTGACGACTTCAATCAGAATACCTGGATCTATTCCATTACGTAGAAGTTAGAGGCTTTTGGCAAGTTCAAGGATTTCAAGGCTCTGGTGGAGAAATAGAGCGGCTACCAGGTCATAACCCTTAGAACCGATGGTGGAGGTGAATACATCTCCAACAAATTCAAGAATTTTTGCAATGCAAATGGAATTTGGAGGCAACTCTCTGCCAGATACATGACGTAGGAGAACGATGTAGCTGAGAGAAAGAACTGAAACATCATGGAGATGGCACGTAGGATGATGAAGGCAAAAGGTTTGCCTCATGAGTTCTCGATAGAGGTTGTAACCTATGCAGTCTATCTACTAAACAAGTGTCCCACCAAAATATTGAAGCACAAAATCCCTTAAGAGGCCTAGAGCAGTCAAAATCCATGTGTGGTTCAGTTGCATATTTTTGGGTGCATTGCATATGCACATGTTTTGAAAGAGAAGAGGAAGAAGTTGGATGATAGAGAGGAGAAGTGCATCTTCATAGGATACAATGAGGAAGTAAAAGCGTACAAGATATATAATCCTATGACAAAGAAGCTCGTCATCAACTGTGATGTGAAGTTCCTAGAAGATGTATCCTGGAACTGGAACTCTAATACTGGCCAGTCTGAGCCAGCAGTTGTTGAGTCTATTGACTTGGAGGAAAGTAGTGTATTACCACCTGTACCCTCAAGCAACAGTAGCGGTGCAAGAGACAACATAGTCTCACCATCCCGGTTACCTCCACTTGTAAGAAGAATCTCGAACTTGAGGACTCTAGCGAAGATGAGGATCTTGCAAGACATCTACGAGGTAACCCACAATCATGAAGATAAGGAATATTCTAACTTTGCCTTCTTTACTAAGTGTGATCCAGTTGAGTTTGAAGAGGTAAGTCAAAATCAAAAGTGGGTGAAGACAATGAATGAGGAGATAGAATCCATTGAGAATAATGATACATGGTGATGAGTGTCATTGAGTCTCATCATTTAATCTCAATGATTTATCAATCCGGGGTGGTGTCCAAGGCTGTCTACGATAGAAGGCTAGGGCAGAGTACAATTCAGGCATTCAGATTTCAAGCATTTATTGGTGAAGCAGATTTTGGTTTAGCCTTTTGGTGTCACACTAAACCTAGTCTGAAGAATGGAAACTGAAATAAATTACAAGAATTGAAAACTAAATCTAAGTTGCAAGAATTGAACAATCTAACTACAATTGCATGAATTGAAATTGCTAAATTGAAATCCTAAGTTACTTTTGCAGAATTGAAATCTAGTTACTCTTGCATAATTGAAATTGCTAAATTGAAATCCTAAGTTACTTTTGCAGAATTGAAATCTAATTACTCTTGCATAATTGAAATGATGCTTGTAAATGAAACTTATTCTAAAAACACCTGTCAATGCCCTGCCACAAAAGGTCGTCAAGCTTCTGCTACAGGAATTGACAACAAAATGAAATATGCTGAAAATGGAAAGTTGCTAAAATAGAGAAAACATGGAAAGCAAAGGAAAAATGCATAATATAATTTGTCAGCTGACATACACACAAATGCTATACACAAACATAATAGAAAACATAAATCACATAATACAAAATAAAAACAAGAAAATGAAATCTGGCAAGCAATCTATTAATTACTACGTAACAAAATTATAGATTAAAACCTGCCATAAAATCCCTCCTTCTAGATCTGAAAGTGGGCCCATACTTCCTGATCTAGAAGGAGGTGAAAAGCACTCCTTAACTAATTAACACTCAACAGAAAATGATAAAATAGCTGCACTTTTATTGATGACAAAACATGCTGAAAATTGTTACAAAAAATTACTGTACAGTCCTAATTGCTGCAATTGAAAACTCTCCTCTATTCTAATTCCTAACTGGCTCAACCAAGGAGGGAGCTATGTTATTTATATAAATATTTACAACATATCCCATGCTCAAATCAGCCTATGTGCTGCTTTACGATGATTTGCCAATAATTCTGGATCTGAAATAAATGCAAATCTGGACAGTTTGTGTTGCGGTAGTAGTCATTGGCCCTTAGAAAGCATCTTCAGTGGTGGGAGTACGTGGGAGGAGTCTAGAAATATCTCACACATCATTCTCCACTTCAGAATATGCCATTCCTATCTTGCAAACAACTTTCTATTATGCTGCAGTTTTTCTGGGTTTATCCTAGAAGAGGATCAAAATTGATCTTTTCCATGAATGGTGGCTTTGGACGGCAAGGACGACAAAATCAGATGGGAGATATTTTCCCTTAACTTTATCAACCTTCTTATCCCCTTTTCCACCGCCAAAATTCAGTCAACAAGTCAAAAAGTACATTCTGTTTTCATTTCGAAGATAAGTGGCTCATTTCGAAGACACTGCAATTCTCATTTCGAAGACATTGTGTTCATTTCGAAGATCTTTAGAATGACCAACTGTGTTGACTCCAAATGGTTTTGGCTGCATTTCTAAGGTGGATTAGCCCTCAGGATCAGATTGCAATAGTCTTCATTCTTCCTTGGATGTGAATTTCATGCCTTGCCATTCATTGGTAGCTTGCTGGAATTTACATGGTAAATTACTGCATTTTCCAGTTCTGCTGCACGGTTGTAAAATATTGGCATTTCTTGCAAATTCAAACAAATTAGAACATGGAAAAATTATTCAAATATCAACATGAAGGAGTACATCAAGTTGCTACTGAATTTATACACTTCATTCACCAAGTAACCATGCTGAAATAGTGCAACAATGCTTGCACAATTGTCCTCGCTTCTGTTATACCCTATTGCTTGCCTATTTAGACCATGTGGGAATGCTTCTAAATAGGTCAGATGTCTTCTGTAGTCCTTCTGAACTCATTCCATCCATATCCTCATGCTTTGCTTGACAACTTCAAGGTGTTCCTATAAAGTGACAACTTGCTGATTTTTATATGGCTATTTTTTCCAGATTTTCAGATTTATGACAGTCCTAAACTTTTGTCTTCAATGTGGATTTGAAACAAGTTGAAGGGCAGGAAAACATTCAAAAACCATTGAGAAGTTAATGGATATCAGCATACCACATTTGGTTAATTGAAATGCATGTTCTTACTTGCTACTTAATCAAGCAAAATCAGTCACAAAATGCTGAAAATAGTCAAAAACAGAGATATAGTATTCCTAACATAAAATCATGTAAACACTTAACAAATAGTATATTTTAGTCAACTATTTGGCAATTAACTTATCATATGGTAGTCAAACATTGTGCAATAATGAGGCATTTTTGGGCCTCATCATCCCCCCAACTTGAACTGATGCATGCCCTCATGCATCTTAGTAGGCCATAGTAATATGCGGGTTTTATTCTTGTGAACAACATCCTTTGCTACCTGCTAACTGAGAAATTCCTCCTTGTTGCACTATATCAAGTATTTTGCAATTAAGCACATGTATGACTATTTTTCTATTTTTCTACAAGTTTTAGTGCTGCAAGGTACCTCTTAAAGGCTTGATATCATATGATTCATCTTGCAATAGTCTTATTGTGGAACCGTATTTGGCAGATGCACTACTACTGATGGAATTTTCTGTTCTTAACAACATTTCAGCCTGAATGCTTATTTTTGTTGTTTGCACCTTTTGAACAAAATTGATAATTTTTTTTATTTGAAATGCTTGAGGGATGTACTTACTTGTGGTAGAGCCTTATAAACCTCAATATTTGATGTACCCTACTCTTTTTGCTATTCTGTAGCATTTTCAGCAATTTTGGTATAGTTTTTGCTCATTTCGAAGATATCCTGCTCATTTCGAAGATGCTGTATTCTCATTTCGAAGATGTCTGTTCATTTCGAAGAGACTGCATTTCTCATTTCGAAGATGTCTGTTCATTCCGAAGAGACTGCATTTCTCATTTTGAAGATGTCTGTTCATTCTGAAGAGACTGCATTTCTCATTTTGAAGATGTCTGTTCATTTCGAAGAGACTGCATTTCTCATTTCGAAGATGTCTGTTCATTTCGAAGAGACTGCATTTCTCATTTCGAAGATCTTCAAAAAATGTAGAAATGACCTCCTATGCAAAAGTTAGCTACAGATTCTATTGTGGGTCCATCTCTAGAGTGTATAAGCCTTCCATAACATCAAAAATCCCTTCTTCATCCTTTTGTTTAGATGTTATTCTTTGTTTTGTATGTTGTTGTTTTATTCCAGTAGTACTAAAATAGAACCTTCGAGTGCATTTTGTTGATTATCCTCCTTCAATTTATCAGACAATTGTGAGATATAAACTTGCAGTTCTCCTTCTAAAATTTGCCCTACAAATTGAAATAGAATTGTTGCCATGTCTATCCCAAAATCAGGTTTTTGCATAGTTTTGGAATTTCTATGCAATTAAGGGCATAAGGGGTGTTTCTTGACATCTTGAACATGTTCCTTTTTTTCAACTTGTCAATATTGTATGAATAGTTTATGCCAAATACCGACTATCATACACTAAATGCTAAATGTTTACTATGAATTAAATGCAAGAAACACATACCTTACTTGTCCTGAAAATTGGTCATGCACCTTACAAGCTGCTTTTGATGATTGTTAGCGGGCTATCTGAAAACATAAACAAACATAACACGTGTGCGAGTGTGAGATTTGTACAATGGTGGAACAATGATGGGTAGATCAACAAGGCAATGCATGCCGAAAAATCGGTTTTCATGCAAGCCAACTCAGTAGCGCCTCCAAGAAGGTTTTCACTACTGAATTATTCATTTTTTTTTCATTTTTTTTTCATCTCTTTTTTTCATTTTTTTCATCAGAAGAGGCTGCCATTTCTGGTTTTCAACCAACTTCTGTCTCTTTTTTTTTTCAAGTGCTTCAATGAGAGAGAACATATCTCACTCTTATTTGGATAAGACCAATCCTTATTCTGCAAAAACATGTCAATTGTTGTATGAAAACACCATCTCTTTCTGTTGAAACCTGCAACATTGATGCAACCTTCCTTACTAGATGACTAGTAAGAATCTTCTTACATCATCATTGCCTCCTTATTGTTGGAAATGAAGTATTGGCTCCATTGTTCCTCTTTCTTGCTGAAATTGATGCTTGTCCTCATGTATCCCCATTTTGTGGGACATGCCTTTGCTGCAAATTTTTTTTTTTTCAAATTTTCTTGTCTTGCTTGTACCCAAGAAGGAAGTTCACAAACAAGACTATTCTTCTTTTTGCTTTTCTTGTATTTTTTTCCTTTTTTTTCTTTTTGTCAGACTTTTTATCATCACTCTGAATCTGATATTGAAGAGAAATTCTCTTCCATTATGTGTACATCCAATGGAATCTCCTTCAAGAACTCCTCCTTAGTTAATGGTGCATGGTATACCCGAAGGCAATGTCCATTCACCACTAACATCCTCCATGAATTACCAATGGGAGAAAGAAGCACTTGCTCCATATCTGAAAACTTCTTCAATCAAGTGTTGTCCATGGCTCCTAGTCTGCAAAATCTTGTCAATCTATTCTTGAAACAATTAAATACCAATTCCCAAAAGATGTTAAGTGCTTACATCAAGATAAAATCTTGATATACCCTTGTAATTCCATGTAAAGGGATTGAAATATTGTTTCAAAATAGCAACAATTTTGCTTTTTGTTTATAAGTCAGCCAACTAATAATGTTCAAGAATTTTCTTGGCTGCACTTCAATTTGTTTCATTCCTAGGAGGACATAATTTACCCCTTTGTAAAATGGAAGTAAATTTTCTATGTGCAATTTTTCTAGTTTTTTCTCCTTTATCCAAGGCTAATTTCTGTGTGTTTGGACTAAAGGTTTTCTGTGTATCTCCATTGATTTTTGTCTCTTCAAGCTCAGGTAAGTTCTTGTTTTAGCACAGTTGGATGTTGTTGCAGTCAATAACATTTCCTGCAATTTTTTTTATACCAGATTCAACTACATAGACAGGGGTTGCCTATCCTGTATTATTCAGACTGATCACAGGTTGTGCTAAAAAAATATTTTTGGTTTGCACAATAAGACAAGAAGTGTACAACTTTAGCAGATCAACTACTTGTCAAGTAGGATCACCTCTAATGAGATCAACTATTGTCTGTGTAGGCTAAGAATTGCTAGGTTGCGGTTTAGCGTGGTAAAATCCTAACAATATTTAAGTAATAATGGAAAACTCTAGGATCATCATTAAGTTGTAAACTCCTATTTTGATTGTGCAAAAGTTTTTTTGTGATTTTTTTTTTTAGCTTACATAGACAGGGGTTGCCTGTCCTGTATATTGGCCACAGGTTGGGCTGAAGGTGGTGGTTGATTTACTTGCCCTGTTTGTTGTTGTTGGGATCTCTCTTTGAGAAGAATTCAAACTAGGCAATTTAACCCCCAAGTGTGAAGATCACCTCCCTATGGTTGCTTGTTTTCTAAATGAACTGAAATGCAATTATCAATAATTATTATTTATACCAGCTATTACATTCAGATTTAACTTTGAACTTCATAACTTAGCACAATAATAATTATTTGACTACTTTTACCCTCTAACAACACCATGTTCCCCGACAACGGTGCCAAAATGATGAGTGTCATTGAGTCTCATCATTTAATCTCAATGATTTATCAATCCGGGGTGGTGTCCAAGGCTGTCTACGATAGAAGGCTAGGGCAAAGTACAATTCAGGCATTCAGATTTCAAGCATTTATTGGTGAAGCAGATTTTGGTTTAGCCTTTTGGTGTCACACTAAACCTAGTCTGAAGAATGGAAACTGAAATAAATTACAAGAATTGAAAACTAAATCTAAATTGCAAGAATTGAAATCTAACTACAATTGCATGAATTGAAATTGCTAAATTGAAATCTAATCTACTTTTGCAAAATTGAAATCTAGTTACTCTTGCATAATTGAAATTGCTAAATTGAAATCTAATCTACTTTTGTAGAATTGAAATCTAATTACTCTTGCAGAATTGAAATGATGCTTGTAAATGAAACTTATTCTAAAAACACCTGTCAATGCCCTGCCACAAAAGGTCGTCAAGCTTCGCTACAAGAATTGATGAAAAAATGAAATATGCTAAAAATGGAAAGTTGCTAAAGCAGGGAAAACATGGAAAGCAAAGGAAAAATGCATAATATAATTTGTCAGCTGACATACACACAAATGCTATACACAAACATAATAGAAAACATAAATCACATAATACAAAATAAAAACAAGAAAATGAAATCTGGCAAGCAATCTATTAATTCTATCGTAGCAAAATTACAGATTAAAACCTGCCATAAAATCCCTCCTTCTAGATCTGAAAGTGGGCCCATACTTCCTGATCTAGAAGGAGGTGAAAAGCACTCCTTAACTAATTAACACTCAACAGAAAATGATAAAATAGCTGCACTTTTATTGATGACAAAACATGCTGAAAACTGTTACAAAAAATTACTGTACAGTCCTAATTGCTGCAATTGAAAACTCTCCTCTATCCTAATTCCTAACTGGCTCAACCAAGGAGGGAGCTATGTTATTTATATAAATATTTACAACATATCCCATGCTCAAATCAGCCTATGTGCTGCTTTACAGTGATTTGCCAATAATTCTGGATCTGAAATAAATGCAAATATGGACAGTTTGTGTTGCAGTAGTAGTCATTGGCCCTTAGAAAGCATCTTCGAGTGGTGGGAGTACGTGGGAGGAGTCTAGAAATATCTCACACATCATTCTCCACTTCAGAATATGCCATTCCTATCTTGCAAACAACTTTCTATTATGCTACAATTTTTCTGGGTTTATCCTAGAAGAGGATCAAAATTGATCTTTTCCATGAATGGTGGCTTTGGACGGCAAGGACGGCAAAATCAGATGGGAGATATTTTCCCTTAACTTTATCAACCTTCTTATCCCCTTTTCCACCGCCAAAATTCAGTCAACAAGTCAAAAAGTACATTATGTTTTCATTTCGAAGATAAGTGGCTCATTTCGAAGACACTGCAATTCTCATTCCGAAGACATTGTGTTCATTTCGAAGATCTTTAGAATGACCAACTGTGTTGACTCCAAATGGTTTTGGCTGCATTTCTAAGGTGGATTAGCCCTCAGGATCAGATTGCAATAGTCTTCATTCTTCCTTGGATGTGAATTTCATGCCTTGCCATTCATTGGTAGCTTGTTGGAATTTACATGGTAAATTATTGCATTTTCTAGTTTTGTTGCACAGTTGTAAAATATTGGCATTTCTTGCAAATTCAAACAAATTAGAACATGGAAAAATTATTCAAATATCAACATGAAGGAGTACATCAAGTTGCTACTGAATTTATACACTTCATTCACCAAGTAACCATGCTTGAAATAGTGCAACAATGTTGCACAATTGTTCCCTGCTCTGTTATACCATGTTGCTATCCTATTTAGACCATGTGGGAATGCTTCTAAATAGGTCAGATGTCTTCTGTAGTCCTTCTGAACTCATTCCATCCATATCCTCATGCTTTGCTTGACAACTTCAAGGTGTTCCTATAAAGTGACAGCTTGCTGATTTTTATATGGCTGTTTTTTCCAGATTTTCAGATTTATGACAGTCCTAAACTTTTGTCTTCAATGTGGATTTGAAACAAGTTGAAGGGCAGGAAAACATTCAAAAACCATTGAGAAGTTAATGGATATCAGCATACCACATTTGGTTAATTGAAATGCATGTTCTTACTTGCTACTTAATCAAGCAAAATCAGTCACAAAATGCTGAAAATAGTCAAAAACAGAGATATAGTATTCCTAACATAAAATCATGTAAACACTTAACAAATAGTATATTTTAGTCAACTATTTGGCAATTAACTTATCATATGGTAGTCAAACATTGTGCAATAATGAGGCATTTTTGGGCCTCATCACGTGGTAGATAGTAGACCTTCCAACAGGGAAGAAGACCATTGGGGTCAAATAGGTGTATAAAATGACTACCATGAAGTGTATGCACCTGTAGCCTGAATTGACATAGTCAAGATGATCCTGGAATTGGCAGCCCAACAGGGTTTGAATGTGTTCCATATGGATGTCAAGTTAGCCTTCCTCAATGGTTTTTTAGAGGAAGAGGTATACATAGACCAGCCACCTGGTTACGAGATTGAAGGACAAGAGGGCAAGGTTCTCAAACTGAAGAACACCCTGTATGGGTTGAAGCAGGTTCCTAGAGCATGGTATAGTCAAATTGATAACTATTTTTAGGAGAATGGGTTTGTAAAATGCCCATATGAGCATACGCTATATGTGAAGATAAATGAAGGGGAGCTTATAATTGTCTACCTCTATGTGGATGATTTTAATTATAGTGGCAACAACAATGCCCTGTTTGACTAGTTCAAAACAACCATGAAGAAGGAGTTCGAGATGATAGATATGGGGATGATGAAGTATTTCCTTGGCATCGAAGTTGACCAATCGACAGATTGCATCTTCATTTCTTATGTCAAGCATGTGAAGGATGTCTTGAAGTGGTTGAAGATGGAGGACATCAAACCTGCCATCACACCTATTGCCACATGATTAAAGTTGAGAAAGTTGGACTCCAGGGGAAGCATCGATCCAACTTTGTTCAAGCGGCTAGTTGGCAGTCTGATGTATCTGACTGCAACTTGGCCGGATTTTATGTTTAGAGTCAGTCTCATCAATTGGTTTATGGAGACTCCAAAGGATTTGTATTGGCAATATGGGAAGCACATCTTGTGCCATGTCAATGGTACATAGAACCATGGCATCTTTTATGCCAAAAAATACCAGTTGGAACTAGTGGGGTACACAGACAATGATTGGGCTAGTAGCACTGATGATTAGAAGAGCACTTTCGGTTATGCATTTCATCTTGGTTTGGGAGCAGTGTCATGGGGGTCCAAGAAGCAATCGATCTTTGCATTGTCTACTAATGAAGTAGAGTATTTCACCCCCACTTCAATTGCATGCCAAGCAGTCTAGCTATGAAGGGTTCTAGGAGAACTAAACCATCCTCCAAAAGGAGTGACAACGGTGTTCTATGACAACAATTCTTCCATTGCTCTATCGAAAGATCCAGTGTTCCATGGGCAGATGAAGCATATTGACATTCAGTATCACTTCATCAGAGAGTTGGTGAAGTTAGGCGAGGTTCAGCTATAGCTCTACAGATCGAAGGAGCACGTAGCTGATATTTTTACCAAGCCTTTGAAGGAGGAGGAGTTCAGTAGACTGCATGAGTAGTTAGGTATCAAAGGGCTTGTGAGATCAGGTTTAAAGGAGAGTGTTGGAAATAAACCTGATGCTCCAGATCACTATCACTCAAGCATAAAGTCAAAATCACACAAATATTTTAGCGATCTCGAGGATCGCTCAAGAAAGGAGTAATTCCAAGAATTGCCAAACCAAATCAACAACAAGAAGATTCTCAACAGGTCAGAGTGATTTTATGCCACATGTACATGTTGTCCAATAAGCTTATAGTCATTTCATATGGCGGTTGGTGATGGGATCTTCTGCCCAGCTATATAAACCTTATTTTTTCTGTCATCAGAGAGGAGTGGAATGCAGAGAGAGAAAGAGTGTAGAACAGTGGATGTAGATTAGCAGCAAAAGGAGATATGAGCAGTTGTAGCCGTGAATAGTAGTTATGGTGTGCTCCTGTGTTTTGTTTATCCTGCTTCAACACAAATTCTTGTAAACCCTCTACATAGGTTCGAATGTAATTTTATAATAATTATAAATAAAATATGGTTTTATTTATTTGTGTGCTCTACATCTCAAAAACCTTTGGTTTACCAAATTTTGTTCTCATCAAACGAACAAGTCTGATATTTTGAAATACTGAGAGCAGAATTTGACATTTCCTCCTTATCGCTAATTTGGGTTCATTTTTATCCTTTGGCACTCATGATTTGAGCGATCTTCGACACTTTTAGACTTTACCACTAGTAGGGATCCTATTTCATCTTATTTGCCTTTGTCCTTTTATGGTTTGTCTTATTAGAACTCATCTCATTCAAACTTCCCTCCATCACTCGCTATTCCAATTATTTTCCTTTAGCGCACATGAGAGTAGTGATTCACGTCTTTTAGTTATTTTGTCTCATATGTCATTTGTCTTATACCTTTACCCTCCATCACTCGCAATTTAGGAAAATTCCCATCATCGCTTAATATTCGAGCGATTTGTGTCATTTGCATGTTATGTTAGCAATTTAGGGCACACGGTTCTTAGTTTATCCTTTTTCTACTTTTTCTTGTAGCCAACACTCGAAATCGGTAAAACCTTTGTCGCTTGATGTCCTTTTTCAATTTTATTTAGTTATTTGGAGATTTAAACTCTTAGAAGGTTCTTGGCATTATTTTTTTCCATTCTCCTTATTGCTCACAAAATGGAACTTTTCCCTTCGTCGCTCAAAGCGACAGTAATTTAGAGATTTTAATTAATTTGAAGGTTTTGTTCCCCTTCTCACCGTCTCTCAAAATTGAATGTATATCTCTCCATCAGATCTTGTTCAGTTCTTAGGGCCTGTGGAACCTAGTTGAGAATGACTACCTAGAACCGAAATATGCAGTAGCATTTGTTGACCTCTCCCAAGAAAACAGGGACCTGTTGAAGTATAACACCAAGAAGGACTAGAAGGCCTTGTTTTACATCATGCAAGCAGTCAAAGAGACCATATTCCCATGTATCACATCGACCACCAAGGCAATGTAGGCCTAGAAGGTTTTGGCCAGCTCATATTAAGGCACCAACAAGGTCAAGCTCATGAAACTGTAGATGCTAAGGAGGGAGTTCAAGAACCTGCATATGAACGAGACAGAGTCCATGGGTGACTTCTTCACCTGAAAAATAGACATCATCAACCAAATGCAATTGAATGGAGAAATCATGCAAAGCCACAAAATCATGAAGAAGATTCTCATAAACATGCCTGCAAAATTTGACTACATTGTGATAGCAATCAAGGAGTCAAGGGACCTAACAACCCTATCAGTGGATGAGCTCATGGGTTTGTTGCAGATACATGAGCAGATGCTGAGCCACTCATCTCAGTCCTCTATGGAGCAAGCATTCAAGGCACAAGTCTCATTTTGATACAGTGGCAGGAAAGATTCCCACTATAGGGCCTCTAGTTCTCAAGGAGGAAGAGGCAGAGGCAGATGTGGGAAGGAAAAATGAGGACAGTCAAACCCTAGCGAGGGAGAGACCAATTGCAATTTCCATCAGCAAGGTGGAAGAGGTGGAGTGAAGAACAAACAAGCTAGGTCTGATCAAAAAAAGGACATGTCAAAGGTCCAATGCTACTATTGCAATAAATTTGGCCACTACATATCACAGTGTAGAAAGAGGATGGCCAAGGATAACTAGCAGCATGTCCATTACACAAAAAAAATAAAAAATGTGGTAGGAGATGTGCTTTTGACTTGCAGTGTTGAGGAGGAGAGGCAGAAGAACATCTGGTATCTCGATAGTGGGTGCAACAATAACATGACGGGGAACAAGGAGATGTTCTCCCAACTAGATGAAATAGTCCAATTCGAGGTGAATATAGAGAACAACAGCAAGGTTACAAGAAATTTGGCCACTACATCTCACAGTGTAGAAATAGGATGGCCAAGGATAACCAACAACAAATCCATTACACGGATGAAATAAAAAATGTGACAGGAGGAGACGTGCTTATAACTTGCAGTGTTGAGGATGAGAGCTAGAAGAACATATTGTATCTCGATAGAGGGTGCAACAATCACATGACAGGAAACAAGGAGATTTTCTCCCAACTGGATGAAACAGTCTAGTCCAAGGTGAATATGGGGAACAACAAGGTTCCCATGATGGGGAGAGGCAAAATCCTCATCTGCACCAGGAATGGGAAAAGGAAGCAAATTTGTGATGTGTACTATGTGTCTGGGTTGAAGCATAACCTGCTAAGTGTGGGATAGCTCGTGCAAAATGGAAACTCTATCCAATTCAAATATGGAACCTGCACCACCAGAGACAAAGCGCATGGGCAGATTGCAATGGTGTCCATGACAAAGAATAAGATGTTTCCACTTCAGATTCAGAATGAGTCTCTGATTTCCCTGAGTGAAGTTGTGAAGGATTCTACCTAGATATGGCATCTTAGATTCGGTCACCTAAGTTTTAGTGGCCCGAATATGTTGCACAAGCAGCATATGGTGAAGGGATTACCCCTTATTGAGCAGTCGAATCAAGTTTCTAAGGGATGCTTGGTAGACAAGCAACATAGGGATTCGTTCCCTTTCGGTCAGTATTGGAGAGCATCACAACCATTGGAGCTGGTGCACTTAGACATTTGTGGTCCGATGCAGACCACCATCTTTGTTGGTAACAAGTATTTATTGACCTTCATTGACGACTTCAACCGAAAGACTTGGATCTATGCCATTAAGCAGAAGTCGGAGGCTTTTGGCAAGTTCAAAGAGTTCAAGGCTCTTGTGGAGAAATAGAGCGGCTACCAGGTAAAAACCCTTAGAACTGATGGTGGAGGTAAATACATCTCAAACGAATTCTAGAATTTATGCAAGGCAAAGGGAATTTGGAGGCAGCTCTCTACTAGATACACGTAGCAGCAGAATGGTGTAGTTGAGAGAAAGAACTGAACCATCATGGATATGGCACGCAACATGATGAAGGTAAAGGGTTTTCCTCACAATTTTTGGGCAGAGGTTGTAACCTATGTAGTCTATCTGCTAGACAGGTGTCCCATCAAAATATTGAAGGACAAAATCCCTCAGGAGGCTTGGAGTGGTAAAAATCCATGTGTGGCTCAGTTGCGTGTTTTTGGGTGCATTGCATATTCACATGTTTCAAAATAGAAGAGGAAGAATTTGGATGATAGAGCGGAGAAGTGCATCTTCACAGGATATAATGAGGAAGACAAATCGTACAAGTTGTATAATCCTATGCTGAAGAAGCTCGTCATCAACCGTGATGTGAATTTCTTGGAAGATGAATCCTAGAACTGGAACTCTAATATTGGCCAGTCTGAGCCAGTAGTTTTCGAGTCTATTGAATTGAATGAGAGCAACGTATTGCCACATGTACCCTCAAGCAACAACAGGGGTGCTAGTAACAACATAGTCTCACCATCCTGGTCGCCTCCACTTGTAAGCAAAATCCTGAACTTGAGGACTCTAGCAAAGATGAGGAGCTTGCAAGACATCTACGAGGCAACCTACAGTCATGAAGATGAAGAATATTTTGACTTTGCCTTATTTACTGAGTGTGATACAGTTGAGTTTGAAGAGGTATGTCAGAATTAGAAGTGGGTGAAGGCAATGGATGAGGAGATAGAATCCATTGAGAAGAATGATACGTGGTAGATAGCGAACCTTCCAATAGGGAGAAGACCATTGGGGTCAAATGGGTGTATAAGACGAAGTTCAATGCCCAAGGTGAAGTTGATCAGCATAAGTCCAGATTGGTGGTGAAAGGCTACAAGTAGAAGTCAGGCATCGACTACCATGAAGTGTATGCGCCTATAACCCGACTTGACATAGTCAATATGATCCTAGAATTGGCATCCCAATAGGGCTGGAAGGTGTTCCAGATGGATGTCAAGTCATCCTTCCTCAATGGTGTTTTATAGGAATAGGTCTACATAGACCAGCCACCTGGTTACAAGATTGAAGGACAGGAGGGCAAGGTCCTCAAACTGAAGAAGACCTTGTATGGTTGGAAGCAGGTGCCTAGAGCATGGTACAATCAGATTGATGACTATTTTTAGGAGAATGGGTTTGTAAAATTCCCATATAAGCACACCCTATTCCTGAAGACAAATGAAGAAGGGGAGCTTATAATCATCTACCTCTATGTAGATGATTTGATTTACACTGGCAACAACAATGCCCTATTTGACCAGTTAAGAACATCCATGAAGGAGTTCGAGATGATAGATATGGGATTGATGAAGTATTTCCTTGGCATCGAAGTTGACCAATCGGCATATGGCATCTTCATTTCTTAGGGCAAGTATGCGAAGGATGTCCTAAAGCGATTCAATATGGAGGACAACAAACCTGCCATCACATATATTGCCACAGAATTAAATTTGAGCAAATTGGACTCCGAGATAAGCATAGATCCAACTTTGTTCAAGCGAGTAGTTGGTAGTCTGATGTATCTAACTGCAACTCAGCCAGATCTGATGTTTGGAGTTAGTCTCATTAGTTGATTTATGGAGACTCCAAAGGATCTACATTAGAAATCTGGGAAGCGCGTCTTGTGCTATGTCAATGGGACGCGAAGCCATGGCATCTTCTATGCCAAAAAAAACCAATTGGAAATGGTGGGGTACACAGACAGTGACTGGGCTGGTAGCACTGATGATCAGAAGAGCACTTTCAGTAATGTATTTCATCTTGGTTCGGGAGTAGTGTCATGGGCATCCAAGAAGCAACTGATCGTTGCGTTGTCTATTGCTGAAGTAGAGTATTTCGTCGCCACTTCAGCGCATGTGAGGTAGTCTGGCTGTGAAGGGTTCTAGGAGAACTGAACCATCCTTCAGAAGGAATGAAAATGATGTTCTGTGACAATAATTCTGCCTTTGCACTATCAAAATATCCAGTGTTCCATGGATGGATGAAGCATATCGACATTCGGTATCACTTCATAAGAGAGCTGGTGAATTCAGACGAGGTTCAACTATAGTTTTGTAGATCAAAGGAGCAGGTTGCTAATATTTTTACCAAGCCTTTGAAGGATGAGTATTTCAGTAGACTATGTGAGCAATTAGGTTCCAAAGGGCTTGTGAGATCAGGTTTAAAGGAGGGTGTTAAAAATAAACCTGATGCTCCAAATCACTATCGCTCAAGCATAAAATCAAAATTGCCCAAATATTTTAGCGATCCTAGGATTCACTCAAGAAAGGAGTGATTCTAGGAATCACCAGACAAAATCAGTGACAAGAAGATTCCCTCTAGGTTAAATTCATTTGATGCTGCATGTGCTTGTCAAATAAACTTTTACTCCTTTCATATGATGGTTTGTGATTGGATCTTATGCTAGTAGTTGTTGAGTCTATTGACTTGGAGGAGAGTAGTGTATTACCACCTATACCCTCAAGCAGTAGCAGCGATGCAAGCAACAACATAGTCTCACCATCCTGGTCGCCTCCACATGTAAGCAGAATCTCGAACTTGAGGACTCCAGTGAAGACGATGAGCTTGTAAGACATCTATGAGGCAACCCACAATCATGAAGATGAGGAATATTCTGACTTCATCTTCTTTACTGAGTGTGATCCAATTGAGTTTGAAGAGGCAAGTCAGAATCAGAAGTGGGTGAAGATGATGGATGAGGAGATAGAATCCATTGAGAAGAATAATACATGGTTGATAGCAGACCTTCCAATAGGGAAGAAGACCATTGGGGTCAAATGGGTGTATAATATGAAGTTCAACGCCCAAGGTGAAGTTGATCAGCATAAGGTCATATTGGTGGCAAAAGGCTACAAGAAGAAGTCAAGCATCGACTACCATGAAGTGTATGCGCCTGTATCCTGACATTGGTAGTCCAAAAGGGTTGGAAGGTGTTCCAGATGGATGTCAAGTTAGCCTTCCTCAATGGTGTTTTAGAGGAAGAGGTCTACATAGACCAACCACCTAGTTACGAGATCGAAGGACAGGAGGGCAAGGTCCTAAAATTGAAGAAGGCCCTGTATGGGTTGAAGTAGGTGCCTAGAGCATGGTACAGCCAAATTGATGGCTATTTTTAGGAGAATGGGTTTGTAAAATGCCCATATGAGCACACCCTGTACCTGAAGACAAATGAAGAATGGGATCTTATAATCATCTGCCTCTATGTGGATGATTTGATTTACACTGGCAACAGTAATGCCCTGTTTGACCAGTTTAGAACAACCATGAAGGAGTTCGAGATGACATATATGGGGTTGATGAAGTATTTCTTTGGAATCGAAGTTGACCAATCGACAGATGACATATTCATTTCTCAGGGTAAGTATGCGAAGGATGTTCTGAAGTGGTTCAATATGGAGGACAACAAACCTGCCATTACATCTATTGCCATAAAATTAAAGTTGAGCAAGTTGGGCTCCAGGAGAAGCATCGATCCAACTTTGTTCAAGCGGCTAGTTGGTAGTCTGATGTATCTGAATGCAACTTGGCCAGATCTTATGTTTGGAGTCAGTCTCATCAATTGATTTATGGAGACTCCAAAGGATCTGCATTGGCAATCTGGGAAGTGCATCTTATGCTATGTCAATGGGATGCGTAACCATGACATATTCTATGCCAGAAAAGACCAGTTGGAACTGGTGGGGTACACAGATAGTGACAGGGCTGGCAGCACTTATGATCAAAAGAGCACTTTTAGTTATGCATTTCATTTTGGTTCGGGATAAGTGTCATGGATGTCCAAGAAGCAACCAATCATTGCATTGTCTACGACTGAAGCAGAGTATGTCATTGCCACTTCAGCTGCATGCCATGAATTCTAGCTATGAAGGGTTCTAGAAGAACTAAACCATCCTTCAGAAGGAGCAACAATTATGCTATGTGACAACAATTATGTCATTGCACCTTCGAAAGATCTAGTGTTCCATGGGAAGATGAAGCATATCCACATTCGATATCACTTCATTAGAGAGCTGGTGAATTCAGAAGAGGTTCAACTATAGTTCTACAGATCGAAGGAGCGGGTAGCTGATATTTTTACCAAGCCTTTGAAGGAGGAGGATTTTAGTAGACTGCGTGAGTAGTTAGGTGTCAAAGGGCTTGTGAAAGCAGGTTTAAAGGAGGGTGTGAAAAATAAACGTGACCCTCTAGATCGCTATTGCTCAAGAATAAAATCAAAATATCCCAAATATTTTAGCAATCTCTAGAATCGCTCAAGAAAGGAGCGATTTCAAGAATCACCAGACCAAATCAGTGATAAGCATATTTTTGCCAGGTCGAAGTGATTTCATGTCGCATGTGCTTGCTGTCCAATCAAATTTTGCTCCTTTTGTACGATGGTTGGTGATTGGCTCTTCTGCCTAGTTATATAAACCTTATTTTTTTTGTCATCAGATAGGAGTGGAAGGTAGAGAGAGAAAGGGTGTAGAACAATAAATGCAGATTAGCAGCAAAAGGAGATTTGAGCAGTTGTAGCCTCGAATAGCAGTTTCGGTGTGCTCCTGTGTTTTGTTTATCCTACTTCAACGTAAATGCTTGTAAACCCTCTATGAAGGTTTAAATGTAATTTCGCAATCATTATAAATAAAATCTGGTTTTATTTATTTGTGTGTTCTACATCTCAAAAACCTTTAGTTTACCAAATTTCATTCTCATCAAACGAACAAGTGCAAGATTTCTAAATATTGAGAGCAGAATTCAACCTTTCCTCCTTATCACTCTTTTTGGTTCTTTTTTCTCCTTTGGCACTCACGATTTGAGTGATCTTCGGCACTTTTAGTCTTTACCACTAGAAGGGATCCTATTTTGTCTTATTTGCCTTTGTTCTTTTGTGGTTTGTCTTATTAGCACTCGTCTCATTCAAACTTCCCTCCATCACTTGCTATTCCTATTATTTTCCTTTAGCGCACATGAGAGTAGCGATTCAAGTCTTTTATTTGTTTTGTCTCATATTCCATTTGTCTTATACCTTTACCCTCCATCGCTCACAATTTAGGAAAATTTCCATCATCGCTTAATATTCGAGTGATTTGCGTCATTTGCATGTTAGATTAGCGATTTAGGGCACAAGGTTCCTAGTTTGTCCTTTTTCTACTTTGTCTTTTAGCCAACACCCAAAATCGCTAAAACCTTTGTCGCTCGATGTCCTTTTTCAATTTTATTTAGTGATTTGGAGGTTCAAAAACTTAGAAGGTTCTTGGCATTAATTATTTCCATTCTGCTTATCGCTCGTGAAATGGAACTTTTCCCTTCATTACTCAAAGCAACAACGATTTGGAGATTTTAATTAATTCGAAGGTTTTGTTCCCCTTATTGCCATTGCTCGAAACTGAAAGTATTTCTCTCCATTGCTAGTGTGCGATAATGATTTCAGGAGCAGAAAGAAATTTATTTTCTTCAAATTGGTATCAGAGGCTCAGTGCCTTGATGTGGAGACCGAAGCATGGCTTTCGGTAGCAACAACTTGCAGTTGTAGATCCTGCGCTTCAATGGCAAGAACTATGACTACTGGAGCATCCAGATGAAGATCCTGTTCGGATCTCAGGAGCTGTGGGACCTGGTCGAGAATGGCTACCTAGAACCGGTAGATGCAACAACACTGGTCGCCCTCTCCCAAGCAGACAGGGACCTGTTGAAGGAGAACACCAAG
The DNA here is from genome assembly GCA_028583015.1 of Wollemia nobilis. NCBI lineage: Eukaryota > Viridiplantae > Streptophyta > Pinopsida > Araucariales > Araucariaceae > Wollemia > Wollemia nobilis. The sequence goes on from JAQPPZ010003098.1 coordinate 3,180,177, forward strand.
AAGGACCATAAGGCCCTGTTTTACATCATGCAAGCGATCGAAGAGACCATCTTCCCATGGATCGCATCGACCACCAAGGCAAAGCAGGCCTGGGAGATTTTGGCTAGCTCGTATCAGGGCACCAACAAAGTCAAGCTCGTGAAACTGTAGATGCTAAGGAGGGAGTTTGAGAACCTACAGATGAACGAGACGGAGTCCATGGGTGACTTCTTCACCTGGATGACAGACGTAATCAACCAGATGCGGTTGAATGGAGAAATCGTGCAGAGCCAGAGAATCATGGAGAAGATTCTCATAAGTCTGCCTGCAAAATTTGACTTCGTTGTGATAGCAATCAAGGAGTCGAGGGATCTGACAACCCTCTCGGTGGATGAGCTCATGGGTTCCTTGCAGACACATGAGTAGAGGCTGAGCCACTCATCTCAGTCCTCTCTGGAGCAAGCATTCAAGGCACAAGTCTCATTTCGAGATAGTGGCAGGCAAGATTCCCACCATGGCGCCTCTAGTTCTCAAGGAGGAAGAGGTAGAGGCAGGCATGGGAAAGAAAAAGGAGGATGGTCAAACCCTAGTGAGGGAGAGACCAATTGCAATTTCCATCAGCAAGGTGGAAGAGGTGGAGCGAAGAACCAACAAGGTGGGTCCGATCAAAAAAGGACATGTCAAAGGTCCAATGTTACTATTGCAAGAAATTCGGCCATTACATCTCCAAGTGTAGAAAGAGGATGGCCAAGGAGAACCAACAACAAGACCACTACACAGATGAAACCAAAAATACGGTAGGAGGAAATGTGCTTCTGACTTACAGTATTGAGGAGAGCCAAAAGAACATCTGGTATCTCGATAGCGGGTGCAACAATCACATGACGGGGAACAAGGAGATGTTCTCCCAACTGGATGAAACAGTCCAATTCGAGGTCAATATGGGGAACAACAACAAGGTTCCCATGATGGGGAAAGGCAAGATCCTCATCCACACTAGGCACGGTGAAAGGAAGCAAATCTATGATGTGTACTATGTGCTTGGGTTGAAGCACAACCTGCTAAGTGTGGGACAACTCATGCAGAAGGGACACACTATCCAGTTCAAATACGAAACCTGCACCATTAGAGACAAAGTGCATGGGTAGATTGCAACGATGTCCATGATGAAGAATAAGATGTTTTCACTATAGATTCAAAATGAGTCTCTGATGTCCTTGAGTGCAGTCGTGAAGGATGCTACCTGGCTATGGCATCTCAGGTTCGGTCACCTGAGTTTTAGTGGCCTAAATCTACTGCACAAGAAGTAGATGGTGAAGGGTTTACCCCTTATTGAGCAGCCAAATCAAGTTTGTGAGGGCTGCTTAGTCGGCAAGCAACATAGGGATTTGTTCCCTTTCGATAAGTCTTGGAGAGCATCACATCCATTGGAGCTGGTGCACTCAGATATTTGTGGTCCGATGCAGACCACCACATTTTCCGACAACAAGTATTTTTTGACCTTCATTGACGACTTCAGTCAAAAGACCTGGATCTATGCCATTAAGTAGAAGTCGGAGGCTTTTGGCAAGTTCAAGGAGTTCAAGGCTCTGGTGGAGAAACAGAGCGGCTACCAGGTCAAAAACCTCAGAACAGATGGTGGAGGTGAATACATCTCCAATGAATTCCAGAATTTCTGCAAGGTAAATGGAATTTGGAGGCAGCTCTCTACCAGATACACGTCGTAGTAGAATGATGTAGCTGAGAGAAAGAACCAAACCATCATGGAGATGGCACACAACATGATGAAGGCAAAGGGTTTGCCACATGAGTTCTGGGTAGAGGTTGTAACCTATGCAGTCTATCTGCTAAATAGGTGTCCCACCAAAAGCATGAAGGACAAAATTCCTCAGGAGGCCTGGAGCGGTCAGAAGCCATGTGTGGCTCATTTGCGTGTTTTTGGGTGCATTGCATATGCACATGTTCCAGAAGAGAAGAGGAAGAAGCTGGATGATAGAGCGGAGAAGTGTATCTTCATAGGATATAGTGAGGAAGCAAAGGCATACAGGCTGTATAATCTTGTGACGAAGAAGCTCATCATCAGTCGTGATGTGAAGTTCTTGGAGGATGAAGCCTGGAACTGGAAGTCCAAGACTGGCCAGCCTGAGCCAGTAGTTGTCGAGTCTATTGACTTGGAGGAGAGAAGTTTATTACCACCTTTACCCTCAAGTAGCAGCAATAATGCCAGCAACAACATAGTCTCACCATCCTGGTCGCCTCCACTTGCAAGCAGAATCCCAAACTTGAGGACTCCAGCGAAGACGAGGAGCTTGCAAGACATCTATGAGGCAACCCACAATCATGAAGATGAGGAATATTCTAACTTTACCTTCTTTACTGAGTGTGATCCAGTTGAGTTTGAAGAGGCAAGTCAGAATCAGAAGTGGGTGAAGGTGATGGATGAGGAGATTGAAGCCATTGAGAAGAATGATACATGGTAGATAGCAGATCTTCCAATAGGGAAGAAGACCATTGGGGTCAAATGGGTGTATAAGACGAAGTTCAATGCCCAAGGTGAAGTTGATCGGCATAAGGCCAGATTGGTGGCGAAGGGCTACAAGCAGAAGTCAGGCATCGACTACCATGAAGTGTATGCACTTGTAGCCCGACTTGACATAGTCAGGATGATCCTGGCATTGGTAGCCCAACAGGGTTGGAAGGTGTTCCAGATGGATGTCAAGTCAACCTTCCTCAATGGTGTTTTGGAGGAAGAGGTCTACATAGACCAGCCACCCGATTACGAGATCGAAGGACAAGAGGGCAAGGTCCTCAAACTGAAGAAGGCCCTGTATGGGTTGAAGCAGGTGCCTAGGGCATGGTACAGCCGGATTGATGGCTATTTTTAGGAGAATGGATTTGTAAAATGCCCATATGAGCACACCTTGTACATGCAGAAAAATGAAGAAGGGGAGCTTATAATCATCTCCCTCTATGTGGATGATTTGATTTACACTAGCAACAATAATGTCCTGTTTGACCAGTTCAGAACAACCATGAAGAAGGAGTTCGAGATGACAGACTTGGGGCTGATGAAGTATTTCCTTGGCATTGAAGTTGACCAATTAGCAGATGGCATCTTCATTTCTCAGGGCAAGTATGCGAAGGATGTCCTGAAGCGGTTCAAGATGGAGGACAACAAACCTGCCATCACACCTATTGCCACAGGATTAAAGTTGAGCAAGTTGGACTCTGGGAGAAGCATCGATCCAACTTTGTTCAAGCGGCTAGTTGGCAGTCTGATGTACTTGACTGCAACTCGGCCAGATTTGATGTTTGGAGTCAGTCTCATCAGTCGGTTTATGGAGACTCCAAAGGATCCACATTGGCAAGCAGGGAAGCGCATCTTGCGCTATGTCAATGGGACGCGAAACCATGGCATCTTCTATGCTAGAAAAGACCAGTTGGAACTGGTGGGGTACACAGACAATGACTGGGCTGGCAACACTGATGATCGGAAGAGCACTTTCGGTTATGCATTTCATCTTGGTTTGGGAGCAGTGTCATGGGCATCCAAGAAGCAACCGATCGTTGCATTGTCCACTACTGAAGTAGAGTATGTCACCACCACTTTAGCCGCATGCCAGACAGTCTGGCTACAAAGGGTTCTAGGAGAACTGAACCATCCTCTAGAAGGCGCGACAATGGTGTTTTGTGACAACAATTTCGCCATTGCACTATCGAAGGATCCAGTGTTCCATGGGTGGATGAAGCATATCGACATTCGGTATCACTTCATCAGAGAGTTGGTGAAGTCAGGCGAGGTTCAGCTATAGTTCTGCAGATCCAAGGAGCAGGTAGCTGACATTTTTACCAAGCCTTTGAAGGAGGAGGACTTTAGCAGATTGCATGAGCAGTTAGGTGTCAAAGGGCTTGTGAGATCAGGTTTAAAGGAGGGTGTTGAAAATAAACCTGATGCTCCAGATCGCTATCGCTCAAGCATAAAGTAAAAATTCCCCAAATATTTTAGCGATCTCGAGAATCGCTCAAGAAAGAAGCAATTTCAAGAATCACCAAACCAAATCAGTGACAAGTAGATTCTCACCATGTCGGAGTGATTTGACGCCGCATGTGCGTGTTGTCCAATCAATTTTTACTCCTTTCCTATGGCGGTTGGTGATTGGCTCTTCTACCCAGCTATATAAACCTTATTTTTATTTGTCATCGAAGAGGAGTGGAATGCAGAGAGAGAAAGGGTGCAGAATAGTGGATGCAGATTAGTAGCAAAAGGAGATTTGAGCAGTTGTAGCCTCGAACAACAGTTTTGGTGTGCTCTTGTGTTTTTTTTATCTTGCTTCAATGCAGATGTTTGTAAACCCTCTATGGAGGTTCAAATGTAATTTCTCAATCATTATAAATAAAATATGGTTTTATTTATTTGTATGCTTTGCATCTCGAAAACCTTTGGTTTACCAAATTTAGTTCTCATCAAATGAACAAGTCTAAGATTTCCAAATAATGAGAGCATAATTCAACCCTTCCTCCTTATCGCTCATTTGGGTTTTTTTTTATCCTTTGGCACTCACAATTTGAGTGATCTTCGACACTTTTAGAATTTACCACTAGAAGGGATCCTATTTTGTCTTATTTGCCTTTGTCCTTTTGTGGTTTGTCTTATTAGAATTCATCTCATTCAAACTTCCCTCCATCGCTCGCTATTCCTATTATTTTCCTTTAGCGTACATGAGAGTAGCGATTCGCGTCACTTTTAGTTGTTTTGTCTCATATGCAATTTGTCTTATACCTTTACCCTCCATCGCTCATAATTTAGGAAAATTACCATCATCGCTTAATATTCGAGTAATGTGCATCATTTGCATGTTAGATTAGCGATTTAGGGCACAAGGTTCTTAGTTTGTTTTTTTTTTCTACTTTGTCTTTTAGCCAACACTCGAAATCGCTAAAACCTTCATCGTTTGATGTCCTTTTTCAATTTTATTTAGCGATTTGGTGGTTTAAACACTTAGAAGGTTCTTGGCATTATTTTTTTCCATTTTGCTTATCGCTCGCGAAATGAAACTTTTCCCTTCGTACCTCAAAGTGACAACTATTTGGAGATTTTAATTAATTCGAAGGTTTTGTTCCCCTTATCGTTGTCGCTCGAAAGTGAAAGTCTTTCTCTCCATCACTAGCGTGCGACAGTGATTTTGAGAGCAAAAATAAATTTATTTCCTTAAAATTAGTATCAGAGCCTCGGTGCTTTGATGCGGAGACCGAAGCATGGCTTCTGGCAGTAACAACTTAGAGTTGTAGATCCTGCGCTTCAATGATAAGAACTACGACTAATGGAGCATCCAGATGAAGATCCTATTCAAATCTCAGGAGTTGTGGGCCCTGGTTGAGAATGACTACCCATAACTGGCAGATGCAGCAACACTTGTCACCCTCTCCCAAGAATACAGGGACATGTTGAAGGAGAACACCAACAAGGACCAGAAGACCCTATTTTACATCATGCAAGCGATCGAAGAGACCATCTTCCCGTGGATCGCATTGGCCACCAAGGAAAAACAGGCCTTGGATATTTTGGCCAACTCGTATCAGGGCACCACCAAGGTCAAGTTTGTGAAACTGTAGATGCTAAGGATGTAGTTTGAGAACCTGCATATGAATGAGACAGAGTCCATGGGCGACTTCTTCACCCGGATGACATACATCATCAAACAGATGCGGTTGAATGGAGAAATTGTGCAAATCTAGAGAATCGTGGAGAATATTCTTAAAATCCTACCTACAAAATTTGACTCTATTGTGATAGCAATCGAGGAGTCGAGGGACTTGACAACCCTATCGATGGATGAGCTCATGGGTTTGTTGTAGATACATGAGTAGAGGCTAATCCGCTCATCTCAATCCTCTTTGGAGAAAGCATTTAAGGCACAAGTCTCATTTCGAGACAATGGTAGGAAATATTCCCACCATGGGGCCTCTAGCTCTCAAGGAGGAAGAGGCAAAGGTAGGCGTGGGAAAGGAAAAGGAGGAAGGTCAAACCCTAGTGAGGGAGAGACAAATTGAAATTTCCATCAGCAAGGTAGAAGAGGTGGAGTGAAGAACCAACAAGTTGGGTCCGATCAGAAAAAGGACATGTCAAAGGTCCAATGTTACTATTACAAGAAATTCGGCCACTACATATCATAATGTAGAAAGAGGATGACCAAGGAGAACCAGCAGTAAGCTAATTACACGGATGAAACTGGAAATGAGACAGGAGGAAACATGCTTCTGACTTACAGTGTTGAGGAGATCCAGAAGAACATATGGTATCTCGATAGTGAGTGCAACAATCACATGACGGGGAACAATGAGATGTTCTCCCAACTGGATGAAACAGTCCAGTTTGAGGTGAATATGGGGAACAACAACAAGGTTCCCATGATGGAGAAAGACAAAATACTCATTCGCACTAGGCATGATGAAAGGAACCAAATCTGTGATGTGTACTATGTGCCTGGGTTGAAGCACAACCTACTAAGTGTGGGGCAACTCATGCAGAAGGGACACTCTATCCAATTCAAAGATGAAACCTGCACCATTAGAGACAAAGCGCATGGGCAGATTGCAACGGTATCCATGAAAAAGAATAAGATGTTTTTGCTGTAGATTTAGAACAAGTCTCTGATGTCCCTGAGTGCAGTCGTGAAGGATGCTACCTGGATATGGCATCTCAAATTCGGTCACCTAAATTTTAGCGACCCGAATCTGTTGCACAAGAAGCAGATGATGAAGGGTTTACCCATTATTAAGCAACCAAATTAAGTTTGTGAGGGTTGCTTGGTCGACAAGCAACATAGAGATTCGTTCCCTTTCGATCGGTCTTGGAGAGCATCACAACCATTGGAGCTAGTGCACTCAAACATTTGTGGTCCTATTTAGACCACCACATTTGTCGGCAACAAGTATTTTTTAACCTCCATTGACGACTTCAGTCGAAAGACTTGGATCTATGCCATTAAGCAGAAATCAGAGGATTTTTGTAAGTTCAAGGAGTTCAAGGCTCTAGTGGAGAAACAAACCGGCTACCAGGTCAAAACCCTCAGAATCGATGGTGGAGGTGAATAGATCTCCAATGAATTCCAAAATTTATGCAAGGCAAATGGAATTTGGAGGTAGCTCTCTGCTAGATACACACCACAATAGAACGGTGTAGCTGAGATAAGGAACTGAGCCATCATGGAGATGACACATAGCATGATGAAGGCAAAGGGTTTGCCTCACGAGTTATGGGTAGAGGTTGTAACCTGTGTAGTCTATCTGCTAAATAGGTGTCCCACCAAAATCTTGAAGGAAAAAATTCCTCAAGAGGTCTGGAACTGTCAAAAGCCATGTGTGGCTCAGTTGCTTGTTTTTGGGTGCATTGCATATGCACATGTTTTGAAAGAGAAGAGGAAGAAGCTAGATGATAGAGCAAAGAAGTGCATCTTCATAGGATACAGTGAGGAAGCAAAAGTGTACAAGATGTATAATCCTGTGATGAAGAAGCTTGTCATCAACCGCGATGTGAAGTTCCTGGAAGATGAATCCTGGAACTGGAAATCTAAGACTGGCCAGTCTGAGCCAGCAATTGTCGAGTCTATTTACTTGGAAGAGAGCAACGTATTGCCACTTGTACCCTCAAGAAGCAACATCATAGTCTCACCATCACGGTCGTCTCCACTTGCAAGTAGAATCCTGAACTTGAGGACTCCAGTGAAGATGATGACCTTGTAAGACATCTACGAGGTAACCCACAATCATGAAGATGAGGAATATTCTGACTTCATCTTCTTTATTGAGTGTGATCCAATTGAGTTTGAAGAGGCAAGTTAGAATCAGAAGTGGGTGAAGACGATGGATGAGGAGATAAAATCCATTGAGAAGAATGATACATGGATGATAGCAGACCTTCCAGCAGGGAAGAAGACCATTGGGGTCAAATGGGTGTATAATATGAAGTTCAACTCCCAAGGTGAAGTTGATCAGCATAAGGCCATATTGGTGGCGAAAGGCTACAAGTAGAAGTTAGGCATCGACTACCATGAAGTGTATGCGCCTGTATCTCGACTTGACACAGTTAGGATGATCCTGGCATTGGCAGTCCAATAGGGTTGGAAGGTGTTCCAAATGGATGTCAAGTCAGCCTTCCTCAATGGTGTTTTAGAGGAAGAGGTCTACATAGACCAGCCACCCGATTACGAGATCGAAGGACAGGAGGGTAAGGTCCTCAAACTAAATAAGGCTCTGTATTGGTTGAAGCAGGTGGCTAGAGAATGGTACAACCAAATTGATAGCTATTTTTAGGAGAATGGATTTGTAAAATGCCTTGTTTGACCAGTTCAGAATAGCCATGAAAAAGGAGTTTGAGATGACATATATGAGGCTGATGAAGTATTTCCTTGGCATCGAAGTTGACCAATCGACAGATGGCATCTTCATTTCTCAGGGTAAGTATGCGAAGGATGTCCTAAAGCAGTTCAAGATGGAGATTAAAGTTGAGCAAGTTGGACTCCAGGAGAAGCATCGATCCAACTTTGTTTAAGCGGCTAGTTGGTAGTCTGATGTATCTAACTTCAACTCGGCCAGATCTGATGTTTGGATTCAGTCTCATTAGTCGGTTTATGGAGACTCCAAAGGATTTGCATTAGCAAGATGGAAAGTGCATCTTGCACTATGTCAATGGGATGCGAAACCATGACATCTTCTATGCCAGAAAAGACCAGTTGAAACTGGTGGGGTACATAGACAGTGACTGGGCTAGCAGAATTGATGATCAGAAGAGAACTTTCAGTTATGCATTTCATCTTGGTTCGGGAGCAGTATCATGGGTGTCCAAGATGCAACCAATCATTGTGTTATCTACTGCTAAAGTAGAGTATGTCACCGCCATTTCAGCCGCATGCTAGGTAGTTTGGCTATGAAGGGTTCTAGAACTAAACCATCCTCCGAAAGGAGCGACAATGGCATTTTGTGACAACAATTCTGCCATTGCACTGTCGAAATATCCAGTGTTCCATGGGCGGATGAAGCATATCGACATTCGATATCACTTCATCAAAGAGTTGGTGAATTCAAACGAGGTTCAGCTACAGTTTTATAGATCGAAGGAGCAGGTTGCTAATATTTTTACCAAGCCTTTGAAAGAGGAGGATTTCAACAGACTGCGTGACCAATAAGGTGTCAAAGGGCTTGTGAGATCAGGTTTAAAGGAGGGTGTTGAAAATAAACTTGATGCTCCAGATCGCTATCACTCAAGCATAAACCTAAAATCGCCCAAATATTTTAGCGGATCCCGGTAATCGCTCATGAAAGGAGCGATTTCAAGAATCGCCAGACCAAATGAGCGACAAGCAGATTCCCGCCAGGTTAGAGTGATTTGACGCCGCATGTGCTTGCTGTCCAATCAACTTTTGCTCCTTTCGTACGACAGTTGGTGATTGCCTCTTTTGTCTAGCTTTATAAATCTTATTTTTGTCTGTCATCGGAGAGGAGTGGAATGCAGAGAGAGAAAGGGTATAGAATAATGGATGCAAACTAGCAGCAGAAGGAGATCTGAGCAGTTTTAGCCTCAAATAGCAGTTTTGGTGTGCTCCTGTGTTTTGTTTATCCTGCTTCAACGTAGATGTTTGTAAACCCTCTACGGAGGTTCGAATGTAATTTCGCAATCATTATAAATAAAATCTGGTTTTATTTATTTGTGTACTCTGCATCTCCAAAACCTTTGGTTTGCCACATTTCGTTCTCATTAAACGAACAAGTCCGAGATTTCCAAATAATGAGAGCAAAATTTGACCTTTCCTCCTTATCGCTCGTTTGGGTTCATTTTTCTTCTTTGGCACTCACGATTTGAGTGATCTTCGACACTTTTAAACTTTACCGTTAGAAAAGATCCTATTTCATCTTATTTGCCTTTGTCCTTTTGTTTGTCTTATTAGCATTCGTCTCATTCAAACTTCCCTCCATCGCTCGCTATTCCTATTATTTTCCTTTAGCGCACATGAGAGTAGCGATACGCGTCTTTTAGTTGTTTTATCTCATAAGCCATTTGTCTTAAACCTTTAGACTCCATCGCTCGCAATTTAGGAAAATTCCCATCATCGCTTAATATTCGAGCGATTTGCGTCATTTGCATGTTAGATTAGCGATTTAGGGCACAAACTTCTTTGTTTGTCCTTTTTCTACTTTGTTTTTTAGCAGCCAACACCCGAAATCCCTAAAACCTTTGTCGCTCGATATCCTTTTTCAATATTATTTAGCGAGTTGAAGGTTTAAACACTTAGAAGGTTCTTGGCATTATTTGTTTCCATTCTCCTTATTGCTCGCGATTTGAAGGTTTAAACACTTAGAATCCCTAAAACCTTTGTCGCTCGATATCCTTTTTCAATTTTATTTAGCGAGTTGAAGGTTTAAACACTTAGAAGGTTCTTGGCATTATTTGTTTCCATTCTCCTTATTGCTCGCGATTTGAAGGTTTAAACACTTAGAAGGTTCTTGGCATTATTTGTTTCCATTCTCCTTATTGCTCACGAAACGGAACACTTCCCTTGGTCGCTCAAAGCGACAGCGATTTGGAGATTTTAATTAATTCGAAGGTTTTGTTCTCCTTCTCGCCGTCGCACGGCTGGTAAGTGAAAGTTTTTCTCTCCATCGCTGGCGTGCGACAGCGATTTCGGGAGCAGAAAGAAATTTGTTTCCTTCACTGCTGGGGCCTTAGCACGACCACATAAATAAATTGGGCTTCTGCTGGGGCCTTAGCACGACCACATAAATAAATTGGGCTTCTGCTGGGGCCTTAGCACGTAGAATAGTAAATACATATACAAAACCTCATTTCTTCGGTAAGAGACCTCTTCCCAAACCCACTTGTAATTCTCGCCACCGGAGAACAAACAAAAATCTTCCCAAACCCACTTCCAATTCTTGCCACCGGACAGCGAACAGAAAACTCTATACTAAGTACACAGAAAGAACCAAAGTAAATAAATAAAATGTCTTTTGTTTAACGTCCTTGATACAATCGAACTTATAGCCTTGTGAATATGGATCCAAACACGGTATTATGAAAGGTATCCACATTTAATATTATTCATACTACTCCTGAATTAACAACTAGACTAATAAAAACTACCTAATGTAAGTTCAGAATGGCTTTGTTTTAGAGCTGCCATGGAACCATAATCGTCATGTATCATACACTTCCCAAAAAACTGAAGACAAAATAGTTGCAGCAATAAGCCATTTGTCATCTCTGTAGCATAACCATCTTCTGATTGATTGTAAAGGCAAAGCCGTTAGCAGCTAGCTGTAGGATTGTCTAAGAGACATTTTTAGACAAAGCAAACCTGAACGGGAGTTAAATATCCCAGTCTTGCTACCAATACTGTGTAATTGCCCTTCTAAAATCTGATTTTGGCAGTAAAAAGAAGGTCCGTGAGGAAAAGCAGAGCATTCAAAACTCCCACTGGATCAAAAAGTGGCCTTTTAATCCTGGCTTCCTCATCAGAAAAAATCAGAAATTGCATAAGTGGGGAAAGTCATTCACTCTGCTTCATCATCATCACAAAATTTAAAATTTGCAAGAGCCAATAAATATCTTCGTCGATAAATTCATCTATACCCTTCTAAGGGTATAGAGACTCTGATTTTTCAACTTGCTCTACATGTTGTCACTGATATTGTGATTGGCGACTGGGAATTCAGTCCTCTACAAGATTCAGGTTTTTAAGGTTCTTCACTCACCCTGTTAAATCCCTCATCTTTTTCAAATCCTTCACAGAACCTCTGTAGCAGCAATGGGAATCTTGGCATCTTTGTCCATATTCCAAGCAACAACCAAAAGAGTTTTAATGAAACAAATAAAAAAGCATAAAGTTCTAAATAAAGAAACAAAAGCAGGAAGTAGTTGATTAGACAGCTGTAGTACTCATTTCAATTTCAGCAACTCATTTACACAACAACTTTGTAATGACCATGCTGTAATGACCATCCCAACTTTTATAAATATTATTTTTAGGTTTTGGTTGTGTTTATTTTTTTGGGTTATGTTTTTGTAATGTTGTTTTTGTTTTGTTATGTGGTTTGTGTTGTGGTTTTTTTATCTTATTGTGCGTGTTTGGTTGTGCTTTTATTTTTGACACACTCAAAGAACATTTATTTTATTATTTTTGTTGTTATTTACTTATTTTTAAAATGGTTTTGTGTGTTTGTTTGCTCCTTGAGTATGTCAAAGGTGGTAGACCAGGTCCGAGTACTGAGCGTTTTTGGCGGAAGGAATACCCCTGCCTCCTTGGATCTTACTCGAAAGTGACATCCCTTTTAAAATGTTTTTCAAAAAAAAGTTGCACATATAATTGTTAATTGTTATTTAATTCATATTATATGTTTAGATTTTGGTAACTGCTACTGTCAGGTATAGGTCATGAAAGATTAGATGAAAAAGATGGGTGTGAAATATCATGGGTTTAGTAAGTACATGAAACTCATAAATTGCATTTATAAGGTGTGTTTTGAATGTTTAATTTGAATTGTGTGTACACTTTGTTTAGATTATATGCAAGTTGTTCGATGAAAATAATAAATATTTTAACCTTCGATGCCAAGTGCTATGACATGGGAGTTATTCTCTTATGACATCGAAATTATCAAGCAGCGAAGTGGAATTGAAGGTATAAATTTTTTATAATTGTTAATAAATATAAATAAAGTTAAAATTCAATAAAAGTAATTTTGTGTTATATATATATATATTACCTTAATATTTTCAAATGTGTCCTGCAGCTTGTTATTTAGGAATTAAAAAGATATAAAACAAGATAAAAATAAAAACCTTTGGATGCATTTATCATGATGGCTATCAACGTGCGCGATATGATTTGGTCCGTTGTAGCTGCATCCTCACTTGGTAATATGCATGTAATCCATGTGTGAAGTTGCTCCGTGGAAATTTTTGGATTAGTGGGGAATGAGGAAACCCAAGGAAAAAAAAAGTTCTTAGGTGCTGTGTGAAATGTTATTCGATGTTGGATGGACGACGTTGGATAGGAAGGGGAAAAGTCTGGAAAGGACATAGGAAGCTACTGTAACTCTGGTTCGAAAATTACAGTCAGAGCACCATAACACAATGATAACTAATCAATGAAGTTTTTGTAATGTGTGACATATACTGCTGTATGATTTATTATTGGATGGTTTCTTATTAAAAAAAATATAATACTGTAGACTATTCTTCTCAAATTGAAAGAGTTATCCATGTATGTGCCAAATTTCCTTCAATGTATAAATTGTCGGCTTTACCAGTTTAAGATCTTATATAGTTTTTATTATGCTGAACCCTTTAGTTGTGCTCGTGAGATGATTGTTTATAAGTGTGTTCGGTGTGTGTTTTTCTTGAGTTCAAACAACTAGGCTGTCAATAACAACACTGGATGTCTTTTGGAAAATATTTGCTAACTTTAATTGTGCTGCTATTTGGCTTGAATTTGTTGGTCTGTATGTTTTCAATAGTGTAAAAAGAAATGAAATTATTCCTCTCTGCATGCATTCAATCAAATCGAAGGAGAAAAAAATGCATTATAGAAAATAGGCATCCTCACTTGCACACACAGAAACCGTCTTGATCCCACTTTCCAACACAACCACGTTGATGGCGTTCAAGGACTACGGGTAATGGTAGTTGAGAGTCTCTGGTGTACGTCCTTTCAGAGTTGAGTTGGAAACTACTGCAAATGCTCTTTAGAAATTGTCGTATTTTTTACAGCCGTCATAGATGAATGGAGTTATGAGTTTAGCCTTGTATTGGTTTAAGAATTAAGAATTGGTATTCAAAGATTTTTCCTCCAAGCCGAGGGTTATTTTTGTTGTGATTTTAGAGTCGCGAAGGGATTTTATTGTACTTTATAACACAAATAGTGTATCTGTTACTCAGTGTAATAACTAAACAATATTATACTTTATAAATAATTGTTTACTTTATAAATAAAATTATTATAGTCTTTTTATTTAGGTTCATATACATAAGAAAAGGTCAAGTACATGATCGAGGTAACAATTCCTATGTTTATACTTAGTCGATATGAGTTTTAAATTTTATAATTAATATAAAATGCAAAACATTTTATATTTAAGAAATCATTTATTTAACCATTCTATCATCACTCCAAAAGATATTACATTAAGTTGGGTCGTTTAAGCATGTATGTTTGGCACGAGTTGAATATGTTCTTCTTATTTAAATTTAATAAATTTAATTGATTGAACTATTGAACTAATACCCTTAAATTATAAATAAAAATATTATTTATATATTTTAATATGAAATTATTATTATTAAAAAAAATAAATAAAACATGTATTTAAAGAGCTTAAAAATAAATTATAATAAAATTATATTATACTCTTTCAATTAATAAATTTAAAAAAAAATTAGATGAAGAAGGTTGTTGTGCAGTCTGTTCCCTTTACTCAAGAGGACATGAGGATGGAACAAGGGAAAAGATGTCCAAACCCTAGGTGCAATCAAATATTGTAGGAAGAGGGTTGTTTACAACATGCTTGATGTACCCAAGAGGACATGAGGATGGAACGAAGCCAATGGGTGCAAATCCTAGGTGCAGACACTTGTTGTACTCAAGAGGATATTAGTTTCTCTTTAGTCTGTAAGAAAGCCTCTTTGGTCAAAAGAAATGTCTCTCAAGGGTTCGTGGTTGGAGTTTTCTAATGAACCTCTACCCTCTATTAGGATTTTGGAGGATGAATTTGGGTTTGATCTGATTGATCATGCAAAAAATTATCTACAAACTCAAGGGGAAAAGACTAGGCTTGGAGGAGCTCAAAGGATACATTAGTAAATTCCAAGTAACTCTATTACTCACATATTTCTTTTTTATTTTATTTTCAAATGTAGCGGATAGAGATAGGGTAATCTATTATAGATACAATTGGTTTTTTGGAAAAAGAGGTGTCCATATATGACCTTGGACTCTCAGTTTCAACCCCCTTACAGAATAATTTTATGGCTTCCCTGTCTGCATGAATCATTATGCTCTCCCTATGGAGTTTTGGGGAGAGAAGATATTCGTTAAAATTGGTAATTCTATTGGTGCATTCTAGTATATTGATGCCCAAACAAAGGAAAATTTGTCTAAGAAAATTATTTTGAGTAAAGCAAGATTGGCTATTTGGATGGATGTTTCAGTTCCTTGGCCTCAATCCATTACTATCTCCTCAAGTAAAGGATCCATTACTATCTCCTCAAGTAAAGGGGAATGAATCCAAAATATTGAATATGAGAACTTCTCCATGAGATGTTATGACTTTCAGTAATATTACAACCTAAAGAAGAGATGCTTGGTTATCCGATATGCTCTGATTCCTCCTTGGTGGAGGAGAAGGCCTTGCATGCAAATGATATTAAACCTTCAAACATCTCTATCTAGTTCACAAAGAAGAAGCTCATCCTCCAATCACGTCAATTGTCCAATAGGAATCAAGCGAGCAATAAAAGGCTCAACCTTGAAAGGAGAATTCAAATTAGATCATTGATAAAAGTCAAATGGTTACTAAAGATTATCCAATCGGTTCCATGGGAAATATTAGCACCTCAGATAGTATTATTGAAGCTAAAATATTAGCACCTCAGATATTCTTGAAGTCAAAATATTAGCATCTCATATAGTATTCTTGAAGTTAATTATGAAACAATCGGTGAAATTTTATTTTATAAAAATGAATATCATATAGAATGTGTTACAACAAGATATTACCTCATAAGCTTAAAATGCAAAAATGCATTCTCAGATCTTGTCACTCTAAAGGAGGAAGAATTTATGCTACATAAGAAAAACAATAAAAATAATCTATTAGTTATGAACTCCGTAACAATCCCATTGGTTTTGGACTGTTATTTTTGTTATGATTGGGTGGTAGCTACATTTTTTTTTTGAGTTTCTATTTTGAAAGTGTTCTTCTAATTTGTCATGCTTTAGAAGTTGTTTTGTGGATATGTATATGGTATTCTAAGGTTCATCATAATAGTAAGTGGATGATAGTATTTTGTAAGGCTTTTGCAGCATATTATACTATGCTACACAACTTGTTGTAAAGGTTTGGGACAACCTTGTTTTACCTGGTTAATATCTTTTATAATCTCTATAGTGACATTGCAATGACAAAAAGTATTCGACTCTCCTAATAGTGATCCAAAATTTAACCTATTCAAATAAAAAATTGTTAAAAAATAAAAAAAATGACATCTGCACATAATTGTTGTTAGCTACAAATTCTTTTATTTAAAAAAAAAACAAAATAAAACATTATCTTAAAAATCAATCTAAAAATATATTCATACCTCTCTACATTGGTGATATTATATTTAAATATATAAAATATTATTGGTAAAACTTAAGTTTAAACTATTACACGACGGAGTCAAGAAAAAAAAATCATCGTATGGTAAACGTGCATACACACTCGGTTTCACTTTACAAATTTGACGCGCTTTACAGACGCTTCGATCCAAGTAAAAGTAAGCAGCATAGACTGACTGACTATACATAATCCTCTTCTCAACCAGCGTGGTCAAGCAGGCATAGACTGACTATACATAATCCTCTCCTCAACCTTTCTTCTTTCCATTTTCCCACCACGTATTTGTGGATTTCTTTCTTGTGGCCTTGAATGTGTTCTTCTGCATTTGTTGTATATAGGAAGTTGTATGTATCTCTACTTTTATATACTTTTCAAACTGTGTCCGCTTCAGGGTCTGATTTTTAATTAACGGAGACGCATGTAGGCTGTCACTTGTCTTTCGCGTGCGCTTCACGTCTACTACCCATGTCTTTTCGTGGCCTTAAATGATCCCCACGAGAAGAGGTAAGCTATCTGTGACTTTCAACTGACTTGTGTTCTAGTGCATCTAGGTTGTATGTATCTCCATTCTTATACTTTTCAAACTATTTTGTTCTACTCCTCTAATGTATGATATGATATTTCTGGAATTCTTTCTTCTGGCCCGATTTAATTGATGGAAACGTATTTTGTAGGTTGTCACTTGTCTTTCGCGTGCGCTCCAGGGTCCACACTACGATGTTTAACGTCTACTACCCATGTCTGTTGGTGGCCTTGAATGATCCCCACGATAAGAGGTAGGCTATATGTGACTTTCAACGAAATTGTTGTGTTGTGTTCTACTTTGTTGTACATTTACATTCATCTTTTTATTTATTTTTGTTATGTTTTATTGTTTGATTAAGATTTCTTTTTCTTTTTCATGGGTAGATAAAGTAATAAATTTGGTTGAATTTAACAAGAAAATGATCATTGTTTCAAATTAAGATTTACTTTAATTTTTCAGATTTATTTAATAAAATTTAAATTTTTTCATATAATTTATTTATTATAATTTTTGTAATGATTAAGATTTATTTTAATTTTTTCATTGATAATTTGTTTTATTTATTACAATTTTTGTGGATGCATTTATGTTTTAGGAAGAAAATTAGCAATTTAAATTTGATAAAGTGAATTATGATGGTGAGATGTTTTGAAAATATTACTTTACTAAGATATAATACATATATAATAGATGTGGAGTTTTGGTAATGTGAAAGTTGTTGTAGAAAAATGTTAAGAAGAAAGATGTTGAATTTTGAAATATTTGTATTCACATATAAAATTAAAAAATATCCAGAAAATGAAAATCAAGAATTTAAACTTTTTATGAAAATTTTTGTAGTTGTCTAGCTATATCAATGAGATGAGAATTGAATTTTTTTGTAAACTCTAAAGCTTTAAAAGAGAGAGTTATGATTTGTCAAGGGTGAGGCACTCATGTACAACCCTTTGTCCTCCAAAGAAAAAAAATCAATTAAAAGAGGCTCACATTATGGAGGCCTAAGTTCAAATCATGGGGAGAATGGCCCTATTGTACCCCAACTATATGTTTTGGCTATTAAAATATTAAAAAAATCAATTAATTGTATTTTATAAATAATAATGGAGTTAAAAAATTTCCATTTGTTAATAATATTAAAATGAAAGTATGGGGTCGCGAAAATGCAACAATTTGAGCTTTGAATCTTGTTCGAGATGTTAATCCCTTATTGATAAGCTTAGCTCTTGATATTAAGAGGATTCGTGGCTAGGATGGGAATGCTTAGCCCTAAGCATTAGTTGTAAGGATTTCTCTCACTAAACAAATTATATATATATATAATTTGTAATCACATTAACTTATATATATATATATATATATATATATATATATATATATATATATATATATATATATATATATATAAGTTAATGGTGTTGGAATCACTTTAGCAATGTAATAAAATATATTTCATCAACTATATTGAAGTTGACAAAATCTATTTTATTAATTTTAATAAGTTATATTGGGGTGAATTAAAAGTAGTTTATTTGTAACAATAATTTTTTAACATTTATTTATTTATTTTAAATGGAATTGAAATGGTCCCACTCGTATTACATTATCACTAGGTAGCAACGTTGTTACAACAAGTTGACTATTTATGCATGTATCCAATAGCAAGCTTCGAACCTTAGTCTCCTCCTTTAAAGTCAATAAATCTAACTAGTTGAACTAATGCCATTAATAACAAACTTTTAAACTTTAAAGGAGAACAATATCAATGGTTTTTTACCAATTCTAATTTTAAAATATTTAAAAATATTTTTTAATAGGTTTAAAACTTGGGTCACATCAAGGGCCATCCTCCCTATGTTAGAAATATACTATTAAAAATAAAATCTTTCACATAAATATTACAAATAAAAAAGTTTCATAAAATAACAGTGTATTGCAATATAGAATGTAAATGTAAAATTAAAGAAATCTCACAAAACAACATAGAATCACAGGCCTCTTCGAGGATGTAACCTCCTTCAATACTTTCATTAATTTGTAAAAATATGCATTCATTCATGGATCTATGTCCTTTAAAGATACACTTCATGCAACCCTAACCTAATGCTCAAGAGTTGGATTACATGCAAAATTCCACTTAAGCTAGAATATTCTTCCAAACATTGGTTACATTCTTGATAAAGGTTACATTAAATGGCCACACTTTTCTAGGTGCCTTACTTGCTACATACCATTGCAAAGCATTACAAAATAACATTATAAAGGAGTTCCCATGTTGGAAATGGGGCCATTACATAATCATATGAATTACAAAAATAGTGTTAGTATGGGGTCCTAACATATCCTTCCCCTTAAAAAAGCTTTATCCTCAAAGTTGTAGATGAGAAAACAAGTTTTGGATATGCTAAAGAGACTCTCAAGTAGCATCTTCTAGTTGTAGTCCATTCCATTAAATAAGAACCTTAGTGACTACACTATTTCAAAGAGTGTATGATATGCAAACCAACAATTGTTTTAGCTCGAGCAAGAAAGAACACTCTTCATCCAATTTGGGTAACAAATGAACCTATACATGATTACCCATAAATTTCTTGAGAGAGGAGACATAAAAGACAAGATGGAGCTTAGATGTATATGGGAGGACCAATTTGTAGGCCATTGCACCAATCCATTGTAAGACCTGGTAGGGACCATAGTATTTGGCAATGAGTTTTTGGTAGTTGTGAAGCTGTAGTGAGGACTGTTTATATGGATAAAAGTAAAGGAAAACCATATCATTGATTTCAAAACTATGCTTAAAATGGTGGTGACCATATTTTTGGCACATCTAATTCTAATCCAATTCCATATTCATCTTTAGTTGATGGAGGACTACGACATGTGGATAGAGTGTAGTGTAAACAACATGGACATTGGAGTTACCTTGAATGTAGGAGGAGGAAATTGATGGAGGTTGGAAATAAACTATTTCGAAAGGGGTAACCTTGGTTGTAGTGTCACAGGAAGTGTTATACCCCCTTTTGGCCAAGGGAAGCCATTTCACCCACAATGTAGAATGATCAAAGGTAAAGTAGTGAAGGTAGATCTCCAAACATTTGTTGATAATATCTATTTGACCATCCATTTGTGGACGATATGTTAGAATAATTCTTAGTCATATTCCCTGCAACTTAATTAATTCTTATAAAAAATTAGTAGTGAAGGTGGGTTCTCCATTAGGCATAATGGATGTGGGTATGCCATGAATGTAAAAAATAGAATCTAGAACATTTTGAGCATCGACTGAGGTCGTGTAAGGATGGGAGAGAAAATAAAAATGAGCATACTTCATGAGATGATCCATTACCACCAAAGTTAATAATTTTCCTTTGAAATTAGGTAACTCTTCAATAAATTCTATGGAAATATGTGTCGAGATAGTCCATTGAAAAAAATGGATTTGCTTGACATAATCACCCATATGCATCCTTTATGTTGAACTTAGAAAAGTCCAATTTAGGCATCTTAGATGGATTATCATGGTCAAAAACAGTGTGAGAGCCTTTCCTATCCTTATGGATTCTTTTTCCTTGATCGGAATGGTTATTATCACAATGCTCAAATTCCTTTTGGGCTTTCTTATGTTTTTCCTCGATCTCTATGAAGTGTTCTTCAAATTTGGATTTGGAGCTAAATTAGCCACCTCTCAAACATTGTATGTCATCCCTCATTAAGGTAGTGTCATTGAGAAGGGTACTAAGTGTGTTGTATTTACTCCATAAATTTGGCTTGTTCTACCTCTTTGTGGTGTCCTCTAGTGCCACTAGATATTTTAGTGTGATTTGAATCACTACTATTGACTTACAAAAATTAGAATTATGGTTCCAAGAATTACTATTTTTATTAAAGAGCAAAAATAGTGTTCGGGTTCTATATATCAAAATTATTAGCTCAAAAATATGATCATAATGAACTAAGCCTTAAAATAATATTTTTTGATACCTTTAAAAAAGCATGTGGAGGCTATATACCAAATTTATTAGCTCGATGAGATGGTCACAATGAGTTATATATCACAACATTATTTTTGGATAAAGTTCCAAGTAATGACTCCCAAAGTACCTAATCATTGAGCTTCCAACCTAATATTTCATCCCCCTAGTTGAAGAGAAAACATATCTATTTTGAGCTTATAATACCCTATCTTCAACTTAATATGATGACATTTGCCTTTACAAGGTAATGTACCCCCATTTACCATCATAACCCCAAAGGAGTTGCATATATGTATGTAATAATTGGCTTTCTTTGTGACTCGAGGATCAATAAAGTGTGTATGCTTCTTGAGTCAATGAGAATTGTAAGACGCTGGCATTTGAAATAGCCTACTACTTTCATTGTTTATGGGGTAGTAATCCTTGCAAGAGCATGGATAGA
Organism: Wollemia nobilis; assembly: GCA_028583015.1. NCBI lineage: Eukaryota > Viridiplantae > Streptophyta > Pinopsida > Araucariales > Araucariaceae > Wollemia > Wollemia nobilis. The sequence continues at coordinate 3,201,469 of JAQPPZ010003098.1, forward strand.
AATTTTGGATTGTAACTCCTCTTATGTTTCACCTTCATCTTGAGATTGTTCCTTTGATGGTTCTGCTTCATCATCAAGTTGTTCACTTATTACTAACTCTTCTACATATAGTAAAAATAGATTTTTTTGGATGTATGCAGTGAAAACCATGCTCTTATTGATCACTTGAAGCCATTTTGTCTAATTTTGTAAAATCTTCCAAATTTTCCAATTTCTCTCCCTAATTTCCTAAATTCATCCAAAATTCCCAATTCCTTCTAATTCCTCTAAAATTCCTAATTTCTCTCTCCAATTCCTCTAATTTATCAAATTTCTCTAATTTTTGTCTAATTCATTTAATCCTCCCTCTAATTCTTCTAAATCTCTTCAATCCTTCTTCAACTCTCTTAAATCTACCAAATTCTCTCTAAATTCATCTAAATCCCTAATTTCATCTAAAATATTCAGATTCAATTCTAATCCTTTCTAAATTCCTTACAAAACCCTTCAGTTCCCTCAAATCCCTCTCTACTTCCCCTAATTCTCTCTCATCCCCTTTAATTCCCTGCAATTCCTTTCCAAATTCCTCTATAATTTGTCTAATTCTTCATAAATTCTCCTAATTCCACATCTAATATATTTTATTCCTTCTAATTATTTTTCAATTTTCTTAATTGTCCCTTATGCCTCTCTAATCCTCCCAACTCCTTCTAATTCTCTCCTGACCCTTCTAATTTGTTTTAAATTCCTTAATTCCTCCTTAACCCCTTTAATTCTTCCTAATCTCACACTAAAATCTTCTATATTCCCTAATTCCTCTTAATTTCACCTAATTCTTCTTAAATCCTCCTAATCTCTCTTTAATTAGCCTAATCCTCTCCATTCCCCATAAATTCATCTTTTCTCTCTTGAATTTCCCTCAAAACTCTAAGTGCTAATTTATATCTATAATTTTTAGTGCTAAGTATATATCTATATATTTTTAATGCTAATTACACTCCTCATAAGAAGTGCCCTAGTTTTTACATGGTTCTTAGTTGAAGTTCCATATGATTCCAAGCAAGAAGAATGTTGCCTTCATTGTTGTGAAAAATAAATTACCTTTGGAAGCACGATCAAAATAATTTTTGATATACCCAACTTTTGGACATTTTCATTTTAGCATCGATTAAAGTGGATACAATGTTTATTATTTTATCAAAAATAACTTTCCTTATATATTCATGTAACCAACAGGTTGAAACTTCTTTTTATACACTTGAGACATTCTATGATGAGGAGGATGTCTAAAAATATTCTACATTAGAGGCAACAATATGATTTCAAATATGAGTACAGTTTTGAGATTTGTTTTTAAAAATTCTATTATGTGTTTCAATCCATAAATTATAACAAACAATTATAGGAGCAATCCTCAATACGATGTAAAATACTTTAGCTTTGAAATAACTAGTCCAATATTTCATACTCTTATAATATTGTTGGATCTACCCAATATATTCTTGTATGTTTAAAAAAGTAGCCCCAAATTATATAAGTAAATGTATAATGAAGAAGTGAATGATCTAATATTTCTAGGTCCTTTTTATGCAAGGCACACCTAAAAGGTCTAAGATATCCTCTTATTTGCAAACTCTCATATTATATAATATTGCTTTTTACTACTAACCAAAGGAATTTTGTGGCCTTTTGGAGGGCCCAAGTGATCAAACATTATTCCAAGGGAAAAATTTATAAGTAGGAAATTCATATTGCTCTAAATCCTTATATGCCACCTTGACTGAGCATCACCTATTTTTTGGTAGAGTCCAAATAAACTCATCCTTGAGTACAAAAATAGATAAACATAACTCTTCAAGCATCCTTTGAAGCTTGTCTACTCTTTGCTTGATATTCTTTCCTTCAACTAAATTTTTAATAGAAATCCATGATTTGGGATTATTTCACAAATTGATATAATTTTTGGCCTTTATACCCGTACAAGCAAAAAAATTCCCAAACAATTTTGGATTAGAAAGGATAAGGCATCAACCAAGCAACAAACCAAACTTTTGTAGAATTTCCCTTAACGATTGACCATATAAAATGTTTTTTGATCAATTGCAACTATATAATATGAAGTTCCATGTTTCTAAACCTCTAGGTAGGGTCTATATCCTAAATAATTTTATTGCATCAACAAAAATGATATATATTTTTAGGTAAAATGTTTTACCCAACTCTTTCCTTGATCTTTGAATAATATCCAACCAACTTTTATCTCCAATACCAAACCCACACATTTGTTGTTTTACATGCTTACCCCTCCAATATTATTTCCTTTGTAAACCACATCCCACTTACAAAGAGAAAAACCAAATTTTTTCTCACATCCTTTTCAAAAAATATCTCTTTAAATTTTATTAAATTTAGATTTTGTACTTTTTGGTAGTCTTGAAAATGACATGATATATGGATGGATTGTAAAGTGATCTTTATGAGTTGTTGGATTCTAGTCATAGTTATGAACATACTTTTCAAACTTGCCAAACTAGATTTTTTCTATCCAAAATTGAGTTCCAAATCTCCTTTCCTTTGTCAAACAAAGGAATATCCCAATAAATTATTCACAACATTTTAACATTAAAGCCTAAACATTTATAATAACCCATTGTAAATCTAGGGTAGTGTCAATGAAAATGATCTTGGATTTTGTATTATTTATCAATTTTCTAACAACCGTATCGTAACATGATAGTATTGATTTAAAATTCATTGCATTACTAACATTGACTACAAGATGACCCAAAAGAAAAGTACTATCACCAAATCAAATATGAGATTGAAAGGGACTATTTGTTGCACACTAAATAACTTTGATATTTTCATCTATATTTTTCCTTTGAGAAAGTTCTTCCCAATACCTCAGTGAGAATAATAAGTACATAATAAGATAGTGACTCACCTTGGACGAGTTTATGAGATGATACAAGATATCTAGTGGGTAATCTATTGATCAAAATAGAATATTGGACTGCTATATTAACATTTCATTCATTCACAACAAATATGATTAAAACCACATTATTTTTATAATATCATGTGGAAAATGCCAACAAAGCCTATCATATGCTATGTTCATATCTAATTTCATAAGTATTTCTCATCTTCTCTTGGAATTAAGAGGATGTGTGGCCATATGGGTAATGATTATATCATCAAAAATGTGTTTACCATGAATAAAACCATATTCCTTCTCTAAGATAACATAATTTCAAATGTTTTTCAAGCTATTTGCCATAATTTTAAAATATGTTATAAATCATGTTGCAAAGACTTATTGAACAAAACGTGTCAAAATATTTTGTCATACCTTTATTGATAACCAATGCAATAACAATGATATGGATCTCATATATTATAACCTTCTTTCTTTGGAATCATCAATCACAACCAACATATAATTTTTCAACATGATCCTAAAAAATTTAAAGAAAAATGTAGAAAATCCATTAGGATGAGGGGCCTTGTTAGAGTGGAAATAGAAAATTACCTCTTGTAGCTCCTCCATAGAGATATTATTCAAGCTTTTATTTTTTTCTTATATGATAATTGATGGAATATTTTACAAAATATTATCTTGAACCACCTTAACTTACCCAAAATTTGACATAATATATTTGAAGTAACTAACCCTTTCCTTCTTAATATCTTCTTCCTCAATATTCCTTTCATCTAGAGTTGAAACATTTTTTATTTGATAAAAAGGAAAATTTGTTTCAATTGTAACACAAAAAAATTCATATTTTTATCCCTTTCCTTATGTCATGTCCATTAATTTTTTGAACTAATGTGACTTATTTTACAATACATAATGATAATTTAAAACTAATTATTTCTATCCCAGTTAAGTATCTTGACCCATTCCATTGATTTCTCCTATCTCTTTTAAATTATTAAGCTTGGATTTCTTCCTTTACTTTAAGTATGTCACAAAAATATTTAGTATTCCATATCTTCATTTCCCTTGTATATATTTCATATTTTGAAAAAATTTGCACATGCATGCTCCTTCAAACCTTGATTCATTCCACTATAACATAATTTTCTAGAAGAAATCAAGGTTTTGAATCCACAAACTGGAAATGAAATTACTTTGGATGCCCTTTATTTAAGACAATAGAATGAAAATTTTCTTCTAAAATAAAAACTATTAAGAAGATTCTAGTATGGGTAAGGCTTTTTGGACTTCCATATCAACTTGTCAATAAGGATGTTTTGAATAATATTGGAAATATCCTAGGGAAATTTATCAAGAAAGAACTAACTATTAAGGAGCAAAAGAATGCTATATATACCTGAATATGTGTTGCTATAGATACATCAAAAACTTTGCTAGAATCCATTAAGATTAAATCTAAATCAAGAGAATGGGATCAACAAGTGGATTATAAAAATATTATATTTGAATGCCATAATTGTTATTAGACTAGATACATGGCAAGAGTATTAAAGGCATGAATAATAACCCTAAGAAAAGCTATTAATAAATTGTCAGGTTTTTATAAACAATATATTCATAGGTATGAAAATTGAGTGCAAATATTTTAACCATTCACGATGTTGAATTTATCTAGATAAAATTTAAATTTCAGAAGGATTTGTATGAGTGAGATTTTATCTCTTAATAATAATGATGTAAAGAAGTTGACTATGGAAACTTAGAAGTTTGAGGAATATGGTGAATATCTTTGATAGAAGGTAAATGAAGAACATGTTTGATAGAAAGGCAAGTTGAATATGGTTTAACTAACTTAATAGAAATGTAATAAAAGCAATGTAACGTTTTATTTTTGTAATGGGAGTGACTACCAATAGAAGCCACACTTAGCTTATTTAAAAACATTATTATAATATTTTTAAAATTTTATTTAATTTATATATTTTTTTATTGTTTTCATATTAACAAAATATTTTACTATATAGAATAGAATGTCATATAAACTTATTATATTTTAATTTTTTTTACCTGTAATATCTTATAAGTCAACCACATAATATTTTAAGTCATTACAAATATAATTATTGCATGAGATCTAAAAGTATTATAGATATTAATGACCACTCATTATAAAAATCAAGAAAAATAACTAATAAAAATTTCATATAACTCTTTCATACAATTCCTAATGAAAACTCTGTGTGTGGTTGGATTCACAAGGTATGTACTTAAATTTTTGTCAATCTAGAAGAAATTATGTACTTAAATTTTTGTCAATCTAGAAGAAATTGGGGTGAGAGTCTTCAAGTTCATGTGTTAGCATTCTTGTTTCTCTTTGATATTAACATTGCTTGATGTACGTGTATGATTTTATAGGATCTATAAATAACAATTATTATGAAAATTAAATAACAATTATTGAGGCACAAATATTATCAACTTTTTAAACAATATATCCCTAACTAACTAGAGGTAAAGATAATATTTGACTAGTTTGAATTTATCTTAATTGTGTTATCAAATATAATAATTTGATCAGAACATATTAAATTAAAAAATGTAATTCTTGATATCGATAAAATATCCAATTCAAAAGCAACATGATCCATTCTTTATTTTAAGAGCAACAAGCTCCATCTCAATATAATTAAATATTCACTTTTCCAAAAGTATATTTTAGCTTATTCTATGAAAAGACCAAATCTATTTCATCTTGAACATATAAATTTGGCTTAACTAGACCATGTGGTATTTTCATCCTTATAAACAATATATGAATTGGGATCCATCATAGTCAAATATAAAATAACCCCTTAATGTGGGTATGGATTTGAATCCAAAACCTCTTAGTATCCAATAATTTGACGAGAAATGCCTCACCACATGGTTTAGGCACGTGTTATAAATAATGAGCATTGTGCCTAAAACCATTATCAATAATGCAACAAAGGATTGTGTACTATAGCCTTAAAAAAAATGCACAAATGAAGAAAAATTAGCAAGCTTTTAAAATTACAAAAAACTTAAATTTCTATTCTTACAATGAATTTATGAAATGAAGTTTGAAATTAAGAAAACATGAAAACTATCATATTTGGACCCCTACTTTTGATGCATAAAATTTAAAATAAGTTTTCTTTAGATTTTTTTTTGATGGTGCAAGTATAAGGTTGTAGTTATTATCTCATAGATAAGTACTATGGGTAATTAGAATGTGCAAGTCATTTCATTTCCTATTATGGTTGAAAAGAGAGGAATTTTTATGGTGCTAAATTTTTGGTCCAAACACTTGTTAATGCACAAGGGATGTTAAAAATTATTCAATAGTATAAGTTAAAATTTTAAAGAAATATTATCCATATATAACATTAAGAAGAAGGGAGAAATTGAGATTTAAATAAAAAATAAAAAAATCCAAAAAATATCTCGTAGTTGTTTGCACTAAAGTACAAACCTTAAATAAGTCAACTTACAAGTCTCAAGACTCATAAATAAAATAGGTTTTTGAGAAACTAAAAAAATTATAACTTCAAAGTAATCTATCATCATACGCTTGGAAGTACATTCCTAGATAGACTATTGCAAAAAATCTAAAGCACAAAAAGTAGAATCAAACTATAAAATTTATATCCAAGATGATACCATGAAGAAACTTACAATATTTAAAATGATTTAAACAAAATCAATACATGATGTAAACTATTCTATAAATAAATGAAGGTGAAAAACAAACATGAAAGATGGAAAAGATGCCTTTACATACCAATTATTTTCTTCAATAGCAATTAAAATGATAACCAATTAATATATTGAATAGTAAGTATGGAGTATAAATACTTTATTAATACAATAACATATATTTATTAATAAATATCAAACCAACTAGTAAGGTTGAACGAGCGTGGAAGGTTGGTTTGGCTGAAGGAGTTATAGCGAAAGGCTGAGATATTGGTGGAAGATTGGGAAGGCTTAAGGAGGATGGAAGGCTAGTAAGGCTGAAGAAGCATAGAATGCTAGTCTCGCTTAAGAAGCTGCAACAGAAGGCTGAAATATGGGGTGGAAGGCTAGGAATACTGAAGAAGCATGGAAGGTTGGTAAGATTTAAGGAGCATGGAAGGCTGAAACGGTTTAAGGAGCCACAAAGAAAGGCTAAGATGTTGGATGGAAGGTTGGTAAGGGTAAAGGATCATGGAAGGCTAGTAAGACTAAATGAGTGTGGAAGACTAGTCTGTTTGAAGGAGCTACAATGGAAGGCTGAGATGTTGGATTGAAGAATAAGAAGGTTGAAGGAGCATGGAAGTCTAGTAAGGTTGATGGAGCATGGAAGGCTAGAAAGGATGAAGGAGCTATAGTGAAATGCTATGATGCTAGATGGAAGGCTAGTTTTACTGAAGTACTTGACATGAAAGGTTGGGATGCTAGGTTGAAGTCTCAGATGGCTAAAGGAATTACAATGAAAGGTTGGAATGTGGGGTGGAAGACTCAGACAGTTGAATAAACCGTAGTAGAAGGTTGGGATGTTGGGAGAAAGGCTTATATGTTTGAAGGAACAACAACAAAAGGCTAGGATGTTGGTTGGAAGGTTGGAACGACTAAAGGAACTACAGTGGAAGGTTGGGATGCTAGGTGGAAGGCTCATATGGCTGAAGGAACTGCAATGGAAGGTTGTGATGTTGGGAGGAAGGCTCAGATGGCTGAAGGACCTACAATGAAAGGCTATGAAGATAGACAGAAGGTTGGTGTGGTGCTTTGGCCTGGTATTTGTCTTTGGTGTGCTAGTGGGTTTAGAACCCACAAGGATTAAGGTGGTTCTTATCCCTCTTACTGTTGTAGGAGTGAGCCTCTTATTTAGGAATTTATTGGATAATTATTTTAGAGGATCGATCCTGTGTGTTTTTTGTTGGAAGACAAAGTCAAGTTTGGTTCCAAAAATGGGGTTTCTAGGTTGGGTAGGAAAAATTTACTTTCGAAATTAGAAACTGTAAAAAGTGGAAGCCTAGTGGTTTTGGGTAAGAACTTCTTGTTTGAAAGGTTGATTTATTTCTGAGTTCTTCCCCTTAGGGTTTTTTTGTTGATTTTCTTGAAAAATAGTTTTGGATTGGGCAAGAAAAATCTAAATTTGAATTTGTAGAAAAGTTAAGCGGGGGATTTTGGTAAGATCCTTGTTTTTGGCTATATTTTCCATTCTAGATATCTTGGTTTTCTCAGATCCTGGATCCTATTTCTCTTGGCATAGTACCTTTGAGTGTTTGGTTTATTTTACTTGGGGGGTCAATCCTATTAGTGTTTCACTTTTGTTTTTTATTGAAAACTTTTGTGGCTTTGTAAAAGGTTTGGAGACCTTTGCAAAACTTTTTCTGTAAAACATTTAGGAACCCTTTCAAAAACCCTTCTTCCACCTAATAAAAAACTAAAATAAATATCAAACCAAAATATTATTAATTCACCTTAAAATCATCACATAAAACCATAATACAATATATAATATCACATTTCAACTATAACCAATAAATGGAAGGTTACACATTTCAAGTCTAAGATTTTTTAGAAAACTTAATTATTTACACTATACATCTTTGAACTAGAAATAAAACAAAATTGAACCTATAGATTAGCTATGATATTGAATATCATATCTAAGGCAAGAGATACAAATACCAAAGATACTTAACTTTCTCTCGTGAAATTCTATGGGAATGTTGAGGTCGAAAGGTTTGATAATATAGGAACAAAATACAATACCATTAAGGTTTCATATTAGTTGTTTTTCTCTTCTTCCCTCTTAAAATCTATACTTCTTAATAATAGTATTAGATATTATTCATTAGATTGCAGTCTAGTGTTAAACGAGGATAGTTTATCTTTGTAAGATTTAAGTTTGGTTATATGGTAATGTTAAATTTATCAGATCAAATAGTTAATATATGAATTTTTAATACGGAGGTCCATGCCCAATATCATTGTAAGGTTTGTTTATAAAAAAACTTTACAATGATATTGGACATGGACCTTCGTCTTAAAAATTTATATATTAGCTATTTTTAGTAGCTGATGAGGGTAGAGTTCAAACCACAAGAGTTGCATCCACAAAACCTATTCCACTTTTTTATAGTCTAGCATGAAATGGACTATCAGATGCCTCCATATTCATACCAACATCATAAATTTGACATGCGCTTCCACTTTTTTATAGTCTAGCATGAAATGGACTATCAGATGCCTCCATATTCATACCAACATCATAAATTTGACATGCGCTCAGAAGATTTGGATTAGACTACTACTTTGCAACAGGCTTCCCCCAGATTTGAACATGTTGCAAAGGTAGTAACTTGATCCTAATCCTCTAATATTATAATAACATGATTACCATGTAATACAAGGAAAATCCATTTCAATCCCCTATAATAAATTTAAAACCTATCATACATATTAAGTAATAGTCTTAAGATATTTTCCTTGTAAAGTGGTAGTATTCCCATTAACATTAACAACGATTACTAAATTAACTACATAAAATACTAAAAATAATTTATATATTAATGATTGCTAAAATATATAAATATATTATTATTTTAAAATATATATTAAATAAACAAATTTTATAAAAAAGTGCATTACAATTAAATAAAATATTATGTTAAGTATATTTATTACAATAAAAATATTAAATCAAATGACATAAAATATAGCTCATCAGCAAATTTTATCAAATTATTCATTTTAATTGATCGTACTGCAATTTAATATTTCTTATAATTAAAAATATAAAAATAAAATTAAAAAAATTTACAAGCTCCTAGTTGTTATCCATCCATACAATATAATAATTCTTATAATTAAAAATAGCTCTTAGTTATTATCAATTCATACGATTTAATATTAAAAATAAAACTTTACATAACATTTACAAGACAAGTTTTAACTGATGTATAACAATAACATTTACATCTAAAAATTATATAAATAAATTATTAACTCTACATTAATTTTTTTTATAATTATTCATTTATTAATTTTTTTGATAATTTATTTATAAAATTAATCATTATAAATTGTAAAGATACCTCTAAATTAAATTAACTTAAATTAAATTACCTTTTGCTTTACACTTTAATAATTTACAACTGGTTTATTCCTCCTGGGGTCTCCTAATTTGAAAATAATAATAATAATTCTCTTGAAGGGTGTTTTTTTCTATTTGAATTTAGATATACTAATTTTAACATAAAAAGTTATTATAGTTTTTAATATTTATAATATTATAGGTTATATGAGATAACCTTTATGGAAGATGTTTTTTAATATATGGTTATCCAACCTTACTCGGGTTGGTTATGGAAAGGTGACCTACAACCTTGCACCCTGCAAGAATCTTTGGACCACTATTTAAAATTTCAGTCTCCTCACATACACATATATATATATTTTTTTGGTAAATTAAAGTCTTCATTAATTACCGGGTTTTGCAGGTTAACCCAAAACCTATTACAATGTCCAACCTTCTGCTAAGATTGTAGATCCTAGTCATCCTTGAAACTTTCTTACCATAAATTGTGTTGAATCCCCTACAACACCTTACTAACAAAGCACACCCATACCTAAACATAACTGTAAACATTACTTACATTGACAGGAATTGAAGTTTGGAACTTTCCACTTGTGAAACCTGTTGCTTGCCCATTACCTATTCTCTGTTGGAATTTTCCAAGGCTTACACCTTGTTACCTTCATTTCCAAATTTGTATGATTTAGAGGGAAACCCCATAGTTACTACCAGATCCATGGGAAAAAAACACCCATTCATATTTCTCCTTAATGGGTAGGTTTATTTTCATGACTAATAATTTTTTCCACTTCACGTGGCACACCTTGTGTCCATGTCACCAAACTACCAACATCAACACCTATGTTGGCTAATTTGTCAGCTAACTTGTTGGCCTCACGATACACGTGACGAGCCCTCCTATTTTGTCTTGCCACAAAAAGGATCCTCACTTCATGGATGACTCCCTCAATTCTCCATGGAGGTTTTTTGCCATTGGTTAACAAGTTGATGATGTTCATAGAATCACCTTCAATCATCAAGTTAACTTGAGTTGCTTGGGCTACTTGTAACCCTCTCCAAAGGGCTCTAGCTTCTGCTTCATTATTAGTTCTGATTTCCAATGGTTCAGCGAAGGCCTTGACCATATTTCCTTGATGATCCTTGATTATTCCTCCAGCTCCAGCTCTTCCCGGGTTCTCCTTGGCTGCACCATCAAAATTTAGTTTGAACCAACCCTGGGGGGGTGGCTCCCAAGAAATCCCATTTCTAGGATTGGGCAAAGGAATGGAAGGTTTGTCCTCAATACCTAAGGCCCGAGCTAATTGTTTTTATTGGGGAAGAATTGAGTGGTTCTCATCCACTAAGGTGCTAAGGTTTTCTTTTGCAAAGACAATAATCCTGTTGAGGATGGTTTTTGGGTTGTAAATGGTATCCTTAAAGGCTCTATGGTTCCTTTCTAGCCAAATCTGCCAGAGAAAATGATGCCAACAAATTTTCCATAGGTACTTAAGTTTTAGGCTAACAAAGGGTTGAGGGCATTGATGGAACACTTCGGATATAAGAGCAAACTTAACCCACGAGATCCTAAAGGCTTGGAAAAGTTCATCCAGGATGGACTCCGCTACCGGACACTCCAGAAACAAGTGTTGGGTAGTCTCCCATCCTGCCCTGCACATGTAGCAATGGTTAGCAATAACCATACCTTTGGATAATATATTATCCATAGTGAGGATTTTTACTTGAATCACCAGCCATGAAAAAAGGGATATTTTAGGAATTAAGCCTTTGATCCAAACCAAACTCGGTTGAAATTATTGACCTTCCACATTGAGAAGCAAATTATATGCAGACTTAACTGTGAAGTCACCACTTTCAGTCTCAGCCCAAAAAATGTGATCTTCATCCTCTCCAGAGGGAATAATTTGCTGAGTTAAAATGTTATAAAGCTCTTCAGACTCCGCTTCAAAGCCCTATACTCTGATGTGTTTCCACCTATTGATATTTATATCCTGCCACATATAATTTGCAACCTTCTTCCCAATATGTTGCTCCATATGCTCTTGAATCCTAGCCAAATGAGGAATCTGGGATAACTCCTCAGCTCTCACCCACCGATCCTTCCAAAAGTCTATTGTTTGCCCATTTCCTAGAATCCATCTAAGACCTTTCTTGACAAGATCCCTACTCATGAGGATTGCCTTCCAAAAAGTAGACCCCCTTCTTGCTAAGTTGTCATTAAGGAAGTTCACACCTTGGAGGTATTTCCTCCTAACTATGGTAGTCCATTCATTATCGACCTTAGTCAATAACCGCCACACTTATTTGGCTAACAAAGTTGTATTGAGATGAGCAACTCTCCTCAATCCTAACCCCCCATCAGCTTTAGGTTTGCAAACCTTGTTCCAACCTACTAAATGGATCCTTTTCTTATCCTCAGTCCATGACCAGAGAAATTTTTTTGAAGCTGCTCAATTTTGTGATACATCTTGCTGGGAGCTCTGAAGACTGATAGGAAGTAAATGAGTATACTTTGAAGTGAAGCCATACTTAAAACTGCTTTGCTTGCTTGAGATAACAGATGTCCTTTCCAACCTGCTAGCTTTTTTTGGATCCTCTCCAGAACTATGTTCCACATTGATCCTTTAGGTTTCCCCGTAAACAGGGGAAGACCTAAATAGGAAGTGGTAAGGGATGCAATTTGACATTCCATGATCCTTGCTATGCTATTTTGCCTAGGAATGGGGGTATTGAGGAAATAAAGTTTGCTCTTATCAAAATTCACTTTTTTTCCAGCTGCTTCTTCATACATTATGAGAATATTTTTAATCCTTCTTGCCTCAAACACAGAAGCCAAAGTCAGTAGCAATGTATCATCAACAAATTGATGATGTGTCACCGGGGTAGTTAGCGATGTGGCCTTGATACCTGATATGAGTCCAGCTATCGTTGCTGCCTTAATGGTTCTTCCCAAGGCCTCAACTACAATGATGAACAACATAGGACTTATGGGATCTCCTTGTCTTAGACCACATTTGATTTGAAAAAAACCTGTAGTAGACCCATTAACCAAAACTGAAAAACAAGGCTTAGAAATACACTCTCTTATTAACTTGACCCATTTCATGTTGAAGCCAAATTTTAATAAAAATGCCTCTAGGAATTCCCAATTTATCCTATCATAAGCTTTGTTCATGTCTAACTTTAAAGCCATGATTGCTTTTTTGGTCTGAGCGGTTGTATGAAGAGCCTCATGAACAGTAATAACTCCATCTAAGATTGATCTTCCTTGTACAGAACTTCCTTGACTTGGATCAATGATAACCGGTAGAACTTTCTCCAAACGGTTGGCTAAAACTTTGGACAAAATTTTATAGGATATATTACACAGGCTAACCAGCCTAAAGTCAGCCATAGTCTTGGGGTTGGGGCCTTTAGGGATCAAAGCAATGAAATCTGAATTGAAACCCCTTGGAATATGATTTTAACTTTGGAACTCCTTGATTGCAGCAATAACTTTTGGTCCAAGAATATCCCAACAAACTTGGAAAAACTACGGTGAAAACCCATCTAGCCTAGAAGCTTTGTTAGGACCCATGTTAAACAAAGCCTCCTTGATATCTTCATCTAAAAAAACTGCTATAAGAGACTCATTAATCATTTCATTAATGAGTTGTGGAATGAATTTAAGGAGAGAGTCCTTTGCTTGGGCATTACAGGCCCGTTCTTCACCCAATAATGAACTAAAAAAATTAACAGCCTCGTCCCTGATCTCTTGAATGTTTTGAGTTGAGGATCCATCCACCTTAGTTAAATTTCTAATATTATTGTTGCTTCTATTGCTCAATGTGGTAACATGGAAAATTTTTGAATTAGATTCCCCTTCCTTTAGCCATAATGCCCTTGATTTCTGCCTCCAATACATCTCTTCACAAGCTAAAATATTATAAAACTCACAAAGGGTTTCCTTCTCTTCAGTCCTTGTCACCTCATCATAGGTTCCATTTTGGATTTTGCTTTCTATTATTCTCAGTTTTTCCCCCACTTTGCTCTCTTATTCTCAAAAATATTTCCAAAGACTTCTTTATTCCAAATTATAAGGTTGTTTTTCACCATCTTAAGTTTTTGAGATAGTTTGAAGGAAGCAATTCCCTGGATAGGCTACTGCCACCATTCCTCTATTCGTTTCTTGAAGTCCGGATGTTTAACCCACATTAACAAAAATCTGAATGGCTTTTTAAAGGAGTTAGCCTGAAATGCCTCCCATAGAATAAGATTATGGTCTGAAGCGCATTTAGGAAGGGCTTGTAATGTTGAATCACCAAACATTGTTGTAGCTTCCTTGGATAAAAAAAACCTGTCCAAACTTTCTTGAATTAGCTGACTTCCTATCGTCTTGTTACTCCATGTAAATCTGGCTCCTTTTAGTCTTACATACATCAATTCATTTGTGTTAATGAATTCATTGAAGTCCTCCATGCTCCTTGAGGGTAACCCAGATCCTCCCTTCTTATCATATGGGTAAATGGGGGTATTGAAATCTCCCCCAATCACCCAAGGAATGTCTTCAAAAGCTTGGCTCAAATGCCCCAAAAACTCCCACAGTTCAGATCGCCCTTGGACAGAGGTGGGGGCATAAACATTTGACATAATCCAATTCTTATTAGTATCAAAATCATGAAATAATACACTTAAGACTCTTTCATTTGCCTGAATAATACTTCCTTCTATTTTAATACATATATATTTATTAAATAAGATATGTTTACTTGTATTACATGATGAGTATACTACATCAATAAGTATATAATAATATTATGATAACTTGAAAAAATTCAAACTCAAATCTCCTTCAAGATATTTAACTAGTTAAACTCATTCTATTTAATTAAAAATATATATTTAATATATATAAAAATATAAGCTATTTTAAAATAATTTTATTTATTTATATTTTGATGAAAAAAGCTATTTATGTTAAACTAAGATAACAACATTTACAACAAAAAAATGTGTGTGGGTTCATTATGTGTAAGAGTGTTGAAGTTTTAAAATGTTTTAGTAGGACAATAGGTACCAAATTTCAAAAATTCCTTAAGGTCTTGGTTTTATGGCCCATCCTTTTGAATAACAAATTCCATCAATTTAATGACCCCTTCTCTCTATGGAACTGTCAGTTGGATGGTTGTCTCATGATCATTTGGACTTGTTTTGAACCCATTCATATCACGAATCTTAATCTACATCATTTCCATAATAGGAAAGTGTCCTATCATATAACCCCTAACATGTTTGTAATCTATGTCCATTGCCATGTGATTTATCTATTTCTCCAAAAAATTTATGATTTTTCAACAACCAGGAGTAATAGTTCATTCCCAAAGCCTACTAACATCTCAAACATAAAGTTTGGGAACAAATCAAAGGATGTTTTTTGCAGATATAGTGGGGACATCAACAACACAAATGAAGATCTCACTCTTTCCAATTCGAGCGATCCCTGCTGCATGTGGAAATATCATTGGCACAAAAATATTTTTAGAGATGTTTATTTGAATATTGACAAGATTTGCTCCAGGACCAAGATAGGGAATATAACAATGCTGGAAATCATCATTTTTTAAAAATCTAGAACTATTGGAACCATCATCGAATGTGATAGGGTGGGAAATATTTACTGCATCAAAAATAATTCAAAAATTACTCGCTTCTTCCCAGAATTCTTAGACTTTTGGAGGAGCTGAGAAGAATCCATAAGCTTCTAGAAAAAAGGTGTACGAAAAGAAAGAGGTCATGGGCAGTCATGATCAGTAGATTGTTGCTCGGATGTTCCTAATGTTTGGTTTGGATAGTGCCCAATGGGATTATTTGTTTTTCTTGGGTTTGGCTTTCATATTGTAGTCTTGAAGGATGTATCATTTTCTCTGTTTTTGCTATAGTTTTTTCTACCAATGTAATACGTGAATATTTACCTACTTTTCTAAGGGTTTTGTATACTTCCTCTTGGGCTTAGGCTGATGTCTATTGTTTCCTATTGATGTAAAAGGTATTTGGGAGCCTTCATATTTCTCGACATAATATAATATCAATTAACTTACCAAAAAAAAATGTGGGTGGGTTAACATACCCCATGGGGAATCAAATTAACCCTCATTGATAAGGGTTAGGAAACAAAGCCAAAAAAACACAAGTTTACCAATCATCATTGATCAAATAAAGCATATCAAATGAAATACTATGTCGTCCTACCTAAACTGCTAGTTATTATGGGATGAGAATCCAACCCTCTACATAATGATTCTCATTAAAGCCTTTATTACCCATGTCGCTCCAACCAACAACTAGTCCAGGTGAAACTGGTTGAACATCATCCCAAACCCCAACCAAGAGGGATGAAAAAGTAATGTCAACATTAGGTCACTTCCTGACTAGTGAGGTATGGTACCGGTACCTTTTTGGAGGAGCACTTCTTGCATATGATGGAGGTCGATGACAAGAACGAAATTTAAAACACTCCTAAGAAGAGTGTTCTATGGGATCCGATTGGCTGTACACGGATAACTGGCCCAATGCACCAGAAGAACTTGTAGGTGATCCAAATCCATAGCAATTTTTTTGTCTTGAGTACACATTTTTAGCCACATGTTATTAAAAACTTATAATTTATTTGCATGAGTAAATGTGACAAAAGGTTTATACTATTTAAAAATAATTCTATTGTGGGCCTTCCATATATGAAAGAGCAGACTAATCTTGAAAATCTACCACACCTCAAAAATAGGAGATAAAGTAAAAGAGTCCCCAAGAAGATCTTAGGGCCAAGAAACTCTTGCAATCGTAAATGAAAAAAAAAGAAGGAAATAACTCATTCCCATGCTTGCCTAGATATTCTACAGTGCCAAAATAGGTGAGTATAATACTCGTGTACACCAAAAAAAGGATATTTAGGATCAAGAATTCCAAGGTACTTCAAAATTTCCCCAAAGGCGAGACCTTGACGCAATAATCTCCACATAAAAATATATTTATTGGGCTCAACATAAGTAGCTCAAACATTTGAAATCTAGAATTCCATCTATTCCTTGTAGAAAATAAGTCCCAATGCTGATTGAGCTTAGGTACCATAAGAATATGAGGAGATAACCATTTATACCCAAATGAGCCTTATAATTAAGCAAAGGAGTGTCAACATTCCATCTCCAGTTTAACCACCAAGGATGCAACGAGCACACACCAATCTTGTGCAACATGGAAAAGGTGTGAGAGGAATAACAACATCCTAATTATTTTTGTCCACACCATTTAGCCTAAATGTGTGATTGAACTCATTCCATGGGATATAATCATTGATCTGGTGAGAAATTAAATTAGCTATTATAACAAAATCCTTTTTAAAAAACCATCGAGCATGAATCCATTGCACTCAAGCTAAGGGAGAACCTTGATGAAGAAACACTAGGGACAACAAAATATTCATAGAATTGATAGATATGCCTTTACAAAAGTTGTCTTGTTTCCAATAGATCCAAGAAGTGAGGTACTGTTAGGATTTCCATATACTTTTAATAACAAAGGAGCCAAAAATCTTGACAAAAACTGGAGCAACAATGAGAGAGGAAAAATTCAACCCTCTCCATGCTCTATGGCTTAAGGGAATACCAAAGGAAATAAAATATCGAACCAGAATTTTCCAAGATTTAGCTCCCCTTGGAGCCTTGACCACCCACTTAGCATAGAGAACAATACCTTACCATCTATAGTCCAATAGATACATAATGCTAAATGCTTTGGGAAGACAACAAATATCCTAAGAAACTCTATGAAATCCCTTTGTTTCAGAACAATTATTCCAAAAAAAATCTCAAAGAAGTTTCTCAAGATTCTTATAGCAAGCCTGTGAAGGAACCCAACAAGAGGAGTAGTATACATGAGTGATAGCTAAAACATTGGAGCAAATTTGAAATTTACCTGCTAATGATAGATTCTTAATAAGCCAAATTTTAAGTTTCTTTTCAACTCTTTGAAGCACATAATTACAAAGCTGAGCAATAGAGCCTTGAAATGAAAAAGGAATACCAATAAACTAAAAACTTCTCCAAGAGGGATCCAATTCCAATGAAACCCTTGAAGCCAAGGTAGCATAGGCAAGGGAGACTATTTTAAGTAGAAGGTCTTCCTCCATTGTATGCTAGAACTAAAGGCTTTACAAAAGGTTTTCAAACAATATAGAGTATTAAAAATAGATTGCTCCTCTTCCCTTACAGTAAGAAAGGAGTCATCCACAAAATAACCATTAATAAGTTATCCTTGATCATTCAAAAGAGAAATTTCTTTAATAAGACCTATAGAATCTTGAGCAGTTAAAATATAGTCAAAGGCTTGAACAAAAAGCACATATAAAGAGGGTGCAATAGGACACCCTTGTTGAACATATCTAAAAATACCCACTACTTCAGACTGTGAATTATCTACATTGAGAATAGTCAAAGCATATCTGAATAGCATAGTAATTATCTGAATGAAAACTAACCTGAATTTTAAAGCTTTGAGCATAACAAGAATGAATCTCCATTCAATGTGGTCATAAGATTTCTCAAAATCAATCTTGATAAAAAGCATGTTCTGGTTTGACATTCGGATCCATTCCATGCCATCCTAGATAACCAAAATATTATCATGGATGTACCTCCCTTGGATAGAGCCAATTTGCTCTGATCTGACTAACCAAGGAAGAAGAGGCCTCAGGTAAAAATCCAAAGCTTTGGCAATGATATTCTAAATAACATTCAACAAAGTAATAGGCCTCAAATTAGTGATCAACTTTGGGTCCCCTTGCTTGGGTATGAATTTGATACTTCCCCTATTAATAATTTCTCCCAAATAGCCTACTAGAAGAGCCTCTAGATAAGCTTTATGCAAATCAGGACCAAATAAGTCCCAAAGACCTTTGTAGAACTCATAGGGAAAGCCATCCAGACCTGGAGCTTTATCAATTTCCATTTGATACAATGCATCCTCCAAATATTTATGGAAGAGAAGTTTATCATGCCTTTCTCTTTGAGACTTTGAAACCTTAATTGGTACAATTACCATACAAGATGCTAGTGCTTGCTCTCACTCAAGGGAATAAGCTTGAGCAAAAAAAACATTAGTATAGTGCTTGACAAAAGCATCAATAATTTTAGGAAGAGTGATAAGCCTTATTCCATTGTCTTGAATGGACTTGAATTGAGTAGCTTACCTAGGAGGGTGAAGCCTTTGAAAAAATTCTTTGGTGACCCTATCACAAACTTTAAGCCAATGAAGATGGGCTTTAATTTGAGCTCCTCGAGCCTCATAAATTTTAGCAAGTTTAATTTCATGCCTTAGTTGAGCAACATGAGACTAAAGTTCAGGATTAAACGAATAGAACTCAAGGTTGAGAGAAGCTTTGGCAAGCTCATCATGAAGGACAACATTGCAATATCTTCTGAACTACATCACCTTTTTCCCCAAAGTATGGAGCAGGACAGTTGTATGAAAAATGACATCATTCCACCATTCTATCCAAATATTGGTCATTAATTCGACACCACGTAGAGGGCGGGGCTGGACCAATTCCAACATAAAATGACTATTGATTTCGTATAGGATGGTCAATATTTAAATGAGGTTGGTTCCTCTATGGTGGATCTAGCTATTTGTGCCACAAAGTGGGAAAAGGGAAAAGGAGGAAAGAAATTTGAAAATGGTTGTAGCTAGTACTCACAAGGATGGGTATAGCTGCATCAAGATACATGTAGGGGTCATACCTCATGCCAAAACATAGGACTAACACCTAACATATCAGCCAATGATACCTTCAATAAATGCTTTGAAGCAGAGGGTAGAGAGTGAATTCCATAACCAATAGATGGGTACATGAAATTCAAAATATAAAATTAGGGCACTCCCATACTATCAGCTTTAACGAAAATAAACCCCTAGCCCATGTTACGAATATGAATTTTAGATCCACTAAGTGAATCCCATGAAATCTAGACTACAAAATTATATGAGACTACTTAAATGACCAAAGTAGAAATAAACATTCATACATTCAATAAAAGAAATGAAGGTAAAATTGGAGACCAAACAATGCTAAGCTTATATTTACACAGTGGTGAAAAAACTTACATATGAATTGTAATGGCTAAAAATTCACCCTTGGGAATGACCAATATTCCACTATTTATAGGTATTTTACATTAAATTCAAAATTCAAATATTAATGGTGGTAGGTGGGAAGACAACACTTGAAGCTAATAGACACTCAGCTTGTACACTGAAGAACACAAGCTTATACTGAGGGGGGGGTGAATAGTATAACACCACTTTTTACTTTTCTTTCAATTCAACTTTCAATTCAATATTATGCAGTGTATAGATAGCAATATCAATAGCAGTAATCAAAGCAATGCACAAAACACCATCCACAATAGAGACACAATAATTTATGTGGTTCACCCAAAGTGGGCTACTCCACGAATAAAATATTTCACTAAATTTTATCAATCCAACTTCTGGGAATACCTTCTTCGATTACAATGTTTATGCGCACCAACCCAAAGGAGACACCAATCCCTGATCTCAAGTTCATGGGCACCAACCCAAAGGAGACACCAATCCCCTGATCTCGAGTTCATGGGCACCAACCCACAGGAGACACTAATCCCCTAGCTCTGCTCTGGCTGGTGATACTCTAGAAAACATCTTCCTCCACTGCCCTTAGCAAATGGAACTCTACCCATAGAAGACACTTGTCCTCCCTGATCTGGCTGGAGACCTCTATTCTCAACTCTATCACCTCCAAAGCTGGTCCTCAAATTTGCATTAAACACAGTCCTTCGGTCTAGCACAAATGTCCTCGTTTGTCTTTGACTGTTGCACTGTATGCCCTCTTGCTCTAACTACACAAACACAATAGCATCATCTTCGCGCACTCTGATTCCTTGCGATCTCTCTCACTTAGACGATTCAACAAAATGCACTCTGTACACTGCTATCGAATTTTTCACTTTGCTCTCGACGATCGAACTTCTTCTCTTTGCACTATATCTATGAACGTCGCACTTCACCCACGCATTCGATCTCATCTCAACTCTCCAAACAGCCCTCCTTATATAACAGATTTTTCATGAATAAAAACTTTGATCTTAGTCGGCTGTTATGCAAATGCAAACCCTAATCTTTGTTGACTGCAAGCCCTAATCTTTGTCAGCTAAAATTTGACTCTGTCGGCTTCATTGCCTCTGTAATCCTTCTGAGCTTCTGCAACAAAAATACATGTCACGATATCGTGACACTTTTTGCTTTCTTAACCTCTTCTCGGCTTGCACCCGCGAAAGCAAAACATGTCACAAAATCGTGACACTTTCGCTTCCTTGCACTTTGATCTGCTTGCACTAGAAAAAATGAAACATGTCACGAAATTGTGACACTTTCGCTGCCTTGTGCTTTTCTCTCCTTTACGCCCGTGAAAACGAAACATGTCATGAAATCGTGACACTTTCGCTGCCTTGTGCTTTTCTCTGCCTTACGCCCACGAAATTGGAACATGTCGTGAAATCGTGACACTTTCACCTTTGAGATCTTCCTTCTTGAATTTGTCATGAAATCACGACGCTTCTTCTTCCATGCTCTTTCATTTTATTTTTGTCACGAAATCGCGACTCTTCAACTGTTGAAGACCTGCTTTCTGTTTCTGTCGCAAAATCGTGACACTTTCTCCAACTGTATGTTGCCATCTCAATCTGTCATGAAATCGTGACACTTTCTACATCCATAACCTTTCTCTTCAACCTGTCACGAAATCATGACACTTTCTACATCCGTACGATTTCTTTGCAGCCTGTTGTGAAATCATGACGCTTTCAGCTTTCGTACGTCTTCTTTGCAACCTACATGAAATCACGACAATTCTCATTTCAAACTCTTCCCTTTGTTGCATGTCGTGAAATCATGACAGTTCTCATTTCGTCTTTTGCAGCATGTCATGAAATCGCGACAGTTCTCACTTCGAAATTTGTAGCATGTCATAAAATCACGACACTTTTTGAGTTACTTTCTCTCTCTTCAAACTTGTCATGAAATCATGACAGTTCACACTGCGAACTCTCTTCTGCATCATGTCACGAGATCGTGACACTTTTTCGTCTGTACAGCCTTCCTTGCAATATGTCATGAAATCACAACACTTTTCCTTCTTTGCCTTCCTGCACTTTTCGAGTCGCGAAAATGTGACATGTCACGAAATCGTGACACTTTCCATCTTGCTCTCCTTCTCTGCCAACATGTCATGAAATCGTGACAGTTTTTCCACTTGCATTTTTCTCTACCAACATGTCGCAAAATTGTGATAGTTTTTCCTGCTTCTTCTCTTTCTTCCATCATGTCGTGAAATCGTGACAGTTTTTCCATCTCTTTCGCTCTCCTCTAACATGTCACGAAATCGCAAAAGTTTTGCCAGCTCTTTCTCTCTCCTCTAACATGTCGTAAAATCATGACTGTTTTTCTTGCCTGCTGAATATGTCTTTTTCTTTGATCTTTTGCAAATGGGCTACTATGATCTTCTTGGAAACTCACTGTCCATGCTCTGAATAATCTTCTTGGAAACTCACTGTCCATGTCTATAAATTATTTGACATTAAATCAAATTCCTTCAAGAGCTTCTTGACATCAATGACAACCTATACACTTGAGCAAAGGCAATGTACCCAAGGTACCCAAAATTGCCAACAATCTCCCCCTTTGTCATTGATGGCAAACCTTTACTGAAAACACTTCTCAAGAGCCAAAACTGAAACCAACTGAGCTAACAACTGAGAATATTCTTTTGAAGTTTTGCTCCCCCTAACTTGAAGCTTTCCTCTTCACTTGAATCTCTCCCCCTTACTCATATCTCTCCCCTTTTATCATCAATGGCAAAGGGTCACCTTTGGGGCTCGGGACTAAGAATGAGCCTCTTAGCTTAGTTACTCCCCCACCTCCTGATGAGGTGATTAATTATGGGGTGGGAGTAGAAATCCCATTAGGCACTCATCATCATCAGTGTCTATAACTTCCTTGCTGGGCCTTCTCTTGAACTCTTTGTCCATATTCCTGTTCTTGTCATTGTTCTTGTTCTTGTTCTCATCCCTGTTCTTATCCATGCCTTGATCCTTGGACCTGTTCATACCACTGTTCCTATTATTGTAGCTTGGAAGTTAAACTCTACACTATCTAGTTGTGTGACCTTCATTTTTGCACTTATAACAAGTAACAATGTTATTTCTTTTAGGCATACATGTTCTTTGAATCCACCTGTTCTGACTAAACCTGTTCTAACCAAACCTGTTCTGACCAAACCTGTTCTGATCAAACCTGTTCCTGTTATTTGCCTTGCAATAAACTACCTTGTGCCCAAACTGTTGACAAGAGTAGCAATACCCTTGAAAGTAACTAGCACTTTTGAAACTGTCATTTACCTTCTTCACTTGAGCCATGCAATGTGAAGCCATGTGACCAAACCTGTGACACGCAAAACATCTGCCTTGAAATTTTCCTTTATTTGACCTCTTGGGTCTTGAAAAATTCTTCTCATTCTGAATTTTGTTTTCTATTTTTGTGCATCTATCATTCAAGGACTCATGATCTAAAATACTTTCCTCATCAGAACTCTCTTCCTTTTGGAGTCTCTTACTAGACTCTCTAGCTTGTTCCTTGTGAGACTTAACAAAACCAAGGCTTGTTTTATCTGTTGTCTTTCTTTGACCTTTGATGAGTGACTTAACATTTTTGGATCTATCTTGAAACCTGTAAAGCTTATCCTTGTAATCTTTAGTTTCCTCTTTCAAAGAAGCCATTTTCTGTTCTAACTCACTAAACTCAAGAACCTTAGACTCTAACTCATCCTTGAGTTCTTGTGTCTTAGCTATATAGAAGTCAAGACTTTCTATAAGCTCATCTCTATCCATACAACATTTATCTAACTTATCCTTGAGTCTAACATTCTTCTTTCTTTCCTTTTTCAAAGAACTAAGAGCACTAATAAGTTCACTTTCAAGATCCTTTATTTGATTTACTTTTGAATCATCAAAGCCTTTTTCAGATTTTTTATCACTAGAGGTGCTACCCTTTTCAAAAACCATACATGCATCTTCCTTATAGTTTTCTGAAGCATCCTCATACATACTAGAAACCAAATCATTATTTGTACAATCATCCTCAAGGTGACCAAAATTTCCACATCTAAGACATTTCATGATACTGAATCAATGTTTCGGTTCTTCCTCTTTTTCTGAAATAAACAACATCTCATTTTCATCATCACTCGAAGAACTTTTGCTATTACTACTCGAACACTTACTTGCTTTTTCTAGGTAGAAACTCTTCTTGTGCTTGTGAGAATACCTCTTTCCTTGATTTTTGTGCTCATCTTTGTTCTTTCTGTGATACTTGTGCTTTTCAGAATCCTTGCTCTTAGAATCCTGTTTCTCTTCATCACTTTCATTCTTGGAAACAATATAGTCAGTAGCATAATGACCAAAATTTACACAATTGAAACATATTATATTTTTTATGATTTTGTGCTTTCTAGAGAACATGCCTTTCTTGTTGTAATATGCCTCTTCATCACTAGAAGACTCATCACTATCTTGAAGTTGTTTACCCTTGGAATTCTTGGTAGCCTTGAAAGCTGCCTCTTTCTTGACATCAACCTTCACTTGAGTTCTCAACTCAAATGCTGCAAGTATACTATGGAGCTCATCCTTTTTCAACTTATCCAAATCTTTAGCTTCCTCAATAGCAAAAATATTTACACTAAATCTATTAGGAAGAGATCGTAAAATCTTATCACAAACATCATTTTCAACAAGCTCAAGACCTAGGTCTTTCATGGAGTTAACAACCTCATCCATACGAAGCATGTAGTTACTAATATTTTCATCATCATT
Organism: Wollemia nobilis; assembly: GCA_028583015.1. Lineage (NCBI taxonomy): Eukaryota > Viridiplantae > Streptophyta > Pinopsida > Araucariales > Araucariaceae > Wollemia > Wollemia nobilis. The sequence goes on from JAQPPZ010003098.1 coordinate 3,226,427, forward strand.
CATTTTGAGTTGTTCAAACATACCTTTGAAGTGTCTCAACTTGGCCTTTATGACATTTGTATCACCTGTATGAACCACCTTCAACTGATTCCACATTTCACTAGTTGTCTTGCAGTGAATCACTTTGGTGAGATCTGCTTTCCGTAAGCCTTTCAGGATTGCATTCATTGCTATTGAATTGTTGTGATATAGGAGCCTTTCTTCTTTAGAAATAGGACCATGTTCAGGAATAGTGTACTCATCTTCAATCACTTCCCAAACCTCATTCCCAAGTGCCATTAGATGAACCTTCATCCTTGCACTCCAAAGACCAAAATCCGACCCATCAAGAATAGGTGCTACATTGCCACTTGAATGATCCATTGTGTTCTTTACTAGCTTTTCTTTCAAGCTGTTAAACTTTTTGAAGGCACCAGCTCTGATACCAATTGAAGAACACAAGATTATACTGAGAGGGAGGGGGGGTGAACAGTATAAGACCACTTTTTACTTTTCCTTCAATTCAACTTTTAATTCAATATTATGCAGTGTATAGATAGCAGTATCAATAGCAGTAATCAAAGCAATGCACAAAACACCATCCACAATAGAGACACAACAATTTACGTGGTTCACCCAAAGTGGGATACTCCATGGATAAAATCTTTCACTAAATTTCATCAATCCAACTTCTATGAATACCTTTCTCGATTACAATGTTTTTGGGAACCAACCCAAAGGAGACACCAATCCCCTAATCTCAAGTTCATGGGAACCAACCCACAGGAGACACCAATCCCCTAGCTCTGATCTTGCTGGTGATCCTCTAGAAAACCTCTGCCTCTGCTGCCCTTAGCAATTGGAACTCTACCCATAGAAGACACCTGTCCTCCCTGCTCTGGTTGGAGACCTTTGTTCTCAACTCTATCACCTCCAAAGCTGGTCCTCGAATTTGCACTAAACATAGTCCTTTGGTCTAGCATAAATCTCCTTGTTTGTCTTTGATTGTTGCGCTCTATGCCCTATTGCTCTAACTACGCAAACACAACATCACTGTCTTTGTGCACTCTAATTCCTTGCGATCTCTCTCAGACGATTCGACAAAATGCACTCTATACACTGTTATCGAATTTTACACTCTACTCTCAACGATCGAACTTCTTCTCTTTGCACTATATCTACAAACGTCACACTTCACCCATGCATTCGATCTCATCTCAACTCTCCAAACATCCCTCCTTATATAACAGAGTTTTCATGAATAAAAACTTTGATCTTAGTCGACTATTATGCAAATGCAAACCCTAATCTCCATCAGTTGCAAGCCCTAATCTTTGTTGGCTAAAATTTGACTCTATCGGCTTCACTGCCTCTATAACCCTTTTGAGATTCTATCATGAAAATACATGTCATGATATCGTGACACTTTTTGCTTTCTTAACCCCTTCTCAGCTTGCACCTGCGAAAGCAGAACATGTCGCAAAATTGTGACACTTTCACTTCCTTGCACTTTGCTCTGCTTGCACTAGTGAAAATGGAACATGTCATGAAATCATGACACTTTTGCTGCCTTGTGCTTTTCTCTCCTTTACGCCCACAAAAATGGAACATGTCGCAAAATCGTGACACTTTTGCTGCCTTGTGCTTTTCTTTGCCTTACACCCACGAAACTGGAACATGTCACGAAATCATGACGCTTTCACCTTTGAGATCTTCCTTCTTGAATTTGTCACAAAATCATGATGCTTCTTCTTCCATGCTCTTTCATTTTGTTTCTGTCATGAAATCATGACTCTTCAACTGTTGAAGACCTGCTTTCTGTTTTTATTGCAAAATTGTGACACTTTCTCCAACTGTATGCTTCCATCTCAATTTGTCATGAAATCATGACACTTTCTATATCCATAACCTTTCTCTTCAACCTATCACGAAATTGTGATAGTTTTTGCATCTGTACGATTTCTTTGTAGCTTGTCATGAAATCGCAACGCTTTCAGCTTTCGTACGTCTTCTTTGCAACCTATCACGAAATCATGACAGTTCTCATTTCAAACTCTTCCCTTTGCTGCATGTCACAAAATCGTGATAGTTCTCATTTCGTCTTTTGCAGCATGTCACGAAATTGTGATAGTTCTCACTTCAAACTCTGCAGCATGTCATGAAATCACGACACTTTTCGAGTTACTTTCTCTCTCTTCAAACTTGTCGTGAAATCGCGACAGTTCACACTGTGGAATCTCTCTTCTACATCATGTCGTGATATTGTGACACTTTTTCATCTATACAACCTTCCTTGCAATATGTCACGAAATCGTGACACTTTTCCTTCTTTGCCTTCCTACACTTTTCGAGTCGCGAAAATGCGACATGTCACGAAATCGTGATAGTTTTTCCACTTGCCTTTTTCTCTACCAACACGTCACGAAATCGCTACAGTTTTTCCTGCTTCTTCTCTTTCTTCCAACATGTCACGAAATCGTGACAATTTTTCCAGCTCTTTCGCTCTCCTCTAACATGTCGCGAGATCATGACAGTTTTGCCAACTCTTTCTCTCTCCTCTAACATGTCGCGAAATCGTGACTATTTTTCTTGCCTGCTGAATATGTCTTTTTCTTTGATCTTTTGCAAATGGGCTACTATGATCTTCTTGGAAACTCACTGTCCATGCTCTGAATAATCTTCTTGGAAACTCACTATCCATGTCTGCAAATTATTTGACATTAAATCAAATTCCTTCAAGAGCTTCTTGACATCAATGACAACCTATACACTTGAGCAAAGGCAATGTACCCAAGGTACCCAAAATTGCCAACATACACTGCTCCTCGGGATGGCAGTGATATTCTAGAAGGAGGTAGATATGTTTGGTTTGATCTGGGCTCTTGGATCCATTGAAATTTCTACCCAATTTATTAATATTTATCTACTTCATCCTTTTCTATAGAAGTATAATAGATGGAGATCTCTCTTTTGTGATATGTTTGTGTCAATATCTTGTCTATCTTTCATGAAATAGTGTCATGTTCCAACATGGTATCAGAGCTATGGAGGGAGCTATGGAGGAAACTAGAGAACCAAAAAGCTAATGAAAACCAATGAGCCAAATTGTTTCAGAGAGCAAGGTTGGTTGCACAATTTTTTTTGGATAATTATTGCCATTCGATGACATACCCATTTGAAAGTAGGGATTGCAGAGTTAGAGAAGAGTGCTCTCCAAACGAAGTTTGAATACCAAAAAAGAGACATCTCACTGTCTTGGAATCCATAGTGTGCCACAAGTAGACGTTTCAGTTGTACAACCCAATTAGGGCTCAAGATTCATAGTGAAACAATCAATAACAACTATGTAAAAGGAAAGTAAGTTACGATCATCATTTGGAGGTATAAGTTAAAAAAACTAAGATGAGAAATTAAAAGGAAAAATAAGAAAAAGGAAATTTAAGTTTTTGAAATTTATATTTCTTGAAAGTAAGGAGATAAAAGGTTTTCCACTTCAAAGGTTTACAAAAAATTTTAAAAAATAATTTAAGTTTTTTTCTTGCATTGTTTTAATTTTGGGAGGTAAAATGTTTTCTACCTCAAAGGAAAAATTAAATCAAAGGGGGAAAGAACAAGAAACAAATTGTAAAAAAATAAAAAACAAAGTTTGTTACAAAATTTTTGTCAAGAAGCTAAGGAAGAAGAAAAATTTGTTTCAAATAAAGTGATAAAAGAATTAAGTCTCATTACTGAAGAAGCCAAAAAAGGATAATATTTGTTACTTCAACAATGCATACAAGGAATCCTTAATGATGCTAATGATAGTAATGAAAATTTTGTCACCATACTTATAGTTTTATGGAAAGCAATATACAAGGGAATAATTACTCTTAATGTTTCCAAAATCAAAGCACAAGGAAACAAGCCATTGATGAAGGATATTGTTTGTGACACTAATGATTTGAAGTCATTGATGAAGGATGTTGTTTGTGATACTAATGATTTGAAGCCCATAATGGTGGATGAATGTTGTGATACTAATTATCTTTGTGAGCAAGAAAAATATGCATGTTGTGATCCCTTTCCAAATGAAAGTGACTTGCACATGGTTCGTGATTGTTCAGAGATACCCTATGCCATTGTAATTGATGAGGAAATAGAATCAAATGATGACAAAAATAGTGATGCTCAAATTTGTGTTGAGCAATGTGATAAGGGTTTTGGCCATTTTGAGAAGCACACTAAGGGAATTGGTTCCAAATTGCCACAAAAAATGGGCTACAAACAGAAATCTTGGGGAAGCATGAACAAGGCATGAAAGAACCATTTTTACTAATAATAAGACCAAAATGTGAGGTCTTGGGTATGCAGGATAGGTGAATAAAAATGATTCAAGCACAAATCTTGTAATAGGTAAAAGTGATATAAAATTGGTGATAGAAAACAAATGTGAGCATTGTGGTAAATATGGTCATAGGATAGAGAAATATTGGAATCTCTATTCTTGTAAAATTTATGGAGGACATAACCATTCACACATGTTTTGTCTACAAAGAGAAAGGAAATAATGTAGATTAAAAATGAATTTTTGATGTATTGATATGAATGCTTGGGATAAGCTAAAAGGAATGTTGCATGGTTTCTTCAAAAGGAAACCAAGTGTGATTCAAAGTTACTAAGATATAGAGATAGTGGCACATATAGAATGAAGACCTTTTGATGAAGGGGTAATGTGTAATAATCAAAATTTGTAAAAGGTTTTCTACCAAATAATGTACTAAAGGGGGTGTTGTGAGTATTATATTATGTAGTCTAATGTATGTGTCACTTTATGAAAGTACAATGTGTCAACAGAGAGAGGAGTATGAAGATTCATATTGATATGTGGTAAGTTCAGAGATTGTCTTAATGACAAGAATGTTAAAGGTTACATTTCCCAAATTTGTAGGAGAGAGGAATAGTTTGAGGACAGAAAAGTCATGTATTGTATTATATTGGAGATAACTCTCTATGGTTGTATCATATACCTTGAATATGGAAGCATAATATATGAAGATATCTCTTTTGTGATATATTTGTGTCAATATATTGTGTCTATCTTTCATGTGTGATGTTATCTATATGTTTTTATGTTTCAATTCATAATGTTATGATCCTGGTTAATGTTTTGTTAACATGAAATAGTGTCATGTTCCAACACTCTGAACCTACCCTCCAACTAGGAGAGTGAGAATTGGAATAGAAGTAACCCCCCAATGATAATATTTCAAGAGAATATGTATTCTAACATAGTTGTAGGAAAACTTGAGAAACATGCCTTACAAATGCAATCCAAGAACTGGGAAGAAAAACAAGATCTTAGAGTACATGGATAAGGTGAATAATATTTCAAATCTTGCTAAGCCATGTAGATAGATCTCTTCTAAATTAATGGAAATATATTAGGAATAGACTTATAAAGTAGTAGCCTCAAGATATTAGATATCAGTCAAAAGCAAGGTCATGGACATAAGGCAAAACTCCATGTTTTCTTCTCACTTCAAAAGGAAGTGTTTATTATATAATTTTGGATCTAAGTTGAAATATCTTCTGCATCTTCTTCTCACCCTTATCACCTTTTTGATGTTTTATATTTTATTAAATTTACAAATTTCAAATTTTGACTATGCACCTAATGGACAAGGAAAGATGTCTGGATTTTCTCCTTCAATAGGATGGAATGTGAATCCTACAAGGTTATTAGGATTGCATATGAGGACACTATAAAAGTAAAATTACTAATGGAATTTCTTAAAAAAATTAAAATATAAAAAATACGGAAACTTCTCATAAAAATCAACAATAAAAGAAACACACTCCAAAATATGATAAGAGGATGTTGAGCTTTTTGACTTTGTTGAACAATTTTCTTTCTTGGATGTTGTTAAACTTTAGAACTTTGAATAGGAGGTCCAAGGTTTGAATTCAAAAGGGAGTAGGGTTGTACATCCCATATTGTATTAAAGCTCTTGGTATCATGGATGTATTTAAAATTATTTTATTTTTGTAATAAATAAAATCTCACTTAACCAATTGCATTATAAAATATAAATTTTACCAAGATAAATATCACTGCTTTGGTTTGCTAAATTATCTACTGCTTGATTCCTTCTTCATAGATATACTCACAGTTCCAATATATTACCTCATATGATAGATAATAAAGATAAACAATACTATTATTTTTATTTAATCCCCACATCCATTTTTATTTATAGCATTCATGATAAGTTATGAATGCCCCTCAATTAATTATATTTCTATCCTTTTGTGATTACAATTTTAATCTCTATAAGAAGTTCCCTAGCCTATCAAATTTGCTAATTGAGGTTCCATATGATTTATAAGTAAGTGAAGAGACTTTTACCTTTATTATTTCAAACACCACCACCTATAAAGCCTTTTCTGAGATTTTCCTTGAAAGTATGTCAAAATTAGTTTTAAAAAACCTAATTTCTGGACATTTCTATTTTTCATATATGAAAGATAATCCTTTATTTTAATTCCATTTTCATAGATGAATCTTCCATGTCTATTCATATCATGTAACCAGGTGTTTGATACTATTTTTTCTACACTTGAGACTTCCCATGATGAGCACCATATTTATAAACATTTTGCAACAAATTCAATAATATGATTTCAAACTTGGGCATGATTTTGAAATTTATTTTTATAAGTTCTATTATTCCTTTCAAGCCATAAATTCTAACAAATAATGGTAGGGCCCATCCTTCAAAGAATACATAATGCTTTAGATTTGAAATAATTAACCTAACATGTCATAAAATCTTTCAATATTGATGGATCTGCCTAATATATTGATGCAGTCTAGGTGGAGGGGATCCATTGAACAATAGCCTTCACATTTTGCTATACCTATAGTGTAATTTTTGGTTTCATTATAATTTTCTCACATTATATGACAAGATGGTAGTTTCCAAGATGGAAAGATAACAATTACCAAGACAAAAGCCCCAAACAACGACTTTACCTCTATATGGCAATCTCAAGATAACCCTTGCTCAGACGATATCCTCCAGATGACTTCTTTATTTAACTTTATATGTCTTCCTTTTTTGATGACACATTTCATGATGACATCCTCTTACCCCAATGGTTTCCCCATGATGGAACTTCCAATATAACACATGATGGATAACACCTTGCATGACAACATTCACCATGACATTCCCTAAGACTACACTTGTCGTGACATGCTTTAAAGATGACACTTGCTAGTCATTAATTTACTAAATGGTTTCCTACAAACGATATACCTTGAATTATATGTTGACAATATTTGGATAGCAATTACCCTTATTTTGGAATAAATTTCTCATTGCTTCCTTTTACATAGATGCAACATTTATCCTCACATGGAACCCTACACAAACTAGTCTAAGTAGTCTACAACATACAACTCAAATATCACAATTCATTCATCATTCAAAAATATACGCAAAAGACAATTGAAGGTGAATATCAAATGCTATTATCTAAATACTAAATGACTATACATCCAAAATATTTTTCTTCATATCTCTTCTTATGGATGTCTTGCACTCTTTTTATTTTTATCCTATATATTGTTCTCTCTTCCTTATTTTTTTTACACCCCTCCATTTCCTCTTCCTAATATCATTCTTTTACATAGACATGGTTGGTAGTTACAAATGGAATTGATGAGTATTTATTTGGCATATATTTTATGTAGCAATTTGTCTCATTTTTGTATTTAATTTGTGATTATAATATATTTTAAGTAATCTATTTCTACTTATTTTTGTGATTTATCAGTTAAAATATGGATGTAGTTAATCTAAAAAATGTGTGCATTTCATGTAAAATATGTCCAAGTTGTGAGTGATTATGCAGTAAAATATTGAAGGACACTCCACAAGTTCACGATGCAGTAGCACAATATTTGGGATACACCTCGGATGTGAGAAGATGTATGTAAGGACAAAGGATTAAGGAAGCTCGAGGCACGGTGACATAACAGTGGCTGAAGACAGTTACAGAATATGGTAGCTGAAGTATGTTATAAAATATAGTTACTAAAGTATGACGTAGAAGGTAGCTAGTGGAGATTGTTATCGAAGAGAAATTTTACTAGAAATTACCAAAGAAAGTTGACTAAGTCAATTTATTGACATTGCATGCCACATCAGTGACAACATGGCACTCTTACATGGAAATAAAGTATTGCTCTCATCTTAGTTAGTTGAATTATCACATATTCTTCACGAGGATATTGTGATTAATAAAGTTAGTATAACTTTAGCCCATAAGGATTGTATAATTGAAATATTGTTAGGATGATTAGATTTTAACGCAAGATTATTATGTTCTTCTCATCATTTAAGGGGTATATAGTTAGGTGTTATATCTTGTGAAATGTCTAAGTTAGTATTATGTTGTTATGTTAGCTCATAAAGTACCACTTAGACCACTTAAGCTTTTTACTGAGTCCAAGCAGAATTAGGAATTGTGTCAGTTTAGATTATTCTTGTTAGTGCATAGTTGTCGCATTATAAAGTCCACAACTCCACATGGCAAAATACATGGAAGAATATTACTTAGAATTGTCTAAGTCATAATATATATTACATAGGAAGACCTTTAATAAGATCTAATGACCAATAGTATAATTTTGAATAATATAAGGGAAAAATATCGAATGTTTAATGTGTCTGTATAATTTTTGACGAAATGCGCTAGCATATACGTTTGAATTTCCACCAATAAAATTAGCACTTCATTCTTCACATATGGTAACTATGTCATTTATATTTACTGCTTGATTTATTTTATGTAGTTGTAATTGTAATTGTCCTACATTCATAGAATAGAATAATATTAGTAGTAGTTATGCATCTTAGTTACTAAGATAAAGTAGTTTAAGGGAGAAATACTTACACTATCCTCTAGGAGGTAGGACCCACTCCTACAACCAATCACTAATCTCTCGCCCCTACAATAGGTTAGAAATAGTTAATTAATCTTAGAATATAAAATAATTTAAATTGCATTTTCATAAAACATAAAATCAGAATAGATAAATAAAACTAACTGAATAAGGATCCTCAATAATAGATCAACTTAATAATAGATCAACTCAAGAATAGATCAAATCATCAATAGGTAATTATCATATTTACTGCATAAATCATAAATTACATTTTATTTTCATTCATGCACAAATTAAATTATTGTTTATTATTTTTTTGTAAAACCTAAAACTAAAAAAGATCTAAATTAAGCTTAGAATTGATCCCCACAGTACAATATATACTGCATTCCTACTCTTTAAATCTAAACTTGATTACCCTCAAATTGATAAAATTAAATGTAAGCTATTACAACCGATCATTTTGGCACCGTTTCCAGGGAGACTGGCATCATAGTGGTTAATTAGAAAAGTTGTTTGGCAGTGCAAAAATGTGAGGCTTACTTGTATGTGGAAAGAGGTATGTATGAGTCCTTGGTGTTAATATGAGTCAGAGTGGCATGAGATGGTCCCAACAAGCCCCTTCATTCGATATTACAAGGTTATTTTCTATTGAAGATTTAGTGTACTACTTTCATAGTTTAAATTTTATTTCCTGCAAATTTTATTTTTTGAAAATTTTAATTTTTACACATTTTCTACCTTTGGGTGATTATTATTGTTTAGTTTGAATCATGACCTGTGAGAAAAATAGGAAGTAGGTATGACTGAGTGACACAATCATAGTGAAACACCCTTGAATATTTAGGACCTGTAAGAAGCAGGAAGTAGGTATGGTTAAGTGACATAGTCATAGTGAAACCTGTACGAATTAGAGCAATTCAACAACATTTGCATTGATGATGAATGAAATAAATACAATGGGGAAGTAGTTGAGAAACTACTAACCACCCCAACTAAACTGGAGAGCACTCATGCACTATTTTTCTCCCTTTACAATAATGTAATATATTTTTATCAATAATTGCTAACATCCCCCCTTATTACATTATTGGAAAATACACAGAGCATTGCGAAACAATTCAAATTTGATATGTACAAGTGCCTTGGTGAAAATATTTGCAACTTTATCATCAGTGGTAATACAATGGAGTTGTGTTTGGTGCTTTGGAACTTCATTATGAATGAAATGTCATAGAGTGTCGATGTGTTTAGTACAATCATGAAAAATTGGATTCTTAACAAGATTCAAAAAACCTTGATTGTCGTAAAACAAATGAAGTAGAATATTATTTGGAATACCCATGTTTGTAAGAATGCAAATTAACCATATTATCTCATAGAATGCTCCACTTTTTCCGTGATATTATACCTCTTTAGAAGATAAAACAACCACCTACTACTTTTTACTATGCCAAGAGACAGGTCCAGATCCAATATGGAAAATGTATTGAGAAGTCGACTTGCGATCATCAATGGATCCGGCATAGTCTGAGTCTATGTATCCTTGTAACTAGAAATTGCTATTCTTCTTGTACTCTAGGCCAAAGTCTATAGTACCACAGATATAATGAAGAACTCTTTAAGCTTATTTCCAATGACTCACCTTAGGTTCCTACATGAACCTTGAAAGATAACCCATAGCAAAACTGAGATCTGGCTTGGTATTTGTCAGATATATGAGACTCCCAATCAGCTAGTGATAAATAGTACCATCTACCTGTGGTGATTTATCATATCGTGATAACTTAAGTCCAAAATCCATTGGAGTTGCTTTAGACTTGTAGTCAATCATGTGATATTTATATACCAATGTCTTGGCATACTTATTTTGTGTTACTCTGATATGATTCTTTTTTGAGTCACTTACAAACCAAGATAATAGTGAAGAAGTCCTAGATATGTCATTTCAAATGATTGTTTCAAATCATATTTCACCACATCAATCCTATTCTCTAAATTCTCTGTTATGATAAGATCATCTACATATAGCACCAAAATCACTATGTTAGAACCATTGTTATTTATATAGATATTTGCATCTAAAGGAATTATTTTGAATCTATGTTGTACCAGGTGACTATCTATTTTGATGTACCAAGCTCGTGGAGCTTTTTTTAGCCCATACAAGGATTTGATCAACTTGCAAACTTTCTATTCTTACCCTTCAATGACAAATCCTTCTAGTTGGGTCATGTACACTTATTCTTATAGGTCACCATTCAAGATAGTACTTTTTACATCCATCTAATGTAACTTCCACCCAAACTGAGCTACCATGGCACAAAGTACTCAAATGGTAGTCATTTTTGTAGTAGGGGAAAAATTTTCTTCATAATATATGCCTTATTTCTGAGCATAGCCTTTAACAAGATGGGAATTATGGTTATAAATAGTAGCATATACCTTATACCTTACTTTGAACACCCATTTGTAGCCAATGGGATTCTTTCCTAAAGGTAGATTAACTAGCTTCCATGTATGATTTTTCATGAGAGATGTATGTTCTGCATCCATAGCAGCCTTCCATTGAGGCTCACTAAGTGCATACTAAACTATTGTGGATTCATTTTCATCCAATACTGACATATAAACCCTCTCATCATACATTTCTATTTCTCTGTCTTCTTATGTGTCTACAGATTGTTCATAAAATTGTTGGAAAAGCTCATCAACCTCTAAATTTGATGCCTCTGCTCTCATATGCTAAGTCATACTATGATTACAAGGTCAATCTAGAGTTAGATCTGGAAGTGATTTCAACTTTGAATCTCTCAATGTACTAGTATACCATTTTGGAACCTTGTTTTGTGTGGGTGGAACCTCTTTCTTAGGCTCATCTTCCCCAAGGTATACAACTCTAGGAGTGTTTTCTAGATGTGAAAGCTTCATCAAATACCACATCCTAACTTATGTGTGTTTTCTTGGTCATAGGATCTATCAACCGATATCCCTTTGAATTTTCATCATAACCAAGAAAAATACATTGTAGGGTTTTCTCATCTAACTTCTTCCTCTTTTGTTTTTGTATGTGCATGAATGCCTTATATCCAAAAACTCTTAGATAAGAAATGAAGGGTTTATTTTCACTCCATGCTTCTTGTGGAGTATTTCCCTGTAGATCTCTTGTGGGTGCTCTATTTAGGAGGTATGATGCAGTACTCATTTCTTACGCCCAATACTCATACTCAAGATGTGCCCCCTTAAGCATACATCAAACCATTTCCATAATGGAATGATTCCTCCTTTCGGCAACTCCATTTTGCTATAGAGTATAGGTTGTGGTTAGATGTCTCTTAATCCCATGTGCATTCAAAAATGATGAAAATTCCTTGGAGGTATATTCCTCCCTCGATCTGAGTGAAGGGTTTTGATGGAACATCTTGACTCCTTATCAACAAGCTTCTTGAACTGCTGAAATTATAGAAATACCTCTGAATTCAATTGAAGAAATCAAACCCACATCTTCCATGAGTAATCATCAACAAACAATTGAAAATACCTCTTTCCACCATATTTGTTTGGCATAGAATCGCACATATCGGTGTGTACCAAATCTAAAGGTTTCTTAGCTCTTGAAGAGATAACCTCAAATGGTACCTGATGTTGCTTCCCTGCTAAGCAATTCGAGTAGACTGATAATAAATGTTGGGAAGGCATTTCACCATATCATATTTTCTCAACTCAAGCAAATATCCTAAACTTATATGTCCATATCTCTTGTGCCAAAGAGAATTAGCCTCCTTGGTTGTTACTTCCATGGCAACATGAGGTATGAAAACGATATCTAATATGAACAAGCCATTATTGTATGAATCTGTTACTACATGCTTTCCCTTGCTGGTGATGAAACATCTCTTTCTACCCTTCTCAACATGAAAAACAACTTTCATGTCTCTATCCAAGATTTGAGGGATGGAAAAACAATTTTTGGCCAATCCAAGAACATAGAGTACCTTCTCAATTTGATATTTTCCATCTCGAAGAGTGATAGAAACATCTCCTTCACCCTGGACTCGGTAGGTTTGATTATCAATAATTGTCATTGGCTTACCTTCTTTTTCCTCAAATATCTCAAACCACTATCTATCTCCAGTCATATGTTTATTAGAACCTAAATAAATATACCACACTATATCTTTTTGCTTAGATGAAGTATGAATCATGAGCACCTTGTGTGCTCGCTCAAAATATGAGTTTGATTCTAATTCGACATAAGCAACACTCCCCTTGTGTTGCTTATTTTTTTTTATGGTTTGTATTTCCCTTTGCCCTTCTTCTTGTGATCTTGGTATTTCTATTGTTTGTTCTTAAACCAACACTTGTTAGTGTCATGGTTATTCATATCACAAATCTTATAATATTTTTTGTCTTTCTGTTGATGTTATTTCCTTGTTCCTTTTGATGAAGATCCTCCATTTTGAAAATGACCTTGTTTCTTACCCCCTTGTTTGGTGTAGAGGGCATTATCTAGCACTTCATATTTCTAAAACTGATTTGCCTCCTCATTTTGAAGCAAATTCACCAATTCCACAAATGAAACTTGTCTACCAAATAAATTAAGAGAAGTGATCAACACTTTATAGGATTCTAGCAAAACTCTCAAGATGATTGAGATCAAGAGAGCATCTTACACTGTTTGTCCCATAGCATTCAATTTGGATTTCAATTCTGCCACTCTGTATAGGAATAAGTCAACTATATCACTAGATTTCATACTAATCATATGTAGTTGAGTTTGAAGGTTTGGAATAGTGGATTGATTCTTTCCTTCATAAATGGTAATCAAAGCATACCAATATTCCTTACCAGTTTTGGCATTATAGATATGAGGTTGGACCTAATTTTTAGTAGCAAGTAGAATTAACATGAGATATCATTTATCCTTCTTATCAAAGGCCTCTTGATCTACCCTTGTTGTTGTAATATTTTTTGTAGTGCAAGTCACTACATCCCACAAATATTCAACCTAAAGAATGACACACATCTTTGTGTTCCATGGTGCAAAGTTAGAACCTTTTAGAAACTATGAATCTAATAAATATTTGTGAGCAATGGCCATTGTGAAGGTCCCTTATAACACCAAATGGTCCCCCTTTCTTTATACTTACAAGAGTATGTGAAAGAAAATTCGATCAAGATTTATGGCACCTACCTCAAAACCCTTTGAAAGAAGGTTGATGAGTTGGAGGAAATTAATCCAAGCAATAAAAAAGAATTAGGGTATTAAATGGAGTGAATATCAAAATTGGTTTACCTTATTTCTCCTAGATGATCGATATAGAACAATAGCTTAGATGTCGTTGTTGTAGCTATATTAGGGGTTCGATACAATAGTCCAAGCATGGCAACATCACCTGTAAGTATGGACCAGAGGTGCCTTATATACCGAATGTTGTTGTGCAATAAATTGCACAAATAGGTGTAAAATTTGGGGTCTTTTCTTTGCTTTGCATATTTTACTTTATGATTAAAATGCAAGAAAATAGAAAATTTAAATGCAAAAACAATCACAAGCGCCCATAAATTTCAACACCTTAGGTGTTGGTTTCCACCGAAAATGCACCTAATACAATGCCAATTTTTGTTACAATGAACATATTCTCATCCAAAATCAATTATTTTTCTTCCCCCCTTTGTCTTAGAATTTTGCAAAAGAAATATTTTTATCCCCCCTTTATTTTGTAAAATAAAAAAGGGTTAAAAAAAGTTATGCTATATACCCTTTCAAGTGCCAAAAAAAACACTTATCCCTCCAAAAAATATTTGAAAGGAATAAACAAAGTATTAAAAAAATACTTCATAAATATCTCCTTTGCTATTTGTGGCAGAAAAAAATAGTCCTCTCGGGCCAAAAATAACCTCCTTCGACAAAAGAATGCTCCTCCCTTTTGCAAAAAAAATTGCTTAGAAAGAAAAATTTGCTAGAAATTTTTTTCTTAACAAGAAATTTTTTTTGCTAGATGTCGGTAAGAAACAAAAATTATTATTTTTAATCCCTCCATAGGATTTGAACCAAGGACCTTTGTCGTGCCAAATTTTTACCATCGAGCGCACTATCCAAGTCAGCTACTAGATCCAACGAGAAGGAAAGTGCCTTATACTATCTTTATTTTGAAAGCACCATGTATTAGATTTTATTTTAAAAAAGCTCTGTGGGAATTATCCCACATGCATCCTATAGATGTGTCCAAGCACCTTTTAAACTGCAATATGAAGGTAGTAAGGTGACTACCTTCAGATGTTCACCCCCCAATATTTTGCCTCCTACCAACCGCCATGTAACCACCAATCAATAACTGCCACGTAACTGCCAATTAGTAACTACCATGTAATTACCAATTGATAACTACCACATAACAAACATGTCACCTATCTTGGTCTACGTATCTCTATCTTAGTTTGCATATCGATTATCTTGGTTTACATGTGGTATTTGGGTCTCTATTTGGTTTTGGTGTCTCCATGTGGCTTGCTACCTCTAACAATTTTGAGCACTATCTGCCTTAGCCTTCATATTGTTATTGGTCTGCTATGCATCAGGGTCTACCATGCTACATCAGGGTCATGTAATGCTTGGTCAATTTCGGGCTTGGTCAAGGTCATGTCAAGGTTAGTCTGCCTACTGTGCATCCTATCCTTACCATCTGGTCTGAGTGTTTGGTCTACATCATGCATCCAGGTCTGCTATAGTTTTGTGTTTGCTTGCAAGAAAATGTGCTTCAAAGATGCGTTCTTCTCCCTACTTACTGGAAAATATGCTTTGAAGAACAACCACTCTCCTCCCTCCAATTGTGCTCTGATACCATGTATGAATTAGATCAATTCACCAACATTTGCATTGATTATGAATGAAATAAATACAATGGGTAAGTAGTTGAGAAACTACTAACCATCCCAACTAAACTAGAGAGCACTCATGTGCTATTTTACCCCCCTTTACAATAATGTAATATAATTTTATCAATAATTTCTAACAAATTGTTGGCAAATATAGGAACATAGAGTACCTTCTCAATCTCACATTTTCCATCTGGAAGAGTGATGAAAATATCTCCTTCACCCTAGACTTGATAGGTTTGATTGTCAGTAATTGTCACTGAATTACCTTGCTTTTCCTCAAATATCTCAAACCATGATCTATCTCCAATCATGTGTTTACTGGCACCTGAATCAATATACTACACTGTATCTTTTTTCTTAGATGAAATATGAGTCATGAGCACCTTGTGTGCTCACTCAAAATCTGAGTTTGAGTCTAATTTGGTATAAGCAACATTCCCCTTGGGTTGCTTATTCTTTTTCTATGGTTTGTATTTTCCTTTGCCATTCTTCTTGTGATATTGGTCATTCTATTGTTTGTTCTTAAACCAACACCTGTTGGTGTCATGGTTATTCATATCACAAATCTTGTAAAATTGTTTATCTTTCTACTGATGTTGTTTCCATTTTCCTTTTGATGAAGATCCTCCCTTTTGAAAATGACCTTGTTTCTTAGCCCCTTTTTTGGTGTAGAGGGCATTATCTAAAGTTAACATTTTATTTCCAGTTAATTTTACTTTTCTAGAAATATTTCCTTTTACTCCTAATGTGCTAATATTATATGTATAAAGATTCGTAGGAATGCAAGTCGCACCTAATTTTAGAAAAATATTAGGATTGTTAAATTTTACTTTTTTAGCAATATTTCATATTAATCCTAGTGTGTTAATATTGGCTATATAAATATTCATAGGAACGCGAGTCGCACCTAATTTTAGCAAAACATTAGGATTGTTGTGAAATTTTGTTTCAATTTTTCCCTGTTGTATTAATGTGAGAGGTGAGCTATTCGATGTGAAGGTAAAACTTGCATTAAATTGAAATTAGGTTACAATTGATTTAAATAAACACAAAATAACCATACTAGAGAAAATGGGGAAATAGGAGAAGTTAAGGGAAGGGAGAAGAAATTAAATTAAAACTCTCTTGTCGCCCAAAGATGCTGTCGTCCAACTGTCGTCCAAGTAATGTAAAAGGTAAGTAAACTTACCCAAGGTAAAATACTCTTTTTAACCTTTTACCAATGGTAATTTTCCAATATTCTCCCCCTTAAAGTTGAGAGGACTGACTATACAGTCTCTCAGCTTTATAAATTGAGCTTTAGCCATGCCTTTGGTGAAGATGTCTGTTAGATTATCCAAAGTGTTGCAGTATTGAAGCTCAACTATCTGTTGTTCCACCATATCTCTTATGAAGTGATACTTCATATCAAAATGTTTTGACCTTTTGTGGTGGATCGGATTATATGCCAACTATATGGCACTAATATTATCACAATTCAGTTTGGTTGGACCAATTTGTTTTTCGCCAATCTCTTCAAGGATTTTCCTCAACCAGAGGATTTGAGTACTAGCATGGGTAATGGCTATATACTTAGCTTCTATAGATGATAATGCTACAACATATTGCTTCTTGGAATGCCAAGTTATTAGTCCTGAACCTAGACTAAAATAGTTCCCTGATGTAGATTTTTTGTCATCTATATTACTGCCCCAATCGCTGTCACTATAACCAACTAACTTCACAGAGTTAGACTTGTGGTAATGGATTCCAAAATCCAATGTACCTTTTACATATCATAAAATTATTTTGGTTGCTTGAAGATGCAGCTCGGATGGGCATGCTATAAACCTTGATACTAGAGAAACAACATACTGTATATTTGGCCTAGTGTTGGTGAGAAACATTAAACTCCTAACCATGCTTATGAAATTGGTCATGTTAACTTTTGATGCTCCATCATATTTTCTTAGCTGGATTCCATGTCCTATTGGTGTTGCAATTGATTTGCACTGCTGCATAGAAAATTTCTTGATCATGTCATGAGCATATTTCTGTTGACATATGAAGATCCCATTCTTTGATTGATGTACTTCCATTCCTAGGAAGTATCTCATTAATCCGAGATCCTTCATCTCAAATCGATTCATCATGGAGTTTTTGAACTCCATATTCATTTTATTATTACTACCCATAAATATTAGATCATCCACATATAAATAAACTATGAGGATATCTACTCCATTCTTCAGGTAGTATAGAGTTGGTTCACTCTTGCTTTTTGTGAAACCATACTTGCTGAAATAGCCGTCAATTCATGAGTACCACGCTCGTGGTGCTTGCTTGAGGCCATAAAGTGCTTTTTTTCAATTTATAAACAACGTTCTCTTTACCTTGTTCTTGGAATCCTTGAGGTTGTTGAACATACACCTCTTTTGTCAGGTATCCATTTAAAAATGCACTTTTCACATCCATGTGTTGAATGTTCCATCCTTTATGGGCTGCCAAGGAAAGAACAGTTCTGACTGTTTCTTGTTGAGCAACTGGAGCAAATGTTTCCTCATAATCTATTCCATATTTCTGAGTAAAACCCTTAGCTACTAATCTTGCCTTGTGCCTTTCAATACTTCCATCAGCATTGAATTTGGTCTTATAGAACCATTTACATCCAACACATTTTTTTCCCTTGGGAAGCTTCACAAGCTCCCAAGTATCATTCTTTTTAATTGAGGATATTTCCTCTTCCATGGCATCTTGCCATATACTTTCAGTACATGCTTTTTCATATCTAGATGGTTCTAGTTGTGCAGCGACCAACAAAGCATAATTGACTACATCACCCCTTGGTTCATGAGACTCATCATCTCCTGACATTTGAAGATTTTCAAGTCTTGACAAAATGTCGTCCATCTCACTAGCTTGACTCCTAGTGTATCTTTGTTGGAAATTCCTATCCAACATTTGAGAATATGGATGACTCTGTAGTATGCACTTTCCTCTATTTGTCTCTTTCCTTTGAGAAACTGGATCAATATCCATTGGACTTGGAGCACTTACAGATCTATGAAATTATTTAGAAGAGTTTGGGGGTGCCAACAAAGGAGTCCCTCTTGGACTTGGTGTACCACTTGATGTACTTGATGAAGATTCCTGATGTGGACTTTGTGGAGGGAAACTATTTCCACTACTTTTCTTGGGGTGTACAAATGTGGAACTTACCGAATTAGAGTCTATATCAACAAATTTTTTATGACCCCATTCTCCCCCTTCATCAAAAATTACATCCCTATAGATAATTATTTTGTGTCTTGGGATTGTACAATCTATACCCTTTGGTCGATTCACAATACCCTACAAAAATACTTGCTTGACTCTTGGGATCAAGCTTCTTTCTCTTCTACTCAGGAATGTGTGCATAAGCTAAAGAACCAAATACTCGAAAATGTTTGACATTTGGTTTCTTACTCGTACCATCCTTCATAAGGAGTGATACCATATAAACTAGAAGTCGGACTTCTATTTAGAATATATGCACTAGTTCTCACTGCATCTGCCCAATAGTTGTATGTTAGATGCTTTGTCTGAAGCATCGTTTGTGCCATTTCAACAAGGGTGCAGTTCTTTCTCTCGGCCACACCGTTCTACTGTGGGGTATAGGCAGTGGTGAACTGCCTTTTTATCCCATTTTGCTTACAATAATTTAAAAATTCATTTGAGGAGTACTCTCCTCCTCTATCAGTGCGAAGACATTTGACATAGTAGTCACATTGCTTTTCTACATTATTTCTGAAGTCTATGAAGCAATCAAATGCTTCATCTTTGTGTTTCAAAAAATAGATCCAGCACATTCTAGAATAATCATCTATGAATGTTAGAAAATAAGAATTGTTTCCAAGGCTTTTTATTTGCATTGGACCACAAGTGTCCGAATGTACTAGCTAAAGAGGATAGCTTGATCTCCACGCTTGGCCTCTTGGAAACTTCATTCAGGAGTGCTTTCCCAAAGCACATGCTTCGCATACCTTCTTATGTTCTTGAATTTTTGGTAGTCCTGTCACCATAGCTTGTGATGTTAACATTTTCAAGCTAGCGAAATTGAGGTGACCATATCTCAAGTGCCACAATACACTTGGATTTGTAATAGCAATGTTTGCAAGTTGAGCTCCCCAGGCTCACAAAATTTTAGAGGGAATAACCTATTCTTTGTCATAGGTACTTTTGTGATGACTCTGTTACAATTGTTTTTATCAAGGATTGTACATTTTCTTTCATCAAAAAATAATTTTTAATGCTTCTCCATCATTTGGCCAACACTTAACAAATTGTGTTGTAGCTGTGGAGTATAGTATATGTCATTCACCTTTTTAAGGCCTTCATTTGTTGGAACTTCCATAGCTCCAATGCCTTCAACTTGCAAAGATTTATTATCCCCTAACTTAACATGGGATTTGTAATTTGAATCTAATGTAGCAAAGATATTTTCTTTGCCACTCATGTGGTTGGAGCAACCAGTATCCAAAATCCATGTATCTTTAAGATTTTGATCTGACTGTCCATAAGAGAGAAAAAGATTTGATGGACCTTCTTCTTCTTCGTAGAATGAGCCATATTGACTGCTTTGATCTTTTTAAGTCTTTGAACAACAGTCATGAGCTAAGTGTCCTTGTTTCCCATAATTGAAACAAGTTGTTTTAGTCTTGTTACTTCCTCGTCCTTGATTTCCATGGCCTGCATTGTCGCTTTGGTTCTGATTGGCTCCTCTATTTTGATTTCCACCTCTGTTTTGATTTCCTCCTTTGTAGGAGTTGCTTTGGCCTTTGCCTCTTTGTTGTTGTCCTCTGCCTCAGCCTCTTCCTTGTCCTCGTCTTGCATCTTTGTTCGAAGTGAAGGCTTTGTCATCACCTCCATAGCTTGTTGAAGGTGCTCCTTGAAGTCTCTCTTCATGTGATGTTAATGATCTAATCAAACTATCAAATGTAAGAGTAGAAAGGTATTTTGATTCTTCAATTACGATGGCAATGTGATTCCACTTAGGAAGAAGTGTTCTCAACACTTTCTTCACAATTGTTTCAACTTTTGTGTCATCACATAAAGTTTGCATCATATCAACTACTGCTTTGAATCATACACAGTAGTCACTAACTCTTTCATTTTCCTTCATTCTAATATTTTCAAAATATTTTTTTAAGGTCTGAAGCCTGACTTGCTTCACTTTATCACTTCCTTGGAATCCTTCTTTCAAGGCATTCCATGCATCTGTGGTAGTTAAGTAAGATGCAATTCTAGGAAAGATACTTGGATCTAATGCCACTTGAAGATGGTATAATGCAAAAGAGTTATTTTTCTGTGCATATTTGAAGATCTTGTCGGTTGCACTCAAAGTAGTCCAATATGTTGGAGCAGTGTAATCGTCTTCAATACTATCCCATAGTCCTTTTCCTATGAGTAATATATTTACAATCATAAACAACTCACTCTTGTTGTTGTGATTCAGCAATTACAAAATTGTCAGCGACTTGTTCGTCGTCATCACTGATCAATATAATTTTAGAAGGAGGTTGTAGGATTTCAATTGAATTACAATAATGAGTATATTCAGATCCTTGTGGAGCAATCTCCACTGTGTCAGATTGTTCAAATCTGCTCCCAAAGGAGTTATCTTTTGAATCTGCTTTGTATCCTAGATCAGGATTTCTCTATTATGCAATTACCGTGTTTTGCAACTATGAAAAGATTGAATTTATGCCTAGTGTTCTCATGTGCTCATCAAAGCTTTCAACGTTTGTTCTCAGTAATAAACTACAAAGTGCTTGGTAACATCCTTCCGATCTTATCATTTAAGAAAATTTCCCAGAAATTTTCTTTTACAAAGATATCCTCTTAGGAAATTTTACTAATTTTTTTTACCTCTTAAAGCGTAAAAAAATCTACAACTATGATAAATAAAACCTTTCAAAATTTTTAAATTACCATAAAGGTTTTTAAAGAAATTTTCTTTAAAAAAACTTTTGACCCCGTCGAGGTTCGATCGTGCGACCTCGTGGGCGTCAAGGCAAAGGGTAGCCATTGTGCTACCAGGCAGATCCGGGAGCACTTGCTGGATCCCTGCCTTTATTGCATTCGCATCAAATGCGAAGCAATGTTTTGGCTTCGCGCTTCGACGCGAAGCAATTTTTTTTTTATTTGGGACTTAATAGTCCCACATCGCCAATGTGACGATGTTGATGCTCTTTACAAAGAGCAAAGCACTGTATGTGCTCTGATTGCCTGTGGGCAGTCCGTAGGCTACGTGATCCTTTTGCCATGCACCACACATAGGTCACCTCATGCCGTGTGTAGGTGTCCTCTCCAATGAACCACCTCGGGTCGCATGCTACCCTCTCCAACATGCCGTCTCGGGCCACGTATCGCCTCATCAACGAATCACCTCGGGCCATGTGTCTGCCTCTGCCTATCATGTCTAGCTCCACCAGTGCCTCAGGAATCATGTAGATCTACTCCTACGGGCTGCTTCAGTTCCTACGGGCTACCTTAGGATCCATGCCGCTGCCTCGAACTACGGGCCCCATCGCCTTGAGATTCAGGCCGATCTCGGCTCTCGGCTTTGATACCAAATGTGAGAGGTGAGCTATTCGATGCAAAGGTAAAACTTGCATTAACTTGAAATTAGGTTACAATTGATTTAAATAAACACAAAATAACCATACTAGAGAAAAGGGGGGAATAGGAGAAGTTAAGGGAAGGGAGAAGAAATTAAATTAAAACTCTCTTGCCGCCCAAAGATGCTGTCGTCCAACTGTCATCTAGGTAAGGTAAAAGGTAAGTAAACTTACCCAAGGTAAAATACTCTTTTTAACCTTTTACCAATGGTAATTTTCCAACAATTAAGGATAGTTATAAATTCATTTGTTGTGATTTGTGTCTAAACTTGACGACAGTAGGATTAAAATGGAAAATCAAATTCAAAACCCAAACAAAAACAAAACCAAAGAGAGAGGAAATAGAATAAAATATAAATTTCTAGATGGTGGAAAATAGTCTAAATCAGTCTGAACTTATAGACCTTAGAGAACTATTGATAAAACAAGAAGCTAACCTTCTTTTTTAGCAAGAAAATAGAACATCTAGTAAGGAGTGGGAGTGTCTATATGAATGTATTGACATTATCAAAGAAAAATTAGATGAGCTAAAGGAAATCAAAAGGATTGACATAGTAAAAACTCTCAGGCTGAACTACCATTCATCTTATCTATATCTTGGAAAAAGTTGTGAGCGTTGGCTTTTGAATAGAAGAGCAACAATAAATCAACAATTTATCCTTGGAATCAATATTTTTAATAATCCTTCATCATTCACAACTTCCTTTTAGAAATAGAAAAGAGAGAAGTAGCCCTATAATATAGCAATAAGTATTACAAGATACCTATAGTTGTGTACTTTAGGGAGTTGTGTCAATATTTACGCTGTGAGTTGTGATTTGGAAATCTTTATCCCATTCCAACACAAAATTTTCTTGTTCAATTGATTCAATTAGTGATAAACCACCTTAATTTTGAAGAGGAACACTTCATGACACCTAAACAACTTGATCCAATCAACAATATTCATAAACTATTAAAGGAAGATTAAACGAGTTGCAAAAACAAGAGATCTTAGAAAATTCATGAGGACCTAGAGACTCTAAGGGATGATTTATAAAGATCAGCAAATGAGAAGAAAATTTTTGTAGAGACTTTAGCAGGAAACCTAGAATTTATAAGTTAGAATAATTTGAAACAACAACATCAACCAATCAAGCTGAAATCCTAGAACAAGATCCCAACTCATATTTATTACCAAAACTAGAATTTGACAATCACATAAATCCTTCTTCTATTTTTACTAAACCCATACCTAGTCCAATTCTTAAAATATTACATTCAGTTATGGTTGACTAGTAAAGTGGGAAGGGATAAGTAGAAGAGAACCAAAGGGGGGATGGACAAAGATAAAATAGATACCAAAGAAGAAATGGATAAAGAAATACATTTTCCTTCCCAATATTATACATAGATGGGACAACAATAGAACCTAAGTTAGTCTCTATTTCTGTATTATCCACCTTCCATGGGAAACCACACGAAGATCCAAATGCTTTTCTTTTCAAATTCGAAGTGGTGTTGCAAGCTTACTTTTACACCATCGATGAACAAAAGCTAAGGTTGTTTCCCTCTAACCTTAAAGATGCAACTTTAATATGGTTCAGGGATCTAGGATAAAATATTTATAATCAATGGGATGGAGAACATGGATTAAAAGAGCTATTCCTTGAATGATATCAAGATTACTATAGATTTAGGGATAAGAAAGTTGATCTATTTCACATGAATAAAAAATAAGAAGAATATTTGGAGGATTACCTTGAGATATTTCTATTTGTAGGGTCTAGAGTAAATATAGACCTTGATGAAGAAATCTTAAAATAACTCTTTCTAAAAGGACTAAAAGAATATGTCCTTGAGGTTTTGAACCTTATGGTAAAATGAGATATCCATCTTATGATGTTTGAATAAATTGTAAACCTTTGCAGAAACTATTCAAGAAATAAATCTTTAAGGAGTAATAAGTATACATCTATAGAATGAGTGACAAGAGAAAAAATTGAAAACATGTTGGAAGGTTTACAAATTGATTTGTTAAGTACCTTGACTACATATTTGGATTTAATGGATGGGAAACTAAAAGAACAGAACAATGAAGAAATATACTATCTCAGATGTAAGAAAAAGAACAACCTAAGAGAATGCCCTCTCAATATTATAAACATTTCCAACATTGCTACTTGTAAAATTTGTGATAAAAATCACAAAACTAAAAACTGTAAAAACATCTCTGCTATTAAAGCTGCCATAAAGGAACCTAAAGTTGAAGAGGCAGAAGAAGTTTATTTTGTAGCTCAAATATATAATGGTCCATTCAATGGACCATCAAATTGGTCAAACCCTAGTTATTCCAATTCACAAAGGCCTAATGAATGGTCCAATGCACCAAACTAGATAAATTGGAACTCTTATTCAAACAATAAAGACTTAAACATACCCTCATGGGCCTATTTTATGGCCAATACCTATGGAAATCCACCTCCATGGAATCAAGAAATGTCAAGTCAAAACAGTTGGAATACTAATGGTCAATATAATCAGGGATGATCTGGTTGATCTCAAAATCTGTCACAACAATAGAATTTTCAAAACCAATTTAGGGGACAATCCCCTCAAAATCCACCTCAAAATAGACTTCTTCCACCTCTAGTTAATAATAATAATCCTCCTAAGAAACCTCCTCTTCCATCTCAACCACTCCCTAATCCTAACAACAACAAGAACATTGAAAAATCCTATGAAACTAGTGAGATGTGTTATATATTTGTAGTACCTTGTCAAAAAATTCAATTGAGATCGAGAAAATTATTAGAAAACAATGTAAATATCATAGAGATTTAAAATCCCACTACAGATTTATTTGAAAAGAAGGCTAGCAATGAAAATAAAATAAAAAATTCATTGAAAAATATTCCAACAAAACAACAAGAAATCCAAATTCCTCAAAGGAAGGAAGTGGAGATACCGTTTCCTCAAAGAGTGGCAATACCAAAAGAGCCATCTAATCCAACCTTTAAATTCCTTTAGGAATTAGAAAATTTTACTATCAAGATTCATTTATTACAAGCTATAAATGATATACCCATCTATTCCAAGCTCATTATAAACATAGGTATAAATTCAGGAAGGAAAAAGAAGAACGAAGCTCAAACTATTCAAGTCATTGGATAATTGTCTGAGATAATAACAAGATTGTAGGTCATTACCAAAATACACAGATCTTGGAATACCTATACTCACGGTACACATTGGTGACATAGCTTTGCAAAATATTTTGGATGATTTAGGAGCCACTATTAATATCATGACTAAAGAAATAACAAAATATTTAGGGATTCATAAATTACAAATTAACTTCTATTGTACTCCAACTCGTAGATAGGTCTATTATTAAGCCAAAAGGAAAACTAGAAGACTTTATAGTATCTATAATTTCATGGTAATATCCAGTAGACTTTATAGTCTTACAACCCAATAAAAATTTAGGGGGGTATCCCTTAATTCTAGGGCACCCATGGCTCACAACAAATGATGCTTACATTAGCTATAGATAAGGAAATATGATTATTTTTTATGGCAAAAATACTAAATACCTTAGCATATTCCTTAAATCAACAATAGAAGAAAAATTTCTAAAGCAATTATGGTATGATTTCCCTCATGATTTTGTTGAAATCCAAATCATATCAATCAATATTTTGAGCAAACATCTTCAACAAGAGGTTGAGGGACCATTACCATTATTGTTAGGAAATCAAAAATAAGATCAAGGTTAGGATAATGGTTGTTCATTTGAATCTAATATGGCTATTAATGAGGCAAGCACAAGTTAGTCTCGACAAATGATACCATATGACTATTACTTAAAAATTCATGAACATGAAATAATGGGGATAGATGCAAAAATAAAAAGATATAAGCAAATAAATATCACACCAGAAAAACCTTGAATATCAGTGATGAGCTCACAAGCATACAAGAATTACAATTAATAGACGTGCTTAAGAAATATCAATTAACATTTGCATGGAACTAAGAGGATATGAAAGGTATACATCCAAATTTTTGTACCCATCATATTTTTATTCAAGAAGGATGTTATCGAGTAAGACAACCCCAAATAAGATTGAATCTAGCTATGAAAGACATGGTTTAGGAAGAAATCATTAAAATCTTGAAGACAATATTTATATATCCAACTTTTGAAATTCAATGGGTGTCATCTCTTATGATAGTCCCCAAAAATAATGGAAAATGGAGTATTTGTGTGGACTATAGGGAATTAAACAAAGTAAAAAAGAAAAACTATTTTCCCTTGTGATTCATTGATCAAGTTCTTGATACCTTGGTTGGAAAAAAATATTTTTACTTTTTGTATGGGTTTAGTAGCTATAATTAGGTTTCCATAGCTAAGGAATATCAAGAAAAGATAACCTTCACATGTCCTATAGGCACTTATGCTTTTAAAGTCATACCTTTCAATTATGAAATGCACCTGCCACTTTTCAAAGAGCTATTTTAGCTATCTCTTCTAATTTAATAAATGATTGTGTAGAAGTCTATATGGATGACTTCACAATCTATGGTAATACCTTTGAAGAAACCTTGTCAATCTTGCAAAGATATTTGGTTAGATGCCAAGAGTAAAACCTCTCTTTGAGTCATGAAAAGTGTTTCATGATGATGATAGGAGGTATTGTTCTAGGACATTATATATGATAAGAGGATGTTAAAGTAGACCCTATAAAAATACAAGTTATTCAATCCCTTCAACCTCCAAAAACACAAACAGAGGTGATAAGTTTTCTACGACATGTAGGATACTACCGTAGATTCATAAAATACTTCAGTAAAATCCCTGCTTCCATGCTTAAGCTCTTAATTAAAGAAAGTGAACTCAATTGGACATAATCATGTCAATAAGCCTTTGAAGTTATAAAATATAAATTTATTATTGCTCCAATACTGAGAGGAATAAATTAGGAATTACCATTCCACATACATTGTATTTCTTCGAGTTACGCAATAGGGACAGTATTGCAATAGGTTGATAACAAAATACCTTATGCCATCTATTATGTATGTTAAAACTTGCATGGATCCAAACTTAATTTTGCTATTACTGAAAAAGAATTTTTAGATGTCGTCCATGTTATCAATAAATTTAAACATTACATAATAGGGTATGAAGTATTTGTTCACACTAATCACTTTGCCATTAACTAATTAATGAAAAAAGACACAGTAGGAGATAGAGTGGTTAGATGGATTATTTTGCTACAATATTTCAATGTCACAATCATAGATAAGGCAAGAAAAGATAACATTATTGCATATCACTTATCTCGTATGTAAATATTTTATGATAATGAGTTAATTCCTGATAATTTTCCAAATGAACATTTGTTTGCTCTTTCTATTTTTACTCCTTGGTATGTTGATATTATAAATTACTTAGTAACAAGAAAAATACCTCAAAACTATACACCGCATGAGCATAGAAAGCTAGTACATCAAAGCACTCCTTATACATGGATTCATGGAGTCTTATTTAGAATATGTCTCTACAAAGTAATTAAGAGATGTGTGCAAGAAGAGGATGTATATGACATCATTCAGGCAGAACATGAAGAAACTTGTGGAGGCAATTATGTCACCTAAAGGATAGATAGTAAAATACTTCAAACTAGTTAATTTTGGCCTACCATGAATAGAGATGTTGATAAATTTGTTGATAAATGTGATGCTTATCAAAGAGCTAGCAAGCCTACCCCTTCAATGGAGATGCTTTGTTTCCACATATAATGTTTGAACCATTCAATAAATAGGGAATTGACTGTTTTAGACCAATAGACCCTCCAAGCGAAGGTCATAAACACATACTTGTGTGTACATATTATGTTACTAAGTGGGCTAAAGTTAAAGCTTTACCATCAACACAAGCTAAACCGGTAACTAATTTCATTTATAAAAATATTATGCAATGCTTTGGATAACCTAGAGAATTATTTTCAGATCATGGAACCCAATTTATGTCTAAATTAATTGAGCACTTTGTTGACATATATCAAATAAAACATATGGAAACCTCACCATATTACCCTCAAGCCAATGGACAAGTAGAGGTTACAAATAGAGAACTTGAAAAGATCATTACAAAAATTGTAACTGTTAATAGGGGTGATTGGACTGAGAGATTGAGAAAAGTTGTATGGGCATACAACACAACTTGGAAAACTACCACAAGATTATCACCTTATGAAATGGTCTATGGAAAACAAGATATCATGTCCATCGAGTTTGAGATAGAAACTCTTTGCACAATGGTACAACTTGACATGAATTTGAACAAAGCACGAAAGCTAGATTGGAAAATTTAAATATTCTGGATGAAAGGAGACTAGAGGTATTACATAAGACTGAACTAACCCAACAACAATGAAATAAATGACATTATAAACACATTGTACCATGTACATTCCAATAAGGAGATTGGGCCTTGTGGTTTGAATCTCGTTACCAAGACTTTCAAGGTAAATTGAGGATAATATGGCTAGGACTTTATGAAATTAAATAGATATTTGGAAATGGTACAATCAAGCTTAAGCCTATAGATGATTCAACAAGGAAACTACTAGTAAATGGTCATAGGTTTAAACTTTATAAGAAGCCATTATGTAAGGAGGAATTCATACACCACCTTCAGCAACAAGTCGATTTGCAGTACATATCTGAACTAAAATCAACCACTATTGAATAATAACTTCTCTCTCACATAAAAAAAATTATGCTTCCTTTGTTTCATCATGAAATTTCTATATTTGCAGTATTTCTATCTTAATTTCATCAATTTTCAGTCTTAATGTTTCAAAAATAAGCCAAGAGGATATTTATTTAAAAGAACTTGTAGGAAAATGACTATCATATGTTGCATAATACCTTGTTTTCTAGATAAAGTCTAGGTGTTTTAAATTACTCAAACAACACTAGTGTTTTGAAAAAAAACATTGAAAGTCAAGCAATCTTTTGATGTTGTAAGTTATTCCTAGTCAATTAAAATGTTTCTTGGACTGCGCACATTTGAACATATATAAAAATTGTGATATTTTGAGAGATTAACTCATGAGTTACTATTGCCATAAAGTAAACAATTTCTCTTGCTTATCCATCTATGCGCATGGCCTAGAGTACTAATGAATTGGTAAAAGGACAAGCTCGTCCTTCATTCTTCAAAAAAAAATTCCCTTTCTCCTCATCTAATCAAGCAAGTATCCAAAATATATCTTCTTGCTTCCTCTACAAATAAGGAAGACCCAAAAAAGCAATAACAATCCCTTGGTTCCTCTCAAAATGAGCAAGTATCCCAAGAAAAAAAAATCAAAAGAAGGGTAAAAGAGCCTGAATCTTTGGAATTCTTAGTATCTCGAAAACCATGGGGTGATCCTCATTACAATAATGGGTTGAATGAAACTCGCCTACCAATAAGGTATCCTTACACAGTAGCACTAAGTCTAGATAAGACCTATGGATGCTCATAGATAATCTAGCTTATTAGAATAAGTGACCTTTGTTTTAATCAATCCTTACTCATAATGGAAAATGAATACTCACTACACACACAATTGGTCCTTGAGAATCTTGAAAATATTAGGATAACTTTCACACCATATTGATTTGTGAAATGAATAGATAAATTTATTTAAAGTCACTAATATGTTTGAAGTATTTCATAAATAACACTAGAATATCATAAGTAGGCAAAATTCAAAAGCAAATTCCTATCGAAGTACTATAGTTCATTTTCTCCTACAAAAATGTGGCTTGTATCTCTCAAAATTTGTATCTCTTAGTAAAAGCCATCATAATATCAAAGTATTTATTATATTTTTTCTAAGTGATTGAAAATATCCCAAGCTTTTGATAGAAATCTATTTTTGCATACATTGATTACTGATATCAAGCTTTATAATCATTATTTTTCTTTCACTTGGATACTCCTTAATGAAATTCAGGAAGCACAATCACAAAAACTATAATAAACCCCCATAAATAAAACTCATTATTATACTATCTACCAATATAAATAAAATACCCTTCATTTGTTTTTGCTATATAGCCAAAATTAAAGTTTTGGGGGTAAACAGAGGCATAAAGAGTTCACAATACAATTTGGGGGAAGATATAGGTAAAATGTTTTCTCAACTTTAATACCTACAGTTTTCATAGATGTCTTCCATAGGTATCTTCTGTAGACGTCTTTCGTAGATATCTTCTGTAGATATCTTCTATAGAAGTATTCTATAGATGTCTTCTGTAGGTGTCTTCTGTAGATGTCTTTCATAGAGGTATTTTATAGATATCTTTTGTAAATATATTTCATAAATATCTTCTGTAATAATTTTCTATAACAATATTTTGTAATTGTCTTATGTAACAATATTTTGTAATAATATTCTATAGTAATATTTCGTAAGTGCCATCTGTAGACGTTATCTGTAATGCATATCTTAAAATATTCTTAAGTGTCAAAACTTAAATTGGCCTAGGTATAAGAGACACGTGGAAATTTAGAAAACTACAAGACAAGTGATAAAGGTGTGTCAAATAATATTATAAGAAAAATGTGGCAGTAATATTTTAGGAAGAATAAAAGGAACAAATAAAAAATATATATTAATGAAACCCTTTTAAAGCATGTCCATGAAAGCGTAAAAGAGAAACCCCCATATGACGTGTACACACAAAATTGTACCACATGTCATCAATTTTAAAACTTCCTTTTGAAATCATAGATTTTCTCGAGGGCTAAAAATAGAACTTTCAAAGATGGTGGTCTATTGGAACATGTGCATGCAAAAGCAAACAAGCTAGGATGTGGACCAATCTAATTTGTCATAAAACGTAGGCATCGACAATGAGCACCATGTGGATAAAACATGCTTAAGAATACAACGTGGGCTAGTGACACGCTGAAGGGCAAAAGACATGCCATAGACACGATACCCGATTAAAATTTTATTTTTAGTTTCTAGGGTGATAAAAAGGTATTATAACACTTGGTGATAAAAAATTCCACCCTCGCCATGCAAGGTGATGGGTAAGTTTCACGCCAAAGAAATATCGACCACCCTAGAGCCTATGCCAATGAATGATAAGTGGACTCTTGCACCAATCATGGGAGACACCGTGGATGGACAACATTAGCCATTGATAAAACCCCAAATGGAAGGTTGCGATAGAAGGGAAGAAACTCATGATGAGTCTAGAAACTTAACCATGACAGCGACGGATGAAGATGATCGTCAACGCATGTTTTTACTGGCCAATCATACAGTAGTGGCATGGATTTAAACCCTAAACTGTCAATTAAATTAAAAATTTATGGATGCAATTCATTGAGCTACGGTATTTTTCTTCATTGTCGATGGTCACGCAATTGTTGTTGATGAGGATTAAGTAGTCACTACCATTGGATAAGGATAATAAAAAAATTTAGAACATTTGCATGGCTAAAAACCCATGCAAAGGAAAATAAAACCCTAAAAATTATATTTCCTTTCATAGAAGGCTGAGTAAAACAGCCAAAAATCCTATGCAAATTGAAACAAAGTTGAAATGCTATGGATTTTACTAGTGAAGCAATATTGAGAATCAGAATTGTAAGAGGAAACATGGGCAAGAAAGAGATTTCAAAGAATAACATCATAAGGTAACGGAAGTTTAGCAAGGCAAACAGTGAAAGCGACATGTAACTTTTTTCTTACTATTTCAATTTTGTTTTTAGTCGCAGAATAGATATTTTAATACCTTAATCATTTTGCTACATATGCAATTAATGAATATTTTTTAGAAGTTACGTAGAAGGTTAGGTCAAAATTAAAATTGTTTATGCTGATAAAATAACCTATCAATATTTTATGAAAATTAATGTTAAACTATTTATGGAAATTACTCCTAAATTTTATGTTTTTGCATAATATTTTATGAAAATAATGAATTATTTTGCAAAAATTGTAAGATGTGTTTTTTTCTGTGTGTGATTGAAACACTTTTTGCAGGTCTCTCAACTACTAAAAATAAATTTTGAAATTCTTAGCAAAAATTTCTATATACCCCTTACCCTAAAGCCATGCCCTGTTCTGTTGGCAATTTTGGGTTTGAGATCCTAGCTTCTTGTCTATGAGTTGTCATTGATGTCAAAAGGAAATGGCATTAATGTTAAGAGGATGTGTTGGCTTCAAAGGTGGAAGATTCCAAGAGAATATTTTTAAGAGAATCCGGAGAGATTCCATTGGCAAGGGTTTTTATTAAAACCAAGTTAAATGGTTTTTATTAAAACCAATGGAGGTTCTCTTTATTATTTATTTAATTATTATTTAAAACCCTTCAAGGTTTTAATTAATTAATTATTTAATTAATTAAGGGAGAAATTATTTTTAATTTATTAAAATTATTTAAGGGTTTTTAAACCCTTTAGAAAGCAAATTTCGATTAAATTCGAAATTACTTTTCTTTGCAGTCGACGTGTTCTAAAGTCCACGTATGGACTATAAATATGAGAAGGTTCCTAAGGTTAAAACCACTTGGAAAATCGAAGGCAATTAATTGGTTTGGCTACGATCGAATGTTCTGTTTACGCTACGAAAGAGGAGAGCTCGTGGTTTGAAAAGCTTTCAGAAAGCTTGACCGTTTATGTGGAAGGAAGTCCGTCTTGGACTTCGTAAGCCCCTTGTGGGCTAGTGGCAGCGAAGGCTGCGTTTGGGCCTTGCGTAGGCGGAGGTCCGCGTTTCGATCCCCATAGAGGGAGCTATGCATGGATTAGTCACGTTTTTATTAAAACGTGTTTTGTGCCACGAATTTCGGATTCTTCAAGGGCAGCCATTATAAGGTGTGATTATTTTCTTGATATGATTTTTGGCATTGTTTAGCATTGTTTAAAAGACATAGGAGAAATAAGGGGATATTTCTTTGGTTGTATTTTTGAGATTAGTCTTTTGCTATGCTAAATTTAAAAATGGAGATATAAGGTGTAAGTTTTGGTTGTTGTGTTTTTGGCTTCTTTGGTGGTTGTTTTTAAAGAAGAGGAGCTAAAAGGTGTATTAAGGAAAGTTTTTATATATGCTCATTTATCTTGGTTCTAACCCTAACTTGGTTGGAAGTTTGAGGGTTGTGTGTGGTGACAACTTTAAGGTTCAATTATCTTCTACTCCAATAAGGTATGGGCACATTCTTCTTATGAGTATGATTGGTGTATGTTTTCTGAAATAAGGTTGGAGTGAAAAGGTATTCTACTAGGTATCCTTTGGCTAGGTGTAAATCCTATTTTCTGGTTTGTTGAAGACTACTTATGCATTGTTATCCTTAAGGAGAGTTTTTGGTGAATGCATAATTTCTGGTTTGAGATAGTGGAAGCTTTGTGCACTAGGGTTTATATTTGTGAGTCTAGCTACTTGCATTGAGTTGGTGGAACCCTTGGTTGGCTGTTTTGAGTTTGATGGTTGAGTTGCTTCCATAGAGGTTGTTTGATCAAGTTATTGCTTTACTTGATTCATGATATTGGGCTTACTCCATTGAGTTGATTTGAGCAAGTTATTCTTTGCATTTGGTGATATTGTGTTGGTGGCTATTTTGTTCAAATATCTTTGGAGGGAAAAGGATTTCTACTTGTTTCCTTTTCTTGTGATGATTGGTTGAATGCTTCAAGGTTGATGTTGAGTTGAATGGTGTTGGTTGACTAAACCTTGTTTGATGAGCATTGTTGTTGAAACCCTAATTGATGGTGAAAAGAACATGAGTATCATTGTTATGTGATTCTTTGCATAGTTGGCAATTGTTGGGGTTTCATGTTCTTGAAAGAAAACATTCTATCCTATCCATTTCAGATATTGAGTTGAGTTTTCAGATTTGAGATTGAGATTGAGCTGAGTTGATTTGAGTTGAGTTTTGAGATTGGGATTTGAGTATAGAACATATTGAGTCTCTAACAATTCTCTTTATGCTTCTATGAGTTTGAAAAATCACATTGGGTCTCTAACAATTCACTTTGTGATTTCCTACTAAGAAAGTTTTTCTTGGTGAGCTTGCTGAGTTTTTGGACAAGTTCCGGTGGGGACTTGTGAGCAGTTTTGGACAGGTTCCGATGGGGACTTGTGAGCAGTTTTGGACAGGTTTCGGTGGGGACTTGTGAGAAGTTTTGGACAGGTTCCGATGGGGACTTGTGAGCAGATTTGGACAGGTCCTAGCAGAGGACTTGTGAGTCGAGTTTGATAGTTCTATCAGAGAACTTGAGGATAGAGGTGCATTGGTTCTATGAGAAGAACCTGAGGACAGTTGGCAAGTCTTTGAGAAGGCTTGTATGCAGAGGATTGATTTGTTCAAGAGTTGGACAGATCTGACAGACAGAGGAAGACTTGTACTAGACCGACTGACTATGTTTGGTACAGGTTGTTGAGCTACTATGGACGTGATCATAGAAGGCAGAGGTCTCTTAGGCTAAGCATTGAGGATAGGAGGTCTTCGGTGGAAAGGAGTTCCACGTGTTGGCAAGAGGTAGAGGTAGTTGATCTTCTGAGGGATCATTTCTAGAGCAGAGGGGAAGGTATCTCCTTTGAGCAGAGGCTCATAAATTTTGATTGGGGGAAGGTATCTCCTTTGAGCAGAGGCTCATAAATTCTGATTGGGGGAAGGTATCTCCTTTGGGCCGAGGCTCATAAACATTGTAATTGGGAAGGATTCCCAAAGAACTTTGAGATAACTTTTAGAGAAAATTTTTGTGGACGTAGCCTAGCCATTCTGGGTGAACCACGTTAAAATTGGTGTCACTTTGTGGATGATATTATGCATTGCTTTGATATTGCTTTGGGTATATTGCTTTACTATTTTGAAGTATAAAGGAAAAAGTAAAAAGAGGTCTTATACTTGTTCACCCCCCCTCTCAGTATAAGCTTGTGTTCTTCAATTGGTATCAGAGCGGGTGCCTTCGAAAAGTTTAACGGCTTGAAGGAAAAGCTAGTAAAGAACACAATGGATCATTCAAGTGGCAATGCAACACCTATTCTTGATGGGTCAGATTTTGGTCTTTGGAGTGCAAGGATGAAGGTTCATCTAATGGCACTTGGGAATGAGGTTTGGGAAGTGATTGAAGATGAGTACACTATTCCTGAACATGGTCCTAATACTAAAGAA
This sequence comes from Wollemia nobilis, assembly GCA_028583015.1. Lineage (NCBI taxonomy): Eukaryota > Viridiplantae > Streptophyta > Pinopsida > Araucariales > Araucariaceae > Wollemia > Wollemia nobilis. Next base: position 3,262,025 of record JAQPPZ010003098.1, read on the forward strand.
GAAAGGCTCCTACATCACAACAATTCAAAAGCAATGAATGCAATCCTGAAAGGCTTACATGAAGCGGATCTCACCAAAGTGATTCACTGCAAGACAGCTAGTGAAATGTGGAAACAGTTGAAGGTGGTTCATACAGGTGATACAAATGTGAGAAAGGCCAAGTTGAGACACTTCAAAGGTATGTTTGAACAACTCAAGATGAATGATGATGAAAATATTAGTGACTACATGCTTCGTATGGATGAGGTTGTTAACTCCATGAAAGACTTAGGTCTTGAGCTTGCTGAAAATGATGTTTGTGATAAGATTTTAAGATCTCTTCCTAATAGATTTAGTGAAAATATTTTTGCTATTGAGGAAGCTAAAGATTTGGATAAGTTGAAAAAGGATGAGCTCCATAGTATACTTGCAGCATTTGAGTTGAGAACTCAAGTGAAGGTTGATGTCAAGAAAGAGGCAACTTTCAAGGCTACCAAGAATTCCAAGGGTAAACAACTTCAAGATAGTGATGAGTCTTCTAGTGATGAAGAGGCATATTACAGACAGAAAGGCAAGTTCTCTAGAAAGCACAAAAGTATGAAAAATATAAGATGTTTCAATTGTGGAAAGTTTGGTCATTATGCTACTAATTGTACTGTTCCCAAGAATGAAAGTGATGAAGATAAACAGGATTCTAAGAGCAAGGATTCTGAAAAGCACAAGCATCACAAGAAAAACAAAGATGAGCACAACAATCAAGGAAAGAGGTATTCTCACAAGCACAAGAAGAGTTTCTACCTAGACAAAGCAAGTAAGTGTTCTAGTAGTGATAGTGAAAGTTCTTCAAGTGATAATGAAAATGAGATGTTGTTCATATCGGAAAAAGAGGAAGAACCGAAACATAGATTCATTATCATGAAATGTCTTAGATGTGGAAATTTTGGTCACCTTGAGGATGATTGCACAAATAATGATTTGGTTTCTAGTATGTATGAGGATGCTTCAGAAAACTATAAGGAAGATGCATGTATGGTTTTTGAAAAGGGTAGCACCTCTAGTGATAAGAAATCTAAAAAAGGCTTTGATGATTCAAAAAGCAAACAAATAAAGGATCTTGAAAGTGAACTTATTAGTGCTCTTAGTGCTTTGAAAAAGGAAAGAAAGAAGAATGCTAGACTCAAGGATAAGTTAGATGAATGTTGTATGGAGAGAGATGATCTTATAGAAAGTCTTGACTTCTCTATAGCTAAGACACAAGAACTCAAGGATGAGTTAGAGTCTAAGGTTCTTGAGTATAGTGAGTTAGAACAGAAAATGGCTTCTTTGAAAGAGGAAACTAAAGAGTACAAGGATAAGCTTTACAAGTTTCAAGATAGCTCCAAAAAGGTTAAGTCACTCATCAAAGGTCAAAGAAAGACAACAGATAAAATAGGCCTTGGTTTTGTTAAGCCACACAAGGAACAAGTTGGAGAGTCTAGTAAGAGACTCCAAAAGGAAGAGAGTTCTGATGAGGAAAGTATTTCAGAAAAGGAGTCCTTGAATGATAGATGCACAGAAATAGAAAACAGAATTCAGAATGAGAAGAAGAAGTTTTCAGGACCTAAGAGGTCAATTAAAGGAAAGTTTCAAGGCAGATGTTTTGCTTGTCACAGGTTTGGTCACATGGCTTCACATTGCATGGCTCAAGTGAAGGAGGTAAATGACAATTTTAGAAGTGCTAGTTACTTTCAAGGGTATTGCTACTCTTGTCAATAGTTTGGGCACAAGGCAGTTTATTGCAAGGCAAATAACAGGAACAGGTTTGGTCAGAACAGGTTTGGTCAAAAGGAACAGGAGGCAGAAAGGTTTGGTCGACAGGTTTGGCCGAATAGGTTTGGTCAAAATAGGTTTGGTCAGAACTGGTGGATTCAAAGATCAGGTTTACCTCAGAGAAACAACATCGTCAAGTGTTTCAAGTGCAACAATGAAGGTCACACAATCAGACAGTGTAGAGCTGAAATTCTAGAATACAAGAACAGGAACAAGTGGCATGATCAGGTCCAAGGATCAAGGCATGGACAAGAACAGGGATGAGAACAAGAACAAAAACAAGTGACAGGAACAGGAATATGGACAAAGAGTTCAAGAGAAGGCCCGACAAGGAAGTTATAGACGCCGATGATGATCGAGTGCCTAATGGGAGTTTTACTCCCACCCAAGAATTAATCACCTCATCGGGAGGTGGGGGAGGGACTAAGCTAAGAGGCTCATTCTTAGTCCCGAGCCCCAAAGGTGACCCTTTGCCATTGATGACAAAGGGGGAGAGATATGAGTAAGGGGGAGAGCTCAATGAAGAGGAAGCCTCAAGACAGGGGGAGCTGTTTATGTTGAGTTTTCGTGTTGTTGAGAAGCATGGTTTGCCATCAATGACAAAGGGGGAGATTGTTGGCAATTTTGGGTTTGAGATCCTAGCTTCTTGTCTATGAGTTGTCATTGATGTCAAAAGGAAATGGCATTAATGTTAAGAGGATGTGTTGGCTTCAAAGGTGGAAGATTCCAAGAGGAGAGATTCCATTGGCAAGGGTTTTTATTAAAACCAAGTTAAATGGTTTTTATTAAAACCAATGGAGGTTCTCTTTATTATTTATTTAATTATTATTTAAAACCCTTCAAGGTTTTAATTAATTAATTATTTAATTAATTAAGGGAGAAATTATTTTTAATTTATTAAAATTATTTAAGGGTTTTTAAACCCTTTAGAAAGCAAATTTCGATTAAATTCGAAATTACTTTTCTTTGCAGCTGACGTGTTCTAAAGTCCACGTATGGACTATAAATATGAGAAGGTTCCTAAGGTTAAACCCACTTGGAAAATCGAAGGCAATTAATTGGTTTGGCTGCGATCGAATGTTCTGTTTACGCTTCGAAAGAGGAGAGCTCGTGGTTTGAAAAGCTTTCGAAAAGCTTGACCGTTTATGTGGAAGGAAGTCCGTCTTGGACTTCGTAAGCCCCTTGTGGGCTAGTGGCAGCGAAGGCTGCATTTGGGCCTTGCGTAGGCGGAGGTCTACATTTCGATCCCCGTGGAGGGAGCTGTGCATGGATTAGTCACGTTTTTATTAAAACGTGTTTTGTGCCGCGAATTTCGGATTCTTCAAGGGCAGCCATTATAAGGTGTGATTATTTTCTTGATATGATTTTTGGCATTGTTTAGCATTGTTTAAAAGACATAGGAGAAATAAGGGGATATTTCTTTGGTTGTATTTTTGAGATTAGTCTTTTGCTATGCTAAATTTAAAAATGGAGATATAAGGTGTAAGTTTTGGTTGTTGTGTTTTTGGCTTCTTTGGTGGTTGTTTTTAAAGAAGAGGAGCTAAAAGGTGTATTAAGGAAAGTTTTTATATATGCTCATTTATCTTGGTTCTAACCCTAACTTGGTTGGAAGTTTGAGAGTTGTGTGTGGTGACAGCTTGAAGGTTCAATTATCTTCTACTCCAATAAGGTATGGGCACATTCTTCTTATGAGTATGATTGGTGTATGTTTTCTGAAATAAGGTTGGAGTGAAAAGGTATTCTACTAGGTATCCTTTGGCTAGGTGTAAATCCTATTTTCTGGTTTGTTGAAGACTACTTATGCATTGTTATCCTTAAGGAGAGTTTTTGGTGAATGCATAATTTTTGGTTTGAGATAGTGGAAGCTTTGTGCACTAGGGTTTATATTTGTGAGTCTAGCTACTTGCATTGAGTTGGTGGAACCCTTGGTTGGCTGTTTTGAGTTTGATGGTTGAGTTGCTTCCATAGAGGTTGTTTGATCAAGTTATTGCTTTACTTGATTCATGATATTGGGCTTACTCCATTGAGTTGATTTGAGCAAGTTATTCTTTGCATTTGGTGATATTGTGTTGGTGGTTGTTTTGTTCAAATATCTTTGGAGGGAAAAGGATTTCTACTTGTTTCCTTTTCTTGTGATGATTGGTTGAATGCTTCAAGGTTGATGTTGAGTTGAATGGTGTTGGTTGACTAAACCTTGTTTGATGAGCATTGTTGTTGAAACCCTAATTGATGGTGAAAAGAACATGAGTATCATTGTTATGTGATTCTTTGCATAGTTGGCAATTGTTGGGGTTTCATGTTCTTGAAAGAAAACATTCTATCCTATCCATTTCAGATATTGAGTTGAGTTTTCAGATTTGAGATTGAGATTGAGCTGAGTTGATTTGAGTTGAGTTTTGAGATTGGGATTTGAGTATAGAACATATTGAGTCTCTAACAATTCTCTTTATGCTTCTATGAGTTTGACAAATCACATTGGGTCTCTAACAATTCACTTTGTGATTTCCTACTAAGAAAGTTTTTCTTGGTGAGCTTGCTGAGTTTTTGGACAGGTTCCAGTGGGGACTTGTGAGCAGTTTTTGGACAGGTTCCGGTGGGGACTTGTGAGCAGTTTTGGACAGGTTTCGGTGGGGACTTGTGAGTAGTTTTGGACAGGTTTCGGTGGGGACTTGTGAGCAGATTTGGATAGGTCCTAGCAGAGGACTTGTGAGCTGAGTTTGATAGTTCTATCAGAGAACTTGAGGACAGAGGTGCATTGGTTCTATGAGAAGAACCCGAGGATAGTTGGCAAGTCTTTGAGAAGGCTTGTATGCGAGAGGATTGATTTGTTCAAGAGTTGGACAGATCCGATAGACGAGAGGAAGACTTGTACTAGACCGATTGACTCGTGTTTGGTATAGGTTGTTGAGCTGCTGTGGACGTGATCATAGAAGGCGAAGGTCTCTTAGGCTAAGCATTGAGGACAGGAGGTCTTCGGTGGAAAGGAGTTCCACGTGCCGGCAAGAGGTAGAGGCGATTGATCTTCCGAGGGATCATTTCCAGAGCAGAGGGGAAGGTATCTCCTTTGAGCGAGAGGCTCATAAATTTTGATTGGGGGAAGGTATCTCCTTTGAGCAGAGGCTCATAAATTCTGATTGGGGGAAGGTATCTCCTTTGGGCCGAGGCTCATAAACATTGTAATTGGGAAGGATTCCCAAAGAACTTTGAGATAACTTTTAGAGAAAAGTTTTGTGGACGTAGCCCAGACATTCTAGGTGAACCACGTTAAAATTGGTGTCACTTTGTGGATGATATTGTGCATTGCTTTGATATTGCTTTGGGTATATTGCTTTACTATTTTGAAGTATAAAGGAAAAAGTAAAAAGAGGTCTCATACTGTTCACCCCCCCTCTCAGTATAAGATTGTGTTCTTCACGTTCCATGTTTCAAAAATGAAGTGAGCCCCCATCTATTGAAACATAAAATCCTAGTGATTCTATAACAGAATTATTCCAAAGAGCTAGGTGGTAGGATGTTAGGTGGTAGGAGATTTCCAAACAATTTATTTTAAATTGTAACCCTACAAGGATGACCACTCGAGTTAGAGATATCCAATTTGACCAAAGCTTGAGTGATATTTTTGAAGTACTAGGTTTACCAGAAGTAGGGCTATCATATTATAAGAACCCCTCTAAAAGTGTCACCCAACTAGTAGTGAAATTTGGTTAAAATGCATCATTATCCGAGATAAAGAGGTATGGATTAAGTGTGTCACTACTTCTTCACTTACTTTATGTGGAATAAATCCACCATCCTAATTATTAAATTTTTCACTCTAGAAGGTCGAATGTCTACCTATGTAGCCTACCATATCCGAATGTTGATAAACTTAAAATTCTTGAAAAATAATGATTGTGTCATCAACCTACCATATTTTCTATTTCAGTCTATAAAATCCAATATTATTCATGTTTAGCTTAAAAAATCTCAAGAAAAATCCAAACTGCATTTAATTGCATAGCATGGCATTATCAAAATAATAGTCTTGAAAAAATCACATGAAGTAAAAGTAGCCTGGAACAAAATAATCGAAGAGTCTAACCTGCCAGAATATTCTGAGTCTATCAAAAATGAGCTTGAAGAAGAAACTTTGTCTGAGGAATATCATGAGTTAGATAGTCAGGAGGAGGAACTTGACACCCTAAAATGTAAAATTTGACCTACCAAAATTGCTAAACCAACCCAGCCTACACAAAAAAATTGATGTCTGAAACACACTCCTAAAACTCATAAGAAAGGAGATGTATTAGGGCATGAATCTAACTTACCCAGACTTGAACTGGCTATTGAAACTTTGTCTCACCTTCAGGTGCAAAACACTATTTTAGAAATAAAATTTGATAAACTAAGGGAGTATTTTGTAGAGCATTCTAATGTGGTCCAATGAGCCTTGCCTTCCAAATAGACATGATTAAGAAACTCTAAATGGATAATGTGACAAAACCTATTGATTTTTTCAACCAATCGCCACCTAACGATGCTTCTCCCAATAAAATCTCCACCATCGATAGAAAGAAAAAAAAGTTTGTTAATTTTAGTAAAGTAACCTACACCAACAAGCCCTTTAAATTTTCTAAGCTTCTTAAGGAAGTTCACCAATCTAACACAGCAGAATCAACCGAAAAGATCAAATTTTTCCACCAAGATAGAAACTACACCTAAGAATCTTGTCTTAAATTTTGGGATACCTCTAGAGATAAATGTAGTAATAGACAACATAGTTGCATCAATTGAAAAAACTATGCCTTCTCATACGCAAGATATAGTGCAGGGAGAGGATTCCCTCGAGGTTGAACATATCAAAATAGTCATGGTCAAAACATTGGTCCATGAGCATAGGACCAAAAAGTAGGTACAGAAGGTGAAACACGAAAGAAAATATCATCAAGAATCTCCACCTGATGGTCACAAGTCGAAAAAATTATAAACTGCTAAAATATTTTCATGATTTTCAAACTTAATATCTTAAATATTATTATTATTTGCAAAATGTTTAATGTTTTATATCTGTAGATATTATTGTGACATATATATCTCTAAAATAATACTGTAAATAGTATTGTATATTTGAACTTGTTCATATATGCAGTGCTTGATGTTTTATGATCACAATTTTAGCATAATTATTGTAGTGAAATAATTTGGAGAACTCATTTTTTTGCTAGGAATTGTTATGTTATTGTGCTCTTGTAGGAACTGTTCTCTAAAAACAATTGTAAAACAATATATTTTTTTGTAGATGATCATATGTTCTACATTTATTGATGAAATTACTTCTGTTACAAGCAATTCCAAAAATTATTATTTTCTGATCTGCTTGATAGTTTCTAAGAAATTTGTATTGTCATAGGAATGATTTGTGACAACCTAGAATATTCTACTTTCAACTACAGAAATCTAATTGGGAACTATGTGTTGTATTGTAATATGTTGGCTTATGTTTAAATTATCTCTAAAAATATTTGTTTCTTAGTGTTGCTACCAATGATTTTTGGAGATAATATCTGATAACCTATTTGCTTATTCTAAATAATAATAATAATAATAATAATTGTGATGTCATGTTTCATGAACTTGCAAATGACTTTCTGAAGATAAATCTTGATTGATTTTAATATTTCAATTATTTGCAAATATTTGGATGATGACATATGATATGTGTAATATCCGTAATATTATGTTTGTCTCATTTTCTCCACATGCATGAGGACATGCATATCTCTCATTTTGGGGTAAAATGATGAGTATTTATTTTGTATATATTTTTTGTAGCAATTTATCTCATTTTTAAAATAAAATTTGTGATTATAATATATTTTAAGTAAGGTATTTCTTCTTATATCTATGATTTATCAGTTAAAATATGGATGTAGTTAATCTGAAAAATATGTGCATTTCATGTAAAATATGTCCAAGTTGTGAGTGATTATGTAGAAAAATATTGAAGGATACTCTATAGGTGCATGATGTAGTAGCACAAGCTTCGAGATACACCTAGAACATGAGAAGATGGATGTAAGGACAAAGGATTAAGGAAGCTTTAGGTGTGGTGATAGAACAGTGGTTGAAGACTGTTCCAGAATATGGTAGTTGAAGTATGTTACAGAAGATAATTACTAAAGCATGTTGTAGAAGGTAGCTATTGGAGACTGTTACCAAAGAGAACTTTTACCAGTAGTTATCGAAGAGAGTTAACCAAGTCAGTTGATCGATGTTGCATGCCACATCAATGATAGCATGGTGCTCTTACATGGCAATAAAGGATTATAGTCGGCTTAGTTATCTAACTTGTCACATATTATTCACAAGGATATTGTGATTAATAAAGTTGTTATAACTTTAGTCCATAAGGATTGTATAATTGGAATATTGTTAGGATGATTAGATTCTGATGCAAGATTGTTATGTCCTTCCCATTATTTAAGGGGGATATAGTTATGTGTTATATCTTGCAAAATATCTAATTTAGTATTATGTTGTTATGTTATCTCATAAAGTGCCAATTGGACCACTTAAGTTATTTACCGAGTCCAAGAAAAATTAGGAATTGTGTCAGTTTATATTATTCTCGTTAGTGCATAGTTGTCGCATTATCAAGTATACAACTCCACATGGAAAAATACGCGGAAGAATATTACTTAGAATTATCTAAGTCACAATATATATTACATAGCGAGACTTTTGAAAAGGTCTAATATCCAATAGTCTAATGCTCAATAATTTAATGGAAAAATATTGAATGTTTAATGTGTCTGTACAATTTTTGAAGAAATGCGCCAACATGTACGTTTGAATTTCCAGCAATAAAAGTAGCACTTCATGCTTCACATATGGTAACTATGTCATTTATATTTACTGCTTGATTTCTTTTATGTAGTTGTAATTGTAATTTTCCGGCATTTATAGAATATAATAAAGTTAGTAGTAGTTATGCATCTTAGTTACTAAGATAAAGTAGTTTAGGGGAGAAATACTTACACTGTTCTCTTGGAGTTAGGGCCCACTCCTATAGCAAGTCCCTAAGCTCTCACCCCTACGATAGGTTAGAAATAATTAATCAACCTTATAATATAAAATAAATTAAATTACATTTTCATAAAACATAAAGTTAGAATAGATAATTAAAACTAACTGCACGAGGATCCTCAACAATAGATCAACTCAATAATAGATAAAATAATCAATAGGTAATTATCATAATTATTACATAAATCATAAATTGCATTTTATTTTCATTCCTGCACAACTTAATTTTTTGTTTATTTTTTAGCAAAACCTGAAACTAAAAGAGATCTAAATTAAGCTTAGAATTGATCCCCACGGTACAATATATACTGGATTCCTACTCTTTAAATCTAACCTTGATTACCCTTAGATTGATAAAATTAAATGTAAGCTATTACAATCGATCAAGATTTAGCAATTTTTAAAATAGCTCAATCATAATCACCTTCATATTGGATTCTCTCGCATCATACTCATCGAGTAAGAGGAAATGTTTCATGAGGGAAGGTCATGAACATTTTTTAAAATCTATAATCGAAATTCCATGCTTAGAAATCTTGGAAGCATTCATCCATATTGTTGTGTAAATTTCCTTTTCTTCCACTTGATTAGATCCTCATAATATATTTTTCTTCTTGTTCTTTTAGCCATTATGGAATCTATCACTACCTCTATTTCATCTCATTCCTTTTATAGCAACTACACTATCCAACCTTCTCTTGGAAAATAAATTGTGATATCTTCAATAATACTTGGATATTGGTCATAATAAGGATATAAATCTACCATATTAAAAATTGGTGATATGTCTACTCTATATAGGAGTTCAATTTCATAGGCATTTGCTACAAAATATTTCAGGACTTTATAAAGTCCAATATTCTTCTAATTAAGCTTGTTGTATATACCTTTCATAAATATTTCCTTTTGCAAATGTTCTAAAACTAAGTCTCCCGCTTGAAATTATCATATTCAATGCTTGAGATAAACATGTTCCTTGTATTTCATAGAACTCTTTTACAAATTGTCTTTCATTTCCTGGTGTAAATATTACACGTAGTCAACAAAGTCCTCTACTACAACATTAGGTCTCTGTAAATCAACTATACTTTACAATTTATCTACTCCTCATGTATGAGTTCCATATACAATTTAAAATGGACTCTTGGTTGTGCAAAAATGGTATCCTACAACTTTGATTTCTTGCCAACTAATCCTCTCAACAAATTTCCAACGATTTTGTTTACAACTTTAATTTTTCCATTGGTTTGTTGGTGATAAGCTAAATAAAAACTTAGTTGTGATTCCAACTTCTTCCATAAATTCTGCCAAAAGTGGTCTATAAACCTTGTATCTCTTTCTGAAATAATATTTTTTGTTAAACCATGTTGTCTTACAACTTCTCAAAAGAAAAAATTAGCAATATGAGTAGCATCACTTGTTTTTCTGTAAGGTATAAAATGTGTCATTTTTCAAAATCTATCAACAACAATAAAATTTGAATCATTTTCCTTTTGTTTTTGAGGCAATTCTAGGACAAAGTCCACACTTATATCCTCTTTTGGCCTTTCTAGTATTGACAATGGTTGATACAACCTAGTGTTCTGACTTCTTCCCTTTTCATGTTGACAAACTCAACATTGTATAAATGTACTTACATCTACATTATTGGCGAATAATAACTTGCACAAAGTATTTTATCTACTCCAAAATGTAGGTTTATGTACAACGATGAATTATATTAAATTAATGAATATTATGATTTTTAAAATTTAAAATTGGGTAATATTGTAACCCTGGATGTTGGCCCATTCACCCAAAAGTTTTGGGGATAAATTTTTTTGGGGTCAGTTCACCCCATAATTATAATACTTTTACTTTTTAAATTTTAAATCACTAGCATTCCTACCAATATTTTGGATTGATTCACCTTAAAATTATATATAATTTTATTAACCTAGAAAAATTTGCCCCACTACATATACCTAAACATACATGTTAAACATTAGTTATCCTCGATTGGAAACAAAGAAGCTAAAATACGAGCGAAAGTAGAGAAGCCAAAAAAGAGTGATTGGCAATAGATGAAAGATAAAATATGACAAAGAAAAGCCTATGGACCAAATATTATAGACTGCATATTAAAGACTACAGGAAGCAGATAAAATACTATAGACCATAGAGAAAAGACTATAGGAAGCAAACAATATACTATATATAAAATACTATAGACCGTCAAGGAAATACTACATGCAAAAGACTACAGACTATAGAGAAAATACTACAAGAAAAATACTATAGACTATAGAGAAAAGACTACAAACCAAAGACTATAGATTGCAAATAAAAGACTATAGGAAGCATATGATGTAGTGTGGTTGTTTACTCTCCTCGATAAATTTGTGTGTTGTACCTCAATAGGTAGACCATAATTTCTTTTGATGCTCCACTTGTTTGCCATAATTTTTATTAATAATGACATGAAATTAGATATTTTTTGATTAATTTTGTTTGTTTTTATATTGTAGAGAAAAAACTATGATCGATAGACCCTCCTTGGTCATCCCTTATTTTGTGCCTATAGACTCTCATCTATTGTTCCTTGTTTGGTGCCTATAGACTCTCCTTTGTCATATCTTCTTTGGTTCCTATAAAATCTCCATGGTCATCCCTTTTTTGGTGCCTATAGACCCTCCTTGGTTGTCCCTTATTTCGTGCCTATAGACTCTCCTTTTTGTTCCTTATTTGGTGCCTACAAACTCTCCTTGGTCATCCATGGTTGTACCTTATTTTGTGCTTATAGACTCTCCTCTATCATCCATTTTGTTTGCCTATAGAATCTTCTTGGTCATCTATTCTTTGGTTTCTATAAACTCTCCATGCTTATCTCTTTTTTGGTGCCTATAGACCCTCCCTGGTTGTCCCTTGTTTGGTTCCTATAGACTCTCCTTTGTTGTCTCTTATTTGGTGCTTGCATACTCTCCCTGGTTGTATCTTATTTGGTGCCTACATAATATTCCTGGTCATCCATTTTTTGGTGCCTATAGATCCTCCATGGTTGTCCCTTTTTTGGTGTCTATAGGTTCTCCTAGGTCATCTATTATCTAATTTCTATAAGCTCTCCTTCTAGGAGGTATAACTTTTTATCCAAAGCTTCGCTTTTAGTTTTTTTTTAACTACCTAGCTCAATGAGATCCACACTTAGAACTTAGTAAAATCCTCAAGAAACCCTTATTTTAAGTAGCATAAATATTAGGTCCGAGGTGTAGACCAATTGGTTCATCCAAACCCCATAAGGGGGACGGAGGTCCAAGGTTCAAATATCGGGCCTCGCTGGACTGAACACTTTTCCCTTTCCTAGTGCTTTCAACGACGTAAAAGTTTTAAAATGATTATGGCATGGTGGTTATATGGGCGGACTGCGTGAAGATCTGTGGGGAAGCTTCTAGGGTAAACATCGTAGAATACTCTGGCGACTATAAAAAGCTGGACAACCTTCCCAGATTTGTGGCGGCTACTGATTCCACCATGTAAATTCAAAAAAAAAATAGCATAAATATTTTCAATTGATTCACCCCAAACAACAGAAAAAATACTACAGACAACAAATATAGTTATGGATCCTGGGTCATGTCATGTATATGGTCTATAGGCTCTCATAGGTCATCTCATGTTTGGTGTCTATAGGCTCTCCTAGGTCATCCCTTTTTTGGTGCCTATAGACCCTCCATGGTCATCCCTTGTTTGGTGTCTATAGGCTCTCCTGGGTCATCTCTTGTCTGGTGTCTATAGGATATCCTTTTAGGAGACAAATTTTTATCCAAAGCTTCATTTTTATTTTTTTTTAAACCACCTAGCTTAATGAAATCTACACTTATAAATTAGTAAAATACTTAAGAAATTCTTATTTTAAGTGGTGTAAATATTTTTCAATATATTTACCCCATACAATAGAAAAAAGACTACAAACAACAAATAAAGTTATGGCTCCTGGGTTGTGTCATGTCTATGGTCTATAGGCTCTCATAGGTCATCTTGTATCTAGTGTCTATAGGCTCTCTTGGACCATCCCTTTTTTTGTGCCTATAGAGCCTCCATGGCCGTCCCTTATTTGGTGTCTATAGAATCTCCTAGGTTGTCTCTTGTCTGGTGTCTATAGGCTCTCCTTCTAGGAGGTATAACTATTGATCTAGAACTCCATTTTTAATTTTTTTAAATCACCTAGCTCAACAAGATCTACACTTAGAACTTAGTAAAATCCTTAAGAAACCTTTATTTTAAGTGGTATAAATATTTTTCAATTGATTCACCCCATACAACATACAAAATACTATAGATAGTAGATAAATTTATGGCTCCTGGGTTGTTTTATGTTTGTGGTCTATAGGATCTCATAGGTCATCTCATATCTAGTGTCTATAGGCTCTCCTGGGTCATCCCTTTTTTGGTGCCTATAGACCCTCCATGGTCATCCCTTGTTTGGTGTCTATAGGCTCTCCCGGGTCATATCTTGTCTGATGTCTATAGGCTCTCCTTCTAGGAGGTATAACTATTTATCTAGAGCTCCATTTTCAGTTTTTTTTTTTAAAACCACCTAGATCGATGATCTCTACACTTAGAAATTAGTAAAATCCTCAAGAAAACCTTATTTTAAGTGGTGCAATTTTTCAATTGATTCACCCCAAACAACAGACAAAGGACTATGAAAAACCCAAGCTTATACTAAGAGGGGGTGAATAGTATAAGAATAAATTTTACTTTTCTTTCTCAAACAATATTATCCAATATAATCAATGGAAATATCACCAAAAGTAATCAAAGCAATACATAAATCATCACACACAATAGAAACACCAATTTAATGTGGTTCACCTAATGTGGGCTACTCCACGGAGAAAATATTTCCACTAAAATTTTCTCAACAAATCTCTTGGGAACATTTACCTATTACAATGTTTATGGACCTGTGTCTAAAGGAGACACTAATCCCCTAATTCTCTGATTTGTAGATCTCTATCCATAGGAGAACTCTTTCCCCTTTTATGGTTCATGGAACTTGATCCAGAAGAACCCTTTCTCCTCGACTAGTTTATGGATCTCTCTCCATAAAAGAACTCTATCTTCCCAGCTGGTTCGTTGATAAAACTCCACAAGAGAACTCCTTCTCCTTGCTTTGTTTTGTGGAACTATATCCATAGGATAACTCTTTATCCTCAACTTTGGTTCATGGAACTCACTCCACAGGAGAACTCTTTCTCTTCAGCTCTAGCTGGTGATCTTCTAGAAGAATTTTTACCCCCACTATACTATATTGTGGATATATCTACATAGAAGACCTTTTTTCTCACTGATCTGGCTAATGGATATCTATCCATTGGATACTGCTATCCTCTGCTCTATCACCTTTCAAATCCTACTCTCAACTCTACTTAATCTCTATCTCAAATCTACACTAAACTCTATCCTCGGTCTACCACAAATATAATCCAAATCTATCTCAATTCTAGCATAAATATACCCTCAATTTTACACCAAAATCTATCCTCAAATCTGTCTCAAGCCTTAACACAAATCTTGATAAAATCTACCTAGATCTACACCAAACTCTATCCCAAGTGTAGTACAAATCAGATTACAATTCTTCACCAAGACTTGCTCAAATATGCCTATAAGTCTTCACCAAGACTTGTTCAAATATGCCTACAGGCTTTCACAAAATATTGCTCAACTTTATCTGTAAGTCTCCTCAAACACTTGCACAATACTTTCCATAAGTTTTCACAAAAGCTTGGTCAACTCTATCCTTAAGCTTTCACAAAAAATTACTCAACTTTGTCCTTAAGCTTTCACAAAAGCTTTCTCAATTCTATCCTTAAGATTTTACAAAATATTACTCAATTATATCCTTAATCTTTCACTAAATCTTACTCAATTTTGTCCTTAATATTTCACAAAAGCTTACTCAATTCTATCCTTAATTTCCCTCAAGGACTTGCTTAAATCTATCCAATTAATTTCAAATCATGCATACAAAATGCTACTCAACTTTATTTCAGAAAGAATCTCTTCAAACAAATACTACTTTCCAATCTTCTTCTCAAAACTAATTACTCAAATGGTTCTCACAAACATACTTAGTTTTTTTTACAATCTTGGCACAAATGGTTCTCTCTCTTTATCTCAAACTTTCCCAAAACTCACTTAACAATACAGCCTAGATTTTTATCAAAATCTACCTCAAATATTTCCAAACCATTCAACAATGAGATACACAAAACTTGATCAAATTTTTCAACAATGATTATCAAACAATCCTTTTCACTCCACCTTATGTTTCACACACTCATTTCAATTACTTTAAATAAAATATGAGTTACCCATACCTTTCATTTGAATGGTGAAGAATTGTCCACAAAGCCTATCTTACTCACAACCAAATCCTTTTTCCAGTTCAAGGTTAGATAGCAACAACCTATCTCAAAATATTCACAAGAATATTCACTTCAACAAAATATTTCTTCATACAATTGCCAAATCACTTATACACCTTATTAATCCTATCTTAAAATGATTTTTCAATCAAGCTATTAAAACCCCTTTTCAAAACAACATCACATACTATATTTCATGCATTTCCTTTTTAATTAAAACATAACTAAAAAAATACCTTATGACTCCCTAATTGAGCATACACAATAATATTTATTTCACCTTCATAAATCTCAACTTATGGCAACAAAAGCTTTATCCAAACCTTATAACTCCCAACTATGGTAAATAAAAATATTTATTTAAACCTTATAACTCCCACTATAGCAAAATAATAAAAATTAATTTATCACCTTATAACTCCCAACTATGGCAAATGCACATACCTCTTGGAAAAATTAATTGTCATTGCTATCGCTCGAACCTGTGACTTCCTAGTCTTATGTGCCCTAACACAAGAGGCACAATCGCATGGGATACAATACCCCATGTGAACCAAGGAGCACACAATTATTTTTCTTCCTTCCCACCCATGCAAAAGTCAAACAAACTATGCTCAGTAAACAAAAATTTATGTGGTTCAAACTTCGCACCTCACTGCTCTCAATGCACTGCGCCAACCAAATCAACTGTCATCTCACTTAGGTGGGGACATGTGCTTAACCCTTTATCTCCTTCTACTACCTTAAAAAAATATGAACATCTACGCCTTTCTCTCTCTATTGTGTGTTAGGAGTAAATCATGCAAGGAAAATTGAATGCGCATTAATGTTTGGGCTTAGTCTATCTTAGCCTTATTTATACACATCCCCAATTAGATATATGACATAAGTGTCTTTGTTTTAATTCGAATTTGATGTTGAGCAAGGTGTAGCGATAGTATTTTCATTGTTGTCAACACAGTCAGATAGATCGTTTGACGCAGTGGACAGGAGTTCAGAAGCTATTCAGAGTATGTACAGTGATTTTCCAAGAAGACCAAAGTGGCCCATATGCTAAAGATCAAAGGAAAAGCAAAATACAACAAGAAGGAAAAAGTGTTGTGATATCGCGACATGTTGAGGAAGAAGGAAAAAGTGTCGTGATTTCATGACAAGTTGAGCAAGAAAGAAAAAGTGTCGTGATATCGCGACATGTTGAGCAAGCAGGAAAAAGTGTCACGATTTCGCAACATGTTGGAAGAGAAAGAGAAAGCAGGAAAAAGTGTCACGATTTCGCGACATGTTGGAAGAGAAAGAGAAAGCAAGAAAAAGTGTCATGATTTCATGACATGTTGGAAGAGAAAGAGCAAGCAGGAAAAAGTGTCGTGATTTCGCGACATGTTGGAAGAGAAAGAGCAAGCAGGAAAAAGTGTCGTGATTTCACGACATGTTGGAAGAGAAAGAGCAAGCAGGAAAAAGTGTCATGATTTCATGACATGTTGCAAGAGAAAGAGTAAGAAAGAAAAAGTGTCGCGATATCGTGACATGTTACAAGAGAAAGAGTAAGAAGTAAAAAGTGTCGCGATATCATGACATGTCGCATTTTCACGACCAAAAGAGAAGAGAAAGAGCAAGAGAGAAAAAGTGTCGCGATATCGCGACATGTCACATTTTCACGACCAGAAGAGAAGAGAAAGAGCAAGAGAGAAAAAGTGTCACGATATCACGATAAAAGCAAATGGAAAGAGTACGAAGGTAAAATTTTCAAGATATCGTGACATGTATTTTTGCGGGCTAAAGTCAAGAAAAGGACAAAGAGGCAGAAATGTCACGATATCACGACATGTATTTTCATGGCCAAAAGCAACAAAAGAAGACAAAGGGGTAGTTATAGAGTGAGATCATGCAACTAAAATAAGAAGTGTGACAAAAGTCAGTACGATGGTTACAGAGACTGTTACAAAATGAAATCTTTGAGCGATGGATATACCAAACATCTTCATTAGTTGAAGCCGACGAAGACCGACGAAAGCCGACGAAGACCAGGAGTTACATTATGAAAGCCGACGAAGACCAGGAGTTACATTATGAAAATATTGTTATAAAAGGAGTGTTGCTTGGAGAATTGAAGTGTTGTGGAAAAATATGGCTAAGTGCACAGAGTGAGCACAAAGGCGACTGAAATATGGTGAAGTGCGCATAGTGAGCGCAGAGAGGGCCGAAAGAGGTCTAAGTGCATAGAGTGGGCGCAAATAGGACTGAAAGAGGGAGAAGTGCAATTGTGAGTGCGTAGAGGGCGCAAAGTGCGTAGAGAGCGCAGAGTGCACAGAGAGGATTGTAAGAGTGTTGTATGAGTGCGAAAAGTGTGTGTTGTGAAAAGAGGACTGAGAAGCGATTAAAAGAGGGTGAAGTGCGACTATAAGAGCGCATAAGATGTGTGTGTTTCATGAACAATGAAAGAGAGTGGGTAAGCAATAGACCAATCAGGATCTTGTAAAAGTGAAGGCATTTTTCTGTCAATCTTCTAGATTCAAAATTGAAGTCCAAGTTGCTACTTGGCATCAGGGGTTGGTGCTCCTTCTAGTTGGTGCTGGTAAATCAGGGATTGGTGCTCCTTTCTATTGGTGCAGATAAATCAGGGGTTAGCACTCCTTCCATTTGGTGCTGGTAAATCAGGGGTTGGTGCTCCTTTCTGTTGGTGCAGATAAATTAGGGGTTGGTGCTCCTTCCAGTTGGTGCTGGTAAATCAGGGGTTGGTGATCCTTTCTGTTGGTGCAGATAAATCAGGGGTTGGTGCTCCTTCCAGTTGGTGCTGGTAAATCAGGGGTTGGTGCTCTTTTCTATTGGTGCTCCTTCCAGTTGGTGCTAGTAAATCAGGGGTTGGTGCTCCTTTTTGTTGGTGCAGATAAATAAGGGGTTGGTGCTCCTTCTAGTGGGTGCTGGTAAATTGATTGTAAAGTTGGTGCTTTGCAAAAGCTAGATTTGGATGGGATTCCAAGCAGTCAATTTTTGAGGAGTAGCCAAATTGGTGAAGCTCGGTAAATCTTGTGTTGTGTGATGTTCTCTTGTAATACTTGCTTTATTTGGTTTTAAGTTTTAATTTTTTTGGCTTTAAGAGTTGTGGATTTAAGTTTAAAGAACTACACTGATTCACCCCCCCTCTTAGTGTCATTGTGATACTAATAATTGGTATCAGAGCCAAGTTCCCTTTTCAGGCTAAATCAGTCAGGGTTGATCTTGGATTAGTATGCAATGGGTAAGAAGAATAGATCCTCCTCCAAAAAGGCATCTCAGTTAGTTTCAATTCCTGTGGAAGAGAAAATTAAACCAGAAAAGGTAGAAGGTGAGTTGATTGTTGCACTTGAAGAGTTGAGTATAGAGAACAAAATACTGTCCAAGAAGTTGGAAGAATATGGGGATGAGATTAAAGATCTCTTCTTACAAGTTCATAAAGCCAAGAAAATAGAAGAAGCCTTGAAGTCACACCTGGATGATAAAGTCGATGTATGTAGCAAACGTGAAGAGGAATCTAACAAAGTTATTAGTGATCTAAAGCTATAAGTAGAAGAATCCAAAAGGATTGAAGAAACTCTCAGGTCACAGATCAATGAGAAAGAGATTTTTTGCTGCAAACAAGAAGAAGATATTATTTTATTGAAGAAACAACTAGAAGAGGCCAATACAAATCTCAAATTTGAGAAGAGCACAGAGTTTCTAGATAAAATGATAAGGCAACAAAGAAGCTCCACAGATAAGCTTGGTCTTGGATATGAAGCTGAACAACCTTCATCTTCCAAATATGCATAGAAGAAGTTTACTATTGAAGGATCGAAGCAAGAAAATTTTGAAGCTGAATCTTCAAAAGGAAGAAAATAACAAAGGAGATCTACAACAAAGCAACCACAACAAAAGAGGTTCTATCACTCTCATTCTATTCATAATAATGATTTTAATGGCTATTGTTTTAGATGCAACCATTATGGTCACAAGGCAATTTATTGTGGATTGAATAATAGATCAAAGAGTTATGTTGGTAGAAATACATCTACTTTTCTGATTGAACATCATGTGCGATTATTTAAATGTAATTGTCATGGGCACATAGCAAGGTTTTGTCCAAACACTTTTGTATCTAATCTAAGGCAAGACCGTAGATTTCATCAGACTCAAATAATGCAACACAGACAGGGAATAAATCATGTGCATAAAAGAAAGGAAAATAATCATCCATCAAGGATGCACAAGAGACAACCACCCAAGATAAATTCTCAAGTTCATGAAAAGGTTCAAAATAGGGATGTACTTGAAAAACTCAAGCCCAAGTTCAAGAAAGTTTGGAGAAAGACAGAAGAAAGGAAATTGTGTCTCCTTGGACTGAAGGAGACTACGCCGCTATTGCACTAAGCAACTCCAGGTAGCACATCCTCAAGGGGAGCAATCTTAAAAAGTTTTATTTTAATGCTCCTATGTGTTTGTTTGGTTATATGAGGATTAAAGGCAAGTAGTCAGGGGAAGTTGTCATATAGTTGTCAAAATGTGTTTCAGTTCATGTAGTTGTTTGTGGAGGTGCCGTGAAGGGTGGTGATTAAATTGAGAAGTTAAAGCAATATGAAGGTGGCTCAGTAAAATTTGGAAATAATTATGGAGCTAAGATAGCTTGCAAAGGTTTAGTTAAGATTAGTGACAAAAAATCAAGTCAAAAGAAGTCTTGTTTGTGGTTGGTCTGAAGCATAACTTGTTGAGCGTAAGTCAGATTTATGATAGAGGTCATAAAGTGATTTTTAAGAAGTAGGGTTGTGAAGTCAGAAAAGCAAATAGTGGAAAGTTGATAACAACTAGATCGAGGACATCTGGCAACCTGTACACTCTCTCAGAGACTTCAGAAGGAGCTTTCTTGATTGAATAGGAAGAAGAAAATTGGTTGTGGCACAAGAGGCTCGGTCATATCAGTTTTGACAATCCAGTAAAAATTAGCTCAAAAAGGGCAGTGGGAGATATTCCCAAGAATTGACTAGCTATCGGGACCACATTCTCAGGGGGAGCATTTATGTATTTGTTTATCTTTTTGCTCATGTTTGTGATTTTTGCTAAGTGTAATAATTTTTGCCTGAAAATGTTGTGCATGGACTCAGGGGGAGTCTGCAGCAACCCTTTGGTATTATTGTCAAAGGGGGAGAAGAGTTACAAGAAATTGCACATGTGTTGCCAACAATTCCAAAGGGGGATATTGTTGAACAAGGTGCAACGATAGTATTGTCATTGTTGTCAACACAGTCAGATAGATCGGTTGATACAATGGACAGGAGTTCAGAAGCTATTCAGAGTATGTACAGTGATTTTCCAAGAAGACCGAAGTGGCCCATATGCTAAATATCAAAGGAAAAGCAAAATACAACAAGAAGGAAAAAGTGTTGCGATTTCATGACAAGTTGAGCAAGAAAGAAAAAGTGTCGTGATATCGCGACATGTTGAGCAAGCAGGAAAAAGTGTCGCGATTTCGCGACATGTTGGAAGAGAAAGAGAAAGCAGGAAAAAGTGTCGCGATTTCGCGACATGTTGGAAGAGAAAGAGAAAGCAAGAAAAAGTGTCACGATTTCGTGACATGTTGGAAGAGAAAGAGCAAGCAGGAAAAAGTGTCACGATTTCGTGACATGTTGGAAGAGAGAGCAAGCAGGAAAAAGTGTTGCGATTTTGTGACATGTTGGAAGACAAAGAGCAAGCAGGAAAAAGTGTCGCGATTTTGCTCAAATCAGCTTTCAAGTCTTCACCAAGACTTGCTCAAATCTACATTTAAGTCCTCTCAAGAACTTGCTCAATATGCTCTCAAGTCTTTACCAAGACTTGCTCAAATATACCTACAAGCTTTCAAAAAAGCTTGCTCAACTTTGTCATTAAGTCTCCTCAAAGACTTGCACAATATTGTCCACAATATTTCACAAAAGCTTTCTCAACTCTGTCCTTAAGCTTTCACAAATGCTTACTCAACTTTATCCTTAAGCTTTCACAAAAAATTACTCAAATCTATCCTTAAGCTTTCACAAAAGCTTATTCAATTATGTATTTAATATTTCACAAAGGCTTACTCAATTCTTTCCTTAATATTTCACTAAAGCTTACTCAATTCTATCCTTAAGCTTTCACAAAATCTTACTCAATTCTATCCTTAAGTTCCCTTAAGGACTTGCCCAAATCTGTCCAATTAATTTCAAATCATGCATACAAAATGCTACTCAACTTTATTTTATAAAGACTATCTTCAAACAAATACTACTTGTCAATCTTCTTCTCAAAATAAATTACTCAAATAGTTCTCACAAATATACTTAGTTTGTTTTGCAATCCTAGCACAAATGGTTCTCTCTCTTTATCTCAAAACTTCCCAAAACTCACTTAGCAATACAGCCTAGATTTTTCTCAAAATCTATCTCAAATATTTCCAAACCATTCAACAATGAGATACACAAAACTTGCTCAACATTTTCAACAATGCTTATCAAACAATCCTTTTCACTCCACCTTATGTTTCACACACTCATTTCACTTATTTTAAACAAAGTATTATTTTCCCATACCTTTTATTTGATTGGTGAAGAATTGTCCACAAAACCTGTCTTACTCACAACCAAATCATTTTACCAATTCAAGGTTAAATAGCAATAGCCTATCTCAAAATATTCGCAAGAATATTCACTTCAACAAAATATTTCTTCATACAATTTCCAAATCGCTTATACACCTTATTAATCCTATCTTAAAATGATTTTTCAATCAAACTATTAAAACCCCTTTTCAAAAAAACATCACATACTATATTTTATGTATTTTCTTTTTAATTAAAACATAATTAAAACTATCCCTTATGACTCTTTAATTGAGCATACATAATAATATTTATTTCACTTTCATAAATCTCAAATTATGGCAACAAAAGCTTTATCCCAACCTTATAACTCTCAACTATGGCAAATAACAATATCTATTTAAACCTTATAATTCCCACTTTAGCAAAATAATAAAAATTAATTTATCACCTTATGAATCCCAACTATGGAAAATAACAATATCTATTTAAACCTTATAACTCCCACTTTTGTAAAATAATAACAATTAATTTATCACTTTATGACTTCCAACAATGGCAAATGTACATACCTCTGTGTAAAATTAATTTTTATCGTCGTCACTTGAACCTGTGACATCCTAGTCCCATGCACCCTAACACAAGGGCCATAGCCACGTGGACTACAATGTCCCACGTGAACCAAGGAGCATGTGCTCCTTTTTCTTCCTTCCCACCGATGTAAAAGTCAAACGAACTGTGCTCAATAAAACATTGTGTGGTTTGAACTTCGCACCTTGCTTCTCCTAATGCATTGCACCAACCAACTCAGCCACCACCTCACTTAAGTGGGGATATGCGCTTACCCCTTTATCTCCTTCTATAGCCTCCAAAAAACATGAACGCCTATGCCTTTCTCTCTTTTTCGCGTACGAGGAGTAAATCATGCAAGGGAAATCGAATGTGCATTAATATTTGTGCTTAAGCTACCTTAGCCTTACTTATACACATGCCTAATTAGACATATGACATAGGTACCTTTGTTTTAATTCAAATTTAAATATTCAAATTATTATATTTATTTATAATTATTTAAATCCTAAAGGATTTAAATATTATGATTTAAATATTTAAAACTTTTCGGGCCCTTTATTTTTAGGGAGAATCTTGCCATAATTTGTAAGTGTTTTAACCTTTTCCAAATTACCACCAAGGTAATTTATTGCCTTAATTAATATTTTAACCTTTTCCAAATTACCACCAAGGTAATTTATGGAGAGGTCTTCCATTCTGCTTTCTACCTTATACCTAATATGTCGTCAGGAGAAATATTCTCATAAATATTTCCATCACTTTAGAATATTTAACCTTTTCACATTAATTTCATCAAGTTGGGACATTCAATATTTTGACATCAATGACAATAAAACATACTCAAATTTCCAATAAAATATAGATAAAATACTACAGACAACAGATAAAGTCATGGATCCTAGATCATTTCATGTTTGTGGTCTATAAGATCTCATAGTTTATCTCGTTTTTCGTGTCTACAGACTATCTCGGGTTATCCATTTTTTTATGCCTATAAACCCTTCATATTTATCCTTTGTTTGGTGTCTATAGATTCTCCTGGGTCATCTCTTTTTTGGTTTTTATAGTCTCTCCTTCTAGGAGGCATAACTATTGATTCAAAGATTCATTTTCATATTTTTTTAAACCACCTAGCTTGATGAGACCTACACTTAGAACTTAGTAAAATATTTAAGAAACCATTATTTTAAGTGGTGTAAACATTTTTCAATTGATTCACTCCAGAAAATAAACAAAATACTATAGACAAAAGACTACAAAAAATAGATAAAGTTATGAATCCTAGGTCTAGGGTCTATAGACCCTCATAGATCATATCATATTTGGTGTCTACAGGCTCTCCTGGGTCATCCCTTTTTGGTGCCAATAGACCCTCCATGGTCGTCCATTTTTTGGTTTCTATAGGCTCTCTTGCGTCGTCTCTTATTTGGTGTCTATAGGCTCTTCTTCTAGGAGGTATAACTATTTATCCAGAGCTTTATTTTTAGTTTTTTTAAAACCACCTAGCTTGATGATATCTACACTTAGAACTTAGTAAAATCCTCAAGAAACCCTTATTTTAAGTGGTGTAAATATTTTTCAATTGATTCACCCCATTTTTATAATTTTTGCTAGAAAAAATGTAATTCACCATCTCTTCTACATGAGTTTGGACACAATTCACCTCAATTTTGAAATTGATTCACCTAATTTTTATAAATAAAGTTTAGGTCTGATCCCTCATGCAATTCTACCAAAATGTCCAGGTAATCCTCCACTATGTTTTTCTCTTATTAGCTTCTTCCTCATTGAACTCCATGGTATACATAATTGTTGTCCCTTGAACAATAATACAACCATGGAATCCCATTTCCTATAGTATAGTCTATGCAATATTCCTAAGCTTCCTTGAATTCCAAATCATTAGCATAAATCTCTTTCATAACATTAAAACCTACCACTTTAATCTTCATTTTGTTTATAAAATTTTTTCTTCTAATCAAAGCATCAACTACCCTATTTCAACTTCCACTTCTATGCTTCAAAATAAATGATTAAATTTGGAGATATTTCATCCATTTCATATGTCTTTGGTTCAATTTTCCCTAGTTAATGAATTGTATAACATGATGATCTGTAAATAACACAAATTCTTTCAACAATATGTAATGTTTCAACTTCTTTAGTGCTTGGATTCAGGAGTAGAAAACCTAATCATAAATTTAATATTTATTATTGTGCTCATTCAACTTCTCATTGAAATAAGCAATAGGTTGTTAGTCTCACTACGACACTGAGAGGGGGGGGTGAATCAGTGTAGCCTTTTTAAAATTGAATTTATAGCTCTTAATACTGAAGCAATTAAAACTTATAACCAAATACAACAAATATAACAAGAGAGCATCACACAACACAATATTTTAACGAGGTTCACCAATGTGGCTACTCCTCAAAAAATGACTGCTTGGACTCCCATCCAAATCCAGCCTTTGCAAAGCAACAACTTTACAATCAATTTACTATCACCCACTCGAAGGAGCATGAACCCCCTATTTTATCTGCACCACCAGAAAGGAGCACCAACCCCTAATGCCAAGTAGTAGCTTGGACTCTAATTTTGAATCTATAAGTTTTGATAGGAAAATACCTTCGCTTTTACAAGATCCTGACTGGTCTTATTGCTTACCCGATCTCTCTCACTGTTCTCAAGATACACACTTCTACTGCACTGTTACAACTGAACTTAGCGATCGTCTTCTCCCTTTGTGCTCTTTATGCACTCTGATCTCTCTATGCACTCACTTCGCACACTCTGTGTCGTTACAGCCATACTTCACAATCATCTTCACCCTTTTCACACTCTCTGCTGTCTTTGCACACTCACTTTGCACTTAGCACGATTCGACACGATTCACTCTTTGCGCACTTACATCCGTATTTCACACACTTCCAACAATCACACAATTCTCCAAACAACCCTCCTTTCATAACAATATTTTCATGATGAAAACCCTAATCTTAGTCAGATTTCATAACAAATGTAAACCCTAATCTTAGTCGGCTTTCATAACAACTGTAGACCCTAATCTTAGTCAGCTGTCATCGGTCTTAGTCGGCTTCAAATCATGAAGATATTCGGTAATTCCACCACTCAAATATTTCATTCGATAATAGTCCCTGTAGCCGTCGCACTGACTTTTGATCACTCTTCATATTTTAGCTACATAAATTCACTCTGTATCTACCCCTATAAATGTCGTAATGATGTCGGTCCACTGTCATACTTCTCATTTCAGTTGGGTTCTTCTTCTTGTCTTTCGCACATACGACCTGTCATGAAATCGTGACATTTCTGCCTCTGTAGCTTCTTTTTTGCTTTTGTCACAATATTGTGAGACTTCTGCTTCCATACATTCTCTCTCTTCTTTTGTTGCAAAATCATGACACTTCTACCTTCTTAGTCTTCCCCTTTGCTTTTGTCGTGATATCACAACATTTCTAACTCCATACATTCTCTCTCTTATTTTGTCACGAAATCATGACACTTATACCTTCATAGTCTTCCTCTTTGCTTTTGTCACGATATCACGACATTTTTGACTCTGTACATTCTCTCTCCTCTTTTAGTCATGAAAATGCGACATGTCGCGAAATCGCGACACTTTTTCTTTCTTTCTCTTTTTCTTCCAACATGTCACGAAATCGTGACACTTTTTCTTTCTTTCTCTTTCTCTTCGAACATGTCACGAAATCGTGATAGTTTTTCTTTCTTTCTCTTTCTCTTCCAACATGTCACGAAATCGTGACACTTTTTCCACTTGCTTTTTCTCTTCCAATATGTCACGAAATCGTGACACTTTTTCTTGCTTGCTTTTTCTCTTCCAATATGTCATGAAATCGTGACACTTTTCTTACTTGTCTTTTTCTCTTCCAACATGTCACGAAATCGTGACACTTTTACTTCCTTGCCTTTTTCTCTTCCAACATGTCACAAAATCGTGACACTTTTTCTTTCTTGCTCAACATGTCGCGATATCGTGACACTTTTCTTACTTGTCTTTTTCTTTGATCTTTTGCATATGGGCCACTTTGGTCTTCTTGGAAAATCATTGTACATACTTTGAATAGCTTCTGAACTTCTTGTCCACTGCATCTGAATAGCTTCTAAACTTCCTGTCCATTGCATCAATCGATCTATCTGTTTGTGTTGACAACAATGACAATACTATTGTTGCACCTTGCTCAACAATCTCCCCCTTTGGAATTGTTGGCAACACATGTGCAATTTCCTGTAACTCTTCTCCCCCTTTGACAATAATACCAAAGGGCCCCCTGAGTCTATGCACAACATTCTCAAGCAAAAATTATTACACTTAGCAAAAATCACAAACATGAGAAAAAAGATAATCAAATACATAAATGCTCCCCCCGAGAATGTGATCCCGATAGCTAGTCAATTCTTGGGAAGCGTGACCACTCCCAATTTATTGTGAAGGTACTCAAAAACTTCCTTGGGCAATGGTTTTGTGAAGATATCTCGCTACTTGCTCTGTAGTTGGAACAAAATCCAACTTAACCTCACCTTCCGCAACTTTCTCCTTCAAAAAGTGATACCGGATAGCAATGTGTTTTGTGCGTGAATGCATAACCAGATTCTTGGAGATGTTAATGGCATCGGTGTTATCACACTTAACTGATATTGGCTCACTGAAGTTAATACCAAGATCTTTCAGGGTTTGTTTCATCCATAATACCTGCGTACAACATGTTGTCGCTGCAATATATTCTGCCTCTATTGTGGATAAGGAAATTGACTCTTGTTTCTTACTGTGCCACGCGACCAACCTGTCTCCAAGATAGAATGCACCTCCATCGGTACTCTTTCTTTCATCTACACATCCTGCCCAATCTGCATCTGAATACGAAATAAGGGTGAAGTCCTTACCTTTCGGATACCATAACCCATACTCCATAGTACCCTTGAGGTACCGAAGAATCCTCTTCACTGCTGTCACATGAGTCTCCTTGGGACTAGCCTGAAATCATGCTACCATGCATACTGCCTGCAAAATATCTGGTCTGGTAGTTGTCAAGTACAGTAAGCTCCCAATCATAGATCTGTACATGGTTTGATCAACATGTGGAGATTTTTCATCCTTGCTCAACTTGCAACCTGTCGTCATGGGAGTGCTAACTGGCTTACAATCCTCCATTGTGAACTTTTTTAACATCTCTTTCACATATTTAACTTGAGAAATAAATATGCCCTTCTCATTTTGATTAACTTGCAACCCGAGGAAATACGATAGTTCACCAATCATAGACATTTCAAATTCTTTTTGCATCTTATTTGCTAAATCTTTACATGACTCATATTTGTTGCTGCCAAATATGATATCATCTACGTATACAACAAGAACAATAAGATGCCCATTTTCTATTTTGACATACAAATTACTATCCACCATACCTTTCTTAAACCCTTGTTGAGTGAGATAGTTGTCTAGCCTTGCATACCATGCTCGGGGTGCCTGTTTTAAGCCATATAATGCTTTCTTCAACTTGCAAACCAAGTTGGGATCATCACCAAGTTGGAAACCATCTGGCTGCTCAATATAAACCTCTTCTTCAAGTTTCCCATTCAAAAATGCTGATTTCACATCCATTTGATAAACTTTGAAATTCTTGTAAACTACTAAAGCCAAAAACATTCTAATTGCCTCTAGTCTAGCCACTGGTGCAAAGGTTTCCTCAAAGTCAATACCTTCAACTTGTGCATAACCCTTACATACCAATCTTGCTTTATTCCTGACTACCTGTCCATCTTCATTCAATTTGTTTCGAAAAATCCATTTAGTATCGATTATATTTTTATTTGCAGGTCTAGGTACTAACTCCCAAGTTTCGTTTTTCTCGATCTGATCTAATTCTTCATTTATTGCCTTCATCCAACTTTCATCTTTGCTTGCATCAACAATATTTTTGGGCTCAATGCTGGATAATAGAGAGTAGTTGCTTACTACTCTTCTTCTTGTCTGAACACCAACTGTGGGGTCTCCAATTATTTGCTCTCTAGGATGATTTTTTTGCCAACTGCCTATTTTGAATTTCTTATTTTCTTCCACTTCGGAATCACAACTTAAATCATCTGAGTCAATTTTTTGTTTCTTTTTCGTTTCGTTTTCCTCATCTCCTTCAATAACCTCTTCATAAATTGGGTAGTTTTCTTCATAGCTAATTACTCGTTCCCTACCTTCATCAAATTTAACATCGGCACTATCCACAATTTTCTTTAGCCTCTTGTTGTAGCATTTGTAAGCTTTGCTTTTTGATGAATAGCCAACAAAAATACCTTCATCCGCTCTATCTTCAAACTTACCAAGATTATCTTCAGTTCTTTTGATGTAACACTTGCTGCCAAAAACTTTGAGGTATTTTGTTGTTGCCTTTTTACCGAACCACAACTCATAAGGAGTTTTGCTTTCATGTGTTCTCAGCATGTACCTATTTTGAATATACACCATAGTATGGACTGCTTCTTTCCAAAATTTGTTTGCTACTCTGCTCTCAGTCAACATAGTCCGTGCCATTTCCTGCACTGTCATGTTCTTTCTTTCTACCACACCATTCTGCTGAGGTGTCCTGGCTGCTGAAAACTGTCTCCTAATACCATATTTTTCACAGTACTCTGCAAACTCCTCTGAAATGAATTCTCCTCCTCTATCTGATCTTAAACATTTGATCATTTTTCCTGTTTCATTCTCAACTAGGTTTTTGAAAATCTTGAACATTTCAAAGGCTTCTGATTTATGCTTCAAAAAGAATATCCATGTCATTTTGGAATAGTCATCTATACACAACATAAAATATTTGTCACCATTTATGCTTTGCGTTCTCATGGGTCCACATAAATCAGTATGTATTAGTTCCAAAGGTTTGCTTGTGTAGTACTCTTTTGTTTTGAATGTAACTCTAGTTTGCTTCCCCTTTTGGCATGAAGCACAAATGCTATTTGATGGTTTGCTAATGGTGGGAATATCTCTCACTACCTTTTTTGAGCTGATCTTTACTAGATTATCAAAGCTGATATGACCGAGCCTCTTGTGCCACAACCAATTTTCTTCTTCCTGTCCAATAAAACAAGCTCCTTCTGAAGTCTCTGAGAGCGTGTACAGGTTTCTAGATGTCCTTGATCCAGTTGCTATCAATTTTCCATTGTTTGTTTTTCTGACTTCACAACCCTGCTTCTTAAAAACTACTTCATGACCTTTATCACAAATCTGACTTACGCTCAACAAGTTATGTTTCAGACCATCCACAAACAAGACTTCTTCTGACTTGATTTTTTCGTCACTAATCTTAACTGAACCTTTCCCAACTATCTTAGCTCCATCATTATTTCCAAACTTTACTGAACCACCTTCATATTTCTGTAACTTCTCAAATTTTTGTTTGTCACCTATCATATGACTGGAGCATCCACTATCAAGTATCCATGGTACATATTTATTCTGTGCTTTAAATTTTGTTTGTACGATCAAGGATTCCTTTTCTTCCTTAAGTCGCTCCTTTTCTTTCCACTATGTTTTGACTACAGTTTTGGGCTCTTGTTTTGACTTTCCCTTTTCAGTAGCTTGTGCATGTTTTTCAGGAAATTTTCTATTTTGTCTCATCCTATTTGGTTGAAATTTTCTTCCCTGAAATTGATTTGAAGAAAATGTACTTCGACAATTTCTTGCAATGTGCCCAAAATTATGACAGTTATAACATTCTACTGCATAATTCATCAGAGGTGAAAAAGCATTTCTACTGATAAAATTCCTTGGTCCTACATTATACTTGCAGTCTGCAATCTTATGTCCATAACCATTGCATTTAAAACAGTAACCATAAAAGGAATGATTGAACCTGGGTGATGGTCTTTGCCATGTTGTCGTAGGAGCCACAAATCTTCTTCTTCTTTGATGTGTGACATTGGTGAATCCATCATTGTCAATTCTCCTTTCGTGCCTTGTATTATTGCTTTCTTTTGCATGAGTCATTTTTCTTTGATCAACCTGTTTTTTGTCTTCATTCATTGTGGATTCTACATTTATGGCCTTCGATCCATTTGATGATTCTCCTTCGATGAAGCCCAAACCAAATTTGATGTCTGTAGGCCTTTGGTAATTTATAATCTTATCCAGCTTCATAGAACTTTCTTCGCGTTTGTGATAACAACTAATTTTACGATTCATCTCTTCTATCTGCATCCGTAAACCAACATTCTCTTCTTCTAGTTTGCAGCAATAATCTATTTTCATGGTTATTTGCACTTCGAGATCTTTAGATATTTTCTTGTATTCTTCTGTCTGTACTTTCAAACTGGTTATGATTTCATTTGCATCCTCAAGATTTCTTGAAATTTTCTTATTCTTTTTCCTCTCTATACTCAACTCTTCAAGTGCAGCGATCAACTCACCTTCTAGATCTACTTCAGCCTCAAGGTTTTCATCACATACTTCAGAGTTCACTCCTACATTTTCTGATTTTTCTTCTTCAAGTGCCATGAAAAGAGCTTCACCTGTTTCCTCTTCAGAATCCTCACCGGAGCTGTCTTTTGATGAACTGGCATTCTTGGAGATGAAACTTTTCTTCTTGAAGTTGCCTTTTCTAAAATTTGTTTTCTTCTTCCAGTCACTTCTTTCTTGGTGTGATCCTTCATCACTTTTGTTCTTCTCATTAAGTGGACATTTAGCCACAAAATTCCCAATGCCTCCACAGTTGAAACATTTAAACGGTAACTTTCCTCTGTATTTTCCTTTTCCCCTTTTTAGTTTTCGAACAAAGTTTGCTTCCATTTCATCTGATGTCTCTTCTTCCTCGGATTCTTGTTTTGCTTTCTTATTTTTAAGGGCTTTAAAAGCAGCTTCTCTATATCGTGGGTTTAGATTTTCCTATTCTCATCTCATATGCAGTCAAAGAACCATGCATCTCATCCATACTAAAATAATTTAGATTTTTAGCTTCTTCTATAGCTGAGACTTTAGAATCAAATCTTTGGGGAAGAGATCTTAATACCTTTTTCACGATGACAGAGTCTTCGATATCCTCGCCGAGTCCTCTAATCGCATTAATGACTTCATTAACTCTCAGCATATATGCCTCTATGTTCTCATCGTCATTCATCTTTAGTGCTTCGAACTGAGCTCGATGTGTTTGTAACTTGGCCTCCTTGATCTTATTGTCTCCTTCATGAATACTCCTCAGTTTGTCCCATATTTCTTTTGCCATTTTACAACTCATGATCTTTACCAATTCATTGTCTACTAATCCACACATGATAGCATTCTTTGCTTTTGAGTTATTCTCAAACAGTTTCTTATCGGAAGCCTCGGTTGGAAGAGTGATGGGTATTGTGTATCCACTAACTACTGAATCCCAGATGTCGTATCCCAAAGCACAAAGATATGTCTGCATCCTGATTCTCTAGAATGCGTAATTAGATCCATCAAACAATGGTGCTTTGTTTGATGAGAAGCCTTCACCACCTGCCATTGTGTCACTTCCAAGATCACCCTAGCCGATTAAGCTTGTTCAAGAACTTAGCTCTGATACCAATTGTTAGTCTTATAGTGACACTGAGAGGGGGGTGAATCAGTGTAGCCTTTTAAACTTGAATTTATAGCTCTTAATACCGAAGCAATTAAAACTTAAAATCAAATACAACAAGTATAACAAGAGAGCATCACACAACACAAGATTTAATGAGGTTCACCAATGTGGCTACTCCTCAAAAATGATTGCTTGGACTACCATCCAAATCCAGCCTTTGCAAAGCAACAACTTTACAATCAATTTACCAGCACCCATTGGAAGGAGCACCAACCCCTTATTTATTTGCACCAACAGGATAAGGAGCACCAACCCCTGATGCCAAGCTACAACCTGGACTTCAAATTTGAATCTAAATGTTTGACAGTAAAATATCTTCACTTTTACAAGACCCTGACTGGTTTTCTTCGCTTTTTGCACTCTCTATGCACTCTGCTCTCTTTGCGCACTCACTTCGCACACTCTACGTCATTATAGCTAAACTTCATAATCGTCTTCACCCTTTGTGCACTCTCTACTATCTCTGCACACTCACTTCACACTTAGCTCGATTCGACATGATTCACTCTCTATGCACTTACAATCGTCTTTCACACACATTCGACAACTTAACAATTCTCCAAATAGCCCTCCTTTTATAACAATATTTTCAAGATGAAAACCCTAATTTTAGTTGGCTATCATTGCAAATGTAAACCCTAATCTTAGTCGGCTTTCATAACAACTGTAAACCCTAATCTTAGTCGGTTGTCATCGGTCTTCGTCGGCTTCAACTCAAGAAGATATTCGATAATTCCATCGCTCAAAGATTTCATTCGATAACAGTCCCTGTAGCCATTGCACTGACTTTTGATCACTCTTCATATTTTAGCTGCATGAATTCACTCTGTATCTGCCCCTGTAAATGTCGTAGTGATGTCGGTCCACTATCATACTTCTCATTTCAGTCAGGTTCTTCTTCTTGTCTTGCGCACATACAACCTGTCATGAAATCATGACACTTTCTGCCTCTATAGCTTCTTTTTTGCTTTTGTCACGAAATTCGCGATAGTTCTCTGCCTTTGAATTCTTGCTTTCTTCTTTTGTCATGAAATCGTGACACTTCAACCTTCGTAGTCTTCCTCTCTTTTTAATACACTTCCTCTCTCTTCTTTTGTCGTGAAATCGTGACACTTCTACCTTCGTAGTCTTCCTCTCTTGCTTTTGTCAACACTCTTAATTCAATCGTGACACTTTTTCTTTCTTTCTCTTTCTCTTCTAACTTGTCACGAAATCACGACACTTTTTCTTTCTTTCTCTTTCTCTTCTAACTTGTCGTGAAATCACGACACTTTTTCTTTCTTTCTCTTTCTTCCAACATGTCATGAAATCATGACACTTTTTCTTTCTTTCTCTTTCTCTTCTAACATGTCGTGAAATCATGACACTTTTTCTTTCTTTCTCTTTCTCTTCGAACATGTCTCGAAATCGTGACACTTTTTCCTTCTTGTTCTTTCTCTTCTAACATGTCACGAAATCGTGACAGTTTTTCCACTTGCTTTTTCTCTTCCAATATGTCACGAAATCGCGACACTTTTTCCTTGCTTGCTTTTTCTCTTCCAATATGTCACAAAATCATGACACTTTTCCCACTTGCCTTTTTCTCTTCCAATATGTCGCGAAATCATGACACTTTTCCACTTGCTTGCTTTTTCTCTTCCAACATGTCACAAAATCGTGACAGTTTTTCTTTCTTGCTCAACATGTCGCGATATCTTGACACTTTTCTTACTTATATTTTTCTTTGATCTTTTGCATATGGGCCACTTTGATCTTCTTGGAAAAACATTGTACATACTCTGAATAGCTTTTGAACTTCTGTCCACTACATCATGACTGTGTTCAAATCGATCTATCTGATTGTGTTCGCTGCATCAACCGATCTATCTAACTATGTCCATTGCATCAATCGATCTATCTGTTTGTGTTGACAACAATGACAATACTATTGTTGCACCTTGCTCAACATAGGTTTACCTTCTTGGCTTAAAAATCCTCCAATGGATATCTCGTTAGCATCACAATCTACTTGGATAACTTTGTTGAAGTCTAGCAATGAAAAAAATGGTTCCTTCATGACTTTCTCCTTCAATATTTGAAAGCTTCTTTCCACTACATCTATCCATTTGAATTTCTATATACCCCCCTTCATCATTTCAATTATTGGAGCAAAAATTCCACTAAAGTTTTTGATGAACTTTCTATAAAAACTTTCCAAACCATGAAATTTTTTGGCTTCAAGCATACTCCTTAGTAATGGCCATTCTACAATAGCCTTCACTTTTTTGGATCCATCCAAAAACCATTCTTGGATATAAAAAATTCCAAATATGCCAATTTATTCTTCATAAAACTACACTTTTTCCAATTGATCGGAAATTGTTCCTCCTTCAACTCTTAATAAACTAACCTCAAATGCATTACATGTTCTTCCTTCATCTTTCTAAACACCAAAATATCATCTAAGTAAACCACCACAAAATTACCAATAAAAGGCTTCAAAATATCATTCATCAACCTCATGATAGTACTAGGTGCACTTGTCAACCCAAATGGGATAACTAACCATTCATACAATCTATCTTTGGTCTAAACATGTTATCTACTCAAAAATCACCAAGTAATCCTCCACTATATTTTTATCTTATTAGGTTCTTCCTCATTGAAATCCATGGTATACATAATTTTTTTCCCTTGAACAGTAATCCAACCATGGAATCCTATTTCCTATAGCATAGTCTATGCAAGCTACCTAAGCTTCCTTGAAGTCCAAATAATTAGCATAAATCTCTTTCATAACATCAAAACCTACCACTTCAATCTTCATTATGTTTATCAACAATTTTATTCTAATCAAAGCATAAACTATCCTATTTGAACTTCCACTCCTATGCTTCAACATAAATGAGTAAATTTGGAGATATTTCACCCATTTCATATGTCTTTGGTTCAATATTATGTAGTTTTTAATAAATTATAAAGCATTATGATCTATAAATAGCACAAATTCTTTCAAAAATATGTAATGTTTCCACTTCTTTAGTGCTTGCATGCTGGAGTAGAATTCCTAATCATAAATTGAATATTTATTATTGTGCTCATTCAACTTTTCATTGAAATAAGAAATAGGTTCACCTTCTTGGCTTAAAATACCTCCAATAGTTATCTTGTTAGCAACACAATCTACTTAGAAAACTTTGTTAAAGTCTAGCAATTGAGAAAATAGACTCATTAGATTAATAATCATAAGAACTTACAATGCTTTTATAGCACTCCAATCAGTTTGAAATCTCTACTATTATGGAGATCTTACTTGCTCCTACTATGTTTAGAAACACTCTAAACAATTCCCTATATGCTCTCACAACAAAACTGATTTCCTCTCAAATAGTAAAGTTGGTGCAACTATATTTAAATGAATGCTAAATATTTAGAACCTATATACTTTAGGGAAGATACTCTAAAGTATGCTCTAGAGTCCAACATTCTCCCCCTTAAAGTTGAGAGGACTGACTAGACAGTCTCTCAGCTTTATATACTGAGCTTTCACAACTCCTTTGGTGAAGATGTCCGCTATGTTGTCCAAAGTGCTGCAATGTCGTAGCTCAATCACCTGTTTCTCCACCATGTCTCGAATGAAGTGATACTTCATGTCAAAGTGCTTTGACCTACTGTGGTGGATAGGATTATGTGCCAATTGTATGGCACTCATATTGTCACAATACAATATAGTAGGACCACATTGTCTTTCTCCTATTTCTTCAAGTACTTTTCTCAACCATAAAGCTTGGGTACTAGCATTTGTGATTGCTATGTACTCAACTTCAGTAGATGATAATGCTACAATAGTCTGCTTTTTGGAACTCCAAGTAATTAGTCCTGACCCAAGACTAAAACAATTCCCTGAAGTAGATTTTCTATCATCTATATTGCTGCCCCAATCACTATCACTAAAGCCAACTAATTTTACAGAATTACATTTGTGGTAATGGATCCCAAAATCCAATGTACCCTTTACATATCTCAAAATTCTTTTAGTTGCTTGTAGATGAAGTTCAGATGGATCAGCCATATACCTTGAAACAAGAGAAACTGCATATTGAATATCCGGCCTTGTGTTGGTGAGGAACATTAGACTCCCAACCATGCTCCTGTAAGTGGTCATGTCAACTTTTGGTGCTCCATCTTCTTTGCTCAATTGGATCCCATGACCCGTTGGAGTTGCAACAGACTTGCATTGCTCCATAGCAAATTTCTTTATCATATCTTGAGCATATTTGTGTTGACATATGAAGATCCCTTTACCTGTTTGATGTACCTCCATGCCTAGGAAGTAATGCATCAAGCCTAGATCTTTCATTTCAAATTCTTTCATCATGGAGTTTTTGAACTCCTTATTCATCTTAGCACTACTACCCATGAATATTAGATCATCCACATATAAGCATACAATGAGAATGTCTTTACCTTGTTTCATGTAGTAGAGAGTAGGTTCACTTTTGCTCCTGGTGAATCCATACCTTTGAAAGTAGCCATCAATGTGTGAGTACCATGCCCTTGGTGCTTGCTTGAGGCCATACAATGCTTTCTTTAATTTGTAGACAAGGTGCTCCTTACCTTGTTCTTCAAATCCTTGATGTTGTTGCACAAAAACCTCTTCATTCAAGTACCCATTAAGAAAGGCACTTTTAACATCCATGTGTTGAATTTTCCACCCTTTGTGAGCAGCCAAGGAAAGTACTAGTCTGATTGTCTCCTGTCTAGCAACAGGAGCAAAGGTCTCCTCATAGTCAATCCCATACTTCTGAGTAAACCCTTTTGCTACTAGCCTTGCCTTGTGTCTTTCAATGCTCCCATCAGCATTGAACTTGGTCTTGTAGACCCATTTACATCCAACACATTTCTTGCCTTTAGGAAGCTCCACTAGCTCCCAAGTATCATTCTTTTTTATAGAGGTCATTTCCTCTTTCATGGCTTGTTGCCATACATCATGAGTGCATGCTTTTTCATAACTAGATGGCTCTAGCTCTACACTAGTCATTAAAGCATAGTTTACAACATCACCCTTAGGCTCTTGAGAGTCATCATCACCATACATGTGCAAATTTTCAAGTCTTTTCAAAACTGCATTCATCTCACTAGCTTGGCTTCTAGTGTACCTTTTTGGAAATTCTTATCCAACATTTGAAAATAAGGATGGTGCTGAAGTGTTCTCTTACCTCTTGATGGAGAATCAATATCCATTGGTGAAGAACTTACTGATCTTTGTGGAGAAGGACTTGGAGTAGCATCAGTTGTACTTGAAGTAGTACTCATACTTGGGCTTGGAGGAGGACTTCCTTTGCTATTTTTGGGCTGCACTTGCTGCACTTGAGAGGAACTTGCATCATGAGATCCATCATCAACAAAAAGTTTTTGATGACCCCATACTCCCCCTTCATCAAAAATCACATCTCTGGAAATTATAACTTTATGTGTTTTTGGATTGTAGAGCCTATATGCCTTTGAAGACTCACAATACCCAATGAAAATACATGCTTGAATTTTGGGGTCAAGTTTCTTTCTTGTTTCATCAGGAATGTGTGCATATGCAAGACAACCAAAAACTTTGAAGTGTTTTACATTTGGCTTTTTTCATACCATCCCTCATAAGGAGTCATCCCATCTAAACTAGAAGTAGGACTCCTATTCAAAATGTAAACACTTGTTCTAACAACATCAGCCCAATACATGTTACTGAGTTGCTTTGTTTGAAGCATTGATCTAGCCATTTCTACAATAGTGTGGTTCTTTCTTTCAGCCACACCATTTTGTTGTGGGGTGTAGGCAGTAGTTAATTGCCTTTTGATCCCACAATATTTACAAAATTTGAGAAATGCATTTGAACAAAACTCCCCTCCTCTATCAGTCCTTAATCTCTTTACAACATACTCACTTTGATTCTCTACATTATTTTTGAAATCTTTGAAACATTCAAAAGCTTCATCTTTAGTTTTCAAAAAATAAATCCAACACATTCTAGAGAAATCATCAATGAAAGTGAGAAAGTAAGAATTGTTACCCAAGCTTTTGGTATTCATTGGACCACAAATGTCTGAATGTACCAATTGTAGTGGATGGCTTGCTCTCCATGCTTGTCCTCTTGGAAACTTGGTTCTTGAGTGTTTTCCCAAAACACATCCTTCACACACCTCCTTGTGCTCTTCAACTTTTGGCAATCCACATACCATAGCTTGTGAAGTCAACAACTTCAAGCTTGCAAAGTTAAGATGACCATATCTCAAGTGCCAAAGCACACTTGGATTTTCTATGGCCACATTAGCAAGTTGGGCACCTCCTTGTTCCCAAAACTTAAGAGGAAACAACCTATTCTTTGTCATAGGCACTTGTGTAACAAC
Organism: Wollemia nobilis; assembly: GCA_028583015.1. Lineage (NCBI taxonomy): Eukaryota > Viridiplantae > Streptophyta > Pinopsida > Araucariales > Araucariaceae > Wollemia > Wollemia nobilis. The sequence goes on from JAQPPZ010003098.1 coordinate 3,300,430, forward strand.
TCTATTACAATTGTTTTTGTCAAAAATTACACATTTTCCATCTTCAAAAACAAGCTTGTAGTTCTTTTCCATTATTTGTCCAACACTAAGCAAATTATGTTGGAGTTTGGGGGTGTAATAGATGTTGTTTACCTTCTTTGTGCCTTCTTTTGTTGGAACCTCCATGGCTCCCATACCTTCAACTTGTAGTGCCTTGTCATCTCCCAATTTGATCTTTGACTTGTAGGTGGAATCCATTGTAGCAAAAAGCTCTTCTTTGCCACTCATATGATTTGAGCAACCAGTATCCAAAATCCAAGTTTCATTGAGATTTTGATCTGATTTTCCATAGGTGAGAAACATATTTGAAGAAGTTCCTTCCTCTTCTCCATAGTTTCCATAGTTATTACCTTGCCCTTCTTGAGAAGGTTTGGACCAACAATCTCTAGCAAAGTGACCAACCTTGCCACAATTGTAACAAGATTTCTTTGATTTGTCACCTCCTCTTCCTCTTCCTTGGTTGCCACCTCTTGATCTACCTCTTCCTTTGCCTCTCCTTTGTCCTCTTCCTTGGCCTCTTCCTTGTCCTCTTCCTTCACCCTCCTTGGATGAGAATGCTTTGTCATCACCTCCATAGCTTGTTGAAGTAGAACCCTGTAATCTCTCTTCATGAGACATCAAAGAACCAATTAGAGCATCAAAAGTTAGAGTAGACAAATCTTTAGACTCTTCAATAATGATAGCAATATGGTTCCATTTATGAAGAAGTGTTCTCAACACTTTCTTCACCACTACTTCAGTTTTGATGTCTTCTCCAAGGGTTTGCATTTTGTTTACAATGGCTTTCACTCTAACACAATAATCACCTACATTTTCATCATTTTGCATTTTTAGATTCTCAAAATCCCTCTTCAAGGTTTGAAGCCTCACTTGCTTCACTTGATTTCTGCCTTGATAGCTATCCTTCAAGGCACCCCAAGCATCTAGAGCTGATGTACATGAAGCAATCCTTGGAAAGATGCTTTTCTCCAAGGCTGCTTGGAGATGGTAGAGGGCAAATGAGTTTTTCTTTTGGGCATCCTTTTTATTGGTTCTATCAGCTGCACTCAAGGTGGTCCAATATGCAGGTTCATTGTAGCCTTCTTCTACAATATCCCATAACCCCTTGCCTATGAGTAAGGTCTTCATCTTGATAGACCAATACTCATAATCTAACCCATTAAATTCAGGAATGGGAAGATTGTTATTGGCAGCCATTGATGCTAATCAACAAAACTTTGGAATAATATAGATAGCTTCTAATACAATATTTTTGCAATAAATAGTAGCAGTAGATCTTATTTTACTCAATTGACTCAACTTGTTAAGTCAATCTCTCAGAATTAACCTCTGATTGCAAAAATACATGCTTCTTTTTTATTTACCAAAATCTCAAGCACCAAATTTATCATAAATCGGCCAATACTGATTGAAACAAACTGAAATTTTTACTGTAGACTTCTGATATACGTATCTGAAAATCCACTAAATTTCAGAAGCAAATTCACACAAATGAGAAATATGTGATCAATTTACTTTTGCCCTTTCTAGATCTTAGAGTGTTTTTTGAGACAACCTCAATGTTTTTCACATAAATCAATCCATAAAGCTCCAAAATTTCTGAAAATTAAACTCTGTATTCCTGAGACAATAATATGAAAACCCTCTAAATTTTAGAAGAAAATTCACAAAGGTGAAAAATATGTGATCATTTACTTTTTCCCTTTTTATCACAATTCTGGATCTAGGATTTTTTGAAGAAAAAATCAATATTCACACAAATCGATCAATACAGATCCAAACGACCTGAAATTTTGTCTGAATGATGATTTTATCTAAATAATATTTCTCCCAAAATTTTAGAAGCAAATACCCTGTCTTCCACCTTATACAACCATTTTATTGCAAAACTCAAAATGCTAATAAAATCAGCAAATGAGCTCCAAATTACCTGAAATTTTGATTGCGTCCTCTTGATACAATTATCTAAAAACCCTCAAAATTTCATCAAAAAATACCTCAGGATGCATGAGATATGAATGATTTACTCGAGCTCTTCCTTGCAACTCTGTTGAGTGTTGGCCACTTGAGTTTCTCTAACAAAGTGCGTGCTTCAGATCTCTTCACGCCACTCTCCACAGGTTTTGATCCATCTGAGAAAACCTGGCTCTGATACCAAAATGAGAAAATAGACTCATTAGATTAATAATCATAAGAACTTACAATGCTTTTATAGCACTCCAATCGGTTTGAAATCTCTACTATTATGGAGATCTTACTTGCTCCTACTATGTTTAGAAACACTCTAAACAATTCCCTATATGCTCTCACAACAAAACTGATTTCCTCTCAAATAGTAAAGTTGGTGCAACTATATTTAAATGAATGCTAAATATTTAGAACCTATATACTTTAGGGAAGATACTCTAAAGTATGCTCTAGAGTCCAACAACAATGACAAAACCGGTTCCTTCATGACTTTATCCTTCAAGATTTGAAAGCTTCTTTCCACTACATCTATCCATTTGAATTTCTATCTACCCCCTTCATCATTTCCATGATTGGAGTAAAAATTCCACTAACAGTTTTTATCAACTTTCTATAAAACTTTCCAAATCATGAAATTTTTTTATTTCAAGCATACTCCTTTGTTATGGCCACTGTACAATAGCCTTCACTTTGTTGTATCCATCCGTAAACCATTATTGGATATAATAAAACCCAAACATGTCAATTTCTTCTTCATAAAACTACATTTTTTTCAATTGATCAGCAATTGTTCCTCCTTCGACTCTTAAAAAATAACCTCAAATGCTTTACATGTTCTTCCTTCATCTTGCTAAACACCAAAATATCATCTAAGTAAACCACCACAAACTTACCAATAAAAGGCTTCAAGACCTCATTCATCAACCTCATGAAAGTACTAGGTGCATTTGTCAATCCAAATGGCATAACTAGCCATTCATACAATCTATCTTTGGTCTTAAACACATTCTTCTACTCATCTATTTTATGATTAACTACTCTTAAAATCAATTTTTGTGAAGTACTCTAATCCACTTAAACAATCCATCAAATTATCCATACATGGTAATGAAAACCTATACTTTATTGTAATTTTATTGATAGCCTAGAAATCCATACACATGTCATTCCTCACCTTTTTTGGGTGCTAGTATGACTAGTACTGCACATAGGCTCAAGCTTTCCTTAATCATCCCTTTGATCAATATATCTTGTACTTGTCTATTTATCTCTTTATTATCCATGGGTTCATCCTATAAGTTACCCTATTTAGAAACCTTATTCCCAACATGAAGTCTATTTGATGATAAATGCTTCTCATACTTGGTAATCCATTAGATAATTCTTCTAAAATAATCTCAGTATATTCTTTTAGAAAATCCTTCACTTCATGTGGAATATTGGTCATATTATTTGATGTCGTATCTTCTATGGGTTTAGCAATGAAAGCAAAACATGAATCTCCTTTATTTATCTCCTGCAAGAATTAGTTTTTAGAAATGAGGTAAACTTTAGAACTACTACATGCCTCTTTTCCTTTGTCCTTCAATGGACCTAATGCATAATTTTTTCCATCCTTGATAATTGAAAGTGTTTAGTATATAATCATGTACTGATTTTTTGTTAAATTTCCATGGTCTCCCTAATAGAATATGGAAGGCATCCATTGACATGATGTCATATAGAATCACATTCTTTGAAGAGCCAATCTAGATATTTACCATACATTGTTTGATTATCAAAATTTCATGTCCCTTTTGTAACCATGATACTTTGTATAAATTTGGATGCTCAATTATTTTCAATCCTAATTTCTCTACCATATCTATTGATACTAAGTTGTTTGTGCTTCCACTATCCAAAATTATCTTACAACACTTGTCTCTCGATTTACAAATTGTCCTAAACAATCTCCTTTGTTGCTTAGGTCATGTATCTCCTTTGTTGGTTTCAACATTACCTTTTCATCATTAGGGATTATCCTTGTTATCCTTATTGCATGTGCTTTGGTGAGGCTTCATATTCTTCATCTACTTGTGTAATATGGATCACAATTTCCTTTCCACACCCATTTGTTTGTTGTGCTTGTGGGTATTCATATGCTTGATTTCCAGCTTCTCCACATCTATAATATTTTTTTAGAAATCATCTACCATAACCTCCTAGTCCTCTTGAGAATATTGATATTCTCTATTATTTAATAAGTATTAGCTTCTCCCTCTTTCCTTTGCTATCCACTTTTGTTGTTTTGTCCTCTTCCTTGAGAGGATCATTCTCTTCCTTTAGCATTATTTTTTATCTTCACAATAACTTTTCCTCTACCTTGAGCATATACTAATATTCCTCTTCAATAGTTCTAATATAGATCATATAAATCTCATCTTGTATGGATAATCTTATTTCATTTATGTATCTTTCCACCTTCTCCTCATCATCTTCAATATGAATTGATTTTATAGTCAAATTATAGAACTCTTATGTATATTCTCTCACTCATAACTCATTTTTCTTGAGATTTTAGAGTTTTCTAAACAACTCAATATGATAACCCACAAGTAAAAACTTAGATTTTAGCTTGGATAAAAACTTTTTCCAAGTCTAAATTTTATCTTTCCTCTTTAATTGCATCTTAGTTTGAACATCATGCCACAAAATAAAAGCATGTCCTTTTAGTTGTGTACATGTAAATTTAATCTACTTTGAATCCTCCATAGATTCATAGTTAAATAATTTCTCATATTTGTTATTCAATCAATTAACTCTTCTAGATTTAAAATTTCATTAAAATTGGGACTATCCATCTTTGGATTATTTCCCACATTTGATATTGCTAGAGTCAATCACTGCTCTAGTTCTTCTCCTTGCTCTTCATCTTGAGCTTTTACATGACGAGTTTCCTCCTTTTCACTATCACTAATATCCTCAAGATAAACACCTCTCATTTGGCTAGTATCAATTGCATCTAACCTAGTGATGATTTATCTCAATATTTTTGCTATATCCATTGATCGAGGTCCCATACCATGCACTATTTCTCTTCCTTATTGTACCATTATCTCTTAAAAATTATGACCTGCACTGATATCAAATAATGTAGTCAAGGTGAAAGGGATCAACTGAGCAACAACCTCCTCTAGCAGCAAGGATTTAGGTTTCACTAAAACCCACAATGTAAGATTTGGTTTTGTTCTTGCATTAGATGTCAAGATGGCAATTACCAAGATAGCATTAGCCAATATGACAAGATGGTGATTGGTTAAATTAAATTCCTATATGATCACTTTACCTCTAGATTCTAGTCTTAATATGACCCTTGCTTTGACAATGTCCTACAAATGGATTCTTACTCTGACCTCAAATGGCTCCCCTTTGTGACAACACATTTTGACCACATCCTCTTATCCTAATGGCTTTCCAATTATGGTACTTACAAGATGATACATACTAGACAACACCTTGCATGACAGTGTTCACCATAACATTCCTTAAGACCACACTTGCCATAACATGCTCCAAAGATAATACTTGCTAGTCATTACTTTGATAGACGGTTCCCTACAAATGAAATTAGTTGAATTATTTGTCAACAATATTTAGACAATAATTACCTTTCATATAAAATAATTTTCTTGTCACTTCCTATTGAAAAGATCTTCGTTTGGTCTGCTATAAATATTTTTCTCACCTACAAACCTACACACACTAGTCCAAATAGTCTACAACATACAACTCAAATAGCACAATTCATTTATCATTCAAACACACATAGAAGAAAATTCAATGTGAATAACAAATGTTATTGCCTAAATGCTAAATGATTGTACAACTAAAATATTTTTCTCTATATCTCTTCGTACGAATGTTTTATACTTTGTTGGATATTTTGAGAAGCATTTTTTGTCATTGATATCAAAAGCATTTTTGTGCTATGTTTGTCATTTTTGAGGACGTTAAGTGTTTTATCCATAAGCAAGAAGGTCTTGAAAAGTAATAGGTTATAATATTTATTTGTAAATATTATATACCTAGGAAGGTTCAAAGAATAAAGAACCAAGGAATGATAAGCAAAGTCAAATTAAATAATAATATTTTATTATTATTATTTTGGATAAAAAATAGAGTTTAAAAAGATTAAGGATCAAGTTGAAAAAACCCACAAGGGGATTTAATTTAAATTAAAATATTTTAATATTTGATTAAAATTTTAATTTAAATAATAATGGATGCTAAGGTTAAGCTAAATATTTATTTAATATTTAAATTAACTTTAAATATTTGAATTCAAATGAAATTTGAATAATCATCGACGTGGGAACAAGCTAAGGGTTGCATATAAATAATACCAAAGTTGGCATTTGAAAGATTATCTATGCAATTTGTATTTTGGCTCGTGTAAAATATAAGTGTAATTTTCGCATGTGTATTCAAGCAAGGAAAATAATAGAATTTGATATCCTTTGAAAAATAATCAAAGCCCCTCATAGCTGAGTTGGCAGCCAAGGACTGTGTAAGATGACTTCTAGGCACCTAGTGTAGGTTCGAATCCCGCGCATGTCATTTTGGGTGAAGGAAGGTTCGAGTTTTGAGTTTGTGTCATTCAAGGGAGAAGGTCAAAGGCATGCTCATGCCTTTTGGATCTTGTGGATCCCACAGCCCATTTGGTGGGCACGAGCACTGTAGAAGCACTTGGGGGAGAACCAATGGTGGTTTGAATCCCGCTAAGGCCTTTTGGGCAGCACTATTGAGGTATGCACATTGTGAGGTTTGTCTTGGATTACAAAAAATAAAAAGGAATTTTTTTTTTTCAAGGGTTTATGTTGATTAAAATTTTTGCATAATTGATTTGATTATAAGTTGTTTAGGGGAGTAAAAAGGGAATGCAAAACTTCGATTTCTAGATTGAATTTTTAAGTGTCAAGGAGTTATAAGGAGTAAGGAAAATTTATTTTTGAGACTGAAAGATGTTGGATATTATTTTAAAAGTTGGAGATTATAAGGTGTATTATTTTTGTATTAAAGAGATATTTTTGAAGAAGTGTTAGAGTGATAATTCTTGTCATCTAACCTTTGTGCTTGGCAAGGAAAGTGGATATCATTGATACATGTTTTGAAGTCTAATATTCATCAAGTAAAATGTATGGGTATATTCCTATATAATTAAAATAATTGATTGGTTGAGGTTTTATGAAAATAAGATTGGAGTGAAAAGAAATTAGTTAAGTTTTCCGTGTTGAGTTGAGTTTTCTGAAATGGAAGTGAATGCTATAAACTTTGTTTGATTAGCATTGTTGGATATTTTGAGTGAGTGAATGCATGCTTCATTGTTGTGTGTTTTGAGAACCCTTGTTGTTGAGTTTGAATATTGGATTAGAGTTTGAAAGAACATGAGTATCATTGTTATATGAGTTAAGCATTTTTTTTAAGTGATTGATTGAGTGAAGAACTTGAACTAGGGTTTGCAAATATCATGAGTATCATTGTTATGTGAGATTGGTTGATAAGCATTGTTGGAAATAATTGAGGGAGTTTTCATATGATTGGACTAGGGTTTGTGAGCAAGGATTAATTCATTGATTGATTGGTTGAGTAGAGTTGGTTGAGCCAAGTCAAGTGGAAGTGTTGAAGTGATAGTTCAAGTTTTGTGAAATAAATTGTTATATATTCTAAATTGATTTAAAAAAGAGATTGAGAGTGATTGAGTGTGAAACATATTGAGTATATAACAATTCTCTATATGTTTTTGTGGTAAAAAGAAAGAGTGAGAGTAAAATAAATTGAGAATTATTATGAGTGTGAAGCATATTGAGTCTCTAACAATTCTCTATATGTTTCTATAAGATTTGGATAAGTTCTAGTGAGTACTTGTTGAGCAGATTTGGACAAGTTCTAGTGAGGACTTGTTGAGAATATTTGGACAATTTCTAAAGAGGACTTGTGGACAGATTAGTGTCAGCTTTTGTGAAAACTTACAAGGTAGATTTACGACAAGTCTTTGAGAAGACTTGAGAGCAGATTTGATTGATTAATTTTTTCAAACCTTGATTTAAGGTTTGGGGCAGATCAAGCAAAGTTGATTTATAATTAAGTCAATATTTGTGTTAAGGCTTAAGGACAGAGATTGAGGATAGATTTGTGCTATATAGAAGGATTGTATTTAGTGCAGATAAGAGGACAAATATTAAGGATAGATTTGTGATAGACTTAAGGACTATGTTTAGTGTAGATTTGAGGACAAAGTTTGGTGCATATTTGAGGATAGGTTTGTACCAGAATAGAGATAGATATTGAAAATATTTGTGTTAGAACGAAGGACTATATTTAGTACATATTTGAGAAATATATGAGAGCAAGCTTTGGAGGTGACAGAGTATATAGGATGATAGTCTCCAGTGGATAGAGATCCATTAGCCAGGGCAGTGAGGATAGATCTTCTAAGTGAAGACATGAGTCTTCAGTGGATAGAGATTCATTAGCTAGTGTAGTGGGGGTAACAATTCTTCTAGAATATCACCAACCAAAGCTAAGGAAAAAGGAGTTATTTTGTGGATAGAGATCCATGAACTTGATTAGGATATTGGTGTCTCCTTTGGATAGAGGTCCATAAATATTGTAATAGGGAAAGGATTCCCAAGATATTCATTGAGAAAATTTTAGTGAAATATTTTCTCCGTGGAGTAGCCTACATTGGGTGAACCACATTAAATTGGTGTCTCTATTGTGTGTGGTGATTTTTGCATTACTTTTATTATAGTTATTGATATTGATATCTATACATTACATAATATTGATTGAAATAAAAGTAAAAAGTGATATTATATTGTTCACCCCCCCCCTAAGTATAATCTTGTGTTCTTCAATTGGTATCATAGGAGGTTCCTTCGAAATATTTTAACAACTTGAATAAAAATCTTACAATAACACAATGGATTCTAAGAATAGGTCCTCGGTTAATTCAACACCAGCATTTGATGAAAGTGATTATGTATTTTGGAGTATGAGAATGAAGATCCACCTGATGGCACTTGGCAATGAAATTTGAGAAGTAGTTGAAAATGGATACATACCACCAACTACTCCACCTATAGATAAATATGGTAAGCTTATACAAAATTACAATTCAAAAACAATGAATACAATTTTGAGAGGTTTGCATAGAATAGAGTTCATAAAATTTATGCATTGCAAATATGCAAAAGGAATTTGGGATAAGTTGCAAAGCATATATGAAGTAGATAAAAGTGTCAAAAAGGAAAAAATATGAAATCTCAAAAGACAATTTGAATAATTAATAATGAAGGATGAATAAAAAATTAGTGTTTATCTAATTTATGTAGACGAGGTTTTTAATGCCATGCAAGGGCTTGGACTTGAGAATGAAGAATCAAATGTTTGTCATAAGATCCTAAGATCTCTCACAAAAATATTTATTAAAAAAAATTCTGCTATAGAGGAATCAAAATATGGCGATTCTTTGACAAGAGATATATTACATGATATTCTTACAAATTTTGAGATAAGAACAAAAGAGGAACCTAATATTCGAAAGGAAGCAACCTTCAAAGCTACTAAGAAGACAAAGAGCAAGAAGTCAGATTCAAGTAATGAGTCATCCAGTGATGAAGAAGCAAATTATGGCAAAACAAATAAATATTCAAGAAGATTTAAATATACAAAATTTGTTATACATTTCAATTGTGGAAAGTATAGTCACTATGCAACTGATTGTCAAGAAGCTAGAAATGGAAATGATGAAGAAAAATAGGATCATAAGAATAGGAAATAAAAAAAATACAGGTACCAAAAGAAAGGCAAGGATGGAAAAGGCAGACAAGGAAAGAAGTTCTTCCAAAGGCAGAAGAGGAGTTACCATGTAGACAAGGCAAGTAAGTACTCAAGTGACAGTGATAATAGTTTCTCAAATAATGATAAGATGAAGTTCTATTTTTGATAGAAGAAAAAGAAGAAGTTAAGAAAAGTTCACTAATAATTCTCAAGTGTTTTAGGTATGGTAATTTTGGGGACATATTGAATATAGTTGTACAAAGAATGATTTTAGTTTCAGTGATGATGAATATGAAGATACACTTGAAGGACCATAAGAGAATATTCTAATGGCACTAGAATAAGGAGGTGATCCTATAGAAAACAAGTCAAAAGAGAATGAATATGTTTTCAAAGGCAAACAAATAGAGGAAGAATAAAAAAAATGAGAAGTTAATATTGGGGGAGAGCTTATTTATTCTCTTAAAACTTTAAATAAGGTAAGAAAGAAAGACTCCCAACTTGAGCTTCAGTTTCAAGAATGTGATGAAGAGAAAGGAAAACTTATAGAGGATCTAAACAAGTCAATGGCTAAGACAAAGAAATTCAAGGATAATCTAGAAGCAAAGGTCTTAGAATATAAAAGGTTAGAACAAGAAGTAGCTCTACTAAGGGAAGAATTAGAAAATTCCAAGGATAAGCTACACAAGTTTGGAAAGAGCTCAAAGATCGTAGATAAGATGATCAATGCACAAAAAAGGTCAACAAACAAAACATGTCTTAGTTTTGAACATGTTCAAAAGAAACAAAAATATGAGTCAACCTCAAGTTCTGAAGAAGAAGAAACTTCAGAAGAAGACAGTGTAAGAGAAAGTGAGACTTCTAAGGATGAGCTGGACAATAGAAATTTCAACAAGGAAAAGAACAATGCATAAAATATGAACAGGAACGGGAACAAGAACAAGAATATGGACATGAATAGGAACAGAAGAATGGACATAAATAGGAATAGGAACACCAAAAGGAAACAAAAGGATCAAGAGAAGAATATAATTGATAAAGATAAATATCAGTGCTTTATAGGAGTAGAAATACTCCCACCCCAAAATTAACCACCTCAAGAGGATGTGGGGGAGGGGATAAGCTAAGAGTTTCATTCTTAGTCCCGAGCCCCAAAGGTGACCCTTTGCCATTCATGTAAAATGGGAAGAGATCTGAGTAAGGGGGAGATATTTGAGTTATAAGGAAATCATTCAGTCAGGGGAGAATAAAAAGATCAAGTAAATGGTAAAAAGTAATTGGGTTGCCATCAATGACAAAGGGGAATATTGTTGGACATTTTGAGGAGTGTTTGTTGTCATTGATGTCAAAAGCATTTTTGTGCTATGTTCGTCACCTTTGAGGACATTAAGTGTTTTCTCCATAAGCAATAAGGTCTTGAAAGCAATAGGTTATAATATTTATTTTTAAATATTATATACCCAGGAAGGTTCAAATAATAAAGAACCAAGGAAGGAGAAGCAAAGTCAAATTAAATAATAATATTTTATTATTATTATTTTGGATCAAAACCAAGTTTAAAAATATTAAGGATCAAGTTGAAAATACACACAAGGGGATTTAATTTAAATAATAATGAATGCTAAGGCCAAGTTAAATATTTATTTAATATTTAAATTAACTTTAAATATTCAAATTCAAAAAAAAATTAATAATCATTGATGTGGGAACAAGCTAAGGGTTGCATATAAATAATGCCAAAGTTGGCATTTGAAGGATCATCCATGTGATTTATATTTTGGCTCGTGCAAAAGAGAAATGTAATTTTCGCATGTGTATTTGAGCAAGGGAAAGAAAAGAGTTTGATAGCCTCTAAAAAATAATCAAAGTCCCTCACAACTGAGTTGGCAGCCAAGGGCTGCGTAAGACACCTTCTAGATGCCTGGTGTAGGTTCGAATCTTGTGCACGTCATTTTAGGTGAAGGAAGGTTCACGTTTTGAGTTTGCACCATTCAAGGGAGAAGTTCAAAGGCACACTCATGCCTTTTGGCTCTTATGGAGCCACGCAACCTAGTTGGTGGACGTGAGTGCTACATAAGTGCTTGGGGAGAACCAACGGTGGTTCGAATCCCACCAAGGCCTTTTGGGTAGCACTATTGAGGTAAGTGCATTGTGAGGTTTTTCTTAGCTTACAAAAAATAAAAAGGAAAAATATATTTTTTTTCAAAGGTTTATTATGTTGATTAAATTTTTTGCATAATTGATTTGATTATAAGTTGTTTAGAGGAGTTAAAAGGGAATGCAAAACTTTGATTTATGTATTGAATTGTTAAGTGTTAAGGAGTTATAAGAAGTAAGAAACAATTATTTTTGAGATTCAAGGGTGTTGGTTTGGAGATTATAAGGTGTATTTGGATAATATTTTTGTATTAAAGTGATATTTTTGAAGTGTTAGAGTGATAATTCTTATCATCTAACCTTTGTGCTTGACAAGGAAAGTGGTTATAATTGAGACAGGTTTTAAATTCTAATCTTCATCAAGTAAAAGGTATGGGTATATTCTTCCTTAGTTGAAATAATTGATTGGTTGAGGTTTTTTGAAAACAAGATTGGAGTGAAAAGGACTTAGTTAAGTTTTCCTTGTTGAGTTGATGAGTTTTCTAAAATGGAAGTGAATGCTATAAACTTTATTTGATTAGCATTGTTGGAGATTTTGAGTGAGTGAATGCATGCTTCATTGTTGTGTGTTTTGAGAATCCTTGTTTTTGAGTTTGAATATTGGATTAGAGTTTGAAAGAACATGAGTATCATTGTTATATGAGTTAAGAATTGTTTTTGAAGTGATTGATTAAGTGAAGAACTTGAACTAGGGTTTGCAAAGATCATGAGCATCATTGTTATGTGATATTGGTTGATAAGAATTGTTGGAAATAATTGAGGGAGTGTTCATATGTTTGGACTAGGGTTTATGAGCAAGGATTAATTCATTGATTGATTGGTTGAGTATATTTGGTTGAGCCTAGTTAAGTGGAAGTGTTGAAGTGATAGTTCAAGTTTTGTAAAATACATTATTCTATATTCTAAATTGATTTGAGAAAGATATTGAGAGTGATTGGGTGTTAAACATATTGAGTCTCTAACAATTCTCTATATGTTTTTGTGGTAAAATTAAAGAGTGAGAGTGAAATTATTTGAGAACTGTTGTGAGTGTGAAGCATATTGAGTCTCTAACAATTCTCTATATATTTCTATGAGATTTGGACAAGTTCTAGTGAGGACTTGTTGAGTGGATTTGGACAAGTTATATTGAGTACTTGTTGAGTAGATTTTGACAAGTTCTAAAGAGGACTTGTGGATAGATTAGTGTGAGATTTTATGGAAGCTTACAAGGCATATTTGAGACAAGTATTTGAGAAGACTTGAGAGCAAATTTGATTGATTTATTTGTTCAAACCTTGAGTTAAGGTTTGGATCAGATCAAGTAGAGTTGATTTATGATTAATTCAAGCTTTGTGTTAAGGCTTGAAGATAGATATTGAGGATAGATTTATGCTAGATCGAAGGACTGTATTTAGTGCAGATCAGAGGATAGATATTAAGGACATATTTGTGCTAGATCGAAGGTTTAGTGCAGATTTGAGGATAGATTTTAGTGCAGACTTGAGGACAATTTTGTGCCAGACCAAATACAGATATTGAGTAGATTTGTGCTAGACCGAAGGAATGTGTTTAGTACAAATTTGAGACAGAGATAAGAGTAAGCTTTGGAGTTGATAGAGTATAGAGGATGATAGACTCCAGTGGATAGAGATCCATTAGCCAAGGCATCAAGGATAGGTATTTTGAGTGAGGATAGGAGTCTTCAGTGGATAGATATCCATTATCCAGTGCAATGGGGGTAATAGTTCTTCTAGAAGATCACCAACCAAAGCTAAGGAGAAATGAGTTATCCTGTGGAAAGAGATCCACAAACTTGATTAGGGGATTGGTGTCTCCTTTGGATAAAGGTCCATAAACATTGTAATAGAGAAAGGATTCCCAAAATATTGATTGAGAAAATTTTAGTGAAATATTTTATCTATGGAGTATCCCACATTGGGTGAACCACGTTAAATTGGTGTCTCTATTGTGTGTGGTGATTTGTGTATTGCTTTCATTACTATTGTTGATATTTCTATCTATACATTGCATAATATCGATTGAAAGAAAAGTAAATAGGGGTCTTATACTATTTACCCCAGTTCTCAGTATAAGCTTGTGTTATTCATACTCTTTATTTATACCTTGTACATCATTATCTTTTTCCTTTTTTTTTTACACCTCTCTGTTCCCTCTTACTATTCTCATTATTTTATATACATAAGGTTGGAAATTACAAATATATTTAGAATTTTTTTAATAAATCATAACCATCTTCATGTAGGATGCTCCTGCATCATATATTATCATATTTAGAAAAAAGTAACCCCAAATGATGTGAGAAAAGGGACAATAAGGAAGTAAATGATCTTATATTTCCAAATCCTTCTTCCATAAGGCACGTCTAAAAGTTTTATGATATACTTTTCTTTGTAGACTTTCTCCTATAAGAATCTTACTTTGAACTACTAACCAAAGAATTTGGGATAGCCTCTAGTGATAAAACATTCTTCCAAGAAAAATTATTAGCAGTAGGAAATTTTGATTGCTCTAAATATTCATATCTCAACTTGACCAATTATCCACCATCTTTTGATAGATTTCAAACCAACTCTTTCTTTTGTATAAAAATAGGTAAATAAACTCTTAAAGCATCTTTTGAATCTCACATGTAATTTTTTTTAGTTCCTCTTCTTTGACCAAGTTAATAATAGAAATCTATGATCTAGAGTTGTTGCTCACTTTGATATAATATTTGACCTTTGGACTTTTACAAGCTATACATGCTCAAGCCCATGGTTACCATTTTGAATCATAGATAAGATAATAAGGCTTAAACCAAGCATCAAAGCAAAATTTTACATAATTCCCCTCTTTGACTAACCATTTAATATGTTTATTTATAGATTGTAAACTATTTGACATGAATTTCCATGTTGTCAATACTTTGGGTAGGTTTTTTCCTAAATAAATCCATTGCATCAAGAGAATATATATGTTTTTGAAGTAACATTTTTGACCAACTCTTTCCTTGATCTCTAAATAATATCCACCCAAGTTTTTTCCTAATGCCAAACTAAATAGTCTATAATTTTTCAAGCATTCCCCTCCAATATTCTTTTCTCTTCAAACCAAATACCACTTATAAAGAGGAAACCTAATTTTTTATTTAATCATTTTTTGATGTTATACCACTGATAATATTGAAAGTGACCTCATATATATAGGGATGGATTTAAATGTAGTCTTTGCAAGTATAGCCTTTATGCCATGGTTAATAACTTACATTTCCAACTTGTTATACAAGTTTTTATTATATCCAAATAAGATATCCAAAGCTCCTCTTTATTGTTGGAAAATATTACATTATTTGGTAGATGCTAAAGTACCCCCATGGTACACTTGTACTATTGCAAATATTAGATTTGGGTGTGAGTAATTTTTTTTTTTGATATAGAAGCAATGGTTACAATCACGATTTTCAGTAACTACCAGCACAACTGGTAGGGTTCAAACTATGTGCAAAGGCTCCCAGGACTTCCACCGTCTTGGTACATGGTAACCCGGCGTGAGATGGGGACCGTCGGATGCACAAGGGTTGCACCGTCATCATCAATCTGGCACACCACTCAGAGGAATCAGATCTGGGCTACTGTCTATGCATGGGCAAGCCCGTGGGATTGGAACCTAGGTCTCCTCTCAGTAAGTGCCCCAACTTACCAATCCACCTAGACCCACAGACTGGGTGTGAGTAATTAGATTATTTTTCCTAAAATATGTATCAATGTGTAGAATGAGTCCAAGTTTTATGTAATAAGGTGTGCAAGTTTGTAGAGTGTGATAGTGTGCAAGTATCATGTAATAAAGTGATCAAGTGTGTAATGTGTATGGGTTTGCAATATGGCATATGTGTATATGTCAAATATACAAGTGAAGAGTCACATGTATGTGGAAAGATGTAAATACATGAAATATGAGAGTTTTGTCTTATGTGTGGAAAATAAAGGATGCATCTCCTAGATATGTGAGGAGAGAAATAATTAAAGTATTAAAAGGTCACATCTAAGGTTATATTATGGAGATAAAGCTCCATGTATTGTAATGAAAATTGAATACAAATCTTGTATATTTGATCAATAATATTGTAAGTATTATTCCATAATATTGTCTCTCAACCTAACTTTCATGCATGTGCTTGGAACTTTGGCTTATCTCTTCCAGTAGGGGCTTCCACAAAATGTGATTACCTCTGATTGAAATGCCTTGTGAGTTTGCCTTAGCTTATTTTATGAAGCAAAATTCTAGTAGTGAGAAGTCACCATGAATAACACAAGCTTATACCGAGAGGGGGGTGAACAATATAAGACCACTTTTTACTTTTCTTTTCAAATCAATATTATGTAGTGTATAGATAGCAGTATCAATAGTAGTAATCAAATAAATGCACAAAACACCCTACACAATAGAGACACGGATTTTAATGTGGTTCACCGAATGTGGGCTACCTCCATAGAGAAAATATTTCTTCTAAATATTTCTCAAATAAGCTATATCGACCCAAATTTTTCGTGCCCTTACCTTCAGGCTAAAGGATCCGTGCCCAGAAGGGGGATGCGAAAAGGATGAGATGGTACCTCGGACTGAGAGGCCCTTTGAAGGTCAGCGCCTCTCGGGGAGGGGTATCAGGGTGAATTTTTGATGGATGGTGGGGTTCACCAGGAAACTTTGAGTGGCAGTTTCCATGCCTAGGTTGGGAATGAGTTTGATATGTTCAGTTTTATGCTTAATCATTCAAATTCCTAGGTTTGGCCAAATGAATCTAAGTTATGCTATATGAAAATGCAGATTATATGAAGACAAAAAGTAGAAATGGGTATCAAACACAGGGAATGTGCTAAATGAGAAAGGATATACCTGATTCTGGATGTCTGATGAAGGCTCTAAAGCTTGTAGAAGTCCAGATCATCTTGAATTTGATAGGATCGTCTGAGATCAGACAAGATCATCGAGATTAGACGAGATCGTCTTTGATCTGACGAATTTTTTAGAGACCTAAAATCACAAAAATAGATACCAAGAACCAAAAATGCTATTGCAAAAACAAGGGGCAATGATAGAAATTACAATATAAAGACTAGAATAACAATTCCAGATAACAGATTAAATAAAATGCATCATTCTAATGACTAACTGTGACTTTAACATGCATCTACGCTACATGATGTGAACTCCATGATGTAGAATAATATTAAACCTAACTAATGTAGAACAAAACAAGGGATAAATGGTAGAAAATGCAAACTCAGGGCACTGATTGCCCCCAATCTTGACTGCAGTCAAAATCACCTACAATCGTACGAAATCATCTCGGTATGTCGACAGGATCGTCCAAAATCATACAAGATCATCTACGACGATCCGAGCTTGCTCCAGCTGAAAAACGGTAAGGTTCCTGCAAGAAAAACTTGAAAATGCACAAATGCAAATAGTGATTCGAGGTGTTCTAATGTCTTAAAAACTAAAGTTGCAAAGAAATTCAGCCAGGGGGAAGGTCAGGGGAGATCCTAAGGTTAAATAGGATTAGGAGGGAGGTTAGGAGGTTGGAGATCATCCCAATCTGGGAGATCTCCAATGGGGGAGCCTCTAACTGCGCAGACGTGTTTCTGCTCGAGTTAGAGAAGCTTTTGAAACAAAAGCTAATTATGAAAAATTTAGTTTTGGGATGAAATCGTTTGGACATTCTGCTCCAGACGAATTTTTCCGATCTGAGGCAATTTCATCTGATCAACGACGATATCATCCAACGGTCACAACAAATCCTAAAAATGGCACGAAAAACAAGGGGAGCGGTTTAATAGGCGGTTAACAGGCGGTTTGGGGTTAAAAATTCAAATTTTAATATTTTACTAGGGTTTACTACACCAAATTTAGGGTGCTACATTTTGCCCCCTCTTTAGCGAATTTTCTGAAGAAAATGCATTAAAGACGAGTTCTTCTCGATTTACGAGAAAGCAAAAATTTATTCCAATTTTTAGATGACGATTCTAGGTCGAATCGTATGACTGCTTACTATGGTTCCCCCTCCGTGTTTTTACCCAAATCGAACGTTTGAGGTAAAAGCACGGAAAAGCAAAATTTTTAAAATGTTGTTTAATTATAAATAAAATTAAAAAATAGGGTAAAACCCTAATTCATTTTTACTGTTCATTTTCTTTGGTTTTGGAGCTCTGCAGACAAAGATGGTCGAGACGGCGCATAGATCGACGGAGGTCCGACGCGGGCTACGGGTAAGGATCTAAACTTAGTCTAGCATGTTTTTAATTGAATTTATTTGATTTTTTGGTTGAATTTTAATTGAATTTGGGGCATCACGACCATTTTTTTAGGCCATCGACGACATCGGGATGAAATCGTCCCGATTTCGTCGAAATCGCCCCTAGGTCATCGATTTCATCCATGGGCGAAATCGACGAAATAGGGACGATTTCGTCCAACAAGGGTCGATTCCCAAGTTGACAAAATCGAAGACGATTTCATCCTACTAAGGATGAAATTACTGCATTTAGGACGATATCATCCAAGATTGGACGATATCATCATTTAAACTGTTTTAAATTGCATTTTGATTGATTTTAATACTTGTTTTATTAATGAATTTTTTATTGTTTTATCGTTTATTTTTGTAGAGGGTATTGCTAAAGAGCTCGAGAATGGAAATACGAGGGCCTAAGGGATGACGTGGCCATGCTCGATCAGGTGAAGCGAGACCAACTGGCACAGGTTGGCTTACAACATGTGGCAGAGATGCCACAGATTCCTACGGATATGGGGCTATTGATAGCCCTGGTAGAGAGGTGGTATTCGGGGTCATCATGCTTTCGGTTACCGACAGGGGAGCTCCCACCTTGGATGAAGTATGGAGGATCTTAAGGATCCCCATATAGGGACGATTCATGACTCCTACGGCCAATCAGGGCCATGCGATGATGCGGCTCTGCGGTGACCCGAGCTTCGCCCTGGAGAAGGGCGGAGTGAACATCGAGTCACTATGGCAGATGCCTAGGGTATCTAGGTTGACTCAGGTTTTGGCAGGGGTGGTAGGTGGACTTCTGCTGTGCCACTAGAGCGGGTGAAGACTATCGTGGCTCCTTTTACAGATGTGGTCTACGATATGAGAGACCACGAATACAGATTTGCATGGGGCAACTTTGTACTATGCCGACTGTATAGGATCCTACATGGGGTCGTATACAAAGGAGGGTGATGTCTAGTTTTGACATCATTACTACAGGTTTGGTGCTAGGAGCACATCATGGTACGGAGGCCGGTAGGGCTTCCACTGATAGGGGTTGACCGGGAGAGGCCCCGAGTTTTCTATTGGTGGCTCGAAGAGGGTCACAGCGGCAGATAGATCTGCTAGTATCACGGAGGTTGCTATATGACCTCATCCCAGATCAGATCACCTGGAGGCCTTGGAGAGAGCATCCAGGGTGGGCAGAGGACAGACAGGAGCTGGCTCGCATCAAGCAAGTTTGTTGGTTGAGGATGGAGCAGGGAGAGGTAGAGCTCCACCGCTATGACCGAGTTTTGAGATAGTTCGGTCTACAATAGGGGATCCCTTCTCTCAGGGACTACGAGTTCTCTCAGACTGTCGAGATAACACCACATTGAGCGGGGCTCCAGACATGCAGCGATTTTGGAGTCAGGACACGGATGATGTCCCCATTTAGCTAGTGGATGGGGATGATGCTAGGGTTGCCGATGGCTATGATTCCTAGTACACAGGCATCCACCCTCCTCGGATGACGAGGGCACAAAGTCTGATACATGCGATTGTGCGTCAGATGGGGAGGTGGTGCAAGGATGCCATTGAGGCAGCAAGGGGTCACGAGGGGAGAGAGTAGTGATGATCTCCATAGGAGAGACGACAGAGGGGGCCATAGGCTCAGTAGAGACCGCATCAGCAGGAGAGGAGGGAGGAGGGACTCCCTTCTTAGTAGAGGGAGAGGCCACCATCGCTCGATAAGGGCAAGGGTGTCGAGGTGGGGGAGAGCAGCGAGGTGGTGGCTCTCCGAGCGGAGGTTGTCCACCTTTGGGCTTAGGTGTAGACACTTCGGGATGAGGCTACACGGCTCAGGGCATGGAGCAGAGGGGTGAGCACTCGAGATCTAGCATGGGCTATTGCCCAGATCACGTTCTACCAGGGGTTGTACTACCATGTGGTGCCAACGGAGTAGAGGATACCACTACCAACCCACATGGTAGAGCCTATCATGATGGGGTCATCGAGGACATCATCACGATCGACATCCAGGACTCATGACACCACATGGACTTCGATGGGGCCACCTCCTCCACCTCAGGGCGGGAGAGGAGATGAGGCTGAGAGCTCGAGGGCTTCTCGAGGCTAGCCTGCTGACTGCACTACATAGATTGTTATATATTGTTTATATTATTATTTTTGAGAGGATTGAGTATGCCGAGGTACAGATTGTGGCATACCAATCCAGTTTTGATATGATGTCCATAATTTTGTTGATATATATATGAGATATTTTTGATGATATGACTTGTGTATATGTTTGTATGATGCTTTAATGTTTTGATTTGATTTGATGATGATTCATGTAATTATGTCATTTTGAAATATTATAATTTGATGTCATGCTTTTAAAATTTAAATGAAATAATCTGATGTAAACAAATTGGTTGTTTGTGGAATGATTTGATAAAAAATAAAAGGGACTTTTAACAATAATTTCAAATGACATTATCTCTATTTATGACCATTTCATGGAGTCATCGCTCACTAGGTCATCAAGCTAATCCCAGTATAGAAATATTGTTAAAAGTAAAAGAGTGCTTAAGAGACTGTCTTAAGGCTTTGTGTTGTGATGATGAAAAATGGTGATGATGATGATTTGTTTTCAGATTTCCATGAAAATATTATGCATGAAAAATGATTTTTGCTAGGCATGAATTCCTAAGTGTGATAAAATTTTTGAATATTTCCCTAGGAATTATACCATCATTGCAAAATTGAATGTTGACATAATGAAATGAAATAGAAACAATGTTTGTTCTTTTTAAAGCATAATTGTGTAACATAATGATTTAAGCCATATGTTTTTATGATATAAATGAATGGGAAATAAAATTAGTTCAATGGTTTGTGCTAGGCATAGAATATATAGGTATAGACTTATACCATCATCGCGAAATCCAAAGAAGAAATTGATATAATAGTTTTATTGCATGGTTGATTTTTTGATGTTTTTGAAATAAATAGAAAATATAAGATGAGGACTTGCGCTAGGCATAAAATTCCAATTTAAGTTTTGGAACTATACCATCGTCACGAAAGTCGAAAAATATAAATGTGGTTTTATTGCATGTTTTGAAAGTAGTTTTTTTTTTTTTTTTTTTGAAAATAAATGTATGTAATTGTTTTTACATAAAACAAATGAAATCATTCTAGAAGATTTGCATAAATATTTTACATTATCTCAAAGACAAAATTTAGATTTATAAGGAACCCCATGTGCATATGTGAGTTCATTGTCGATCTTGATCTATCATAATGATACAAAATATCTCAAATACAAATGTGTGTGCAATTGTTTTATGCATTTACCAATTTTGAGCAAGATAATTTGATACAAGTAATTTGAATTAACCAAATAAGTGTTCGTTGACCATTATTTATATGCATATAACCATACCAGACTACTATGTAAGTCGGGTCATCAAGAGCTAGCTAATCCATAAGCAGACATAGGTCTATACAAAATAAGGTCGCTAATGTAACAGACATATCACCACACTAGGAATTACCCAAGGCCAAGCGGGTTGGGCACAAACCACCTGTTATGGGGCTTACCTCACAATTTTCGAATAATTGAGAATTCCAGGGATTCAAGCTCATTCACCCTTCTTTTCTTTTCAATGGGTAGGGAAAAGGGATTTTATTGCTTTTGCTCTTTTCTTTTCTTCTTTTCGTTTCTATTTTCTTTTCTTTTTGTATTTTTGCTTTGATATTTGAGATAATGCTGAAATATTTCTGAAATGGTACAAAATGATACTGGAATAATGCTTCTTTTTCTCATAATTTTTCTTGATTTTTCTTTTTCTTTTTCTTCCTATACTAGGGATACTTGCTCGGATTAGTTGTAGAGCAAGGGATTTTTATTCTGGGTAGGGGTGAGCTTGTCCTTTTGTCAATTCTCAAAGATTCTAGACCATGTGCATGATAGGATAGCAGGGGAAACTTTTCGCTCAAGAAACCACTTCTACTATGTAGCATCGTGTTGAATTTGCAAATGTAATCATTTTAATGTGAAAGGATATGCTTGGTTTAAGTAAATAACAAGATCAATTCTCTATGCTCAAAACTTTGATTTAATTCAACTATGGACTTTGATATAAGAGAGATTAGTAATCATGCCAAAATAGAATCAAGATATTTATTCATGTGATTGTGAAATGTGAGGGATTCCAAATAAATGCTAATTTATCTAGAATAATTTGAAAATATAAGTACAATACTTCAAGAATTGACAAGTGCAATAAATACAACAAATATTTTTGTGGTTTTTGATGATTTTGATTTTTTTTTTATATTTATTATTTTTATATATATTGAGAGAATAAATAATATTGCTGTTTGTTTTTTAAATTTTTAAATTTTTTATTAAAAAAAAAAAAATATACAAAAAAAATAAAAAAGGAAAAAAGCCCATTTTTGCGCAAAAGAGCGTGAGGGGCATTTAATTTTCTTCTTTTTTTTTTTCCCTTCCCCCTCGCCTATCGTGTTTCTCCCCCCCCCCCCCCAATCTAGCAAAGAAAAGATGGGGCGGCCCCGCCCGCGCCTTTCTTTTTTTTCTCTTTTTTTGTTAGTAGTTTTTTTTTTTTTTTTTTTTTTTTATTTTGGTTTTATTTTATGATGGAATTGGTGGTATATACAAGATGATCTATATACACTAGACAAGGTTATTTGATTATATCATGTCTAAGGTTGCTTCAAAATCAAATGCGGTTTTGAAGGATAATTTGGTTGTGGTGAAGGTAAGAACAAAAGGTGATGAATAAAAGGTAGCAATAACAAAAGCTTTGTTATAATGTAGAATAATGTAGCAAAAGATTTGACTTTTATATGTGTAAAATTGATCATGTTACAAAATAAAATATCAGAAGGATAAGAAAGTTCTTCATTCTTATTACTATAATCCAAGTCTTGATAAGATGGAGAAAGTATATGTGAAAGAAATGCATGAGTGTTATTTGGTAAACAAGGATGATCATATATGGATGAAGAAAAGTGAGGAATAGAAGGTAATTGTGACAATGGAGAATGTATAGAACTTGATGTTTCTTGAATTTCATTGTTAAAAGATTTTATAATAACATTTGATTCATTAAGATCTTCTTCCTTTAATTTGAGTTTTTGGAATAATTGATAAGTGCATAAATTAAGAGAGGGGCCATTATCTACCATGATAAGTTTAACAGGTGTTTCTTTACTAGATCCTGTAATGTAAAGAGAGGAGTCTTCTTGTGGAGTAGAGGAAGGAATATCCTCATCATAGAATAAAATATGGTTAACCTCGAGAGGGTTTACACCATTAATTATGTCCTTAGGGAAAATATCATGAGGAAAAAATTGTTGGCTAGGTATCTTGAACAAATTTTCCTTATGAGAACTTTGTAATACTTCTAAAAGGGATATCTTTGATTGAGGGTTAATCACTTGTTGTTGGCTATCAAAGTGGATTTCAGATTGAGATTTTGATTCTAAAGATGAGCTTTCTATGCTTACATTCCATTTTGGATCATTCTCTAGAGCCAAAGATAATTTTGAAGGTTGGTCAAATGAGGAATCCATCTCTTGAATATCAGATTGAGTTGATTGAACTTGAGGTTGCTCATTTGTAGTTTCTGTTACAATATTAGTAATATCATCATGATGGGACACATTAACATGCAATAGTTGATTGGTTTCCTATTGTTGATAATTGAATAGGGGTTCTTGGGAGATCCCCATGTCTTGATTGATTATTGGTATTTGTTGTGTAGGATTTTGATTGTTTACTTGGAGATTTATAATCAGTTGTAGATTGTAATTCCTTTATATTGAAAAGACCCTCATCAATCAAATATTGAATTGCACATCTTAAATCTTTACATTTTTGTGTCATATGTCCATCCACTCTATGATATTCCCAATGTAGCTCAGGTTTAAACTAATCTGATGTGGTATCAAGTTGTCTTATGGAAGGGAGTTCAATCCTATTTGTATCAAGTAAATGCTTGAGAATTATATCCATTGGTTGATTGAGCTTAGTAAATTTATGTGATGAAGGTTTTCGAGAGGTTTTTGATACGAGCCTTAGGAATTCCGTCATAAAAGGACCTAATGGTTTCTCACCTCTTTTTTCTTTATTATGGGTAGAATGATGATAGGAAGATTGTGAAGTATGAGGTGAGTGCATGGTAGGATTGGAAGAATAAGTATTTTATTATTGAAATGGATGTGTTGTATTGAAAGAAGAATATTGAAAGGGTGGAGGAGGATTGTATGTGGATTGATAGACATAATATGGATATATGGGAGAATAGATAATATCGTTATGAAGAGGATTGGCAAAGGGATTGTCCTGTTGGGGTAAGTATGAAAAATGAGAAAAGTGTGATGGAGGTGGTGTTGAATAGGGATGAGGTTGGTCATAGTCAACAAATGTATTTGGCTGAATTCTTCCAACATTACTGATGGGCTCATATTGATTTGAGTAAAAACTCATGGTTTCTTTAGTACTTCTAAAAGTAATATTTAGTATCTACTATTTAGAATTGAATCTAAAACATACAAACTTGAAATGATGATTTTTTTTTTTGTATACATATATATATAAAAAAAAAATATATATATATATATATATATATATATTTTTTTTTTTTTTATTTTTTGTATCGTTTTCAGAAAGATGCCTATGTTATTCACGTCGGGTTCACCAAAATGTATCGACCCAAATTTTTCACGCCCTTAACTTTAGGCTAAAGGATTCGTGCCTGGAAGGGGGATGCGAGAAGGATGAGACGATACCTCGGACTAAGAGGCCCTTTGAAGGTCGCGCCTCTCGAGGGAGGGGTATCAAGGTGAATTTTCGACGGACGGTGGGGTTCACCAGGAAACTTTGAGTGGCATTTTCCATGCCTAGGTTGGGAATGGGTTTGATATGTTCATTTTTATGCTTAATCATTCAAATTCCTAGGTTTGGACAAATGAATCTAAGCTATTCTATATGAAAATGCAGATTATATGAAGACAAAAAGCATAAATGGATATCAAACACAAAGAATATGGTAAATAAGAAAATTCAAACCTGATTCCAGATGTTTGATGGAGGCTCTAAAGATTGAAGAAATCCAGATCATCTCGGATTTGATAGGATCATCTGAGATCAGATAAGATCATCGCTGATCTGATGAATTCGTCAGATGAATTCGTCAGAATCCTGCAATCACAAAAATAGATACCAAGAACCAAAAATGCAACTACAAAAGAAAGGGGAAATGATAGAAATTACAATATAAAGACTAGAATAACAATTCCAGATAATAGATTAAATAAAACACATTATTCTAATGACTAATTATGACTTTATCATGCATCTAAGCTAAATGAGGTGAACTCCAAGATGCAAAAATGAAATAAACCAAACTAATGCAGAACAAAACAAGCAAGAAAGGGTAGAAAATGCAAACTCAGGGCACTGATTGCCCTTAATCTTGACTGCAGTCGAAATCGCCTGTAATTGTATGAAATCATCTCGGATGTCGACAAGATCGTCCAAAATCGTACAAGATCATCTACGATGATTCGAGCTTGCTCTAGCTTGATATTCACACAATGACACTGATTGGGGGGGTGAATCAGTGTAGCAATTTAAATACAGATCTACAACTCTTTCAAACTTAAGTAGAGAGAACTTGAAAACAGATACAGCAAATAAACAAGAGAACAATCCATAACACAAGATTTAACGAGGTTCACCAGATTTGGCTACTCCTCAAAAATTAGACTGCTTGGACACCCATCCAAATCCAACCTTTGCAAAGCACCAACTTTACAAAACAATTTATCTGCACCAACAGAAAGGAGCACCAACCCCCTAATACCAAGCACCAACTTGGACTTCAAATTTGAATAGAATTTTTGACATAAAAATGCCTTCTCTACAACAAGACCCTCACTGATCTAAATCCTTTAAAACAAAAACTTCATATTCTTACAGCTTTGCTATTCTTTGTTACAGCACTCTGTTCTATACTTTTACAGCACTAACTTCTGTACTTTTACAACACACTACTCTATACTTTTACAGCACACTATTCTATACTTTTATAGCATTGACTTCTATAATTTTATAGCACACTGCTCTGTACTTTTATAGCACACTATTATGTATTTTTATAGTACTCTGTTCTATACTTTTACAGTACTATGTTCTGTACTTTTATAAAACTTTTATAGCACTTTGTACTTTCTCTGCACAATAATCTCTGTCCTTTTCACTGCACAATACACTCTGTATTTTCTTTGCAAAATACACTCTTTGTACTTTCTCTACAGAATACACTCTCTGTACTTTTCACAGCACAAAGCTCTCTGTTCACTTTTACAGCAAAATACCCTCTCTTAATTTTTTAGCTTTCACAGCACCTTTTTTCTTTTATCTGACAAGTCACAATACTTTTGCCACGTGTAGAGCTCAACCCTAACCCTAACTTTTTGTACACGTAAAGCATACTTACAACACTGCATACTACACTGTTAATGGCCTTAAAAGCTTACTTGTGTCTCTGATAGACTTATCTGCCCACTTTACTACTCTAACAGCTTTTTCGGCTCTTTGTAAGTAAATCCGATGTTCTGACAGATTTATCTTTCTATTTACAGCTCTGACCGTCTTACCTACCTTTTTATGGATCTGTCAAACCTTACCTGCGTATTTATAGTTCTGACAGCCGAACCTACTTCCCTGACAGCAGAACTGTTGCTCTGACAGCTTTTTGTCTTCTTCTTGGCAAGCTGGCACGAAAATGGAACATGTCACGAAATCGTGACAACATTTTCTCTCTCCTCCCGTGAAAACTCGACACCCATGAAAATGGAACATGTCACAAAATTGCGACAGCATTTTCTCTCTCCTCCCACGAAAACTCGATGCCCGCAAAAATGGAACATGTCACGAAATCGCAACAACATTTTCTCTCTCTTCCCGCGAAAACTCGACGCCCGCAAAAATGGAACATGTCACGAAATCGCGACATCATTTTCTCTCTCCTTCGTGAAAACTCGACATGTCGCGAAATCGTGACAATATTTTCTCTCTCCTCTTTCCTTCGCTTTCGCCCGTGAAAATGGAACATGTCATGAAATCGCGACATCATTTTCTGTCTTCTCCAACGAAAACTCGACATGTCGCAAAATCGCGACAGTTTTTCCACTTAGCTTCTTTCCTTCCAACATGTCGTGAAATCGCGACACATTTTCTCTCTCCTCAGTGAAAACTCGACATGTCGTGAAATCGCGACACATTTTCTCTCTCCTCAGTGAAAACTCGACATGTCGTGAAATCGCGACACATTTTCTCTCTCCTCAGTGAAAACTCGACATGTCATGAAATCGCGACACATTTTCTCTCTCCTCAGTGAAAACTCGACATGTCACAAAATCGCGATAGTTTTTTAGCATTTTCTCTCTCCTCATTTTTGTCACGAAATCGTGATAGAAAACATGTCGCGATATCGCGACAGTTTTCTTACTTGTCTTTTTCTTTGATTTTTTTGAATCTGGGCCACTTCTGTCTTCTTGGAAATTGACTGTACCTGTTCTGACTGACCTCTGAACATCTGTCCACTGCATCAACAATTGATCTATCTGTCTGAGTTGACAACAATGACAATACTGTTTATGCACCTTGCTCAACAATCTCCCCCTTTGGAATTGTTGGCAACACATGTTCAATTTACACGTTCAATTTCCAAAAATTCTTCTCCCCCTTTGACAATAATACCAAAGGGCTGCAAACTCCCCCTGAGTCCATGCACAACATTCTCAGGCACACACTATTACAGTTAGCAAAAAATACAAACAAGAGCAAACAAATATATATTAAAGGGCTGATAATCAAATATATAAATGCTCCCCCTGAGAATGTGTTCCCAAAAGCTAGTCAGTTCTTGGGTAGTGTGACCACACCCAACTTACTGCGAAGATATTCAAAAACTTCCTTGGGTAACGGTTTAGTGAAGATATCTGCTACTTGCTCTGTAGTTGGAACAAAGTCCAATTTAACCTCACCTTCTGCAACTTTATCCTTCAAAAAGTGATACCAAATTGCAATATGTTTGGTGCGGGAATGCATAACCGGATTCTTTGAGATGTTAATTACACTGGTATTATCACATTTAATTGAAATTGGCTCTTTGAAATTAATACCCAGATCTTTCAGTGTTTGTCTCATCCATAAAATCTGTGTACAGCTTGTTGTTGCTGCAATGTATTCTGCTTCTACTGTGGATAGAGAGACTGATTCTTGTTTCTTGCTGTGCCATGCTACCAACCTGTCTCCAAGATAGAATGCACCACCACTGGTACTCTTTTTTTCATCTATACAACCTACCCAATCTACATCTGAATATGCAATCAGAGTGAAGTCTTTTCCTTTTGGATACCATAACCCATACTCCATAGTACCCTTGAGGTACCTAAAAATTCTCTTCATAGCTGTCACATGAGTTTCTTTTGGACTAGCCTGAAATATTGCAACCATGCAAACTGCCTGTAAGATATCCGGTCTTGTGGCTGTTAAATACAGCAGGCTTCCAATCATGGATATGTACATGGTCTGATCTACATCTAGAGAATTGTCATCCTTGCTCAATTTGCAACCTGTTGTCATGAGAGTGCTTACAGGTTTACTATCCTCCATTGTGAACTTTTTCAGTATTTCTTTCACATATTTAACTTGAGAAATAAAAATGCCCTTTTCACTTTGGTTAACTTGCAGTCCGAGGAAATATGAAAGTTCACCAATCATAGACATTTAAAATTCTTTTTGCATTTTATTTGCTATGTCTGTATATGACTCATTATTGCTGCTGCCAAAAATTATATCATCAACATAAACAACAAGGACAGTAAGTTGGCCATTGTCAGTTTTGACATACAAGTTACTATCCACCATACCTTTCTTGAACCCTTGTTCAGTGAGATAGTTGTCAAGTCTTGCATACCATGCTCTGGGTGCTTGTTTCAAGCCATACAAAGCTTTATTTAACTTGCAAACAAAGTTGGGATTATCATCGAGTAGAAAACCATCTGGCTGTTCAATATACACTTCTTCTTCAAGATTTTCATTTAGAAATGCTGAATTCACATCCATCTGATAAACTTTGAAATTCCTGTGGATTGCTAAAGCCAGAAACATTCTGATTGCCTCAAGTCTGGCCACTGGTGCAAAAGTTTCTTTAAAATCAATACCTTCAACTTGAGCATAGCCTTTACAGACCAATATTGCTTTATTCCTTACAACTTGTCCGTCTTCATTCAATTTGTTTCTAAAAATCCATTTAGTACCGATTATGTTTTTACTTACAGGCCGTGGTACTAACTCCTAGGTTTTGTTTCTCTCAATCTGGTCTAGTTCTTCATTTATTGCCTTCATCCAACTTACATCTGTGCTTGCTTCAGCAATATTCTTGGGCTCAATGCTGGATAACAGGGAGTAGTTACTTACTAGTCTTCTTCTTGTCTTAACACCAACTGTGGGGTCCCCTATAATTTGTTCTCTGGGATGATTTTTTTTCCAGCTTCTAGTTTTAAATTTATTGTTTTCTTCTACTTCTGAATCAATACTTAAATTATCTGGGTCAATTTTTTGATTCTCTTTTGATTCCTTTTCTTCATCTCCTTCAATAACATCTTCATAAATAGGGTAGTTATTTTCACAACTGACAACTTGTTTCCTATCTTCATCAAATTTAACATCAGCACTGTCTACAATTTTCTTTAGCCTTTTGTTGTAGCATTTGTAAGCTTTGCTTTTTGATGAATAGCCAACAAAAATACCTTTATCGGCTCTATCTTCAAATTTACCAATATTATCTTCTATTCTTTTAATGTAACACTTGCTGCCAAAGACTTTGAAATATTTTGTTGTTGCCTTCTTGCCAAACCAAAGCTCATAAGGGGTTTTACTTTCATGAGTCCTCAACATGCACCTGTTTTGGATGTAAACTACAGTATGGACTGCCTCTTTCCAAAATCTATCTATAATTTTGCTTTTAGTTAACATTTTCCATGCCATTTCCTGTATAGTTCTGTTCTTTCTCTCAACAACACCATTCTGCTGAGGTGTCCTTGCTGCTGAAAACTGTCTTCTGATCCCATATTTTTGATAGTATTTTGCAAACTCTTTTGAGATGAACTCTCATCCTCTATCTGATCTTAAGCATTTGATCCTCTTTCCTGTTTTATTCTCAACTTGGTTTTTGAAAGTCTTGAACATTTCAAAAGCATCAGATTTTTGCTTTAAGAAGAATATCCAGGTCATTCTGGAATAGTCATCTATGCAAAGCATAAAGTATTTATCACCATTTATACTTTGAGTTCTTATAGGTCCACATAAATCAGTATGAATTAGTTCTAAGGGTTTGTTGGTAAAGTACTCCTTTGATTTAAATGTGGCTCTAGTTTGCTTTCCCTTTTGACAAGAAGCACAAATACTATTTAGTGGTTTTCCAATGGAAGGTATATCTCTTACAGCCTTTTTTGAACTTATTTTAACCAAATTGTCAAAGCTGATATGATCGAGCCTTTTATGCCAGAGCCAATTTTCATCTTCTTGTCCAATCAAGCAAGCACCTTCTGAGGTCTCTGAGAGAGTATACAAATTTCCAGAAGTCCTTGAACCGGTAGCAATTAACTTTCCACTATTAGCTTTTCTCACTTCATAGCCCTGCTTCTTAAAAACTACTTCATGACCTCTGTCACAGATTTGACTTACACTGAGCAGGTTATGCTTCAAACCAATTACAAACAAGACTTCTTCTGATTTGATCTTTTCATCACTGATCTTGATAGATCCTTTGCCAACTATCTTTGCTCCATCATTATTTCCAAATTTCACAGAACCACCTTCATAATTTTGTAACTTCTCAAATTTTTGCTTGTCACCTGTCATGTGACTGGAGCATCCACTGTCAAGTATCTGGACAATCAAAGATTATTTTTCTTTCCATTCTGGTTTGATACCAGATTTGGCAACTTGTTTTGCCTTTCCCCTTTCATTAGCCTATGCCTGTTTTTCAGTAAATTTCTTATTTTGTTTCAACCCATTCGGTTGAGATTTTCTACCCTGATAATTATTTGCTGCAAAAGTGCTTCTATAGTTTCTTGCAATATGTCCAAAATTATGATAGTTATAACATTCAACTGCATAAGTCATTAATGGAGAAAAAACATTTCTACTGGTGAAATTCCTTTAAGCTACCTTATAACTACAATCTGAAATCTTATGACCATAAGCATTGCATTTAAAATAGTAACCAGAAAAGGAATGATTAAACCTGGGTGCAGGTCTTTGCTAGTTTGAAGTAGGAGCCATGAATCTTTTCCTTCTAGGATGTGTGACTTTTGTGAATCCATCTTTGTCAGTACTCTTCTTGAGTCTAGCATTATTGCTTTCTTTGGCATGATTTGTTTTTTCTTGATCAACCTTGATCTTTTCTTCTTTCTTTATGGGTTCTACATTTAAGGCCTTTGAACCCTTTGATGATTCTCCTTAATTGAAGCCCAAACCAAATTTGATGTTGAAAGGCCTTTTGTTATTTAAAATTTTATCCAGATTTATAGTACTTTCTTCAAACTTATGATAACAGCTCAATTTCTTATTCATCTCCTCTAGCTGCAACCTTAACTTGACAATGTCTTCTTCTAGCTTACTGCATTCAACTGTCTTTATAGTTAATTGTTCATCAAGAACTTTAGACATTTTCTTGAATTCATTTGTCTGAAATTTCAAGCAGTTTATTATTTCATTGGCATCTTCAAGCTTTCTTGAAACCTTTTTAATCTTTTTCCTTTCTGTGCTCAGTTCTTTAAGAGCAGCAACTAACTCACCTTCCAAATAAACTTCAGCCTCATCCTTAGGTACTTCATTACATTCCAATTTTTTCTCTGTTATTCTTTCTTCAAAAGCCATGAATAGAGCTTCACCTGCTTCTTCTTTAGAATCCTCACCGGAGCAGTCTTCAGAAGAGCTGAAATTCTTGGAAATGAAACTTTTCTTCTTGAAGTTGCTTTTTCTAAACTGTGGTTTCTTCTTCCAGTCACTTCTCTCTTGATGTGTCCCTTGATCATTTTGGTTTTTCTCATTCATTGAACATTTAGCAGCAAAGTGCCCGACTCCTCCATAATTGAAGCACTTAAATGGTAACTTACCTCTGTACTTTCCTTTTCCCTTTATTAGTTTCCTAACAAAGTTTGCTTTTGTTTCATCTGAAGACTCTTCTTCTGCAAATTCTTGATTAGCTTTTATATTCTTGTGTGCTTTAAAAGTAGCTTCTTTTTCAGAGGGCTTAGTTTGCCCTATTCTCATTTCATATGCAGTTAAAGAACCATGCATTTCATCCAAGCTAAAAGAATTTAAATCTTTAGCTTCTTCTATGGCAGAAACTTTAGAATCAAATATTTTGTGGAGAGTTCTTAATACCTTTTTCATGATGACTGCATCTTCTATTTCCTCATCGAGTCCTCTAATTGCATTAATAATTCCATTGACTCTTAGCATATAGGCCTCTATGTTCTCATAATCATTCATTTTTAAAGCCTCAAACTGAGCTCTATGAGTTTGAAGCTTGGCTTCCTTGATCTTGCTGTCTCTTTCATGAATGATCTACAGTTTGTTCCACATGTCTTTTGCTATTTTACAGCTCATGATCCTTATCAGTTCACTATCTACTAACCCACACATTATGGCATTCTTTTCCTTAGAGTTATTCTCAAACTTTTTCTTCTCAGCAACATCAGATGGAGGAGTAGAGGATATTGTGTACCCACTTTCTACTGACTCTCAAATGTCATAACCCAAAGCACATAGATAATTCTGCATCTTGAGTCTCCAGAAAGAGTAATTAGTTCCATCGAACAAAGGAGATTTGTTGGATGAAAATCCTTCACCATCGACCATTGTGAATCTTCTAAGATCACCTTAGCTAATTAAGCTATAATAGGAACCTTGCTCTGATACCAATTAATATTCACACAATGACACTAAGAGGGGGGGTGAATCAGTGTAGCAATTTAAATACAGATCTACAACTCTTTCAAACTTAAGTAGAGAACTTGAAAACAAATATAGCAAATAAAAAAGAGAACAATCCACAACACAAGATTTAACAAGGTTCACCAGATTTGGCTACTCCTCAAAAATTAGACTACTTGGACACCCATCCAAATCCAGCCTTTGCAAAGCACCAACTTTACAAAACAATTTATCTGCATCAACAGAAAGGAGCACCAAACCCCTAATACCAAGCACCAACTTGGAATTTAGATTTGAATAGAATTTTTGACATAAAAATGCCTTCTTTACAACAAGACCCTCACTAGTCTAAATCTTAAAAAAAAAAACTTTATATTCTTACAGCTTTGCTATTCTTTCTTATAGCACTATGTTCTGTACTTTTACATCACTAAATTCTATACTTTTATAGCACACTGCTCTATACTTTTACAGCACACTATTCTATACTTTTATAGCACTGACTTTTGTACTTTTACAACACACTGTTCTATACTTTTACAACACACTATTCTATACTTTTACAGTACTTTGTTCTGTACTTTTACAGTACTCTATTTTGTACTTTTATAAAAAATTTACAGCACTTTGTACTTTCTCTGCACAATACTCTCTGTCCTTTTCACTGCACAATACACTCTATATTTTCTCTGCAAAATACACTCTCTGTATTTTCTTTGCAAAATACACTCTCTGTACTTTCTCTGTAGAATACACTCTCTATACTTTTCATAGCACAAAGCTCTCTATTCACTTTTATAGCAAAATACCCTCTCTTAATTTTTTAGCTTTCACAGCACCTTTTTCCTTTTATCCGACAAGTCACAATATTTTTGCCACGTGTAGAGCTCAACCCTAACCCTAACTTTCTGTACACGTAAAGCATACTTACAACACTGCATACTGTGATGTTAATGGCCTTAAAAGCTTACTTGTGTCTCTGACAGAATTATCTGCCCACTTTACTGCTCTAACAGCTTTTTTGGCTCTTTGTAAGTAAATCCGATGTTCTGACAGATTTATATTTCTATTTATAGCTCTGACCGTCTTACCTACCTTTTTATGGCTCTGTCAAACCTTACCTACGTATTTACAGTTCTGACAGCCGAACCTGCTTCTCTGACAGTAGAACTGCCGCTCTGACAGCTTTTTGTCTTCTTCTTGGCAAGCTGGCATGAAAATGGAACATGTCACAAAATCGTGACAACATTTTCTCTCTCCTTCCACGAAAACTCGACACCCATGAAAATGGAACATGTCACAAAATCGCGACAACATTTTCTCTCTCCTCCCATGAAAACTCGATGCCCGCAAAAATGGAACATGTCACGAAATCGCAACAACATTTTCTCTCTCCTCTCGTGAAAACTCGACACCCGTAAAAATGGAACATGTTGCGAAATTGTGACATCATTTTCTCTCTCCTTCGTGAAAACTCGACATGTCGCAAAATCGCGACAATATTTTCTTTCTCCTATTTCCTTCGCTTTCGCCCGCGAAAATGGAACATGTCATGAAATCGCGACATCATTTTCTCTCTCCTCCAGTGAAAACTCGACATGTCATGAAATCACGACAGTTTTTCCACTTAGCTTCTTTGCCTCCGACATGTCACGAAATCGCGACACATTTTCTCTCTCCTCAGTGAAAACTCGACATGTCACGAAATCGCGACACATTTTCTCTCTCCTCAGTGAAAACTCGACATGTCACGAAATCGCGACACATTTTCTCTCTCCTCAGTGAAAACTCGACATGTCATGAAATCGTGAAAGTTTTTCAGTATTTTCTCTCTCCTTGTTTTTGTCATGAAATCACGAAAAAAAACATGTCGCGATATCGCGACAGTTTTCTTGTCTTTTTCTTTGATTTTTTTGAATCTGGGCCACTTCTTTCTTCTTGGAAATTGATTGTACCTGTTTTGATTGACATCTGAAAATCTGTCCACTACATCAACAATCGATCTATCTGTCTGAGTTGACAACAATGACAATACTGTTTATGCACCTTGCTTAACACAGCTGAAGAACAGTAAAATTCTTGCAAGAAAATTTGAAAGTATGCAATGCAACAATGATGCGAAGGTGTCCTAATTCACAAAAAACTAAAGTTGCAGGAAAAATCAGCCAAGGGGAAAGTCAGGGAAAATCTAAAGTTTAAATAGGATTTAGGAAGAGGTTAGGAGGTTGGAGATCATCCCAATTTGGGAGATCTCCAATGGGGGAGTCTCTAACTATGCAGACACGCTTTCTACCCAAGTTAGAGAAGCTGTTGAAACAGAAGCTAATTATGAAAATTTAGTTTTGGTACGAAATCGTCTAGACATTTTGTTTCAGAAAAATTTGTCCGATCTGAGATGATTTCATCTGATCGACGACGATATCGTCCAACGGTCATAACAAATCCTAAAAATGGCATGAAAAATGATGCAGGCAGTTGAACGGGCGGTTTCGAGCGGTTTCAGGGTTAAAATTCAAATTTTAATCTTTTTACTAAGGTTTAACTGTGCCAATTTTAGGGTGCTACATAAGCTTTTGGGAATCCTTCCCAATTACAATGTTTATGGATCTTTGTCCAAAGGAGATGCTGATTCCCTAAATATCAAGTTCATGGATCTCGTCCACAATATAAATCTTTCCCCTTTAGCTCTGGCTAGTGATTTTCTAGAAGACTTTGTCTCTCTGCTGCACTGACTGGTGGATATCTCTCCACTTGAAGACTCCTCACTCAAAAAATCTAAATTTTATTGTCCTGGTTGTTGGATCTCTATCTACTGAGATTATATCCTCTATACTCTATCACCTCCAAAGCTCTGTCAATAGGTTAACTTAGAACCTTCTCAAATATGTTCAATAGGTCCGCTCAGAACCTGCTCAAATATGCTCAATAGGTCCACTCAAAACCTGCTCAAATATGCTCAACAGGTCCACTCAGAACCTGCTCAAATATGGTCAATAGGTCCACTAAAAACCTGCTCAAATCTACTCAATAGGTCCACTCAAAACCTGCTCAAATTAGCTCAATATGTCCACTCAGAACCTGCTCAAATCTGCTCAATAAGTCCACTCACAACCTGCTCAAATTTGCTCAACAGGTCCACTCAGAACCTATCCAAATTTTCTCAACAAGCTCACTCAGAACCTGTCCAAATATTTTCAATAATTTCACTTAGAACTTGTCCAAATATTCTCAACAAGCTCACTCAGAACTTGTCCAAATATTCCCAATAATTCATCTCTAGGACTTGTCCAAATCTGCTCTACAAGTTCACTCAGAACTTGTATAATATCATAGAATCATAAAGAGAATTGTTAGAGACTCAATATGTTCTATACTCAATGCTCAATCTCAACTCAAATCAATCTCATAGAAGCATAAAGAGAATTGTTAGAGACTCAATATGTTCTATACTCAATGCTCAATCTCAACTCAAATCAATCTCATAGAAGCATAAAGAGAATTGTTAGAGACTCAATATATTCTATACTCAAAGCTCAATCTCAAATAAAATTAGAATATAGAATAGTTTATTTCATGGAACTTTAACAAACACTTCACACAATCACTTAACTAGGCTCAATAAACTCTCCTCAACAAATCACCTCAAGGAACAACTCTTTCTCAAAAACCCTAGTCCACGCATGTATCACCCACTCAAAATGTATCCAATAATTCTCAACAACAAATATCACATAACAATGATACTCATGTTCTTTTCTAACTCAAGTTCAAGTTCATTGCACAACCAATGACTTCAACAACAATGCTTATAAAACAATTTTTAATCACAACACTCAAACCAAAAAACATTGAAGCATTAACTCAACCACTTTCGAAAAGGAAACCCTAATCAAATCCTTTTCACTCCAAACTTAATTTTCAATCAAGCCAATCACCTAACTCAACAAAGAAGAATTTTGCCCATACCTTTTCTTGAAGAGTAATTTCCCTTTACAAATCTGCGACACTCATAATTACTTCTTTAACAGAATCAATAAGGGTTAAAGGATACTTTTTTATATCCTAAAAACAATATCAAAATTACACATTATTACTCCAACTTAAACAATAGACAATATCCTCACAATAATAAAAAACCCTTTATTCAAATTCACATACACCCACAAAGTCTTAACCTTTCAATATTCCACAATAGCAAAATTTAAGACATGAAAACAAAACCAGAATTCTCCTTATACGTCCTAACAATATTTCTCAACAAACACCCTTAATTACAATGCAAAGACTTTAACCACTAAATTCCTTATACCTCCAACTTAGGCATTAATAAAATAAAATAGCAAAATGTACCTTTGCCTTGGGAGAGTTTTGAACTCTCAATGAAGTCCACGCAATTCTTTGCCCATGACGTTAACACCACATGAGCTTACAAGCTCATTGGGAAGGGAGGAAGCACCACGTAATTCAATACTCCTCCCAATCCTTGTAAAATAAAATATTTGCGCCTATTCCTTGGCACCTTCAACACGTCCATCAAAGGCTTCTATGAGATTCAAACTCAAACCACTATGCACACCAAAACATAAGCTTCTTCCCACTTGCCACTAGGCCAAGGTGCCTTGTTGGCATTCAACACACCAAAGTTCTTGCCTTTGTCATTTTCGTCATCAAGTCAACCCATAAAAAATATGAAATAGTATCACAATCTTTGCATTAAA
Source organism: Wollemia nobilis (assembly GCA_028583015.1). Classification (NCBI taxonomy): domain Eukaryota; kingdom Viridiplantae; phylum Streptophyta; class Pinopsida; order Araucariales; family Araucariaceae; genus Wollemia; species Wollemia nobilis. The sequence goes on from JAQPPZ010003098.1 coordinate 3,338,423, forward strand.
TATCGATGCACACACTTTTCAAATCGAGCAAGGGTAATTTCTAAACAATCTTTGGCATGGTATTAATATGCATTCCCATTATTTTAAACACGTCGGCACTTCCCTTGTTTTCAATGACGTCGATACTTTACTTTGCTTTGTTTGACGTCGGTGCTTCTCTTGGAAATAAACGTTGCCTTGATTAAAACCCTAAATCCAACCTTTGTATTTATTAACATAAACTTTGGTCTTTAAACCTTTAACCCAACCTTTTGGGTTTATTATTTTTTACTTTATAAACCCATTTTTGAAATATAAAATATTGTAATAAAAATTACAATTATTTTATTTGGGTTTCCACTATGGCACTTCTAACCATTATAATATTTATTTATAAAATTTAAATTCATCCTGAATTTAAATAATTTATAAAATAAATATTATCACTCCTTTTCAACTTCTGTCTTTTGCACTGTTCTACTCGAACTTTTGCCTTATTTTTGAATATTAACTAACCATATTTGTTGCATTTATTTTTTGCTAAAATCTTGGTATTAATGATGACTTCATATGGTGGTATCAATGGTGACATCAATGACAACATTTGACTTTGGAACTCATAATGTCCAACAATCTCCTTCTTTGTCATTGAAGGCAACCCATATCCTTTTATTGAAACCTAACCTTTCTTTTTCTTCTACTCCCATTGGGACATTGCTCCCCCTGGCTCAATGCTCTCTCAAATATCAAATATCCCCATATCAAGTCTCTCCCCAATACATAAATCTCTCCCCCTTTGACATCAATGGCAAATGGTCACCTTTGGGGCTCTGGGCTAAGAATGAGCCTCTTATCTTAGCCCCTCCCCCATGGTTAATTCTGGGGTGGGAGTATTTCTACTCCCCGAAAACATTGTTCTTTGCCTTTATCTTTCTCTCTTCTTCTCTGATTCTTATGAATCCTCTCACTATTTATTTCCAAGTCATCATCCCTGTTCCTGTCATCACTTTTGTTCCTGTTCTTGTTCTTGTTCTCATCCATATTCATGTTCATATTCCTGTTCCTGTTATCATCAATGTTTTTGTTCTTGTTCCTGTTCATGCTTGATTCTATAATTTTTTCTCTACACCATCTTGCTATGTGACCATCATTGCACTTATAACACTTAATGTTATTATTCCTTGGAGGTGCAAATGTCTTAGGACTTCTCCTAGTGAAGTCATATCCTCTTTTGTCATGAACCCTACAATTCATTGCCTTGTGATCAAACTCATTACATGAGTAGCAATACCCTTGGAAAATTTATTCTTTTCCATATTCCTGTCTTTCATGAGTCTTCCACTGTGAAGCCATGTGCCCAAACTTGTGACTTGTAAAGCATCTCCCATTGAAGCTTCCTTATCTAGACCTCATTGGTCTCTTGTTTTGATTGTTGTTCCATATGTATCTTCTTTATGCATTGTTCCTAATTTGTTGAACTCTTTGTTGTCCAACTCATCCTCTGATGTCTCACTCCCTCTTACACTGTCTTCTTCTAAAGTATCTTTGAAACTGGTAGTTAACTTATCTTCTTGAACCTGTTTGCTTCCAAGACCTGTCTTGTTTATTGCTCTTCTTTGTATCTTGACTATTTTATCCACACGGTTTGCACTATTTACATACTTGTATAGCTTATTCTTGCAATCCTCTAAATCTTCCTTTAGTAGGGCCACTTCTTGTGTTAAATTTTCACATTCCAAGATCTTTGCTTTCAACTTATCTTTGAACTTGCTTGCCTTAGCCTTTGATTTTTCTAAATCCTCTATGAGCAATAATCTTTCTTCATTGCATTCTTGAAACTGAATTTCAAGCTTAGAGTGTTGCTTTCTTACTTTATTTACAATGTCAAAGGCATAGATAAGTTCTCCCTTGAGATCATAGCCATTCTCTGCTAAATAATCCTCAATTTTTTTTCCTTTTTCCATATCATTTCTTTCTTTTAGCTTATCTTCTATAGGATTACTCATTTCATCTTCTAAAGCAATTAGAAGATTCTCATTTGGTCTATCAAGATCATATTCAAAATCATCATCACTAAAACTATAACCATCCCTTGTGCAATCATCTTCAAGATGTCCAAATCTACCACATCTAAAATATTTGAGAATAATTGGAGTCTTTCTCTTAATTTGTTCTTTCTCTTCAACCATAAATAGGACTTCATCTCTATCATTGTCTTAAGAACTAGCATCACTATCAATTGAGTACTTACTTTCATTATCCACACATTAACTTCTCTTTTGTATTTTTAAGAACTTATTTCTTTGTATGTTTTGTCCATCCTTGCTTTTCTTTTGGTACCTGTATCTTTTAGATTCCCTGTACCTGTGATCCTATTTTTCTTCATCATTGTTGTTCTTTGGCTCTTTGCACTTTGTTTCATAATGTCCATAATTTCCACAATTGAAACACTTAACAGATCTTAGATCTTTAGGTCTTTTGGAACCTTTATCTCTTCTGCCATAGTTTGCTTCTTCATCACTAGATGACTCACTGCTTGATTTTGTCTTCTTACCCTTTTTATTTTTGTCCACTTTGAATGCAGCTTCTTTCGAAGGAATATGATCTTTTGTTCTTATCTCAAAAGTAGTAAGCATACCAAAAAAATAATTCATTTTCAAAGAATCACTATCAATTGATGTTTCTATAGAAGAAACCTTTTCATTGTACCTTTTTGGAAGAGTTCTCAAGATCTTATCACAAGCATCAAATTCATCAACCTTCATTCCAAGACCTCTCATCTCATGTACAAGTTCATCAATCTTATTGAGATAGTCATGAATGTTTTCATCATCTCTCATTCTTAAGTTCTCAAATTCTCCTTTGATATTTCTGATCTTAGCTTTCTTGACACCTTTATCTCCCTCATATATGTTATGTAATAGCTCCCACATTTATTTTGTTATTTTACAATCCATAACCTTCATGTATTCTGATCTTCCCAATCCTTTTATAATTGCATTCATAGATCTTGAATTTGCATGCATTAGAAGCTTACCTTCTTTATCTATAGGAGGATTGACTGCTGAATCATATCCAAGTTCCACTGCATCTCAAACTTCATTTCCAAGTGCCATCAAGTGAAATCTCATCAACACACACCAATACAAGAAGTCACTTCCATCAAAGACTAGTATTGTAATATTGAAGGACCCATCTTTTTGATCAATTGTGTTCTTAGACCGCTTTTCCTTCAAGCTATCAAACTCTTCTGAAGGAACCCACTCTGATACCAATTGAAAACACAAGCTTATAATGAGAGGGGGTGAACAATATAAGACCACTTTTTACTTTTCTTTTCAAATCAATATTATGCAGTGTATAGATAGCAGTATCAATAGCAGTAATAAAAGCAATGCGAAAAACACCATATGCAATAGAGACACAAATTTTAACGTGGTTCACCCAATGTGGGCTACCTCCATAGAGAAAATATTTTTTCTAAATATTTCTCAAATAATATTTTGGGAATCCTTACCAATTACAATGTTTATGGACCTCTATCCAAAGGAGATGTTGATCTCCTAAATCTCAAGTTCGTGGATCTCTTCCATAGGAGAACTCTTTCCCCTTTAGCTTTGGATAGTGATTTTCTAGAAGACTCTATCTCTCTGTTGCACTGATTGGTGGATCTCTCCACTTGAAGACTCCTCACTTAGAAGATCTATCTTTAATTATCTTGGTTTCTAGATATCTATCTGTTGTGACTGTTTCACAACTAGCCCCAAAGCTTGGGGACCCACATTTTTTTGATAAATTTTGGTGTGGTTTTTGTCTTTTTCTTTTTTATAGGTTTATTAAAGTGTTTATAATTCAAACATTAACTTTTGGGTTAATTCATGTTTAAAAAAAATAAATAAACCAAAAAAAAGAGGAATTAAAAAAATAAATAAATAAAACAAAAAAAAAAAAAGAAAGGATAATATATATATATATATATATATATATATATATATATATATATATATATATATAAATGAACATAAAATAAAAACAAAAAAAATTATAATAATAAAAATAAAAAGGGATAAGATATTATATATATATATATATATATATATATATATATAAAATATCTTATATTTTTCATGGTGGCCACGTATAGCTCTTAAAGCTTTTAAAGCACCTTTTATTAGCTTTAAGTAGTATGTAGTGGTAGGTTTGTTTTTTAGCTTTTTGTTTTTTTTTGTTTAAGTTTTAATTTTTAATTTTTTTCATGTTAGTTAAGTGAAGTTTAGTTTTTGTTTTGTTTAACGTGTTCTTTTTCTTTTTGCAGGGTATTGCGTAGGAAACGAAAGGGCCATGAGAAAAGAAACGCACGACATGGAGAACGCCAAGCGAATGGAAAGTTAAACGAAACGGAGAGCTGCGAATAGCATGGGAAATGAAATGAAGAGTTGGAAAACCAATGAAAGGGCATATTGAATATTTTTTTTAAATAGGCCATACAAACACAAAAAGAAAGAGGACGGAATTTTTGGCATGGCCAAATGCGGCAAAATTTGATGTGTAAAACCAGGAATATAATTTGAATGGGAAAGCTTCTTTTCAGAAATTTCAGGCCTTGTTAGCAAGAAAGAATGAGAAATTTTCTGCATGCTCTATTTTAATTGTTTTATCTTTCTCCTTCCAAATTTCAGATTTGTATGTGAAATTTACGCCATTGTTTTTGGGTTATTTCATGTGAATGTCTGCAATCTGGAAATTATTTAAAACCCTAGGAGCCAGCACCTAGTTTACTTTGATTGTGTGTAGTACAGGTCAAATAGGCTAGGTTGCATGTATGAAACTCTCACGTATTCGGTTTTGCAGGACGGGGTGCTATCAAACTGAAGGAGCTTTTGCATTGCTGCATTTCAACAATTATTTTGATGCAAAATTTTAATTTTCTGTTTTCAAAAAATTTTATTTCAGAATTTTTTCTTATTTTCAGGCATTAAAATAAACATTAAAAAATTTCAAAATCTAAAAAATGATTTCGCCATTGCGTAGGTTATAATTCAGACTTCCAATACGCACTTTGAAATTTCATTTTCGGAGTTGTTTAGTATTTTTTAAAATTCATCGAAGTTGCTATTTTGTAACAGATTTTAAAAATCCGAAAATAGAAATTTTCCATTTTAAGGTCAAATTTCATTTTTCCAGTTTTGTTTTGCATTCATGAGCCTATGATGACATTCCCTTCATGAAAATTCCAATTTCATTGAAGGAGTTATGTTTTATGGCATTTTCACAAATTCCCATTTTGGGCCTAAAATTACCCTTTCTTCATAAAAATTCTAATTTTGCGAAAGAGGGGTAATTTGAGTATTATATTGAAGGTCTTTGCCTTAAAGCACTTAATTATTCATCTTGATGAAAATTTGATTTCATTTAAGAGGGATAAGTTAAAGTGACATTTTGAAGCTACATGTGAAGACCCAATTCATCATTGAGGATTTAATGCAAGATAAAAAAAAAAACTATTTTAAAACCATCAAGATAAAAGGAATTAAAGCACTACATCGTGGTCATATGAGGGCCAACTCACATTTGATCTATTTTGGTTCAATGAACAATCACTAAAGTTTCATGGTAAAGTAAACCAACATTGCCCCTTGTTTACAGTTACTTGCAATCACTAAGGTGTTCCAAGCATTTAAATTGAATATCTTTATTTGAGATTACTAATGCACATATGCAAATGCTAATATAACGGAGACCTTGGAGAAGTTGTTTGTTTAACTTCTTTGCAAGAGGGGATTTGGAATCCAAATCCTAAGGGAGAGTGTACTTTCACAATTGGGTGAAAATACCACTCAACATTTTGGCGCTAGAAGGAGGGCCTGAATTGGTTTATTCTAGTATGATTTAAATGCTATAGGGATTTAAATTTTGAATATTTCATGCCCTATTGATTATTATCTGTAGCCCTCTTTTAATATTACAACTTGGTATTGTTAAAAGGAGGACATGAATTGCTATGCATTGTTCTAACGCTTTGATTGTTCATACAGGAATAATGGGATTTGATTTGATGTTAAAAAAAATAAAATAAAAAATAAATAAATAAAAAAATTTGGGTATTAAAGTTATATTCTTTAAGATTCACTAATGGCTATGTTTTCACCATGGATGACAGGTAGCCCATTGAACACACCAGGAGTTCAACATTATTTGCCCGTTGGTTTTGAGAGTTGTCTTCCTCGATTTTTGTCTAATGGGACAAATACTGCAGGAGAACACATTCGAGCATTCAAATTTGTTGTGAATCACTTAACAATTTGGCATGATGATGTTGTTTGTAAAATGTTCCCTTACACCTTGGACAAAGTGGCATTTGATTGGTTTACAAGTCTACCTTTAGGGTCTATCACTTCTTGGGCTCAACTAGAGGCAACATTTCTTAATCAATTCAACAAAAAGCAAGTTGACCCAATCCGCATGTATGAGCAATTTTTTACCATCAAAAAAGGACCAAGTGAAAATGTGAAGTCATTTTCTGAAAGGTTCTTTGGATTATATGCTCAATTAGTGACATGTTATGTTTTGCAAGAAGAAGTGGCTCTCCAAATATATGTCAATGCTCTTGACCCACTCATTTCCACATATTTGCGAGGGATGCCCCTAATCACATCTTTGTCTCAAGCCTATGCTCAAGCAATGGCAATTGAGCAACAATTGAGTTGTCAAAATTATGGTGTGGGTTTTGGATCATGTAATCTTCAATCATTTAATACTTCCTTTACCCACCCAATGATTTATCCACCTCAACCAAATTCAAGTGTGAATCAATTTCAGAATCAACAATCATTCCCAAGCTTCAATCAATTTCAAAATCCTCAACTTACTATGCAAGATCAATCATCTTTCTTAAGTATGAATCAACTTCAAGATACTCATCTTGATTCAAAAGATGCTTCTAAAATCAATTTTAATGATTTTCACAAGAATATGATTTTAGGCAAGGGAGGAGTACTAGATCCAACTAGTATTGAAACATGTGACAAATTGGAAACCCTTGACTCACCAAAAGATGAATCCTATGAGGATGAATCGGTTTTGGATGACATTGTTGAAAATGATGACCAAGAAGATCCACACCTTCCAAATTGTGATAAAATTGAATCATGGGTTACACATGTGGATTATGATAGCCTTATCAATTTGAATACAAGCAATAACCCAATTTTGGGAGTAATTGAACCATCTAAGGAAGGTGAAGATAAATTTGATGAGAAACATGTTGATGAATTAAATGATGAAGAAGAAATAGTTGAGCATCACAATTTAATTTTGAAAGATGATCATTATGATTCTTGGGAAGAGTATGCTCACTCCAAGCCTTCTTATGAATTTTGTGTGCCTATTGATATGCAGGATGATACAATTGCCCTTTCACATGAGGATATTACAAGTCCTGTGCAATCTAAAAATGTTTTGGAAGAAGGATTGGAATCTCATCAAAGGTTGGAGAAGGATAATGATTTTACTACTATGGATCAAGAAGGAGAATCAATTGTTTTTGTTCCCCTTGAGGGGCAAGAAATAGAAGATCTTGATCCACCTATGGTTTCTACAATGTCCATGCCATCTCAAAATGATGAAATTACAAAACCTAAGTGGTGTGGGTTTGATACTGTTGATGATCCTAATGAAAATATGAATTTTGAGGCAACTCAAGCCATTGATCATGGAAAGGTGTCACGTGACACATATCTTGAAAAGCTAGGCTCTTGTTTTGAAAAGGATGGATGCATGTTTGATTGGGTGCCTAACTTTGGTGTTTTTGAACAGGTGTTGGATGATGAAGAAGACAATGAGGAAGAAGAAAAGGCTACTAACACTCATCAAGTTGTGGTAAATTCTAACCATGATGGGTTGAGTATGGATGACAAGGTGAAATCTTTGCCTTTGCTAGTAGCTACCAAAATTTCAAATGATGGATTACATGACGTCCCTTTGGATGCTAATGTCATTAATGATGAAATGTCAAATCTTGGTGATGTTTTGATGGATTTTGATGGCTTTAAATTCTTGAAGAATTTGAATTCAAGACGTTTAGAAATAGGCTCTTGTTTGCAATATTTCACATTTGAAAAGGAAAGCCTACTTCTAAATTATGAATGGAATGATGAAATTTGCGCTTTAAAGAATAGACATGATAAAATTGAAAATCAATCATTGTCTGATCAATTTAAAATTTTGAATCTCACCTATATGAATACTAATGAAACTAAATTTAATTGGTGGGGTGAGAGAGGGAAGTTGAAATTTGTTGCATTGCTTGGTATGATCTTATTGTGGTTGGATTCCTACAACATTCTGCATGTGTATTGTGACATATGTATTTTGAAATGTTCTAATCATGTTTGGGATCCAGGAAAGTAACAGTCCAAGCTTGGCATCATCTTGTACTATATTGTATATAAATTTTGATTTTGGTTTGAGTTTGTGTTTTCAAATTTCATTTTGGGATTGCTATTTGGATTAGGATTTAAATCGTGTGTTTGATTTTATTTGACATGTTTTGATAAATTTGAGATGTCTACTTATGCCTAAGATCAGGAGAATATGAAACATTGGAATTGTGTTGTAGAAAGCTCCACAAGTAACACAAACATTTAAATATTATCGTTTGAATCTTGTGATGCATGAAGTTGTCAGTTTTGCACATTATGGTAAAATAGATGATATATTCCAAAAGAAGTAGTGTATTCATATCTCATGTCATATTCTACATTGCATATACATGTCATCTCAGTTTCATTTTCATTCCATGGGCAATTATTGAGAAGGTGTTGAATCCTCTTAGGATTATTACATAACATATAGTAAAAGGATCCTAAGGTTGGGAACTGTTGCCTAAGCTATTTTGAACCAAGCACATTCCATGCACATTAAAAGAATCTTGAGAAAAATGGTCAAAACCATACTTGGATGAAAAGGTGAGGTGAAAAGAATATTTCATGTTTGTCCTATCATGCAACATAATCCTTGAAATAGTGGTTTTTACCACTCTCATAAAAGCTTAAAGCCTAAAACCAGAGTAGTAAGGATAGGGTTAAATCCTCATCAAACTTAGGTTGAGGATCCAACTCCCCAAAGCTATGGTTTGACCTACATGGAGTAGTAAGGATAGGACTTAATTCTCATCTCACTTAGGTTGAGAATCCGATTCCCCAAAGCTTCCATTTTCCCCGTTTCATCGTAAAGCTTGGATTGGAAGGATCGTACTACATGTCCTCTGCAAAGGATGGGTAGTCATCCCAAAGGTCCAAGTAATAAAATTGATCAATATTTCCCATTTTGTCATAATATTGGATTGGAAGGATCGTACTACTTGTCCTCTGCAAAGGATGGGTAGTCATCCCCAAGGTCCAAAGAAAAGAAGTTAAGTCAGGGATTATGGGGTTAAGTATGCTCATGCGTGGCAACATGTCTTGCATAAAAGCAAGACCACTGATTGCTCATATGGATAGACTAGCCTGACCATTTCATCCATAACAGGTTAAATTATTTTGTTCAAGATGAGGTAATGAACTCCAAATCGTAGTAGTAAGGATAGGGTTAAATTCCCATCTCGCTTAGGTTGGGAATCCTATTCCCCAAAGTTCTGATTTCACTTACACTTGCACATGGGTTCAAGATGGTAGTGACACATAACCAACTTTGGGATCTAGTAAAATTAATTCAGTATACATATATTTGATCCTAAGAGGGTTTTGACATCTTTAATATGTTTGTCCATGATATAGAAAGGTTTGAGCATTTATAAAGCAGGTTGTTACATCTCTAGCATCTTCATCATGCATCAATCATTCATAGCCATGCATACAAATCATAAGTAAAACTGACAATGGAATGTTGATCAAGTTCAAACGGTAGGGAATGAAAACACATTGCACACACCGAGCTGATGCTTAGCGATTCTGATGTTTCATGTATTTTTGATCTATTGGCATTCTTTGGAAATTCGTGGATGCTTGTGTTAAAGTTTTGAAGTGTGTTTTCAGGTTTTCTTTTTGGGTTCTCATCGAAATGCTCAGGAGCATTTCCCAACAGAGTCGCCATTTGTTGTGACTGTTTCACAACTAGCCCCAAAGCTTGGGGACCCACTTTTTTTGATAAATTTTGGTGTGGTTTTTGTCTTTTTCTTTTTTATAGGTTTATTAAAGTGTTTATAATTCAAACATTAACTTTTGGGTTAATTCATGTTTAAAAAAATAAATAAACTAAAAAAAGAGGAATTAAAAAAATAAATAAATAAAACAAAAAAAAGAAAAAAGAAAGGATATATATATATATATATATATATATATATATATATATATATATATATATATATATATATATATATATAATATCTTATATTTTTCATGGTGGCCACGTATAGCTCTTAAAGATTTTAAAGCACCTTTTATTAGCTTTAAGTAGTATGTAGTGGTAGGTTTGTTTGTTAGCTTTTTGTTTTTTTTTGTTTAAGTTTTAATTTTTAATTTTTTTCATGTTAGTTAAGTGAAGTTTAGTTTTTTTTTTTTTAACGTGTTCTTTTTCTTTTTGCAGGGTATTGCGTAGGAAACGAAAGGGCCATGAGAAAAGAAACGCACGACATGGAGAACGCCAAGCGAATGGAAATTTAAACGAAACGGAGAGCTGCGAATAGCATGGGAAATGAAATGAAGAGTTGGAAAACCAATGAAAGGGCATATTGAATATTTTTTTAAATAGGCCATACAAACTGTAGACACCAAAATCCAGCCACTTGCAAGTCATCTATACCTTCCTGTCAGCCACATGTCAATCATCCATCTTTCCCGCCATTATTTGGCCCAAATCCACACTTTCCCGCCATTATTTGGCCCAATTTCACCTTTCCCGCCATTTTTCATCCCCAAATTTATTTAAATTAATATTTATATATATATATTTTAATATTTTAATATATATATTTAAATAATAGTTTAAGTGATTTAATCTGAGCCATCCATCCTTCATTTAATCTCATCCGTCCATCCATCTTAATCCATTTCACAACCTAGATTTATTCTCTACCCTTAGATCCACTTTAATCTTAGCCACACGTTCAAAGTGTCGTTAAAACCCTAAAGTGTGCCCTAAGAGTAGATTATAAATTGAGTCACTTTGATGGCTCAAACCCTATGTCTTTTGCTACTTCTATCTCTGATGCGCTATCTCTTTCTAATTCTTCTTGACTTCTTCTATCTCCTCTCTATCTCTCTTCTATCTTTTTGTCGCATCCATCGTCGCATCCGTCACCAACTTCGCCGCCATCTCTTCTGCAGCATTCTACAGAATCCCCCATTCTTGTCGCAAGTGCCCACGGGCGTTTACCCCTTTACCAAGTGCCCACGGGCGTTTACCAAGTGCCCGCGGGCGTTTACCCACAGCCACAGACTCAGACCGACGTCTGAAACCTTAATCCAGAAGCACGCGGGCATTCAGCGAGTGCACCAGGGCGCCTTCCTGCGATCGATTTGATAGACCACATTACTTCCAGGTGTCGCCTGGTCTAGCTGCGTTAACAGAGAACAGGTATAAATTAGTTTAAAGCAAGTAACTTCTTTTCTTTTATTGATCTGTTGTTGAATTCCTGAATTCTATTTTTCTAGGGTTTTAGATTGTTTTTGAGGGCTCACACAGTGGAGCCCTCTTATTAATTTCTAACTCCTTGATAGTGTTAATGTGTGCAGGTTTTTGACAGCAGATCCGGTTTATTGATGGCAGCTGATTAAGCTGGAGTGGTCCAAGCAAGGGATACAACAAAGCCCACTCACTCTGTTGGGATTGAAGATACATTCTTCGAAAGCGCCACCATTTGTGCCAGCTAGGGTTTCGGAGAACCCTAGCATAACTTGTAACTGTGTATCACGAATAAAGGGTTACAGGCCCTGTTGTACTCAAAAGGAGTTTTTAAACTCCATTGATTAATAATAATCGTTTGTTTTGTGCAACTTTTCTGTATTCCATTATTGTGGTTTTATATTTTGTTTGGCGTTGTATTTTTAATCTACAAATGGCGATCACGGTGGGACCCCCTAGGGTTTCATATTTTTAATACTTGCTTTACTAATCTGTTCCTGTTTTCTGTTTTATTTTGCAGGTTCCAGAAATCGTGAAATTCGTTGTTCCAGCGAACTAGGGTTTCTGAGTTTGTAGAAAACGCAGCAGACGCAGAGGGGCGTCTGGAAGTCCAATACGAAACGCAGAGGTGCGTTTCAGCCTGTGCAGACTCCCGTGGGCGTTTGAAGATAGTTTTACAGAAAAGCGTAGGCTTCCAAGTAAGTGTTGTACTTTTTACGTTTTTGGTTTTTCTGCCATATTTTGTTTCTTTTTCAGATCATTACTTTAAAATGAACAAAAACTAAGTAATCTGGAAAAGAACAGTTATTTTTAATTACATTTTTCTTTGCATTGCATTATTGATTGTTGCTTGCATTAAAAAAAAAAAAAAAATTGCATACCTAGCTGCATATTAGAATAGCTACGAATTATTTGTTTTAATTATCTAAGTAGGACTATTGATTGGATGTCAATAGTACTCCTGCCATTGGGTGATTCCAGGCAGAGAAGTGGACGAACCTTCCGGTTGCTCCTTTGATATCTGATATCATTGGTAGGCAAGGGGTTTTAAACGGTGTACTCCACTTCTTCAGAGGAAATGGCATGTTTTCAGTAGCCTCTTGCTTAGATCATTAGAACTTTTGATTTATAGCCTTGTATGTACACATTAGATAACTAAAACATTTAAAAAAAAAAATTCATTGCATTTTCATATTGCATTTAAAACAGTAATATCTGGATTTCATCACCAGGTATTGCTTGAAGTTTAGTGACGGTGGAATTCATCTCCATCCATTAAACTTCCGCCTTAGACACCATAGGTCACCCCCGAGCAAACTTGCTGGATTTCATCACCAATAAGAATCTCGTTGTCCTTTCCTAGCCATAGTTTTTACCTTTTTTGTGAATAATTCAAGATTAGATCACATGCAAAACTCATAAACCGGACACTTAAAATTTACTACAGATTAAGATCAGAAAATAATTAATTAACCGCAAGGTAAGACACATTGGTTGAAACCTAGGTTGTGACTGTTTTTTGATAATTTTTGTAGTGTAAATTTATCATTCTAGTTTTGCATTCTTCTTTTCTGAATTTGTTTAGATTTATTGCTCTATGGTCTTAACAAGGAATCAATCTAAAATGTTAAATCTAAATAATCAAATGGGAAATTCACAGAACATCCCCACCACCAACATGGCCACTTATCCTAGTGAATTTCGAGCGGAGTTCGCTCGCGGGTCTTTCACGTCCTTCTATCGTCTATCACATGGCCATGCCCATGGAGGAAGACAATTCCTATCATATTACCCACATTGATATGGCCCAAGTGCAAACTCACTTAAGAGATGGCATTGGTTATGTCCTTGAGCCAATCCAAGATTCCCCTATGCAAGATTCTATTTTTCAGTAGGATATTGCATCAACCATACCCTTTGGTTTCACTCAGGTCTACACTAACCCTTTTTTTGAGGCTAATGTGGTATCTGTTCAGCCGACTTCATCTCCAACATCTTCCCGGATGCTCAATTGTCCTCCTTTGGAGACAAATGTAGTGTCTTCCCGACCACCTTCTCCTCCATGTACCCGGGTGTACACCAATTCTCTTTATGAAGTTGGTGGAAACTCCTCTAACCATAACCAATTTCAACCCTCTTCTTCCCAAACCATTTATGGTTTCACCCTACCAGGGGCACAGTCTACTGTTTCTTCCCAGGTACCGCCTACTTCGGCCACCTTCATTGCCCCTGCTATGCAGTCTTCTGTGACTACCATGGCAGCATGCCCTCCACCTTCATCCAATCATCCCACCTCCCTTGGGTTAGAGATTAATAAGGTTAAGGAGTATCTCGACAAATTGATTTTGCAACAACAGCAACAAAATGCTCAACCACCTGTCGTAGTAAATCCTACACCCCAACCAATTTCTACCCAACCCAGCTTTTATTAGCTCAGGCCCCACCTGGGTACCCCAATCTTCGGTGGTGTCCATTCCTACCCCACCTTTCTCCCAACCTAGTCCAGTTCATCATCTACCCCAATCACCTTCTTTTTGGTATCATCCATACCAACAACCTGTCCATTCCACACCGCCTAATCCAGGCAATTTCATCCCATCTCATCAATTTTCCACTCCTCCATTGCATCCTCATAATCATCAAACGAGTCAAAATTTTCATGAAGATTCTCGACTCCATGCTATGCAACAACAGATTGACAACCTTATGCTCAACATGCCTGGCTCATCTAGTCAGAAACCTACGCTAAGGTCATTGATCAATCAACCAATTCATCCTTCGGTACCTTCACCACCATATCCGACTGATTTCACATTACCGAAGTTTGACAAATTTTGAGGAACTGAGGATCCTCATGAACATGTGAGCTCATTCATGCATGCTTGCTTTAGAATCCAAAATAATGATGCTCTTATGCTCAGAACTTTTCCTCAGACATTAGGGGGAGATGTTGTACAATGGTACAATCATTTAGCTCACCATAGCATTTATGCTTACGAGCAATTGATTAATCTATTTTTAGAACGATTCTCCCTAAATGTACAAAAGAGAGTTTCATTGTCCGACTTATACAAGCTCAAGCAACATGACGATGAGACTGTTTATGACTTTGGAAACCGTTGGAGGGCTATCATTAATAAACTGCCATTCTCCCTACCAATGGAGGAGTTAACCAAAATGTTCACCCTGAGTTGTCTAAAACCTATCTCTTGGTTACTCCAATTACAACAATACAGGACTTTTGAAGAGGCTTTGGCCCAAGCAAGTATCATAGAAGACATTAAAGTCCAAGAGGGTGTTTTAAAACCCCGTAGAAAAGAATGGCAACAAAAGGGCCAACAACGAAATAATAATTATGGCCAAAACAAACAAGCACAAGCTAATACAGCCTCAAATGTTAACCAAGTTAATCAAGTGGTGGCGAGCCAGCCCGTAATGGCTCAACAACAACAAGTAATGCAAAGTCAACCGCAACCAATTGCTTATCATGCGGTACCCGCCCCTACTCAACCAGCTCCCAATACTGGGGCCAACCATGGAAACTCGACCTTGGCAAAACAATCGTCCCAAGCGACAATTCACACCTTTAGATGAACCATATGCGGTCATATTCAACAAGTTATACAGCACAAATTAGACCCATCTAGAAGGGGGAAGTATTACAAGGAGTACCTATTTTGTCCTTATCATAGGCAAAATGGGCACGATATCAATAATTGTACAGATTTCAAACATGTGATCCAAGATCTTATTGAGATTGGAGCCATTAAATTGGATAGCCCCTTAGCCCAACAAAATCAAAATCTTGGTATATTTCAAACACCCCTTCCACATCGGGAGGAAGCTCCAACAACTTCGGGGGAGTAACTCGGGTAACTCCTCCTAATCAAGTCAACCATGTACAACAATACCAAGGTTTTGTGGGTACTATTAACGTAGTAACCCGGGGTCAAAGGGCGAACCAAACAAATCAGAGCTGAACCACGACCACCTGTACAAACCCCCGATCCACCTCGAGTAATGGTGACCCAACGACGTGCTAGTACTTCTCAACAACCGCTAAATCATTCTACTCAACGCCAACGACCCATCATGTCATTGAGTAGCCGGTTAACTACCAGTTTAAAAATGGCTTCAGCCAAGTTATCGATCTATGACCTCATTCAACAATCTCCCCCGCATAGAGAGGCATTAATGGAAATATTAAAGTCAATCGAGCTTCAAACTCAAGATACTAATGCCTTCAACAACTTTGTGGGGAGTATTCAAACATGCATGGAGCCCTCCATCACTTTCTATGATTTTGAAATCAAACCTATGTCAACAGAAAGTATAGATCCTCCACTACATATCATGGCCAAGATCGATAACAAGCCATTCAAGAGAGTCTTAATTGACACCGGTTCCTCAATCAATATCATTACAACATCGGCGTTGAGTCATCTAAAGCTGTCGCCATCCCTTATCACAAAGTCGACTTTTACTCTTAAAGCATTCAATGATGCTTTATCTTCCACGGTTGGCACAGTTATCTTGCCCATTGAGGTAGGGGCCCGAACTTTGCATACCTTGTTTCACATCTTGGAAGGGACCATGGCATACAATGTATTGCTTGGACGGCCTTGGCTTAGGGAGATGAGATGTGTCCCTTCTATACTGCATCAATGTCTAAAGTATGTATATGAGGGACAGGTTCATTGTGTACCTGCTGACATCGAACCCTTCAAACATTGCAACTATGTCTCAAATCCTTATGAGATTGTGTTGCCATCCACTCATCTTTTCTTGACCCCATCTATTTCTTCTATACCATCTTCTTCTAAAGCTCCCATTCTTGAGGAGCCACCCATCATATCGCAACCATCTTCCTCTTTCGCTATTCCATCTCATTCACCACTTTCTTCATCAACTAATCTTCCTTCTTCTTCATCAGTGACCACATGCACATGTGGCCATGACCAATCATCTCTTTCCACGTCATTACCCCCTTCTTCTACACCTTCTTCAACATCACCTATTATTCCTCCATCTTCCCAACCATCACCAGCTGATGTTTCACAAGTTAGTGAAGCATCAACCCAACCAAATCCTTCCAATTCTTCTATCCCACATTCTTCTATTCCATCATCTAGTCCATCTCCCTCCCAAGTCAAGGTCCATCTCACCGATGCAGGTATTGGTGAGTATGCCATCCAAGATGTCCACATCACACCGTTCAATGTGCAAACAGTTAAAGATTTTGGTCGTCCACATGACCAACATTTATCCATTGGATCGGTTTATAACATGGGTTCTATGCCAAATTCCATTAATTTTGTATATGGGGGAATAGAGTCATCTTCTAGTCCTACCACCATACTAGAACCTAAGCATCCAGTCCCTGCCAATATCGAAAGGATGGAGGGTTTTCCCTCTCGCTATTTCCATAGACATAATTGGCAGCAATTTGGCCTAGGTCGATACGAGCAAGGGGTAACTGAACGCATCGATATGCCATACCAGAGACCCACTGAGCGTTTTGGTCTGGGCTACCAACCACTTCCATCCCTTTCTTCTTTTGAGCGAGCTTTTCAAAGCATTAATCTTAATTCGGAAGAAGAAATCCTCCACCCCGATGAATCCGAAGATGAAGCCTATGAAGAATTTGACGTCATGTCAAATGGTGATGAATCTGAAGAAGAGTCGGCGCCCATTGTTCCCCTCACTAAACAAGACGAGTTTTATCTCCAATTGTTCCCTCTCCAAGAGGCCATCTTTCGCTTGCTTCTTCCACAAGAACGAGGTGAACCACCCCCTCCGCCACATCCATAAGCCATAATCCAAACCTGTATTATATGTATATACTAAAATAGTGGTTTTCACCACTACCAAAAAAAAAAAAAATCAGAAAATTTCCAAAAAAAAAAAATCAAAATATATAAAAAATACTTTATTGCTTTATGTATGTGTGTAATAGTGGTTTTCACCACTACAAAAAAAAAAAAAAAAAAAACTCAAACCAAAAAAAAAAAAAAAAAAACTGAAAAACTATGTTGTTTTGCACTTCAGGTCTTCCGAGGTCTTCACCGGTTTTCCCTTCCATTCCGCCCATCCTTTCTTCCATAAGTCGACAATGAATTTTGAAGACTTATTCACCCCGCTCCATAATCCATATGATCCGGATAAGCCAATCCCGATCAACCCAAGCTTGATTGACATGGATCGGATTTCATCCCCTCCATCTATTTCAGAGTTCATCCTTTTCGAGGAATTGTTAAGGGCTTCCGCCAACTACATTCCTCCTTCACCTCCACATTCACCTTCATCTTCTAAGCCAGAGGTCTTCCAGGCAGACATAGATGAGAGCAAGGCACAGGAGCTTGATGACATTTTAGATGACATAAATCTGATCCCTACTCCCCATCAGCTTGAGGAAGGTTCCCACATGTCTATTGAAGAAACTATCGATGTAGACCTTAGTCCGGACCAAGATGGCACCCAAATTGTGAAAGCGGCTAAAAGTCTATCATCGGAGGAACAAGAGCAAATGATTGCTCTACTCAAGCGAAAGAAGGAGATATTTGCATGGTCTTACAAAGACATGCCAGGCCTAGACCCTAATTTGGTTGTCCATAACCTCACCTTACAAAAAGATGCTAAACCTATCAAACAGAAACTTAGGAAAATGCATCCTACCGTGGCCCTCATAGTTAAATCGGAGATTCAGAAACTTCTGGATGTTAAATTTGTCGTCCCGATTGATTATCCTGAGTGGCTTTCTAACATGGTACCCGTTCGCAAGCCTAACGGGGGGATACGTGTTTGCACCGATTTTCGAGATCTAAATAAAGCGTGTCCTAAGGATGACTTTCCTCTTCCAAACATTGATACTCTTGTCGACACCTGCGCTGGTCATGAAATGCTTTCGTTCATGGATGGATTTTTAGGATACAACCAGATTCGAATAAACCCTGAAGATCAACACAAAACAACATTTACCACACCTTGGGGAACTTTTTGTTACAGGGTGATGCCCTTTGGCCTTAAGAACGCAGGTGCAACCTATCAACGAGCCATGACTTATATTTTCCATGATTATATGCATAAGATTATCGAAGATTATGTGGATGATTTATTGGCAAAATCTAAAACTCGACAAGAGCATTTTGATGTATTGGAAAAAGTTTTTGATAGACTTCTAGAGCATAAAGTAAGGTTGAACCCTAAGAAATGTGTCTTTGGTGTTACCTCGGGCAAACTCCTAGGTTTTATTATCTCTAAACGAGGTATTGAGGTGGACCCAAACAAGGTCAAAGCCATTATGGAAATGTGTCCCCCAACTAATTTGAAGGAGTTGCGTAGTTTGCAAGGAAAGATTAATTCAATCCGTCGCTTTATTGCACAACTTTCTGATAAATGTAGGCCATTTTGCCACCTACTACAAAAGGGGGTACAATTTTCATGGACAGATGAGTGTCAGAAAGCCTTTGATGACATCAAGCAGTACTTAGCGTCTCCGCCAGTCTTAGCTCCGCCTCGTCGAGATCCCTTCCTTGCGAATTTCTTTGCAGGAATTTATCGATGATGATACTGCTAGACAAGCACGTCTTGATCAACTCACACTCATAGATGAAAAATGAATCAATGCTTTAGAGCATTTGCGAGTTTATCAAGACCGATTGAAACGTGCTTACAATGCCAAAGTTCATCTAAGAGAATTTCAAGTAGGGGATCTTGTCCTTAAAGAGAATCAACAAAACACCAATGCATTGCCGCATCTTCGAGATAAATTCGCGGCTAATTGGTTAGGTCCATATATGGTCACCGAAAGAGTGGGTAATGGAACTTATAGACTTGCCAGTTTAGAGGGAGAGGAAGAACCCGAACCACTTAATGTTATACACTTGAGGGCATTCTACGCATAGTTTGAATTTTATATGTACATATATACATGGCTTGTAAAAAAAAAAAAAAAAAAAACAAATAAAATAAAAAGAATTTGCATTTCATTGTTAGTTGCATACATCTCATTCAAAAACATTGCATTTCATGTGCATACATCTCATTGAAAACCATAACATTTCATTTTCAGCCATAGTTGCATATCATGTTAGAGACCATTCTATCTTTTGGATATAAAATTTGGTCAAGCAAAAGTCATGTTGCCTTAATCGGGGGCACCTTCATAAAATCCATCAAACCGAATTGTCATTCGTACACCCATTTTCCATTTGCACATATTTACATTGCCAAAATGTTTTCAGTCACTCAACCATTCCTAGTGTTTTAAGCAAACTTTGAAATGCATGTCAAAGTTCTCTAGGGCCATATCACAAATTACACTAAATAAAATCTTGAGTATTGGGAAATGATTTCAAAAGCGGTCTTGAACCTATCACATTTTCACATCTTAAAAACATCTTGTGTCAAAGAGAGATAACACCATCCTTGGGTTGTGCCTTGAAGTGAAAAGGGTAATCCTCGTTTGTCCTATCATGCAAACATAGTCCATAAAATAGTGGTTCTTACCACTATCACAAGCAAATCACAAAATATAAATATAAACAGAGTAGTAAGGATAGGGTAAAATTCTCATCATACTTCGGTTGAGAATCCGATTCCCCAAAGCTCTAAGGAAATGAACATTTTTCACACACCACTGATCCCAAATAAGTTGTAAGGATCGTACTACTTGTCCAATCAGACGGATAGGTAGTCATCCCCAAGGCTTACAAAGGTCAAAAACAACATGGACTATGGAGTTAACCTTCACCGGGGCTATAGACGCTTGACTGGCGGTGGAGTATACTCATTGCGTGGCGACATGTCTCTCCTCAAAGAGAGACCTCCGAATGCTCATACGGACAAACTAGCTTCGGGGTCTTCTCCATAACAGAGTTACCTAATTTATGCAAGATGAGGTTAATGAACACACTTGCACACACACAGGTTTTTGATTGCCTAGAGTCACTACCATGCTTCGGATTTGGTTAATGAACTCACATGCACACACATTTGGTCCTAGTTGAATTAGGCGATATTAGTAAGTTTGTTTGATACCACTAGCATGTTTGAGTCTTTGTAAAACAGTCTTCCTCCATATTTTCTTCCATATCAACCTCCATATCTTCTTCCATATTCATGTCATTCCATACGTCATCCATTCACAAGCCACCAAGTTCGGTGCCCCCGATTAAACAATTATGATAACGGTTGGCTAAATCTAACTATCTAAAAGTATGAGTGCTTCTTAGTGCATATTTCATTTACTTAGTCTCGCATTAATCATCTATAAGTTTGCATTCCATTCCATCACATATGCATCAAAAACATTAAAACATATAAAAACATGCATCACAAAAACATAGGCATTCACACAAAAGAAAGTAAAACACTAAATAAATAAAAGCCATGTATATATATATGTGTATAAAGGTCAAACTGTACAATGAATG
This sequence comes from Wollemia nobilis, assembly GCA_028583015.1. NCBI lineage: Eukaryota > Viridiplantae > Streptophyta > Pinopsida > Araucariales > Araucariaceae > Wollemia > Wollemia nobilis. The sequence goes on from JAQPPZ010003098.1 coordinate 3,359,458, forward strand.
CCAAAAGGCTACAATATACAATAGAGCACCAAGGCTCATAAAGAGTGCATCTAAGCACTAAGCTAACCATCAAAAGAGGACCCCTGTGACCTAGTAGGAGCCCTAGACCTAGTGGTGTGCCTAGACTCACTACGCCTAGAGACGGAAGAGGATGGAGGATCAGGCAACACAATGTGATGCCTAAACAATGTGTCCTCCAGAGCCTCAATGTAACGAGTCCTAGACCTAAGCCTAGCTATGTCTATCCCGTGTCGTCGCTCCCGCTCCGCTAGCTCTGCCTGGAGTCTCGTCACCCTGTCATCCTGGGGCACCCTAGTCGCTCCATCCAAGTCCGCCTGCAGCTGGGCCATCCTCTCCTTCTGAGCAGCTAACAGGGCATCCCGCTCTGCTGCTTGCTGCTCCAGTCGAGCTATCCTCTCGTCCCGAGCAGCTAGCATAGCATCGCGCTCTGCTATCTGCTGCTGCAGCTGTGCCAACTCGTCCTCGAGCCCACTAGGGGGTACCTCCCTAGCCTCTCCTGTGGCCTCTCCTAGGCCCTCTCCGCCATCATCTCCGTCATCTTCGCTCCCCGAAGCCTATCGTGCCATTTTCCCCTTTCGCCTTCGACTGTCAGATCGAAGGCGGGGACCCTCCCTGCGCTTGGGAACCTCCGCGGTTCCCTCACCCTCGCTAGCCCCACTGCCTCCAATATCTCCCAGTCTACCTGGGACAATGACCTCCTCATCCCCGGAATGATAGGGGAGAATCGGTGTCGCGCCTCTAACACCCTAAGCTGCAAAACAACAAAACAAAATTTTGTTACAAATTTTTTTCAAAAAAAAAAAAAAATTATTACAGTTTCGCAAAAATCCCTTTTCCGTTGGGGCAGAAAACGGTCAATCTTTCATATTTTTTTCTGGTTCGTACACCAACCCCTTTTCCGTTGGGGCAGAAAACGGTCAATCTTTCATATTTTTTCTGGTTCGTACACCAACCCCTTTTCCATTGGGGCAGAAAACGGTCAATCTTTCATATTTTTTTCTGGTTTGTACACCAACCCCTTTTCTGTTGGGACATAAACAGATGGTTCATACACCAACCCCTTTTCTGTTGGGACATAAACAGATGGTTTGTAAACAAATCCCTTTTCTGTTGGGACATAAACAGATGGTTTGTACACCAACCCCTTTTCTGTTGGGACATAAACAGATGGTTTGTACACCAACCCCTTTTCTATTGGGACATAAACAGATGGTTCATACACCAACCCCTTTTCTATTGGGACATAAACAGATGGTTTGTAAACAAATCCCTTTTCTGTTGGGACATAAACAGATGGTTTGTACACCAACCCCTTTTCTGTTGGGACATAAACAGATGGTTCATACACCAACCCCTTTTTACCGTTGGGGCAAAAACGGTTCATTATATTCCAAATTTCTTCCAATTGGCTTGTGAGAACCATTCTCACTCGCCAATTGAGGGGGTAAGCTGATAAATCTTAAATATTCTTTTATTTTTTTTTGGTCTTCAAAGTTGTGCTTTAATCTTGAGAGAGAGTTGCGTCTGATCCAGCTTTTCAGGTGTCTTAAGTTTTTTGTGCTGCATTGTGTCTTCACACAAAGCAACTCAAAAAGGGGCATCTGTAGACACCAAAATCCAGCCACTTGCAAGTCATCTATACCTTCCTGTCAGCCACATGTCAATCATCCATCTTTCCCGCCATTATTTGGCCCAAATCCACACTTTCCCGCCATTATTTGGCCCAATTTCACCTTTCCCGCCATTTTTCATCCCCAAATTTATTTAAATTAATATTTATATATATATTTTAATATTTTAATATATATATTTAAATAATAGTTTAAGTGATTTAATCTGAGCCGTCCATCCTTCATTTAATCTCATCCGTCCATCCATCTTAATCCATTTCACAACCAAGATTTATTCTCTACCCTTGGATCCACTTTAATCTTAGCCACACGTTCAAAGTGTCGTTAAAACCCTAAAGTGTGCCCTAAGAGTAGATTATAAATTGAGTCACTTTGATGGCTCAAACCCTATGTCTTTTGCTACTTCTATCTTGGCTATCTTTGCTATCTTCTGCTATCTTTTATCCTATCTCTTCTATCTCTCTTCTACCTTTTTGTCGCATCCATCGTCGCATCCGTCACCAACTTTGTCGCCATCTCTTCTGTAGTACTCTGCAGAATCTCCCATTCTTGTCGCAAGTGCCCGCGGGCGTTTACCCCTTTACCAAGTGCCCACGGGCGTTTACCAAGTGCCCGCGGGCGTTTACCCATAGCCACAGACTCAGACCGGCGTCTGAAACCTTAATCCAGAAGCACGCGGGCGTTCAGCGAGTGCACCAGGGTGCCTTCGCGACCGATTTGATAACCACATTACTTCCGAGTGTCGCCCGGTCTAGTCGCGTTAACAGAGAACAGGTATAAATTAGTTTAAAGCAAGTAACTTCTTTTCTTTTATTGATCCGTTATTGAATTCCTGAATTCTATTTTTCTAGGGTTTTAGATTGTTTCCGAGGGCTCACACAGTGGAGCCCTCTTATTAATTTCTAACTCCTTGATAGTGTTAATGTGTGCAGGTTTTTGATAGCAGATCCGGTTTATTGATGGCAGTTGATTAAGTCGGAGTGGTCCAAGCAAGGGATACAACAAATCCCACTCACTCTGTTGGGATTGAAGATACATTCTTCGGAAGCACCACCATTTGTGCCAGCTAGGGTTTTGGAGAACCCTAGCATAACTTGTAATTGTGTATCACGAATAAAGGGTTATAGGCCCAATTGTATTCAAAAGGAGTTTTTAAACTCCACTGATTAATAGAAATCGTTTGTTTTGTGCAACTTTCCTGTATTCCATTATTGTGATTTTATTTATTTTTGTTTGGCGTTGTATTTTTAATCTACAAAGCTGGAGTGGTCCAAGCAAGGGATACAACAAAGCCCACTCACTCTGTTGGGATTGAAGATACATTCTTTGGAAGCGCCACCATTTGTGCCAGCTAGGGTTTAGGAGAACCCTAGCATAACTTGTAACTGTGTATCACGAATAAAGGGTTACAGGCCCTATTGTACTCAAAAGGAGTTTTTAAACTCCACTGATTAATAATAATCGTTTGTTTTGTGCAACTTTCCTGTATTCCATTATTGTGGTTTTATATTTTGTTTGGCGTTGTATTTTTAATCTACACAAACACAAAAAGAAAGAGGACGAAATTTTTGGCATGGCCAAATGCGGCAAAATTTGATGTGTAAAAGCAGGAATATAATTTGAATGGGAAAGCTTCTTTTCAAAAATTTCAGGCCTTGTTAGCAAGAAAGAATGAGAAATTTTCCGCATGCTCTATTTTAATTGTTTTATCTTTCTCCTTCCAAATTTCAGATTTGTATGTGAAATTTACGCCATTGTTTTTGGGTTATTTCATGTGAATGTCTGCAATCTGGAAATTATTTAAAACTCTAGGAGCCAGTACCTAGTTTACTTTGATTGTGTGTAGTACAGGTCAAATAGGCTAGGTTGCATGTATGAAACTCTCACGTATTCGGTTTTTCATGACGGGGTGCTATCAAACTGAAGGAGCTTTTGCATTGCTGCATTTCAACAATTATTTTGATGCAAAATTTTAATTTTCTGTTTTCAAAAATTTTTATTTCAGAATTTTTTCTTATTTTCAGGCATTAAAATAAACATTAAAAGATTTTAAAATCTAAAAAATGATTTCACCATTGCGTAGGTTATAATTCAGACTTCCAATACGCACTTTGAAATTTCATTTTTGGAGTTGTTTAGTATTTTTTAAAATTCATCGAAGTTGCTGTTTTGTAACAGATTTTAAAAATCCGAAAATAGAAATTTTCCATTTTAAGGTCAAATTTCATTTTTCCAGTTTTGTTTTGCATTCATGAGCCTATGATGACATTCCCTTCATGAAAATTCCAATTTCATTGAAGGAGTTATGTTTTATGGCATTTTCACAAATTCCCATTTTGGGCCTAAAATTACCTTTTCTTCATAAAAATTCTAATTTTGCGAAAGAGGGGTAATTTGAGTATTATATTGAAGGTCTTTGCCTTAAAGCACTTAATTATTCATCTTGATGAAAATTTGATTTCATTTAAGAGGGATAAGTTAAAGTGACATTTTGAAGCTACATGTGAAGACCCAATTCATCATTGAGGATTTAATGCAAGATAAAAAAAAACTATTTTAAAACCATCAAGATAAAAGGAATTAAAGCACTACATCGTGGTCATATGAGGGCCAACTCACATTTGATCTATTTTGGTTCAATGAACAATCACTAAAGTTTCATGGTAAAGTAAACCAACATTGCCCCTTGTTTACATTTACTTGCAATCACTAAGGTGTTCCAAGCATTTAAATTGAATATCTTTATTTGAGATTACTAATGCACATATGCAAATGCTAATATAACGGAGACCTTGGAGAAGTTGTTTGTTTAACTTCTTTGCAAGAGGGGATTTGGAATCCAAATCCTAAGGGAGAGTGTACTTTCACAATTGGGTGAAAATACCACTCAACACTATCTACTAAGACTCTATCCTCTGTACTCTATCACCTCTAAAGCTATGTCAATAGGTTCTCTTAGAACCTTCTCAAATCTGCTCAATAGGTCCACTTAGAACCTGCTCAAATATTCTCAACAAGTCCACTCAGAACCTACTCAAATCTGCTCAATAGGTCCACTCATAACCTTCTCAAATATGCTCAAAAGGTCCACTCAGAACCTACTCAAATCTTCTTAATAGGTATACTCAGGACCTGCTTAAATATTCTCAATAGGTCCACTCAGAACTTGCTCAAATTTGCTCAACAGGTCCACTCAGAACCTGCTCAAATATTCTCAACATATCCACTTAAAACCTGTCCAAAATTTCTCAATAGGTCCACTTAGAACTTGTCCAAATCTTCTCAACAAGCTCACTCAGAACTTGTTCAAATATTCTCAACAAGCTCACTCATAACTTGTCCAAATTTGCTCAATAATTCCTCTCTTGGACTTGTCCAAATCTGCAATACAAGATCACTCGAAACGTGTCTATTCTTATAGAATCATAAAGAGAATTGTTAAAGACTCAATATGTTCTATACTCAATGCTCAATATCAACTCAAATCAATCTCATAGAAGCATAAAGAGAATTGTTAGAGACTCAATATGTTCTATACTCAATGCTCAATCTCAACTCAAATCAATATCATAGAAGCATAAAGAGAATTGTTAGAGACTCAATATGTTCTATACTCAAAGCTCAATCTCAACTCAAATCAGAATATAGAATAGTTTGTTTCATGGAACTTGAACAACCACTTCACACAATCACTTTACTAGGCTCAATCCACTCTCCTCAACAAATCAACTCAAGGAATAACTCTTTCTCACAAACCCTAGTCCAAGCATGTATCACCCACTCAAAATGTATCTAAAAATGCTCAACAACAAATCTCACATAACAATGATACTCATATTATTTTCTAACTCAAGTTCAAGTTCATTGCACAACCAATGGCTTCAACAACAATGCTTATAAAACAAGGTTTAATCACAACACTCAAACCAAAAAACCTTGAAGCATTAACTCAACCACTTTTGAAAAGGAAACCCTAATCAAATCATTTTTACTCCAAACTTAATTTTCAATCAAGCCAATCACCTAACTCAACAAAGAATAATTTTTCCCATACATTTTCTTGAAGAGTAATTGCCCTTTACAAATCTGCCAAACTCACAATTACTTCTTTAACAAACTCAATAAGGGTTATAGAATACTTTTTATATCACAAAAATAATATCACATTTACACCTTATTACTCCAACTTAAACAATAGATAATATCCTCACACTAATCAAAAACCCTTTATTCAAATTCACATACACCCACAAAGTCTTAACCTTTCAATATTCCACAATAGCAAAATTTAAGACTTGAAAACAAAACCAGAATTCTCCTTATACCTCCTAACAATATTTCTCAACAACCACCCTTAATTACAATGCAAAGACTTTAACCACTAAATTCCTTATACCTCCAACTTAGGAATTAATAAAATAAAATACCAAAATATACCCTTGCCTTGGGAGAGTCTCAAACTCTCAACGTAGTCCACACAAGTCTTTGCTCATTGTGCCAACACCACACGAGCTTACAATATCATTGGGAATGGAGGAAGCACCATGTGCTTCAATACTCCTCCCAATCCTTGAAAAATAAAATATTTGCACCTATTCCTTGGCACCTTCAACACGTCCACCAAAGTCTTCCACGATATTTGAACTCAAACCACCGTGCACACCAAAACGTAAGCTACTGCCCACTTGCCACTAGGTCAAGGTGCATTGTTCGAATTCAAAACACCAAAGTGCTTGCCTTTGTCCTTTTTGTTGTCAAGTCAACCCATAAAAAATGTGAAATACTATCACATGCTCTGCATTAAATTCGATGCACACAATTTTCGAATTGAGCAAGAGTAATTTTGAAATAATATTTGGCATGGTATTAATATGCATTCCCATTATTTTAAACACGTCAGTGCTTCCCTTGTTTTCAATGTTGTCAAAAATTTCCTTTGCTTTTTTTGACGTTGGTGCTTCTCTTGGAAATAAGCGTTGCCTTGATTAAAACCCTAAATCAAACCTTTGGATTTATTAACATAAAATTTGGTCTTTAAAAATTTAACCCAACCTTTTGGGTTTATTATTTTTGACTTTATAAACCCATTTTTGCAATATAAAATATTGTAATAAAAATTACTATTATTTTATTTGGGTTTCCACTATGGTACTTCTAACCATTATAATATTTATTTATAAAATTTAAATTCATCCTGAATTTAAATAATTTATAAAATAAATATCATCACTCCTTTTCAACTTCTATCTTTTGCATTGTTCTACTCGAACTTCTGCCTTCTTGCTGAATATCAACCGATTGTCTTTGTTGCCTTTATTTTTTACTGAAATCTTGGTATTAATGATGACTTCATATGGTGTCATCAATGATGACATCAATGACAAATTTTGACTTAGGAACTCAAAATGTCCAATACACCATAGACTTGGCAGCTCACAGGGGTCTTCTTGCTTTCCTGAAGGAGAATCTAAAACTACTACCTTTATCCTTGGGCATGGGATCAAAACATTCTACACTTTTCATAAAAAAAACACAAAAAAAGAAAAGAAAAAAGACAGCAAGGAAAACAAAATTACAAGACAAACAACTTGTCCAATACTTATTTTATTTCCACCCATTATTCTTTGACTAACGAGAATTGAATCTATTGGAATTCTTCATAAACCAAAAGCACTTCAAATTTATCACCTTGAGAAAAATTCACTATTTGATCCATATCTTTGTGTACTTGCATATTTAATTCTACCAATGGCCCTATAGTTTGGGCCAAATTTGTTGTACTAGGGGAAACCATTTGTTCTTCAAAATTAAGGGGCCCTTATTTATTTTTATTTACCAACTTTAAATATTCCTCTTCTAAGTAGAGCTAGCTTGATTATTTCCATGGTGAAGCTTTTCTCTAATTAAGGAATCCACCTCCCCTTTGAGTCTTCTTGTTCGGATCCCATCCTACTACCTTGATGTAATAGTACTTATGGAACATGGGTAACACCTATGTTAATATTTTGTAATTTTTTATTATAATTTTGGATTAAGAAGCACCTAGCCAAATGGAACCCTTCTATGTAACCATTTTTCAATAATGTAATTGATTGTAGGTAGGAGATTCTAGCCCGAGTGGCATTTTGCATGTAAGCCAACCTTGGGAGTTAGGTGCTAGAGGAATTCCTTAAAACTATGATGGGAAGTATTGCATGTATATTTTTGCATAACTGAATGAAGTATTAAAGGAAGTTTCCCCTTGAATAGGCTTGTGATTTAGTTCTATTGTGAGATTGTTTATTTTTTGCAATTTATTTCCATAGTGTGCATTTTATTTCCATAGTGTGTTGTGAGCATATATGTTTATTTTTCATATTTGTGTGAGTGTGTTTATTTTTAATAGTAGGTTCCTAAAAAGTGGTATCAGAGAAATTTATAAGTTTGTGTTCTACTGTGACTACGACGGTTTCTACCATTTTGATTATTAGGTATAAGATTTTTGTGTTTTAGTTTTCCTTTTGCTAGTTTTTCTTTATAAATATAAATATTTATATAGTCCTTTTTGTTTTCTTTAGTAGTTGTGTATGATATAAACCCTATATCAGGTGTTTTAAAATATCATGGAGGATTTATTATTATTGGCTAATCTAGATAGCCCATAAAGCATCTAGTGAAGTGAGGAGTGATCAGGCTCTAATACCTAGGCCTTAGACAACACCCACACACAAAGTCGATATCTCACATATATTTGGGTATTTAGGGAGACCATCTAAGATTAAACAAAAATTTATCCTTAGGAAGCTTTTTTGGCCTTGTATTATCCATAGTGCATGGGATACAACATCCTAGAAGACTACCCTCTTATATTGTTAGAGAGGAAAATAGTGTACTCAAGAGTATGTGTGGAATCCTCGATTAGTGGCCTAAAATATTAGACTGAGCACTATTGTTCATCACTATGATATAATATAAGGCCTATGGGTATTACATACACATTTTCCTAGCATACCCTAGTTCTGTTTAAACTCGCAAACAAAGTCTTGAACTTATCGAAGTCGTTGTAATCAACGCTGCTACTATGGAAGATGGTAGAGGAGACATTAATATTTACTGACCCATTATGATAGGATAATATGTTGATGCTATAGGAGAAGAACTCTAGACCAAAGGAGATGATATTTGGACTCCTAATGTAAGAGGTGTGGGAAGTGATTGAGGAGATGTATGGGTTTGAGGTGATGGAAAGTTTTTAACTTATTGTTGAGAAAGGGAAGGGAGATTACTTGGGAAATGAGGAGGATAAGGATAAGGAGAATAAGGAATAAATATTGTGTCTGAGTCCTTCTGCAAGGACTACTAAATTATAGTATCAATATATGGCTACTCTAAATCTAGGGGCTATGCCTACTCAACTGTTTGCAATGTTTGATCTATTTTCCTTCTTTTTCTAACTTTCTTAGTAACTTCTTTCATTGAATTATTTTCTTTACACTTAAACACTATGTGATAAAGGCTAGCTTCTACAACTGTATCATGCTACTTAGGTTGAGGCACTGCCACTACTTGACTTAGGAGTGAGTAAAATAGAAAACTTGATCAGAAAGGTGCTAAGTTTATATTTTACCCTACCTTCATATTTTTTCCCTTTTGTGCATTTTTCTCCCATGGCCAAATGTTCAAGCCTTTTTCAATTTGAATCACCTTTATAGACCCTATTTCACCTTTATCTATTCATTTTCTAGCATAGAATAGTTATTTGTGCCCCTTTTGTATATGTTTGTATCTACTTAGGTGCAATTTCAAATACAAGCTATACTTTTTCAGCTGTGGAAGAGGGAGTTGCCTCTATACTAGCTTGCTTTTGGGCTTAGGAAGGTGAAGGAGGTGGGGAATTTTGAGCTTATTTTTCCTTTTCTACACCTAATTATGTCTTTATTTCCTTACTTTTTCTAATTCACTTTTTTTCATTATACTATGAAATATTAGTGCCAATATCTTTTCATTGTTGGCCTTCCATGATTTGTGGAACTCATCATACTTTCTAGAGAATTCCTTGTCCATATTGGTGCCATACTTAGAGCTAGTGGAATATGTTTCAACCCTCATTACCCACCACTCAAATATATTTGCATCATCGCACTTGTGATTTTTCTACAAGGATTGGATCTTTGATTCCATAAGGACATATTACTTCTTATTTTCAGTATCATAGTCTACTAATTGGTTTTAAAAATCTCCCCATTGAGGCAAAACTTGCATCTAGCTGTTATTCCATTCTAATTATGAATCCTAAACTTTTCATTATAGGGCCTCTCTATTTTTTTTTAAATTTAGGAGGCTTCCCTGCATTAATTTGACTTAACTTGTCAAGAAATTTGTTGGCAGTGTCATACCTCCATATGTGAGGGAGTTCTCTTAAACCCATTTTTTTCATCACCATAGAAATACTTTCATGTAGGAATTTCCTTATTATAATCACATCTTCCATATTAAAAGGATATCCTAGTACTAAAAGTACAATTGATATAGTCGATCTATCTATAATATTCCATAGCAAATAGGCGGTCTATGACAAAATGGAGCAAAAAAAATGGATTCCTAGTAAAGCAATATTATATAGCCATTATACCCTCATTTAAGATATACCAGTATTCCTCCTCTTCTTGTGTAGTTTGTAATACTTTCTTTTCTTTGGGAGATAATTTGGGTAATTCTCTATAGATAATCATGATGGCTAGCACCAAAAATTCTATATTGAAGTTATAAAAGAACTCAATATTAGTTAGCAAATAGGTCCATGTATAGATTAGGGAGGGATTTTCCTCTTCATCAATAGGGATCACTACTATCCATGGAATTTTAGGCTGAACACAATAGAAAATTAACCATGCCAAGTGTGAAAAATATCTAAAAGAAGTAGCTTGTGAGCCTTGTTTTATCTTTCTCAACTGCTCATAAACTTGGTTGTAAAGAAATGTGGACCAATCAAAGAATATTGGCATGGTGTTCTTGTCCATTAATGACATATCATAGTACTTGGGATTTAAGATACAATATGTTATGACTATATACCAATCATAGACTTACTTATCAGTAGTTATGCTTCCTAATATTTCCAACATTAAAAAATATATCTAGGTTCTAAAATTCCTTAGTCAAAATTGGAGTTTTTGGTAAGGTGTTGCCTACCACTATGCTTTTCAGCTATGAAACTAACCAAATATTAATCTAATTTCCATAATCTACATGATATTGTAGGGTATAATATGTGGATTGCTCCTTAGGCAGTCAAGCGAGTCAATGATGCTCGGGGTTTGGGCTCCTATCTAAACCTTGATGTTGAAGTAGATACATGGTGAACAGGTAAACTTGGACCTCATGAACCAATAAAGGGATGACAACAAGGTGATGTGAGATATTTTATGGATATCATGGACTGCTTGAACTTATACAATCACTAGGATGGAGTTGCATAGTGCACTAATGGTGTGCGACATAGTGGTGCTGACTACTGAGGCCTATGTGGAATGATGACATCTAACGATAGTGGGCGGATAGATATCAATCTTCCAGTGAAAAGCCTCATCGAATGCCCCAATGTAGAAATATCAAGGTGGCAATATGACAGTGCATGAAGTAGACTACTGAATTGAGTGGTCGAATGTGACATAGTGGTATGAAAATGGGGAATAAACAAATTCTAAATCAACATGTGGATAAGAATGATGCATCGGTAGTAGATGATATAATTAGAATACCGATAGTGATGGATATTTCCTAGCAAAAGTATGATAGTGGAGCAACCCGATTTCACATTTTGTATGCAAGTTTCTCAGATGGGCTTCGATAGTGCAGAGAAATGCGTTCGTGTACCAAAGGTGCATGTGAAGTGAGAGTGAAAAAGATGAATTTAAATAGTGGAGGATACAGTGAACATCACATATATGATGTGGCCAAATTAATCTGTGTAGTGGCTGGTCTAGGTCTAGAGAAGAAGAGTAGGTATTAAAGTGGAACAAAATTCCAACATAGGAATATATTACTAGAAATAAATAGTTTGTATGGAAACAACAGAGAATGAACTATTTGCAATGAGGTGATGTTGGGTGTTATTTTATAGAATTCATCTCGCACATCAGGGGAAGGGTGGTGTATTGACATTTCTTAGCATATATATCACCATACTCAGTGTCGATGGGTCACAGTCTAGAAGTATGTTGCTAAATACATTGAAATGTGAGTGTATGGCAGGCTTCGAGGTTGGTGCAAGTAGGTTTGGCCATCAGTGAACACACTGATATGGCATCAAAGGAGATACCACGCAGTGCTAGGAGCATGCGTAGTAGGTTGGCAGTCATCCAGGGTTCAAACCAAATAAAGCAACCATCAAGGAAGCACTAGGGCAATAAAACATATGGAGAAATCTTGAGATGTCAATTTTATCCTCCTATATTTAATCATGTCGGTATGGTTTAATTTTTCATTTAATTATCGTGTTATCATTGGTATCGAGAGGATGAAAAATGCTATGTTCATCTTCACCCTATGATTGGACGAGGAGAAAGTGTTGCGATGATGTCCATGGATGATAATGGCACCACTACAAAGGAAATAATGTATCCATTGTAATGGAATTTCATTAGCATCATTTCATGGAAGGTTATGTGAGGAATGTGGTAGATAAAGTTGAATAAACCAATAGGGATGATTATTTGATGAGATAGAATGAACCCACGACCAGAACTGGATGGCCCGTATCTAGGTTAAGATAGAATCATAGAAGCTTCGTGGGCACTCATAGCAATGATGGATGATGTCGAGTAACTAGTGCAATTGGATAGATTCAAAGTAGAGGACCATTATCTTGAAAGAGAAAACATAAATGCTTTGTAAAAAATACATATAGAAGGAAAATAAATATTAAAGTGGATCAAAGTTCCAACATAAGAATAGACCACGAGGGCTTAATATTAGGGGGGCTCTATAGGTGACTTCCTTTGGAAGTCTTGTTCCTCTTTCCTGCATCCCTTCCTTGACCCTGTCCTAGGTCCCTGATCCTTTCCTAGCTTCCTTGGCACCTCCTTTTCCCATCCTTTTTGGTTGGAAGGTGTTGCAGATGATCTCCTTTGGGGGGAGATCATTGTTCCATTGTTCTGCCCCTTTCCTTACCCTATGGTGGGAAAACCTTTGTTCCATTATTTTGCTCCATTGTCTTGCCTTTTCCTTTGGTGTTTGGGTTCTGGGATGGGTTTAGGTTTTCCCTAAAAATTTTCTTGGTTTTTTTAGATCTTTAAGGGTTTTCCTTAAATTTTCCTTTTTTCTCAGGTTCTTTTAGGAAGTCTTCTTCACAATAGTTCGTAGGGGGATCTTCATCTATGGTTTGCTGGGTCTGAGGGTTTTTGGATTTATGAACAATTTCTCACAACATCCTTTGGTTTGGAGGGTCATGTGCTTTATATTGTGACTCTACTCTTTGGGTTTGAAGTGGTGGTTCTTGCAGGATTTCAACTTCTTTCATGGCTTTCAGGAGGGCCTTTACTTTTCTTGTTGTTGAATCCTTTCAATACTTCCTCTTATGTGACATTGAAGATGTTTGTTGGTGGGTCTGAGGAACTTTGGCTTCATGAGCATTTTTACACAACATCATTTTGATTTTGGTGAGGACCGTGTGCTTTCTACTATGAATTTGCTCTTTGGGTTCATGGTGGTGTTTCCTACAAATTTTTAGTTCCTTTCGTGGCTTTTGGGATGTCCTCTACTTTTCTTGTTGTTGATTCCTTATGGGATTTCCTTTATTGCATCCTTGAAGCTATGGTTATTAAGGTTTTCTAGGATGTCTGGTTGTTTCCTTTCATTTTGGGATCTAATTTTTGTAGTTGTGCCTCCTCGTGATTCCTTATTTTTGGGTTCTTGTGGCACTTTCCTACCTTGTCCTTCAGATGTGTTGTTTCGCTGGTTGTTGTTTCCTTCGTTGGGCTATTGTTTGTTGAATACTTAATTTTTCTACTTAAGGACTTCATAGCCTAGGAAGCTCCTCTTGTTATTGATCCTCTAATACACCATCCTTTAGGCTATTGTTCCATTGCATGAGGATTTTGTGGCCTAAAAAATTCCTCTTTATGTTGCTTCATTCTTCAGGATTCCAAGGAGTGGTTTTCCCAGTTTTCATATTCTTTCACCATCCCTGTGTGATTTTCTATCCTTGTTTTAGTGAGATTCACATTTTTTCTGATCCACTGCTCCACCCATTTATTCAGGGTGGTTTTTCAGATCCATTCTAGTTTTTCCCTGCATGGGAAGTAGTTTTTTCTTAGGTCCTATTTTTCCAAGGGTGGTTTCTAGTTTTCCCACCCTTGGGAGGATTCAAATTTTAAATTTTTGGCACTTGTCCTTTCCCACATTTGGGAAATTTTAATTGGTTTGGTGGTATATTGGGTGGTTTGGCACTTTTTCCTATCCTTGGAAAGCTTCAAATTTTATTTTTAGTGCCTAAAGTTTCAAATTTGCTTTTCTGGAAGGCTTTCCTTTTCTGCATGATTTTCCTCTGCAGGTTTCCTCGCTTTCATCATTTTTCTGCTTCCTTTGCATTTTCCTGAGTCAGATCCTCTGGTACTTTCCTACCTTTATTCCTTTTGGTTTTCCTCATGCTTGTCCTGAGGTCATTTCTTGGACGTCTTCCTTTTGATGTAATCATGTTTCAATGTAATCAGATTTTGGGATCCTTCATAAAACCCACTTTTAATCTACGAAAAAAATATAATAATAGGCCACGTATCGAGAAAATATTTAATAGGAAATAAAAAATGGAGAAATTCCCCTTTTAGAAAATAATACCACAAAACAAGATTGAATAGTAGAACCTATGTAACATTTGTTAAATCCATGGTATTGGAATAATTATAAAGTGTCCTAAAAAGGAATCTTCAACGGATGGATGGATCATTTGAATGTTTACATGCACGTAGTTGAAGCAGAAAATAATATTTTCATTACACAAGGTAATAAGAGGCAACCATTACAAAGGGGTGAATAAGGACAATGAACACATTATTAGATGTGAGCATTATGAAAAGAAATAGGGCATTGTGAAACTCAAATTGAAACAAAAAGAAGGGTCACGAAGGCCAAGGTGAGAAAATTAAACGAATGGTTTTCTCAAACAGAGAAAGGTGAGCTACGTTCAGGAGCAAAATGAAGGGACAAATTGAAAAATATTAAAAATCCATGCAATGACTGAACCAAAGGCTAGAATTTTTATAGGCCAAAGGCTAGATTTTTGCCATACCACTGGACTATTTTCACCACATGAGGCCAATTTGGGGCATATTTTTTGCATTTGTATGTGTGTCATTGAAGACTTATTTTCTGTAATATAATGAATATATTTCAGGTTTTAATTCATGTTTTAATGCATATTGCATCATTTCCTTAGAATATTGCATGGCATTAGCTATTTAATTGTGTGAATTTGGGTAACACTAATGCTGGTTTCTGTGTAGAATATTAATGCCTACAGGGTCTATGGAGAATTTTTGAGTTGTAGTATTTGTTTTATTTCCATTTTTTTTTCTAACCCTTCCCTTTTGAAGATTGTTTTTAATTTTTGGCAATTAAAATAAAAATCGAAAAAAATTAAAAATCCAAAAATAATTGCACATCTATGTAGAATGAGCTTTAATATTTCATTTTGTACATTTACGTTTTCATTTTAAATTTATAAAAATTATTTAAAGTTGCTATTTTTTTAGGCATTTTATAATTCCGGATTTTCATAATTTTGCATTTTGAAGGCAAATAGATTTTTAATATTTGAATTTTCATTCGCAAACAATAAATTAACTTTACTTTATGAGAATCCCAATTTCATTAAAGGGGGTAATTTATTTGGCATTTCAAAAGGCCATTATTTTAGAGCAATAAATTGACGTCTCTTTATGAAAATTAATTTCATCAAAGAGGGGTAATTTATTTATTATATCAAAGGCCATTATTTTAAAGCAATAAATTGAATCCTCTTTATGGAAATCAATTTCATTAAAGAGGGTTATTTATAAGGCACATCAAAGGCTACTAGAGCTACAAAGTTAGCAATCTAAGATTATTCTATTTTTATGTTGAAAGCAACATAAAAGGAATTTGTTCATCATTTAAGATTCACATTTAGAGATAGATTTTAATCTTTCATTTCATTCTTAAAGTAGGGTTTAATGCAAGATAAAACTTGTTTAAAATCTACTTAACAAATGAAGATAAAATCTACCTAAAATGCTTCAAGATAAAATGAACTAAGGTTTACATCGTGGTCATATGAAGGCCAATCACATTTATGTTTTATTTTAAGTTTCATAAACAATCATTAATATACCATGATAAAATAAACCAACATAGACCCTTTGTTAACAATTACTTGCAAATCACTAAGGTATTCCTAGCACTTATTTTACACATCTTGTTAGTCTTACAATGGCACTGAGAGGGGGGGTGAATCAGTGCAGCTATTTTTAAAACTTAATGCTTTAACTCTTAAAGCCAAAACAAAAGAAAGCTAAAACCAGAAACAACAAGTACTACAAGAGAGCATAACATAACACAAGATGTAACGAGGTTCACCAATTTTGGCTACTCCTCAAACTAGACTGCTTGGACTCCCATCCAAATCCAGCCATTGCAAAGCACCAACTTTACAATCAATTTACCAGCATCCACTGGAAGGAGCACCAACCCCTGATTCCAAGCACCAACTTGGATTTCTATTTTCAATTTTGATTGACATAAAAATGCCTTCAGTGTTACAAGATCCTCACTGATCTAGCTTAAATCAAATCAATCTCATGGAAGCATACACTCTTTTACAGTTCTACCTTCTGCACACTTACAGCCCTTTCATATGGCATGCTCTTGCAGCTCTTCACAGCATTAACACAACACTGTTATAATCTCTTACAACACTCTTACAGCTCACTTACAGCCAGCCTCTTTCTGCAGCATCTTCTATCACGCAGCGACAACTTCTCTCATACGATTATTCTTTTATAACCTTTCAATCCTGCATGCAATCGAATCACATAATCCGACTGTCTTGAATCCATGCAATACGATTGTTCGGTTCCATGCACTTCGACTGTTCAAACCACCATACTCTTTTAATCCATCACATTTTTTTCATCACTTCATTTTTAAACCCTCAATACGTCTTTTGAATCCATGCAATATGCTATTTTTTTCATGAACTTCACTATTCAAACCTCCCAATCTCTTTTGAATCCATCTACACAATTTTGTTTCATGCACTTTAACTGTTCAATTTCTTCGAATACGGCTTTTCGAATGCTTTTTCAAAATTCCATATGTGATTCTTCGAAAGCTTTTCGATTCTTCATGTTCGGCTTTTCTGTATGCTTCAAATACGTCTATTAGAATGCCTGCAAATACGACCTTTCGAATGCTTTTATTATCCTTCATATTCGGCTTTTTGAATGCGTTTCAATTATGCATGTTTGGTTGTTGCATTGCATGTCCAACACTGTCAACATTTAACTGTCTCACTCTTTTCCATATCTTTTTTCGACACGTGTCACCTTGCATGTTCCTGCGGGTTTTACCTGCCAGACTATTACCTGTCGTGATATCGTGACACTTTTAACTTATGCTGACGTCACCCTGAAGGTTGTCGTGAAATCGTGACCATTTTGGCCTTGAAAGCTTTTCTCCCGCTCATGTCGCGATATCGCGACACTTAGAACTTTTGCTGACGTCATCCTTAAGCATGTCGCGAAATCGTGACCATTTTGGCTCTTGGAAGCTTTCCCTGCATCTTGTCGCGATATCGCGACACTTTGAACTTTTGCTGACGTCATCCTCAATGCTGTCACGAAATCGCGACGCTTCCGGCTTCCAACAGCTTTCCTTTCATCCTGTCATGAAATCGCGACACTTTTCAACTTTGCTGACATCATCATCAATGTTGTCACGAAATCGTGACGCTTCCACCCACAGCTTTCCTTTCATCCTGTCACGAAATCGTGACACTTTTCAACTTTGCTGACGTCATCATCAATGCTGTCGCGAAATCGTGACGCTTCCGGCTTCCAGCAGCTTTCCTTTCATCCTGTCACGAAATCGTGACACTTTTCAACTTTGCTGACGTCATCATCAATGCTGTCACGAAATCGTGACACTTTCGGCTTCCGTACAACTCTCCTTGCCAACTCCGTGAAAATGGAACATGTCGTGAAATCGTGACACTTTGCTCTTCCGTACAACTCTCCTTGCCAACTCCAACGAAAATGGAACATGTCACGAAATCGTGACACTTTGCTCTTCCGTACAACTCTCCTTGCAAACTCCAGCGAAAATGGAACATGTCGCGAAATCGCGACACTTTGCTCTTCCGTACAACTCTCCTTGCCAACTCCATGGAAAATGGAACATGTCGCGAAATCGTGACACTTTGCTCTTCCGTACAACTCTCCTTGCCAACTCCAGCGAAAATGGAACATGTCGCGAAATCGTGACACTTTGCTCTTCCGTACAACTCTCCTTGCCAACTCCAGCGAAAATGGAACATGTCACGAAATCGCGACGCTTTCGGCTCTTGCTGACGTCATCATCTTCTTGTCGTGAAATCGTGACTTTTTCGGCTTCTAGCAGCTTTCTTTGAAACTTGTCGCGAAATCGTGACACTTTCGGCCCTTGCTGACGTCATCGTTATCTTCGTCGTGAAATCGCGACGCTTCTGGCTTTCGTACGCTCTTTGCTCCATGCAGTAGCGAAATCGCTACATCTTCTTGTTTGTGTCTTTTCACTTGTAGCGAAATCGCTACACCTTAGTTTCTCTTTGTTTCAACATGTAGCGAAATCGCTACACCTTAGTTCCATGTATTTTCATCATGCAGCGATATCGCTACACCTTTGTTTCCATTCATTTCAACATGTAGCGATATCGCTACACCTTTGTTTCCTTCTCTGCCAGCATGTCGCGAAATCGCGACAGTTTACCTTTCACTTTCTCTCTCCTCTGCCATGTCGCGATATCGCGATAGTTTTGCTCGCATCTTCTCTCTCCTCGGACATGTCGCGAAATCGTGACTTTTCTCGCATCTTCTCTCTCCTGCATGTCGCGAAATCCTTGCATCTTCTCTCTCCTCGGACATGTCGCGAAATCGTGACAATTTGGCGTGCATTTTCTCTCTCCTACTTTTTGTCGCGAAATCGCGACACATTTTCTCTCTCCTCAACGAAAACTCGACATGTCGCGAAATCGCGACATTTTCGGTTGCGCCTTCTCTCTCCTCGACCATGTCGCGAAATCGCGACAGAAAACATGTCGCGATATCGCGACAGTTTTCTTCCTTGTCTCTTTCTGCCAGTTTCTGAATCTGGGTCACCTCTGTTTTCCTTGAAACTTTCTGCACTTGATCTGACTGACCTCTGAACTGCATCAACTGCATCAATCTGACTGTGTTGACAACAATGACAATACTTTTGCAATGCTTTTGCTGCACCTTGCTCAACAAACAACTCCTATCCATCACCTTGCTCACCAATCAACTTCTAACCATTGCATCAACTGATCAACCTGACTGTGTTGACAACAATGACAATACTTAGGTTGCACCTTGCTCATCAATCTCCCCCTTTGGAATTGTTGGCAACACACGTAATTGTCTGCAATTACCTGTAATTCTTCTCCCCCTTTGACAATAATACCAAAGGGCGGCTGCAAAACTCCCCCTTAGTCCATGCACAACATTCACGAGGCAAAAAATTAATCCAGTTAGCAAAAAGCATAAACATGAGCAATATGATGAACAGATCCATAAATTCTCCCTCTGAGAATTTGATCCTGATGTCTAGTCAAATCTTAGCCAATACTTTGAAAAAAATGACCTCTTCAGATCACGCTGTCTTCTGAGCCTCAACCCTCTGTACTCTGTCATAGACTCACTAAGAACCTGCTTAAGAAGCACACATAGAACTTGTCCAGATCAGCACACAAGTTCTCACTAGAACCACGCTTAGCATGAACCCACAAAGAGAATTGTTAGAGACCCAATGTGATTTATCAACTTCATAGAAACATACGAGAGAATTGTTAGAGACTCAATATGTTCTATACTTAATTCCCAATCTCAAACTCAACTATTAAACTCAAGACAACCAACCAAGGGTTCCACCAACTTAATGCAAGTAGCTAGACTCACAAAAATAAGCCCTAGAGCACAAAGCTTCCACTATCTCAAACCAGAAATTAGGATTTACACCAAGCCAAGGGATACCTAGAAGAGTACCTTTTCACTCCAACCTTATTTCAGAAAACATACACCAATCATACTCATAAGAAGAATGAGTCCATACCTTATTTGAGTAGAAGATAATTGAACCTTCAAGATGACACCACACACAACTCTCAAACTTTCAACCAATTTAGGGAAGGAATAAAAATAAATTAGCAATAAAGTGAACTTCCTTTATTACACCTTTTAGCTCCACTTCTTTAAACACAATCATCAAAACATGCCAATAAGATAATGTCAAAGCAAAATATGACAACTTAACCTTATACCTCCATCAATTATATTTGCCAAGTCAATTCAAAATACTCCAAGCAAATAATAATAAAAGATATACCTTGGCCAAACTTAGTTCTCCAACCTTTGGAGAAAGTGAATAACACCACCACAAAAGCTAAAGCGCTTTTATTGCTGCTATCCACGAGCATCACGACCAAGACGAAATTGCCCACAACATGGGTCAAACTTGGCACCTCGCCCAACGCTTCTTCACTTCAACAAGCAGATTTCACATCTTTCAATAAAATTGATAGGAGACTCACTTGTACCAACTCTACAAATTTCTCGCCAACTTAGTGCAAGCAATAAATACATCGTCTGCGGCACAACCAGATTCCCTTTTTAAACTTAAAACCTGATCTGAGTTTTCTACAGATACTATAGATCACTTTACTTTTAACAGTGCAAATCTTGGAGAAGACATTTTGACAAACACTTTATGGCCAACCATAGAGCCCCTTACTCAACCTCAACTTCTTAACCTCGGATTGATATTTTATCAACGGTTAACCCGAACTATCTGTGAATTGAATAATCTTACCAAGGCGACAAGAAGGATCTTGCAAGCTTTACCTCAAAGTGTAAAACAAATACACGCTGCTCGAAACACGTATATGCAGCTAGAGCAAACACGCAAAAAAAATTCTGAACTGTTATGATCCGAAGTAATGAACAGTTGGTGGAAGAAATATCAACAGTACAACAGTGACATATCTCAACACTACCAAATGTGACAACTCTTCAAATTAAACAGCACACTTCACGGCACCTTCAAAAACAACAACAAGAACTGACAACACACTTTAGCTGCAAACAACAATAACTCGACTTCTTACCTTTCATCCTCAGAAAATTGGCCCAAAAACATAGGAGCATTAAAATAAAATTTTAAGATTGCTCCCCCTGAGGATGTGCCACCTGGAGTCGCTTAAAGCAGAAGAGGAGTAATCTCCTTCTGTCCAAGGAGACACGAATTCCTTTCTTCTGTCTTTCTCCAGACTTTCCTGAACTTGGGCTTGAGTTTTTCAACTACATCCCTATTTTGCCCTTGTTCGTGAACTTGAACATTTTTCTTGCGGGGTTGTCTCTTGTGCATTCTTGAAGGATGATTATTTTCCTTTCTGCTGTGCACATGATTTATTCTCTGTCTGTATTGTATTCTTTGCGTCTGATGAAATCTAGGGTTTTGCCTTAGATTAGATACAGAAGTGCTTGCACAGAACCTTGCTATGTGCCCTTGACCATTACATTTAAAACATTGCACATGTTTTATTCCCTGTCTGTATTGCATTTTGTGTGTCTGATGAAATCTATGGTCTGGCCTTAGATTGGATACAAAAATGCTTGGACAAAACCTTGCTATGTGCCCATGGCCATTACATTTAAAACATTGCACAGGGTGTTCACTCAGGAAAGCAGATGTGTTTTTATCAGCATAACTCTTTGATCTATTATTCTATCCACAATAAAATGCCTTGTGACCATAGTAGTTGCATTTAGAACAATAGCCATTAAAAGCATTATTATTAAAAGAGTGAGAGTGAGAGAACTTCTGTTGCTGTGGTTGCTTTGCTGTAGATTTTCTTTGATGATTTCTTCCTTTTGAGGATTCAGCTTCAGACTTTTCTTTTTTCAAACCTTCAACCGAGGACTTCTTCTTCTCTGCATGTTTAGAGGATGAAGGTTGTTCAGCTTCATATCCAAGACCAAACTTAGACGTGGAGCTTCTTTGTTGATTTATCATTGTATCTAGCAACTCCGTGCTTTTCTCACATTTGAGATTTATATTGGCCTCTTTTAGTTGTTTCTTCAAAGAAACAATCTCTTCTTCTTGTTGGCAACAAGCAGTCTTTTTCTCATTGAACTGAGACCTGAGAATTTCTTCAACCCTCTTGGACACATCTACTTGCGGCTTTAGATTACTAACAGTTTTGTTAGATTCTTCTTCACGTTTGCTATATACATCGACTTTATCATTCAAGTTGTGTCTTCAAGGCTTCTTCTGCTTTCTTGGCCTCTTGAATTTGTAAACAGAGATTTTCAATCTCATCCCCGTATTCTTCCAACTTTTTGGACAGACTTTTGTTGCTTTTCTTTTGTATACTTAACTCTTCAAGAGCGGCGATCAACTCACCTTCTAGATCTACTTCAATCTCCGGGTTTTCATTGCAAACTTCGGAGTTCACTTCTTCTTCCTTCTTTAGTGCAATTTTCTCTTCGAAGGAATTGAAGCTGGCGAGATGCCTTAATGGAGGATAATCTATTCTTCTTACCCATTGTAAACTAATCCAAGATCAACCCTGATCGATTTAGCTCTGAGCCGGGAACTTGGCTCTGATACCAATTGTTAGTCTTACAATGGCACTGAGAGGGGGGGTGAATCAGTGCAGCTATTTTTAAAACTTAATGCTTTAACTCTTAAAGCCAAAACAAAAGAAAGCTAAAACCAGAAATAGCAAGTACTACAAGAGAGCATAACATAACACAAGATGTAACGAGGTTCACCAGTTTTGGCTACTCCTCAAACTAGACTGCTTGGACTCCCATCCAAATCCAGCCATTGCAAAGCACCAACTTTACAATCAATTTACCAGCATCCACTGGAAGGAGCACCAACCCCTAATTTACCAGCATCAACTGGAAGGAGCACCAACCCCTGATTCCAAGCACCAACTTGGATTTCTATTTTCAATTTTGATTGACATAAAAATGCCTTCAGTGTTACAAGATCCTCACTGATCTAGCTTAAATCAAATCAATCTCATGGAAGCATACACTCTTTTACGGTTCTACCTTACGCACACTTACAACCCTTTCATATGGCATGCTCTTGCAGCTCTTCACAGCATTAACACAACACTGTTATAATCTCTTACAACACTCTCACAGCTCACTTACAGCCAGCCTCTTTCTGCAGCATCTTCTATCACGCAGCAGCAACTTCTTCTCTGTACGATTATTCTTTTATAACCTTTCAATCCTGCATGCAATCGAATCACATACTCTGACTGTTCGAATCCATGCAATACGGCTATTCGGTTCCATGCACTTCGACTTTTCAAACCCTCATCTCTCTTAATCCTCTCACATTTTTTTCATCACTTCAATCAAACCCAATACTCTTTTAATCCATCAATATCATTCTTTCCATCACTTCACTTTAAACCTGCAATACGTCTTTTGAAACCATGCAGTACGACAATTTTGTTTCATGCACTTCGACTGTTCAATTTCTTCGAATATGGCTTTTCGAATGCTTTTTCAAAACTCCATATGTGATTCTTCGAAAGCTTTTCGATTCTTCATGTTCGGCTTTTCTGTATGCTTCAAATACGTCATTAGAATGCCTGCAAATACGACCTTTCGAATGCTTTTATTATCCTTCATATTCGACTTTTCGAATGCGTTTCAATTATGCATGTTTGGTCATTGCATTGCATGTCCAACACTGTCAACATTTAACTATCTGTCGACTTTTACTTCTTTTTCCTATCTGCTTTTCTGACACGTGTCACCTTGCATGTTCCTACGGGTTTTACCTGCCAGACTGTTACCTGTCGCGATATCGTGACACTTTTAACTTATGCTGACGTCACCCTGAAGGTTGTCGCGAAATCGTGACCATTTTGGCCTTGAAAGCTTTTCTCCCGCTCATGTCGCGATATCGCGACACTTAGAACTTTTGTCGACGTCATCCTTAAGCATGTCACGAAATCATGACCGTTTTGGCTCTTGGAAGCTTTCCTCGCATCTTGTCGCGATATCGCGACACTTTGAACTTTTGTTGACGTCATCCTCAATGCTGTCACGAAATCGCGACGCTTCCGGCTTCCAACAACTTTCCTTTCATCCTGTCGTGAAATCGTGACACTTTTCAACTTTGCTGACGTCATCATCAATCTTGTCACGAAATCGCGACGCTTCCGGCTTCCAGCAGCTTTCCTTTCATCCTGTCATGAAATCGTGACACTTTTCAACTTTGCTGACGTCATCATCAATGCTGTCATGAAATCATGACACTTCCAGCTTCCAGTAGCTTTCCTTTCATCCTGTCGCGAAATCGTGACACTTTTCAACTTTGCTGACGTCATCATCAATGCTGTCGCGAAATCGTGACACTTTCGGCTTTCGTACAACTCTCCTTGCCAACTCCAGCGAAAATGGAACATGTCGCGAAATCGTGACACTTTGCTCTTCCGTACAACTCTCCTTGCCAACTCCAACGAAAATGGAACATGTCGCGAAATCGTGACACTTTGCTCTTCCGTACAACTCTCCTTGCCAAACCCAGCGAAAATGGAACATGTCGCGAAATCGCGACACTTTGCTCTTCCGTACAACTCTCCTTGCCAACTCCAGCGAAAATGGAACATGTCGCGAAATCGTGACACTTTGCTCTTCCGTACAACTCTCCTTGCCAACTCCAGCGAAAATGGAACATGTCACGAAATCGTGACACTTTGCTCTTCCGTACAACTCTCCTTGCCAACTCCAGCGAAAATGGAACATGTCGCGAAATCGCGACGCTTTCGGCTCTTGCTGACGTCATCATCTTCTTGTCACGAAATCGTGACTTTTCTGGCTTCTAGCAGCTTTCTTTGAAACTTGTCACGAAATCGTGACACTTTCGGCCCTTGCTGACGTCATCGTTATCTTCGTCGCGAAATCGCGACGCTTCTGGCTTCCGTACGCTCTTTGCTCCATGCAGTAGCGAAATCGCTACATCTTCTTGTTTGTGTCTTTTCACTTGTAGCGAAATCGCTACACCTTAGTTTCTCTTTGTTTCAACACGTAGCGAAATCGCTACACCTTAGTTCCATGTATTTTCATCATGCAGCGATATCGCTACACCTTTGTTTCCATTCATTTCAACATGTAGCGATATCGCTACACCTTTGTTTCCTTCTCTGCCAGCATGTCGCGAAATCGCGACAGTTTACCTTTCACTTTCTCTCTCCTCTGCCATGTCGCGATATCGCGACAGTTTTGCTCGCATCTTCTCTCTCCTCGGACATGTCGCGAAATCGCGACAGTTTTGCTCGCATCTTCTCTCTCCTCGGACATGTCGCGAAATCGCGACAATTTGGCGTGCATTTTCTCTCTCCTACTTTTTGTCGCGAAATCGCGACACATTTTCTCTCTCCTCAACGAAAACTCGACATGTCGCGAAATCGCGACATTTTCGGCTGCGCCTTCTCTCTCCTCGACCATGTCGCGAAATCGCGACAGAAAACATGTCGCGATATCGCGACAGTTTTCTTCCTTGTCTCTTTTTGCCAGTTTTTGAATCTGGGTCACCTCTGTTTTCCTTGAAACTTTCTGCACTTGATCTGACTGACCTCTGAACTGCATCAACTGCATCAATCTGACTGTGTTGACAACAATGACAATACTTTTGCAATTCTTTTGCTGCACCTTGCTCAACAAACAACTCCTATCCATCACCTTGCTCACCAATCAACTTCTAACCATTGCATCAACTGATCAACCTAACTGTGTTGACAACAATGACAATACTTAGGTTGCACCTTGCTCATCACATCTTCACAAAGATTACTAATACAAATGTGCAATGCTTACATAGCGAAACCTTCAATAAGTTGTTTTGTTTTAACTTCTTTGCAAGAGAGGGTTTTGTGATCAAAATCTTAAGGGTGAGTGTGGTTTTGTAATTGGGTAAAATTACCACTCAACATTTTGGCACTAGGAGGGCCTGAATTGGTATTATTTTATTTATGCTAAATTGTTTATTATTTTTGGTCACGAATTTGCCTAAATACAAAGTATTATCACTTGTGCGTCGTAGACTCGGCCAACATTGAATGACCGAGGGAAAGAGAAAATTCCTTCGGGCCGATCTCCAAAGAGGGCTAGATCCATTACTAATCTAATTGGGTTTAAATCTTAGGGTAACAGGAAAGAAATGAGAAATGACAGAAAGAAATGAAAATATGACTATAAGCAGAAAACGTGCAGTGGAGATAAACTAACAACAAGAAACGACATTCAATTTCAAATGAGCATGAAATAGAAAAGCAAGCACAAGAACCACTTATAGTTTATAGATAAAACATCCAAGAAATATTTCAATATTCATTCCCTTACTAGCAGTAATTAAATTTAGATGCAGAATTTAAAAGCAACTAATAAGGAACATAAACGTAGGCAGAAATGACAAGCAAGAAGTGATCAACCACAAGACTACTCAAGGAACCAGAAGCTGAATATCTTTCTATTGATGCAGAAAACTTAAAGTATTTTTCTGCAGAATGTCTATCCTTCCTTTTACAATGAAAATTGATTAGTATTTATAGAAGATTGTGTCTCTTTCATTTAATGCATATACAAACAAAATGTTGGTAGATCAAAAACTAGCATGCATATTTTTCTCCTCAGCATCAATGACATCTTTAGTTAAAATAGTCTACAAGAAAACCAAGATTCGACTTTTATGGGAGAATCACACAAAGAAGTCAATAGGAATAAATGCTTGAAGCAATATTGGACATTGATGCATTGGGACGTAGCAAAATCATCTAAAAATTGGGCATTTGGTCATTGAATTTGCTTCACCTTGTGCCTTAGAAATTTACTTTTGCTAGGAAAGTACACCGAGCATTAAATCTGCTTTGAAAACTAGCAAGATTGATAGGCGGTGCATTGGAAATACATATCCACCAAAGTGAACTGTGCTTAAAAAATGAACAAGATTAAACCAAAGTCAAAGGAGAAATACTTAAATCCCATAGTTTTTTAGTAGTGATCTCAGATATATCTATTATATCACCACAAGAATTAATTTTGTTGGCTTTAATTATTTTTCAAAGAAAATTTGCACTGAAAACATAAAATTTTACCTAAAATGGGCCTTTATCTTCAATTCGCCCAAGCTACGCACGAAATGAGCTTTCACCTAGACTTGTGCTTGGAATGTGCACTTAATGTTTTTATCTTGTGTGAAATGGAATTTTACCCCAATCTTTGTCCTTTTGCTGACTTCTCCTAGGAAAATCTTATGCTACCATAAGTAGGGCCCATCTTGGAAACTTGATTTCTTTGAGAATTAATGAGAGCGAAACTACCGGTAGGGTGGTTTTGCCAGTGAAATACCCAAAAGAAAGAATTTCCATTGCAATTAGGAGAGAAAAGGTATTTTTGGGAATGAAACAACCATTTTGAGGAATGAAATAGGCATTTCAGGTAATGAAAAAGCCTTTCGCTTGAATTTTACCTGAAAATACATCCATCAGATACTTAGAAAAAATTTAATTTTTTTTTAATGTGTGAACAACACTCAAAATGTATTTAGGAGATTTACTGGCAAAAATTCTTACATACTTCAATCAAAACTTTACAAAATTTCAATGTGGCAAAAATGCCAATATTTTTGATGACTCATGGGGTATTCAGCTTGCCTGAATGTAATAGATCCTAGGCCTTTATTCATTGGGCTCAGAGTCACCACTATCAGCACTATCAATTGCATTTGATGGCTTGCTACTTGTACAAGCTTCATCTTGATTTTTGAGATGTACCACTGTGGATTCATACACTGCCACTGCCTGAGCCCATGCATCCATACTAACTACCTCATGAGCATTGAGTGTACTCACAATGTATCAAAAAGTCTCAACATTCTTGAGATCAATATATTTGGCCCTTTGGCTAAGATCTAGGAATCTAGACTCAATACAAATGAACCTCCTCATTAATGGCAGCATGTGCTCTTCAGTTATGGGCTCCTCCAAGCTATCAATATCTAAAGTATCATCTATGAAAATAGCCCATATCGTGTCTAGGTCCTTTGGTAGAATATTCCCCTGATCATCAACAAAACTAGGGAAACCATTAGCTATGATTGTATCAAAATAAATCAATGAAATACGCCTATCATGCTCAAACATCTCTTGCAGCTTGCAGGATTCTTTAACCATGTCCATATTGGAGAAATAACTGTGCAACATGATCTTAGCATTTGGCCAAGCATAGACTATTTCACTTGTTGGACAATCATTGTCATTTCCAATTTTGGCTCTAGAATCTTGCTCTATGGACTCCACTATATGCCTGTCATATGAAATTACTGCATGTACTTCTTGAAGGAATATGAGAACTAACACAACCTTTATTGCCATATTTCTACAATCAATCAAAAATTGACTATGAGCTTCTTAATTTTATCCTTGGTGAGGGTCACTGACTACATTACTTTTGTTGCCAATAGATTATGTATATTTTGGAGATGGTCTTGTAGGTCTTGAATTTGTTATTGTGCTTCCTGCTCCACTTCCTAGTACTATATACCTACCTATTTTATTTCCTTTATTTCACCTGATGACTGTCGTTGTTCATTCATCATTTAATCATTATATGTGTCAGTCCAGGGCAGTGTCCAAAGGCTGTATGCGATAGAAGGTGTCACAACTATAGGTTCAATTCATTCCAGAACAGGGTTTTTATTAGTGGAATAGTTAGTGTTTTTGGGGGTTTTGTGTGTTTTCTAACTCCTAATACCGAAAATCAAATTGCATAAGATAAAACTAAACTAAAACTGTAGTGAATGGAAATTGCAGAATTTGAAAGAGCAGGAAATGAAATGTTGCTACAGAATTGACAAAAAGCAAATTACAGAAAACCACAAAATAGTTGCTAAAGAATAAACTCAATACAATTTCTCTAAGCATATTATAAATCCATGAAATCAAATAACACCTATTTGCAAACTGGAAATGCCACAAATCTGAAAACTGCAGTGAATTACAGGAAACTGGAAATTGCTGCAAATCTGTAAATTGACAAGAAACCTGAAATTGCTGCAAAGATGAAACAGAACTACTAAAATTGCATGGAAATATGAGAAATATGTCAAATGCTGAAATCTGAACTTAAAGTCCGCTAAAGAAATGAAAAGAATGACAGAACTCGCTGATCTCGCTGCAAGTAGAAAATCGAAGAGGATATTCTGTCAAAAGTTGCCTTCTTCTGGTCCTGCAAGTGGCCCTTGCTTCCAGAACCAGATGAAGGTGTAGAATTTATGCTAAGGGAACTTAAATGCCAACCATAAACTTAATCATGCTAATCTGATAACTGGAAAATTGCACTTGTTATTAATTCTGGAAATGCATTGCAGTAATGCAGGGAAAACCTGCAGATTACTGTTCTGCTACAGAAATGATTGCACTTTACTGCCTATTCCTCTCCTATATGCCTAAATGCCTATATCACTATATGCTCAACCGTGCTGGGAGCTTTATTATTTATAATGCAGTGTTGATATGCTTGGTTGCTGATTTGCAAGGATTTACAATTGTTGTACAACTGCTTCCTGAAATGCATGAGCTTACTTTGTCAAAACTTGGTCCATTCAACCCCATTAAATTGCATTCATTGAGGTAATAAGCTATCATGAGCTGGGACAACTGTCTGGTCAATTGCCATTCATTTCTTTTACCGATTTGTCACTTTTTGACTACGTTTTGTTGTTCCTGTGCTATTATTTCTGCACTGCTCCGAAATATCAGGGAGGCGAGTTTCAGTTGCTTTTTCGTGCTTTAAACGCATAAAGAGGAGGTTTTAGACCACCTAGATGATCTTCCCTTATCCTATTGCATAGGTGACATGTGCGGAAGTGACTGTTTCCTAGCCTTGCTGTAAATGTACAACTGGCCGGAACCGTCACAGCTTTACCCCTGTTTTCCCGCACGATCAGCTACAGTGACAAATTCCTTGGCGCCTTTTGCATTTAAATTAATTCAAAATAGAGGAACATTATTACTAAGCACCAAACATTCAATAATGCTTATTGATTCTGACTTCCTATTAATGAATTAACTGAAAACTGCAGAAATAAACAGTAAAAACAGACTATATGCACTTAACATTTCAGAATATGCAAATATTATTACATAATGCATTCTATCCAAAATTAGCATAAAAACATAATAAAAAGGGTGTTTCAAAACAATAGAATGTATCAAAAAGTGTTTATGGATGAGGCAATTCCTGGCCTCATCATTTTCCCCCCAACTGATGGTAATGCATGTCCTCATGCATTTTGTGCAGCTACGGAAGCACACAGGTCCAGATCCAGGCATCTCTCTCGAAACTTTAGCAATGCACCACCAATCTTGTAGAACCCACTGACTGCTTTCACAGACTGAAACCACTGTTGGAAGTCCTCATCAGGCTGTAGATCACTGTCAAAGAAATAGGGGACAGGAGTGATAACCAAAGGCATTCTGTACCTTAGCCCTATCCATTGTTCCTTTATTTCTGAAATAATATATATAATACCCTCAGCCCTCCTCCTTGACCAAAACAGGTTAGTGGGAGAAATTGGCTCCCTTTTCTGTAAGGAGATGGATAATTCACCCCACCTGTTCTTGCATGCTGCCACAACATCATCAAAGAAATCTGCACAAAAATTTTGAAACTGAGTTATACCCTTTTGCAGATTTCCTAGATAAAGGTGTCTCATCCTGGGATCCCTCATAAAAGAGTAGTGAGTACTGGTGCAATCCCTGTGATTGAGAGGAGCAGGCCTGACAAGTAAAACTGCCAGTGATTCTAAGTCCTTGGATATCTTTTTCTCTGAGTCCCAATAAATATTATTTTGCAAGGTGGACATAAAAGCCCTCAGTTGCAAATCTCCTGTGTATAGGTGAGGCAAAAACATGCTCTCTACTGGAAAAAAGAAATTATGTAAAAATAATTCACACATTAGGTTCTCGCTTCTCGTTGGGCTCGCACAAAGGCCTCCACAAATTCTATAAGAGTGTTTAACCGGTGAGGGAGCTCAGAAACCAGTCTCATAATCTGCCAACGTAGGTATTTCTCCTTGAGTAGGAGGCTGTAAAACCTAGGTGGTCTTCTGCATTGTATTGCATACTCTGCAATTTGACAGACATCTTTTATCTATTTTTTTAACCTGTTGATTTCTGTTTCTTTCTCTGCTAATTTGGCTGTGGCAGAGGTCAAAGTTGCAATTTTCCCTTCTAGCTGATGGCACTGAGTCATCCAATAGGCTAGATCCTCATTATACTTAGTTAAAGGCACTGTGTTTGGAGGCCTCAGGATAGGTTGCATCTGGGCCACTATATTCACCTGTACACCAACTTCTACAGTTGATGTTGCAGCTGGCAAATCTGTCTGTATCCCCTGTTCTGCTATAACGACTATAACTGCTGGATCATCAGGTGGAAGTATTTGTGCCAGAGGAGAGAGTGTAGACACTTGTTCCTGAGCCGCAACTGTGTGGTCCTGTTCAGAAGATGTTTGAATGTCCTGTTGCAAAGGACTGTCATTCTGCATCAAAATGTTAGATGGATTTTCTTGCAGAGGCACACTATCACTGCTTCTACCCCTACCTCACTCGCAACAGGTGATCTCTGCACTTGTGCTATGTCATCCTCAGAAGAAGCCAAATCTAGGAGAATCTGAGCCCACTCAACAGGTGTGTCTCGTTACTCCCGTAGACCGATTTTCCCGTCGTAGTAATTTGTCTTGCAAATCCTGAATCTTGCAAGAGAAATTTGTTGATCTTTTTCTTTTATGGCTTCTTCAGCTTGGTCAATCCATTTTGTCTGAGTTTTAATCACACTCCTTGCAGCATGCAACTGGGTTTGAATGTCAACTTCGTCTTCAGACGCAGAGTGTGCTTCAGATTCATACTGTGTTTCGACTCTAATATTTTTCAAATTCAATATTTTTAGACTTAGAATCCATGGGAGTCTCGCTCTCAATTCTAGCAGGTTCAATATCGGGGTTCAGATGTCCTTCAGACTCAGAGTCTGAGTAATCGACCAATGGACAGACAGGGCTTATTTCAATTGTTTCCATGGTGAGGTCTAGTTCCATTGGCTGTAATTCTCTATCTACATTTTCTATTTCCTATGCATCTTTCTGTGAACTATCTGTACCCCTATGTCCTGTGCATCCTCCTGTGAACTATCTTTCCAATTTCTTCTTCTTCTGACACACTAATTGGGTCTACAATGTGTATGGATGTTTCTGACAAAATTTTTGCTTTCTGAAGTCGTGCAGATCTTCTCAACCCTATTGGTTTTGGGTGTTCCTGAGCAGATGCAGCTTCTGCTTGTTCTGGAATAGCTGCAGACTGTCCTGTTAGGTCAGGGATAGATACAGGTTCTACTGTACATTCCAGAGCAGATGCCTGCCCATTGGAACCCCTAATTTCTCTACTAGGCTGTACATTGTCAGCAAATGTTACTTTTCTTCGTTTTAACTTGGATTCAGATGTTGATGCTTTTTGACTCCTAGTTCTGGAAGATGGGAGGACTATCAGGTATATGAGGACTGCTATGTTCAGAGGGCTCCGTTGAGGGTTTTCTTCGATTCTCCCTCTGTTTCCTATTCTTCTGGTGCAGGGTTTGAATCATCTCGCCCATGGAGAGAAGAATCGGTCAAAGTTTCTAGGGTTTCCCTGAAATGGTATTTGCAGATTAATTTGATTAGCCCATGATGTTTAGGGCTTCCCTTCCCTGCTTGATACTTTAGGGCCATGGCTTTCAGTTCTTGGTGCAAATATAAGGGAATGTTTACCCTAAGTTCAGGTTTGGCTGCTCCATGGCGTAGGTGGTTGAGGATTCGGAGGTGTGGGCCAGAGACAACAGGAAATTGGCCGTCACAGGTCAGATACCTCATAACCCACATTGCTACATCATCCCAAGGAGCCGGCAAGCTAGACCTTTTGACCCCTTTACACACATTTTTATTCATTAAAAATTCTATTTGCCTGTCCCCTTCTTCCTTAAACTGATTTACTAGGTCTGCTAAGATATTTCTACCAGTTTTAATAATTTGCACACCTTGAAGAGGAAATTCAAGAACTGGACCGAGTATTTCGAGGGTTACCCGGATAGTCATCCCGCCAATGTGCACTCGATGTTTCGAAATGTACGTGCAAATTCTCGCCGCTATGCCCTCGTAATAACCGTCAAATTTTTGCAAAACGATAGTAAACCCTGCATCGGTAAAAATTTGTAGTGATGCAAATCGCTTGTGTGTAACTCATGTTTTCTGGTTCGGCTCTCACCTTCTTCCCGCCCATGATGTCGTCTGCTACGTCCTGTATGTCGGTGACTGTAAATTTCTGCAACCTTCGGCCGAATTTTCTATTTTTAGGGCTTTTTAATTCCCTTACCAGCGCCGAAACTGCTTCGAAACATGCAGAATACCATGGCAGCTTTTACGACGTCGTAAATCCGTAATCTTCGCTTAATTTCGTTATAATTGCCACCTTCCACATGCTGCACATAATCCGAGACTAATAACTCCTTTTTCAAACCAAATAAATCGCTGCTGGCCACGTGTCATCAAACTTTATTCAAACTTTTTATTCCTGCCTTTAATGAATTATTCCTGCGCTTAGTGATTGATTCCTGCGCTTAGTGATATAAACTGTTTATTCCTGTGCTTTGGAATAAAAAATAGTTTATTCCTGCACTCTAGAATAAAAACAGCTTTATTCCTCGCGTCTCTTTTTACTAGTTCCAAGCAGTTTTCTTTTTCATTCTAGAGCAGGATTAGGCAGAGGCATTTGTAAAACACTTTCTACTTTTGATTCCCCTTTTCACATGCTTTATACTAATCGAGGATATAAACACTATATACTAATAATTTACACAATTCAGAAAATGAAAAGGCACATACCTGTTAAAACCATTTTCTCTACATTTCAGGGTGCTCCTAATGAAATTTCCAGCTAACCAATCTTTGAACTGAGGCAGGTGCAATCTAAAAATAGGTAAAACAATGGTCATGGAACAATGAAGGTGAAACCAATTAGGTAAACATGCCGGAATCCCGGTTTTCATGTAAACCCAACTCAGGAGCGCCTCAAAGAGGTTTTCACTTTCTGAGTTTCTTATTTTTATTTTTTTATTTTTTAACTTGTATCATTCTGCTGAATTCGAGATGGAAGAAGAGCTTTCTTCCCAAAGGTGTACATCCAAACTTCCCAATTGCTTGAGAAATTCCTCCTTGTTTTGTGGTTTATGGTACATACGAAGACGATGTCCATTTACCACCAATTTGCGTTGAGAATCATCGATAGGTGTAAGGCGAACAACTCCATTGTCAAACACTTCCTCAATTTGGTATGGCCCAAGCCATCTGGTCTGCAACTTTCCAGGAAAGTCCTTGTATTGTGAATCAAACAACAAGGCCCAGTCACCTTGCTGAAATCTTCGCTGCTGAATGTGACTATCATGCCACATTTTCCTTTGTGCTTGGATCACCTCTCGTCTGATGTAGGGCATCCATGCGCAGCTCATCCAATGCATCAAGTTGCAGAATGCGATCTTCTTGTGCCCGTGACAGATCAATACCTACTTCCAAAGCAGTTCGAAGAGTTAGTAATTCAAATTCAATAGGCAAAAGAGGTTGTTTTCCATAAACTAATTCATATGGGGTAAATCCAGTGGTGGATTTCCATGTGGTATTATAAGCCCAAATAGCTTCTGGTAACTTGTCTAACCAATTCTTTCTATGGACTGGCTATGGTTTTGGTCAGAATTCGTTCTAATTCCCTATTAGTTACTTCAACTTGGCCATTGGCTTGTGGATGATAAGGTGAGGATTTCCTGTGTTTGACTTGATAGAGTTGAGTGAAAGCTTCAACAATTTTTGAAGTAAATTGGGGACCTTGATCAGTTGTGATAGATTGTGGGGCTCCAAAACGCAGAAAAATCTGTGAATACAAAAAATCAGCAACTTTCTCTTCACGAGCATGCTTAAAGGCTCGAGCTTCTACCCATTTGGTAACATAATCAATACATACCAAGATATGTACTTTGCCTTTGGAAGGAGGATTAATGGGTCCTACAAAATCTAAACCCCATCTTTCAAATGGTTCTGTTCCTATCTGAGGTTGTAATGGCATTTCACTAGTAAAAGTAGGTTGTCCCATTCGTTGGCAAGCATCACAATGTCTTACGTACCTTTTGACATCTTTGTGCAAAGATGGCCAATAGTATCCAGTACCCAAGATTTTGTGAATAGTGCTTTTGATCGAATAATGTCCTCCCGATGGTTCATCATGGCATGCTCGTAGGATGTCGTATGTTTCATCCTCGGCGGATACACCGCGTAAAACATGATCAGGACCGCATTTAAACAAGTAATCCTTTTATCCATTTAAAGGAAGAGCTTTGCTTGATTAATCTGTTTCCTTTGTTTAGGGGTAAAGTGAAGAGGAATCTTCCCCGTAACTAAGTAATTCGCTATGTCTCGCAAACCATGGAGACCGTACAGAGACAAGAAACAACTTTTCATCCGGGAAGGTATCTTCCACAACTTCCCCTGTATCTGCATTTGGTATTCTTGACAAGAAATCTGCAACAACATTAGATTTCCCAGGCTTGTTTACTATGGTAACATCAAATTCCTGCAACAGAATTAACCAACGAATAATTCTTGCGCTGACCAATGGTTTATTCATCAAGTATTTGATTGCGTAATGGTCCGTATGGATGAATACTTGATACCCTGTGATGTAGTGTCGAAATTTGTTAATAGCATAGACTACAACCAAGAATTCTTTTTCAATGGTAGTGTAGTTTTTCTCAGCTCCTGTCAAGTTTTTACTGATATAATATATTGCATAATGTTCCCCATTTTCAATCTGTCCTAACACAACTCCAATAGCATTATTGGAAGCATCAGTTTGAATATGAAAGGGTAACTCCCAATTAGGACCTCTTAAAACAGGTGGAGTGGTTAACTTCTCCTTTAACTTTTCAAAGGAATCTTGACATTCAAAAGACCAAACAAATTCAGAATCTTTCATGAGCAAAGCAAACATGGGATTTGCTATGGTACTCGAAATTAGCAATGAATCTGCGATAAAAACCAATGTGTCCTAAGAAACTGCGTACATCAGTCTGAGTTTGTGGAGGAGGGAGGTTTTTGATGACTTCAACCTTCTTAGGATCAACCTTGATTCCATAAGAAGAAATATGATGTCCTAAAACAATTCCTTCTTCCATCATTAAAAAGCATTTCTCAGGATTAAGAGAGAGATGGTATGTTTCACAACGGATCAACACTTTTTCAAGCTGTTCTAATGCATATTCAAAATTATCCCCAAACACTGTGAAATCATCCATATAAATTTCAACACTTTCATTGGTTAAATCAGAAAAAATTGCTAAAACAGCTCTCTGAAATGTTGCTGGAGCATTACATAATCCAAAGGGTAAAACTCTGTAAGCAAAGGTTCCCCAAGGACATGTAAAGGTAGTTTTTTCCTGATCTTCTGGCGCAACTTGAATTTGGTTATACCCACTGAAACCATCAAGGAAACAGAAAAATTTCTTTCCAAAGAAGGGTATCCAATACTTGGTCTATGAATGGTAATGGAAAATGATCCTTATGTGTGGCCTTATTCAACTCCCTATAATCCACACATACTCTCATTTTACCATTTTTCTTTGGAACAATGACCAATGGTGAAACCCATTTACTGTCGAAAATTGGATAAATGAATCCAACATCTAAGAGTTTTTCAATTTCCTCTTTCACAATTTCTTTTAGAGCAGGATTCAAACGTCTCTGAGGTTGCCTTACTCGGTTTTACATTTTCTCGTGTATATCCTATGTGTACATACCTCAGGATGAATGCCTCGTCATGTCTTTATAATTCCATGCAAAAGCTTGAACATGCTTTTGTAGGATTGCAAACAACTTGGCTTCCTCGGTCCTCGCTAGCCGCCTATTAATGTTTAGAAATTTACCTGGCCGGATTTCAATTTTTTTGATCCCTGGATAGATAGAATTAACTGCTTCATAGTTACTGATCAATGCATTTAAGGGACAATGATGTGGCTACAGAGTATGAAATGTTCTAGAATCTGACTCAGAGGTGATACCTGATGGAATCAAAGGACATTTGAATGTGTTAAGAAGATGATGATGCCATCCATGTGGTAATGTGAATGATCTCGTTTGATTGGGTACGGATGACAGAAGTTCAGAATTTTGTTCCTCCTCTTGCCACAACAATCGATGAACAAGAGTTTGATCATCAGTTAGTCCTTCTGAATGTAACGTTTCAACTAGGACAGTTTCACTCTCAAATATTTCTCTCCTAGGTGTTGTGATTTCCTCAATATGTTCCTTCACTATGATTGTAGCCAAAGTAGCAATGGTTTCTTGTTCGAATTCTTCATCAGATTCAGGATACCAAATTTGTCCAAAAAATTTAGTTGAAGGTTGAGCTGGTGGATACAAAGAAATTTTCTGTAGGTCAATACCATTGGAAATGGTCATTTACCCTGATCTGTAGTCTATAAATGCAGCTGCAGTAGCCAGCCAAGGTCGTCCTAGAATGATAGGGTATCCATTGACTCAAGTCCTAGGCTGCAACACCAAGAAGTCCACAGGATATTCCCATGAAGAGACTTTAACAGCCACATCTTCTAAGATACCTTTTGGTTTAGCTACCGATCTATCTGCCATTTCCAAGACTGTGGTAGTAGGACTGAGATTATGGAGCTGTAGTTTTTGCATTGTGTCTTTAGTCATTACATTTATTGCAGCCCCAAGGTCAATTAACACATTAGGAATTTGCATCATTCCAATGGTAACTCACATTACTGGATCGCTCGGGTCACTATACTTAGGAGGAATCAGCTTCTCACCAATAGATCAGCTAATTTCCCTTCTACCCGAACAGCTTTAGGAAAGGCTTTCCTTTTTTTACCAGGTTTCTTGATACATAACTCCTGAATAGTCTTTTTGATTAAAGGTATATCTCTTATTGCTTGCAGCAAAGGAAGAGAAATTGACACCTTTTTGAGTTCTGTTACTAATTCTGATTCAGGGGTGGTGTCAACATGTTCAAACCTTTCAGGGTATGGCAAAGCTATTGGAGAAGATTCCTGCATTTTTGCTATTTTTTCTTCTTTTTGTTGCTGTTGCAGTGCCTCTTGGTTTGGAGGTTCTTGTTTCTCTTTTATTTCTTTAATGGTGGGTGGAATAGGTTCAGGTAAAGTCTTCCCTGAACGCAGCTGAATGTTACTACAGTCAAGTACATGAACTGCAGCAGTGTCTTCAGACTCAGCCTCATAAATAGGGGCTGTTTGTCTGGCATTATTGGGGTTAGTCACAGGCTGAGCTGGGAGTGGAGGTTGTTTTACTGGCTGCATTTGTTGCTGTTGTGTTCTTCCCTAAAAATTTGGATTAGGAGCAGGCAGCAAGTGTTGGGTTTGCCCTTGATACCTTTGTTGTCCTTGATGGGGTTGATATTGCTGCGGTGGATATGGCTGTCCCTGATATTGCTGTCCCCATCTCTGTCCTTGTTGTGTCCATTGTGGAGGCATGGTATGCCAAGGTGGGTTCATCCATCCAAATTGTGACCAACTGGAGGAGCCGTCCAAGGTTGGTTCCAAGGTTGTGCAGTAAGCTTCTGCTTGTCCCCATGGCATATTCATATTCCAAGGAGATTGTGCCCAGTTTGGAAATCTAGGAGCAATGGGATATTGTGCATAACCACCACCAGATCTCTCGCCCAATAGCATTGAGTTCTTCTCGTTTGGGTGCCCAAAATAGATTTTAGATGAGGCAACAAAGGGCATTTATCTATTGAATGTTCCTTGGAACAAATTCCACAAATAGAAGTCTTGTTTAAGGGGCAGTCTTGCAAAGCATGCTTACTCCTACACCTTGGACAATAAATTGCTAAAGGTGGTGTAGAATTAGATCTTGTGTTTTTCTCACCTAATGCAGTGTTAAGTTGAACAAGGATATCAGTTTTTAAATTGGCCATTTCTTCCATCAACTCTTTTATGCCATTATTACCAAAATTCTTTTTTTCCTCCGATGGTGAGTGCGGGAATAGTTTTTACATAACTCCACAATTTCTCCAAGGTCAAGTTGATCTATGTCTCCTTTTCCCATTAAATCTAACACTTCCCTAGATTCATCCCGTAATCCTCTTAAGAGAATAGGCTTTAAGAAATCAGGTTCTACAGCACCACACCTCTTTTGAACAAAGGCAAAGCGATCAAGATAATCTTCTAGACTCTCATCTTCTTCTTGCTTGATCCTAAACAACTCATCTTTCCTGTTTCTTACTCTACAATAATCTTGATATTTGTTTAAGAATGCGCCTCCATCTCATCCCTGTAGTGATTGAGTTTGGTTCAAGATTGCTCATGAACCATCGGAGAGCAGCATCCTTAAGTGTAGAAGGAAACAATTTCAATTTCTGATTATCATTTATGTAGTCATAAGTTTGACATAATACCTTAAATTCAAACAGAAATTGATCAGGATCTTCTGAAACAGTTCCCCTAAAAATTGGCAATATGGATGGGGAGATTGTTTTCATGGGTGCCTCTAGCAATGGATCCAATCTTATGGGATATTCAAAAGTCTTGGGAGTATCATCAGGATTATCATATCCCCCAGCTGCTGCTGCAGCCATAGTTGTTTTCTTTCTAAAGGATGATGGGAATAGTCTAGTTAGAGGGGAGTGTTTAGCAGCAAGTGCTTCAAAAAGCTCCTTTTCTAATTTGTCCAACAATTCTTCTGATGAAGAAGGTATCTCTGGCTTTTCCTCAGTGATTTCAAATGAAGACAAATCTTCATCAGACCGAGTAGGTCTCTTTGGTGGCTCGGAGCCACTTCGGATAAACCTCCCTCTTTCGTCCCTTAGCCTATGCATTCATGCCTATTCACAAAATAAACTGAAATGCAGTGTTTCAAGAATTGTAATACAATTTTTGACCTGTTTCACTTTTTCTAACAACACCTATTGTTCCCCGGCAACGGCGCCAAAAATGATGAGTGTCGTTGTTCATTCATCATTTAATCATTATATGTGTCAGTCAGTATGTGTCCAAAGGTCAGTATGCGATAGAAGGTGTCACAACTTCGCAGTTCAATTTATTCCAGAACAGTGGCTTTTATTGGTGGAATAGTTAGTGTTTTTGGGGGTTTTGTGTGTTTTCTAACTCCTAATACTGAAAATCAAATTGCAGAAGATGAAACTAAACTAAAAACTGTAGTAAATGGAAATTGCAGAATTTGAAAGAGCAGGAAATGAAATGTTGCTGCAGAATTGACAGAAAGCAAATTACGTAAAACCACAAAACAGTTGCTAAAGAATAAACTCAATACAATTTCTCTAAGCATATTATAAATCCATGAAATCAAATAACACCTATTTGCAAACTGGAAATGCCTCAAATCTGAAACCGCAGTGAATTACGAAAAACTGGAAATTGCTGCAAATCTATAAATTGACAAGAAACCTGAAATTGCTGCAAAGATGAAACAGAACTACTAAAATTGCATGGAAATATGAGAAATATGTCAAATGCTGAAATCTGAACTTAAAGCTGCTAAAGAAATGAAAAGAATGACAGAACTCTGCCGATCTGCTGCAGTAGAAAATCAGAAGGATATTCTGTCAAAAGTTGCCTTCTTCTGGTCCTGCAAGTGGCCCTTGCTTCCGGAACCAGATGAAGGTGTAGAATTTATGCTAAGGGAACTTAAATGCTAACCATAAACTTAATCATGCTAATTTGATAACTGGAAAATTGCACTTGTTATTAATTCTCGAAATGCATTACGCAATGCAGGAAAACCCGCAGACATCGTTTCGCTACGTAAATGATTGCACTTTACTGCCTATTCTTCTCCTATATGCCTAAATGCCTATATCACTATATGCTCAACCGTGCTGGGAGCTTTATTATTTATAATGCAATGTTGATATGCTTGGTTGCTGATTTGCAAGGATTTACAACTGTTGTACAACTGCTTTCCTGAAATGCATGAGCTTACTTTGTCAAAACTTGGTCCATTCAACCCCATTAAATTGCATTCATTGAGGGAATCAGTTATCATGAGCTGGGACAACTGTCTGGTCAATTGCCATTCATTTCTTTTACCGATTTGTCACTTTTTGACTGCGTTTTGTTGTTCCTGCGCTATTCCTTGTTCCTACGCTATTATTTCTGCACTGCTTCGGAATATCAGGGAGGCGAGTTTCAGTTGCTTTTCCATGCTTTAAACGCATAAAGAGGAGGTTTTAGACCACCTGGATGATCTTCCCTTATCCTATTGCATAGGTGACATGTGCGGAAGTGACTGTTTCCCAGCCCTGCTCAGTAAATGTACAGCTGGTCGGAACTGTCATAGTTTGACCCTGTTTTCCTGCACAGTCAGCTACAGGTGACAAATTCCTTGGCGCATTTTGCATTTAAATTAATTCAAAATAGAGGAACATTATTACTAAGCACCAAACATTCAATAATGCTTATTGATTCTGACTTCCTATTAATGAATTAACTGAAAACTGCAGAAATAAACAGTAAAAACAGACTATATGCACTTAACATTTCAGAATATGCAAATATTATTACATAATGCATTCTATCCAAAATTAGCATAAAAACATAATAAAAAGGGTGTTTCAAAACAGTAGAATGTATCAAAAAGTGTTTATGGATGAGGCAATTCCTGGCATCATCATCACCCTCTAAACACATTGCTTGTTGTTGCCAATGTTGATATTTGGACTGAGCTGCATCCATTTGGGACTGCATAACATCTAGTTTGGCCTTTTATGCTTCCAAGGCTTCCTCTAGATCCCTGATATTTGCCTTAGTCTAGAATAAATGATCCTTATAATTCTCAACTTTTAGGTATATTAAAATTCATGCCACTTGTATGGTGCCCATTTGCTCACCTGCATCTACTTTGATGAGATCCTCGATGACAACTTGGTATGAATAATCATTGGGTACCATTTCTCCTGGAGTTTCTGGACCTAAGGAACCATCATCATTGTGTGCACCTCCATTTCCATTGGGTCAAAATTCACTTTCTTCACCGAGTTTTCTAGGTCTCGCATATCCTTTCACTTGTAATTCTTAAACCATCGTGATGAACTCTACCATGCTCTGCTAATTTTTTCTCTATTGGGTGCTTTGGTAGCAACTCCATCTCAGAAGCTAGCGGCTCCTAAATTGCAAAAATTGGGAAAGATAGGAAAAGAGCTTGTTGAGGGTTTGATTCAACCATAGGTATGGAAATGAGGGGTACTTTAGCTATGATTGCTCCAAGAGGGACTTGCATTCTTACAGAGGTAATAGGATTGGAAGGCATGGAAGATGAAACGGAGAATAATGGAAGGGCAAAAGGATTCAGGGTAGATTTAAATGAACTGAAGGAAAGAGAAAAGAAGGGAATGGATGAAACTAGGGAAGCACTAGTGACCTAAAACTATGAGACAAAGATAGGAATGAAAGAGGTGGATGCAACAACTAGAGGTAAATTAAATACGAGAACTGCAGATGGGAATATGGTGGTCACCAAGTGCTTGTCAGAAAGAGAAGAGGAAAGAAAATGTGTACCTTTGGGCTCTGACACCATTTGATCTAGTGGTGAAGGTTGTTGTACTACAATGTCTTCCTCTTCCCTCGATATTTCCTTATCTTCTTCTAGATCTACTGTTGTCACCATTAGATCTGATTGTCTCGGCTGAGCCAAAGAGGGTATATCTAAAAAAATAGTTTGTTCAATAATTTGTGAGGGAAGCAATTTCGTGCTATGCACAGAAAAAACTCCACTTTTGGGCTTCTTCCTCATGCTGGGGAAAGGTATTCTTATAAATGTGCTCTTCTTCCTAAGTTAAAGTTGCTCCTCTGATTGTAATTGATCTTCTTCTTCTTCTTCATCTTCAATAGTTATTCTCTCTTATTTTGATGTCTCCTCTTGTCTCACCATATCTTCTTCTTTATCGAGACTGCTAATACTTCTAGGCACCAAATCAGCAAGGGAGAGGGACAGGTACTTTTCACACTGATCATCATAAATCAATGAAAATGCATCATCCATAACTAATAGATAACTTACCTTGGGCTTACCTCGGTGGACCCTCATGACCCACAAATTGGTAATCTTTTCATCGAACCAATAAGGCAATTTTGCTTTCATTTGTTCAAACAAACCTAGAGGAGGAACTTGCTCTGGATGATTTATAGGATTATACTCGACCTCCATCTCATAAAAATCATGCCAAGGAGGGAGTGATATCATCATCTCCATATGCCATTCAAGGTTGCACCCCTTGGGATTATTCCTCTACTGTATGATGTCTTCTTGAGGGCAACAATGAAAATTCTTGGCCTTAATGTGACTTTCAAAAACACCCAAAGGATCATACCGCCATCATTGAGGAAGCTCAACCAACCCGTGGTCATACAGTATCTCAGTAATTAATTCAATATATCCGTACTGTGTAACTTTATATCACCAAAATGGAAAGGTATGGCACATGTAGATTTCTTTCCCCTACTTATCCCATTTGTATCATTTGTGAAATCGCTTTGTTGGGCTACTTCCAGGGCAAAAAGGTATTCAGTGGTAAAATATTGAGACATAAAATATTTGCTAGTGAAATAAAAAATTCTAACCACCACACCTTGTGTTAGAAATAATACATCACCTCTTTTCTAGTCAACCACCTTTGCTTTCATTGCTTGAGGCACTCTGTTGCATACCCCATAAATCAACTCCAAGGCAATCCCCAAAAACATTATGTTAAAATTATAATAGGACTCCTTTCTTGATAGGATTTGAGTCCATGAATATACTAGCAATACCCTCTAGGTTTCATCTATTTTTCTTACTGCTATAAAAACAAAATGAGAGTGCATGTGATAGAAAAAGTACCATACCAAAATGGAGCAATATTTGAAAGTAACATCCTCTCCTAATTTGTACCTTTCACAACTATAAGTGTATCCTCCATTTTAAGAAATATGCCCAATCAAATAAAATTGGGTTTGTAATTACGATCATGGCGAACGGAGCGTAAAAATCCACTTTTAAAATGCACTGCACCAATGATGCTTGCCACTTGTGCATTGTGGTATCTGAAGACAATCCCATAAACCATGCCAACATTGAGTATAAATATGGGCTCTCGAAATCCTTTAACGGTACTGGTAATTTTGGCAACTTCCCAAATCATGGTGTCTTCAACAATTGGCTCTCCATAAACTGTCGCATGTGAACAGTGGACTGTTACCTCTCCTCCTCCTCCTTAAATTAATCTTTCTAAATGTGACATAGAATGGAGGTTGCGCACCACAAGCAAATGCATCTTGTATGGAGCTGGCTAAAATACTGAATAGTTCATCTCCTTGGGCATTTTGAACAGTTCTTGAACCAGAATTATAGCATTGCATGATTGCTCATACCAGTTCGGCACATGGGTGTATAGTTGTACACAGGTACTAGAAGATATTAGAGTAGCATACCATGGTATGGGAAATTTTAATAGACACCTTTTGCATAGCGAACTCAACATCTTGATGCAATTTTTCCACACCCTTGTTAGTGATGTTGCAATCATTGATCTACGCTAGGTGGTCATCATAAGGTGTTAGTTCTACTTCATCCTCCTCTCGAGATTTTTGTTGTCTCTTTTCAGTTTCAGCCCTTTTATAAACTTTCTCCTTCTTGTATTCCATGGTTTTATTTCCCATATTTTGTTTTCTTTGAACATGCAATGAAAAACTTCAAACCCCGGAGCAAAAATAATTTGCAACACCTCTACATAGGAACCCTGCAAATGTTTTTATTTTTAAAACTGAAGGATTTGCCCCTTTTATAATATTTCACCCATACTTGTCAAAATGAATGTTTTAGGTATGCTTTCTAATTTAGAGGGGCATGGCAT
This sequence comes from Wollemia nobilis, assembly GCA_028583015.1. Taxonomy (NCBI): domain Eukaryota; kingdom Viridiplantae; phylum Streptophyta; class Pinopsida; order Araucariales; family Araucariaceae; genus Wollemia; species Wollemia nobilis. The sequence goes on from JAQPPZ010003098.1 coordinate 3,404,382, forward strand.
GCATGCTAATTATTTTTAATCTTGCCCACCTCTTATTCAAGTGCTCCGATTAGTTGCTTTAATTTTTGAATTACTTTTTCCTTTGCAGGGGTGGGAATGGTTGTTAACTTTTATTTTTGAAAACATGCATGGTTGCTTCTATACATTGGATAGCGTGATGAGGGATTTGAGTGGATGAAATAGGGTAGAAAACAAGAAAAATGTAGATTTTACAAGAAGGGCAGCATGCAAAATGGAGGTTCAGGGGGAAAAGAAGGGTAGAAGGGTTTGTATGCATGTTTTTTTTTGTTTGTGAAGGAAAGCGCTCCGAAAAGGGTTTTTTGGGGGCTTAAAAAGGCTTTTTCAAGGAAAGGCAAGTGTGATATTCTTTTAATTTAAAAATGGATGAAAAAGCATTTTCGAAGGGCAAAATGGCAATTTTGGGCAAAGAAACAACATTTTCGGGAAGTTACAAGGTTTATTCGGGGAATGGGAAAACCAATTCAAGGAATTGTTTTGTTATTTTTTTTTTGCCACAATTTTTTATTTTTTTCCCTCTAAGGGGAACAAAAAAAATTAGCAAGCGAAAACCCAAAAAAGGGGTTGGCCAGGTAAGGGCAAAAAAATGCAAGGCCTTTTTTTTTATTATTATTACACCTCCAGAACCTTGAACCCAAAAAACACATCACCCAAGCTGATTTTTTTGGTTTTCTAATTCTTCAAGAACTCCCTAGTTAAGCATATTTTCCATGGAGTAGTACTCATATGGGTGACCTTCTAGGAAGTCTCGGGTCCTAACTACTTTTTCACCTCAAATTTTATTATTTTTTTAATTTTTAATTTTTTTTTTTTGAACCAAAAATAAACATAAAATAAAAATGTGTACATATTTACAATCATAGTCTCAATGTTTACTGGTAATAGGCCTTCAAATGAAGACCATTAACCAAAATTGGCAGTGCATGACTATCCATATCCTACAAATAAAAATAATTAATTTGATTGGTGCCTAAAATCTGAAATGGACCCTTCCATATGGCCTCAAACTTGTGGTGTTTACCCAGCTTTGCCTTCTTTTCATTCCACTTCAATACAAGATTGTCAAACTTAAAGGTTATTTCAAAAACTTTTTAACGAGCCACTTCTTCGTCATTTGAGCATGCTCTATGAAGGCTTGGTATGATTTATCCCTTTCTTCCTCCAACTGTAGAAGCTGAGCTAACCTTGTGCTCATGGGGTCAGACTCATCGTCCTCATCATCCAGCAAATGCCATGTTTGGAGGACCAGTAATTCAATATGGATAGGCAATACTGCTTCTTTACCATATACCATAGAATAAGGGGATGTCTTGATAGATTTTTCACTGATATGCAATCAACCCACAATGCTTGGTTCAAGAGTAGGTGCCAACTCTGTTTATTATCACCAAGGGTTCTCTTCAGAATTCTAAGTAGGTTCTTATTTGTAGACTCGGCCAGACCATTCCCCTATGAATAGTAGTTAGATGAAATTTTTAAATAAATTCCATACTTACACATAAATTCACTGATTTTGGTGCCTATGAAAGGGATCCCATTATTTATTATGATTGCATCTGGGACACCAAAATGAGTGATTAACCCCTCAAGGAAATTGATGAGTGTGGTCTGATCTGCTTTCTTGGTTGAGATTGCTTCAATCCATCTAGTGAAGTAGTTATTTGTAGTCAGGATATACTTGTGTTCGGCATGTGAGTTAGGATCAATGATCCAAATAAAGTCTAAGCCCCATTACTAAAACGGTGCTTCTACTTAAATCGGGTGGAGGGGTAATGATGAATTCTTGGTCCTACTAACATATCTTTGGATTTTATCACAATTATGATTGAATTTGAAAGAATATACAAATATATTGGGCCATAAGTTGATGGGCTATCATTAAGCACATCATTAAATCTTCAAGATCTTATCAATCTAGGGTGGTGTCCAAGGATATTTATGAGAGAAAGTTCAAACAGAGTTGCATTTCAGCTCATTTGGGAGTAGCAGGTCATTATTGGTAGGATTGCTTGTGTGGGGGATTTGTGTCACCTCTATCCCTAGATTGCATAAATTAAACCTTAATATAATTGCAATAATGAAAAACTAATTGCTGTCTGTAGAAATAAAGTCCTAATTACAATTGCTAAATTGAGACCTAATTGATTTGTAGAAGGAAAATCCTAAATACAGTTGCTAAATGAGAAACCTATTTACTTTTGCAATGATGAGATAAAAAAAGTAATCAAATTCTGTCAATACTCTGAAACAGAATGTCGTCAATCTTCTGTGCAGTGTTTGACAACAAAAACAAGAATGCAGGAAATTACAGAAAACTAGAAATTGTTGAAAATGTAAATTGTAGGGAATTGGAAAATTACTGAAAAATAAAGAAACTAATTATATATGTTGCTGATTACATTACAAATGTGAAATAGATGGATAAAAACTAAAATAGAAATCAAATATCACAAAATGCTAAAATTGACAAGTTCCACTACTTATTCTGCTGTAGCAAAATCAGGACTGAAAACCTGTATGTTAGTCCTTCTCCTAGATCTGAAAGTGGTCAGCCTCCTTTTCCAGAAGAAGGTATAATTTCTTCTCTAAGTCTTACTCACACTCAAACATAAGATAGATAGAATAAAACTGCACTTTATTGCCTTAGAATCATAATTACAGAATTTGCTGCTAACTGTTATAGATCTAAAAAAACTGCTATCTCATCTATCCTATTTATCATCTCCTCTCTAATAATACCTTGATACCAATCTTCCTATATTCCTATATATAGATCAACCTAAATGGGAGTTATCTACAATAGAAAATATGCCATTCCTATTATTCTACAAAAAATTTTGGGTGTATCTTGGAAAAGGATCAAATCTGATCTTCTCCAGATTTAATGGCTTTGGACGGCAAGGATGGCAGAATGAGTCAAGAAATATCTTTTCCTTATCTTCCTCAGCCTTCTTTCTCCTTTTTCTATCACCAAAATTCAGTCAACAAGTCAAAGTATGCATTCTATTTTTATTCTGAAGATAAGTGATTTATTTCGAAGACTATCTTCATTTCGAATACTGTCTTCATTCCGAAGACTGTCTTCATTCTGAATATTGTATTCATTTTGAATATCTTCAGAACGATCAACTGGGTTGACTCCAAATGAACTTGGCTGCATTTATGGTGTGGATTAGCCTTCAGGATCATCTTGCAACAATCTCCACTCATCTTTGAATGTGAATTCCATGCCTTGCCATTCATTGGCAGCTAGCTGGAATTTGTATGGGAAAAACCAGTTTTGCTGCAAAATAACAACTTCTGCACTATTTGCTATTTTTAGGAAAATCAATTCTTGGTAATGATAAAATAAGAAATAGTAAAGTGTTTCCATCAACCTAAGCATGTCCATCTACAACATGTCATAGCAAAGTGTCATAAAACTATGCAAAAACTATAGAAATTAGAATATAATCCTCCAAAACACATTAATCATGCAAACAGTTAATACACAGCATATTTAATCAAATTAATTAGTATATAAAGCAAATCATAGAGTTTTTGGCAAGTATTTGACATTCAAAACATGCTATGATGAAGGCTTTTCCAAGCCTCATCATTTTCCCCCCAACTTAAACTAATGCATGTCCTCATGCATTCTGTTGGGCTATGGAAGGACAAATATTCATATTTAGATTCCATGTCCTATAGAATAACTGCTTGCCTATGTAATGCCCTATATTAGTTTGCATGTTCCTGAGCCATTTTTCATATTGCTCATCTGACTGAGTATCTTCTTCAAAATAGAAGGGGACTGGAGTAATAATGGTTGGAGGCCTAAATCTGAGGCCTACCCTAGTTATGTTGCATGACTGTGATGAGTTGTATCACCCCTTCTGCTCTTCTTCTGGACCATTCTAGGTTGATGGGGGATATGGGCTCCCTATTTCGCAAAGACATGGGAAGTTCCTCCCATCTAATTCTGCAATTAATCAAAGCTGGAATAAAACTAGTATCACAGAAATCCTAAAATCTAGTCTGACAGTACCTTAGGTTACTTACATACATCCTTCTGACATCTGCCCTTCTATTCAAATAAAAATGTTGGTTAGTCAAGACTTTATGATTAGGATGTACTAGTCTGACTAATAACTCAGCTTTGATCTCAATATCCTTATTCTATGTCTTTTCCTAGTTCCAATAGAGCTGATTTTGTAGGGTAGATGTGAAGGATCTTAATTGCACATCTCCTATGTAAATTTGAGGGTGAAACTCTGTTTTATCTTTAAAAAAAAAGTTGTGCAGGAACAATTCATAGAGCAAATTTTTTTGCTTTATAGGACTGTTAAAATATGCCTCTAGAAATTCTTCTATCTTTTCCAGTTTGTATGGCAGTTCTCAGCTGATCCTCATAACCTGCAACCTCAAATATTTTTCTTTCAGGATGAGGGTGTAAAATCTAGCAGGCCTTCTGAATTGAACCAACAATTCTACAATTTGGCATAGACCAGACACCTTTTCTTTTAATGCCTTAATTTTTGCATCCTTTTTCTCTTGCTATTTTTCTGCAAGCTCCAATTTTTCAACTTTTTCAGCTAGCCTCTCGTACTTAATCATCCAGCTGGCTATATATGCATTGTACCTATCCAAGGATACTATGTTGGGAGGTATGACCACAGGTTGAAACCTGGGCAACAGGTCTACCTGTATCCCTTTTTTTGCTACCTCTACTGGTTGGGCATTTGTTAAAATCTCTACTTGTACTCCTTTTTCTGCCAATTCTACTGGTGGGGGGTCAATCAATAAATCTACTTGTATCCCATTTTCTGCTATTTCTATAGGTAGAGAATCTGATAACAATTCAACTTGCACCTCTTTATCCTCTACTTCTACTATAGAAATGACAGTTTCAGAATTGGGCACAAAAATGGTATCCAGTGGGGTACTTACCATTTCTTGATGTTCAAAAATCTCCTGAGCTAGTGCTGGTTGCTGTGACCCTTTTTTCTTTGGCTGCCATGTGGAAAAAAATTCGATGATTTTTTCTCATTTCGAAGATTATTTGTTTCGAATACTATGTTTCATTCTGAAGATAGTCTTCATTCCGAAGATAATCTTCATTCTGAAGATGATTTTCTATTCTGAATACAAGACTGACATTCTTATTTCGAAGACAGGGCTTTTATTCCAAAGATAAGGTTTCATTTCAAAGACAAAGCTGGCATCTATGATTTTTAATCTGAAGACAAAACCTTATTTCGAAGATTCAATGCAACAGTCATTCTGAAGATACAGCAGTTATTCCGAAGATATTGCAAAACCCAACATTTCTTTTTCTCCAAGCATGTTTTTGCTTATGCCTACTCTTATGAATACTTTTACACTAATGGTCAATTATCATATACTATATATCAAATATTTACAATGAAAAAAATGCAAGAAACATATACCTGATCAAAACAAGTTAATGCAAGTTTTGAAGATAACCGCTTCTACTGATGTTCTACTGAGGCTTTCTGCAACACTTCAAAAATAAGTGCAATTGGTGGATTTGTACAATGGTGACTTGGAACTTTTCATGGTTATGCATGCCAAAAAACTGGTTTTCATGCATACCAACTTAGTAGCACCTTAGAAAAAAGGTTTTCACTACTGAGTTATTCATTTTTCTCTCTTTTTTCTTTTTCTTACCTCTCATTTTCTCTTTTTTTTTTCTTTTTCTTGCCTCTCATTTTATCTTTTTTTATTTTTACCTCTCTTTTTCTCTTTTTTTTTTCTTTTTACCTCTCTTTTTTTCAAAGATATGATTGTTTGAAATCTTTGTTAGAAGAGGAAGCACCTTCTATCAAATGTAACTATGTGAAATACCGATCAAATTCCACCTTTGTTAGTAGGTTATGGTACAACTGTAAAAGATGTCCATTCACCACTAATATTCTTCTTGAATCATCAACTAAAGAAAGTTGAAAAATTTCATTCTCAAACTCCTCTGATTCATCGTTACTGCTCTTAAGGTGATCATCATGCCATATTTTCCATTTTGTTGAATGAACTCAAATTGGTGAAGTGCTTTCAACAAAAATTCGTCAAATGCATTCAACTGCAAAATCTATTTTTTTTGTACCTGCAACAACTCAATGCCAACTGCTAAAGATGCATGAAATGTTAGTAAAGCATGAGGATGTTGCACCAATATATCAAACAAATTTGCTCCCTAGTTTTTAGTCAACCAACTATTGTTGTTCAAGGGTTGTTTTGGCTGCTTTTTAGTTTGTTTTGTACCAAGATGATTTGAATTGGTTCTTGGAGAAGGATGCATTAATAAATTAAGAGAGTAATGATATGGTGAAAAAGAATGAAATATCTGTAGTGTTCTAAGAAACTGTGTACAAGGTGTAATAAGTTTACCTGAAAGTAGGTTAATGGTTTTAGGATATACTTTCTTCTTTTTTCTTGGTTTGTTAAAACACATCTCTTGAAAAATCCTTTTAATGATTGGTATAGAGGTAAAGGAATTGTAACAATTAAATGTTCTAATTCCTTTATCAGATCTGACTATGAAGATGTTATTTTTGACTGTTCAAAATATGATACTTTATTTGATGAGGTTTCTTGATGTTGTTTCAGTGTAGATTTGTTTTCATGTTCATTCTTTCTGACTTCATTTTCTACACTGATAAGTGGAATAGGTTCAATTAGTGGTTCATATAAACACAACTGAGTTTAAACACAATCACTAACATTTATTAGGGTTGTATTTTCTGATTTACCCACAGAGATAGGGGTTACCTGTTTAACATGATTTGGACTGACCACAGGTTGAGTTGAAAATAGAGGTTGTTCTAATTTTTGTTGTTGTACCCAATCAGGATTTTTAGATGTAATTCCCTCAAAAGTTGGTAATACTGTAGGTGGAATGACCTTTATGGGATCATTTTGATTAAGATCTAATTGGATGGGATTTTGAAAAGTTTTGGAAGGCGTAGTAATCATACTACGATGGAGCACATTGTTGGTTCTACCTTGATTCTCTTGTGAGCCTTCCATTGTAGGTTCCCAAAAACAATTATAAATCTCATCAAATTTTCCTGCTTGTGTTGATTTCTCAAAGGATCTTGTAGTGCTGGAAGTGGATGATTCGGATTCTTTAAAAATTCCAACAATTTTGGAAATAAAGAATTTAGACATTTTTGACATAATTTCAACCTCTTGTGAAATATTTCTTCTTGTGGTTTCTTGCTTGTTTCCTAAATGGATTGAAATACAATTTACCAATAACAATTACTTATACCAGTCATTACCTTCAAATTTTACTCTAAAATTCACAACTTCGCATATTTAATAATTATTGGACTACTTTTCACCTTCTAACAACACCGTGTTCCCCGGAAACGATGCCAACATGATGGGCTATCGTTAAGCACATCATTAAATCTTCAAGATCTTATCAATCCGGGGTGGTGTCCAAGGATATTTACAAGAGAAAGTTCAAATAGAGTTGCATTTCAGCTCATTTGGGAGTAGCAGGTCTTTATTGGTAGGATTTCTTGTGTGGGGGATTTGTGTCACTTCTATCCCTAGATTGCATAAATTAAACCTTAATCTAATTACAAGAATGAAAAACTAATTGATGTCTGCAGAAATAAAGTCTTAATTACAATTGCTAAATTGAGACCTAATTGATTTGCAGAAGGAAAATCCTAATTACAATTGCTAAATGAGAAACCTATTTACTTTTGCAATGATGAGATAAAACAAGTAATCAAATTCTGTCAATACTCTGAAACAGAAGGTCGTCAATCTTCTGTGCAGTGTTTGACAGCAAAAATAAGAATGTAGGAAATTACAGAAAACTAAAAATTGCTGAAAATGTAAATTACAGGGAATTGGAAAATTACTGAAAAATAAAGAAACTGATTATATCTGTTGCTAATTACATTACAAATGTGAAATAGATGGATAAAAACTAAAACAAAAATCAAATATCACAAAATGCTGAAATTGACAAGTTCCACTACTTATTCTGCTGTAGCAAAATCAGGACTAAAAACCTGTCTATTAGTCCTCCTAGATATGAAAGTGGCCGGCCTCATTTTCCAAAAGAAGGTATAATTTCTTCTCTAAGTATTAATCACACTCAAACATAATATAGATAGAATAAAACTACAATTTATTGCCTTAGAATCATAATTACAAAATTTGCTGCTAACTGTTATAGATCTAAAAAAACTGCTATCTCATCTATCCTATTTCTCATCTCCTCTCTAATAATACCTTGATACTAATATTCCTATATTCCTATATATATCTCAACCTAAATGGGAGCTATCTACAACAGAAAATATGCCATTCCTATTATTCTACAAAAATTTTTGGGTGTATCCTGGAAAAGGATCAAATCTAATCTTCTCCAGAAATAATGGCTTTGGACGGCAAGGACGGCAGAATGAGTCAAGAAATATCTTTTCCTTATCTTCCTCAGCCTTCTTTCCCATTTTTCTATCACCAAAAGTCAGTCAACAAGTCAAAGTATGCATTCTATTTTTATTTCGAAGATAAGTGATTTATTTCGAAGACTATCTTTATTCTGAAGACTGTCTTCATTTTGAAGACTGTCTTCATTCCGAAGATCTTTAGAACGATCAACTGGGTTGACTCCAAATGAACTTGGCTGCATTTATGGTGTGGATTATCCTTCAGGATCATCTTGCAACAATATCCACTCGTCTTTGAATGTGAATTCCATGCCTTGCCATTCATTGGCAGCTGGCTGGAATTTGTATGGGAAAAACCAATTTTGCTACAAAATAACTTCTGCACTATTTGCTGTTTTTATGAAAATCAATGTTTGGTAATGATAAAATAAGAAATAGTAAAGTGTTTCCATCAACCTAAGCATGTCCATCTACAACATGTCATAGCAAAGTGTCATAAAACTATGTAAAAACTGTAGAAATCAAAATATAATGCTCCAAAACACATTAATCATGCAAACAGTTAATACACAACATATTTAATCAACTTAATTAGTATATAAAGAAAATCAAAGAGTTTTTGGCAAGTATTTGAAATTCAAAACATGCTATGATGAAGGCTTTTCTAGGCCTCATCATAAGTAGCCTACTCGAATGATCTTCAACGCCATGGGTTTACCTACATAATGACCTCTCGAAAATCCAGAATGGAATTCTTGTAGAATTTTCTTCTTCTCTAATTATTTGACACACCTAAGAAGAACTCCATAAATATTATTATGAAACAAACCATTTTGTAGCAAGAAATACATGAGGGCCTGTAATCTAAATCTCCTTCTCTGTGATACATTAAGATGTGAAGGACACCTTCTAGAATTAAAATATTCGATCAGTTCCTCTATCCAATCTTGGTCAATTGCATAATGATTGACAAAATTACAGTTACTCACTGCATATTCATATTCACAAACTATGGATTTGGAGGTAGCACTCCTTGCAAGTTCTTGGTAAAATTCTCGACCTCAAACAAGTTTGGTTGGTCGGATCTCAACATCATACTCTTAGATTTTGGAAACCCAACCAATTCCCCTGTATCCAAGTTCTCCCTAGATGATAAAACTTTGGATGTTTGAATGAAAAATATAAACTATTATCTTGCTCTATGAAACAAAGTGCAAAAATTTCTTCAAATATTTTATTACCACATACACTTGTTTCTCAATGAATTTATACTTCTCTTTGTGCGGTTGGATGGCTTGGCTTAGAAAAGCAATCGGGCATTCATTTCCATCATCTCCCTTCTGTGTGAGCACTGCTGCATAACTTTCATACTCACCAACAACATACAAGATAAAATCCTTTGAATAGTCAAGGTTTACCAGGACCAGGGCTTGAGAAATTCTTTCTTTGATATCCTTGAATGATTGCTTCCTCTACTTAGTACACTTAAACTCAACATTTTTCTTTAAAATCTTAGTCATTGAATTTACCACTTAGATGAAATCTGCAACAAAATTTTGAATAAAATTAATCTGCGCAAAGAATGATTGTAAATCCTTCTTATTGGCTAATAATGGAAGCTTTAAAAGAGCTTCGGATCTAACTGGAGCAATAGCTAAACCATTTTTTGAAATGACATACCCAGGAGATTTTCCTCCTTTAGAAAATGGACTTCTTTGAATTTATGGATATTCCATATTCTCAACACTTCTCAAACACTTGCCTTAAATGAGATCCATGCTCCTCCCTATTATGAGAGAAAATAGTCATGTCATCCAAATAAATCATAATAACGTGATTTAACAACTCACCAAAAGCTGCATTCATTGCCCTTTGAAAGGTCGCTTCGGTGTTTGAGATTCCAAATGACATTCACTGAAAAAGCAAAGGTTCTCTTTTTTGTGGTGCATGTTGTTTTATGTTGGTCCTCGTCCTTGACCTAAATTTGATTATATCCAAAAAATCCATCCAATAAAGAGAATCTTTGAGCTCCTACAACTAAGTGAAGAATCTGGTCGATCTAAGGTAAATAATAATGATCCTTTAGTGATGCCTGATTCAAATTTCAAAAATCCATGCACAAGCAGATATCTCCATTCTTCTTTCATACTAAGACTAGATTCACCACCCAGGTTGAATAATTGATTGGATAAATGATCTTAGCATCCAATATTTTTAGTAGCTCCACCTTCATAAACACTTCAATCTTAGGATTGATCGGTATTTGTTTTTATCTGAAAGGTTTCACCCCATCCTATACCTCAATGGTATGTTATATTACATCTTTGTTATATCCCTTAATATCATGGTATCTACAAGAGATAATGTCTAGAAATTTGTGGCACAAGTCCTTGATCTCTTCTATATCTTTAGGAATACAATATGTCCTAATCTTGATAGATTTTTTGGGACTCCACTACATTTCAATATACTTCTTCTCATCTACTATGATACTATGCTTTTGTGCTTTGTCATTGTGATCAAAGAGACTCTTGAGCATAATCAATCCTTTTGGAATATGATTATTTTTTAGTTAAATCAAAACTTTGGCTTCCTCCTCATCAAGAATTCTTTCTTTCATGATACTTGCCTCTATTATCAAAAAAATTATAATCTGCTCATCACTTTCGAACACTTTCCAGTACATGTTCTTGTCTGGGATCAAGGGTCTATAAACCAGCTTCACGGTCTTAGGTTTTCTCACTACGTGTTCAATAGGATATAAGTTTACACCAAGTGATGCTAAGAGATCAGTGTTCTTGCTTTGCTCTCATGAGATAGCTTGAATATTCAACATTGTGTAAGCCTCAAACAAGTCCCAGAATTTGTTATGGTACACCTTGAGATAATGCTGCTTGGAGACACACTTGTTCGTTACTTGGTTTATAATTAATTTGGAATCACCAAAAATATATAGCTATTTAATTCCTAACTTCTTTGCTTTCTTCAAACCTAGGCACAATGCTTCATACTCAATTGTGTTGTTGGTACAACTCTAGGCCATCTGGTATGAATAAGTTCTTTGTATACTAGAGGGAGATTTGAGAACAATCCTTGCTCCTGCACCAATATTACATCTTACACCATCAAAATGTAGCTTCCATAATTGATCAAGAACATGATCTTGATATTGAGATACCTTCACTTCAACCTTTTTAGCCTTGGTAATGGTGTAACAGCCCATTTTAGTCTCCATCATGGCATTAAAATTGAGTATTGAGAACTCATCTTCAAATAAGAGCTCATCCAAAACTTCATCCATCAAATCAGGCTCTTTCAATTCCTCAATTACCATGTTGACAGAGTTTGTGTACTTTTCTTCCTCTTCAATATTCTCTACATGAAAAGTAGAAGGCTTATCATTGTAAATTCGGATTCTTCTCCCTTTGAAAGGAATATCTAAGTGAGAATAATACATAGAAAGGTAGCCTCCCAGCTTGGCAATGACTTTTCTTGACAAACACATACTAAAATATGGGTCCAAATCAACCATAATTACCTCCTGAATTACCGTGATCTAAGGTATACTATGTAGGACAATAGGGATATCCTTGATGACACCCATGGTTTTTATGGGAGTTCCATATAGGTAAACTACCTTTGGCATAACAGTTGTCGCAACACCAGAATCAATCATGCAATTGTGCACGATCCAATCCTTCATCTTGAGAGACAAATAAAAATGGGGAAATCTATTTTTTCTAGTGGCTAAAGTAGTTAATGTTTGAACAAAAATTGATTGAGTAGGATTCTTCTCATTATATTTAATAATATTTAATGATTCTTGTAACAGGTCGACTTGCCCAGGTAATTGGAATTCATCATAAATACAAACCTTAGTTCGTGTCTTCTTCAATTCCTTAACAATGTTGTATTTGAATGTACCAGACTCCTTTTCATTGGTGACCTTGTATTTTCTTTGATATTGCTATGTGTATTCTCCTCTCTAATATTTAGTCAAAGATGGATACTTGAGTTTTTCTCTGGCTTGTTCCTCCGTTTCAGCTCTTGTCTATGGATTTGAGGCTTTTTCTTGCATTTTTTCTTTTGCTCGTAGAGGCAAAAGATATTTTAATAGGATAGGTGCATCTGGATTCAATGTTGGAGTGGGTGCGTTCACATGTACTTTTTTCTTTTCACTTTGCACCTTTGGGTCAGTAGGTACCTTTAGTGGTTCCATTTTGGCTGGATCTACCATGACTGGCTTTCTCTCAGCTCTTGTGAGAACTAAGACTTATTCTTTGGAGGGAACCATGAAGATGTGATATACCTCAGTAATCATGTTAACTTGACATCCAGAAGAGATTTTAGCTAGGGTTTTCACGTAGTTTATATGAACCATGCAAGTCTCCTCATCGTGTGGATCATTATAGGTGGAGCACAAATATGTTTTGTTTGTTGGGATAGCTTTTTCATTTGCAAATACAATTAGGTTCCTCTTTGGTGCCTTGATGGTCAAAGCTTCTTACTCTTTAGTGATCAGTGGTGGTTGAAATATCTTGGATTGGAAATCTCTCTCAACCTATTTTCTTTCAATAAATGTAATCTTATTACCCATTGCTCTTATGGATGAATTAGCATATTTCACCACTTGCAACAGCGTCGTGTAAGGATCAATATTCGAGGATGTAGGACATGTCGATAAGGGTAGAGGCATTGGCGGGTCAGGCAATGACAGTGGAATTGATAATGCAAGAAATACTGGGAAAGGAACAAGTGCAAGCAATTATGGAAAGCCTGGAGCAGGTAATTATAGGATAACTAGGGTAGGGAGCTATGGAACTGGAATGCACACAATTTAAGGTGCACTTGAGCTCCATGATAGAATGAGATACATGGAAGGCATAGGTTGTGAAAATAAACCAGAATACAAATATTATGGAAGGTCAGGTAGGATGGACATTGTTACCTTCGGGAGAAACTTACCTACGATTATCAAGTCTACCTCAATCTTTTGCACCTATGTGTATGGATCTGGGAACATATTTACATTGGTTTGTGAAACAACCATGCCAATATTTGTTTTAAAGGCTCTATGATAATAAAATGCAGCTTGCTTATGAGTGAGCCAAAGGCCATCAGGAACTCTCTACCAACTTCAAACGAACCTGACGTTGAAGTCCACTATCTCCTCCTACGGATGCCTTCGAATCATTGTAAATTGATGCAACAAGAAAAATGGATCACCTTGTTCATGAAAGTTCTTAATTAGTAACTCTGCCAACTGATCCCATGTGGTGATAGTTGTAGGCAAAAAATATCGATACTAGTATAATAACTTCCCTCTAAGCGATAACACCAACAACCTTATCATAATATCTTCATCTACAATATTGTGGATTATTGTCAAAGAAGCCACATCTTGGATATGCTCATATGCAATATTATCGGTACCATCATAGGTTGGAAATGCCTTTAAGGTCACTTGGGGAACTGGATTTTGTGCTTGTAAATTTAGGGCTCCCTAACTATTCCATGTTGGGAATAGTCTTGGTGGTTGTGGCTGGTGTGGTGGAGGATTCTAAGCCATATGGACTGGTGTGTGTGGTTGAGGAAGTGGAACGCTAGTAGCAGTCCTAGTTGGACTTGAAGGAATGAAAAATACACCAACTATTTACGAGGATTTTGCGGATGAAGTAAGTGATGGGGTGACTAACCTAGGGTTTTCACCTAATTTTTGGGTGTCGAGTTCAAATAACTTAATGGGTTTTTAGAATTTTTGGCCTTCAATCTTATGATCATGAAGTGTAGCTTTCACTATCTCCACATTCAAAGGCTTCTGGGTAGTGTTGAGTTGCCAAATATTCTAACTGTATAGCATGAAGACAAACATCAAACCTCAATACTATTGAAAGTGGAACTTTCAGCATCCCACCGGGTGTGCCAAAAATTGTTGGTCATAAATCTGCCTAAATATAAAGTATTATGACTTGTGCATGCTAGACTTGACCAACATTGAATGGCTGAGGGAAAGAGAAAATTCCTTTAGGTCGATCTCTAGATAGGGCTAGCTCCCGTACTAATATAATTGGGTCTAAAGCTTAGGGTAACAAGAAAGAAATAAGAAATGATAGAAAGAGATGGAAATATGGCTGTAAGCTAAAAAGTGCGATGGGGATAAACTAATAGCAAGAAACCACATTCAAGTTCAAATGAGCATGAAAATAGAAAAACAAGTGCATGAACCACTCACAGTTTGTAGATATAACATCCAAGACACATTTCAATATTCATTCTCTTACCAACAGTAATTAAATCTAGATGCAAAATTTAAAGGCAACTAATAAGGAACATAAATGTAAGCAGAAATAACAAAAAATAAGTAATCAACCACAAGACTACTCAAGGAACCAAAAGCCGAATATATTTCTATTGATGTAGAAAACTTAAAGTATTTTTTTGCAGAATGTGTATCCTTGATTTTACAATGAAAATGGATTAGTATTTATAGAGGATTGTGCATCTTTCATTTAATGCATATACAAAAAAATTGTTGGTAGATCAAAAAATAGCGTGCATATTTTTCTCCTTGGCATTAGTGACATCTTCAATTAAAATAGTCTACAAGAAAACCACGATCTGGCTTTGATGGGAGAATCACACAAAGAATTCAATAGGAATAAATGCTTGAAGTAATCTTGGATGTTGGTACATCGGTATGCAGCAAAATAATCTAAAAATTGGGTATTTGGCTATTGAATTCTCTTCACCTTGCACCTTAGAAATTCACTTTCTCTAGGAAATTACACCGAGCATTAAATCCTCTTTGAAAACTAGCAAGGTTGATAGGTTGTGCATTGGAAATACATATCCACCAAAGTGGGCGGTGCTTTGAAAATGAATAATATTACACCAAAGTCAAAGGATAAATACTTAAATCCTATAGTTTTTCAGCAGTGATCCCGGATATATCTATTGTATCACAACATGAATTAATTTTACTAGCTTTAATTCTTTTTCAAAGAAAATTTGCACTAAAAACGTAAAATTTCACTCGAAATGGACCTTTATCTTAAATTTGCCCAAGCTACGCACGAAATGAGCTTTTGCCTAGACTTTTGCTTGGAATATGCACTTAATGTTTTTGTCCTATGCGAAATGGAATTTTGCCCCAATATATGTCCTTTTTCTATGACTTATCCTAGGAAAATCTTGCGCTGCCATAAGTAGGGCCCATCTTGGAAACTTGATTTCTTTGAGAATTAATGAGAGTGAAACTATCGATAGGTTGGTTTCGCCAATGAAATGTCCAAAAGAAATAATTTCCATTGCACTTAGGAGTGAAAATATATTTTAGGAAATGAAACAACCATTTTGAGGAATTAAATAGGCATTTCAAGGAACAAAAAAGCATTTCACTTGAATTTTACCCGAAACTACATCCATCAGATACTTAGAAAAATTTCATTTTTTTCTTAATGTGTGAACTACACTCAAAATGAATTTGGGAGCTTTACTGGCAAAAATTCTTACATACTTAAATCAAAACATTACAAAATTTCAATGTGGTAAAAATGCCAACATTGTTTACATAATATGATTTTGGTGTAACCTTGAGAACTCTAAATTTCTATATATTTCAAGTTCTTTTGACTAGAATTTTGGGCCTCCTTTAGCACTCAACATTTTGGCACTAGAAGGAGGGCATGAATTGGTTTACTTTATTTCTATTTAGATGCTAAATTGTTCATGTTTGCTTGAAATATTTATTTGAAAGCATTGGTTTGGACTAACGAAGTTTTGTTTACATATGATCACTCTCATTGATTCTAATGTTCTCTAATTGATGATGTATTAATGCTAACATTTTTACAAATTGGATAATGTTCTTTGATGCCATGGTTTTTTTTTATGCATGTAGTTTAGTTGATGTTAACCATATTTTGGGAATATTTCTTATTGTGAGGCATTGCTAATACTCATTTCTTGTTGTCATTGTTAATCACATCACAACTTAGTTAAATGGCTGCAAATGCTAGAAAGTGGTATGGGGTGCATGGTAGTCCTTTGAACATTGGGGGAGATGCTCATGACATACCCAAGAACATAGAGGAATTTTTACCCAAATTTAAACATAATGGCACAAAATCAGTCAAGGAAAACATTCAGTCCTATGTGGATACCTTAATTTGATGAAAAGTCGAACATGAGTATGTAGCTTGTAGATTGTTTCCTTGGAGCCTAGATGATACAACATATGATTGATACATAAATCTACTCGTTGGCTCTATTACATCTTGGTACCAATTATAAACTGCTTTTATTAATCATTTTAGGTTTCTCATAAATCCTGCCATGATTTATTATCAATTTGCTTCTTGTAAGAGAGAATCTAATGAGCCATTGAGAACATACAACATGAGATTTCAAAAGATCTATGCGATATTGATTACTCGCTTTACTATTGCAAAAAAAATTGCTCTTCAGATATACTTTGGGGTATTGTATCCCTTGATTTCCATGTTCACTACAACAAATTCTTTGGTCACTACTCTTGCCTCAGCCTACATGGAAGCCATGATGATAGAACAACAATTAATACCACAAGGTTTTGGGATGGAGTAATTTCCTATGGTAGGACAAGGATCTTACAATCAAACCCCAATGATAAACCAGGTATGGGCACAATAGAATTGTGATGTCAAATGCTTTGCCCTACAATCAATTTTTATTAGAGTAATATTCCATTCTTTGGGATATTTACCCTTTTACTCCACTAGGTAAAATAGTAGTATACTGCATTATACTAGCTAGATTATTACATTTAATTCTTACCACTTACCATGTAGATATTTACTGTTTTAAATATCTAATGGTTACCTAGGTTAATACCTAAATATCCTAGGTTAGTTGGTTAGGTTTAGTGCTATATTCTCATAGCACGTTTGTTAGCAATTAGTTAGGGGGATATTATTTTATAATTATCCTAAATCCTATTTTGTAATCTATTTAAAGACCTACCTTCTAATGCTAAAGTAATGTTTTTGTTAGCACTTAATTTATTTTTGTGTAACTTTACCTTACATTGGCATCAGATCAACTGAAGCATAGGGCAAGATGGGAGTCAATTTCGTTCCACTCAGGGCAAGGCGAGAAACTTCTCGTTCCACTGGACAAGGCGAAAGATTTCACATTCTATGTGTTTCAAGGAGGAAGCACCATTTGAATTATTTATTTGGTTGCTTTAGGTTAATTTTTTTTCCTAACTCCTAAGTTTCAATATTTTTTGGGACCTAAGAACTGTAGGAAGGTTTTGGAATCCATGCTCCCCCCCTCTAAGCAGAGAAAGGCATGGCCTTCTAAGTGGACCAGCGACCAAAAATGAATTCACAAGTGACAAGAAGGCATGACCACCCTCCCTGGTGAAGTCCAACCGTGTGATAACCAACAACACCGACATGAGGGCAGGCACGCTCTCCCAGGGGGTCGACCCCTCCATGAGGGCAGGAGCACCCTTGGGAAACCACCTACCGAAGATACTCTCCAAGGGTGGAGGACCGGCCAACCATCGGAGCTAGCACTCTAGTGGTAGGAGATCGGTCGACCACTCCACGAGGGTAGGAGGGCCCTTGGGAGGGTAGCCACGGTGTCCAGGCAGGAGCACCCTGATACTGATCGACATAAAAACTTAGAAGATCGGGATGCGAAACCTAACACCTAGATGGTCTATGCTGAAACCTACAACACCTATGGCTGACCAGCATAGACTTCGAGGTGAGTTGAACTAACCAGCATGAACTACGAGGTAGGCTAATGTGGCCCTATGAACATCTGACCTATTCTGGTGGACGACATAGACATTAAGGTGGCTGATTGGACACAAGCCCACAAAATGAGGTGGCTGACTGGACACAGGCCCACAGACTGAGGTGGCCACATGGTAGAATCAAGGAAGGTGACATGGCACTGATGTAGCGATTGCTAAGCAGGACACTTGGTGCATTGTGTTAGGCCTGTGTGACGTGGTGCATTGTGATAGGCATTTGTGGGTGGTAAAAATATCATTAAGAAGTTTCAATTGCCCAGAGGAAATCAAATTAGGAGTGTGGTTTTGCTTTTATCTCCTTAAAGCATCTCGCCTCCTCCTAAATGTGGGACTAAAAAGTCCCACATTTTAAAATGTTTCTCGCCGATTGGCGGGAAATGAACTAAAAGGGAGTTGACCTCTCTTTTGTTTCGTCCAGCACCCCAGCTGGGCTAGTTGGACGCCTGAAACTAGGTTCAAACCACGACGGGGTAAATCTTTTTAATAAAAAATACTATTTAAAAAAAAAACGAAAAAGTCAAGTAATTTTTTTTATTTTTTTAATTTGTTATTAAAATTTCAAAGTTTTTTTTTTTTTTTAATGTTTTTTAATAATATAAATATAAATTATATTTTTTAAATCATTTTTTTTATAAATTTATTTTTTAAAATGATATGATTTTATTTTTATTATTAATTTCTTTTTTAAAACTTAAACTTTTTATTTAAATTTTGCAAATTTAAAAAAAAAAGGAGGGACCTATATTTTTTTTGCAACACAAATAAAATTATGCTTTTGTTTTCTCCTCAAGGGGGGATATAAGACATTTAATAGCACCATTTTTTTTTGCAAATTAGGAGCCCTTAACTCTTCTCAACCTTGTTAGTTTTGCAAAATGACAACATCAAAGAAATTTGATTCTTTCTGGAAAAATAAGAAAACAAGGAGATACAATTTTGTAAAATTCAAAGGCAAAAGTGTGCAATTATTTTTCTCCAAGGGAGGATATAATACATGTATTGCACATTTTATTATTTTTTGCAAAAATTGAGAAGAAATTGTGACATTGGGTCCATAAAAACCACGTCGTGTGTCGACTGGTTCTGGAAGCCTTTCAAACGCGGGTCGTGTGTCGACTTGTCTTGGAAGGAGTGCTAGTTTTTTTAATTTTGCAAATCAAGGGGGGAAGACAATAAATTGATATTCTTTGCAAAATTGTAACACAAAAGTGAGGAGCACTTTAAAAAAAAAATCATACTTGTTAAATTTGCAAAACAAACAAGAAAAGACAATTTTTTTATGCCACATTCTTTGCAAATTTGGAAAATAAGAGGAGACAAAAACATATCAATTTTTTGCACAATACACATTCATATTTTGTTACGAAAATTAAAAGGTGCATTTTATATTTTACTCGACACCTTCATTGGCAAATTAGGTGCATTTTTTGTTGCATCCGACACCTAGGTGATAAGAATTTTGTGGGCATTCTTGTTTGATTATTGCATTATTTATTTTTGCAATTATAAGTCATAAAATCAAGAACACTCAACCCCAAAATTTCACAATAAATTTGTGTCAACCATTGCACAGGTTTAAAGCCAATTACACTTGATATTCTCTCCTAAAACAAAAACCCCTAATTCACTCTTATTTTTTTGGCTTAATTTCCTCAAACTGATTATTCCTCTTCAAGAGGATTTTTAGGCAAGTGCCATTAAATACCACTTAAGAGTGAAAGAAAGATAATATTAGTACAAATACTAGGACCTTCATCATGGCAACTATCAACAAATACTTAAATGATACACAATTGCTTAAAGGTCCTAACTATTCAAGATGGAAAACTAAGATGAAAGCCATCATGACTGTAGAGGAAATGTGGGATTTAATTGATGGCACTGAATCAAGACCTGCAACAACAATAGTATATCAAAAAGCATGGGATAACAAAGAACAATCGTCTTCTCATGTTGATACTCCTAGCTACTACTGATGAGATCCAACCTCACATAAGTGAAGCTAAAACTGGTAAATATGCATGTGATGCACTTTGTATCATTTTTTAAGGCAAGAATCAATCAACTGTTCTAAACATTCAAATACAACTTCATACACTCCATATGAAGTCAGGTGAATCAGTATAACTCTTCCTTTGCAGAGTGTCAGAATTGAATTTTAAGCTCAATGCTTTAGGAGTTAAAGTAGAAGACACCTTTTTGACTTCAAAAATCTTGAGGGCTCTTCCCAAATCCTATAAAATATTGATTACATCCCTTAATTTATCACAAAGATCAGTCACCTTTGTGGAGTTAGTCAATTTGCTTCAAACAGAGGAACCAAATAAGCTCTAAAGTGATGAAGTATCGAATAATGCACTTTACTCAAACAATCAGGGTGACAAGAAGAAAGGAAACTTTCAAAAGGGAGGATCATATTCAAAAGGTAAGGGAAATAAAACTCAAAAGAGATTTTGTTTGCATTGTAAAAAGTATAACCATGACACCAATCGATGTTGGTTTAAAAACAAGAAAAACAAAAATGGCAAATGCACATCACAAAAGCAAAACAAAGGCAATATTGGTAGTGAAGTGTCTAGTTTAGATTCTATTTCTGGTTCAGAAAGAGCACACAAAGTGCTCTTGGTTAAGACAGTATTGTAGAGCGAAAATAAAAATTGACATCTTAAGAAAGCACCATTTATCTCTCTTTTTTAGGCTTCATAAATAGCATAAGTTTTTTTTTTAAGTACTAGAAATAAAGGGGTGATTGTACCTCTTTTAGGCTTCATAAATAGAAAAATATCATTGTTTGAAGTACTTGTAACAAAAGGAGGGAATTTTTAGGTGAAACATTTGCCTAGGAGGTAATATTTGTACAATCCTTCACAATGCTTATTAAGTTGCACATCTTTTGCACTTAAGGGGGGATAAAAATTTATTTTCCTACTTCACATAAATTTTTGTAAAAAGGGAAGAAGACTTATAAGGGTGCATTTTCTGTAGTGACCGATACCTTAGTCATACTTCTTTCAAAAATTTGATTACAATATATTTTGCAACAAAGGGGGAAACTTATAAGGGTGAATTTTTGGCAGTGATCGACACGTTAGCTACCTTAAAATTTTTAAAATTTATATTGTAACTGAATGAACCTCGTATTAAGTGATCTACTCTATTACACCTAGCGATTGCAGTGGTTGGTTACCCATGCAATTCGGTTAGATGACAATATTACAATAAGGACATTCATTGATGTGAAGACAAAGTGAGGAATGGCCCACTTTTTACTTAGAAGCAGCCAAAGCACTATGACAGAGCAAGAACCAGCAATTCAACATATTTTTTACTATATTGGGGCAGTTATATACATTACCCAAATAATTTAATAATGGGATATGTTAGATTAATATTCCATTCTTTGGGATATTTACCCTTTTACTCCACTAGGTAAAATAGTAGTATACTACATTATACTAGCTAGATTATTACATTTACTTTTTACCACTTACCATGTAGATATTTACTGTTTCAAATATCTAATGGTTACCTAGGTTAATACCTAAATATCCTAGGTTAGTTGGTTAGGTTTAGCGCTATCTTCTCATAGCATGTTTGTTAGCAATTAGTTAGGGGGATATTATTTTATAATTATCCTAAAGTCTATTTTGTAATCTATTTAAAGACCTACCTTCTAATGCTAATTGTAATGTTTTTGTTAGCACTTAATTTATTTTTGTGTAACTTTACCTTACAATTTTATCCTAACATTCCCACTTATACTCCCACATGTTCTTATACGAGTACATATATCCATAAAATTACTCCATAACGATTAGAGAATCATTTGGTCACTCATGGAGATATAACAACAAGCGCTCAAGCTTTGCCTACTTATGTCAATCCAACTAATCCTACTACTTCTACCACCCAAACCAAGGAGCTTGTATTAGAAATAAAAGACCAAAAGAATTGATTAAGAAGTTAAGTAGAGATATGGTTCCATTACAAAAACAAGCACATCAAAGTATGCTTCCAAATCATCCTAGGAATGAAGTTCATGATACTAATCTTAATGATATTACATGTTATGCTCATTCATATGATAGAGAAGGTCTAGATATGACTTACATTCAAGTAAATGCCTATTTAGAATATCTTTACGAGCTTGAAGATTTTGGAGAAGAAATACTATCGATGGGTAACAAGGAGTTGGAACCAAATGATCACCATTTTGTTTGGAAAAGAAAGGATTATAAATCATTATTCACCAAGGAGGATTGGGATGATCATAGAAATAAGAATGTAAAAATTGATCCCATTATGGAAACCCCTGAGCCATCAAAAGTGGTTGAAATTAAGTTTGGAAGAGAATCAATAATTGAATTCGAAGACATAATAGAATTTCACCACTTATTCTCGAAAGATACTTTGGATGATATTATTGAAACTAATGGCCAAGAAAACCCACACCTTCCAAATTGTGATAAAATTGAATCATGGGTTACCAATATGGATTATGGTATCCTTATAAATTTGAATACAAGAAATAACCCACTCTTGGGAATAATTGAACCATCTAAAGAATGTGAAGATGAATTTTATGAGAAACATGTTGATGAATCGAAAGATGATGAAGAAGTAGTTGAGCATCACAACTTGATTTTGGAAGATGATTACTATGATTCCAGGATGAAATAGGAAGAACATGCTCAGTCCAAACCTTCTAATGAACTTTTTTTGCCAATTGATATGCAGGATAATACAATTGCTTTCTCGCATGAAGATATTACAAGTCCTGTACAATCTGAGAATGTTTTGAAAGAAGGGTTGGAATCTCATCAAGTTTTAGAAAATGATAATGATTCTACTACCATGGATAAATAGGGAGGACCATTTGCTTTGGTCCCCTTTGAGGGACAAGAAATTAAAAATCTTGATCCACCTATTGGCTCTACAATGTCTAAGCCATATCAAAATGAGGAAATTCCAAAACTTGGGTGGTTTGAATTTGATATTATTGATGATCCTAATGAAAATGTGGATTTTGAAAGAGCTCAAGCAATTGATCGTGGAAGGGTGTTATATGACACTTATATTAAGAAGCTAGATTCTTGTTTTGAAAAATATGGGTATATGTTTGATTGGGTGCCTAACTTTGATATTTTTGAATAGGTGTTTGATGATGATAAAATTCATGAAGAAAAGGAAAAGATTACAAATGCTCACAAAGGTTTGTCAAATGAAAATATGCAAAAGGTAAAATATAAATCTTTATGTTCCATTATTCAAAATCCTGATAAAATGTCGCATCATGAAATTTTAGATTCAAATGTGATTAACTATGAAATGCCATTGGAGGTTAATAAAGAACTAGAATTGATTTCTACTCACACCTCTAATAAGATTACTTTGGTGAATGAAAGAAAGGTTGATGCATTTGAATTGTTGAATCAAGTTCATCAACAATTAACATTTGAATCTAGGATAGAATCTTGTAATGATTCTCATTTAGTAAATATCCTAGATGCTTGAAAATTGTTATATAAGTTTGATTGGCCTATAAACATAAAAAAAAAAAAAAAATTGGCTTTGGAATTTATAGAAATAGGCTCTTACTTGCAAGGCCTCATTGTTGAAAAAGATAGCCTAATTCTAAATCATGAATCAAATTGTGAAATCTACACTTTAATGAATGAACAAGAAATAATTGAAAATCAATTATTGTTTTACCACTTTGATGAATTAAAGCTTCACCATGGATTCATAGTAAAACTAGATTAAAATGGTGGGGTGAAAGAGGCAAAATGAAAGCTTTTGTTTTATATGGACTAACCTTTTTTTTGGTGGATTTCTGCAAATCTTGGCATGCATGTCATGTTATATGTCTTTTGAAATGTGTTAATCATTTTTGGGATCTAGGGAAAGTCACATTTGAGTTTTGTTCCATTTGTACTATATTGTATATTTTGTAACTACTTTTTGGTTTTCATGTTTAGTCTTGGTTTTGGGTGTTGGTTTTTCTTTGAGTTGTTGTTTGCTTTTCCTGTATTCTTAGAGTGTTTTACGAGTTTTGCTTGTGTGTGTTATAGTCATGTTCATGATCCCATACATTTACATTTTGATTCATTCCCCTTTATTGTGGTTTTGGTTTTGGGGATGGTTTTTAACAAATCGCTTGCTTTCAAAATAGATAATGCAACCCATGAATCCAACGAAACTAGGGAAATAAAATGAAGCTATATAGTGATTATCCCTGGTTAAGTGTACTAAGATGGTGGAGTGTGAAACAATAGAATATTATGCCAAAGATTCACTATAATGAATCACATGAAGAGGTATCTCTTGGGATATTGAAGGATGAAATCATTCTGGTAAATTGATTAAGGCTAACTTCTAAGCTGCTCAAATTCAAGTGTTACATAAAAATTTGCAAAGTTCTCTACAAAAGAAAAATACAAGTAATGCAAAGATTGATCAAATCAGTCCCCAAGTCTAAATAAACTCCACTAGGGCTATAGAAACCCGATTGGCATTGGGGCTATATTTAGACAAAATCTTGATAAAAAACAAATGAGCATTGAAAAGCTTGATCAAATTAGTCACTAAGTTTGGATAAATTCCATCGAGGCTATGGATGTCTGACTGGTAGTGGGGCTCTGTATAAACAAAATTTACTCAAAGAAACTTTGCAAAATATTATCTAAGAACAATATTTTATGAGCAACATTTCATAACCTAAAGGTAAACCAAATGATGGAATTTGGATGCTCTCCAAGGATTGCAAATTGAACCACATTGCACACACCATGCGAAAGTAAATAATCTATTTGTTCTCATATGAAGCTATTGACCTTACTTTCCTTGGGTGTTGCTAAATGATGTATACTTTTCTAATTATGGTTCATTAATTAAAGAAGTGGGTTCTTCATCCAAAATGTTCAGGAGCATTTCCCAATAGAGTCACCATTTATTGTGACTATCTCACAACTAACCCCAATATTGGGGACCCACTTAAATTTTTTAGAAAATTGAACTAATGGGACATGATTGAGCAATTTGGTTCTCACTGTTGACCCAATTATCCCATGATTTTGAATGTATAAAAATAATAATAATGGGGTCATACTTGCTAGAAATTTTAGTGATAGGTGGTTGCTTGATTTATTGCTACTTTGGCTAGTAAGATTGTTGTTATTTTTATTGCTCAAATATTTTGTTTCTTGTTCCTTTGTTTAGTTGTGTTATTTATTGTTAATTTGTTGTTAGCAATTTTTTGACAATTTTTATTGTCAATTTGTTGCTGACGATTTTTATTGTTAATTTGTTGTTAGCAATTTTTTGATGATTTTTATTGTCAATTTGTTGTTGAAGATTTTTTTAAGCAAAAACCCCTTACTGGGCCACCTTGGTCTGAGATACCATGACCAGGGGGTTCTACACCATCAAAGTCACCCGGGAGTCGCACCCGGCCCTGTTCACACCAATATTATCAATTGGATTTTGGGTACCCAATTCAACTTTTTGGTAGGGTGGAGATTCAAACCTAGGACCTCCCTTGGAGGATTGCCCTCTCCTCTCCAACTCACCTACAACACCTGGGTGTGTTGCTGATGTTTTTTATTTTTAATTTATTGTTAGCAATTTTTGATGATTTTTATTGTCAATTTGTTACTAACAATTTTTATTGTTAATTTGTTGTTAAAATTTTTTTTTTGACGATTTTTATTGTCAATTTATTGCTGACGATTTTTATTGTTAATTTGTTGCTGATGATTTTATTGTCAATTTGTTGTGACATTTGTTTTTTTTTTTTATTAAGGTATTTATAGTTCAAGCATTAGCAATTGTTTAGTTCATGTTTTAATTATATATATATATATATAGCACAATAATGATAAATAAATAAATAAAATAAAAAGTAAAATATAAGGTGAATCACCATTAATGTATGATATTAAACTTACCTTATATAAGTTACCTTTTATTAATATTAAGAGCTTACTTGGCAAAGTAATATTTTTGGAATTAATGTATATTTGGTTATGTGTAGGTTAACGGATAACTGTGGACGAAGGTGAACCCAATGATGTTGATGAAGCACGAGTATTAAAAATGTGTCCAAATTGGATGGATGCCATATCATTTGGAAGGCAATGAAGCAATTCAATGACACCCGGGAGGTCTAGGCTTCTATCTGAACCTCGATGTTGAAGTAGATACGTGATGAACAGGAAAAATTTTACCTCATGAACCAATCAAATGATGGTGACAAGGTGATGTGAGATATTTTGTGGACACCGTGGACTGCATGGACTCAAACAATCATCAATATGGAGCTATGCAGTGCACTAATGATGTGTGACATAATGGTGTCGAGGCCAGTGTGGAATGATGACACCTAATGATAGAGGGAAGATAGATATCAATA
The DNA here is from genome assembly GCA_028583015.1 of Wollemia nobilis. Taxonomy (NCBI): domain Eukaryota; kingdom Viridiplantae; phylum Streptophyta; class Pinopsida; order Araucariales; family Araucariaceae; genus Wollemia; species Wollemia nobilis. Next base: position 3,431,029 of record JAQPPZ010003098.1, read on the forward strand.
TACTAGTGAAAAGCCTCATTGAATGCCCCAATGTAGAAATGACAAGGTGGCGATCTAACAGTGCATAAAGTGGACTACCAAATTGCGTGGCCCAATGTGACATAGTGGCATGACAACAAAAAATAAACTAATACCGAATCAACATGTGGACAAGAATGATGCACCGATAGTGGATGACATAACTAGAATACCCATAGTGATGAACATTTCCTAGTATAAGTATAATAGTGGAGTAGCCCACTTTCACATTTTGTACATAGGTTTCTTAGGTGGTCTTATATAGTGTAGAGAAAGGCACCCATGTATCAGGGATGTGTGTGAACTGAGAATGAAAAGCTAAATTTAAATAGTGGAGGATACAACGAATATCACGTCTGGATGATATCACCAAATTAATCTGTGCAGCGACTGGTCTAGGTCCAAAGAAGAAGGGGTATTAAAGTGGAATAAAATTCCAACATAGAAATATATCACTGGAAATAAATAGTTTGTATGGGAATAATAGAGAGCGAGCCATTTGTAATGAGGTGATGCTAGGTATTATTTGATGGAAGTCATCTCGCACACTAGGGACAGGGTGGAGTACTAACCTTTCTCAGCATATATGTCACAATACTTGGCATCAATGGGTCACAGTCTAGAAATATGTTGCTAAATACATTGCAATGTGAGTGTATTGTGGGATCTGAGGTTGGTGTGACTAGGTCTATGAATCTATCATGGCCACCAGTAAACACACTAATATGGCACCAAAGGAGATACCTCATAGTACTAGGAGTAGACGTAGTAGGTTGGAAGCGATCCAGGTTCAAACCAAATAAAGCAATGATCAAGAGAGCACTGGGGCAGTGGAATACATAGAGAAATATCGATATGTCAATTATTATCCTCCTATATTTAATCATATCAGTATGGTTTAATGTTTCATTTAATTTTTGTTTTATCGTTGGTACCAAGAAGAGGACAAATGCTACGTTCATATTTACCCTATGATTAGTCGAGGGAAAAGGGTCACAATGATGTATGTGGGTGATAGTGGCACCACTATGAAGGTAATAATGTATCCATTGTAATAGAATTTTGTTAGCATAATTTCATGGTAGGTTATTTGAGGAACATGAAAGATAATGTTGAACAAACCAACATGGATGATTATCTAACGAGATAGAATGAACCCACGACAAGAGTTAGACGACACCTATCCAAGTTAAGATAGAATCATAGCAGCTTTGCAAGCACTCACGATAGTGATGGATGATGTCGAGTAACCAACTGACCTATCCCAAAAAGCATGCACCTAGCTATAGCATTAATGGAAATCAACATAAAAGCATGACAAGATAACAAGATTGCATATAACAATGAAATGCATGTTTCTTTTATTGATATTGGAAATGAATCTCGATTACAATCTTGCCCCTCTTAGGGTCACCCAAATGTTGATACAATCAATACAATGCCAAAGCCCTCAATGGGGTAGGCGCACTACTATTGCTTTTCCAAATAGTCACAAACTGCTCTAGGGTGGAGCCAACCCTCTTCTTCACATTGAGGAAGGTATTTGAACAATTGAAGCTCCCTTTAAACCTGTTTCCTATGATCAAGAAACAACACAAGAATGTTACACAAATAGGCAGCCTCTCGTGATGAGGCCCTTTGAAGGATTGATGCATGAAAAAGCCATGAAAAGCATATAATCAAGAAAGCATGAAAAACATATCTAAACTATGCCAAATTAGTAAATATTCATGGAAATGCATAAAAGACTATTACAACTAAGTATTGAATGGTCCAATTACATGAAATAGAGCATGGAAGCATAAAAAGAAACCATTCTTGCATATTCTACACTAATGTACTAGAATTACTCTAAACACTAAATCTATGGGTCAGAGGTCTCTAAAACTCTATCTTAACCATGCAAATGATTAAACTAATCTAATTAAGTAATATGGAATAGGAACAGTAAGGAGATCGTATACCTGTTGCAAACCGCAACTCTGATGAGCGGTCTGCACTGTAAACCGTGGCTGAAAGCCGTGGTGAGCAACCAAGTAGGTTTGCCCTCCAATTTCAAGGGTAGTGGGCTTGATCCTCCTTGTCAAATTGATGATCAAGGGTCACCTCAGTGTCCTCTGACAAGTTTGGTGGTTGAATTGTCGAATAGGGCCTTCGTTTGCCCAAATTAGCATTTCTTGGCTCTCTAGCTCCTTAGGGCATCCATGGCAAGTTTGTCATGATGGTTGATGAATTAGCAAAGGGGTTGGCAAAAAATCTCTCTCAGTACTCTCAAGTGAGTGTACAATTTGATAGGGCTTCACTGCTCAAGTGTGCTATCACCTCTCTCTTTTGCCCTATTTTTGAGGGGTACTTATAGGATTACCCAAGGGCTAGGGGTGGCTTCATGGAGAAGCCAAGATCAAGAAGGGGTGGTTAGGACAGTTGGATTGGAAACTTCCATCCTTTAACCACCTTCTTCTAGAACAAATGGTCGTTCAAACCGATTTGGCTCGGATGAAGGCCAACTGAACTTCAGTTGAGACCGTAGGTAACAACTACGGTCTAGACTATAAACCGTAGGTGTCATCTATGGTTCAGACTGTAGACCGTAGGTCTGAGCTACGGTTCAGAATGAATAGGCCAAGGAGCCCAAATTGAGTGGTTAGAACCACTGCTCTATCTTGGAGTCTATCCAAGATCTTCCATATGGTCTTGTAGCATGTCCATATGAGTAGTCGCCATCGACATGACATGTTTTAGGTGTCTACAGATACCCCTTTTGAGATGCGTTGTGAGATCGAACAATGTGTGAGCAAAAATATACCTCCTAAAATGATGTCGAAGGTTCTATGATGATCATTAGTCAGATCAACATTAGATGCCTCTTGTCCAAAAAAAGGATGCGCATCCTGGAATCATTGCTTCCAACTGGGTGAAAGGCTTACATTTGAAAAGCTTGTGCCCTTCTCATCTCATTCGGTGCAGTTGTGCATTCCATAGGTATCTTCTGACCCATAGATCCGAAAGGTGGAGAACAACAAGCAAATTCATATTTGCTATTTACCCCAAGAAAAGGGGTAAGCTTATGATAGTTGTTGACAATGATTCGCAAGGACGAATGCAATTTTGACAAGATCAAGGGATCTACGATCTTCAGGATCTTCTATTGATTTTGATTATGATTTGATATTATGACTACCCCCTCAAGCGAAGAGTCGATGAGGGTAATGACAATGTATGAAGCGACGAGGTCGCTTGACCATAATGAATGATCTGAACAAACTTTAGAATTGAGCATTTAATTACTTGGCTAAGCCTAGTTCAACTTATGATTCCAACTGTTAATAGTAATTGCACATTTCTATCCCATGGAGCAGTCAGGCTACAATAGCCATCTTAGGGAATCAAAATGATACAAATCCAATTAGATTTGTGTTGAATCAATTTTATCGATGATTTGCTGAAAATATGTCATAAAGGAAATGACATGCAATGCCTCATTTCCATGGAGCAGTCCAACCTCAAAGGCCTTCTTCAGAATTGAAAAGAAGCATATCAGATCAACGATGACAATTTTTGCCCCAAATGTCCTTATGGTAATTTACTCATCTTGTCGGATTGCATGGATCGCAAGTCATTGCAACCGCCAAGTGTATAGGGTAAATTAATGAATACGAGGTGCATTTGGTTTTTAATTATTTGATTTGTTTGTTAATTTTGAATTTTTGAATCGATCCTGGTGCTTTGAACATCACCAAATTTGCAACATTGATTGCTCTTATTGAAATTTGATCCATTAGGAGTCATTAATTTGTCATTTTAGACCTTCCCATGGTGGGGTTTGAGTGCATTTATTGCTAGTTGCAAACCATGAGTACGGTCTACGATTGAAGTTTTCAAATTTTGGGAACCGCAGGTCGGGCCTATGGGTGGAAAACCCTAATTTTGAGACCATAGGTGTCAGCTACGGTCCACAGAAATTAGGAGGACCTATAAATAGCATTTCCCATTTGAATTTTTCATTATTTTCTTGAAAGCAACTACATTTGTGAGAGCTCTAGTGAGGTAGAAGACATCTTTTGATCCGGAATGCTACCAAAAACTCAACCAAACTCACACCTATACCCCGATGGTGGATCTTGGACAACCATCCACTAGAGGTGGCCACGGAGCGGGCAAGGTAACTCGAAACCGAGTCCTCGTAATCAATACCAATTTAAAATGAACCACACTAAGTAATGCGGTAAATCAATTTCACTAAACAGTTGGTAATGAACCTCACACTAGATTAGATTAGATTAGGGTTTTAATTTTTTTTCAGTGAGGCTAGGAAGGGACCCAAAATGGGTATCCTTCCTAGACCATAGCTAGCAGCTGTAGTTCCCAATTGTTAGATTGGGGACCGCAACTATCTTATGATTGGCATTCAAATTACAATGGTCAAATTTTGACCGCATGCGGACCGCAAGGTTGACCCGTGGTTCGATGAATTTAGAAAAAAATTATCAAATTTTTAATTTTTCTAAGGTTTAATAGGTAATTAATATTATTTAATGCAATTTTGACTTGCCTAATTGATTTTTTTGATTTTTCTGAATGCTTTGTGACATGTTTTTTCCTTTTTATTAGTTTTTGAATGTTTTAGTTAGATTTTCTCTTATACAATACTTTTATTTCAGAGGTTGACCTCTAGAGCTCATGAGCCAGATCTTCTAAATATCCTCTGCAAATAGCTCACTCATGGAGAGTGGACATGGTTTGGAGCTATTGGATTCGACTACGTTCTAGATCTACCCACTATTAGGGTAGATCAGGCCTACTTGACTACGTTGGCCCGACGTTGGAATGCACGGACCAACACCTTTCACCTACCTACGGGTGAGATGACTATCACTCTAGAGGACATTTATCGGATCTTTAGGATCCCTATTTATGGTGAGGCCATCACCTCTTCCTCCTCTCGGAGCAAGGGGGTAGTCTTTGATGCTATCTTTGGTGATCGGAGCCAGGAGGCTCAGCGCATGATCGACCATGGAGGAGTCCATATCGGATATTGGTAGGGTCAACACATCTTCTCTATGAGAGAGGTGATCTTCATGCACCTGGTGGTGCAGATTGTTCTTCCAGACTCCTCGAGCATGAGGATTCCCTGGAACCTCCTAGCCAGTGTCAGGAGAGTTACTCAGAGCTCTACTACTCGCTCACTGCTCCTAGCCTAGGGGAGCACTTTGCTATGTCAAATCTATAGAGAGCTATATCAGATCACTAGCTAGACCTGATAGGGTATTAGTTGCAACCTACTACTACAGATCTAGGGCTAGAAGCATATCAAGATCGAGCATCCTATAGATATACCACTTCACATTACTACCATTGATGATGAGCATCAGTGCTATACCATATGTTGGCCTCGAGAGGAGGAGGGGTTCCAGAGTAGGACCCACGTTGGAGACGTAGAGCATTACATTACATGATTTGTAAGGCTCAAGCTAGATGACATTGAGTGGCATCCCTACATGGATTACCTAGGCTGGATAGAGGCAGGCGAGTGGCTATGATAGGCTCATCGAGATAGGTGGCTACTCGATCATAAGGTCGAGATTAGAGAGTACTAGTTCTACTCTCGCATCCTACGGTAGTTCGGCCTGGTGCAGGACATCCCAAAGATTCCTTTTGTTTATAGGCATCTAGTCTTGGAGACGCACCTACCATGGATTCAGCCTACGACACTTGGAGATGAGGCTGATGACTTTCAAGAGTCTAGAGATGATAGGGCTGGGACCACCCCAACATATGATACATGGTGGTCCCTACTACAGTGGTAGGGATCAGGACCTCTAGGCAGGGTGGATGACCAGGCAGAGGTAGAGGTCGATCTAGATGGGCACAGGGTGCACCAACGGACTGAGGGTAGATGGGGCATAGAGGCCACCATCAAGGAGGCTCCATAGGTGGAGGCTAAGGAGGAGGCTGAGAAGGGTGAGGTACCTCCTGATAACGATGTAGGGTAGCTCCTTGCTCAGGTTGCCGACTTACAGAGTTAGATTGGGAGGCTATAGACTCAGTAGTTGTAGTGGGATACTTCCATCACCCTTCTAGAGGTGAAGCTAGCTCACAGGGATAGGCAGCTAGTAGAGGCTCAGGAGCAGGTCATGAGTATGACAGTATGGGTTACAGTAGTAGAGACTCAGGTCCGAGAGCTTACTAGTGCATGAGATGTGGCACTAGCATAGTGGGGTGAGGCTATTATAGAGTGAGACTTGCTCAAGGTATAGAGGGGGGATCCTTCATCCTCCTAGGCTATTATGGGACCACCAACTACACCATTATCTTTGCTACCAGGTGGCTGAGACCCCATGTCAGATATTCGATGCTTACAAGCCCTCATGGAGGAGGGCAATGATAGACATACTGGTAGGGTAGCCCGCATAGACCAGCTAGAGGGCTACATCAGGTTGATTGGTGGTATGGTACCAGAGGATTCACATGTTGAAAGGGTCTCAATGGACCAGGTCCAGGACTACGAGGTAGTCCACAGCTAGCTCTAGCCAGTGGACCCACAGGACCGAGAGGACACATAGGTCCTCTAGCACTCATGGAGGTAGCTCGCATACCAGGACCAGAGAGATGGGTGTGACCTCTAGTCATAGGTCTCATCGCATAGAGATACCAGTATCCCACATGCTAGGCCTCTTTGGATTAGGTGGCACATAGGGCCCTCAACAGGGCACACAACAAGCACTAGCATCGACTACAGAGCAGGCTCTAATGCACAGAGCTGAGGGAGGTGATGAGAGTTCCAGCTTAGGAGGAGTAGGCCAGAGCTAGGGCTCTACCAGATTTAAGCTACATTTTTGCATATGTATCATTTTTGGTGTAAGGTCTAGGACCTACATGATTGTAGCCTATGGGCATTTTGTACTCTTGATGTACTCTGTTGGACACATATATATGATATGACTTGATCATTTATGGCTCATTATGTGTACTTGTATGTTTTGATTTTATGTTTATTTGATGCACATGGATGCAATGCTTATGTTATTTATGCTATATGATGTGATGTATGGATGACATGCACTAGATAGCTATTGTATTTATGATGATGATATGCAGTGATCTAGATGTTTAGATGTGCTTTTTGATGATGGATGCATATGGATGTGATGCTTTCTCTTAACGCATATTTGATATTGCTTTATTGTATGCATTAATTTATGGTGATGCTTTATTTACATGATAGTAATCTAATGTAAATGAACCTGTATGCTTTAATCACTTAAAACATAAGGAATGAATGCAATATATGTTTAACAATCTAATGGACGACACCACATAATATGTAAAAATCATGAATGTAATTGAGAATCCTCGTAATAAGAATTTAATCAATTAATCACCCATATATGAAATGCAATGGTATGAAGTTGTATGATGCGAATGATATAATATGTCACTCTATTTTCTTTTGCACTTTGAATGATATGCACAATATAGTCAGTGGCCATCTAAACATCATTGTTGATATTCATCCGGTATCTATCCTATATCTTGATTGTGCTTTATGTAATGATGTATCGCTTCTTGGATACTTTGCAATTTGATAATTTGCAATGACTTTTACCATTTGATGGTTTATGCTTTTAGCATTTGTTGCTTTTTAGAGAGATTTTGAGGTTTTCCATGAGACTCAAACACCCTAATTGACTTATCAAAAGTTGTATACTGACCATACTAGACTTCTGAGATATAAGGCTTTCGCTAGGATAGGCCCTAACTGTTCATTATCCTTGTGTGTGCACATGAATATTTTAAGATAAAGCACAAGCATACCCCGATGTCAGGTGGGATTCTTTCAGCCCATTGCTAAGATAGGGGATCCGCAAGTGTTTATCCAATCTTAGGTTTAGATTTTAGTTGGACTAGACCACTAGGTGATACAGGACACCTGAAGCTAGCTCTTCCACATTCAAACATTGGTCTTGTTTATCATGCATAAGGTATAGTAGTGCTGGCAATCCCAAGGATTCAAGTTTGCTCCCACTCTTTTTCTTTTTCAAATTTTTGGGATACTTGCTCATATGTAGTGAAGCAAGGGAGTCGATTCCATTTTGACTTTGACTTTCTTTGGATCTTCATTTGATCTTCACTGGAATCTATTTTCTGATCTTCATTTGATCTAGATTTGAACTTTGATTTATGATCTTCACTCGATCTTGATGTGAACTTTTATTTTTGATCTTCATTCGATCTTCACTTGAGCTTTGATTTCTGATCTTCATTCGATCTTCACTTTCTGGAATTTACATTTGATAATTCTCTTCAGAAACTTTCCTTTGGGGGATTTTACTTTGGGGGAAACTATTTCTGTAATATCGATTGAGTGTATCGATCTATGATATCAATATAGGATATCAATCTGGGATGTCGATCTATGATATCGATCTAGGGTATCAATCTTGGGGATTGATGTGGGATATCACTCTGGGATATTGCTCATTTTATCATAAGCAAGGGATTTTGAGTAGGAAATACACTTGTCCTTTTGCCAATTGCCAACATTTCCCATACCATCCACACAGGGGGATAAGCAAGAATAATTCTTTTCACTTCAGGATACCTAGTCCTGCTTCATGGCTTTCATCTTCCCCTAGTCCATATTAGGATTATTTTAATTTGTTGATTAGTGATAGAATTATGATATGCTAAGGGCTATACTAACTAGACCTCAACTACAAAAGTAAAGCAAGCTTTCTATCAACTCTTGATAAGACCTCTAGGTATGGTTGAGTGACCGAAAAACCTGAGTATATCTTCATAGCAACATTATGGGTTGTGTTGAAAAACACAATTACTCACATGAATGATGGATTATGATAAATGCAGAGGTGCATGATTAAAACACAAACGTGGTGTCGTTTGTAAGACTGACAAACACAATGCCTTCTATTACGGAATGCAATGGATGATGAATGCCTATTTGCAATGCAATGGAATGAATGCATGTGTGAATGAAAATGCATAATGCAAAATGCAAATGTTTTTGGATTTTTATGCTTTACCAATTTTTTTGGATTTTATTGATTTTATAATTTTTATGAGTTTTTGAGCCTCATATCTGACCAAACGATGAGTACATGCCTTCGGAGCCTTTAAATTGACCAAGCGATTCTTAGGAACCCTTGGAGCTTTTAGGATTGACCAAAGGGATTATGAGCACCTTTGGGGAATTTTGGGATGACCAAGCGATCTTTAAGAATCCTTGGAGCCTTTGGGTTGACCAAGCAGTTTTTAGAAACTCTTGGTGCCTTTTGATTGACCAAGTTACTCATAGACGAGCTTGGAGCCTTTTTAGGATGATCGAGCGGTGTTTAGCAACCCTCGGAGCCTTTGAGGATGACCAAAGGGCTTACAGATGCCTTTGGAGCTTTTTATTGACCAAACTACTCATGAAAGAGCTTGGAGCCTTTTAGGATTGACCGAGCAATTTTAAGCAAACTCTCGAAGCCTTTTACTGACATGACCAAGCGGTTTCAGGAACCCTTGGAGCCTTTTGCTACACTCTCAAGCATAGAATGCCTTAATATGGATGATGTTGAGAGGTTCAGGCTCTTCAACACCCCCTAGCGATGTTAGGCGATAGGTACCTGGACCAATATTTTTAGATATGATATAAGGTCCTAGCCAATTAGCCATGAATTTGTCTCGCATATCTGGCGGTAAATTAGAGTTCTGTTGGTTCTCTTTCAAGACAAGATCCCCAACTTCAAAGTATCTCTAGTGGACTTTGATATTGTAAGCTCATTTTAGTCACTCCTGATAAATGTGGAGATGCTCCAGGGCATTCACGCGATGTTCATCAAGCAGTGTCAGTTGATCCAATCGAGCTTGCTACGCGGTGTCATCATCGATGAACTCTTTCAATGCGATGCATAGCATTGGAATTTCCAATTCCAAGGGCATAATGGCCTCAGTGCCATATACTAGTGAGAACGGCGTTGCCCTAGTGGGCATCCGAATACTAGTCCTGTAAGCCCATAATGCAAGGGGTAGTTGGATATGCCAGTCTTTGTGGTTTTCTTGGACCATATTTTTCAAGATGGCCACCACTATCTTATTTGAAGCTTCAACCTGCCCGTTTGCTTGCGGATAGTATGGAGTCACAAAACTATGTTTGATTCTATATTTAGATGTCAAAGCCCTCATAATTTTGTTCTTGAATGACGTTCCATTATCCGATATTATTTTGGATGGAATCCCAAAATGACTTATGATATGCTCCAGTATAAACTCTGCTATACGAGCTCCAGTTGTCATTGTTAAGGGTATTGCTTCCACCCACTTTGTAAAATACTCAGTAGCCATGATTATGAATGTATGTCAGCCCGATGATGGGGGAGAGATCTTGCCTATAAGATCTAATCCCCACTGAGAAAATGGCCAAGCCGCTTGAATGGGCTGTAAGGCCTGTGATGGCAAGTGCGTAAGATTAGCATGATGCTGACATTTGACGCATTTCTTGACATACACATTGCAATCCTTCTCCATAGTGGGCCAATAGTAACCCATTCGAAGGATGCGCTTGACGATGGCCATGCCGCTAAAATGGCCACCGCATGTACCATCATGAGCTTGTGAAATTTCCCAAGATGACTCTTGGGGCTCTAGACAATGAAGGAGAACTCCATCGTAACCTCGACGGTACAAGATGTCTCCTATTAAGACATATTTAGTCACTTTTTGTTTAAATGTGCATCTTGCGGCATGCGACAATCCCTCTGGGATTATACTAAGCTTTAGGAAGTCTTTAATTTGTGACATCCAATTTTGATAAATCTCAGCTTTGACTGCTAAGACGACTTGCTCCCCCTGCGTATTTACTTTTGCAAATGCATACTAGGAAACAACCCTATGGTGAATGGTAGTACCACTCCCCATCGGACTTTGAGAGGTTAATGACCCCCAAGGTGCCTTCTTCAAAAATTCTTTAGCTCTGTAGAACCATTCAACTTTTGGTTCTACGCTAATCATATTGACTGACATTTTATTATCAAAAGCTTCTCGCTCTGCTGTGGGATGTGAGAGCATTTTAACATGAATGGTAGTGAAATCAACAGACAAATTCTGAGGGATTAAGGATCCCAAAGATGCCATGGTGTCTGTGAACCTATTTGATGAACGAGGGATTGCCTCGATGTCATACCATTCCAATTTAGCTAAATACATAATTACAAGATCTTTATAGGCTTTTAGTATGGGACATCGACACTGAAAGAGCCCCTTAACTTGATTTACTATGAGCAAGGAGTCACCAAAGATGTTTAATCTTTTAATATTCATGGCGATAGTTGTGTGGAGGCCCAATAGTAGGGCTTCGTACTCAGCATTATTGTTGGTGCAAGGAAAATCTAATTTAAATGACAAGGGCATTGGAGCTCCTTGCGGCGTGAAAAACACTATTCCTGCACCACCTCCTTGCTCGCACTTTGAACCATCGAAGAACAGAGTCATATCAACATTGTTCTCTGGTTCCTCGGGTTCGGGAGCTTCAGACACGATGAAGACTGCATCATCGAGAAGCTCTATGGTTAGAGGCCTACTGTTTGACAGTGGTGCCTCAGCTAATTGATCAGCTATGACCTGTCCCTTAATGGACTTTTGGCTTATGAATTCCAGATCAAATTTTATCAATAGCATGATCCACTTTGTAGTACACGTATTGTGATACGTCTTACTCATCATGTACTGCAAAGGGTTTTGTTTTGATATAACATATGTTGTATGACTCAGCATATAGTGCCACAATTTCTTTGTAGCGAACACTACTGCTAAACACAATTTCTCCACATATGCATACCCTAGCTCGTAACTCACCAAGGTTCGGCTAATATAATATATGGCTTGTTCCTTGCCTTGCACATTATTTTGGGCTAACATGGTCCCTAATGCAAAGTCGATCACCGATATATAGTAGAAAAGGCACCTCTGGCCTTGGTGGAGCTAGCATTGGTGGCATCGCCAGGTATTGCTTTATTTTAGTGAAAGTTGCTCGACAATCCTCATCCCAATTGAATGGGACCCCCTTGTGTAGCAGTCGATTCATGGGTCGATATTTATCCGATAACTGAGCGATGAATCACTTTATCGATGCTACTTTGCCCTGAAGGCTTCTTAACTCTTTAATATTGGAGGGAGGATGCATTTCTAAGATAGCCTTGACCTTCGTTGGGTCAACTTCGATGCCTCTCTTTGAGATGATGAATCCTAATAGCTTACCAGAAGTTATGCCAAATACGCACTTCTTAGGATTCAACCTAACATTATACTCTATTAGGCGATCGAAGACCTTCCTTAAGACCTCCGCATGCTTAGCACATAGCAATGACTTGGCTAACAAGTCATCCATGTAATCTTCTAGGATCTTATGCATATAGTCATGAAAAATGTATGTCATGGCCCATTGGTATGTTGCACCAGCATTTTTGAGGCCGAATGGCATAACTTTGTAGCAAAATGTTCCCCATGGCGTTATAAACGTGGTTTTATGTTGGTCTTCGAGTTTAATCCGAATTTGATTGTAACCAAAAAAACCGTCCATTAAGGAGAGCATTTCGTGACCTGTAGTTGCATCCACAAGAGCATCGATATTAGGCAATGAAAATGAATCTTTGGGTGTTGCCTTATTGAGGTCTCTAAAATCCATACAAATACGGATCCTTCCATCAGGTTTTCCTATGGGTACCATATTGGACACCCATTCCAGATAGTCGATGGAAATCACAAATTCTACATCCAACAACTTTTGTAGCTCATCTTTCACCATTAAGGCTACTGTCGGATGCATCTTTCTAAGCTTTTGCTTGACCGGCTTCTTCGTCAGATCTAGCGAAAGGTTATGAGTAACCAATTTTGGGTCTAGACCTGGCATATCCTTGTACGTCCAAGCAAACAGATTTGGTCTCTCTTTCAGTAGAGGGATGAGGGTGGCCCGCTCATTTGGAGTGAGACTCTCTCCAAGTTTAACCTTCTTTGGATTGGTGGGATCATTGCTGATATCCACCTTGAAGGTTTCCTCTATTGACATATGTGATCCCTCCTCAAGCTGATGAGGCGTAGGAATCAAATGGATGTCATCTACTGGGTTCATAGGTTCCACGTCGGAAGCACCCTCAGCATGATACACATTGTAAGCACAACCTAGCATAAAATGGAAAGGTTGCAGCATTTCTTCATTAGGGAAGAAATCTTCAGGCTCTATAGGTGAGTCAGCATGATCCTAGTCGATAGCATCTACATCGAGATGCAATGGTTTAGATGGATCTGCTAGATTGTGGAGTGGAGTGGTCAAGTCAATGGAGACCATATTGATGGAATGGTATTGATCTCCAGGACCACACGGACAAACCTCTACATAATCGATGTAGTCCTCACACCCAAGATCTGGCTCTAATGGCACAGGCACAAATGGGTCCTCTCTGTGGGGACTATGGACAACTGGATCCTCCCTATGCACTGATTGCAAAATAGGATCATTTGGCTCATGGAGCTCCATGTAGGTCGGCGAAAGGGGATTAACCAACCGATAAATTTGATCCAGGTTTAATCGTCTTGCTCTTAGATGAGGACCAACACGTAACTGACGATAGACCTCATCTATGTCAATGGGTTGATGATGGTAACACAAATAAGGAGGACCAAGGTAGGCCCTCTCTAACTCATATTCTTCATCACTGTCAGACAACTAGAACCCATCATTCACTCCTACTCCTATGGGAGTGCTCTGGCAAGTGCGGCCCCATGAATCTGACTTCTTGATTGCTATCATCACTATCTGGATAAACTGGATAATTATACCGTAAGTGTGACACTGCTGGAAAATCTAGCTCTACTTCTTCCTCCAAATGATCAATGTTGGGAAGAGTCTCTTCGATAACATGTACCGACTCTACAGGCGATAAGTGATGCATGTGCAAGGGACCTTAGATAGGCCACCTCAGCTTCATCCTCAGAATGATCATTGTTGGAGGATTCACCATCTGCATCATAACTTGGTCCACTCATCTCAGAGGTGGACTCCTCTCCATCATCACTGTATAGATCTCCTGACTCGAGATCACCCAAAACTATGGGGTTATGCCCCTGCACACCTATGTCATTGGTGGCATTATGGATTTGATGACCCAGGTTGTCTCTGGGGTTCCACTCTATATCAATATGCTCTAGGAGCTCTTCAAGTGGCTCAGCGGTGATGACAGATACCATTGGATAAGTCCTCCAGAAGTTGGATGAATCAGGATGATATGGATTGAAGTCCACATCATCCCCCAGACTAAGGTACAAGTGATCTAAGGATGCTACAAGCAAGTCATCTTGTCCTTGTATCTGTAGTCCCAGACCAACCTATCAGTTGCTAACTGATAACATGGTTCAAGCGGAGTCCTACATCCTTGTTCAAAGAGACCAAGGCCATACCCGTGCCAATGATATAACTCAAAAATATGTCTGGCATAGTCAGGATTTGATAGATAATGAACATTCACCATGAATGGTTCATCATCATCTTCATCCATGGGTGTACGAGTGGGAAGCTAATCTAGCCTCGCATAGACGAAGTTTATTTGGTTGGGTGGTTCTCCCAATGGAACCACGGATCCAACCAAAAAATGGTGAGCATGGGATTGACCCATATCTTGTGCTATCTCCAGAATCGGTCCGAAGGTAACATTTTGCACAATGTACTCTCCAAGCCCTACAGTGGCTAGATGAACAGTCACCCATGGTGCGGATGACCCCTACGATGATGCAGGCAAGGTAGGTTGAGGTACCTCCTCGGCTATGTCTTGGGCTTCCTCCACTTCCATAGGGGTGGGAGCCTCCTCGATGACTGGTTTGGGTGCATGTTTTTCTTCTCTCTTGCCCATTTTTACCTTTTTTTTCCTCTCATCTCGAAGCATCGTTGATGCAGTCGGTCTTAAGGAAGTAGCAGTAGTATGCTCAGATCTATGTGACATAGATATCGATGGTTGAGCATCTACTCTTTGCTTTCTTTATGGAATCTTAGCCGACGATGCTGGTCGAACATCTAGGTGCATTGATGGGAGTATAAAACCCTTCATAGATCTGCCATGTTCACAAATTTGAATGGTTCTCCATCCGATGGTACCACATGAACCTATCCCTCATGAATATATTTCACGCATTGATGTAATATCGAGGGAACACAATGCATCTCATGAATCCAAGGCCTCCCTAGCAGAATGTTGTACTGCATGGCTCCTTCTATCACATGACACATCACAGAGATGGTCTTTAGGCCTACTTGGATGGGTAGGATAATCGTACCAACCGTTGAACATAACGCGTCGTTAAACGCTCTCAATGTGAATGTAGTTGGCACAATGTGTGATTTTGGTAGCTTTAAGGGACTCAAAGCCTTGGTTGTTATGATGTTGATCGATGAACCAGTGTTGACCAAGACCCTTTTAAATGGCATGTGGTTGACACATGCAATTATATGCAATGATGGGTCAGCCATATCAGTGGGAACCATCCTGATCTCATGATCATAAAATTGGATCATCGGTTCCTGGCACTACTGTACATGTCCCACGAAATTTGTGAATGCTTGAGCATCCTGGGATTGTACTTTAATAGATCCTAAAATGTCCATAAGAGTCTCCCTATGCCTAGGGGACTATTGTATCAATTCATATATAGACAGCTTCATAGGAGCTATCTGTAGGTTTTGGACTAGCCTACTTCGTATGGTCACCATCGGTCTCGTTGGTGGGCCTAGAATATTCTGCATCGGTTGTTGATTCGGTGTGGCTTGTATTCTTATGGGAGCATGTGGTTGATTCGACTACTCATATCTCCCATGCCTTGTGACAACATTAACCATACCAACAAACCCCTGGGTAGGTGGTTCGACGTGCACCTGGTTGACGTGACCAACGTTGTTGCGCGGTGCCTCATGGTTTGGAAGTGGATTTTTGTAAATCCCCATGTTCTGGTTGTTAGGAGCTAGTGGATTACTTGGCACTACAAGCTCTCCTTTCTCAATCATGTTTTGCATGATGTGTTTGAAGGACCAACATACTTTGATGTCATGGCCCTTCGCTTGGTGAAAGATGCAAAATAGGTCATCCTGGTACCCCTTTGCCTTGGGTTGATTTGGATCGACCATCTTGATTTTGGGTAATCTGATTGCCTTGGCCTCACACAATTGGTGGAATATCATCGTCAATGATTTCATTAGAGGTGTGAATTGGTGAGGTGGGCATTGTTCCTTGTTCTTGCCCTTATAGTTGTTATTGTGCTTCTCGTACTACACAGGAGGAGGTTGGGCCTGATAATTTTGCTTTTATTGCCCTTTATCCTCTCTCTGGAGGTTCAACACCACTTGGTTGATGTGGGCCTGCTTGCCCTTATGCTTTGTGGAGCTCTTCTTTGGCCCCTCTTTCTTGCTCTTGAGCTTCAAGTTGCCTTCCTGCAACTTGATGTCCTCAATCACCTTGGCTTGTGCCAAAGCTTCCTCGAATGTTGAATATTGTTGCAGCTGCAACAATAGCGAGATGTGCTTGGCACAACTCTTGGTGAACATTCGGGTTAATTCTGTAGCAGGAATGGGGAATGGTAGATTTACCATTAACCTCCTCCATCTCTTTTTGCATTGCTCTATTGGCTCATCATCACGCTGAGCTAGCACAACAAAATCGGAAAGGTTTACCGATTTCTTGATGCCAAACAAAAAGCGTTCAAGGAATGCATTTTCCAGTTGCTCAAAATTGGTAATGCTATACCTCTTCTACTGGTTGAACCACTCTTGGGCTGTTCCTGAGAGCATCATGACAAATGTGTGCAGAAGTAAGGCGTTATTGCTAGCTATTTGGAAATAAGCATCCATAAAGCCCGTGATGTGCTCCTGTGCATCTTCGTCACCTTTAAACTTGTCTAACCTGGGCATAACAAAATGCTCAGGATAGGTAGGAGCAAGTATCGAGGGGTCAAGAGGCTCATTGTGAATCTTTCTTAAGGTCAACTTTTGAACATCCATGCCTTACCTCTCAATCGCCTTCACTTTAGCCGCTAGGGCTTTGTAGGCCTCTGAAGACAAAAATTCCTCCTCCCTAAGTTGTCGTGGTGGCGGTCTAGGAGGTACATTCTTCCTCAATCATGGTGGAGGATGTTGCTCTTCCTCCTCCTCATCTTGGGAGTTTTCAAGATACTCTTGCTCAATTCCATCTCCCTTAATTTCCTCATACTTTTGGTGCCTCTCATGATCGAACGGTGGTGGTCGTTCTCTTGGTAGGGCACTAATATGAGTATGAGCATCTCTATGCTCCTGGCGCACATCGATTTACGAGAAATCCTTTCTCTGAATGCGCTCTCTACTCTCTACATGAGTATATAGGCCAACCCTGGCTAGCCTGTCTTCCTGCTCTACATGCTCCTTTTGGGTAAGGATGCTCTCTTCATGCATTCATTGCTCATATATCCTCTATCGAATGAGCCTCTACGATTGAAGATTCTCATCTTCAATGCATTGTATTTCTAAGCGAGCATCCTCCAATTGATCTTGGAGAATCTGTCATCGTTGCTCAGATACCAGCCTGTGCGACCTATCAAGGTGATTGGTCATGACAGACCTCTCATATGTATGCTCTGTATGAGTGACCTTATGGGTTTTGTACCCATATGAGTGATTTGTAATGCTTTTTTCTTTATTTGTGTAGACGACATTGGCATCCTGTTGAGCTCTGTGCTCTGTGCCACCATGTGTAGATGGTGGGTGTGCTATATGAGGGTGCTTAGAAGCATCTCCATGTTCTCTAGTAGTTCTTATAGAACTCCTACTATGCTCACTTGGGGCGTGAGTGGGCAAAGCTAAAGGCCTATAGCCTAGATGCTCGAGGATGCTACCCAAGTCGTCCAACTATCTGGAACTCCATCTCTTGTGCGGTGGTGTTCCATTGGCTCCCATATTAGCCATGTCTATGTGATGCATTGTCATTAAGCACATCATTAAATCTCAAATATATTATCAATCCGGGGTGGTGTCCAAGGCTATCTACGATAGAAGGCTAGGGCAAAGTATAATTTTGGCATTCAAATTTCAAGCATTTATTGGTGAAATAAATTTTGGTTTAGCCTTTTGGTGTCACACTAAACCTAGTCTGTAGAATGGAAGCTAAAATAAATTACAAGAATTGAAAACTAAATCTAAATTGCAGAATTTAACAATTAACTACAATTGCATGAATTGAAATTGTTGAATTGAAATCTAATCTACTTTTGCAAAATTGAAATTGCTAAATTGAAATGTTGCTAAAATGAAATCCTAAGTTACATTTGTAGAATTGAAACCTAGTTACTCTTGCATAATTGAAATGATGCTTGTAAATGAAACTTATGCTAAAAACACCTGTCAATGCCCTGCCACAAAAGGTTGTCAAGCTCACTACAGGAATTGACAGCAAAATGAAATATGCTAAAAATGGAAAGTTGCTAAAATAGAAAGCAGGGAAAACATGGAAAGCAAAGGAAAAATGCGTAATATAATGTATCATCTGACATACACACAAATGCTGTACACAAACATATTAGAAAACATAAATCACATAATACAAAATAAAAACAAGAAAATGAAATCTGGCAAGCAATCTATTAATTCTACTGCAGCAAAATTATAGATTAAAACCTGCCATAAAATCCCTCCTAGATCTGAAAGTGGGCCCATACTTCCTGATCTAGAAGGAGGTGAAAAGCACTCCTTAACTAATTAACACTCAGAATAGAAAATGATAAAATACTGCACTTTTATTGATGACAAAACATGCTAAAAACTATTACAGAAAATCACTATACAGTCCTAATTGCTGCTACTAAAACTATCCTCTATTATAATTCCTAACTGGCTCAACCAAGGAGGGAGCTGTGTTATTTATATAAATATTTACAATATATCCCATGCTCAAATCAGCCTATGTGCTACTTTACAGTCATTTGCCAATAACTTTGGATCTAAAATAAATGCAAATCTAAACAGTTTGTGTTGCAGCAGTAGTCATTGGCCCTTAGAAAGCATATTCAATGGTGGGAGTACATGGGAGGAGTCCAAAAATATCTCACACATATTTCTCCACTTCAGAATATTCCATTTTTATCTTGCAAACAACTTCCTATTATGCTACAGTTATTTCTGTGTTAATCCTAAAAGAGGATCAAAATTGATCTTTTCCATAAATGGTGGCTTTGGACGACAAGGATGGCAAAATCATATGGGAGATATTTTCCCTTAACCTTCTCAACCTTATTTCCATTTTTCCATCATCAAAAATCATTCAAAAAGTCAAAAAGCACTTTCTGTTCTCATTCCGGAGATAAGTGGCTCATTTCGAAGACACTATATTTCTCATTCCGAAGATGTCTTGTTCATTTCGAATATCCTCAGAATGAAAAACTATGTTCTCTTCAAGTGATTTTAGATGCATTTCTTAGGTGTATTATCCCTCAAGATCAGATTTCAATAGCCTTCATTCCTCTCCATGTGTGAATTCCATGCCTTGCCATTCATTGGTAGCTTGCTGGAATTTACATGGTAAATTACTGCATTTTTCAGTTCTGTTGCATAGTTGTAAAATATTGGCATTTCTTGCAAATTAAAACAAATTATAACATGGAAAAATTATTCAAATATCAACATGAAGGAGTACATCAAGTTGCTACTAAATTTATACACTTCATTCACCAAGTAACCATGCTGAAATAGTGTAACAATGCTGCACAATTGTCCCTCCTCTGTTATACCCTGTTGCTGCCTATTTAGACCATGTGGGAATGCTTCTAAATAGGTTAGATGTCTTCTATAGTCCTTATGAACTCATTTCATCCATATCCTCATGCTTTGCTTGACAACTTCAAGGTGTTCCTATAAAGTGATAGCTTGCTAATTTTTATATGGCTGTTTTTCTTAGATTTTCAGATTTATGACAGTCCTAAACTTTTGGCTTCAATGTGGATTTGAAACAAGTTGAAGGGTAGGAAAAAATTCAAAAATCATTGAGAAGTTAATGGATATCAGCATACCACATTTGGTTAATTGAAATGCATGTTCTTACTTGCTACTTAATCAAGAAAAATCAGTCACAAAATGCTGAAAATAGTCAAAAACAGAGATATAGTATTCCTAACATAAAATCATGTAAACACTTAACAATAGTATATTTTAGTCAACTATTTGGAAATTAAATTATCATATGATAGTCAAACATTGTGCAATAATGAGCCATTTTTGGGCCTCATCACTATGGTGATCTTTCTACACTCACTACGTGTGGGAGTATGCAAAGGCCTATGCTCAGTGGTGGCCTTATCTGAATGCCCTTGAATGGGCAGATTTCGATCCTATTTGTACTCTAAAGGTGGAACCATGGATCCTCCTATAGACCTATGTCATAGGGGTACTAGCATAGACCCTTGTATAATGTACTCTTCAGATGATCTCCTAGATGCACGTGCAATGCTATCTCAATAATGGCTTTTGAGTGGAACACCCTCATGTTGAGAGGCTCCTTGATCTATCCTATGCCTAGAAGAATGCACAAAAACTCCTCTAGTAGGGGTATGCTCAGTAAGTTCCCCTCATGTCAAGTTATCTCCTCTAATTCTTAACGAACGACATTCGAGAAGTACATGTGGACGAGGACTCGACATATGCTGCTGATGTAAATCATTTGGGGCTTGGTCATTGACTTTACACTTATGCCTTTGTCGACTGCCCCGTTTCTCTAGCATGGTGCACCTAGTGTCAAAATTTATTCTTTACTATGCAAACAAGGTATACAATGGTGTTTATCTTGATTTAACTTTTAAAAATAAGCCATAGACTATTTGATGTTGTTTCAAGTTTTTTTGGATCAATATAGAACTCTTTATCATGTTTTGAAAAGCGTTGGATGATATTCTTAGTTAAATTGGCTTTCACCTGTATGCTCATAGCTTGACATCCTGGATGTAACTTCTAGGCCGCATAAATATCTCGTGTGTGGTAATGAAGGTCCACACCTGGACAAGGAGCACAGAGAAGTACATGCAAATTTTTTGGGCTACGGATGGTTCTTGGATCCGATATATCCTCCAAAGAGAAGTACATGCAAATTTTTTGGGCTACAGATGGTTCTTGGATCCGATATTGTTCTAATAAAAAAGGGTACATAGGATTTGGGCCAACGGATGGAAATTATGCCCATCGTCATTGAACCCTACTAGTGGTTGGATATGACCCCCAACTCACTAGTTTTTAAGTGCCAAGTGGTGTGTGTGGTTAATTTTAATTTGCATAAAATGAAATATGCATCATATAGCACAAATGATTATTTCCTACATGTAATGTAAAATAAATGTTTCACATTTAGATATAAATGCTATATTCTACATGATTATTTGACAATGCAATTACAATGATGCAAATGGCCACTACTTGGGCCTCAACATGCAAACCAAACACACAAATTCTATCAAGCATGCTGGATTCTAGGGGAGATTGCAATCAGAGATCCGATGTTCCTAGCAGTGCCTTTCTACAAATGCAAATTTGAAATGAACTAGGACATGATTGATTTCCATTTTTTTATTTTGCTTTTACTAATTGCATTCCAAAATACACATTCTATAAAAAAATAGAGAAGTAAAAATAAATAGAGAGTGAAAAATAGGGCCTACCTCGGGTCCTGAGTTGATATGTGCTTTGCTTTTTGTTGTTTGTGTTGTCAGATGTAAACTGCGTTACTGGTCTACGATTTAGATTGTAAACCATGTATTGAACCTATGGTTAAGTTGTTGGCCCACAGATGATAGTTGAAGTCTGTACCTATAATCTCAAAAATCAAGAAACAACAGTTAGATCACATAAATTGCGGAGTTCCACCATGATCGCCTTCTTACCTATCCCAAAAAACATACACCTTGCTATAACATTAATGGGAATCAACATAAAAGCATGACAAGATAACAATATTGCATATAACAATGAAATGTGTGTTTCTTTTATTGATATTATAAATGAATATTGATGACAATCATGCCCCTCTAAGGGTCACCTAGATATTGATACAATAAATACAATGCCAAAGCCCTCAACGGGGTTGGTGCACTACTATTGCTTTTTAAAATAGTCACAAAATACTCTAGGGTGGAGCCAACCCTCTTCTTCACGTTGAGGAAGGTATTTTAACAATTGAATCTCCCTTTAAACCTATTTCCTATGATCAAAAAACAACACAAGAATGTTGTACAAATAGGCAACCTCTCATGATGAAGCCCTTCAAAGGATTGATGCATGAAATAGCCATAAAAATAATATGATCAAGAAATAATGAAAAACATATCTAAACTATGCCAAACTAGTAAAGATTCATGGAAATGCTTAAAATATTATTACAGCTAAGTATTGAATGCTCCAGTTACATGAAATAGAGCATGGAAGCATAAAAAGAAACCATTATTGCATATTCTACACTAATGTACTAGAATTAGTCTAAACACTAAATTTGAGTCAGAGATCTCTAAAACCTTATTTTAATCATGTAAATTATTGAACTAATCTAATTAAGTAATATGGAATAAGAACAGTAAGGATATTTTTTACCTATTGCAAACCATAGCTCTGATGAGCGGTCTGCACTATAAACCATGACTGAAAGCCACAGTGAGCAACCAAGTAGGTTTGCCCTCCAATTTCAAGGGCATTGGGCTTGATCATCCTTGTTAAATTGATGATCAAGGGTTGCCTCAGTTTCCTCTAATAGGTTTGGTGGTTGAATTGTTGAATAGGGCCTCCATTTGCCCAAATTGGTATTTCTTGGATCTCTAGCTACTTAGGGCATCCATGACAAGTTTGTCACGATGGTTGACGAATTATAAAAGGGGTTAGCAACAAATCTCTCTTAGTACTCTCAAGTTAGTGCACAATTTGATAGGGCTTCACTGCTCAAGTTTGCTATCTCCTCTCTCTTATTACCCCATTTTTTAAGGGTACTTATAGGATTACCCAAGGGCTAGCGGTGGCTTCATGGATAAGCCAATATCAAGAAGGGGTGGTTAGGATAGTTGGATTGGAATAAATGGACATTCAAAATGATTTCTCTCGAATGAAGGCCAACTGAACTTTATTTGAGACCACAGGTAACAGCTATGGTTCAGACTATAAATCACTGGTGTCATCTATGGTTCATACTATGGACTGTAGGTCTGAGCTACGCTTTAGACTGAATAGGCCAAGGATCCTGACTTGAGTGGTTAGAACCACTACTCTATCTTGGATTCTATCCAAGATATTCCATATGGTCTTGTAGCATGTTCATATGAGTAGTCACCATCGACATGATGCGTTTTAGGTATCTACACCAACGCAG
The DNA here is from genome assembly GCA_028583015.1 of Wollemia nobilis. NCBI lineage: Eukaryota > Viridiplantae > Streptophyta > Pinopsida > Araucariales > Araucariaceae > Wollemia > Wollemia nobilis. The sequence continues at coordinate 3,454,443 of JAQPPZ010003098.1, forward strand.
TTGGATGGATTCAAAGCAAATGACCATTATCTCAAAAGGGTAAATATAAATGATTTGTAAAAAATGCATATAAAAGGAAAAGAAATATTAAAGAGGATCAAAGTTCCAATGTAAGAATAGGCCACGTATCGAGAAAAGCTTTAATAGGAAATAAAAATGGAGAAAGTCCCCTCTTTTAGCAAATAATACCACAATATAGGATTGAATATTAGAACCTATGTGATTGAAGAACACAAGCTTATACAAAGAGGGGGGGTGAACAATATAGCGCCCACTTTTTACTTTCTTTCCAAACCAATATCAATTAATTTCTTTAATTGCAATAACCAAATATAGAAGTGTGCATTAATAACTCAGATAGTAATAGTAAGCAAGAGTACAAGTCACCACACATAATTGAGACATAAGATTTAACGTGGTTCCTCCAATGTGGGGTACTCCACAAGATAATATCCTTATAATATTTCAAATAGAAATAAGGATCCTTATCCAATACAATGATTACTTTGATCTGCTCAAATCTAGGCAATACACTGATCTGCTCAGGTAGGCACTCCACTAATCTGCTCAGGTAGGCAACACTATGATCTGCTCAGGTAAGAAATCCACTGATCTACTCAGCTAGGCAACACACTGATATGCTCAGGTAGGCAATCCATTGATCTTCTTAGCTAGGTAACACATTGATATCCTTAGGTAGGCAATCCATTGATCTGCTCAGCTAGGCAACACACTGATCTGCTTCGATAGGGAACACATTGATCTTCTTAGCTAGGCAACACACTGGTCTACTCAAGTAGGCAATCCACTGATCTTCTTAGCTAGGCAACACACTGATCTACTCAGGTAGGTAATCTACTAATCTGCTCAACTAGGCAACACACTGATCTGCTCAGGTAGGTAATCCATCGATCTACTTCAGCAAGCTCACCCAGAACTTACACAAATCTGCTCAACAAGATCACATAGACCTTGTCCAAAACTGATCAACAAGCTCACATAGAACTTGTCCAAAACTGCTCAACAAGCTCACACAAAACTTGTCAAAAAATGCTCAACAAGCTCACATAGAACTTGTCCAAATCTGCTCAACAAGCTCACACAGAACTTGTCCAAATATTCTCCACAAGCCTTCTCAAGGCTCAATCAAACATACACAAAAGCTGCCATAAATCTGTCCAAAAATTTGTCCCAAAGCCTTCTCAAAAGGCTCAATCAATCATGCTCAAGTAGCACTCAAATATCATCCATAAATCTATGAATTCAAGGCTAAATGATGAACTCAACAATGAATGGCAATGCACTTCTACAATGGATGATAACAATGATCCACAATGATCTCAACTCAAATCAATCTCAACTCATCTCAAGTCAATCTCAACTCAACTCAAATATTATAGAAGCATAAAGAGAATTGTTAGAGACTCAATATGTTCTAAGCTCAATCTCAACTCAAATCATATTTATAGAATAGATTGTTTCATGGAACTTGAACAATCACCTTACACAATCACTTGACTAGGTTCAATCACCTTAACTCAACAAATCATCACAAGGAATAACTCTCCCTCACAAAAACCTAGTTCAAGTAAGTATCAACAAACTCAAATGTTTCCAACAATGCTCAACCACAAATTTCACATAACAATGATACTCATGTTATTTTCAAGTTCTTTGCATAAACAATGGGCTTCAAAAACTATGCTTATAAGACAAGGTTTAAACACAACTCACACCAGCCACTTTCGAAAAGGAAACCACAATCAATTATTTTCTCTCCAATGATATTTTAGAAATCAACCACCATAATCAATCAATAAGAGAATGTGCCCATACCTTTTATGAAGTGAAGAAACCCCTTTGGAAATCTGCCACACTCAACACACTTTGAAAAAGAACAAAACAATATTCACTTTTGAACCCCTTTACAAAAATAGAAATATCTCTTTACATAAACCTTATTTCTCCCTCTAAATAAGTTAGCCAAATAGCCCTTGAAATAAGCTTTCCAACAATATATAATATGATATATTTCCAAAAATGACACCAAAAATTTATCTTACAAACCTTATAACTCCCTATCTTCTAAAAATTATTTTCCATACACCCAAAACATTTAACTATGCAAGGCGCTTCTCATAAATACCTTTGATTTCAAAATGTGGCTTTGACCTTTGAAAAATTGTTTGCCAAAATGATAAGTGCCTTCACGCCTGCAGGAGTCGAACTCTGTTCCTCCTTGCTAGTGCCGTGAGACGCTAACCACATGGGTGCAAGCCCACATTGGGAATAAATCCCAACACCTTGCCCTTTATCAACTGTGCTCGATGGCCTTCAAACAAAACATTTTCCACTTAAAACTTCTACCCCTATGGGTTCAAAACGTAGACCTCCTCTGTGCCAAATTCATCTCTTGCCAATTGCTCTACGCTGTCCAACGTAACATCAACTTCAGACTTCCTCCACTTCTATTAACCCTCGAAAATAGTTTTTTTATTTGTTTGCCCTTTCGCTTCCTCCACACACGAATACTTCTTTGATTTCCTCAACCTTGGCATATATCTTAGGCAAAGATTTAACCCTTATATATATGCACATTATAGTGCATCGAACGACGTCGGCGAAGTGTAATAAAATATTTATTTTTTGAATGTCGGTGATTTATAAGATGTTAAATTTAATTTTAATTTTAAATTTTAATTTTAAATAAATTAAAATTTAAACTTAAATATTTAAAATTAAATATCTCCTTCACCGGGGCACATTTTTTGATGAAACGAAAAGCCAACCTGGGTTTTAAGAAAAACCCATTTCAAATATGCCATCCATAGTTTTAAATAAAACCTTTTATTTTTCCTGCCTTGGTTTTCACAAAAAACTTGTATATATCCATGCTCTCCGAAATAATATTTTACCACCAAAACTCAATGTGATCCATGTGACATCAATGAAAACATAAAATACCTCAAATTTCCAACAATCTCCCCCTTTGTCGTTGATGGCAACCCTCTAATGCAAATCACCACAGACACTACAAAAACCATCTCTGAGAATCAAAGTTGCTCCCCCTGACTCAATACTCTCTTTGGAGGTTGCTCCCCCTAACTCAATGTTCTATTTGGAGACTGCTTCCCCTAACTCAATGCCCTTCCCCTTACTCAAATCTCTCCCCATTTGACATAAATGGCAAAGGGACACCTATGGGGCTAAAATATATGACTTTTAAGCTTAGCCCCCTCACCACCTTCTCTCTTGAGGTGATTAAATTTGGGGTGGGAGTACTTTTACTCTCATCTTACATTGTTTATTTCCTCTATCAATTTCCTTCCATGTTTTTTTGATATCCTTTTATTGATGAATTACTTGATCTTCTTGTCTAGAACTTGTTTGACCTTCTTGCCTTGAACCGGTTTGACCTTCTTGCCTTGAACCTATTTGAAATTGTGTTCTACACCATTTTGAAATATGTCCAAAGTTATTGCAATTAAAACACTTGATCTTGTAGCCTTTGGATGGTGCCCATATCCTAAAATATTTCTTGAGATAATTTCCATATCCATTCCTTTCCTGAACCCTGTATTGTGAAGCTCTGTTTTCATGACCATTATGACCATGACTTCAAAATTGTGTAGCTCTAAAACCAAAACCATTTTGCTCATTTCTTTGCATTGAGAAGCTCTATGACCAATCCTGTTACATGAGAAGCAATGTCCCTAAAAACCATGCCTTCTTCCTTTGAAGTTTCCTCTAGAAAAATCAAACTTCTTTGATCCATGGACCCTGTAGTGTATAGCCCTGTGTCGAAATCCATTACAAGAAAAACAATGTTCTTGAAAGGCCCATTGTTCATGCCTTGGTTCCTTATACCTTTCTTGACCATTATCCTTATGATCATTTCCATCTTGTGCTTTTCATCCTTGAACCTTCTTTGTAGTATCTAAATCCTTGTCCTTAGTTTCTTCTTTGCTTTCTTCTTCAAGAGTTTATTTTCCTTTTGAACTTAATTCACCTATCTCAAAACAAGATCCAAACTGAATATTTGGAGCCATAGGAACTTTGAAACTCTCTTCATAAAACTTAGGTGCTTTCTTGCTTTCATCTTTTAGAACTTCCTTTACTTTTGAGTGTGATTTCCCAAACCTAAAACATGAGACCTTTGGTGCTTTGGAATCTTCCTATTCTTTCTCTTTATTTGTGTCAAGTAGCAAATCGGTATTCATGTTTAGTCTCTGAAATACATGTTTCCTTATTAGAGAAAACATCTTGACCTTTTGAGTCATGTGATGGATCAAACTTTTCACGTAAGGAACATCTCAATTCTTTTAGATTCTCCTTAACCTCTTGTAGTTCCTCATGGATATCATTGAAGTCTTTCTTTAGATCAGCTGAGACATCTATCTTTCTTACAATAATCTCTTGTATAACTTCTTCTGTTTGGAGTGAATGTTCTTCTTCTACTTCTCTTATCCCATAGAAAAATCCTTCTTCATATTCACTATCACTGAGATCATTATCTTCAATAGCAAACAAACTCTCATGATTTCTTTGACCATGCATGTTTCGTTGATGTGTCATCTCATCTTCACTATCACTGAATCCATTGCAATATCCTGATTTGTGATATCTTTGACCACACACAAAGCACTGTTCTCTTTCACCTTCTATTCCAAGGAATATATGTTCTTTATTTTCATCATCTGATTTGTCTCTATGAATGTGATCTGAGCTATCACTTGCTTCTACAATGTAGTAATATTTATTTACCTTACTAAAAATTTTATTTTTCTTATGCCTATTTTGCTTGTATCTGTCATATTTGTCATGCTTATGCTTGCCATCTTTTCTTTTGTGACCCTATTTTTCATCATCACTATTTTCTTCATGTGGACACTTGTGTGCATAGTGACCAAGATCACCACACTTGTTGCATATAACTTTTCTCATGTCTCTGTAATTCCTTGAGTCCTTATTCATTTTGATGAAGTTTGCTTCCTCATCATTAACTGGATCTCTATCTATCTCTGGAACCTTCCCTTTCTCTTTATCTAAATCCTTGAATGCAATCTCTTTTATTGGAAGCTGATGCTTACTCACTCTCATCTCATAAGCTGTGAGAGTTCCTTCTAGTTCTTCCATTGTTAGCTTGTTGATATCCTTTGTTTCTTCTATTTATGAAACCTTTGCATCATACTTCATGGGAAGTGACATCAAAACGTTTTGAGTAACTTATGATTCTTTCATCTCAAATCCTAGGCCTCTCATAGTGTTAGTAATCTCATCAACTCGAAGTAAAAAATTTGCAATATCTTCATAATCTTCCATTTTCAATTCCTCAAATCTTTTTCTATGAGTTTGTATTTTTGACAACTTTACCTTGGAATCTCCTTCATAAGTATTCCACAACTTGGTCCAAATTTCATTATTTGAAGTACATATTATGACCTTTGCAAAATATGTCTCACGTAGCCCACTCAAAATACAATTTATTGTCCTTGCATTTATCTCAACCAGTTTTCTGATAGTCTTATATGCCTCGGGATCACCTTCAACCTTATACTCTTTTTCAACCATATTCCATACCTCATATCCTTGTGATATCAAGTAGTTATTAATTCTCATGCTCCAAAAAGCATAATTGTTATCGTTAAACAGTGGTGCCTTATTTGTACATGATCCATTCTTTGAAGCCATATGTGTTCTTGTAGAATCTTCCCTCAAGCTGTTAGCCTTTTTGAAGGAACCCGCTCTAATACCAATTGAAGAACACAAGCTTAAACTGAGATGGGGGTGAATAGTATAGCGCCCACTTTTTCCTTTCTTTCCAAACCAATATCAATTAATATCCTTAATTGCAATAACAAAATATATCAGTGTGCATTAATAACTCAGATAGCAATAGTAATGTTGTGGCTGCTCCACAACACCCCAAAATTGGGGACCCCCCTTTTTTGCACACTTTCCAAGAAGATTGCAGTGGCCCAGATATTAAAAAGACAAAGAAAAGAAAGAAATGAAAATTTGTTGCGATATCGCGACATGTTGCTCTGTCGTGGCAAGAAATGAAAAGTTGTCACGATATCGCGACATTTTGCTCCATCGTGGCCAGAAATGAAAATTGTCGCGATATCGCGACATGTCACGTTTTTGCGGCTTAGACAAGCAAAGTACAATGGAACGAAAAAGTGTCACGATTTCGCGACATGTCGCGTTTTCACGGCCAAGAGCAACAAAATGTAGCATGATGAGAAAATGTCACGATATCGCGACATGTCAGGAAATCACGGTTCATGGAGGAGAGAAATACAAAGTGAAAAACATTGCGATATCGTGACATGTCATGAAATCGTGGTTCATAGAGGAGAGAGAAGATAAGGCACTAGAATTGTCGTGATATCGCGACATGTCACAAAATCGCGGTCAAACCAGTCAAACAGGGCAAGGCACTAAAGTTGTCGCGATATCGCGACATGTCATGTTTTCGCGATCTGAAGACGAGATGAAGGGCAAACAAAAAAAACGTCGCGATATCGCGACATGTCGGAGTTTCATGACCTGGAGCAGCCAAAGTGAACATAGAGGAAAAGTGTCGCGATATCGCGACATGTTGGATTTTCATGACCAAAGGCAGGAAGATAGAGCTAAAGAGAAAAGCGTCGCGATTTCGTGACAGAAAGCAGCGAGATGGTACGGAATGAAAAAGTGTCGCGATTTCATGATAGAAAGCAGCGAGATGGTACGGAATGAAAAAGGTGTCATGATTTCGTGACATGTCACGTTTTCGTGGCTAAGTACAACGAGACAGACCCAAAAGGGGAAAAACGTCATGATTTTGTGACAGGTTGCATCCACACAACCCGAAGGAGAAAAACGTCGTGATTTCACGACAGGTTGCATTTGCGTGGCTCGTTGACAGAAAAATGTCACGATATCGTGACATGTCTCATTTTCACGGTGCATGAAGGCGGACAAGGCTGTGGACATAAAAATGTCGTGATATCGCGACATGTCTTGTTTTCGCGATATAGGTAGAGGAGCAAAGCTGTAGATATAAAAATGTCGCGATATCGCGACATGCTATTTTTGTCACGATTCATGGTGGGCCGTTATAGAATGTGCAGGGAAGTGTTGAACACGTGTCATAGAGACAGAGGGGCTATGATAATATTTCAGGATCGTCAGTTATAGTTCACTGGGGAGACCAAACATTTCAAACTCGAGCAAAAAGCCAAAATAGCAAAGAGGCGGGAAGATGAAATGAAGCGACCTAGGAGATGAAACGAAGCGTCACAGAGCGAAGCAGAGAGCATGGCCAGAAAGTTTAAAAGCAGAAGCACAGATTGGTACAAGGGTCGAAAACCGCTACGGGAAGAGTTGCAGAGCTGAAGGCGATAGGCCATTCTGGGGGCCGTGGAGTGTTTTTCTTCCCCTTTTTTTGGTTTTGAGAAAACTAGAAAGTTATGTTGTTGTAAAATGATGAACTTTTAATACAAAAATTTCAGAGAGTTGCATCTTATGGACAAGAAAGAAGGAGTTATTTTCTGCATGCAAGATTTAATGTCTATTTTTTCCCCTTTTCAGATTTTAGGCTTATAGGTGGAGTTTAATGCAAGTTATCTTGGTTGCTTCATGCGAATGTCTAAATCTGAAAATCGCATTCAAAACCCTAGGAATCAACACTTAGCTTATCAGGATTGTGCATGTTTTGCAGGTCCAATAGGTTAGGTTGCATGCATGGAAACCTCATATCTTCGGTTTTGTCGAAATAGGATAGCATCATACTGAATGTGTTCTAAATTTAATTTTCTGCATTTCTTTTCATTTTTTGCATTTTATTTTTCCAAAAAGTTTAACTTATTTAAAATAAACATTTAAAAATTACAAAATCCAAAAAATCAATGAACAATCATTAAAGTTTCACGGTGAAATAAACCAACATTGCCCCTTGTTTACAGTTACTTGCAATCACTAAGGTGTTCCAAGCATTTAAATTGAATATCTTTATTTGAGATTACTAATACACATATGCAAATGCTAATATAGCGGAGACCTTGGAGAAGTTATTTGTTTAATTTCTTTGCAAGAGGGGATTTGGAACCCAAATCCTATCGGAGAGTGTGTTTTCACAATCGGGTGAAAATACCACTCAACAGATTGGCGCTAGAAGGAAGAGGCAAAAGAAGAGGCGCTAGAAGGAGGGCCTGAATGGGTTTATTTCAGAGTGATTTAAATGCTATAGGGATTTAAATTTTGAATATTTCATGCCCTATTGATTATTATCTTTAGCCCTCTTTTAACAATACAACCTTGTAGTGTTAAAAGGAGGACATGAATTGCTATGCATTTTTCTAACGCTTTTTGATTGTTCATACAGGAATAATGTGTTTTGACTTGATTTAAAAAAAAAAAATCTCTTGACTAACGAGGTTGTCTCCATGCAATTACTTTCATTTGATTTTAATGGATACATCTCTTGGTTGGTGCTAACATGATTATTCATACGTTACATGTTTGATATTTGCTAGTCATTTCAAGGTTTCCTTCTTTCATGACTAACAAATTGGTTTTGAAATTATTCTTTGGGTTTCATTAATGGCTACAAGCTGCAGGAACGTGGTATGGGATACATGCTAATCCGTTGAACATTAGTGGAGATTTTCATGATTTACCCAAGAACGTAGAAAAACATTTGCCCAAGTTTAAACACAATGGTCCAACATTAGCCGAGGAACATATTCAAGCCTATGTGGATATCCTAGTTAGATGGAATGTCGAACATGAGGATGTGGCATGTAGAATGTTTCCTGGAACCCTAGATGAGGTGGCATATGATTGGTACATCAATTTACCCATTGGTTCTATTACATCTTGGACTCAATTGAAAGATGAGTTTATCAATCAATTTAGGTTACTCATTGATCCTCTCACGATATATCAACAATTTACTTCTTGCAAAAGAGAACCTAATGAGCCAATGAGAAGTTTCAACATGAGGTTTCGAAAGCTTTATGCGAGATTAATTTCTCCCTATACTATTGAGGAAAGTGGTGCTCTTCAAATATACTTTCAAGCATTGGATCCATTGTTTGCCATATTTGTTAGGATGAATCCCTTGGTTACTGATCTTGCATCGGCCTACACAGAAGCTATGATTGTAGATCAACAATTGAGGCCACAAGGTTATGGAATGGAGCAATCAACTATGGTAGGACAACTAGGGGCTTGCAATCAAACCTCGATGGTAAATCAAGCGTGGGCACAACAAAATTTGATATCAAATGTTTTTCCCTACAATCAACTTTATCCTACCATACCAACTTATGCTCCCACATGTGCTTATACAAGTACTTCCATCCATCCAACTATACCTCAATTAGAGAATCATGTGGTCACTCATGGAACCATTGCAACAAATGTTCAAGCATTGTCCATGGATATCAATCCAACTAATCCTACTACTTCTACCACTCAACCCAAAGAGTTCGTATCGAAAGTAAAAGAGCAAAAGAAAGTGGTTAAGAAGGTATGTAGGCATGTTCCACCACAAAAACGAACGCATCAATGTATGCATCCAAATTATCTGAGGAAGAAAATTCATAATGCCGATCTTAATGATGTTTCATGTTATGCTTCTTCAAGTGATACAAGAGATTTTGAGATGACTCACGTTGAAGTAAATACCTATTCAAAAAGTCTTGAAGAGCATGAAGTTTTTGGAGAAGAAATTCTATGGATGGGTAACAAGAAGTTGGAATCAAATGATCACCATCTTGTTTTGGAAAAGAAATATCCAGAATCATTACCCGAAAAGGAGGATTTGGATGAACAAACTTATGTGGATATGATTTGGTCAGATGTACTTGCAAAGGATTGGAGCAACTATATGACACGGAATTCAAAAATTGATCCCATTATAGAAGATCCTAAGTCATCACAAGTGGTTGAAAATGAATTTGAAAGAAAATCAACAAATGAAGTTGAAGACATAATCGAATTTCACCACTTGTTCTCGAAGGACACTTTGGATGATGTTCTCGAAAGTGATGACCAAGAGGATCCACACCTTCCAAATTGTGATAAAATTGAATCATGGGTTACAAATTTGGATTATGATAGCTTTACCAATTTGAATTCAAGAGATAACCCACTTTTGGAAATAACTAGACCATCTAAGGAAGGTGAAGATGAATGGGATGAGAAACATGTTGATGAATCGGAATATGAAGAAGTACTTGAGCGTCACAACTTGAACTTGGAGGATGATTACTATGATTCATGGAAGAAATGGGAAGAATATTATCAATCTAAATCTTCTAACAAACTTGTTGTGTCAATTAATATGCAGGATAACTCAATTGCTTCCTCACATGAGGATACTATAAATCCTGTACAATTTGAGAAAGTTTTGGAAGAGGAATTCGAATCTCATCAAATTTTGGAGCATGATAAGGATTCTACAACCATGAATCAAGAAAGAGAGTCACTTGCTTTAGATTCCTTTGAAGGAAAAGAAATTGAAAATCTTGATCCACTTACTTGTGCTACAACGATTATGCCATTTCAAAATGAGAAAATTACAAAACCTAAATCATTTGGGTTTGATATCATTGATGATCCAATTGAAAATCCCACGTTACCCAAAACAACCCAAGTGATTGACCATGGAAATGTGTTAGTTAACCCACCCCTAGATAGACAAGACTTATGGTTTGAAAGGGATGGACATGTGTTCAATTGGGTACCTAAGTTTGGTGCCTTTGATAAACAAATCATGGAGAAAGAACAAGTGCTACATATGATGAAATGCCATTGAAGGTGAATGAAGAACAAGGATTAATTTCTAACCACACCTTTGATAACATTACTTTAATGAATGAAAAGGAGCTTGATGCATTTAAATTGCTAAATCAAATTCATCAACAATTAATTCTTGAACCTAGGATAAAAACTCCTAATGATTCCAATTTAGTAAATATCCTAGATGCTTGCAAATGTTTGCAAAAATTTGATTGGCCGACAAACTTGGAAAATGAATTGGCTTTAAAATTTTTAGAAATAGGCTCTTACTTACAAAGTTTCATTTTGGATAAAGAAAGCCTACTTCTAAATCATGAATGGAATTATGAAATTTACATTTTAAAGAATAGACATGATAAAATTGAAAATCAATCATTGTCTAATCAATTTGATTTGAATCTCACCTATGTGAGTACTAATGGAACTAAATCAAATTGGTGGGGTGAGCGAGGCAAGTTGAAATTTGTTGCATGGCTTGGTTTGGTCTAATATTGTTTTTGTTGGATTCCTACAACATTTGGCATGTGTATCATGTTATATTTTTTTTGAAATGTTCTAATCATGTTTGGGATCCAGGGAAGTGATAGTCCAAGCTTTGCATCATCTTGTACTATATTGTACATTTGTATATAGATTTTGGTTTTTGGTTTTGGTTTGTGTTTTCAAGTTTCATTTTTTGGGATTGTTTTTTGGGTTTGGTTTTAAGTTGTGTGTTGGTCCTTGGACATGTTTGGTTTGTTTAAAAAATAAAAATGAGGAAAAGTTGTCTTGAGATGTCAACTTATGCCTAAGATCGGGAGAATATGGAACATGGGAATTGTGTTGTAGAAAGCTCCACAAGAAACACAAACAGTTTAAATAATATCGTTTGAAACTTGTGATGCATGAAGTTGTCAATTTTTACAAATTATGGCAATACTCCATCCGCAATTCAAAAAGGCAATGCATTCATATTACATCCCACTTTGCATATACATGCCATCTTAGTTGCATATGCATTTCAGATACAAATCATTAAAGTGTGTCAAATCCTCTTAGGGTTATTCTATAACATAAATAAGAAAAAATCCTAAGGTTGGGAACTGAGGCCCAAGATATCTAGAACCAAGCACATTTTATACACATTAAAGAGGATCTTGAGCAAAATGATCAAAACCAGACTTGGAAGAAAAGGTGAGGCGAAAGAAGTATTTCATGTCTATCCTATTATGCAACATGATCCTTAAAACAGTGGTTTTTACCACTTCCATAAAGCTTAAAGCCTAAAATCAGAGTAGTAAGGATAGGGTTAAATCCTCATCGAACTTAGGTTGAGGATCCAACTCCCCAAAGCTCTGATTTGACCTACATGGAGTAGTAAGGATAGGGCATAATTCTCATCTCGCCTAGGTTGAGAATCTGATTCCCCAAAGCTCCTATGTCTCATTTCATCATAAATCTTGGATTGGAAGGATCGTACTACATGTCCTCTACAAAGGATGGGTAGTCATCCCCAAGGTCCAAGAAATAAAAACTAAATATTTCCCATTTCATCTAAATATTGGATTGGAAGGATCGTACTACATGTCCTCTGCAAAGGATGGGTAGTCATCCCCAAGGTCCAAGAAGTAAAAAATTAATATTTCCCATTTCATCTTAATATTGGATTGGAAGGATCGTACTACATGTCCCTCGCAAGGATGGGTAGTCATCCCAAAGGTCCAAGAAAAAAAAAAAAAGAATGAATGAAGCCAAATCATGGATTATGGGGTTAAGTATGCCCATGCGTGGCAGCATGTCTTGTCTAAAAACAAGACCACTGATTGTTCAAACGGATAGACTAGCATGACCATTTCATCCATAACTGGTTAAATTATTTTGCTCAAAGTGAGGTAATGAATTCCAGATCAGAGTAGTAAGGATAGGGTTAAACTCCCATCTCGCTTAGGTTGGGAGTCCGATTCCCCAAAGCTCTGATTTCACTTTCACTTGCACATGGGTTCAAGATAGTAGTGACTCATAACCAACTTTGGGATCTAATAAAGCAATTCATTATACATATAGTTGATCCTAAGAGGGTTTGATAATTTTAAATATTTGTATATGATATTAGAAGGCTTAAAGCTTTTATAAAGCAGGTAGTTATATCTCTAGACCATTAATTAGGCTATGCAAATCATTCACAACCTCACATATGCATTCATGTAAAACCGACAATGGAATGTGGATCAATTTCAAACGATAAAGAATGGAACACACTGCACACACCGAGCTGATACTTAATGATTCTAATGGTTCATGTATTTCTGATCTATCGACATTTGTTTATGTTTTATGTGTTGACGCCTGTATCTAAGCTTGTATATTTCCAGGTTAGGTTCTCACCGAAATGCTCGGGAGCATTTCCCAACAGAGTCGCCATTTGTTGTGGCTGCTCCACAACACACCCCAAAATTGGGGACCCCCTTTTTTGCACACTTTCCAAGAAGATTGCAGTGGCCCAGATGTTAAAAGAGCAAAGAAAAGCAAGAAATGAAAAGTTGTCATGATATCGCGACATGTTGCTCCGTCGCGACCAAAAATGAAAAGTTGTCACGATATCGCGACATGTTGCTCCGTCGTGACAAGAAATGAAAAGTTGTCGCGATATCGCGACATGTTGCTCCATCGCGACCAAAAATGAAAAGTTGTCGTGATATCGTGACATGTCGCATTTTCGCGGCTCAGACAAGCGAAGTACAATGGAACAAAAAGTGTCACGATTTCGTGACATGTCGTGTTTTCACGGCTAAGAGCAACAGAATGCAGCATGATGAGAAAATGTCACGATATCGTGACATGTCAGGAAATCGTGGTTCATGGAGGAGAGAGAAATACAAAGTGAAAAATGTCGCGATATCGCGACATGTCATGAAATCACGGTTCATAGAGGAGAGAGAAGATAAGGCACTAGAATTGTCACGATATCGTGACATGTCACAAAATCATGGTCAAACCAGTCAAACAGGGCAAGGCACTAAAGTTGTCACGATATCGCGACATGTCATGTTTTCATGATCTGAAGACGAGATGAAGGGCAAACAAAAAAACGTCATGATATCGCGACATGTCGAAGTTTCACGACCTAGAGTAGCCAAAGTGAACATAGAGGAAAAGTGTCGTGATATCGCGACATGTTGGATTTTTGCGACCAAAGGCAGGAAGATAGAGCTAAAGAGAAAAGCGTCACGATTTCGCGATAGAAAGCAGTGAGATGGTACAAAATGAAAAAGTGTCACGATTTCACGACAAAAAGAGATGGTACGAAATGAAAAAGTGTCACGATTTCGTGACATGTCATGTTTTCGTGGCTAAGTACAACAAGATAGCCCAAAAGAGAAAAACGTCGTGATTTCGCGACAAGTTGCATCCGCGCGGCCCGAAGGAGAAAAACATCGCGATTTCGTGACATGTCTCATTTTTTGCATGAAGGCGAACAAGGCTGTTGACAGAAAAATGTCGCGATATCGCGACATGTCTTGTTTTCGCGATACAGGTAGAGGAGCAAAGCTGCAGATATAAAAATGTCACGATATCGCGACATGCTATTTTTGTCACGATTCATGGCGGGCCATTACAGAATGTGCAGGGAAGTGTTGAACACGTGTCATAGAGATAGAGGGGCTATGATAATATTTCAGGATCATCAGTTACAGTTCGTTGGGGAGACCAAACGTTTCAAGCTCGAGCAAAAGGCCAAAATAGTAAAGAGGCGGGAAGATGAAACGAAGCGACCTGGGAGATGAAACGAAGCATCGCAGAGCAAAACAGAGAGCATGGCCAGAAAGTTTAAAAGCAGAAGCATAGATTGGTACAAGGGTCGGAAACCGCTGCGGGTAGGGTTGCAGAGCTGAGGGTGATAAGCCATTCTGGGCCTGCTTTTGGAGTGTTTTTCTTCCCCTTTTTTTGGTTTTGAGAAAACTAGAAAGTTCTGTTGTTGTAAAATGATGAACTTTTAATACAAAAATTTTAGAGAGTTGCATCTCATGGACAAGAAAGAAGGAGTTATTTTTTGCATGCAAGATTTAATGTCTTTTTTTTCCCCTTTTCAGATTTTAGGCTTATAGGTGGAGTTTAATGCAAGTTATCTTGGTTGCTTCATGCGAATGTCTAAATCTAAAAATCGCATTCAAAACCCTAGGAATCAGCACTTAGCTTATCAGGATTGTGCATGTTTTGCAGGTCCAATAGGTTAGGTTGCATGCATGGAAACCTCATATCTTCGGTTTTGTCGAAATAGGATAGCATCATCCTGAATGTGTTTTAATTTTAATTTCTTTGCATTTCTTTTCATTTCTTCGATTTTATTTTTCCAGAAAGTTTAACTTATTTAAAATAAACATTTAAAAATCTACTAAAATCCAAAAAAAGTATCTCCAATGAACAATCACTAAAGTTTCATGATGAAATAAACCAACATTGCCCCTTGTTAATGAGTTACTTGCAATCACTAAGGTGTTCCAAGCATTTAAATTGAATATCTTTATTTGAGATTACTAATACATATATGCAAATGCTAATATAGCGGAGACCTTGGAGAAGTTATTTGTTTAATTTCTTTGCAAGAGGGGATTTGGAACCCAAATCCTATTGGAGAGTGTGTTTTCACAATCGGGTGAAAATACCACTCAACAAGTAAGTAAGAGCACAAGTCACCACACATGATTGAGACACAAGATTTAACGAGATTATCCCAATGTGGGGTACTCCACAAGATAATCTCCTTATAATATTTCACACAGAAATAAGGATCCTTATCCAATACAATGATTACTTTGATCTACTCAAAGCTAGGCAATACACTTATTTTCTCAGGTAGGTACTCCACTGATCTTCTCAACTAGGCAACACTCTGATATTCTCAGGTAGGCAATCCACTGATCTGCTCAGGTAGGTAATCCATTGATCTTCTCAGCTAGGCAATACATTGATTTACTCAGGTAGGCAATACACTGATCTTCTCAGATAGGCAACACACTAATCTTCTTAGGTAGGCAATACACTGATCTGCTTAGCTACGCAACACACTGATCTGCTCATGTAGGAAATCCACTAATCTACTCAGTGAGGTAACACACTGATCTGCTCAAGTTGGCAATCAAGTGATCTGCTCAGCTAGGCAACACACTGATCTACTCAGGTAGGAAATCCATTGATTTGCTTTAGCAATCTCACCAAGAACTTACACAAATCTTCTCAACAATCTCACATAGAACTTGTCCAAAACTACTCAACAAGCTCACACAAAACTTGTCCAAAACTGCTCAACAAGATCACATAGAACTTGTCCAAAACTTCTCAACAAGCTCACACAGAACTTGTTCAAAACTGCTCAACAAGCTCACACAAGACTTGTCCAAATATGCTCAACAAGCTCACACAGAACTTGTCCAAATCTGCTCCACAAGCCTTCTCAAGGCTCAATCAAACATACACAAAAGCAACCACAAATCTATCCAAAAAATTTTCCGAAAGCCTTCTCAAAAGGCTCAATCAATCATTCTCAAGTAGCACTCAAATATCATCCACAAATATTTGAAGTCAAGGCTAAATGATGAACTCAACAATTAATGGCAATGCACTTCTACAATGGATGATAACAATGATCGACAATGATCTCAACTTAAATAAATCTCAACTCATCTCAAGTCAATCTCAACTCAAGTCAAATCTTATATAAGCATAAAGAGAATTTTTAGAGACTCAATATGTTCTACGATAAATCTCAACTCAAATCATATTTATAGAATAGATTGTTTCATGGAACTTGAACAATCACCTTACACAATCACTTGACTAGGTTCAATCAACTCAACTCAACCAATCATCACAAGGAACAAATCTTCCTCACAAAACCCTAGTCCAAGCAAGTATCAACAAACTCAAATGTTTCCAACAATGCTCAACCACAAATCTCACATAACAATGATAGTCATGTTATTTTCAAGTTCTTTGCATAACCAATGGGTTTCAACAACTATGCTTATAAAACAAGGTTTAAACACAACTCACAAACTAGAAAACCTGGAAGCATTCAACCAACCACTTTCGAAAAGGAAACCACAATCAATATTTTTCTCTCATATGATATTTCAGAAATCAACCACCATAATCAATCAATAGGAGAATGTGCCCATACCTTTTATGAAGTGAAGAAACCCCTTTGGAAATCTACCACACTCAACACACTTTGAAAAAGAACAAAACAATCTTCACTTTTGAATCCCTTTACAAAAATAGAAATATCTCTTTACATACACCTTATTTCTCCCTCTAAATAAGTTAGCCAAATAGCCCTCGAAATAAGCTTTCCAACGATATATAATATGATATATTTCCAAAAAGAAAGACACCAGAAATTTCTCTTACAAACCTTATAACTCCCTATCTTCTAAAAAATTATTTTCCATACACCCAAAACATTTAACTATGCAAGGCACTTCTCATAAATACCTTTCATTTCAAAATGTGTCTTTGACCTTTGAAAAATTGTTTAAAAAAATGATAAGCGCCTTCACGCCTGTGGGAGTCAAACTTTGTTCCTCCTTGCTAGTATCGTGAGATGCTAACTATGTGGGTGCAAGCCCACATTGGGAATAAATCCCAACACCTTACCCTTTATCAATTGTGTTCGATGCCCTTAAAACAAAACGTTTTCCACTTAAACTGCTGCCCCTGCGGGATTCCAAATGTAAACCTCTGTGCAAAAGTTGTCTCTTGCCAACTGCATTGTGATGTCCAGCGTAACATCAACTCTAGATGTCCTCCACTTCTATTAACCCTCAAAAATAGTTTTTTTATTTGTTTACCTTTTTGCTTCCTCCACGCACGGATACTCTTCGATTTCCTCAACCTTGGCATATTTCTTTAGGCAAAGATTTAGCCCTTATATATATGCACATTATAGTGCATCGAACGACGTCGACGGAGTTTAATAAAATCTGTATTTTTTGAACATCGGCAATTTATAAGATGTTAAATTTAAATTTTAAATAAATTAAAATTTAAACTTAAATATTTAAAATTAAATATCTCCTTCATCGGGGCACTTTTTTTGACGAAACGAAAAGCCAACCTAGGTTTTAAGAAAAACCCATTTCAAATCTGCCATCCATGGTTTTAAATAAAACCTTTTATTTTGCCTGTCTTGGTTTTCACAAAAACCTTGTATATATCCATGCTCTCCAAAATAATATTTTACTACCAAAACTCAATGTGATCAATGTGACATCAATGATCCGTGTGAGATCAATGACAACATAAAATACCTCAAATTTCCAACAGTGATATTTTTTAAATACATGGTATTGGGAAAATTATAAAGGAGTCCTGAAAAGGAATATTAAATGGATGCATGGATCGTTTGAAAGTTTACACGCACATGGTTGAAGCGGAAAAGAATATTTTCATTACATAAGGTAATAAGAGATAGTTGTTACAAAGGGGAGAATAAGGACAGTGAACACATTATTATATGTGAGCATTATGAAAAGAAAGAGGGCATTGTGAAACTCAAAATTAACCAAAAAGAAGCACCACGAAGACCAAGATGAGAAAAAGAAGCGAATGGTTTTCTCAAACATAGAAAGGTGAGCTACATTCAGGAGCAAAATGAAGGGACACATTGAAAAATATTAAAAATGCATACAATGATTGAACCAAAGGTTAGAATTTTTGTAGGCTAGAGGCTGGACCTTTTTGGAGGCCAGATGCTGGATTTTTGTCATATCACTGGACTATTTTTCACCACATGAGGCCAATTTGGGGCATATTTTTCTGCATTTGTGTGTGATATTGAATACCTATTTTATGCAATATAATGGAGATATTTCAAGTTTTAATGCATGTTTATGGTTAACTTGGTATTATTTTCTACATATTGCACCATTTCCTTAGAATATTGCACTACATTAGTTGTTTGATTACGTGAATTCGGGTAACACTAATGCTAGTTTTTGTGCAAAATATTAATGCTTGTAGGGTCTGTGGAGAATTTTTGAGTTGCAGTATTTATTTTATTTCCTGATTTTTTATATTTATTTTTCTAACCCTTCCCTTTTGCATATTTGTTTTTAATTTTTGGTAATTAAAATAAAAATCGAAAAAAATCAAAACTCCAAAAATAATTGCATGTCTGTGTAGAATGAGCTTTAATGTTTCATCTTGTACATTTATGTTTTCATTTTGAAGCCAATCCAAATTTATAAAAATTATTTAAAGTTGCTATTTTTTTAGGCATTTTATAATTTCAAATTTTCATATTTTTTTCATATTTTGAAGGTAAATCTATTTTTAGGCTTTGCATTTGCATTCACAAGCAATAAATGAACTTTCCTTTATAAAAATTACAATTTCATTAAAGGGGTTAATTTATCTAGTATTTTAAAAGGCCATTATTTCAGAGTAATAAATTGACGTCTCTTTATAAAAATTAATCTCATCAAAGAGGGGCAATTTATTTATTATATCAAAGGCCATTATTTTAAAGAAATAAATTGAAACCCTCTTTATGGAAATCAATTTCATTAAAGAGGGTTATTTATAAGGCACATCAAAGGCTACTAGAGCTACAAAGTTAGTCATCCAAGATTATTCCATTTTCATGTTCAAAGCAACATAAAAGGAATCTATTCATCATTTAAGATTCAAATTTAGAGATATATTTTAATCTTCCATTTCATGCTTAAATTAGGGTTTAATGCAAGATCAAACTTGTTTAAAATCTACTTAACAAATGAAGATAAAATCTACCCAAAATGCTTCATGATAAAATGAATTAAGGTTTACATCGTGGTCATATGAGGGCCAATCACATTTATGTTTTATTTTAAGTTTCATGAACAATCATTAGTATAGCATGATAAAATAAACCAACACAGACCCTTTGTTAACAATTACTTGTAAATCACTAAGGTATTCCTAGCACTTATTTTACACATATTCACAAAGATTACTAATACACATGTGCAATTCTTACATAGAAAAACCTTGGAGAAGTTTTTTTGTTTTAACTTCTTTGCAAGAGAGGGTTTTATGATCAAAATTCTAAGGGTGAGTGTGGTTTTGCAATTGGGAAAAATTACCACTCAATATTTTGGCACTAGAAGGAGGGCTTGAATTGGTGTTATTTTATTTATGCTAAATTGTTCATTGTTGTTCTAAATACTTTTGAATTGTTCATGCAATGAATAATATGATTTTGGTGTAACCTTGAGAGCTCTAAATTACTGAATGTTTCAAGTTCATTTGACTAGCATCTTGGTCCTCCTTTAGAACTCAATATTTTGGTGCTAGAAGGAGGGCATGAATTGGTTTCCTTTATTATTGTTTCGGTGCTAAATTATTCATGTACGCTTGAAATATTTGAAAGCATTGGTTTGGAGTAACGAATTTTTGTTTACATATAATCACTCTCATTGATTATCACGTTATCTAATTGATGATGTATTAATGCTAATATTTTTACAAATTGGAGAATGTTCTTTGATGCCATGGTTTAATTTTTTTTATGCATGTAGTTTGGTTGATGCTAACCATATTTTGGGAATATTTCTTATCGTGAGGTATTGCTAATAATCATATGTTGTTGTCATTATTAATCACATCACAACTTATTCAAATGGCTACAAATGCTAGAAAGTGGTATGATGTGCATTATAGTCCTTTTAAAATTGGAGGAGATGCTCATGACATACCCAAGAACATAGAGGAATTTTTGCCCAAGTTTAAATACAATGGCACAAAATCAGTTGAGGAGAACATTTAGTCCTATGTGGATACCTTAATTAGATGAAAAGTTAAACATAAGGATGTGGGTTGTAGATTGTTTCCTTGGAGCTTAGATGATACAATATATGATTGGTACATCAATCTACCCGCTGGATATTTTATGTCCTAGGCCCAATTATAAATTGCTTTTATCAATTAGTTTAGGTTTACCATAGATCCTGCCATTATTTATTATCAATTTTCTTCTTGTAGGAGAGAACCTAATGAGCCATTGAGAATATTCAACATGATATTTTGAAATCTCTATGCGAGATTAATTTCTCCCTTTACTATTGTAGAAAGAATTGCTCTTCAGATATAATTTGGGGCATTGGATCCCTCACTTGCCATGTTTACTAGAACAAATACTTTGGTCACTATGCTTACCTCAAACTACACAGAAGCCATGACCATAGAACAAAAATTAAGGTTGCATGATTTTGGGATGGAGCAATTACGTATGGTAGGACAACTAGGGGCTTACAATCAAACCCCTATAATAAAAAAGGCATGGGCACAACAGAATTTGATGTCAAATACTTTGCCTTAAAATCAATTTTATCCTACCATACCCACTTATACTCCCACATGCGCTTATACGAGTACATATATCCATCCAACCACTCCATCACAATTAGAGAATCATTTGGTCACTCATGGAGCCATAACAACAAGCACTCAAACTTTATCTGCTTATGTCAATCCAAATAATCCTACTACTTCTACCAACCAATCCAAGGAGCTTGTATCGAAAATAAAAAATCAAAAGAAGTTTGTTAAGAAGTTAAGTAGAGATATGGTTCCATTACAAAAACAAGAGCATCAAAGTATGCTCCCAAATCATCCTAGGAATCAATTTCATGATACTAATATTAATTATATTCCATGTTATGCTTATTTAGATGATAGAGAAGGTCTAGATCTGACTTACATTGAAGTAAATTCTTGTTCAAAATTTCTTTAAGAGCTTGAAGATTTTGGAAAAGAAATACTATGGATGGGTAGCCAGGAGTTGGAACCAAATGATCACCATTTTGTTTGGAAAAGAAAGGATTTAAAATAATTATTTAGCAAGGAGGATTAGGATGATCATAGAAATAAGAATGTAAAAATTGATCCCATCATAGAAACCCCTAAGCCATCAAAAGTGGTTGAAATTGAGTTTGAAAGATAATCAATAAATGAGTTCTAAGACATAACAAAATTTCACCACTTATTATTGAAAGATACTTTGGATGATATTGTTGAAACTAATGGCCAAGAAAACCCACACCTTCCAAATTGTGATAAAATTGAATCATGGGTTACCAATGTGGATTATGATAGCCTTATTGTATCGTTCCAAATTTTTTGCACCCTTACCTTCAGGCTAAAGGATCCGCGCCCGGAAGGGGGATGCGAGAAGGATGGGACGGTACCTCGGACTGAGAGGCCCTTTGAAGGTCACGCCTCTCGGGGGAGGGGTATTAAGGTGATTTTTCGACGGATGGTGGGGTTCACTAGGAAACTTTTAGTGGCAGTTTCCATGCCTAGGTTGGGAATGAGTTTGATGTGTTCAATTTTATCTTTAATCATTCAAATCCTAGGTTTGGCCAAATGAATCTAAGTTATGCTATATGAAAATGCAGATTTAAATGAATACAGAAAGCAGAATTAAACATAAAACACAGAGAATATGCTAGATGAGAAAATCCATACCTGATTTCGGATGTTTGATGGAGGTTCTAATTTTTGAAGCAGTCCAGATCGCCTCTGATATGACAGGATCGTCTGAGATCTGACAGGATCATCTGAGATCTGACGAATTCGTCAGATGAATTCGTCAGAGACCTGCAATCAGAGAAATAGATACAAAATACCAGAGATGCAACTATACCAACAAAGGAAAATGATGTAAAATGATAATAGTGATGCTAATATGATAATTACAAATAGAAATTTAAGTGGATTACAATGTTTTAATGACAAATTATGACTTTATTATGCACTTAAGCTACATGGGTGAACTCCAAGATGCAGAATAATAGGAAATAACAATAAGCTTAACTAGATGCAGAATAAAACAATAGAAAAGAATAGAAAATGCAAACTCTGGGCACTGATTGCCCCCAATGTTGGTTGTAGTCGAAATCGTCTACAGAATATGAAATCGTCTCGAATTTTGGCGTGATCATCCGAGATCGTACAGGATCGTCTGCGATGATCTGAGCTTGCTCCGATTGAAGAATAATGAGGTTCCTGCAAGAAAACTTGAAAAGGGACAAAGGCAAGTAGTGATCCAAGGTATTCTAATGCGTGCAAAACTTGGTGTTCAGAAAAATTCAGCCAGGGGAAGGTCAGGGGAAAATCCTAAGATTAAATAGGCATAGGAAGGAGGTTGGGAGGTTGGAGATCATCCCAATTTGGGAGATCTCCAACGGGGAGGTCTCTAACCGCGCAGACACGCTTTTGCCCCGGTTAGAGACGTCGTTGAAACAGAAGCTAATTATGAAAAATCAGTTTTGGGACGAAATCGTCTGGACGTTCTGCTCCAGACGAATTCGTCCGATCTGAGGCGATATCGTCTGATCGGCGACGATATCGTCCAACGGTCACAACAAATCCTAAAAATGGCACAAAAAAGGGGAAAGCGGTTTAACGGGCGGTTCGGGGTTAAAATTCAAATTTGAATTATTTACTAAGGTTTACTGCGCCAATTTTAGGGTGCTACATTTTGCCCCCTCTTTAGCGAATTTTTTGAGGAAAATGCGTTAAAGACGAGTTCTTCTCGATTTACGAGAAAGCAAAAATTTATTCCCATTTTTAGGCGACGATTCTAGGTCGAATCGTACGACAGCTTACTATGGTGCCCCCTCCGTGTTTTTACCCAAATCGAACGTTTGAGGTAAAAACGCGGAAAAGCAAAATTTTTTAAAATGTTTTTAATTTGTTTTTTGAATAAAATTAAGAAAATAGGGTAAAACCCTAATTCATTTTTACTGTTCATTTTTTTGGTTTTGATATATATATATTGTTTATTATTTTTGAGAGGATTGAGTATGCCGAGATACAGATTGTGGCATACCAATCCAGTTTTGATATGATGTACATGATTTTGTTGATATATATATGAGATATTTTTGATGATATGACTTGTGTCTTATGTGTTTGTATGATGCTTTAATGTTTTGATTTGATTGATTTGATGATTCATGTAATTATGTCATTTTGGAAATATTATAATTTGATGTCATGCTTTTAAAATTTAAATGAAATAATCTGATGTAAACAAATTGGTTGTTTGTGGTATGATTTGATAAAAATAAAAAGGGACTTTTAACAATAATTTCAAAGGACATTGTCGCTATTTATGACCATTTCATGGAGTCGCCGCTCGCTAGGTCGTCAAGCTAATCCCAGTATAGAAATATTGTTAAAAGTAAAAGAGTGCTTAAGAGACTGTCTTAAGACTTTGATGTTGTGATGATGAAAAATGGTGATGATGATGATTTGTTTTCAGATTTCCATGAAAATATTATGCATGAAATATATTAAAAAATGATTTTTGCTAGGCATAAATTCCTAAGTGTGATAAAATTTTTGAATAATTCCCTAGGAATTATACCATCATTGCAAAATTGAATGTTGACATAATGACATGAAATAGCAAAGTATTCATTCTTTTTAAAGCATAATTGTGTAACATAATGATTTAAGTCATATGTTTTTATGATTTTAAATAAATGGGAAAATAAAATTAAAACAATGGTTTGCGCTAGGCATAGAATATTTAGGTATAGACTTATACCATCATCGTGAAATCCAAAGAAGAAATTGATATAATAGTTTTATTGCATGGTTGATTTTTTATTTTTGTTTTTGAAATAAACAGAAAAATATAGTATGAGGACTTGCGCTAGGCATAAAATTCCAATTTAAGTTTTGGAACTATACCATCATCGCGGAAGTCGACAATATATAAATGTGGTTTTATTGCATATTTTTTTGAAAACAGTTTTGATTTTGAAAAGAAATATATGTAATTGTTGTAAATGAAATCATTCCAGAAGATTTGCATAAATATTTTACATTATCTCAAAGACAAAATTTAGATTTATAAGGAATCCCATGTGCATATGTGAGTTCATTTCCGATCTTGATTTATCATAATGATACACAAAATCTCTCAAATACAAATGTGTGTGCAATTGCTTTGTGCATTTACCAGTTTTGAGCAAGATACTTTGATACAAGTGATTTGAATTAACCAAATAAGTGTTCATTGACCATGATTTATATGCATATAACCGTACCAGACTACTATGTAAGTCGGGTTATCAAGAGCTAGCTAATCCATAAGCAGACATAGGTCTGTACAAAAGAAGGTCGCTAATGTGACAGACATATCACCACGCTAGGAGTTACCCAAGGCCAAGCGGGTTGGGCACAAACCACCTGTTATGGGGCTTACCTCACAGTTTTCGAATAATTGAGAATTCCAGGGATTCAAGCTCATTCACCCTTCTTTTCTTTTCAATGGGTAGGGAAAAGGGATTTTATTGCTTTTGCTTTTTTCTTTCTTTTCTTTTCTTTTTCTTTGCTTTTCTTTTTGTATTTTTGCTTTGATATTTGAGATAATGCTGAAATAGTGCTGAGATAGTACAAAATGATACTGAAATAATGCTTCTTTTTCTCATGATTTTGCTTGATTTTTCTTTTTCTTTTGCTTCCTATTCTAGGGATACTTGCTCGGATTGGCTGTAGAGCAAGGGATTTTTATTCTGGGTAGGGGTGAGCTTGTCCTTTTGTCAATTCTCAAAGATTCTAGACCATGTGCATGATAGGATAGCAGGGGAAACTTTTCGCTCAAGAAACCACTTCTACTATGTAGCATAGTATTGAAATTGCAAATGTAATCATTTTAATGTGAAAAAGTGCACTTGGTTTAAGTAAATAACAAGATCAATTCTCTATGCTCAAACTTTATTTAATTCAACTTGTGGACTTTGATATAAGAGAGATAAGTAATCATGCCAGATAAAATCAAGATATTTATTCATGTGTTTGTGAAATGTGAGGGATTCCAAATAAATGCTAATTTATCCAAAATAATTTGAAAATATAACTGCAATATTTCAAGAATCTAACAAGTACAATAAATAAATATATACAACAAATGTTTTTGAAGATTTTGATGATTTTGATGTTTTTATATGTTTTTTATATATTTTATTATTTTTTTGTTATTTTTGTATGATTTGAGAGAATGAATAATATTGTTGTTTGTTTTTGAAATTTTTATATGTTTTATGAAGACTGAAATAATATGCAAAATATATACAAATGATGAAATGACCAGATTTTATGCATAATAGCGTTTAAGATGCATAATGTTCATAGGTTCTTTAAGATCTTTACCATCTAAGGTAGCTAATTTGTATGCTCCCGATCCAAATTTAGCAGTGATAATATATGGTCCAAGCCAGTTGGGCTCAAATTTACCTTTAAGGTCTTTAGTTGCATTAGTATTTTTTTGATTTTCTTTTAAAACAAGGTCGCCGATCTCAAAGGATCGATGATGAACTTTTTGAGCATATGATCTTTTAAGCTTGTTTTGGTAGGCACGAAGATGCTCCAAAGCATTGATGCGCTTCTCATCTAAGAGTTCCAGCTGACTAAGTCTGCCAGCACGATATTCATCTCCTACTTCAGTATCTTGAAGTAGTAGAGCCAAAGAAGGAACTTCTAATTCAAATGGAAAAATAGCTTCAGCACCATAAACCAAAACAAAAGGTGAAGTGCTCGTGGGAGTACGAACGCTAGTTCGATATGCCCACAAAGCAGGATATAATTGAATGTGCCGATCGCGGCAGATTTATTGACCAATATTTTAAGGATTTTAATTAATGTTTTATTAGATGCTTATGCTTGGCCATTACCATGAGGATAATAGGGAGTGGACCAACGATGTTGAATTTTATATTTTTGACATAATTTTTTGACATCTTTATTTTTGAAACAAGTTCCATTATCTGAGATGAGATTTGCAGGAATTTCGAACCTACAAATGATTTGATTAAAAATAAATTTGGAGACTTGAGTTCCAGTGCAGGAAGCTAAGGGCATAGCTTCAACCCACTTCATAAAATACTCAGTGGTGGTTATGATGAATTTGTGTCCATCAGATGACACAAGATTTATTTTGCCAATAATGTCTAAGCCCCATTTTGAAAAGGGCCAAGGAGATGAAATAGCCTCGTAGTTCTTGTGCAGGGGCATGGACAAGGTCAGCATGCTTCTGGCACTTGTCGCAATGGCGCACATAATCATGTGCATCATTCTCCATGGTAGGCCAAAAATATCCTATCCTAAGGAGCTTTTTAGCAATGGCGCTACCACTGAAGTGTCCCCCACAAGATCCATCATGGGCTTCACTCAAAGCTGATCTAGATTCTTCTAGATTCAAACATCTCAATAGGATACCTTCAAAAGATCTCCTATATAAAGTATTGCCAATTATTACAAAGCGACTTGCTCGTCTACGTAATAACCGACGCTGGTTTCTATTAAAACTTTCAAGGAAAGTCCCATTTTGAAGAAAATCAAATATATCCGTATACCAAGGTTCAGGAGTAGTTTCGTTGATTAGAAACACATCCAAAGGTTCTAAGCATGACTTATTTGAAGTGGGTTCCTGGAGTCGATGAATAATGATGGTGGCATATTCGTCATCTAACTCCAAGGGCAGAAGAGATGCAGCTGCAGCCATAGCGTCAGCCGCACGGTTGCTAGTTCTAGGAATAGCTTCCAAGGTAACTTGATCAAATAAAGATATTAATTGTAAAACATATGCTTTATATGGGTGCAATTTATCATCTCTAGTCTGATAAACTTCATTAATCTGGTTTATGACAAGTTGAGAATCACCAAAAACTAATAGATGTTTAATTTTTAATGCCAAGGCAGCTCGTAATCCAAGGATTAGAGCTTCATATTCAGCAGTATTATTAGTACAAGCAAATGTTAATTTAAAGGACAAAGGGATAATGTGTTTTTGTGGAGATATTAAAATAATACCTGCACCAGCCCCACTCATGCATCGGGCTCCATCAAAGTATAAGGACCATTGTTCAGCATGGTCTGCCTCTAGTTGAAGGCATTCATCAGGAAACTCAATGATGAGGGGATGGGTAGACTCTAAGGGTGCAGCAACTAATTGATCTGCTATGATTTGACCCTTAACAGACTTTTGTCCTATAAACATGAGTTCAAACTCGCTTAGAGCAAGAACCCATTTCACTGTGCGACCCGATAAATAAGGTCGACTCATGAGATACCGCAAGGGATCATATTTAGCAATGACATACGTTTTTTGACTGAGCATATAATGGCATAATTTTTGCGTAGAAAATATGATTGCTAGACATAGTTTTTCTAATGTTGTGTAGCGGGTTTCATAACTGATTAAAGTTTGGCTAATATAATAATTAGCACGTTCTCTTTTCTCATCATCAAGTTGAGCTAACATAGCTCCTAAAGCAAAATCTGAAGCTAAAATATATAGGATAAATGGGCGATCAAGTCTAGGTGGTGAAAGCACAGGTGGGTTAAGGAGGTATTGTTTGAGGAGTTCAAATGCTTCCTTACATTCGTCATCCCAATTGAAAGGGACATCCTTCTTAAGAAGCTTAAGAAAGGGACCGGTTTTGTCCGCCAGCTTATCGATGAAGCGACGGATAGCTTGAAGCTTACCTTGTAAACTTCGTAATTCAGATATATTTGTAGGTGTGGGCATATCAGTGATAGCCGCAATCTTGAGAGGGTCAATTTTGATACCACGTAAAGAAACTATAACCCCCAATAATTTATCGGACTTGACTTCGAATATACATTTGGCTGGATTTAATCGGATAAGATATTCCCTTAACCGATTAAATACTTTTCTCAAATCATCTAAATGATCATCTTCATTAATAGAACGAGCTATAATATCATCTACATAATCATGTAGGATATCATGCATCATATCATGAAAGATATAAGTCATGGCTCGTTGATATGTTGCACCTGCATTCTTTAAACCAAATGGCATCACTTTCCAACAAAAGGTACCCCAGGGGGTAATAAAGGTTATTTTAGCCTGATCTTCAGGAGCTATCCTGATCTGATTATAACCAAAAAATCCATCCATTAGGGATATCATTCCACTCCCAGCAGTAAAATCAATGATTTGATCCATGTTGGGAAGAGGAAAATCATCTTTAGGGCATGCAGCATTAATATCTCTAAAGTCTGTGCAAACCCTAACTTTGGTAGCTTCTTTCTTGGTTACTGGAACTACATTCGAGATCCATTCAACATAATCAATAGCTTGTATAAAAATAACATTCAAGAGTTTTTCTAACTCCCCTTTGACTAGCAAGGCCACTTTGGGATGCATTTTTCTAAGTTTTTGTTTAACAGGTTTAGCATCCGGATGGACTACTAGATGATGCATGACTACAGAAGGGTCTAAACCTGGCATATCTTCATATGTCCAAGCGAAGACATCTTCATATTCTTTAAGAAATGCAATGTATTGATCTTGTTTTTCTTGACTTAATTCTGATCCAATATTGATTATGTGAGGATTATCCTCGGTTCCAATGTTAACTTTTATGACGTTTTCTACTTCCATGTGTAGATCTCTCTCAAAATTAGGTGGGGCGGGTGAAACGCCCAATTCTTGTAATTCTTCCAAGGTTAGCTTGGATAATTCATCTTGAGGATTCGTGGCCTCAAGATGGGCTATAGTAGGTATAGAACCATTGAAATAAAATTCATTGTGTAACAACTCTTCAACGGAGACATCATGGAAGATATCTCCCTCCAACTCATCGTCGGATTCAGCAATCATCTCAGGATAAGCTAAGGATAGCATATTACATGTAAATGGCTGATTTGTTAGATGCAAAGTATCACGTCCATCCAAATAATCTTGATAACATATGAGTTGATCATCATCTTCAAAAGGGAAGGGTTGACCCTTACTAGGAAATAGGCCCACACCACATCGGGCGGGCCATGGTTCTACCTCAAAAGGTTCTTTCATACCATCTTGGAAAGGTCCCAAACCTTTCCCTTTATATCCCATTTTAAGCATTATAGGTTTAGCTTTAGTATACTCATTAGTAAAATAACATCGAGCATATCCATCATAATGAGTTTTGATGTTCCTGGGTATTCTTCCCCAGTCATATCCCTTATAAATAAAGGCACAACTCCCGACTTGGTAAGTACTTCCCATAGGTTGTGGGAGGCCCAAGGTACGAGGAGATGGTGGCAAATTATTTAGAATAAGGGAATCTTGCATAGAAGCATTTGTTTTTTCTGATATGAGAATTTTAGATAAATCAGGTAAGAGCTCATCAGAAAGAGCGTAAGAGGTAGAAGGATCATTCCCTATATCTTTTGATGTGGAAGATATGCTTTTGGTAGATGTAGATAATGTAGAGGTGTTAATAAATGGGTCTATAGGTATAGAAATTGTAGGAGTGGAACATGAAGCATTGGTTGTGGGTTTAAGATCTTTCCGAGGTTCTAATGTAGTTTGTTTAGAGGATGGTTGAGCTATAGGTAAAGGTGGAATTGATGGAGAAGATGTAGATGAAGTTATGGGTGTGTGTTTCACACGTTTAGATGAAAAATGAGAATTAGGATGTGTGGATGATAGAGCAGGACAAAATTGAACTCCAACAGGTTCTGCCAAAGCACACATATCAAAGGGTCTAGGATCACCATGAATAGTGACCAACTGATTTTTAAATTCGAATTTAACACATTGATGTAAAGTTGATGGGACAGCCCGCATTGCATTGATCCAAGGGTGACCCAAGAGTATATTGTACGATGCGGGGCAATGTACAATAAACACGGTCGTATCTAAGGTTCTCGGACCAACTTGCAATGGGATGGTGATAACTCCACACGTTTCTTGTGTTTCGTCATTGAAAGCTTTTATGATCATGTCAGTTTTTTTCATTTCATCACTTCTAAACCCAAATATTTGGTAGAAGTCAAAAGTGCAAATGTTTAGAGATGAACCATTATCAATCAAGACCCTTTTGACTGCTACATCTCCTATTAGGGCAGTAATATATAAGGGGTTATCCTTATGTAAACTATGTTGTGGTATATCTCTATCCCGAAAGTCAATACAATCGACTTCTCGAGTTATTATAGTATTGGTCATGGCTTCAGGTTGAATATCTTGTGGTACCATCATTTGGCTTAATGTGAGCATCAATTCATCTCTATGTGTAGGAGAAGATCTCAAAAGGTCCAAAAGAGAAATTCGAGCTGTAGTATTTGATAGTTGCTCATTAATATTATAAGGAGGTTTAGGTTGAACATTAGGAGCATGATTCCCTTTATTAGGAACTTTCAAAACAAATGGAGCTGATCCATCATTCTGATTTTGATCTTGTTGAGAATTTTGAGCTTGTTGTCTAGTAATAGCTCCAATGGTACCTACAATATTGTTTTGCGGATGATGAATAGGTCTTGGTCTAGTGTTTATAGCTTGTTGATTAGAAAGTAATTGATGAGAAGAAGGTCTAGTAGTGACTCTTCTTGGAAATGGTTCTTCTGGAACCATAGAATTTGTAATAGGTTGAATAGCATCTGATTCATCTTCAGAACTATTCGATTGATTTGATGTGATTTCCATGTCACTTTCAGTTTCATATTCTGTATCACTAAGATCAGGAGTTTGAATATTATGTAGAGGCCTGGTCGTGACCATGGATAAAGTTGTGTCAAAAATTTGTAAATCATGAGTAGGTAAATGTCCACTAATGGTTCCTACATATCGGGTAGGAGGGGGAACATTATGATGCTCAATTTGATTGGCCACCTCTTTACCATGCTTTGGTAAAGGATGTTGAAATATGTCTAATGATTGATTGGCATTCTGATTTTGATTTTGGGGGATGTTCTTTTGAGCATTATTAGGAGGATTTTGTTTAGGTTGGAAGGCTTGCACCTCCATTTCATTATTATCAATCAAGTCTTGTATTTTATGTTTCAATATTTTACAAGAGTTGGTAGAGTGTCCAGGTCCTCTATGGAAATCACAGTGTAAATCAGCTCTGTATCCGGGTATAGTTGGATCAGGTTCCCGGATATTAGGTAATTGAATCAAACCTCTTTCGAGTAATTGGGGTAGAATAGTTGATAGCGGTTGATTCAATCTAGTAAATTCTCTAGGAGGTTTATCAGGAGGTTTCAATATAAATTTCTCTGTTGTCTTTGTAGTATTGACATTAGCAACATTTTTGCTGTCAGTGACTCCATCACCCACAACTTGTTTATTTTTATATTGATTTCTGGATGTTTTCTCATCATCTTTCTTCTTAAGCTGACCTCTCCTAATGAGAGCATCCTCCACTCTTCGAGCTAAGTCTATAGCTTGATCGAAGGTGGTTAAGGTAGTAGTTGATAACTCATAGGATATTTGTTCTTGTAAATTATTAATGAATATGTCCAACATTTCCCTATAAGGTAGCACAAAGTGCAGTTTTCCTGTCAACTGCCTCCATCTAGCTAGGAAATCAGCAAAGCATTCATCTTTGTCTTGTTTTAAGTTGTATAAATCTTTAATGGTCACATGCCTTTCGATGTAGGCACTAAATTGATGGACAAAAGACTCAGTTGTTTCTTCAAAATTCCTCAAAGAATGGGTGGGCAATTGATAGTACCACTCTAATGCCATTCCTCCTAAACTTTTTGGGAACATTTTTAGTAATAACAAGTCATCATATGATATATCATGACATGCTATCCTAAACATGCGAAGATGCTCTATGGGATCTTCAGTTCCTTTGTATATAGGCAGGACGGGCATAGGAAAGTGTTTAGGGTATGGCTGTGCTACAACTATGGGATCTAAAGGCTGACTACACATCTCTCGATAATTGTACGAGGGACGGTAGGGATCTATCTGGTCCATGCGGGAAGCTAACTGTTTCACCATGGCTTCCAGATTACTAGTTTGCCCACCATATTGGTTCGGTGGAGCATGAGTATGGGATTTGTGAGCATATGATGGCGTGACATAAGGATTAGATGCTATATTGCTATTGTGTAAAGTGTTGGTAGGAAGGGTATTATGAAGAAGTTTTGAAGTTGTATTATGTTGTATCCCAGATTGTTGAAAATTGATGTTTGGCTTAGTTTTGGGCTTTTGTCGATTTGAGGTGTATTGATCAATAGTTTGGCGAAATAAAGCAGTGAATGAAGGTTTCTTTTGTGTGGGAATGATTTTAGGCTCAATAACAGGTTCCTTAGGAGGTTGGGTAACCTGTTGTTTTTGCATGTTCTGGATTATAGTGGCCATATCCATATTAGATGGTCCAGCTTGATCACTTTCTTGATCAATGAAGGACAAGGGATTAGTGTGTATGTTAAACATGTCTTCCATGGTTGCTTGAGTTTCACTAATTTGTTCCCTATCAATATGAACTGCCATATTAAGAGCACCAATATTATTATTGAGGAATTTCCAGAAATGATCCATGTTATCAAAAGTAACAGCTCCATCTGGAGTCATTCTAGGGGATGAGGATCCTTCCTCTCTAACATTTTCTTCTTGTTCATTTTCTACAACAAGATCTTCATCTTCTGGCTGGTCTAGAGTTCCTCCTTCCGGAATTGGATCCTCAGGAAGGACATTTGATTTTTTTGTTTTCTTTCCTAACCAATCTTCTTCTTCTTCTTCAGTTTGTTTACCATTCCTAAGTCTAGTCATTGTGCTTAAACTTAGATTTCAGCAAATATATATATATATATTTTTTTTTATATATATATATATATATATATATATGCAACAAGCTTGAGAGGTATATATTTTAATTATATACCTACTATAATACTTAAAATAAAATGTTTTGATTTTGTTTTTATTTTTGTTTTTATAACAATATTATAAAGATAACAAACAACACACTAAATGCAAGAAATAATAACAATAAAAGAAATAATCTAGTCTTCTATAAATAATTTATAAATATCATTAATGGGCTCAAGTTCTTCAGGAGTCATGAAATGTTCTTCTTCAAATTGGAAATTTTCTTTCAAGAATTTGATAAAAAGTGCTATAGTGATATTATCTATTTCAGACTCTGATTGGTAGAAATAAAGCTCGTGGCAATACTCTCGATATAACATAGCTCTAGGAACTCTCCTCCATCTTTCCCTATCTGTAAGAATGACCTCTTGATCTTCTATACGACCTAGGAATTGGTGTACTATAGCTACGTTC
Organism: Wollemia nobilis; assembly: GCA_028583015.1. NCBI lineage: Eukaryota > Viridiplantae > Streptophyta > Pinopsida > Araucariales > Araucariaceae > Wollemia > Wollemia nobilis. The sequence goes on from JAQPPZ010003098.1 coordinate 3,488,302, forward strand.
TCGAGGTATTCCTCGAAGGTGTACAATTCGGAAGACACAAGAGCTCTCTTATCAGCTAACCACCTATGGCAAGCTCTCTGAAGTTCATGATAAAAAATGAGTTGATGAGGATCCAAGATTCTATCTAGGACAAACCTCTTGATTTGTTTAAGTTCTGTTGACCTAGATGAAATGATACCTAGTCTCCTATCAAGTTCGTCCCACAAAAGTTGGTTTCTATCTATTTTAGGCACACTAAGCACAAAATTAATTTCTATGGCTGCTAATTGGTTCTCAACATTTATAGTGACAGCTAGTCTTTTCTTAAGAGCTACCATCTAAACATGATATGCAACTTAGCAGTTTTCTAATGATTTTAAATGCATCTATTTTTTTTTTTTTTGTTTTCAGAAGGTTTTAGTTTCACGTCGGGTTCACCAAAATGTATCGTTCCAAATTTTTCGCACCCTTACCTTCAGGCTAAAGGATCCACGCCCGGAAGGGGGATGCGAGAAGGATGGGATGGTACCTCGGACTGAGAGGCCCTTTGAAGGTCGCGCCTCTTGGGGGAGGGGTATCAAGGTGATTTTTTGATGGATGGTGGGGTTCACCAAGAAAATTTTAGTGGTAGTTTCCATGCCTAGGTTGGGAATGAGTTTGATGTGTTCAGTTTTATCTTTAATCATTCAAGTCCTAGGTTTGGCCAAATGAATCTAAGTTATTCTATATGAAATGCAGATTTAAATGAATACAAAAAATAGAATTAAATATAAAATACAGAGAATATGCTAGATGAGAAAAGCCATACCTGATTTCGGATGTCTGATGGAGATTCTGATTTTTGAAGCAGTCCAGATCGCCTCTGATATGACAAGATCATCTGAGATCTGACAGGATCATCTGAGATCTGACGAATTCGTTAGACGAATTCATCAGAGACCTGCAATCAGAGAAATAGATACAAAATACAAAAAATGCAGCTATACCAACAAAGGAAAATGATGTAAAATGATAGTAGAGATGCTAAGATGATAATTACAGATAGAAATTTAAGTAAATTACAATGTTTTAATGACTAATTATGACCTTATTATGCACTTATGCTACATGGGGTGAACTCCAAGATGCAAATAATAATAAGCTTAACTAATGCAGAATAAAACAATAGAAAAAGGTAAAGAATGCAAACTCTGGGCACTGATTGCCCCCAATGTTGGCTGTAGTCGAAATCGTCTGTAGAATACGAAATCGTCTCGAATTTTGGCGTGATCGTCCGAGATCGTACAGGATCATCTGCGATGATCTGAGCTTGCTCCGACTGAAGAATAATGAGGTTCCTGCAAGAAAATTTGAAAAGGGACAAAGGGCAATATCAAACCAAGGTATACTAATGCATGCAAAACTTAGTGTTCAGAAAAATTCAGCCAGGGGAAGGTCAAGGGAGGTCCTAAGATTAAATAGGCTTAGGAGGGAGGTTAGGAGGTTGGAGATCATCCCAATTTGGGAGATCTCCAATGGGGGAGGTCTCTAACCACGCAGACATGCTTTTGCCCAAGTTAGAGACGTCGTTGAAACAGAAGCTAATTATGAAAAATTAGTTTTGGGATGAAATCGTCTGGACGTTCTGCTCCAGACGAATTCATCCGATCTGAGGCGATATCGTCTGATCGGCGATGATATCGTCCAATGGTCACAACAAATCCTAAAAATGGCATGGAAAATAGGGAGAGCGGTTTAACAGGCGGTTAACGGGCGGTTCGGGGTTAAAATTCAAATTTGAATTATTTACTAAGGTTTACTGCGCCAATTTTAGGGTGCTACACTTAAAATTTTGAATACAAGAAATAACCCACTCTTCGGAATAATTGAACCATCTAGGGAAGGTGAAGATGAATTTTATGAGAAACATGTTGATGAATTATAATATGATGAATAAGTAGTTGAGTATCACAACTTGATTTTAGAAGATGATTACTATGATTATTCAAATAATGGGAAGAATATGCTCACTCCAAACCTTCTAATGAACTTTTTGTGTCAATTGATATGTAGGATAATACAATTGCTTTCTCGCATGAGGATATTACAAGTCATATACAATATGAGAATGTTTTGAAAGAAGGGTTGGAATCTCAGCAAGTGTTAGAAAATGATAATGACTCTACTACCATGTATAAATAGGGAGGACCATTTTATTTGGTCCCCTTTGAGGGACAAGAAATTAAAAATATTGATCCACCTATTGGCTCTATAATATTTAAGCCATCTCAAAATGAGGAAATTCTAGAACCTAAGTGGTTTGGGTTCGATATTATTGATGATCCTAATGAAAATGTGAATTTTGAAAGAGATCAAGCCATTGATCATGTAAAGGTGTTATATGACACTAATCTTGAGAATCTAGGTTATTATTTTAAAAAATATGGGCATATGTTTGATTGGGTGCCTAAATTTGGTATTTTTGAATAAGTGTTTGATGATGATGAAAGTCATGAAGAAAATGGAAAGATTACAAATGCTCACAAAGGTTTTTCAAATGAAAATATGCAAAAGGTAAAATCTAAACCTTTATGTTCCATTATTCAAAATCCTGGTAAAATATCACATCATGAAATGTTAGATTCAAATGTGATTAACAATGAAAATCCATTGGAGGTTAATAAAGAACTATAATTGATTTCTACTCACACCTCTAATAAGATTACTTTGGTGAATGAAAGAAAGGTTGATGTGTTTGAATTGTTGAATCAAGTTCATCAACAATTAACATTTGAATCTAGGATAGAAGCTTATAATGATTATCATTTAGTAAATATCCTAGATGCTTGGAAATTGTTATATAAGTTTGTTTGGCCTATAAACATGAAAAATAAATTTGTTTTGAAATTTAAAGAAATAGGCTCTTACTTGCAAGGCCTCATTGTTGAAAAAGATAGTCTAATTCTGAATTATGAATCAAACTATGAAATCTACACTTTAATGAATGAAAAATAAACAATTGAAAATCAATTATTGTTTTACCACTTTGATGAATTAAAGCTTCACCGTGGGATTCCTGGTAAAACTAGATTAAAATGGTGGGGTGAAAGAGGAAAAATGAAAGATTTTGTTTTTTATGGACTAACCTTGTCTTGGGTGGATTTCCATAAATCTTGGTATTCATGTCATGTTATATGTCTTTTAAAATGTTCTAATCATGTTTGGGATCCAGGGAATGTCACGGTTGAGTTTTGTGCCATTGGTACTATATTGTATATTTTGTAAATACTTTTTGGTTTTCATGTTTAGTCTTGGTTTTGGGTGTTGGTTTTTCTTTGAGTTGTTGTTTGCTTCTCCTATATTCTTAGAGTGTTTCATGAGTTTTTTTTGTGTGTATTAGAGTCATGTTCATTCTCCCATACATTTATATTTTGAGTCAATCCCCTTTATTGTGGTTTTGATTTTGGAGATGGTTTTTAACAAATGGTATACTTTCAGAATAAATAATGCAACCCATGAATCCAAAACAACTAGAGAAAGGAAATGAAGCTATATAGTTATTATCCTTGGTTAAATGTAATAAGATGGTGGAGTGTGAAACAATGGAATATTATGCCAAATATTCACTGTAATGAATCACATGAAGAGGCATCTCTTGGTATCTTGAAGGATGAAATTATTTTGGTAAATTTATTAAGGCTAACTTCTAAGCTACACAAATTCAAGTGTTACATAAAAATTTACAAATTTCTCTACAAAATAGAAATACAAGCAATAAAAATATTGATCAAATCAGTCCCCAAGCCTAAATAAACTCCATCATGGCTATAGATGCTTGACTGGAAGTGGGGCTCTGTTTAGACAAAATCTTGATAAAAAAATGAGCATAGAAAAGCTTGATCAAATTAGTCACTAAGTTTGGATAAACTCCATTGGGGCTATGGATGCCTGAATGGTAGTGGGGCTCTATCTGAATAAATAATGTTCAAAGAAAATGAAGAACACAAGCTTATCCTTAGAGAAGGGGGTGAACAATATAAGAGCACTTTTTACTTTTCTTTGCAAATCAATATTATGCATTGTATAGCAGTATCAATAGTGGTAATTAAAGTAATGCACAAAACACCTTACACAATAGAGACATCATAATTTACGTGTTTCACCCAATGTGGGCTACTCCATGAAGAAAATATTTTAGTAAAATTTTCTCAATCAATCTCTTGGGAATCATTCCCAATTACAATATTTATGGACCTCTATCCAAAGGAGATGTTGATCCCCTAAATCTAGTTTGTGGATCTCTATCCATTGGAGAACCCCTTCTCCTCTGCTCTAGCTAGTGATCCTCTAGAAGAATACTTCCTCCACTACATTGGCTTGTCGATATCTCTCCACTGAATACTCTTGTCCCCACTCAAAATATTTGTCCTCACTGCCCTGGCTAATGGATCTCTATCCATTGGAGACTACTATCCTCTTTGCTCTATCACCTCCAAATTCGTGTCTCAATTTTGTACTAAACATAGTCCAATTAGTCTAGCACAACTCTGCTCAACTCTTGTACTAAACATAGTCCAGTCGATCTAGCACAAGTCTACTCAACAAGCTCACTCAAATCTACACTAAACATAGTCCATTCGGTCTAGCACAAATCTGATCAACACTTTTACTAAGCATAGTCCAGTCGACCTAGCACAAGTCTTCTCAATATATATATCTGGTCTGGCACAAACCTGTCCTCAAATATGCACCAAAATCTGCTCTCAAATTTGCACTAAACACAGTCCATTTGGTCTAGCACAAATCTGTCCTCAAGCCTTAACTAAATACTTGAATAAACTTTGCTAGATCTACCCCAAGCCTTAAATCAAGGTCTGAATAAATCAATCAACTTTGCTCTCAAGTCTTCTCAAATACTTGTCTCAAATATGCCTTAAAAGCTTCCTCAAAAGCTCAAACCAATCTGTCCACAATTCCTCTCTATAACTTGCTCAAGTCTACTCTATAAGTCCTCTCTAGAACTTGCTCAAATTTGCTCTACAAGTCCTCTCTATAACTTGCTCAAATATTCTCTAAAATTCCTCTCTATAACTTGCTTAAATCTTCTCTACAAATCCTCTCTAGAACTTGCTCAAATCTGCTCTACAAGTCCTCTCTAGAACTTGTTCAAATCTTCTCAATAAGTCCTCTCTAGGACTTAACCAAATCTGTATTGTAAGCTTCCACAAAAGCTCACACAAAATAAGTCCACAAGTCTTCTCAAAGACTCTCCTCAAATATGCTTAACAAGTCCACACAAAACTTGTCCAATATCATAGAAACATAAAGAGAATTGTTAGAGACTCAATATGTTCTATACTCAAATCTCAATCACTTTCTCAAATCAAATCAATCTCATAGAAGCATAAAGAGAATTGTTAGAGACTCAATATGTTCTATACTCAAATCTCAATTAATTTCTCAACTCAAATCAGAATATAGGATAGTTTATTTTATGGAAATTGAACAATCACTTCATACATCCACTTGACTAGGCTCAAACAACTCTACTCAACCAATCACTCAAGAATCAACCCTTGCTTACAAACCCTAGTCCAAGCATGTAAACACCAACTCAAAATGTTTCCAAAAATTCTTAACAACAAATCTCACATAACAATGATACTCATGTTCTTTTCAAACCCAAGTTCAAGTTCTTTGCACAATCCAATGACTTCAACAACAATGCTAATAAAACAAGGTTTTAATCACAACTATTAATTCCAAAAAACCTTGAAGCATTAACTCAAACACTTTTGAAAAGGAAATCCTAATCAAATCCTTTTCACTCCAAACTTTATTTTCTAGCAAGCCATTCAATCAACTCAACCAAAGAAGAATTTTCCCATACCTTTTTTTTTTGACAAGGAGTTGATCTCACAAATCTACCACACTCACAATTACTTCTTTACCAATCTCAATAAGGGTTAGAAGATAATTTTCTCAACAAAACATAACACAAAATTAATATCAAATTTTACACCTTATCACTCCAACTTGATTAATAATCAACACCCTCACAATAATCACAAAAACCCTTAATTCAAATTAACACAATACCCACAAAGTCTTAATCCTCCAAAAATCAATATAGCAATTTAAGACTTTATTAAAAATTAAAACCAGAAATCCTCTTATAGCTCCAAATGATAATTCTCAACAAACACTAATTTTCTACAAAGCAACCTTACAAAAAAATTCCATTAATCAAACCTTATACCTCCAAACTTAGGCAAATAATTAAAATTAAAACCCAAAATATTACCTCGCCTTTGGAGGGAATCGAACCCTCAACCTTACCCACAATATGTGCCTTAGCCATAGCCAAAGCCACCACATGAGCCACACGCTATTTTGTGATTAACAAAGCACCACATGCTTCTTAATATCCAAACACCTTCTGCCTTGGGTAAAATAACGTGCACCGTGGGTGCCTTAACCAACACAACTCATGATGCACCCGTCAATATTTGAACGCAAACCCTCTTGCAAGACAGTGCTTTCATGCTTCCCAAAATACCACTAGGTCATGTTGTCCTATGCAACTTTGAGGATTAAAGCTTCCTCCCTTAAACACTTCTCTGTCATGACTTTTGCAAAAACTCACGAGCCCTTATCTTTACATGCCAATATTTTTAATTTCGAGCAAGGATAATTAATTTGGACTTTAGACTTTGTATTTATATGTTTTCTCCATTACTTTGAAGACGTCGGTGATCTCCATGTTATCTTCCATGACGTCAATGGAGATTATAAAGGCTTCAAATGCATTTTTTCTTAAACCCAACCTTTGGGTTTATAAAATATATTTAAAATTTATAAAACCCACTTTGTATTATAAAATATTAAAATGAGAATTATAAATATTTTATTTGGGTTTTCACCATATCACTTTAATATTATAATAACCATTATTATAATATTATGCCTTTGATAAATTACTTCCTTCTCACTGCATTCCATGTCGTAAATAATATTTATTTATAAAATTTAAATTCTCACTGAATTTAAATAATTTATAAAATAAATATTATAACCCCTTTTTAACTTCTATTTTCTACACTGATTCTCTTGATATTTGGCCTTCTTCCTAGAAATCAAATAACCATTTGTATCCCCTTTGTTTCCTACTGAGTTCCTTGATATGAATTATGACTTCATCTGGTGACATCAATGACAAATTTGACTTAGGGACTCAAAATATCCAACAATCTCCTCCTTTGTCATTGATGGCAACCCATACTCTTCTTACCAAAACCTGACCTTTCTTTTTATTCTTCTCCCCCTGGTACATTACTCCTCTAGCTCAATGCTCTCTCAAATATCAAATATTTCCCCATTACACAAATCTCTCCTCCTTTGACATCAATGGCAAAGGGTCACCTTTGGGGCTCGAGGCTAAGAATGAGCCTCTTAGCTTAGCCCCTCCCCCACCTCCTGTTGAGGTGGTTAATTTTGGGGTGGTAGTATTTCTACTCTTCGAAATCAGTGTTCTTTATCTTTATCATTTTCTCTTATTTTTTGAATTTTTTTATTCCTTTGACTATTCTATTTGTGTCATAATTCTTGTTCCTGTCATTGTTCCTGTTCCTATTCTTGTTCTTGTTCAAATACATATTCTTGTTTATGTTCTCATCCATGTTCATATTCTTGTTCAAGTTCATGTTCAAGTTCAAGTTCATGTTCATGTTCATGTTCATGTTCATGTTCATGTTCATGTTCATGTTCATGTTCATGTTCATGTTCATGTTCATGTTCATGTTCATGTTCATGTTCATGTTCATGTTCATGTTCATGTTCATGATCCTGTTCCTGTTCACACCTATTTTTGGAATGTCTACTCTACACCATTTTACTGTGTGACCATCTTATTGCACTTGTAACACTTAATGTTATTATTCCTTGGAGGTGCAAATGTCTTAGGATTTCTCCTAGTGAATCCATATCCTCTTCTATCATGAATCTTGCAATTCATTGCCATGTGAACAAACTGATTACATGAGTAGAAATACCCATGGAAAATCTATCTATTCACATATTCTTGTCTTTCGTGTATCCTAAACTGTGAAGCCATGTGCCCAAACCTGTGACATGAAAAATATCTTCCATTGAAGTTTCCTTATCTTGAACTCATTGGTCTCTTATTTTGATTGTTGTTCCATTTGTAACTTCTCTGTACATTGTTGTCGTCTTTGTTGAACCATTTATTGTCCAACTTATCCTCTTATTTCTCACTCCCTCTTACACTGTCTTCTTTTGATGTATCTTCATATGAAGTTTCTTCTTCTTCAAGGCTTGAATTTGACTGCTCTTCCCATTTATTTTGAACCTATTTAGAACCAAGACCTATTTTGTTTGTTGCTCCTCTTTGCATATTGACTATTTTATCCACACTCTTTGCACTATTTACATACTTGTATAGCTTATTATTGGAATCTTATAAATATTCCTTTAGTAGTGCCACTTCTTGTGCTAACTTCTCACATTCCAAAATCTTTGCTTCTAACTCATCTTTGAACTTCCTTGCTTTAGACTTTGATTTTTCTAAATCCTCTGAGCAATCTTCTTTCTTCATCACATTATTGAAATTGAATTTCAAGTTTATAGTGTTTCTTCCTTACCTTCTTTACCATATCAATGGCATAGATAAGTTCTCCCTTGAGATCATAACCATTCTCTACTGAATAATCCTTTATTTGTTTACCTTTGTCCACATCATTACTTTATTTTGGCTTGTATTCTATAGGATCACTCACTTCTTCTTCTAATGTCATTAGAATATTTTCATCTAGTCCTTCAAGTGTATCTTCATATTCATCTTCACTAAAACTATAACCATCCCTTGTGTAATCATCTTCAAGATGTCCAAAGTTACCACATCTACAACACTTGAGAATTACTAGAGTCTTTTTCTTAACTAGTTTTTTTTCTTCAACCATAAATAGGACTTCATCTCTATCATTGTATGAAAAACTAACATCACTATCATTTGAGTACTTACTTGCATTATCCGCTCTTTTATCTTTGGAATAACTTCTTTTCTTGTCTTCTTTTTTTATATTTACTTTTCTTTTGATGCCTATATCTTTCTAATTCCTTGTACCTGTGATCCTATTTTTCTTCACCATTGTTTTCTTTGGTTCTTTACAATCTATTGCAAAATGTCCAAACTTTTCATAATTGAAACACTTAACAGATATTAGATATATGGGTCTTCTGGAACCTTTATCTCTTCTACCATAATTAGCTTCTTCATCACTAGATGACTCATTTCTTGATTCTGACTTCTTACCCTTTGTATTCTTGATTGCTTTCAATGATGCTTTCTTTCTGGAAGTGGCATCTTTTGTTCTAATATCAAAATATTTTAGCATACCATGCAACTTATATCTTGTCAAATTATCACCATCCAATGATACTTCTATAGAAGAAACCTATTCACTAAATCTATTTGGAAAAGATCTTAAGACTTTATCACAAACATTTGATTCTTCAATATTCATTCCAAGTCCTTGCATATCATTTTTTTTTTTTTTGAAAAAATGAAAAACTTGTATTAATACAAAGAGCAATTACAAGCGGGAGAGAACACATCCCAACCAAGAACAGCAAACAACACTACAAGAGTAGAGCACAAAGTCAACCCAAGACAACACAAAGCAAAGAAGTCAATCAGGCGCGAAAAAGCGACATGTCGCGAAATCGCGACATGTCGCGAGATCGCGACAGCCAACCCCGTCGCCTCCGTCAGCACAACGAAAACGCGACATGTTGCGAAATCGCGACATGTCGCGAAATCGCGACATGTCGCGATATCACGAGGCCCCATCGCCAAACATGTCGCGAAATCGCGACGACATCTCCCTCCAACGACCCTTCGCCAAAATTGTCGCGAAATCGCGACTAGAAGACCAACTTGCTCCATAACGCCAAAAAGGTCACGAAATCGCGACAGAGTGCCTCCGAATCATCCAACCATCAAAAGTGTCACGAAATCGCGACGAATTATCCTTATGGCATCCAGATCGCAAAAGCGTCGCGATATCGCGATAGTTTTCTCCATTCCGCTGGTAAGCCAAAATTGTCGCGAAATCGCGACGAGATTTTCTTGCAGCAGCCATCGCCAAAAAGTGTCGCGATATCGCGACAAATTATCCACTTTGCACCACATCAGCAAAATGGTCGCGATTTCGCGACGGGTTTTCCTTATGACACCAGATCGCCAAAAGTGTCGCGATATCGCGACGGTTTTTCCTTTCGGCGCCTAGTTCTCAAAACTGTCGCGATATCGCGACGAATTTTCCACTTTGCTCTCCATCTGCAAAAGTGTCGCGATATCGCGACAAGTTTTCCAGTTAGCCCCAAATTGCCAAAACTGTCGCGATATCGCGACAATTTTACCATGCGCCTTCCCCGAGGGCCGCGATGGCGCGACATGTCGCGATATCGCGACAAAAACCCGCCAAAGGCCGTGAGGGCGCAACCTGTCGCGATATCGCGATAGCTTCCAACTTGAAGTTGCGACGGCGCTACATGTCGCGATATCGCGACATAAATCTTCCTTAGCATAAAAAACACTGCACATCATTTCAAAAAACGTTCAAGGCCTTGTCGAATCTCTCGCATCCTCCATAGGCATGTCACTGTGCAGCCGCATCCCAACCTCCCTTTCAAGCACCCATCTTAGCAAGGAAATCGGCCGCCTTATTGAGATCTCGATTCACATAGACAGTTATCACATCATCTAATTCCCTCCAAAGCTCTTTAATTTGGGAGACTAAGATCCGCAACCTCCAAGCTTTCGAGACAAAGTTTCTCATACAACCAAGAGCACCCACCAAGATTTGGGAGTCGACTCAATAATAATCTTCCCGTGTCCCCGTTTGACAGCCCGTAAGGAGGCAGATTTAATGGCAAAGGCCTCGGCTTCATTGTTTGTGGCACATCCCGCACCCTGCAGCCTCCCAATAGAGCAAAGACCCAAGCATGATCGCGGCACACTACTCCAATTCCAAAGACTTCTCGGATTGCCTTTAGCAGCTCCATCGCATTGATTTTGATCCATCCTTCAGAAGGAGGTTTCCAACTACCACTCACCCGCCTTTGTTGAATAACAGCTCCCTCTTCCAAAGGCTCGTAGGCATCGAATTTCCCCTCGGCATGAATGGCAACCGTTTCCGCCACTTTGCTCCAAATGACTTGCCATATTCCTTCTAGAGAGGAGAAGGTTTCATGGAAAATACGGGCATTTCTCTCCAACCACACCCGCCACCGGATAAAAAATAAACCAAGCTCCCAGCCAATTCGAAGAGCTTTGGATTTAAATCTACCTTTCTTCCAAACTTTCCCATATATTGTTTCGAGACAAGACCCCATTAGCCTGAAGTTTAAAGTGGGAGAACCAAAGTTTCTAGATCTGTCTTGTGAAAGAACATTCAAACATTAGATGATCCGCAGCTTCCTCCCCGCTTGTGGCATAACACACATTGAGAAGGGCCAATGATGCCTCTGAGTCTGAGATTGTCATAGGTGAGAATTCCATTATGCAAAAACTGCCAGGCGAAGAAGTTCACTTTCGGCCACCCTGGGGATGCCATATCTTTCTCCAATCATGAACCAAAAAAAGTGTGGGGGGGGCTCTGGAAGGATCTCATCATATCCCTCTTTCACAAGATAAACCCCAAGGCTCCCATAGCCCCGTGCCGCTTCATCCTCCTCATCTCTCCCAGCAAGAAACCATTCTGCCAAGATTTTTCCCAAAGTAGGTACCAACTCCGGAGGGATTGGTATTGGCCACTCATCCAACTGCTTAAACTTTATGATCTTGTAGTCCCCCAATTGACTAGTGTTAAAGTAGCTCTCAATTTGGATCCATCCCTTATCTTCTATAGCAGATTTTATCGGTTGCAATTCAGTAACACAACAATAATGTGAGGATTCTCGGTCCCGTGAATCGACCCGTAACCGAGCCTTATCCCCTCTCCCCACTTTCCATAATAGTTGATCTTTGATGAGTTGAGCTCCAAGCTTGAGCGCCTGCCACACTGATGATCCAAAACCTTCCAGAGGAAAGCGGCCCACATCATTAGGATGGACAGAACCCAAGTATTTGCTAGAGAGGATTCTGCTCGAAGAGGGATGTTGGCTGAGAAATCCACCTCCAAAGACAGCTTTGCCAGCCAAAGCCTTGTTGTTAAACTTGGAGCTTCTTAGTCCCAACCCTCCTTTTTCCTTGGGTTGGGTAACCTTGTCCCACCCAACCAAGGCCCATTTCCTCTCTCCCTTGGCACCTTCCCATAGAAATCTTCTAGCCATTTTATCCAGCTTCTTTCCAAATAGACTGGGAGCAACCAGATGGAGAATTTATAAATTGGCATGGCCTCGAATAACCGACTCAGTAAAAGTTAGACGACCCCCATAACTTAACCATCTATGAGACCAATGGTTCATTCTATCTTTGATGCCATCCAATAGGTCCTTCCAAACATCTATTTTTAGTTTTTTGAAATGGAGAGGGACCCCTGTGTAAACTATCGGGAGAGAGGTCCGAGTGAAACCTAAAATCTCAATAACTCGGTCCTGTAACCGTTGATCAATATTGAAGAAGATCACTTTGGATTTATTGTCATTGATGACTTGATTAGAGGCCCGGAGGTAGACATTTAGAGTATCTCCGATTCTTCTTGCTTCCCTAAGGCTCGGCCACTCCCACCAATCCAAAGATCATCTACAAACTGTAAATGAGTCAAAACTTCAGCCCCGACCTTAATACCTGTTATCTGACCTTGAAGTCTTCTTCTCAGAAAGAGTCTACCCAATCCTTCAGCCAAGATGAGGAAGAGATAAGGAGAGCAAGGGTCTCCTTGCCGAAGGCCACGAGAGGCACCAAAAGGAGGCGAGGGAAGTCCCTTGATAAGAACAGAGTATGAAGGCGTAGAAATACAGCTCATGACCCAGTCTGTCTAGTCCTGAGAGAAACCAAAGGCAGTCAACATCTTTGCCAAGAAGCCCCACTCCACCCCGTCATAAGCCTTGGACATATCCAGTTTAATGAACATTCCTTTGTTCCCGGATTGGTGCATTGTATGGATAGCCTCCTGTGCTAGAATCACTCCATCCAAGATTTGCCTCCCTTCAACAAAACCCCCTTGCTCTGGGGAAATTATATTATGCAAGATAGGTTTTAACCTTTCAGCCATAATCTTAGTGATTATTTTATAGATCACATTGCATAAGGCAATAGGTCTAAAATCAGATAAATGAACCCCCCCTTCTCATTTTGGAATTAAAGTAATGAAGGTATGATTTAGAGCCTTGAGCATTCTTTTATTGGTTCTGGACTCCTCAGTGATAGCCAGAACATCTTCCTCCAGGGTATCCCAAAAGGCCTGGAAGAACTCAATAGGGAAGCCATCAGGACCAGGCGATTTACCAGTACTCATCCCAAAGACCACCTTCTTAAGTTCATCTCTATCTATGGGTCTAAGTAGGGCCTGGTTCTCTTCAGGAGAGATTATAGAAGGAATGACAGCAATAACTTCATCTTGGGCTTCCCCATCTTGCTCCATACTTTCCTTAAAGAGTTTTGAGAAATACTCCATTGAGTGGGAGTGCATACCAGGAAGAGTGTCAAAAGAGTATCCATTCTCATCTTGAAGGAATTCCATATTATTCGCTTGTCTCCTAGCACAGGCAGAGCGCTGAAAAAATTTTGTATTTCTGTCTCCTTCTAATAACCAAGTATTTCTTGCTCTCTGTTTCCAATAAATCTCTTCTTGATTATCAATATCCTCAACCGCTTTGCGCAAAGCATCATCCTCGGATTTAAGGTGCTCGGAAATGTTTCCTTCCCTGTAATGTTTTTGCACCTCATCCCATCCGGCCAACAAGGGGGCCCGTTGGTGCCGGGAAGTCCGATTTGTTAGTTTGCCTCCACCGTTTCAGTTTACACTTGACAAATTGAAGTCGTTTGTGAAATTTGAACATTGCAGTCCCAAAAGGTGGGCGGCCATCTTCCCACCACTGAGGAATTTTTCTTCGGAGATCTTCTTTTTGCAACCAAAAATTTTCAAATTTAAATGGTTTATGGTACTGCCCTGTCATAGCCCCTCCCTCCAATAAAATGGGAAAGTGGTCTGAAACTGGGCCTTCCAAAATATGAAATTTAATATTCCATTTCACAAATGCTTCCTCCGAGACCGTAAACCGGTCTAGTTTTACCTTCCTACTGTGTGGCTCTCTTCTCTTATTAGTCCACGTAAAATAAGTGCCAGGACCTTTGATATCAACAAGGTGAAAGGCCTGGACTTGAGCAATCATAAGCCTATCCCCTGGATCCAAAACTGGGATACCACCTTCCCGATCCCTGGCAGATAATTTGGCATTAAAATCCCCAAGAATAATCCAATCGCAATCTTCCCGGGAGGATCTCATTGAATGAACAACATTCCATTGAAGCCGCTGGCCATCAATGCTTTGAGCCCCATAGAAGTTTGTGATTAAAACCTGTTCAGCTGTAACAATGTTCTTAAAGAGAGATGTGAGAACACCCCTCCAAGCTGTATGTTCTATTGCTATCCACACCAGAGGGTTCCAAAGAGTAACAATCCCCCTCGAAGCTCCTTGGGCCGCCACATCCATATATCCAACGCCCCTCCATATTCTACTAACAGTTTTACACATAAGATCTAAAGACATTTTTGTTTCCTGAAGGAGCAAAAAGTCTGTTTTGTGTCTTCCTAAAAGTCTTTGAACAGCAGATTGATGGGTTCTACTGTTTAAACCCCTTACATTCCAGGATTGTATAATCATTGGAAACCTTGGGAGCAATAAGAGTCAATTGTTCTCACCGATCCTCCATTGATCAGCTTTTCCCCTTGCGCTACTAGTAGATCCTTATTGGATTTTCTACCACCTCCTTGGGAATTACTATTCTTAGACCTCTTTTCCACCTCGGGTAATCCCCAACGCCGGTCTTTCTCTCGCTCTTTTCTCGCACTTCCCATGTTGACATCCTTAATAACCGGTTGTGCAGTGGGAATGGATTACCATAGCCCCTAGGTTCTCTCGGCCGCAAAGTCTCGTGGGTTTCAATCACCTGTTCTAAGACAGGAGTAGATGATAGAGGAGCATGAGAGTGGGTGTTATTATCCTCAACATTCCCATCCACTCCTTCCATGACTTGGTCTTCTTGGTCTACAAGGGATTTGAAGATTTCATATCGATTGGTTGGCTTGGTTTGAGCCTGCTCTTTGCCATTTCTCTTTTTGTTTTTCCTCCGCTTCTGCTGTTCAAAGCCATCTTTCTGGGCATCGTAACCTTGGGGGATATTGAGGGGTTCTTTGACCGGAGTGAACTTACCCTCTCTGGGGCGATTTGGCGCTCCCGACGGAGCTTCCGCTTTTGTGGTCAGGATATTTGGGCAGAACCTAGCCAAATGGCCATGCTTATGGCAGACTCTGCATCTAAAAGGTAAGGCTTCATAGTCTAGCTGTCGTATCCAGGTTAGTCCTGCCAACTCCAATTCCACCTCGACTGGAAGTGGCTGGCTAATATCCATTTCTACGCATATTCTAGCAAAGACAATAGTATTTCCCTCAATGGTATCTCTGGAAACTCCCAAATATCTACCTAGAGAATTACCAATCAACTCAAGAATCTGCTCACCCCAAAACTCCATCGGGAGAGCGTACAACCGAATCCAAACCGGGACAGCCGTGGGCTCAATGCGAGGATCAAAACCCACTCTCCACGGTTGGACAAATAATCCTGCTAGGCCGTGGCTCCTCTTCTCTGATTCAAATGCTCTGCTTTCTATCTCGCTAAAGAAGAGAAACTAATAATAAAATACCCATTGCTTATAGGCCATAGAGAGTACTCACCAATGGGCTCCTGGCTCTGTCTCACCCTGTGTGTAGAAAGTTCAGAGTGGGCCGGATACCCATGAATTTGCAGATCAGATCATGGGTAGCACGGTATATAATCGTATCCTCAACCAGTTTTGGTTCTATGACAATCTTAGGCCTGGAAGCAGATTGTGGAAGGCAGCCGTTAACTCTGTTTGTAGGTAAACCCTTTCCAACATTCTTAAATAGCATTTGATAAGCACTTCGCTGAGCTTCATCGAAGGAAGATGCAGGGTTTTCTTTTAATATATCAAGGATATGAGCTTTTCTTCCCATCGATAGATCCCGGAGGAGACCCCATTGGGCCCTCCCGAGGCAACGAACGATCCTTCAAAGTAGTGTAGATTCAATCCAACGGAGGTCCTGGAAGAATCTTCCCACCAGAAACCCTAGAGCTTCGCCCGGTTCCTGCACAGAAGGTTTCCCGCCAAATCGCCAGAGCTCGAAAAAAAAGAGATAAATTCAGTCCTTGCATATCATTAAAAACCTCATAAATTTGAATTAAATAAGCACTGATATTTTCATCATCATTCATTCTCAATGCTTCAAATTATCCTTTGAGATTTTGTAGCTTTTCTTTCTTGACACTTTTATCTCCCTCATATATACCTTGCAATTTATTCCACATTTCTTGTGCAGTTCTACAATGCATACCATTCATAGATTTTGATCTATGCAAACCTCTCACAAGTGCATTCATTGCTTTTGAATTATATTTTTGTAGTAGCTTACCTTCCTTATGTGTAGGAGGATTAACTGCTGGATCATATCCAAATTCTACTACATCTCAAACTTAATTACCTAGTTCCATCAAGTAGAACCTCATCATCATACTCCAATACATGTAGTCACTTCCATAAATTATTGGTGTTGAATTATTTGAGGACACATCCTTAGGATCCATTATGTTCTTGTTAGCTTTTCCTTCAAGTTGTTAAACTCTTCAAAAGGCACCCGCTCTAATGCTAATTGAAGAACACAATATTATACTAAGATGGGTGGGGGGGTGAACAGTATAAAAGCACTTTTTACTTTTCTTTCCAAATCAATATTATGCAATGTATAAATAGCAGTATCAATAGCAGTAATCAAAGCAATGCACAAAAAACCATACATAATAGAGACACCACAATTTATGTGGTTCACCCAATGTGGGCTACTCCACGGAGAAAATATTTCACTAAATTTTTCTCAGTCAATCTCTTGGGAATCCTTCCTAATTACAATTTTTATGGACCTCTATTCAAAGGAGATGTTGATCACCTAAATCTAGTTTGTGGATCTCTATCCATAGGAGAACTCCTCCTCTGATCTAGTTGGTGATCCTCTAGAAGACTATTTCCTCCACTACACTGGCTTGTGGATCTCTCTCCACTGAAGACTCTTTTCCCCACTTAGAAGACCTGTCCTCACTACCTTGGCTAATGGATATCTATCCACTCGAAACTAATATCCTCTCTCCTCTATCACCTCCAAACCTCTATCTCAATTCTGCACTAAACACACTCTAGTCGGTCTAGCACAACTCTGCTCAAATCTTGTACTAAACATAGTCCAGTAGATCTAGCACAAGTTTACTCAACAAGATCACTAAAATCCATGCTAAACATAGTCCATTCGATCTAGCACAAATATACTCAACTCTTGTACTAAATATAATTCATTCGGTCTAGCACAAGTTTGCTCAATCTATATCTCTGGTCTAGCACAAACCTATCCTCAAATCTACACCAAAATCTACACTTAAATTTGCACTAAACACAGTCTAGTTGGTCTAGCACAAATATGTCCTCAATATCTATCCTCAAACCTTAACTCAATACTTGAATCAACTTTGTTAGATTTTCCCCAAACCTTAACTCAAGGTCTAAACAAATCAATCAACTATGTTCTCAAGTCTTCTCAAATACTTATCTCAAATCTACCTTGCAAGATTCCATAAAATCTCACACTAATCTAGCCACAAGTCCTCTCTAGAACTTGCTCAAATATGCTTTGCAAGTCCCCTCTAGAACTTGCTCAAATATACTCTACAAGTCCTCTCTAGAACTTGCTCAAATATGCTCTACATGTCCTCTCTAGAACTTGCTCAAATATTCTCTAAAATGCCTTTCTAGAACTTGCTCAAATATGCTCTACAAGTCCTCTCTAGAACTTGTTCAAATCTGCTCAATAAGTCCTCTCTAGGACTTAACAAAATATGTATTGTAAGCTTCCACAAAATCTCACGCAAAATCAGTCCACAAGTCTTCTCAAATACTTGCCTCAAATATGTTTAACAAGTCCACACAAAACTTGTCCAATCTCATAGAAACATAAAGAGAATTTTTAGAGACTCTATATATTATATACTCAAATCTCAATCACTTTCTTAAATCAAATGAATATCATAAAATCATAAAGATATTTTTTAGAGACTCAATATGTTCTATACTCAAAGCTCAATTACTTTCTCAACTCAAATCAGACTATAGGATAGTTTATTTTATGGAACTTGAACAATCACTTCATACATCCACTTGACTAGGCTCAAACAACTCTACTCAACCAATAACTCAAGAATCAAACCTTATTACAAACCCTAGTCCAAGCATGTAAACACCAACTCAAAATGTTTCCAACAATGCTTAACAACAAATCTCACATAACAATGATACTCATGTTCTTTTCAAACCCAAGTTCAATTTCTTTGCACAATCTAATGGCTTCAACAAAAATGCTAATAAAACAAGGTTTTAATCACAACTCTTAATTCCAAAAAACATTGAAGCATTAACTCAAACACTTTTGAAAAGGAAACCCTAATCAAATCCTTTTCACTCCAAACTTTATTTTCTAGCAAGCCATTCAATCAACTCAACCAAAGAAGAAATTGCCCATACCTTTTTTTTTGACAAGGAGTTGATATCACAAATCTGCCACACTCATAATTACTTCTTTGCCAATATCAATAAGGGTTAGAAGATAATTTTCTCAACAAAACATAACACAAAAATAATATCAAAATTACACCTTATCACTCCAACTTGATTAATAATCAACACACTCACAATAATCACAAAAACCCTTAATTCAAATTAACACAATACCCACAAAGTATTAATCCTCCAAAAATCAATATAGCAATTTAAAATTTTATTAAAAATTAAAACCAAAAATCCCATTATAGTTCCAAATGATAATTCTCAACAACCACCACTTTTCTACAAAGAAACCTTACCAAACAATTCCATTAATCAAACCTTATACCTCCCAACTTAGGCAAATAATTAAAATTAAAACCAAAAATATTACCTCAACTTCAGAGGGAATCGAACCCTCAACCTCACCCACAACGTGTGCCTTAGCCCAGGCCAAAGTCACCACATGAGCCATGTGCTCGTTTGTGATTAACAAAGCACCATGTGCTTCCTAATATCCTAACACCTTCCACCTTGGGCAAAAGAACATGTGTTGTGTGTGCCTTAACCAACACAACTCATGATGCACCCACTGAGATTCGATTGCAAACCCTCTCGCAAGCCAATAATTTCATGATTCCCAAAATACCACTAGAAAATTTTGTCCTCTGCAACTTCGAGGATTAAGCTTCCTCCTTTAAACACTTCACTGTCACGACTTTCATAAAAACTCACGAGGTCTTATCTTCCAATGCCAATCTTTTTAATTTTGAGCAAGGATAATTAATTTGGACTTTGGGCATTGTATTTATTTCTTCCTCCATTACTTTGAAGATGTCAGTGCTCTCCATGTTATCTTCCATGACGTCAGTGGAGATTATAAAGGCTTTGAATGCCTTTTGTCTTAAACCCACTTTGCATTATAAAATATTATAATGAGAATTCTAAATATTTTTTTTGGGTTTTCACCATATCACTTTAATATTATAATAACCATTATTATAATATTATGCCTTTTATAAATTACTTCATTCTCACTGCATTCCATGTCATAAATAATATTTATTTATAAAATTTAAATTCTCACCGAATTTAAATAATTTATAAAATAAATATTATAACTCCTTTTTAACTTCTATTTTCTACACTGATTCTCTTGATCTTTGGCCTTCTTCTTGGATATCAATTAACCATTTTTATCCCCTTTGTTTCCTGTTGAATTTCTTGATATGAATGATGACTTCATATGATGACATCAATGATAAATTTGACTTAGGGACTCAAAATTTCTAATAATCTCCCCCTTTGTCATTGATGGCAACCCATACTCTTCTTACCAAAACCTGACCTTTCTTTTCATTCTGCTTCCCTTGGGACTTTGCTCCCCCTGGATCAATGCTCTCTCAAATATCAAATCTCTCCCCATTACACAAATCTATCCCCCTTTGACATCAATGGTAAAGGGTCACCTTTGGGGCTTGGGGCTAAGAATGAGCCTCTTAGCTTAGCCCCTCCCCCACTTCCTTTTGAGGTGGTTAATTCTGGGGTGGGAGTATTCTACTCCCTCAAAGCATTGTTATTTATATTTATCCTTTTCTCTTATTTTTGAATTTTTGATTACTTTGACTATTTCTATCTGTGTCATCATTCTTGTTCCTATCATTGTTTGTGTTCCTATTCATATCCATATTCCTGTTTCTATTCATATTTCTGTTCACATCCACTTTTCCTTTCTAACTACTTTTAGGTACCTTGTGGTTACCATTTGTTAATTATCATCATTAGTAACAATATTTAGTCTAGTCATGATTTATTCTAATCATTGGTTGGGTTCTTGGGGATATTTGATTATATTCTAAACTCTCTCCGCTATGTTGGTATTGGTATTTTACCAAATACATTAGATGTCTATAGACTCTTGTTTGAAGACGTGGTTTTTATTTTCCTTCCTTATGTTACGAAGTAGGACTATAGTTCCTACCCATACCATATTCCTAACATATTGGTCTACTCAATCCTATGTAGTTCATTCCCTCCACATATGCTCCAGGGTGGTAATTCCAAACCAATTAATACCAAGTAAGGTAGCCATCGTCTTCTACAAATTTCAGGCTATAAGATAATAAGTAAGTGGTAGAGTGTTTTAAGGTCTCCACACATATCTCACACTTGAAAGGACCATGGTAACCTATTTTCTATTTATTCCCTTACTAGTACCCTTTTATGTACAAGAAGCCGAATGAAGAATCTCATATTAAGACATAACTTTTGTGTCCATATTTGTTTGAATGAGTCTTAAAGTAAGTTAGGAGTACTTTGGTGTAGAACTGCATATCCATGTGCTACTATATATTCCCCCTAACTCATGTTACTCTATCTAATGGAATCATCCACTTGAGACCATGAAAGCAATCTCATCTAAATATTTCATTGGATATCCATCTTCTACCTCACTAGGATTTGAATTGGCCATTTGACTATGGAGACCTAGTTTCTTTCAAGTTCTAAATTTTTGATCTGGTACCTATAATATTTTGCTACCTTTATCCAATTTCTTTGTGTATCCACTCTATTAAAGGTCTCCACTCTAGAAATTGAACCACAAAAGGTTGGTACCCATCCTAAGAATCTATCCAAATTTTTACATGTTGACTATTGTGAATTAGCCAAAAGAGCTCCTTCTTTATCAACTTCTCTCTTGTCCTCAAAACTACTAATATGGAGGATCCTTTGCTAGGGAGTTTATGGTGAATAATTTCTATTGGAATTTTTATTTTTGAATATTTAGCTCTCATATTTTGGGTCCATAGTGCATTGAGGTTATTCGACATCCTCTAATACAACACCTTGCTATTCTTAACCACTGATTTGAATCCTAGTTCCCCTTCATATTTGTGAAGGCATAATTGTTTCCACTGCACCAATGCCCATTTCCTTTCCTCCTTAGTGCCCCTCCAAAGGAATCAATGATTTATTTGATCCAACTCTCTCAACACTACCTTGGGAATGTCCAAAAATATGGAGACATAAATAGGTGTAGATTGAAGGACTAATTTAACCAGGGTTATTCTTCCCATTGTAATAGCCATCAATTAGCTTATTTTTAATTTTATTTTTACTTTATCCACTAGTAAGGCCCAATACTTATTTTTTATCCTTGTTTTAAGAAGAATGCCTAAGCAGGTGATGGGGAGAGAGGTATTTTGGTATCATAATTTTTTGAGAACCATGATCTCTTCTTTGGATAAACAGTGAAAGAAAATGACTTTCAAATTTTTCTCATTGATATTTTGCCTTGTGGCTCTTAAGAAACAACTTTTAATGTGCTTAATTCTAAAGTGTTGGAGATATTACATTATTTGGTTCCCCTTGCAATACTATTTTGATAGATAATTTATATTTTATATAATGTATGTGACAATATGATATTGAGTTCAAAGTGTCAAGAGAGTATGAAGAGTTACATGATATATGGCAAGTTGGGAGCTTTGTATTTATTATAGGAATAAGAAATTTTGCATCTCCCAGATGAAAGAGGAGAGCAATAATTAGAGAACTTAAAAGTCATGAAAAATGATATATTGGAGGTAAATCTCCCTGCATTGTGATCAAGTTGTATCATTAATGTAATTTTTGTATATTGTGTTCATTTGAGTTATATTATAAAATATTTTATTGTTCATTGTTAGAAGCCATTTTTGATATTTTTAGTAGCATTGATTTATTTCATTCTTGATCCTGGAATAAGTATACAGTAAGTTAATCCACTGGGAAAGCTAATAGTGATATTAGAGCCATGAAGAGTTTGAGTGAATGTATTGGTACAATCATCGTATCTGACGATAATTCCAAATATTATTTTACACATGACAAGTTAAAGAAAATAACAACATATTTGGGAATAATTAGAAGGAGAAAAAAGATTGCAAGTTTATGTTCAAAGTGCATCTTTTTTAAAAATTCAAAAAAAGTGTTTATAGAAAGATTGTAAGCATCATTGCCAACGTTAAAGGCAACAAAAAGGAAGAGCTAAAGATCTATTTTTGGAGCTATATTTTGGAGCTTGTTATCATCATAAAGCTTGCATCATACATGTAAGAAAATATAGCATATTAATGGAAGGATAACATGCTATTTACAATATTTAAATGGAGTAATAAGTCAAATAAATAAGGTAGACAAAGTACAACTCAAAGTTGCAGAAGATAGTGGTGAATAGAAGTGAGAAGAAGCCACCAAAAGTGTGGTAGAACCACCAAGCAAAGGTGGAGGAGCCACCACATTGAAATAAGAAGCCACCATCACTGAAGAGGAGTAAGACACCAATGAATCCAAAAAAGAGCACCACTAGCCACCATTCAATTGAAGATGAATACAAGGACGAGAACCACTATTGGAGAGGCACAAACCACCATTTAGTCAAAGAAAATATGGCTGCCATTGGAAGCATTAAAATCAGGTTTGAAGGGATGTTTTTGAAGTCAAGAGAGAGGAATATTTCATAGAGGAAGGGAAAAATTTGTTTGGAGAAGTTACAATGCATGCAATATATTTCTAGTAAGTAGAATAAACTCCACACGAATTTGAATAGTTTTCTAGAAAAACGATAATGAAAGGTTATCCATTATCTATGCTATTTGGAGAACCAATAATTTGGAAC
The DNA here is from genome assembly GCA_028583015.1 of Wollemia nobilis. NCBI lineage: Eukaryota > Viridiplantae > Streptophyta > Pinopsida > Araucariales > Araucariaceae > Wollemia > Wollemia nobilis. The sequence continues at coordinate 3,511,764 of JAQPPZ010003098.1, forward strand.
ATTTGGAAAATTTATGTAACTTATAATTTGTAATGTATATAATCTGAAGGGACACTTGTCATGGTGGAAGGAGCAATGCCAACCACTTTTGAAGGAACTTAAAATGTCTCAGATCTCCATAAATCCATTGAAACTGAGCTCCATTTGGCATATAATCATCAAGCACAAAGCTTGAGTGTGATACAGAGGAGTTGATTCACAAACTTCCATCAAGTAAGAAGCCTAATTATGATAAAGTGGAGATAATTCACCTACATGTGGTAAAAAGGAGACAATTCATGGAAGAGCACCTTTTAGGGGAGGTCAAACATATTTTGACCAAATATTTTGCACCTCAATTTGGGAGGTAAAAGCAATTTAATTTAAATTTAATTATTTGCTAAGGATAGGAGCCATAAGGTTAAGAATTATTATTATTTTCTAAGGTTAAAGAAAAATTAATCTAATTGCATATAGATTAATTTAATTACTAGAGAGATAAGGCATCAAACAAAGAATTTACTACCTTAGAAAGTTATTGATTATTTTTGGAAAGTTCTGAAGATTATTTGAAAGATGATTTGAAGTTTTGAGAGGATAATTATATGTTTTGTAATCAATATATTTGATTTGTAAAGTAATTTTAATATTTACAAATATTTTGAGATTTGGAGAAATAAGGTTTTCTACATCAAATTAGGATTACTAAATTTGCAAATATATTTTACAAAACCTCTAAATTCATAATTTGGGAGCCATAAGGTATTCAACATCAAAACATAGTTTTGTGAAATTTAGAATTTATTTAATCATATATTCACAACTAGGGAGAAATAAGGAATTCAACAAAGTTTTTGAAAATTGAAATTTTTATCAAAATTGTCTTTCATTCAAAACTTAGGCAGTTATAAGGTAGTCAAATTCATAGGAACATGGCTAAAAAAAGCAAATGAAAATGAATGCAAAGGATCACAAATTTGAAATACAAAGACATGATATGCCAAAAACAATTATAGTAGAAAACCTATGTTTCCAAGGGGAACAAATATACATTCAAGATGTCCATGAAAAACAATTAGACATTCAGGAAATTTTAGAAAGGTTGGAAATATTAAAATTCCATACACAACACATGATAGAAGAAATTGAAAAGGATACATCAATAAGTGAAAATAGTGTCTTACAATCAATTTTGAGAGATATCAAAGATGAAATGTTTTTTAAACTTGGTAATTGTCTGAATGCAAAGCTTGATGAGGCATATAAAGATTCTAAAAGAGGTTTAATATTACCTAGTGATATAGGAGATTTGATATATATGGCATTGATTTCTAATAAAGTTCTAAAATACAATAATAGAAGACAAGAGGACATGAGATTTGAAGAACAAGTTTATTGATGAAACAAATACTTTGAACATTAGGCTTATTGATATTACTAGGGAAGGAGAAAAAGGGGAATTTTTAATACTTTATAAATGTATGCAAAGTGTTCTTAATGATGCTAGTGATTGTTATGAATATTTTGTTACTATACCTATTAGTCTATGGAGAATAATCTACAAAGGAATTATCACTCTTAATATTTCTAATATGAGAAAACAAGAAAATATTGAAGAAGTAGAGAACAAATCAATGATGAAAGATGTTTTTTGTGATACAAATGATTTAAGGCTTATGATTATATATTTATGTTGAAATACTATAGAATCAAAACAATTGATGATTGATGCATGTTGTGACACTAGTGATTTTCTTCAAAAAGAAAAATATGCCAATTATGATTCTTGTGAAAATAAAAGAAAATATTGTGATGCAAGCAATGACACTAGTGATTTAGAATTCATGACAAATATAGAAGAACCTATTACAAAAATAGATGTTATATGTGATACAAGTGATTTGAATATAGTTCATGATTATTCAAAAAAGGCTAATGCTATTAGAATTGATGTTGATATAAATTCAAATGATGATAGAGGTAGTGATGCTCATAGTTGTATTGATATTGATAAAGATCAGTTTGTAAACTTAGAAAACATAATTACCATCCTCCCCCTACAAAATCTAGTTGAAACTCTACCAAAATCCATCAAAATCAACCTCTAAAACTTTTACAAATCCATGTCAAAGACAAAATTCTCCACTCTGCACTGTTAGTGGTGAATTTGGCAGTCTAAAACTACTTATAACCAAATTCACGACTCAGACCAAATTCGCTAATGGTGAATTTTATAGAATCAGTGGTAAATCTAGAATCAACCCAAAAATCCCCTCTAGGAGGCATATAGACTCAAAATTTTATCAAAGGGGGGTCTAATCAGCTAACTAGACAATAATTTTGCCCTATCTAGCTCTCATATAGATCTCCAAAATCAAAAAACCCTTTCTTTTTTTAGTATTTTTATGCAGGTACCAAAAATTCCACTTCTTAGTGGAGAATTTGGTAGTAGTGATGAATTTGGCTGAATTAGTGGAAAATTTGATAAACATTCTCTAGGAGAGGTAATTCAACCACTTGGCCCTTCCTTAGCCTAGAATTTCACTTTTTATGTGTTTCCTCCCTATTTTCTGTTGTTTTACATTAGAAATCACATTTATTTTGGCAAAATCAAGGAATCTTAACTAGAAACCTTAATCATTTACAAAACCTTGTAATCACTATGCAAAATGTTTTGATTTCTTCACAAAACACTTAAAAAATAGTCAATTAAGGAACCTTAGGCTAAATTTTAGATCCTTGATCATTCATTTCTAAACGCTTAGGAAAAGAAACCAAAAGGTATTTAGTTGCATTCTAGGCTAAATAGTATTCTTGCTTCCTTCTTGTCTTACCTTTAAATCTCCTTATTTTAGCTCATTACAAAACTAAAAAGCATATAGGATAGCTCTTATTTACTTGCATTTTGTGTGATGATAAGATTTAGCATTACATTTAGATGATCATTGATGATTTACGTTTAAATAACATGTTAAGACTCAAAAAAGAGTCACAACAGATGGGATCCAGAACTTAGGTGTTTTATCTAAAATAAACTTATTTAAAACACACATTCAAACAAGCATAACATAAACCTCTACAAGGCATGAGAGAAAAGCATTGTGTAGTATTCTAGTCGTGTTGATAATATTTGTATTCTTAGGGTCCCCTTTGGAAAGAGATCCTCAAGTAGGGATGTAGATATTATAGCGAATCTTCCTCATGCACACTTGACATTTAGTTGGACTTTTAGAAGAAAGATAACATATGAATGAAACATATCATATTCAAAACTTTTTCCTTGAATACATATTTGGTGAACTTGATGTGAACACTCATTTTGACTTAACAAAGATAAAATTGTGTTAAACTTAAACAAGATAATCTAAGTTGATTGCTTAGTTTACATCACATTAAATTAAGATAACAAGAAAATAACCAAGTGCTAATCCTATTGGGGGAAGGATAATGACCTCTTGAGTAAACCAAAGTATGAACCTTAGAGGAGCAATCTTCTTTGGAAAGTATATCATGGTGGATTAGTAGGAGTCACAAGGAGTGAAGAACACAAGTTTATACTAAGAGGGGGGTGAACAGTATAAGACCACTTTTTACTTTTCTTTCCCAATAAATATTATGCAATGTATAGATAGAAATATCAATAGTAGTAATAAAAGCAATGCATAAATCACCACACACAATAGAGACACCAATTTAATGTGTTTCACCCATAGATGGCTACCTCCACGAAGAAAATATTTCTTATAATTTTTTGTCAAATAAATTCTCTTGGGAATCCTTTGCCTACAATGTTTATGGACCTTTGTCCAAATGAGATGCTAATCCCCTAAATCAAGTTCATGTATCTCTATCCACAAGATAAATCCTTATCCTCTGCTCTAGTTGGTGATCCTCTAGAAGACTATTGCCTCCACTGCACTTACTTGTGTATCTCTCTCCACTGAATACTCTTGTCCCCACTCATAAGACCTATCCTCACTGCCCTGGCTAATGGATATCTATCCATTGGAGACTATTTTTCTCTTCTCTATCACATCCAAAGCTCTGTCTCAAATATGTACTAAAAATAGTCCCTCGATCTAGCACAAATCTTCTCAATATCTATCTCTGGTATGGCACAAACCTATCGTCAAATATACACCAAAATCTATCCTCAAATTTGCACTAAACATACTCCTTTGGTCTAACACAAATCTATCCTTGATCTTTGTCCTTAAGCCTTAACTCAAGGTTTGACTCAAATATGTTGGATATACCCCAAACCTTAACTCAAGGTTTGAACAATAAATCAACTCTACTCTCAAGTCTTATCAAAGACTTGTCTCAAATCTACCTTGTAATCTTCCACAAAAACTCACACCAATCTATTCACAAGTCCTCTCTAGAACTTGTCCAAATTTTCTCCACAAGTCCTCTCTAGAACTTGTCCAAATATGCTCCACAAGTCCTCTCTATAACTTGCTCAAATTTGCTCTACAATTCCTCTCTAGAACTTGCTCAAATATGCTCTACAAGTCCTCTCTATAACTTTCTCAAATATGCTCTACAATTCCTCTCTAGAACTTGCTCAAATCTACTCTACAAGTCCTCTCAAGAACTTGCTCAAATCTTCTCAATAAGTCCTCTCAAGAACTTATACAAATTTGTATTGTAAGCTTCCATAAAAGATCACACAAAGTCAGTCCACAAGTCTCCTCAAATACTTCCCTCAAATCTGCTCAACAAGTCCACACATAACTTGTATAATCTCATAGAAACATAAAGATAATTGTTAGATATTCAATATTCTCTATACTCATCACAATGCTCAATTACTCTCTTAGAAACATAAGGAGAATTGTTAGAGACTCAATATGCTTCAAATTCAACTAAATTCTCAATTACTTTCTCAAATCAATTCAAAATATAGAATAGTTTGTTTTATGGAACTTGAACAATCACTTCACACATACACTTGACTAGGCTCAACCAACTCTACTCAACCAATCACTCAATGAAACAATCCTTGCTCACAAACCCTAGTCCAAGCATATGAACACCAACTCAAAATGTTTCCAACAATACTCAACAACCAATCTCACATAACAATGATACTCATGATCTTTGCAAACCCTAGTTCAAGTTCTTCACACAACCAATGGCTTCAACAACAATGCTTAACAAACAAGGTTTTAACAACAATTATTTATTCCAGAAAACCTTGAAGCATTAACTCAACATACTCAATAGAAAACCCTAATCAAGTCTTTTTCACTCCAAACTTATTTTCAAAAAACCCAATCACACAACTTAAATTTGGAAGAATATACCCATACATTTTTCTTGATGATAAGGAACTTCAAGAAACTGCCACAACAATAAAACACTTCTTTGCCAAGCTCGATAAGGTTAGTTAACAATACAAAGTATATAATAATTCATGAATACACCTTATTACTCCAATATTAAAATAATATCCAACACCACAATAATTTGAATATTCAATTCTCAAAACCCTAGGACATCACAAATTGATCTCAATCAAACATATTTGTCATAAGCCACTTTAGAATTTTATTCTTCAAAAATCAATCTACTTTTCTACTTATGACTCCCTATTTTATTATTACATTTTAAAGATAAAACCTTTAATAAATAATGCAATAACTAATCTTTAATTTTATAAGGTAAAAGAGCTTTTATCCACCAATTAAACTTTCAGCTAACACTTTTATAAAATCCATAAAAATCATTTTAAACTTAAGCACTAATCAAACCATTTACCTCCTTATTTCTCCTAAGTCTAACCTTAGCCTAAGTCAAAATTCAAATATTAAATAAAAGAATATTACCACTTTGGCTTTACACGAAGTGCTTCTCTCCTTAAGCGCTTTCACCTTGGCTCCCAACGACATGGAGCCACATGCTCCCTTGGAACCTCCACTCCCTTGCACCCTTTAATTTCCACAAGCCACGTCTTGGCTTCTTCTATCATGCTGCTTTAATTCTTCGCATGAACTACTGTTTCACGAGGAGAAATTTTACAAAGCTTGAAGATTAATTATTTTGACGGAAGAGAGGATGCATAACCTTTGATAAGGCTATGGTATTTATATACCATGTGCGAAAGAGGGGAAAACCTTGCCTGTGAATAGCTTGATGCTTAAGCTTTATAATATGCACCCAAACTTTATTAAAGCGCCTAAAATTTAGCTTATTTTATTTAATAAATATAATAAATTAAATTATTTTAAATATTTTAATTATTATAATTTAATAACTAAATGGGCTTTGGTATTTTAAACCAAACTTTAGGGCATCCTCGATTTTTAGAAAAACCTTGCAACTTGCCCACATGGTTTTAATGAAAACCATTTAACTTGACATCATTGGTTTTAATAAAAACCATTTAACTTGCCACCTTTGGTTTTAATAAAAACCATTAAAATTACCACCATTGGTTTTAATAAAAACCATTAAAATTGCCACCATTGGTTTTAATAAAAACCATTCAAATATGCCATTCATAATATTGCAAGGTGTGCTATGATGTCTTTTCACTTGCACCTTTCAACCTTTCGACGTCAGTGGTGATTTTCTTCTTGGCATTAATGACAATTTCATGTTTTGACATAAATAAACAATGCCATATTTCTATCTTGACATCAATGACAACTCATATGGACTCAAAATTTCTAACAATCTCCCCCTTTGTCATTGATGGCAACCCAACTCCTTTTTACTAAAAACTTGACCTTTCCTTTGTTCTGCTTCCCCTAGGACATTACTCCCCTTGGCTCAATGATCTCTTCTCTTTTCTCAAATACAAAATATTTCCCCCTTACTAAAATCTCTCCCCCTTTGACATCAATGGCAAAGGGTCACCTTTGGGGCTCGGGACTAAGAATGAGAATCTTAGCCTAGCCCCTCCCCCACCTTCTCTCGAGGTGGTTAATTTTGGGGTGGGAGTATTTCTACTCCCAGAAATTACTATTATTTACATTTATTCTCTTTTCTTCTTATTTGATTCTTTTGATTCCTCTAACTATTTCTTTCCATACCTACATTCTTGTCCATGTTCTTATTCCTATTCCTGTTCCTGTTTATATCCATGTTCATGTTCCTGTTCTTGTTCATACTTGTTTTTGAAATGTCTGCTCTACACCACTTTGTTGTGTAACCATAATTATTGCACTTATAACACTTAATGTTATTATTCCTTGGAGGTATAAATGTCTTAGGATTTCTCCTAGTGAAGCCATATCCTCTTTTGTCATAAACCCTGCAATTCATTGTCTTGTGACCAAACTGATTACATGAGTAGCAATAGCCATGGAAAAGTTGTATGTTCCCATATTTCTATCTTTCATGTGTCCTGCACTATGAAGCCATGTGTCCAAACCTGTGAAATAAAAAATATCTTCCATTGAAGTTTCTTTGTCTTGACCTCATTGGTCTCTTAGTATCTCTTGACCTATTTTGATTGATGTTCCATCTGTATCTTCTTTGTGCATTGTTCCTGTACTTTTTGAACTTGCTATTGTTCAACTCATTCTAAAATGTCTCACTTTCTCTTACACTACCTTCTTCTGAAGTATCTTCATCTGAAGTGTCTTCTCCTCCAAAACTTGAGGTTGAATTTCCTTCCCATTTATTTTTAACCTGTTAAAATCCAAGACCTATTTTGCTTGATGTAGGCTTTTGTATCTTTATGAAATTATCCATGTTCTTTGAGATATTTTTGAAACCTTTTAGCTTGAACTTGAAGTCTTCTAAATATTCTCTTAGTAGTACCACTTCTTGTGCTAACTTTTCACATTCTAAGATCTTTTCTTCATTCTAATATCCTTGAACCTTTTTGCCTTAGCCTTTGATTTTTCTAAATCATCTATAAGCAATATTCTCTCTTCATCACATTCTTGAAACTGAATTTCAAGTTTAGAGTGTCACTTTCTTATCTTCTTTATCATTTCAACGATATTTATAAGTTCGCCCTTGAGATCATATCCATCCTTTTCTAAATATTCCTCTATTTGTTTATCTTTGTCCACATATTTATTTTCTATTGTCTTGTCTTCTGTAGAATAATATTTTCCTTATTCTAGTGCCAGTAGAATATTATCTTCTGGTCTTTCAAGAGTATCTTCATATTCATAATCACTGAAACTATAACCATCCCTTGTACAAATATCTTCAAGATGTCCAAAGTTACCACATCTAAAACACTTGAGAATTACTGGAGTCCCTTTCTTAACTTGTTATTTTTCTTCAATCATAAAGAGGACTTCATATTTATCATTGTCTGAAAAACTAGCATCACTATCACTTGAGCACTTACCTGCCTTATCCGCATAGTAGCTCCTCTTTTGTCTTTGAAATAACTTCTTTCCTTGTCTGCTTTATCCATCATTGTTTTTCTTATGGTACTTGTATCTTTTTGATTCCCTGTTCCTGTGATCCTATTTTTCTTCACCATTGTTATTCTTAGATTCTTGACAACTTATTGCAAAATTTCCATACTTTCCACAATTGAAATATTTAATAGATTTTGGATCTCTAGATCTTCTAGAATCCTTATATCTTCTACCGTAATTAGCTTCTTCATCACTGGATGACTCATTTCTTGATTCTGACTTCTTACCCTTTGTCTTATTGATTGTTTTGAAGGCTACTTCCTTATGGGAAATATGATATTTTGTTCTTATCTCAAATACTATAAGCATACCTGAAGAACACAAGCTTATACTAAGAGGGGGGTGATACGATGATAAGACCACTTTTCTACTTGTATCTTCTCAAATCAATATTATGCAAGTGTATCGCTCCAAATTTTTTGCATCCTTACCTTCAGGCTATTGGATCCGTGCCCGGAAGGAGGATGGGAAAAGGATGGTGTGGTACCTCGGACTGAGAGGACTTTGCGAAGGTCCCGCCTCTCAAGGGAGGTGTATTTTGATGATTTTTCGACGGATGGTGGGTTCACCAGGGAAACATTTAAGGGCAGTTTCCACGCCTAGGTTTGGAATGTGTTTTAATGTGTTCGTTTTTAACTTTAAGCATTCATATCCTAGGTTTGGCCAAATGAATCTAGATTAATCTACATGAAAATGCAAATTCAATGAGTACAGAAAATAGATTTAAAGACATAAAACAGAGAATTTACAGAATACAAATGAGGAATACCTGATCCGGATGTCTGGTGATGATTCTGATGTTTGAAGCAGTCAGGATCGTCTGGAATTCGATAGAATCGTCTGAGATCTGATAGAATCGTCTGAGATCTGACAGAATCATCTGAGATCTGACGAATTCGTTGGACGAATTCGTCAGAGACCTACAAGCAGAAAAATAGATACAAAATACAACGAATACTATTGTGCTAACAGAGGGAAACAACACCAAATGACTGTATGAATACTGAGTAATAGTTATGAACAGAAATTCAAGCAAATTACGATATTCTAATGACAAATCATGATCTTAGTATGCAATCTAAGCTAAATGGGTGAACTCCAAATGCAAAATAACATAAACACTGAATAAACTATCTAATTTGCAGAATAAAACAGCAGAGAAAAGGTTGAGAAATGCAAACTTCAGGCATTGATTGCCTCAATATGGACTGCAGTCGAGATCGTCTCGCATCAGTATGAAATCGCCTCGGATTCGACAGGTTCGCCTCCGATCTGAACAGGTTCGTCGGCGACGATGTGTGCTGGCTCCGGCTGAAAAATAGTGATGTACCTGCAACAAAATTGGTATGGGACCAGTGCAAATGAAAAATTGGGATGGTTCAACGTAGATGGAGTTAAATTGCAGAGAATTTCAGCCAAGGGGGTGCTAAGGGAATAGCTTAGGATTAAATAGGCTTAGGGGAGTAGTTAGGAGGTTGGAGATCATCCCAATTTGGGAGATCTCCAACGGGGAGGGTCCCTAACGAGCGCAGACACGCTTCTGCCCGGATTGGAGACCCGTTGGAACAGAAGCTAATTTTGCAAAATCAGTTTTGCGACAAGATCGTCTGGACGTCCTAGTCCAGAAGAAATCGTCAGATCTGGGGCGATATCGTCTGATCGGCGACGATATCGTCAAACGGTCAAAACAACCTCTAAAAATGGCGCGGAAAAGGGGGAAACGGATTACCCGACGGTTAACGGGCGGTTTGGGAGGTTAAATTTGAATTTTAAATTATTTACTAAGGTGAATGTAATTATTATAATTTCTATTGCGCCAATTTTAGGGTGCTACATTTTGCCCCCTCTTTAGCGAATTTTCCGAAGAAAATGCGTTAAAGATGAGTTCTTCTCGATCTACGAGAAAGCAAAAATTATTCCCATTTTTAGGCGACGATTCTTGGTCGAATCGTACGACAACTTACTATGGTGCCCCCTCCGTGTTTTTACCCAAATCGAACGTTTGAGGTAAAAACGCGAAAAAGCAAAAAATTATTTTTGAATAAAATTAAGAAAAATAGGGTAAAACCCTAATTCATTTTTACTGTTCATTTTCTGGTTTTTAGAGCTCTGAAGCAAAAATGGTGGAGACGACGCACAGATCGACAGAGGTCCGGCGCGGTCTACGGGTAAGAGTCTAGACTTAACTAGGATGCTTTAATTTGAATTTACATGCTTTGTAGGTAATTTTTAGGTGATTTTTGAGCATCGCGGCCGTTTTTGGGCCGTCGACGTCGTCGGGACGAAATCGTCCCGATTTCGACGAAATCGTCTCAATTTCGGCAATTTCGCCCAAGGGCAAAATCGGCGAAAGGGGGACGATTTCATCAAATTAGAGACGATTTCGGCTTGCGAAATCGGAGACGATTCTGCTCAAATTTGGGACGATATCGTCCAATAGTGGGCGATATCATCAATTGCAAAAAATTGAATTTTAACTTGCATTATTAATTACTTGAATTGTTTATTAATGATTGTTTATTGTTTTGTTGTTTATGTTTGCAGAGAGGATTACTAAAGAGCTAGGGAATGGAAGTATGGGGGGTTGAGAGATGACTTGGCCGCTCTCACACAGGCAGAGCGAGATCAGCTGGCACAGGCCGGCTTGCAGCATGTGGCAGAGATGCCACAGGTATCTACAGATATGGGGCTACTAACGGCCCTAGCAGAGAGGTGGTATCAGGGTTCTTCATGTTTTTGGCTACCGACAGGGGAGATGACTCCCACACTAGAGGATGTATGGAGGATTCTGAGAATCCCCATACAAGGACGGTTGATTACTCCTACGGCCAATCAGGGCCATGCTATGGGACGATTGTGTGGTGACCCGAGCTTCGCCCTGGAGAAGGGCGGAGTTAATATCGAGGCACTGCGCCAGATGCCTAGGGCATCTAGGCTCACACGGGTACTAGCTGGAGTGGTTGGTGGACTTTTGCTGTGCCACCAGAGTGGGTGCAGGGTGTCGTGGATGCTCGTAGATGTGATCTACGATATGCGGGACCATGGGTACAGGTTCTCTTGGGGCAATTTTGTGCTATGTCGATTGTACAGGATCCTATATGGGGTCGTGTACAAGGGCGGTCGATGTCTAGTCATGACATCGCTCTTACAGGTTTGGTGTTGGGAGCACATTGCAGTGCGGAGGCCGGTAGGGCTTCCTCTGACAAGGGTAGACGGGGAGAGGCCCCGAGTCTTCTACTGGTGGCTCCGAAGAGGGTCACAGTGGCGGATCGACCTCCCTATGTCCCGGAGGCTATTGGATGACTTAGTCCCGGACCAGATCACCTGGAGGCCATGGAGGGAGCATCCGGGGGTGGGCCAAGGATAGATAGGAGTTGGCTCGCATCAGGCAAGTTTGTTGGCTATGGATGGAGAGAGGAGAGGTGGAGCTCCATCGCTATGACCGAGTTTTGAGGTGGTTCGGTCTACGAGCGAGGGATCCCATCTCTGAGGGATTACGAGTTTTCTCGGACTATCCGGGATAACACCATGGTTAGCGGGGCTCCCGACATGCAGCGGTTCTGGAGCCAGGACGCGGATGATGCCCCCATCCAGCCAGTGGATGGGGATGACACGAGGGTAGCCGATGGCTACGATGCCTAGTACGTAGGCATCCACCCTCCTCGGATGATGAGGGCATAGGGTTCGATTCATGTGGTTGTGCATCGGATAGGGAGGCGATGCCAGGCAGTGATGGAGGCGGCCCAGGGTCACGGTGGGAGAGAGGCGAGGAGGCCACGAGGCACAGGAGAGGCCACGACAGAGGGAGAGGAGGGAGGCGAGACCCCCATCTCCATAAAGGCCACCATCGCCCGATAAGGGCAAGGGTGTCGACACAGGAGAGAGTAGCGAGATGGCTACTCTCTGGGCGGAGAGAGATCATCTCCAAGCCTAGGTGCAGACTCTACAGGATGAGGCTGCATGCCATCGAGCTGAGGTGTCATAGCTACGGGACGAGATTGCATGCCTCAGGGCACGGGGCGGAGGGGCGAGCTCTAGAGAGCTGACACGGGCTATCGCCCAACTTACATTCTATCAGACATTGTATTACCAGCTGGTGCCAGAGGCGGATAGACTACCCCTGCCAGCCAACATTGCAGATCCGATCAGGATCGGGTCATCGAGGACCACGTCCCGATCGAGGACTAGGACTACGCAGACTGCGATGGGGCCACCTCGTCCACCTCAGGGCGGGGGAGGAGATGAGGCAGAGAGCTCGAGGGGCTCTCGAGGCTAGAGGGCTGGACTGACATTGTATTATATGATTATTTTTTTGATAGAGGATTGAGTATGCCGAGGTACAGATTGTGGCATACCAATCCAGTTTTGATGATGTACATATACGGTTGTTGATATATATATGATATGAGATATGTTTTTGATCATATGACTTGTATAATGTGTATGCTTATGATGCTTTTATGTTTGATTGATTGATTTGATAATTGGATGTAATTATGTCGTTGGAAATATTATAATTTGAATGTCATGCTTGTAATATTTTAAATGAAATAATCTGATGTAACAAATTGGTTGTTTGTGATGAAATGTGATAATAATAAAAATAAAAATAAAGAGACTTCTAACAATAATTTCAAAGGACATTGTCGCTATTATAGACCATTTCATGGAGTCGTCGCTCACTCGGTCGTCAAGCTAGTCCCATTTATAGAAATATTGTTAAAAGTAAAAGAGTGCTTAAGAAGTTGTCTTAAGACTTTGGTGCAATAGTGCAAATGATGATGATGATGATGGTTTGTTTTCAGATTTTCATAAAAATAGTATGCATGAAATAATGTTAAAATGATTTTTGCTAGGCATAAATTCCTAAGTGTGATAAAATTTTTGGATAATTCTTTAGGAATTATACCATCATTGCAAAATTGAAGGTTGACATAATGACATGAAATAATGAAAATGGGTTTGCTTTTTAAAAGCATAATTTGTGTAACATAATGAATTAAGTCATATGGTTTTCATGATTTTTAATAAATGGGGAATAAAAATTGTTACAATGGTTTGCGCTAGGCATAGAATATGTAGGTATAGACTTATACCATCATCGTGAAAATCCAAAAAAGATAGTTTTATTGCATGGTTGATTTTTGATGAACAGAAAATATGAAAATGAGGACTTGCGCTAGGCATAAAATTCCAATTTTGGTTTTGAAACTATACCATCGTCGCGAAAGTCAACCAGATATATATGTATATGTTTTGATTGTATAGTTTGAAAGAAATTTTTGATTTTTCTATTATATAGTTGTCTTTATGGTAGACAACTGTACTTGATTTATTCCAAACAAGTTGCAAAAATAATATTTCAAAGGATTTTGAAGACAAAAGTTAGATTTATAAGGAATCCCATGTGCATATGTGAATTCATTTCCAATCTTGACTTATCATAATGATACACAAAATCTCTCAAATACAAATGTGTGTGCAATTGCATTGTTCATTTACCGAGTTTTGAGCAAGATAATATGATACAAGTGATTTGAAGAAACCAAATAAGTGTTCATTAACCATGATGTAGATGCATATAACCATACTAGACTACTATGTAGGTCGGATTATCAAGAGCTAGCTAATCCATAAGCGGACATAGGTCTGTACAAAAGAAGGTCGCTAATGTGACGGACATATCACCACGCTAGGAGTTACCCAAGGCCAAGCGAGGTTGGGCACAAACCACTGTTATGGGGCTTACCTCACGGTTTTCGAATAATTGAGAATTCCGGGGATTCAAGCTCATCAACCCTTCTTTTCTTTTCAAAGGGTAGGGAAAGGGATTTTATTGCTTTCTTGCTTTCTTTTGAACTTTGCTTATTTTTCTTTTTGTATTTCTTTTGTATTTTTGCTTGATAATGCTTGGAACATTGTTGTAATGATATAAAAGAACATTTTTTTTTTCTCTTTTTTTTTCTTGAACTTTTCTTTTCTTTTTCTTTGCTAGGGATACTTGCTCGGATTAGCTGTAGAGCAAGGGATTTTTATTCTGGGTAGGGGTGAGCTTGTCCTTTTGCCAATTCTCAAAGATTCTAGACCATGTGCATGATAGGATAGCAAGGGAAACTTTTCGCTCAAGAAATCACTTCTACTATGTAGCAAAACATGGAAATTACAAATATAATCATTTTATTGTGAAAAGATGTGCTTGGTTTAAGTAAATAACAAGATCAATTCTCTATGCTCAAACTTTATTTAATTGAATTTTGTGGACTTTGATATAAGAGAGATTAGTAATCATGCCAGATAAAATCAAGATATTTATTGTTGTGAGTGTGCAAGTGAGGGATTCCAAATAAATGCTAATTTATCCAAAATAATTTGAAACATATAACTGCAATAATTGTAAGAAAATATATATAAACACTTTTGAGAAGTTTTGAGAATGTTGACTCTCTCTTTCTTCTTTATTTTATTTTGGTTTCGAAAGAGTCAAGCATATAGTTGTTTTTATATTTTTATCATTATTTTGATGTTTGGTTTGATTTTTGTTTTTGAGCAAAAAATTTAACAAGTGCCATAAATAAATGCAATAAATAGTTTTGAAGATTTTTGATGATTATGAATATTTTTGATGTTTTTGGATTTTTATAAATTTGAAAGAAATATAAGATAAAAATTTTGAAATATTTTAAACAATTATATACAAGGATGAAATGACCAAATTTATGCATAGTAACGTTTAAGATGCAAAATATTCATGGGTTCTTTAAGTTCTTTACCATCTAAGGTAGATAATTTGTATGCTCCTGATTCAAATTTAGCAGTAATAATGTATGGTCCAAGCCAGTTGGGCTCAAATTTACCTTTAAGGTCCTTAGTTGCATTTGTATTTTTTTTATTTTCTTTTAAAACAAGGTCGTCGATCTCAAAGGATCGATGACGAACTTTCTTAGCATATGATCTTTTAAGCTTGTTTTGGTAAGCACGGAGATGCTCCAAAGCATTGATGCATTTTTCATCTAGGAGTTCCAGCTAACTGAGTCTGCCAGCTCGATATTCATCTCCTACTTCGGTATCTTGAAGTAGCAGAGCCAAAGAAGGAACTTCCAATTCAAATGGAAAAAGCTGCTTGACACCATAAACCAAAACAAATGGTGAAGTTCCCGTGGGGGTTCGAACACTAGTTCGATAAGCCCACAAGGCTGGATATAATTGAATGTGCCAGTCACGGCCAGTTTTATTGACTAATCTTTTGAGAATTTTGATTAAGGTTTTGTTAGATGCTTATGCTTGACCATTACCCTGAGGATAATAGGGAGTGGACCGGCGATGTTGAATCTTATATTTTTGGCATAATTTTTTAACATCTTTATTTTTGAAGCAAGTTCCATTGTCGGGAGATGAGATTGGCGGGAATTCCGAACCTACAAATGATTTGATTAAAAATAAATTTAGAAACTTTTGTGCCAGTGCTGGAAGCTAAAGGCATAGCTTCGACCCACTTCGTGAAATACTCGGTGGCGGTTATGATGAACTTGTGTCCATCAGATGACACGGGATTGATTTTGCCAATAATATCCAAGCCCCATTTAGAAAAGGGCCAAGGAGATGAAATAGCCTGCAGCTCTTGTGCAGGCGCATGGACAAGGTCGGCATGTTTTTGACACTTGTCGCAATGGCGCACATACTCATGTGCATCCGTTTCCATGGTAGGCCAAAAGTATCCTATCCGAAGGAGCTTTTTAGCAATGACACTACCACTAAAGTGTCCTCCACAAGATCCATCGTGGGCTTCACTCAAGGCTGATTTAGACTCTTCTAAGTTTAAACATCTTAATAGGATACCTTCAAAAGATCTCCTATATAAAGTATTGCCAATTATTACAAATCGACTTGCTCGTCGACGTAATAACCGACGTTGGTTTCTATTAGAATTGGCAGGGAAAGTCCCATTTTGGAGAAAATCAAATATGTCTATATACCAAGGTTCGGGAGTAGTTTCATTGATTAGAAACACATCCAAAGGCTCTAAGCATGACTTATTTGAAGCGGGTTCCTGGAGTCGACGAATAATGATAGTGGCATATTCGTCATCTAACTCCAAGGGCGAGGAGAGATCCAGCTGCGGCCATAGCATCGGCTGCACGGTTGCTAGTTCGAGGAATAGCTTCCAAGGTAACTTGATCAAATAAAGACATTAATTGTAAAACATAGGCCTTATATGGGCACAGTTTATCATCTCGAGTTTGATAAACTTCATTAATTTGGTTTATAACCAGTTGAGAATCACCAAAAACTAAAAGATGTTTAATTTTTAGCGCTAGGGCAGCTCGTAATCCAAGGATTAGAGCTTCATACTCAGCGAGTATTGTTGGTGCAAGCAAATGTCAATTTGAAGGACGAAGGAATAAGATGTTTTTGTGGAGATATTAAAATAATACCCGCACTTGCCCCACTCATGCATCGGGCTCCATCAAAGTATAAGGACCATTGTTCGGTATGGTCTGCCTCTAATTGAAGGCATTCATCTGGAAACTCGATGATGAGGGGATGGGTAGACTCTAAGGGTGCAGTAGCTAATTGATCTGCTATGATTTGACCCTTAACAGACTTTTGTCCTATGAATGTGAGATCAAACTCGCTTAGAGCAAGAACCCACTTGGTTGTGCGACCCGATAAATAAGGTCGACTCATGAGATACCTTAAGGGATCATATTTAGCAATGACATAAGTTTTTTGACTAAGCATATAATGTCGTAATTTTTGCGTAGCAAACATGACTGCTAGACATAGTTTTTCCAACGTTGTGTAGCGGGTTTCATAACTGATGAAGGTTCGGCTAATGTAATAATTAGCACGTTCTCTCTTTTCATCATCAAGTTGAGCTAACATAGCCCCTAAGGCAGAATCTGAAGCGGAAATATATAGGAGAAATGGGCGATCAGATTTAGGTGGTGAAAGCACGGGTGGATTAAGGAGGTATTGTTTGAGAAGTTCAAAAGCTTCTCTACATTATGTGTCCCAATTAAAAGGGACATCCTTCTTAAGGAGTTTAAGAAAGGGACCAGTTTTGTCTGCGAGCTTATCGATGAAGCGACGGATGGCTTGAAGTTTACCTTGTAAACTTCGTAACTCAGATATATTAGTAGGTGCGGGCATATCAGTGATGGCCGCAATCTTGAGAGGGTCGATTTCAATACCACGTAAAGAAACTAAAACCCCTAATAGTTTGTCGGATTTAACTCCGAATATGCATTTTTTTGGATTTAATCGAATGAGATATTCTCGTAATCGATTAAAGACTTTCCTCAAATCATCTAAATGATTATCTTCAATAATAGAGCGAGCTATAATATCATCCACATAATCATGTAGGATATCATGCATCATATCATGAAAAATGTAGGTCATAGCTCGTTGATAAGTTGCACCTGCGTTCTTTAAGCCAAATGGCATCACTTTCCAGCAAAAGGTACCCCAGGGGGTAATAAAGGTTGTTTTAGCCTAGTCTTCAGGAGCTATCCGAATTTGATTATAACCGGAGAATCCATCCATTAAGGACATCATCCCACTTCGGCAGTGAAGTCAATGATTTGATCCATGTTTGGAAGAGGAAAGTCATCTTTAGGGCATGCAGCGTTAATATCTCTAAAATCTGTGCAAACCCTAACTTTGGTAGCTTCTTTCTTGGTGATTGGAACTACATTTGAGATCCATTCAGCATAATCAATAGCTTGTATAAAGATAACATTCAGGAGTTTTCTAACTCCCCTTTGACTAGTAGAGCCACTTTGGGATGCATTTTTCTAAGTTTTTGTTTAACGAGGTTTAGCATCCGGATGGACCACTAGATGATGCATGACTACAGAAGGGTCTAGACCTGGCATATCTTCGTATGTCCAAGCGAAGACATCTTCATACTCTTTAAGGAATGCAATGTATTGTTCTTGTTTTTCTTGACTTAATTCTGATCCAATATTGATTATGTGAGGATTGTCCTCAGTTCCAATATTAATTTTAATGACGTTTTCTACCTCCATATGTAGATCTCTTTCAAAATTAGGTGGGGCGGGTGAAACGCCCAATTCTTGTAATTCTTGTAAGGTTAATTTAGATAATTCATCTTGAGGATTAGTGGCCTCAAGTTGGGCTATAGTTGGTATAGAACCATCAAAATAAAATCCATTGTGTAACATCTCTTCAAGAGAGACATCATGGAAGATATCTCCTTCCAACTCTTCATCGGGGTCGACAATCATTTCGGGGTAAGCTATGGATAGCATGTTGCATGAAAATGACTGATTTTTAAGAGGCAAATCAACATGCCTATCCAAATAATCTTGATAGCATATGAGATGATCATCATCCTCAAAAGGAAAGGGTTGACCCTTATTAGGAAATAGGCCCACACCACAGCGGGCGGGCCACGGTTCTACCTCGAAAGGTTCTTTCATGCCATTTTGGGAAGGTCCCAAGCCTTTCCCTTTATATCCCATTTTAAGCATCATGGGTTTAGCTTTAATATAATCATTGGTAAAATAACATCGAGCATATCCTTCATGATGAGTTTTGATATTTCGAGGGATTCTTCCCCAGTCATATCCTTTATAAATGAAGGCACAACTCCCGACTTGGTAAGTACTTCCCATAGGTTGTGGGAGGCCTAAAGTACGAGGAGATGGTGGCAAGTTATTTAAAAGGTTTGAATCTTGCATGAAAGCATTTGTTTTTTCTGATATTAAGGTTGTGGATAAATCTGGTAAAAGTTCATCAGAAAGGGCATAAGATGTAGAAGGCTTATTACCTATATCTTTAGATGTGGAAGGTATGATAGTTGTTTCTAGAAGATTTGAATTTATAGGGGTAGAACTTGAAGGATTGGTTGTAGATTTAAGATCTTTTTGAGGTTCTAGAGTGATTTGTTTAGAGGGTTGTTGATCTATATAGGAGGATGAAATTAATGGAGGGGAAATAGGTGAAGTTATGGGTGTATGTTTTTTAGATGAAAAATAAGAACTAGGATGTGTGGATGACAGAGCAGGGCAAAATTGCACTCCAACGGGTTCTGCCAAAGCACACATATCAAAAGGTCTAGGGTCACCATGAATAGTGACCAACTAATTTTTAAACTCGAATTTAACACATTGGTGTAAAGTTGATGGGACCGCTCGCATGGCGTTGATCCAAGGGTGACCCAAAAGTATATTGTACGATCTTGGGCAATGTACAATAAACACGGTTGTTTCTAGGGTTCTAGGACCAACTTGCAATGGGAGGGTAATAACTCCACACGTTTCTTGTGTTTCGTCATTAAAAGCTTTGATAATCATATCAGTTTTCTTCATTTCATCACTTCTAAAGCCAAATCGTTGGTAGAAGTCAAAAGTGCAAATGTTTAGAGATGAGCCATTATCAATCAAAACTCTTTTGATGGCTACATCTCCAATTAGAGCAGTAATGTATAAGGGATTATCCTTATGTAAACTGTGTTGTGGGATATCTTTATCCCGGAAGTCAATACAATCAATCTCTCGAGTGATGATAGTATTGGCCATAGCTTCGAGTTGAATGTTTTGAGGTACCATCATTTGGCTCAATGTAAGCATCAACTCATCCCTATGGGTGGGAGAGGATCTTAATAAATCTAAAAGGGAAATTATGGCCGTAGTATTGGACAATTGCTCATTAATATTGTAAGGGGGTTTAGGTTGAACAGTAGGAGCATGATTCCCTTTATTGGGGTTTTTCAAAATGAATGGAGCTGATCCATCATTCTGGTTTGGTTCTTGTTGAGAATTTTGAGCTTGTTGTCGAGTAATGACTCCAATGGTACCTACAATGTTATAGTGAAGATGCTGAACTGGTCTCGGTTGAGCATTAATGGCTTGTTCATTAGAAAGGAATATATTGGAAGAAGGTCGAGTAGTAACTCTTCTAGGAAATGGTTCTTCTGGAACCATAGCATCTGTGACAGGTTGAATAGGATCTGATTCATTTTTAGAACTATTCGATTGGTTTGAAGTAATGTCTAGTTCACTTTCACTATCTGATTCTATATCACTAGAATCAGAAGTTTGAAAATTATGTAAGGGCCTGGTCGTAACCAGGGATAAGGTCGTGTCAAATATTTGAGGATCCTGAACGGGTAATTGTCCGCTAATGGTTCCTACATATCGGGTAGGAGGGGGAACATTATGATGTTCGATTTGATTGGCTACCTCTTTACCATGTCTTGGTAAAGGGTGTTGAAATATGTCTAGAGTTTGATTGGCATTTTGATTTTGATTTTGAGGAATGGTCTTTTGAGTATTATTAGGAGGGTTTTGTTTAGGTTGGAAGGCTTGCACTTCCATTTCATTATTGTCAATCAAATCTTGTATTTTATGTTTCAACCTTTTACAAGCGTTGGTAGAATGTCCGGGTCCTCTATGGAAGTCACGGTGTAAGTCGGCTCTATATCCGGGTATAGTTGGATCAGGTTCCCGGATGGCTGGTAATTGGATCAAACCTCTTTCGAGTAATTGAGGTAAAATAGTTGATAAGGGTTGGTTTAATCTAGTGAATTCTCGAGGAGGCTTATCAGGAGGTTTCAATATGAATTTTTTTGTTGTCTTCGTTGCATTGATATTAGCAACATTTTCTATTGTCGGTGACTCCATCACCGACAACTTGTTTGTTTTTATATTGATTTCTGGATGTTTTCTCATCATCCTTCTTCCTAAGTTGGCCTCTCCTAATGAGGGCATCTTCTACTCTTCGAGCTAAATCTATAGCTTGATCGAAGGTAGTTAAGGTAGCAGTTGATAGCTCATAAGATATTTGTTCTTGTAAATTATTGATGAAAATGTCCAACATTTCCCTATAAGGTAGCACAAAGTGCGGTTTTCCTGTCAATTGCCTCCATCTAGCTAAGAAATCGGCAAAACATTCATCCTTGTCTTGTTTTAAATTGTATAGGTCTTTAATAGTTACATGCCTCTCGATGTAGGCACTAAATTGATGGACAAATGATTCAGTTGTTTCTTCAAAGTTTCTCAAAGAATGAGTGGGCAATTGATAGTACCACTCTAATGCCATTCCACCTAAACTTTTTGGGAACATTTTTAGTAATAGCAAGTCATCATGCGATATATCATGACATGCTATCCTAAACATGCGAAGATGCTCTATGGGATCTTCGGTTCCTTTATATATAGGTAGGATGGGCATGGGAAAATGCTTAGGGTATGGTTGAGCTACAACTATGGGATCCAAAGGTTGACTACAGATCTCTCGATAATTATACGAGGGACGGTAGGGATCTATCTCGGTCCATACGTGAAGCTAATTGTTTCACCATGGCTTCCAGATTACTAGTTTGCCCCCATATTGGTTCGGTAGGGCATTGACATGGGTTTTATGGGCATATGATGGAGGAACATGCAGATTAGATGCCATGTTACTATTGTGTAAATTATTGGTAGGAAAAGTATTATGAAGGAATTTTGAAGTTGTATTATGTTGTATTCCAGATTGTTGAAAGTTTGTATTTGGCTTTGTTTTAGGTTTTTGTTTACTTGAAGCATATTGCTCAATAGTTTGGCGGAATAAAGTAGTGAAGGAAGGTTTCTTTTGTGTGGGAGTGATTTTAGGTTGAATAACAGGTTCCTTAGGAGGTTGGGTAACCTGTTGTTTTGACATGTTTTGAGCCATAGTGACCATATCCGTATTGGATGGCCCAGCCTTGTCACTTTCTTGATCAATGAAAGACAAGGGATTAGTGCGCATATTACACATATATTCCATGGCTGCTTGAGTGTTACTAATTTGCCCTTTATCAATACGAATTGCCACATTAAGGTCATCAATGTTATCAATGAGAAATTTCTGAAAATGCTCTGCATTGTCAAAAGCAATAGTTCCATTTGGAGCTACTCTAGGGGATGAGGATCCATCCTCTTTAACACTCCCTTCTTGTTCCTTATCTTCACCTAAGTCTTCTGATTGACCTAGAGTTTCTCCTTCCGGATTTGGATCTCCAAGAAGGACATTTGGGTCTCTAGTTGTATCTTGTAACCAATCTTCTTCTTCTCCTAAAGTTTCTTTACCATTCCTAAGTTTAGGCATGGTGCTTTAATTTTGATTTCAGCAAATATATATATATATATATATATATATATATAAAATATATATATATATATATATATATATGCAACAAATTAAGAGGTATATGTTTACTATATACCTACTACAATATTTGAAATGAAATTTTTAAGTTTTTGCTAAGTTTTTTAGTTTTTTTTTTTTTGTTTTTGAAATAATATAATAAAGACAATCAAATAACACAATAAATGCAAGAAATAATACTTGAAGTAATAATCTAGTTTTCTATAAACAATTTATGAATATCATTAATAGGTTCGAGTTGTTCAGGAGTCATGAAGTGTTCTTCTTCAAATTGAAAGTTTTCTTTTAAAAATTTGATGAAAAGAGCTATAGTGATATTATCTGTCTCAGATGCTGGTTGATAAAAGTAAAGCTCATGGCAATACTCTCGATATAGCACAGCTCGTGGAACTCTATTCCATATTTCCCTATCTGTAAGAACAACCTCTTGGTCTTCTACACAACCTAGGAACTGGTGCACAATGGCTGCGTTCTCGAGGTATTCCTCGAAGGTGAATAGTTCTGAAGATACTAGAGCTCTCCTATAAGCTAACCATCTATGGCAGGCTCTCTGAAGTTCATGATAAAAAACTAGTTGATGAGGATCCAGGATTCTATCTAGGACTAGCCTCTTGATTTGCTTAAGTTGTGTGGACCTAGATGAGATGAGACTAAGTCTTCTATCAAGTTCGTTCCACAGGAATTGATTCCTACTTGTTTCAGGCACATTAAGCATAGAATTGATTTCTACGGCTGCCAATTGGTTTTCTACATTTATAGTAACTGCTAACCTTTTCTTAGGAGCTACCATCTAAACATGATTTCAAACTTTAAATGTTTTAAAATGCATCTATGTTTTAGTTGTTCTATATATATTTGTTTTTTTTTTGTTTTTCAAAAGGTTATGATGCATTCACGTCGGGTTCACCAAAATGTATCGCTCCAAATTTTTCGCATCCTTACCTTCAGGCTATTGGATCCGTGCCCGGAAGGAGGATGGGAAAAGGATGGTGCGGTACCTCGGGTCGAGAGGACTTTGCGAAGGTCCCGCCTCTCAAGGGAGGTGTATTTTGATGATTTTTCGATGGATGGTGGGTTCACCCGGGAAACATTTAAGGCGGTTTCCACGCCTAGGTTTGGAATGTGTTTTAATGTGTTCGTTTTTAACTTTAAGCATTCATATCCTAGGTTTGGCCAAATGAATCTAGATTAATCTACATGAAAATGCAAATTCAATGAGTACAGAAAATAGATTTAAAGACATAAAACAGAGAATTTATAGAATACAAATGAGGAATACCTGATCCGGATGTCTGGTGATGATTCTGATGTTTGAAGCAGTCAGGATCGTCTAGAATTTGACAGAATCATCTGAGATCTGACAGAATTGTCTGAGATCTGACGAATTCATCAGAGACCTGCAAGCAGAAAAATAGATACAAAATACAACGAATACTACTGTGCTAACAGAGGGAAACAACACCAAATGATTGTATGAATACTGAGTAATAGTTATGAACAGAAATTCAAGCAAATTACGATATTCTAATGACAAATCATGATCTTAGTATGCAATCTAAGCTAAATGGGTGAACTCCAAATGCAAAATAACATAAACACTGAATAAACTATCTAATTTGTAGAATAAAATAGCAGAGAAAAGGTTGAGAAATGCAAACTTCAGGCACTGATTGCCTCAATATGGACTGCAGTCGAGATCGTCTCGCATCAGTATGAAATCGCCTCGGATTCGACAGGTTCACCTCCGATCTGAACAGGTTCATCGACGACGATGTGTGCTGGCTTCGGCTGAAAAATAGTGATGTACCTACAACAAAATTGGTATGGGACCAGTGCAAATGAAAAATTGGGATGGTTCAACGTAGATGGAGTTAAATTGCAGAGAATTTCAGCCAAGGGGGTGCTAAGGGAATAGCTTAGGATTAAATAGGCTTAGGGGAGTAGTTAGGAGGTTGGAGATCATCCCAATTTGGGAGATCTCCAATGGGGAAGGGTCCCTAACGGCGCAGACATGCTTCTGCCCGGATTGGAGACCCGTTGGAACAGAAGCTAATTTTGCAAAATTAGTTTTGCGACAAGATCGTCTGGACGTCCTAGCCCAGACGAAATCGTCAGATCTGGGGCGATATCGTACGATCGGCGACGATATCGTCAAGCGGTCAAAACAACCTCTAAAAATGGTGCGAAAAAGGGGAAACGGATTACCCGACGGTTAACGGGCGGTTTGGGAGGTTAAATTTGAATTTTAAATTATTTACTAAGGTGAATGTAATTATTATAATTTTACTGCGCCAATTTTAGGGTGCTACATGTAGTGTATAGATAGTAGTATCAATAACAGTAATCAAAGCAATGCATAAAAAACCATACACAATAGAGACACATATTTTACATGGTTCACCCAGTGTGGGCTACCTCCACAGAGAAAATATTTCTTCTAAATATTTATCAAATAATCTCTTGGGAATATTTTCCAAATTACAATGTTTATGGACTTTTGTCCAAAGGAGATGTTGATCCCCTAGTCTCAAGTTAGTGGATCTCTTCCACAAGAGAACTATTTCCCCTTCTACTGTGGCTAGTGATCTTCTAGAAGTCTCTGTCTCTATGTTGCACTGACTGGTGGATCTCTTTCCACTTGAAGACTCCTCACTCAGATTTGTCTTCAATTGTTCTAGCTGTTGGATATTTATCCACTAAGACTCTGTCCTCTATACGTTGTCACCTCCAAATCTCTCTCAATATTATAC
Organism: Wollemia nobilis; assembly: GCA_028583015.1. Lineage (NCBI taxonomy): Eukaryota > Viridiplantae > Streptophyta > Pinopsida > Araucariales > Araucariaceae > Wollemia > Wollemia nobilis. The sequence continues at coordinate 3,537,043 of JAQPPZ010003098.1, forward strand.
CAAATACAGTTCAGTCGGTCTAGCATAGTTCTGCTCAATATCTTGTACTAAACATAGTACAATCGATCTAGTGTAATTCTGCTCAATAGGTTCACACATAACCTGCTCAAATCTACTCAATAGGTCCATAGAGAACCTACTCAAATATGATTAATAGGTTCACACAGAACCTACTCAAATATGCTCAACAGACCCCCACAAAACCTATCCAAATATGCTCAATAATTCCTCTCTAGGACTTGCTCAAATCAGCTCAATAAGTCCTCTCTAGGACTTGCTCAAATCTGCATAGTAAGCTTTCACAAAAGCTTAACTCAAATCAGTCCACAAGCCTTCTCAAAGACTTGTCTCAAATCACATAGAATCATAAAGAGAATTGTTAAAGACTCAATATGTTCTAAGCTCAATGTTCAATCAATATCTCAATTCAATCTCATATAAGCATAAAGATAATTGTTAGAGACTCGATATGTTCTATCCTCAAATCCCAATCTCAACTCAAATCAATCTCATAGAAGCATAAAGAGAATTTTTAGAGACTATATTTTCTATACTCAAATCCCAATCTCAACTCAATAGAAGCATAAAGAAAATTGTTAGAGACTCTATATGTTCTATACTCAAATCCCAATCTCAACTCAATAGAAGCATAAAGAGAATTGTTAGAGACTCAATATGTTCTATTCTTAAATCTCAATCTCAACTCAAATCAGAATATGAAATAGTTTATTTCTAGGAACTTGAACAACCACATGCATCCACTTGACTAGTCTTAAATCAACTCAACTCAACCAATCACCTCAAGGAACAATCCTTTCTCACAAACCCTAGTCCAAGCATGTATTTAACCAACTCAAAATGTTTCCAACAATGCTCAATCACAAATCTCACATAACAATTATACTCGTGTTCTTTTCTAACTCAAGTTCAAGTTCATTTCACAATCAATGGGCTTCAACAACAATGCTTCTAAAACAAGGTTTAATTACAACTCACAAACCAAAAAACCTTGAAGCATTAAACCAACAAATCTCAAAAATGGAAACCACAATCAATAATTTTCTCTCCAAAGATATTTCAAAAATCAACCACCATAAACAATTAATAGGAGAATGTGCCCATACCTTTTTTATGCCAAGGAGTTGTCCACAAAATCTGCCACGCTTAAACACAAATTTTATTTCCAATCTTAATAAGGGTTAGTGGACTTCAAATAATCACAATAGAAAGCATAACTCAATTTACACCCTTTTTACTCCAACTAAATAAACACATCCACCAAAGTACATTTTTAATAAAACCCTTATTAAAATAACAATCAATAAGCCTTTCAAAAATACTTTAAAACAACTCCATATTTCTCCTAAATTCAATTCTTAATAACCATAAAATAAATCATTAAACCCCTCAAGTTTTACAATAATCAATACAACCCAAATAACAAAGCTTAATTAAAACTTTAATTTCCACTAACCACTTTATAACTCCAACCTTAGGGCTAAATAAAATTAAATTAAGGTGAATATTGAGTAGTTGCGATTGCTGGGGGTTTTTTCGGAGCTCTGGCATTTTGGCAGGAATCCTTCTGCACTGTCGACGGCCGTGGCTCTAGGGCTTCAGTTCGGAAACCTCCTTCAGCGTGTTTGGAGTCTGTTGCAGGCCTCTAGACTAGGATCTTTCGGTCTCCCAGGAGGGCCCAATGGGGTCTCTTCCTGGTTCTCGTGAAGGAAAAAAGACCTCTTATGCGGAGATTCTTCGAGATAATCCTGCGTCTTCCTCTGTCGAAGCTCAACGCAGCGCCTTCCATCTGCTAGCCAAGAATGCGGGCAAGGGATCTCCTGGGCACAGAATTAATAGTTGTCTCCCACAATCTGCATCAAGACCAAAAATAGTCATCGAACCAGAGCTGGTTGAAGACACGATAAACTACCGGACCACGCATGATCTGATTTGCAAGTTCATGGGCATTCGACCCACCCTGCACTTTTTGCATTCCTGGGTGAGACAAAACTGGGAGCCAATCGGTGAGTACTCCTTATGGCCCATTAGAAATGGGTATTTCATTATTAGTTTGTCTTCCCTACTGGATAGAAACAGAGCATTTGAATCAGAGAAGAGGAGCCATGGCACGGCAGGGTTATTTGTCCAGCTGTGGAGAGCGGGTTTTGACCCTCGCATTGAACCCACGGCCATCCCGATTTGGATCCGGCTGTATGCTCTCCCGATGGAGTTTTGGGGTGAGCAGATTATTGAATTGATAGGCAACTCTTTAGGTAGATTTTTGGGAGTTTCTAAGGATACCATTGAAGGAAATACTGTCGTTTATGCAAGAATATGTGTAGAATTGGATATTAGTCAATCGCTACCAGCTGAGATGGAATTGGAGCTACCAGGACATTCTTGGGTACAACAGCTAGACTATGAAGCCCTACCTTTCCGTTGTAGAGTCTGTCATTTGCATGGCCATTTGGCAAGGTTCTGCCCAAATATCTTGAGCACCAATGCGGATGCTACACAGGGAATGTCAAATCGCTCCCGAGGAGGTAAGTCCACTTCGGCCAAAGAACCATCTGTCATTCCCACTGGGTCTGAGGGCCAGAATGATGGCTTTGAACAGCAGAAGAGGAGAAGAAACAAAAAGAGAAATGGTAAGGAGCAAGCTCTCCCCAAGCCAACAAATCGGTATGAAATCTTCAAATCTCTTGTGGATCAAGAAGACCAACCTATGGAAGGAGCATATGGGATCCTTGAGGATAATATTATCCTTACTCATGCTCCTCCTTCCTCAACCCCTGTCCTTGAACAGGCTTTTGATTCCTCTGAGACTTTGCACCATGAAAACCTTGGGACTCTGGTTATCCACGCCCCAGCCCAGCCCGTTATTAAAGATGTTTCTATGGGAATTGCAGAAAAGCTCAGAGAAAGACCAGCTCTTGGAATTTCCCAGGTAGAGAAGAGATCGAAAAATAGTAATTCCCAAGGGGTGGGCAGGAAATCCAATAAGGATCTAATCGCAGTGCAAGGGGATAAGCTAATCAATGGAGGATTGGCAAGAACAATTGATTCGTATTGCTCCCAAGGTTTCCAATGATTATACAATCTTGGAATGTGAGGGGTTTAAACAGTAGAACCCATCAATCTACTGTTCAAATACTGTTAGAAGGAAGTAAAACAGACTTTCTGCTCATTCAGGAAACAAAAATGTCATTAGACCTCATGAGTAAAACTATCGGCCGAATCTGGAGGGGTGCTGGCCATATGGCAGTGGCTGCTCTTGGTGCCTCGGGAGGGATTGCTACTCTTTGGAATCCTTTGGCATGGATAGCAGTAGATCATATAGCCTGGAGAGGGGTCCTAACATCTCTTTTCAAGAATATAGTTACAACTGAACAAGTCTTAATTACAAATTTCTATGGGGTTCAGAATACCGAAGGTCAGCGGTCTCAATGGAAAGCTGTTCAAAACATGAGGTCCTCCCGGGAAGATCTTGATTGGATTTTATCTGGGGACTTCAATGCTAAATTATCCGCTAGAGATCAGGAAGGTGGCATCCCCCGTTCCGGATACGGGGGATAGGTCGTTTATTGCCCACGTTCAGGCCTTTAACCTTGTTGACATCAAAGGCCCTGGTACAAACTTTACCTGGACTAATAAGAGAAGAGAGCCATACAATAGGAGGGTTAAGCTTGACAGGTTTTTGGTCTTGGAGGAAGCTTATGTTAGATGGAATATCAAATTCCAGATCTTGGAGGGCCCAGTTTCTGATCACTCTCCCATTTTGCTGGAGGGAGGGACTATGTCAGGAAAGTATTACAAACCTTTTAAATTTGAAAAATTTTGGTTGCAAAAAGAGGACCTACGAAGGAAAATTCCACAGTGGTGGGAAGAAGGTCGTCCCCCTTTTGGAACAGCTATGTTCAAAATTCACAAACAGCTCCTCTATGTTAAGAGTAAACTGAAACAGTGGAAGCAAACTAACAAATCTGATTTCCATCTCCAACGAGCCCCCTTGCTGGACAGATGGAATGAGGTGCAAAAACAATTCAGAGAAGGAATTATTTCTGAGCATCTTAAATTTGAGGATGACGCCTTACGCAAAGCGCTTGAGGACATTGATAATCAAGAAGAGATCTACTGGAGACAAGAGAGCCGAAATACTTGGCTATTAGAAGGAGACAGAAATACTAAATTTTTCCATCGCTCTGCCTGTGCTAGAAGGCAATTGAATAACATGGAGTTCCTCCAAGATGAGTTTGGAAATTCTTTTGACACTCTTCCTAACATGCATTCCCTTTCTATGGAGTACTTCTCAAACCTCTTCAAGGAAAGTTTGCTGCATGATGTGGAAGCTCAAAATGAAGTCATTGACGGAATTCCCTCTATTATTTCTCATGAAGAGAATCAGTCCCTCCTTAATCCCATTGATCATGATGAACTCAAGAAGGTGGTCTTTGGGATGTGCACAGGAAAGTCGCCTGGTCCGGATGGTTTCCCTATTGAGTTCTTTCAGGCCTTCTGGGACATCCTGGAGGAGGACGTGTTGGCTGTCATTGAGGAATCCCGAATTAACAAAAGAATGCTCAAGGCTCTAAATCATACCTTTATCACCTTAATTCCGAAAGGAGAGGGGGGGGCTCTCATTTCTGATTTCGGACCTATTGCTTTATGTAATGTGATCTACAAAATTATTTCTAAACTTATGGCTGAAAGACTAAAACCCCTTCTTCAAAATTTAATTTCCCCTGAGCAAGGGGGTTTTGTTGAAGGAAGGCAGATCTTGGATGGAGTGATCTTGGCTCAGGAGGCTATCCATTCTATGCATAATTCGGGTAACAAAGGAATGTTCATCAAATTGGATATGTCTAAGGCTTATGACAGAGTAGAGTGGGGTTTCTTGGTCAAGATGTTGGCAGCCTTTGGTTTTTCTCGAGATCGGATTGCCTCGGGTCATGAGCCGTATCTCTACGCCTTCATACTCTATTTTAATTAAGGGGCTTCCCTCGCCACCTTTTGGAGCCTCTCGGGGTCTCCGTCAAGGATATCCCTGCTCTCCTTATCTCTTTCTTATCTTGGCTGAAGGTCTTGGCAGACTCCTCCTGAGAAGAAGACGTCAAGGACAGATTACAGGAATTAAAATCGGAGCCGAAGTTTTGACTCATTTACATTTTGTGGATGATACGGGCTTGGTGGGGGTTGCCAGCCTCAGAGAAGCAAGAGGAATCAAAGATACTCTTAACATCTACCTTCGGGCTTCTAATCAAGCCATCAATGATTCAAAATCAAAAGTGGTCTTCTTCAACCTTGATCAAAGGTCGCAAGAGAGAGTTATGGAGATTCTGGGTTTCACTCGGACCTCCCTTCCTATTGTTTATTTTGGGGTTCCTCTACATTTCAAAAAACTGACAGCTGATTTTTGGAAGGACCTGCTAGATGGCATCAAAGAGAGAATGAATCATTGGTCTCATAGATGGTTAAGCTATGGGGGCCGACTAACTTTTCTGAAGTCTGTTATTCAGGCTTTGCCTATTTACAAATTCTCAATTCTGGCCGCCCCTCCCTCAATCTGGAAAGATTTGGACAAAGCGGCTAGAATTTTTCTTTGGGAAGGTGCCAATGGAGAGAGGAAATGGGCCTTGGTTTGTTGGGATAAGGTCACCCAGCCCAAGGAAAAAGGTGGGCTGGGCTTGAGAAGCTCCAAGTTTAACAATCGGGCCTTGGCTGGGAAATTGTACTGGAGGTGGATTTCTCAGCCTTCGTCCCTCTGCAGCAGAATCCTTTCTAGTAAATACTTGGGTCCTGTTCCTCCCAATGACTTGGGCCTCTATCCTCTGGAAGGTAATGGTTCTCTTGTGTGGCAGGCGCTCAAGCTTGGTTCTTGCATTATCAAAGATCAATTGTTCTGGAAAGTTGGGAGAGGAGAGAAGGCCCGGTTCTGGACTGACTCTTGGGATCAGCATCCTCCTATTCTTGCTGTGTTTCCGATCTGCTTCCGCTAAAAATAGCTCTTGAAGACAAAGGTTGGATTCATATTCAGACCTACTTCACTACCAGCCTTCTGGGGGAGTATAAGGTTAAAAAATTTAAGCGGCTGGGTGAATGGCCTATTCCAATCCCTCCGGAGCAGGCCCCAACTCTGGAAAAACTTTGGTTGAAAGGTTTCTTTCTGGGAGAGATGAGGAGGATGAGCTTGCTTGGGGCTTCGGGAACCTTGGGGTTTATTCTATGAAGGAGGGCTATGCTTCGATCCTACCTGAGCCCCCCCCACACTCTTTTCCTGTTCATGAATGGAGGAAGATTTGGCATCCCAAGGGCTGGTCGAAAGTGAACTTTTTTTCTTGGCAACTGATGCATAATGGTATCTTGACCTTTGACAACCTTAGAATTAGAGGCATCATTGGTCCTTCCTAGTGTGTTTTATGTTATAGGAATGAGGAAATTGTGAACCATCTTCTGTTTGATTGCTCTTTCACACAGCAGATTTGGCAACGTTGGTTCTCCCACTTTAAAATTCAGGTGCTTGGAGATCTGTCCCGGACCAATTTATGGGAAAATTGGAAGAGAGGTAGATTTATTTCTAAAGCTCTTCGTACTGGCTGGGAGATCGGTTTCCTCTTTATTTGGTGGCAGGTTTGGTTGGAAATAAATGCTCGTATTTTTTGTGAAACCTTCTCTTCGGTGGAGGGGATTTGGCAGATCATTTGGAGCAAAGTTGTGGAAACCGTAGCCATCTATGCTGAGAAGGAAAACCAGCCTGCTTCTAAGCCTTTGAGTGGGAGAGGTGCTGATCTGGAGAGACAGGTAAGAAGTTGTTGGAAACCTCCCCCAGAAGGCTGGGTCAAAATCAATACTGATGGAGCTGCTAAAGGTAATCCGAGCAATGCTGGCAGTGGTTTTATTTGCCGTGATCATGCTGGGACTGTGCTATATTGGGAATTGCAAGGTCTGGGATATGCCACAAACAATGAAGCTAAGGCCTTTGCTATTAAATCTGCTTCCATCTGGGCCGTCAAGCATGGTCACGTAAAGATAATCATTGAGTCTGACTCCCAAATCTTGGTTGGTGCTCTTGATCGCATGCGGAAATTTGCCTTAAAAGCTTGGAGGCTCCGGATTTTGGTCGCCCAAATTTTAGAGCTTTGGAAAGAAATTGAGGATGTGATTCCTGTTTATGCTAGTAGATCTCTCAATAAAGCGGCCGATTTCCTTGCTAAGTTGGGTGCTGAGAGAGAGGTTGGGATTCATCTGCATAGAAATTTGTCTATGGAGAATGTCGAGATCAGACAAGGCCTTGAACAATTCCTGAAATAATGTGCAAAGTTTTTTTTGCTATGGGTCCTTTCTGTCGCGATTTTGCGACATGTTGCCCTGTCGCGGCTGTTGGCTGGTTACTATCGCGATATCACGACAGGTTGAGCCTCTGCAGTCTCCGGCTGGTTTCTGTCGCGATATCGCGACATGTCGCGTTATCGTGGGTCACGATTTCGCGACATGTTGCGCTATCGCGACATGTCGCGTTATCGCGTGACGCGATCCCGCGTCTTGTTGCGATATCACGACATGTCGCGATATCGTGACATGTCACGTTTTTGCGCCTCGTGATTCCTTGACATGTTGCGATATCGCGACAGGTCCCGCTTTCTAGGTTCGAATGGTGTTTTTACCGCGCTCTCATTCCCTTCTTGAGGTTGAATAGAAATGTTAATATTTCGTCGTGTTTTCACGACAAGTTTGAGTTTTGGAAGCTGCATGGTTCTTCTGTCGCGATTTCGCGACACTTTTGGCAATTAGGCGGCTGGTTGGTTAACTGTTGCGATATCGCGACCTGTAGTGATGATGCAACTTCGAGCTGGTTTTTGTCACGATTTCACGACAGGTTGTGCCCTCCTGGTCTCTGGAGTTTTTCTTGCGCGATTTCACGGCATGTTGGGCTCCTTTGTGACTGGGTGGTTTTCTGTCGCGATATCGCGACCTTCATGAGGCTTGATTGTTGCTTTCTGTTTCTATCACGATGTCGTGACGCTTTCTGTGGGTGGCTGTCGAGGGCCATTCGTATTGCGATTCCGCGACATGTCGCGATTTTGCGACATGTCGCGATTTCGCGACATGTCACGTTATCGCGCCTGTTGGTGCCAAAGTTGTCGTGACGGGTTTTCCTATCGCGATTTCGTGACATGTCGCATTTTCGCGACCTGTTGCTGTTTCGTGCCTTTCGTTCTCTGTGCCTTGCGGTACCTAGCTTTGCCTTGGTGCGCCTTCCTTGCTGTTTTGCTTGTGGCTCTAGCTCGGGATGTGTTCTCTCCCGCTGTATCTGGTTCTTGTTTTAATACAAGTTTTCATTTTTTCAAAAAAAAAAAATTAAATTAAGGCAAAATGTAATTACCTCCTCAAGGGATTCAAACCCCTGACTTGACCACACCGCAAGCATCTTAGTTGCGGCTAAGATCCCACACGAGCTAGCCACTCATTGGAAAGGGAAAGGCACAACGTGCCTTATGCTCGTCTCCACCTTCCGTAAAACCAAAGGCACCGAAGCGCTTCTCTCACACTTTCTAAAAAATGCAGTCAAGGGGATTTGATCCTAAGCATTTTTGTTTGCCCTGCACCTTAGCCAAGGCCCACTTGCAAATGCACCACGCTGCCCATGACGTTTGTTTCTCTGAATGCTGCCTATCTTATTCGTTGCTTCACTTCTCAAGAAATTCGCACGAGCTCATAAACGATTCGATAGCCAACGATTTGATTTGATTGCACGAGCAAGGATAAAATAATAATCAATTGAAGTCCCCTTTATATAGTCCTTTAATCATATCGAAGACGTTGACAAAAATATGACTTTTTATTTGCTTGATGACGTCGGTGGAAATCTTGCATATTTAGTTTTAAATTTGAATTCAAATTTTAAATAATTAAAATTTAAACCAAATATTAAATATTAATTATATCCATCATCGGGGCACATTTTTTGATGAAACAAAAGTCCAACTTGGGTTTTAAGAAAAATCTAGATCAAATCTGTTGTCCATGGTTTTAAATAAAACCTTTTATGTTTCCTATCTTGGTTTTCACAAAAGTCCTTCATTGATCCTTTTGACATTAAATGATCTTTTGACATCAATGACAACATATTAGCGTAGGGACTCAAAATGTCCAACAATACCAAGAAACATATCTCTTGTCAAAGAATCACCATCCATTGACACTTCTATAGAGTAAACCTTTTCACTGAATATTTTTTGAAGATTTCTTAATACTTTAACACAAACATCTGATTCATCAATCTTCATTTCAAGTCCTTGTTTATCATTAAAAATCTCATCAATTAAAAGTAGATAAGTACTAATATTTTCTTCATCCTTCATTCTTAATGCTTCAAATTGTCCTTTGAGATTTTGTATCTTTGCTTTCTTGACACTTTTCTCTGCTTCATATATATTTTGTAGTTTATCCCACATTTCTTTTGCAGTTTGACAATGCATTACTTTCATAGACTCTTTTCTATGCAAACCTCTCAAAAGTGCATTCATTGCTTTTGAATTATAATTTTGTAGGAGCTTACATTCCTTATATGTAGGATGATTAATTAAAGGTGTTAGTATTAATTAACAAATATAAGCAATAATATAATGCGAAAATAAACACAGAAGAAATCATGCAATACATAATAGACACAGATTTAGCGTGGTTCACTCAAATCGGGCTACTCCACGGAGAAAAATAACTAGACCCTTTGTATTCCATCCAAAAACCTTCTATACACAGTTGCGCATCTCATTTCATTTTAGCCTCCATACAAAATCCTCTTATAATAATGCATTACAATTTTAGGGCAAAAAAACCACCTAAAATCTATCGTCCGATCTGTGACCTAATACCAAATGGTCTAGATTTACATAGAGAAAAAAACATCTATTTTTGGCTTTGGGGGTCGTCGTCCCCCTGGAACCCCCTATAAGACATAAGTAGGGGGGCTAATGCCCCCCTACACCTCTCCTCTTTCGCATAGTGGGTATAAGGGCGACTGTAACAAAGGCCTCTGATTTAATTAGGCTCTACAATCAACAATATCCCACTTGGAGATTGATCACAGTAAATCCACCGCTACTGCACTTGTTGGACTATGCTTCAACTTTGGGCTTGGAAATTTTCTCACCTTTTACTTTTATGCTTAAAGACCAACTGAAACTGAGCAAAAACCCAGTTTCTCCTTGGTTACCACCTTTGTGAACATATCTGTAGGATTCTGAATAGTGTGTATCTTCTCTAATTTTAATTGTCCATATTCCAATACTGAGTGTATGAAATGGTACTTGGAATGTATGTGTTTAGTATTCAAATGGAAAGCTAAATTCTTTGCAAGATGAATGGTACTTTGACTATCACTATATAATGTGTTATTCTCCTGCTTCTTTCCCAACTCCTCCATAAACCTTTGTAACCAAATCATCTCCTTACTAGCCTCTATAACAACAACATACTCTGCTTTTGTTTTTGATAGTACAACAACCTTCTATAATTTTGAAATCTAGCTTATTGTATTTTCACCTATAGTAAAAACATACTCTATGGTACTCCTCCTGCTGTCTATATCACCTGCCATATTTAAATTGACATATCCCTAGAAAACAATATTAGATCATCCAAAGTATAATTCCTGAGTGACAGTACCTCTCAAATACTTGAGAATCCACTTGACTACCTCCCAATGATTTCTTCCTAGATCACTCATAAAATTGCTCACAACTCCCAATGCATGTACAATATCTGGCCTTGTGCACACCATCACATACATAAAACTACAATATCTGGCCTTGGACATGTAGTTCATCTCCTCTTGTGTCTTAGGACACATCTCTTTTGTCAATTTAAAATGATTTCCCAAAGGTGTGATAATAGGTTTTGCATCCTGCATACTGAATCTTTCCAACACCTTCTCAATGTACTCTGATACAATTTTAATTTACAATTTTTCCTATCTCTTATTATTATCATACCAAGGATTTGCTTTGCAGCACCCAAATCCTTCATTGCAAATGACTCTGCCAATTTTATTTTGAGGACAATTATATCTTGCATATTAGACCGTGCAACAAGCATGTCATCTACATACAATAACAAGATAATATAGTTACCATTATCCAATCTCTTAAAATAAACACATTGGTTAGAATAACATCTTCTATAACCTTGATCTGACATAAACTTGTCAAATTTCATATACCATTGCCTTGGAGCTTTCTTCACATTATATAGGCTATTTTTTAACGTGCATACTAATTCCTCCTTTACTTTGACCTCATACCCTTGTGGCTGCTGCATATAAATATATTCCTCCAAATCCCCATGGAGAAAAGTTGTTTTTACATATAACTATTCAATATGTAAATGCTCTACAACCACTAAGCTTAAAACCGTTCTAATTGAAGTCATTTTAACAACAAAAGAAAAAAATTCATCATAATCAATACTTTTCTTCTGTACAAACCCCTTTACAACCAAACTAGCGTTATACCTCTTTTTACCTCCATATTCTTCTTTCACCCTGTAAACCCATTTATTCTGCAATTCTCTTTTTCCCATAGGAAACTAAACCAGATCCCAAGTCTGATTATTTATCAAAGAGTTCATATCCTCTTTCATGCCTTGCTCCCACTTCTTCTTGGTTTCTACCTACATTTCTTCTTCATATATTTTTGGTTCACCAAAGTTAGACAATAATACATAATGTAATGAAGGAGAGTAACATACAGGAGGTCTACTTATCCTTGCAGATTTTTTAACAATAGTTATAGGAGTTTGAAGTGCTAGCTTCTATTGTTGTTGATTTTCTAGCTCCTTTGAAGTTTCAATTTCATCAAACACTGTGTCTTCTATGTTTTTCTTTTCCTATTTATTTTCCTACAACTGATCCTTATACATGACCGTCTCATTGAATATTACATCTCTACTCCTAATGATTTTGTGATTTGCATAATCTCAAAAGTGATAACCAAAATCATTAACTCCATATCTAATGAAAAAACACTTCTTGGATTTTACCTCAAGTTTAGTTCGATTTTATTTACTAATATGTACGAAATATTCACAACCAAAAGCCTTTAAAAATGAGTAATTAACAGGCTTACCTGTCTATACCTCTTTTGGAATCCCACCATCTAGGGAACTTGAAGGTCCTCTGTTATTAAATAAACTACAGTATCCATATCATCTACCCAAAACTATAAGGGAAATCCTACATGTAATCTCATGCACCTAGCACGTTCCATGATAGTCCTGTTCATCCTTTTTGACACACCATTTTCTTATGGAGTTCCTTGAATCATCTTCACTCTACGAATCCCATGGTATAAAAAGTAACCGTCAAACTATTTACTGCAGTGCTCACCTCCATTATTAGATTTAGAGACACTTTAGCTTATTTCTTGTCTCATTCTCAACCAAAGCTTTCCATTTCTCAAATTTATCAAAAATATCCAATTTCTTTCGAATACAGTAAACCCAAGTTTTCCTAGTTGCATCATCAATAAACGTCACATAATAATAAGAGCCACCAAGAGATGATACCTAAGTTGGTCCCCATACACATGAATGTATAAGCTCTAGATTTTCACTCTTCTTTTATTTTCCAACCCTGAGAAATCTGACACTTTTTTGTTTTCCATAAACTTAGTTATCACAATACTCTAAATCAACCTGCTTCAAACCTGGAAACAAATTCCTTGAGTAAAGAATTTACATCCCCTTCGCACTCATGTTCCCAAGCCTATGACTCCATGAAGTTGTATCCACTTTTGTAGAAGCTAAAGCAATAGAAATATCAGTATTACCAGTACATACATACAATGTACCTTCCTTATTTCCTTTTGCTAATAACATTGATCCTTTAGCAACCTTCCATGAATTTGCTAAGAATGTAACTATACATCCTTCACTATCCAACTACCCTATGAAAATTAAATTTCTTCTTAAATCAAGAATATGCCTTACCTCTTTCAACAACCATTGGTTTCTATTTGGTAACTTTATTTGTATGTTACCCTTTCCAGTAATTTTACATGGTCTATCATCACCTAAATAGACCTGTCCAAAATCTCCTTGAACATAATCTAGAAAATATTTTCTATGGGGTGTGGCATGATATGATGCACCATAGTCTAGCACCCAATAATCATTAATATTATCTAGTAAAATAATTAAGGCATCTTCTAATACATCACCTGCTACATTTGCTTCCTAATTATCCTTGTTTTCTTCTACCTATTTTTCTTTTTGATTACAACAGTCTCTTTTCAGGTGTCCTTTCTTCCCATAATTCCAGCATTCCAACTACTTCCCTTTCAATTTAGATCCACCTTTCTTTGATTTTCCATGATTCCCTGAGATTTTTCCTCTCTCCCTTTATCTCCCCCTATTCTTTATAGTCAAATCATTACCTGATGTCTCACCTATTATTTTTCGTCACATTTCCTTGCTAAGGATAACACCAATAACATCATAAAATTTTAAAATATTTGAACCAGAGACAGTGTTACTCACAACCATTACCAAGTCATTCCAGCTTTCTGGAAATGAGCATAAAATCAAGAGAGCCCTAACCTCATCATCAAAGTTCACTCCTATAGAACTTAACTAATTTGTAACCATGTTAAATTCATTTAAATGATGAGTAATAAGCCCACCTTCTGACATTTGCATATTAAATAAATATTTCATAAGAAATACCTTATTCAAAGTCTAGGGTTTTTCATACATTTTAGCCAACATATTTATTAAATCCTCTGTTGTCTTTTCCTTCAAAATATTTAAGGCCACCTACAATGCCAAGCACAACCGTATTGTTCCTAGTGCTTTTCTATCCAAAACTTCTCATTCTTCTTCTATTGTTGATACTGATTTCTTTTCTACTTTAACTAATGGTAGGAAAATATATTTATGATAAAATAACCATCCATTTGCATCTTCCATAGTTGGTAGTTTTGGCCATTAAAATTATCAACCCTAAATCTACCTTCTTTTGTCGTTGCTCCCACTCGAACTGGAAACCCTCATTTCAAGTGTGTTTTTCAAATCCCAAGATCTGATACCAGTTGTTAGGATTAATTAACAAATACAAACAATAATATAATTTAGAAATAAACATAGAAGAAATAATGCAATACACAATAAACATAGATTTAATGTGGTTCACCCAAATTGGGCTACTCCATAGAGAAAATAATCAAGCCCTTTGTATTTCATCTAGAAAACCCTTTTGTACACAATCACACACCTCATTTAATTGTAACCTCCATATAAAATCCTCTTATAATAATGTATTACAATTTTAGGGCAAAATAACCGCCTAAAATCTATCATTCGATCTATGACCTAATATCAAATGGTCTAGATTTACATAGAGGAAAAAGCATCTATTTTTGGCTAACATATAAATATCTTCCTGGAACCCATGGAAAACATAAGTAGGGGGATAATGCCCCCCCTACACCCTCCCTCTTTTGCGTAGTGGTTCCAAGTGTGAATGAAACAAAAGCCTCTTATTTAATCAGGATCCACAATCAACAAAAGGATCGTATCCAATATCAACTGCTTCCCAAATTTTATTGCCAAGTGCCATCAAGTAAATATTCATTCTCATACTTTAATATATATAGTCACTTCCATCAAATACTAGTGCTGAATTATCTGAGGTCACATTCTTGGAATCCATTGTGTTCTTGTTAGATTTTCCTTCAAGCTGTTAAACTCTTCTAAAGGAACTCTCTCTAATACCAATTGAAGAACACAAGCTTATATTGAGAGGGGGTGAACAGTTTAAGATCACTTTTTACTTTTCTTTCCCAATAAATATTATGCAATGTATAGATAGAAATTTCAAAAGTAGTAATCAAAGAAATGCACAAATCACGACACACAATAAAGACACTAATTTAACATGGTTCACCCAAATATGGCTACCTCCACGGAGAAAATATTTCTTATAATTTTTTCTCAAATAAATTCTCTTGGAAATACTTTCTCTACACTGTTTATGGACCTCTATCCAAAGGATATGTTAATCCCCTAAATCAAGTCAATGGATCTCTATCCGTAGGAGAACTCCTCCTCTACTCTAGTTGGTGATCCTTTAGAAGACTACTACCTCCACTGCACTGGCTTGTGGATCTCTCTCCACTAAAGACTCTTGTACCCACTTAGAAGACCTATCCTCACTACCCTAGCTAATGGATCTATATCCACTAGAGACTACTATCCTCTGCTCTATCACCTCCAAATATTTATCTCAAATATACACTAAACATAGTCCTTCGGTCTAGGACAAATCTGCTCAATCTCTATATCTGGTCTAGCACAAACCTATCCTCAAACCTGCACCAAACTCTATCCTCAAATCTGCACTAAAGATAGTCTTTTGTTCTAGCACAAATCTATCCTTGATATTTTTCCTCAAGCCTTAAATTAAGGCTTGACTCAACTCTATTGGATCAACCCCAAACCTTAACTCAAGGTTTGAACAAATCAATCAACTCTGCTCTCAAGTCTTCTCAAAGACTTGTCTCAAATCTACCTTGTAAGCTTCCATAAAAACTCACACTAATTTGTACACAAGTCCTCTCTAGAACTTGTCCAAATATGCTCCACAAGTCATCTCTAGAACTTGTCCAAATATTTTCCACAAGTTCTCTTTAGAACTTTCTCAAATCTGCTCGACAAGTCCTCTTTAGAACTTGCTCAAACATGCTCTACAAGTCCTCTCTAGAACTTGCTCAAATCTGCTCTACAAGTCCTCTCTAGAACTTGCTCAAATATGCTCTACAAGTTCTCTATAGAACTTGCTCAAATATACTCTACAATTCCTCTCAAGAACTTGCTCAAATATGCTCAATAAGTCCTCTCAAGAACTTATCCAAATCTATATTGTAAGCTTCCACAAAAGCTCACACAAAATTAGTCCATAAGTCTCCTCAAAGACTTACCTCAAATTTGCTCAACAAATCCACACAAAACTTGTCCAATCTCATAGAAATATAAAGATAATTGTTAGAAACTCAATATGCTCTATACTCATCACAATGCTCAATCACTCTATTAGAAACATAAGGAGAATTATTAGAGACTCAATATGCTTCAAATTCAACTAAATGCTCAATCACTTTCTCAACTCAATTCAGAATATAGAATAGTTTGTTTTATGAAACTTGAACAATCACTTGACACATCCACTTGACTAGGATCAACCAAATCTACTCAACCAATCACTTAATGAAACAATCCTTGCTCACAAACCCTGGTCCAAGCATATGAACACCAACTCAAAATATTTTCAACAATATTTAACAACCAATCTCACATAACAATGATACTCATGATCTTTGCAAAACCTAGTTCAAGTTCTTCACACAACCAATGGATCCAACAATAATACTTAACAAAAAGGTTTTAAAAACAATTTTTTATTCCAGAAAACCTTAAAGCATTAACTCAACATACTCAATAGGAAAACCTAATCAAGTCCTTTTCACTCCAAAATTATTTTCAAAAAAACCAATCACACAACTTAAATTCGAAAGAATATGCCCATACCTTTTTTTGATGATAAGGAACTTCAAGAAACTACCACAACAATAAAACACTTCTTTGCCAAGCTCAAGAAGGTTAGTTAACAATACAAGGCATATAATAATTCATGAATACACCTTATTACTCCAATCTTAAAATAATATTCAACACCACAATAACTTGAATATTCACTTCTTAAAACCCTCGATCATCACAAATTGATCTCAATCAAAAATATTTGTCATAAGCCACTTCAGAATTTTATTCTTCAAAAATCAATCTACTTTTCTACTTATGACTCCCTATTTTATTATTGCTTAAAACCTTTAATAAATAATGCAATAACTAATCTTTCCTTTTATAAGGTAAAAGAGCTTTTATCCACCAATTAAACTTTCACCTAACAATTTTATAAAACCCACAAAACTTCTTTTTAACTTAGGCACTAATCAAACCATTTACCTCCTTATTTCTCCTAAGTCTAACCTTAGCCTAACTCAAAAATCAAATATTAAATAAATAATGTTACCACTTTGGATTTGCATGAAGCGCTTCTCTCCTTAAGCACTTTCACCTTGACTCCTAATGACGTGGAGCCATGTGCTCCCTTGGAGCCTCCACTTCCTTGCACCCTTTTATTTACACAAGCCACGTCTTGGCTTCTTCTCTCACACTACCCTAAGTCTTTGCACGAATTGTTGTTTCATAAGGAGAAATTTTATAAAGCTCGGAGATCAATTATTTCGATGGATGATAGGATGCATAACCTTTGAGAAGGCTATGGTATTTATATACCATGTGCCTTTGTTTCTTCACGTCGACGGTGAGAACGCGGTGATGTCGGTGGAAGAGGGGCAAACCTTACCCGTGAATAACCTGATGCTCAAGCTTTATAATATGCGCCCAAACTTTATTAAAGCACCCAAAATTTAGCTTATTTAATTTATTAAATATAATAAATTAAATTCTTTTGAAGAATTTAATTATTATAATTTAATAATTAAATGGGCTTTGGTCTTTTAAACCAAAATTTAGGGCATCCTCGATTTTTAGAAAAACCTTGCAACTTTCCCACATGGTTTTAATGAAAACCATTTAACTTGACATCATTGGTTTTAATAAAAACCATTTAACTTACCACCTTTGGTTTTAATAAAAACCATTAAAATTGCCACCATTGGTTTTAATAAAAACCATTAAAATTGCCACCATTTGTTTTAATAAAAACCATTCAAATTTGCAATTCATAATATTGCAAGGTGTGCTATGATGTATTTTCACTTCCACCTTTCAACCTTTTAGTGTTAGTGGTGATTCACTTCTTGGAATTAATGACTTCATGTTTTGACATAAATCAACAATGTCATCTTTTTATCTTGACATCAATGACAACTCTTATGGAATCAAAATTTCAAACAAGGAGGGCTATTTTTCAAGGTGATATAAGGATTCCAAACATCTTCTCTTATTTACTATAAGTACTCTATAAACAAAACTCTAATAAATTAATCTCCTTCAAAACCAATTTTCAAACTATGTCTCAACATCCTTACAACACTTGAAACAAAGGTATAGTCTCTTCATCTCATGAAGGCTCTTCCCAAGAACAAGAAGTAAACCCTTGGTCACAACAAGTGATTAAGGAACAAGAATATGTTCTTGAACATATTTCCACTCAAACTTTGGATCATATTAGAGAATACAATAGGAGAAATAAAAATATTTTCGTAGATATTCTTAAATATGAAGTTAGAGAACAAGCGGAAAAATAATATGCCACAATGCAAGATAACATGGAATATTTTAATGATCAATCAACTAATGCTCAAATCAATGATGCTCTAAATAACTTGGATAATCTCAATCTGGCTATTGTTCAAGCTACCGATTCTACAACACCTCCAACCCTATCCATAGGTTAACCACATTTGGTAATCCATTTTTAGTAGGTCCTAATGAGATAATTGTTGTCAATACTACGAACCCATTTTTCACTCATAGTATGGGAACCAACCAAGGTTATTTAAACATAATGGCAAATCAAAGTATCTCAACTTTTACGAATATACCATTCATGTCTCAAGCCTTTTCTCAACCATCTATACAACCTGTGATAATATTTTTTGCACCAAATCAACCATCAAGTGAAATCCAGGATATCAACTCTAAAAATTTGGACTTAGAAAAGAGGGACTCCAAGTTTGAAGAGCTTGAGCATCAAATCACCTCTCTTAAAGGAACATCCAAATTAAAGTATTCTTTTGAAGAATTCTACAATGAACCACTAGATTCAACAATAATTAATTATTTGTTTCCAAAGAAGTTTAAAACTCCCAAATTTCAAACGTATAATGGAAAGTAAGATCCCATAAACCATTTAAGGCTATTTCAAATAGCTTGTAGTGACACAATAACGATGAAAAAATCCTTTGAATATTATTCCCTAAAAGTCTTAGTAGTTTAGCTTTGGAATAGTATTTTCAAATAACTCATCATTCCATCACAAAGTTCAAGGAACTTATGGAAACTTTCGTCAAATAAGTTTCAATCTACATAGAAAACAAGGTTATTATAGATGACCTCTATAAACTCAAACAATCTAAAATAGATAAATTCTTGGATTTCTTGGCCAAATCGAGATGCTTGGTGGGAAGACTTCAATACATTCCTCATTTTAAAGAACTCTTGCATATATTCATAAGAAACCTATACAAACAATTGTCATATCCTTTGGAAATGATAAAATAAACCTCCTTTAAAGAAGATGTTGATATGGCCAAAAGAGTAAAAGTTGTCCTCATAAGACAAGGGCAACTCAACAACAACAAGAAAGAAGATGAAAAATCCACTAGAAAGGGCAATACAAAAACAAACATGTTGTAGGATATGGTGTGACTGACTCTCGTAAAAATAATAATGTAAATACTACTCAAAATGCTCCTCAAACATTAGTTATCAAAAGAGAGGAAAATTCTCAAAGACAATATACGAATACTGGACAAAGTCAAATGTCTATGTTAAAGAGGCTACTTGACTCTAAATTACTAGAGCTTTCACCTATTAGGCCTTGGTATTTTTCAAAAGGAGCACCCTTTTGGTATAAACAAGAGGAATATTGTGACTTCCATCGTACAAAGGGTCACACCACAAACACATGTAGAACCCCAAAGAACCTTATCCAAGACCTCATTCATGAAGGAAGAATAATGTTTAATGAAATAGAAAATCCAAAAACAAATATAGAAATATTTCAATATCCCTTGCCAACGCGTGATCAAAAATTGATAAAATTTGTAGGCACTATGCATTTGTCTAAACCCTCCTATGCCATGACTAGGCAACAAGCAAAGAATCAATCTTTGGATCAACCTCCCATGGTTATCCCAAGAACTGCTAACGTCAACATTCCTAACAAATCACCATTGGTGTTCATGCCTTCTCAAAACACTTTACATACTTTTGATCTTTGTCTACAACTAGATGAAATACCCGTAAAGATCTCCCTCTTGGAATTACTAAAGACATCACCCACCCATAGGGAGATATTTTTGAAAATTTTAAGTGAACAAGAAGTCCCTCAAGACTTATGTCCAAATGATATCACCAACATAGTTAGATTCACAGGGGTAGCTAAAACTATATTAGCATTCTATGAGGAATATACTGATGGACATCAGCAAAATGAACAGAATAAAATGCTCAAAAATTAAATTAAAAACAATTTTAATTTTTATTATGTCAATCCCCAAAGGGTCAAAATTTACAATGCCAGATTTATTCAATGTTGGAGCCAATGCCAGTCGAAGACCCTCTGCACGCCTTTGTTTCCCCTTTTTAAAGTCTCTGCTGTGACTCTTCATTTCCATCTTGTGGCCCTTCATTTTGGATTCCTGTGCCTCTTCGTGTTTTGGCTTTCGAAATGTTTCCTTTTCGACTCTTGGTCTTCCTCTGCTCTTTCGATCACAAAATCATGACATCTTTCTTCCTTGCGCCTTTTCTCATCCTTTGGTTGTGATAATGCAACATGTCACGATATCATGACATATTTCTCACTTGCGCCTTTTCTTGTCCTTTGGTCGTGATAACGCGACATGGCGCGATATCGTGACATATTTCTCACTTGTGCCTTTTCACGTCCTTTGGTCATGATATCGCGAGATGTTGCGATATCATGACATATTTCTCACTTGCGCCTTTTCACGTCCTTTGGTCGTGATATCGTGACATGTCACGATATCAAGACATATTTCTCACTTGCGCCTTTTCACGTCCTTTGGTCGCGATATCGCGACATGTCGTGATATCACGACATTTTTCTCCCTTGCCTTCTCTCTCCTCTTTTGCTTGCGATATCGCGACATTTTTCTTCTTTATCTTCTCTCTCCTCTTTTGGTTGCGATATCACGACATTTTTTTTTCTTTATCTTCTCTCTCCTCTTTTGGTCGCGATATCGCGACATTTTTCTTCTTTATCTTCTCTCTCCTCTTTTGGTCGTGATATCACGACACTTTTTCTCCTTTGCCAATTTTTCTTCTTTGCAAAAAAAAAAAATACCAACGCAAAACACTTAGAGTTTCTTTTTTGATGCAAGATTGCTCTGCTGCCACTGGATGCTCCTGCATCAGACACCCGGGGTTGATTGAGAAGTGACCTTCACTTCTGTACTATTAGAGGAAGACCCAGACGGTCAACCTCTATTCTTGACAATCAAGTGGCATCTTTTACAAGTCTGCCCTTCCACTTGACCAAATATTCAAAATATTGCCTACTCCTGGTACTTTTGCCTTCCCGAGTGTCCAGTATTTATTCTCTCATCTGTGGTTGGAGTAGATGCTGGAATACTCCACAAATATGTACTTGGGGTCTCACTACTGCCACCTTCATGATATTCTGTCAAGTCTGAAATATTAAAAATAGGTGATATATTCAGCTCACTTGGTAGTTCTACTTCATAGGCGTTTCCTGAATCTCTTTTACCTATGATTCTACATGGTCCAAACCTCTTCATTTTCATATTGTTGTAGGTTTTGCTAGGAAACCTTTCCTTTCTCAAGTGAACCATGACCTCATCTCCCACTTGGAACTCCTTGAAACGCCTTTTTCGATCTATTTTGGTCTTGTATTGAGCATTCATCTTACTGATATGCTGTTGTACTTCTTCATGTAAACTCTTCATGTGTTCTACAAAATCTTCAACCTCAACACTGCTCTTTTCCCCTTTATCCATCGTTCTCAACTCAGAAGCATTCCTTGGACTACTCCCATACATAATCTGGAATGGTGATTTACCAGTACTTCTGTTGACAGAATTATTGTAAGAAAATTTTGCCTGTGGCAAAATCAAATCCCATCACTTGGGTTTATCTCCTACCAGGCATCTTAGAATATTACCTAGACTTTTGTTCACCACCTCTATTTGTCCATCAGTCTACGGGTGGTATGCAAAATTGAATTTCAAATCTATTTTTAGCTTCGTCCACAAAGTCCTCCAAAAATAACCCACAAATTTGGTATCTTTGTCAGATACTATACTCTTGGGTAGACCATGAAGGCGTACCACCGCCTTGAAAAACAAGCCTATAACATGAACTGCATCACTCATTTTTTGACATGGGATAAGATGAGCCATCTTCGAAAACCTATCAACCACAACAAAAATGGAGTCATTCCCTCATTGTGTCCTTGGTAGGCCCAAAATGAAATCCATACTAATGTCATCCCATGGTCTCTTTGGTACAGGTAATGATTGATACAATCTTGTATTCTATCGCACACCTTTCACCATTTGGCATACTCTACAACTTTACACAAATCTCTTCACATCTTGCTGCAACTGCGGCCAATAGTAGTTCTCGCTAACAAGGGCAATGGTCTTATCCCGACCAAAGTGTCTAGCCAACCCTCCACTATGTTTCTCCTTGAATAGATTCTCCCTCATTGAAATACTTGGAATGCATAATTGATTTCCTCTAAACAACATTCCATCTTGGATCAAAAAATTGAACCACTTGGTCCTGTCCAAAGTAACAGGTGCCAAGCAAGCCCTCCAAGCCTCTGTAAAATCAGGATCTTCAGGGTACAAACCCTTAAGTTCATCAAACCCTACAACTTCCACCTTGATTTCTATCAACAAACATTGCCTTCTACTTAAGGCTTCTGCAACTCTATTTGACTTTCTACTCCTGTGCTTCAACACAAAGGTATAACTCTGTAGAAACTCAACCCACTTCAAATGCCTCTGATTTAGATTCCCTTGGCTATTAATATACTGTAAGGCCTAATGATTAGTATATAGAACGAACTCTTTTGGCAACAAATAATGTCTCCACTTCTTTGGAGCCTGAACTATAGCATAAAACTCTTGATCATAAACCGAATACTTCTTCCTAGCATCATTTAGCTTCTCACTAAAATAAGCAACAGGTTTACCTTCCTGACTCAATACAGCTCCTATGGTAGTACCACTAGCATCACAATCTACCTGAAATACCTTATTAAAATCTGGAAGTGCCAAAATAGGTTGCTCTGTGACCCTCTTCTTTAACATATCAAAGCTCTTCTCCGCTCCTAAGGTCCACTTAAATTCTTTCTTATCCTCTCTCATTGTTTTTGTAAGAGGTACACAAATATTGCTGAAATTTCTAATGAATTTCCTGTAAAAACTTGCTAGACCATGAAATGATCTTACCTCGGTTATGCTTCTTGGAGTAGGCCATTCAATGATAGCCCTCACCTTTTCTGGGTCCATTTTTAGACCTTCAACTGAGATGATAAATCCTAGATATACTAACTCCTTCTTCACAAAATTACACTTCTTCAAATTAATCAACAACTGCTCCTCCCTTAGCTTCTCAAAAACCCTCCTGATATGCATCAGGTGCTCTTCCAGGGTCCTGCTAAATATTAAAATATCATCCAAATAGACAACGACAAATTTTCCTAAAAACTCCTTCAATACCTCATTCATCAGCCACATGAATGTGCTTGGTGCATTGGTTAGCCCAAATGGCATGACCAACCACTCATACAAACCCTCTCTAGTCTTGAAAGTTGTCTTCCACTCATCTCCTTCTCTGACACGAATTTGATGCTAACCACTCTTCAGGTCAATCTTGGTGAAGTACTTGGCTCCACTCAAATAGTCCATAATGTCATCCATCCTTGGCAATGGAAATCTGTATTTTATGGTGATCTTGTTAATAGCTCGAGAGTCTGTACACATTCTCCACTCTCCATATTTCTTTGGTGCTAGTACTGCAGGTACTACACATGGACTCAAGCTTTCTCGAATCAGTCCCTTTTTCAGCAACTCTTGGACTTGCCTGTTTAGCTCCTCACTTTCTATAGGAGTCATTCTATGGGCTGCCTTATTGGGTAAACTAGATCCTGGTACCAAATATATATGGTGACTGATCTTCCTCACTGGTGGTAAGCCCTCAGGCACATTAACTGACATAATATCTAAAAATTCTTCTAACATACGTTCAACATTTTTTGGAATATCCGTATACCGTTCCTTCTTAATAGTAGGAATTAATGCATAACACATCGAATCCCTCTTCAGGCCACCCAAAAATTGTCTACCATCTACCAGAAATATTCTAGCACTACTGCATACTTTTTCATCCACTTCCTTCAATGGATTCAACTTGTGATGCACTCCATATTTTGTCAGAGAGTACATATTTGCATGCCCATCATGCACCACACATCTGTCAAATTGCCATGGCCTCCCCAACAACAAATGGCAGGCATCCATAGGCAAAACATCACACAGAACCTCATCTTGATAATTTCCAATGTGAAATTTGACTAAACACTACTCACTGACTAATGCTTTATGATATTTCTGCAACCACACAATATGATATGGATACGGGTGCTTCATCTTCCCCAATTTCAACTTAGAAACCATCTCTTTTGAAACTAAATTATTTGTGCTACCATTATCTATGATAACATTACAGACCTTCCCTGCACATTTGCACCTTGTGCAAAACAGGATCTTCCTCTGGTTTGGTTCTTTCTCCTCATTCATAATGCTCTTCTTGTCATCAACACTTCTCCTCCTTCTGCTTCTTTAGAATGTTCTGATTCATCACCTTCATCTGCTACAGCAGCTCTAGCATGACCCTCAGGTTTCTTATTCGTCCTCTCTTGGTGTTGGGGACACTCGTATGACCAATGTCCCTCTTCCCCACACTGGAAACAGGTTCCACGAAATCCTCCTCTTCCATACCCACGTCCAGGTCTACCTCTTCCTCTTTGGTAGCCACTGTTCTGATTACGAGGGCGGTAGGTATTCTCCTCTTTCTAATCTCGGTTATTACTTGTTTCACCAGTCCTCTTTTGATCTTTATAATTTCCTCCACTGGTTCTTCCACCAATTCTTCCACCACGATCTCTTCCTCTTTGTTTGCCTTCAAATCTTCTATTCAGCTTCTCTTCAACCTTCAAGGCAAACTGATATGCATCCTCAATGGTGGTCATCCTGACCAAACTGAGTTCTTCTTGGATATTCATTCTTAACCCATTTATGTAACGAGCTACTTTCTCCTTATTAGCCCCTGAATGGCCAATTCTGATTGAGATCTTGTAAAAATCCTCTATATATTCTTTGACAGATTTTTTTGATTGTCTCAAACTCTGCATTTTCCTCAATAGACCCAATTCATAATCTGCAGGAATAAACTGTCTCTTCAACTTCTCTAACATTCGATCCCATCTAGTTATCTTTTCCTTTCTGCTTCTATTTCTTTCTAGCTACACTTATTTCCACCATATGCCAGCATGGCCTTTCAAATTTGTTTTTGCAAACTTTATCCGATCTGGATCCACAACCTCCTCATACTCAAAATATTCCTCCATATCGTTGATCCAATCAATCAACTCCTCTGGGTTGAGATTCCCAGAATATGTAGAGACATCAAAATTTGGCCTCTTCTTAGCCTGAGATATGGCCCTAAATAATCTAGCTTCTATAGGATTCATTACTTCTTCTTCATCTGATGGATCATCAGTTTCCCAGGCTTCATCGTCACTATGGTCTTCTCCCTTTGGCTCGACCCCTCTTTGCAACTCCTCTTGCAGGGCTTGCACTTGCCTCTGCAACGCTCTAAAATCTTCTTCAGGTACCACATTTCTCCCATGACCATGGTTCTTTTGTGGAGGCATTCTGATCACTTCTCTCACAAATCTTAACCGATCTTGGTGCAAACTACCTCACGTTCGATGATCTATTTACACACTCAAGAACTCTCGTTCTCTCTTCTCAGAACCCTTCCACAGATACTGGTGAAAACTACCTCACATTCAGGGATCTGTTTACACACTCAGGAACTCCTGCTCTGATACCACTTGATGGAGATCAGCAAAACAAACAGAATAAAATGCTCGAAAATTAAATTAAAAACAATTTTAATTTTTATTATGTCAATCCCCAAAGGGTCAAAATTTACAATGCTAGATTTATTCAATGTTGGAGCCAATGTCAACCGAAGACCCTCTGCACGCCTTTGTTTCCCCTTTTTAAAGTCTCTGGTGTGACTCTTCGTTTCCATCTTGTGGCTCTTCATTTTGGATTCTTGTGCCTCTTCATTTTCTGGCTTTTGAAACGTTTCCTTTCTAACTCTTGGTCTTCCTCTGCTCTTTCGGTCGCAAAATCGTGACATCTTTCTTCCTTGTGCCTTTTCTCATACTTTGGTCGTGATAACGCGACATGTCGTGATATCACGACATATTTCTCACTTGCGCATTTTCTCATCCTTTGGTCACGATATCGCGACATGTCGCGATATTGTGACATATTTCTCACTTGCGCCTTTTCACATCCTTTGGTCGCGATATCGCGACATGTCACGATTTCGTGACATATTTCTCACTTATGCCTTTTCACGTCCTTTGGTCATGATATCGCGACATGTCGTGATATCGTGACATATTTCTCACTTGCACCTTTTCTCGTCCTTTGGTCGTGATATCGCGACATGTCGCGATATCACGACATTTTTCTCCCTTGCCTTCTCTCTCCTCTTTTGGTTGCGATATCGCGACATTTTTCTTCTTTATCTTCTCTCTCCTATTTTGGTCACGATATCACGACATTTTTTTTCTTTATCTTCTCTCTCCTCTTTTGGTCGCGTTATCATGAATATTTTTCTTCTTTATCTTCTCTCTCCTCTTTTTTTCGTGATATTGCGACACTTTTTCTCGTTTGCCAATTTTTCTTCTTTGCAAAAAAAAAATACTAAGGCAAAACACTTAGAGTTTCTTTGTTGATGCAAGATTGCTCTGCTGCCACTGGATGCTCCTGCATCATATACTCCCCTTGAAACAATATTGGGAGATTCACCTTTTTATATCATAACTCAAATATATTCATAAAAATATTCTTGGTAGACAACATGTCAACCTTGAATGTATACTCAGGATTCCCTCACAAACTTAGATTATGTTTATCAATCATCCTCTTCCAATTATCAATTTAATTTGATTTATCAAAAATCAAACCCTTTTTCAAAATTAGTAAGCATGTTCTTGTCTCCTCGTGATATAGACATACCTAATAGAATAGGGCTCAAAATAAAAATGGGATCTTGTAATTTCATTCATAGAGGAAATCTCCTTAATGAAAGAATCCAAGGACGTAATTTCATGCCAAATGAGTGAACATATTGTTGGAAGTTAAAAAGGGTTTTACTAGAAAAGGGGGGTAAAAATTTTTTTACAACTGTAAGCTTTGGATCTTACCTTTTACCTTCATGGACGGCAGCTGACTCGATAGGATTGGACGGCATGGACGGCAGGGAGTTAGACTCCTAAGTTAATTTTTCCTTTCCTCCCTATTATTCCTCCTTCCCTAAAGTATCTAGATTATGGTTATTAATCTAGTGTTTAAGCTTTGTAACTAAGGGTTTGAATAATGAATTTTGTTGCATTTTTCATTCTGGTTAAAAATATCTAGCTCCTAACTTTGTGCCATTTCATTTCCAATATCTGGTATCAGAGCAGGCGGACATGGATCCTAAGGAGTAGGCTAGACAGGTGGACACAGAGCCCGAGGTGATTTACAAGTGGACATGGATCACGAGGAGGTCCAGGAGGCTCATAGATCGACAAGCTTGGAGGAGGCCCGTAGGACAGCATGGATCTCAAGGAGATCAGAGCACATAGATCGAGGAGCTAACCAGACTAACACTTGGTGAGCAGACAGACTGACACGTGGCAAGCAAACAGACTGACAGAGACGCGACAAGTGGTGGACACACATGGAAGAAAAATGTGACACGTGGCTGATAGACATGGGAGACAGACATGACAAGTGGCACACAATAAGTGGCAGACGATGAAGGCAAAAGGCTCGATCGACGATCGACCAAAGGCAATTGAAGACCTTTGTGTCTTCAAAGGGTTTTAAACCCTTACATTGGCTACGCACAGTCAATGTGGGACTAAAGTCCCATGTTTTTTTTGGAACTGCGCGGCCGCGACAGTTCAAAGGAGGGAAGCCTCCTTGGCTTCCATCAGGCCATGCAGCTCGACTGGCTCGAGGAGCCAGCCTAAGACGTAGCTGCCCGCTTGATCACGGGTTCGACTCCCGCCCGCTGCCTTTTTTATTGATTAAAGTTTTTTTTTTTTTTAATTTTAGTTTTAGTTTTAATTTTTTTTTTAAATTCAAATTTATTTCCATATTTAATAAATCAGTTATAATTGTTTTTTTTAATTCTTCTAAAAGAACAATTATTTTTTTTATTAAATAAGTTTATAAATTTCTTTTTAAAGAAAATATAATAGTAGCAATTGCCTAAGAGGCAATTTTCTTGTAAAAGGAAAAGTTTTTTGATTGATTCGGGGAATCATCAAATTGAGATTAAAAAGCCCGAGAGGCTTAATTTTGTAAAAAAAAAAAAATTGTAAAATTGTAACTAGGCATTGATGATAATACCGAATGGTTGTTATCATGCATTATGTGCAATTTTAGCAAGAGCAAATCTAGAAATATTTGATGACAGAGTAAGGAGTTACGGACTCCATGTTGTATTTAATGAACTTCAAAATGTAGTAATCGCACATCAAAGGCATCTTGACTCAGGGTACGAGGCTGATTTTGAAGACAATTCATTGAGGAGTGAATTTGAGCAATCCGAATCAATTGCAATTGAACATCAAGAAACTGAATATACTCATTATAGTAATTTAGTAGAATTTCTAGAACCAGATCCACTAGAGATCATTTTGATTAGCGACGATGAAGAAGAAGTAGCAGACAATTTTGTTCCTCAAGAAGTAGCAGCACCACAGCAAGAGGAACAAGCCATCAGTGATAGAGTGAGTCAAGCCGATTTGACTTAAATTTGTAATCTCTTCTTTCTTCTTTCTTCTTTCTTCCTTATTTCAAAAAGCAGAGTACTTTTTTTGTAACCGAGAAATAAAAGTGTTTTAGAAACTATGGACTCAAGAAACAACATACCTATTCTAGAATTTAATGGATATGACTACGAGTATTGGTCTATCAAAATGAAGACCTTGCTCTTAGGGAAAGGTTTATGGGACATAGTAGAAGAGGGTTACACAGAACGCACAAACTGGGAAATTTTAAGTGTCGTAGATAAGAAAACACTAAAAGAAGGACAAAAGAGCAACTCTTCTGCTCTTTCTCATCTTCAATCAGCATTGGAGAAGAATATATTCCCTAGAATTGTTGCTTGTATAACTGCACAAGCTGCCTAGAAAGCTTTACAATATGGATTCCAGGGTAGTGATCAAGTGAAGCAAGTGAGGCTTCAAACACTAAAAAGAGATTTTGAAAATCTTAAAATGAAAGAAGATGAAAAAGTAGGTGATTATTGTGTCAGAGTAAAAGCAATTGTTGATAAAATGGTTACACTTGGCGAGGATATTAATCCTAAGACAATTGTAACAAAAGTGTTGCGAACACTTCCAAAAATATGGAATCATGTTGCTATGATCATAGAAGAATAAAAAAATCTATCCACTTTTTCATTTGATGCCTTAATCGGATCACTAATGTCTCATGAAGATAGATTACAAGAATATACTTCCACTAGCTATGGAGGCGATGATAAAGCATTCACCTCAAATGAAAATACTAGAAGAGGACATGGAAGAGGCCCAAGCAGAGGTCAGAGACAAGGTAGAGGTAGAGGCAACTCCAACATAGGAGGCAATCAAAACAGAGGAGACAACTCCAACAGAGGAGGCAATCAAAATAGAGGTGGAAACCAAAATTGAGGAGGAAATTCAGGACGAAGTGGAAATCAAGGGTGAGGAAGTGACAAGTCCAAATCAGCTTGTTTCAACTATGGTAATCCAGGTCACTTTGCTCGTGATTGTTGGTCAAAATCTTCTCAAGACAGCAACAGTCAATATGGAACTTATGGAGAAGAAGATGAACACTCTAATATTTTTCTTTCATATGGTCAATCAGAACAGAATCTCAATGACACCTGGATTTTGGATACTGGTTGCTCAAACCATATGAGTGGTAGCAAAAATCTATTTGCTACTCTAGATTCCACTTATACATCCCAAATCAAATTAGGGGATGATAAAGCTTTGCAAGTCAAAGGCATCGAAACCATGGAAGTTCCAACAAAACGAGGACTCAAGACAGTGAATGACATCTACTACACTCCAAAGCTTCAACACAATCTACTAAGCGTTGGATAAATGATGGAGAACAATTACAAACCACTTTTTGATGAAGGAAAATGTCTCATTCTTGATAAAAACAATTGTAATCGAGTCATCACACATGTTCCTATGACCAAGAATCGGTTATTCCCTCTCAATTTTGGCGAGCCAAGGGGAGCTAAACTTGCAAATTTAGCTATAGACAATCCAAGTATACTTTGGCACTTGCGATATGGTCACCTTAATTCCACTAGCTTGAAATTACTAACTTCTCAAGCTATGGTGACAGGACTTCCCAAAATGACAGAACAAAAGGAAGTCTGCAAAGGATGTGCTTTGGGAAAGCACTCAAGATCGAAGTTTTTGAAAGGACAAGCATGGAGAGCCAGTTATCCACTTCAGTTAGTACATTCGGACATCTGTGGTCGAATGTAGACAAAGAGTATAGGAAACAATTCTTACTTTCTCACTTTCATAATGATTTTTCTCGCATGTGTTGGATTTATTTCTTGAAACATAAATATGAAGTTTTTGATTGCTTCATATATTTCAGGAACAATGTAGAGAAACAAAGTGGGAATTATGTAAAATCTCTTTGGACAGATCAAGGAGGTGAATACTCCTCAACAGAATTCTTGGCATATTGTAAAGCAAATGGGATCAAAAGGTAGTTCACCACTGCCTATACCCCACAACATAATGGTGTAGTTGAAATAAATAATCGCACCATTGTTGAGATGGCAAGAACAATGCTTCAGACTAAGCATTTGACTAATATGTACTGGGTTGATGTTGTAAGAACCAGTGTATATATTCTAAATAGAAGTCCAACTTCTAGTTTAGATGGTGTCACTCCTTATGAGGGGTGTTACGGAAGGAAACCAAATGTAAAGCATCTCAAAGTTTTTGGTTCTTTAGCATATGAACACATTCCTGATGAAAAAGAGGAAAAATCTTGATCCCAAAAGTCAAGCTTGTATATTTATAGGGTATTGTGAGTCTACTAAAGCTTATAGACTCTACAATCCCAAGACCCACAAGATTATCCTTTCCAGGGATGTAATTTTTGATGAAGGGGGAGAATGGGGTCATCAAAAAAAATTTATTGATGATGGATCCCAAGATGTAAATTCTACACAGATTCAGCAGGTACAACAAATGTCTCCAAAGAAGAAAGGGACACCCCCTCCAAGCTCAAGCAAGAGTACTACAGGTACATCAGACACCAGTGCAAGTCCTTCTCCACAAATATCTGTAAGTTCTTCACCAATGGACATTGACTCTCCATCAAGAGGTAGAAGAACTTTACAACATCATCCATCATATCAAATGTTGGATCAAAATTTCTAGCGAAGATTCACTAGAGGCCAAGCTAGTGAAATGAATACAGTTTTGCAAAAACTTGAAAACTTGCAATTGTATGGGGATGATGACTCTCATGAACCTAGAGGATATGAAGTCAATTATGCTTTATTGACTAGTTCACGACTAGAGCCGACTAGCTATGAGAAGGCATGTAATCAAAATATATGGCAAGAAGCCATGGAAGAGGAAATCACCTCTATAAAAAATAATGATACTTGGGAGCTAGTCAAGCTACCCAAAGGTAAAAAATGTGTTGGATGTAAATGGGTCTACAAGACCAAGTACAATGCTGATGGAAGCATCGAAAGGCATAAGGCGAGACTAGTAGCGAAAGGTTTTACTCGGAAATATGGCATTGACTATGAGGAAACTTTTGCTCTCGTTGCAAGACAAGAGACAGATCGCTTCTTTCCTTAGCAGCACATAAAGGATGGAATGTTCAACACATGGATGTAAAAAGTTCTTTCCTAAATGGATACTTGATAGAAGAGGTGTATGTTCAACAACCTCAAGGTTTCTAGGAACAGGGAAAAGAAAACCTAGTTTGCAAATTGAAAAAAGCACTTTATGGCCTCAAGCAAGCACCAAGAGCTTGGTACTCACACATTGATGGCTATTTTAGCAAGTTGGGATTCATAAGAAGCAAAAGTGAACCAACACTGTACTACCTAAAGCATGCAGTAGACATTCTCATAGTTTGTTTGTATGTGGATGATCTAATATTTATGGGTAGTAACACTAGAATGAATACGGAGTTCAAAAACTCCATGATGAAACAATTTGAGATGAAAGATCTTGGTCTAATGCGATACTTCCTAGGTATGGAAGTGCATCAATCAAATAGAGGGATCTTCATATGTCAACACAAGTATGCTCGAGACATGATCAAGAAATTTGCCATGGAGCAGTGCAAATCAGTTGCAACTCCAATTGGACATGGGATCCAATTGAGCAAGGAAGACAGAGCACCAAAGGTTGACATGACCAATTACAGAAGCATGATCGGGAGTTTGATGTTTCTCACTAACACAAGGCTCGATATTCAATATGTTGTTTCTCTAGTTTCAAGGTTTATGGCAAGTCCATATGAGTTGCATTTACAAGCAACTAAAATAATCTTAAGGTATGTAAAAGGTACATTGGATTTTGGAATCCATTATCGCAAATGTAATTCTATGAAATTAGTTGGCTTTAGTGACAGTGATTGGGGCAAAAATATAGATGATAGGAAATATACATCAGGGAACTATTTTAGTCTAGGATCAGGACTAATAACTTGGAGTTCCAAGAAGGAAACTATTGTACCATTGTCATCTACTAAGGCTGAGTATATAGCCATCACTCATACTAGTACTCAAGCCCTATGGTTGAGAAAAATCCTTGAAGAGATTGGAGAAAGTCAAAGTGGTCCAAATCGACTGTATTGTGATAATATCAGTGCCATTCAGTTGGCATACAATCCAATCCACCATAGCAGATCAAAACATTTTGATATAAAGTATCACTTCATTCGAGACATGGTGGTGTTGAGTGAATATTTTTCCCTGTAAAAAAATGATCATGCAACTAGAGTCTCAGACATGAAACTCTTTCTTGCAAAGAAAATTTGTTATTTTTTATTTCTCCAAGGTTCTTGTGGAACAAACATTCATATGCATATAACCGGTTAAAAATTAATGCAAATAAATGAATGTATGCTAGAATAACTTAAACCCTGCAAGTAACTGTTAACAAGGGGCCTTTGTTGATTCAAAGAAAACTTTGTAACCGTAATCTCTTAAATTAATCAACCGCGTAAAAATATTTTCTTAATGTTCTTGAGAATAATGAAATCTACCCTAAAATAAGCTAGTGACCTCTTTTATATTTTTGCTTAAAAAGATTTCAAATGAGAAAATGCATGGTATACACCACTTCAATTTAAGCTCTGTGCCTTTAACATGAGGTTCATTTTAATAGTTACCAAGTTCATTTTATCTTTTATTTAACACTGTTTTGCTACTTCTAAGTTAGCTTTTGGTGTTAGTAAAATTAGCAAAGTATTCTAGAATGTACCAAAATCAAACATGTAGACTTTCGAGTAAGATTAAAAAAAATATAAAATCAGAAACTATAACAGAAAGATTCTTTATGAGAATCAGCTGGAAAAACTAAAATAGGACGTTAATTTGGTTAGCAATCTCCTCCCTACAAAACCCCAAGTTATGAGATGAAACTCTAAAATAACCTGACCTAACAGACCTGCAATAAAAAATAGTCGAATCAGATCAGATGCAAGACTCTAAGGAAATAAATAATTGCAACATTCTATCATTCACCTATCGTAACCCACATTATGGTGTAAACGAATAGATACAAGAAAGAATAATGCAATGGAAAAATCTGCAGAAATAACAGTAGTCTTAGCCTTCAATCTCCTTTTGGTTTCACACACAAAAGTTACTCTTGCCAAATAAACTCCTTTTTATTCCAAAAAAAATAATGCTTTTCTTCTTACAATTTCCAACCCCTGTATCTACCTTCACTTCTGCTTTTAAACTTTCTGTTGCAGCTCTCGATTTCGCTCTACGATGTTTCGTTTCACTTCCCAGATCGCTTTGTTTCATTTTCCTGCTTCTTTGGTGTTTTGGCCTTTTTCTCGAGCCTGAAACGTTTGGTCTTCTTTGCTAACTATAACTGCCGATCTGAAGCATTATCATGACCCTTATGCCTTTGTGCCACGTGCTTAGTGCTTTTCTGCATGTTCTGTAACGGCCCCGTGTAAATTGCGAAGTTTTTATGCATGCAGCTTCACTCCTCTACTTTTGTCGCAAAAATGAGACATGTCGCGATATCGTGACATTTTTCTGTCAACAGCCTTGTCCGCCTTTATGCACCACAAAAATTAGACATGTCACGAAATTGCGACAATTTTTTGCTTCAGGCCATCTCACTGCAACCTGTCATGAAATCGTGACACTTTTTCGTTTTGTACCATTTTGCTGCAACCTATCACGAAATCATGACGCTTTTCTCTTTTGGGCTATGCAGATGTAAACCTGTCACGAAATTGTGATAATTTTTTTGTTTCGGGCCATCTTGCTTCAACCTGTCATGAAATCATGACGCTTTTTTGTTTTGGGTTGTCCAGCTGCTTTATGTCGCAAAATCGTGACGCTTTTTCATTTTGGGCTGTCCAACTGATTTACGTCGCAAAATCGTGACACTTTTTCATTCCGTACAACTATGGCTTTTTTCTATCCTGAAATCACGACGCTTTTCTCTTTCGGGCTATGCAGATGCAAACCTATCATGAAATCATGATGTTTTTCTCTTTCGTACCATCTGGATGTTTGGAGTCACAAAAATGTGACATGTCGCGATATCGTGACAGTTTTTCGTTTTCAGCCGCGACGGAGCAACATGTCGTGATATAGCAACACTTTTTCGTTTTTGGTCGCGACGGAGCAACATGTCGCGATATCGCGAAACTTTATCATTTTCGGTCGCGACGGAGCAACATGTCGCGATATCATGACACTTTTTCATTTTCGGCCGCGATAGAGCAACATGTCATGATATCGCGACACTTTTTCATTTTTGTGCAACTTTGATTTTTTTCTTAATTTTTAGCATCTGGGTCACTGAGGTCTTCTTTGAAAGCATGCAAAAAAGGTGGGTCCCCAATTTTGGGGTGTGTTGTGGATCAGCCACAACAAATGGTGACTTTACTATCAAATGCTCCAGAGCATTTTGGTGAGAACCCAACTTGAAATATACAAGCCTAAATACAAGCGTCAGCACATAAAATATAAACAAATACCAACAGATCAGAAGTACATGAAACATCAGAATCATTAGTATCAGCTCGGTGTGTGCTATTTGTTTTCATTCTATATCGCTTGAACTTGATGAACATTCCATTGTCAGTTTTACATGCATGCATATGTGATACTATGAATGATTTGTGTAACCTAACAAATATGCTTAGAGATTTTGCTTTTATAAAGGCATAGACCTTCTAGTATCATACACAAACATTCAAGATTATCAAACCCTCTTAGGATCAACCATATCTATAATGAATTATTTTATTAGATCCCAAAGTTGGTTGAGTCACTACTATCTTGAACCCATGTGTAAGTGAAAGTGAAATCAGAGCTTTGGGAAATCAGACTCCCAACCTCATCGAGATGGGAGTTTAACCCTATTCTTACTACTCTGATTTGGAATTCATTACCTCACTTTGAGTAAAATAATTTAACCAATTATGGAATAAATGGTCATGTTAGTCTAACCCTTTGAACAGTCAGTGGTCTTGTTTTTTAGACAAGACATGCTATCATGCATGGGCATACTTAACCCCATAATCCCTAATTTAGTTTCATTTCTTTATTTCTTGGACCTTGGAGATGACTACCCATCCTTTGCAGAGGACATGTAGTATGATCCTTCTAATCCAATATTAAGATGAAATGGAAAATATTTGATTTTTATTTCTTGGACCTTGGGGATGACTACCCATCCTTTGTAGAGGACATGTAGTATGATCCTTCCAATCCAAGATTTGGATGAAATGGGAAATATTTAATTTTTATTTCTTGGATCTTGGGGATGACTACCCATCCTTTGCAGAGGACATATAGTACGATCCTTCCAATCCAAGATTTGGATGAAATGAGACATAGGAGCTTTGGGGAATCAGATTCTCAACCTAGGCGAGATGAGAATTATGCCCTATCCTTACTACTCCATGTAGGTCAAATCAGTGCTTTGGGGAGTTGGATCCTCAACCTAAGTCCGATGAGGATTTAACCCTATCCTTACTACTCTGATTTTAGGCTTTAAGCTTTATGGAAGTGGTAAAAACCACTGTTTTAAGGATCATGTTGCATAATAGGATAGACATGAAATACTTCTTTCGCCTGACCTTTTCTTCCAAGAAAGGTTTTGATCATTTTGCTCAAGATCCTTTTTAATGTGTATAAAATGTGCTTGGTTCTAGATATCTCGAGGCTCAATTCCCAACCTTAGGATTTTATTTTTATATTTATGTTATAGCATAACCCTAAGAGGATTTGACACACTTTAATGATTTGTATCTGAAATGCATATGCAACTAATATGGCATGTATATGCAAAGTGAGATGTAATATGAATGCATTGCCCTTTGAATTACAGATAAAGTATTGCCAAAATTTGTAAAACTGACTACTTCATGCATCACAAGTTGCAAACGATATTATTAAACTGTTTGTGTTATCTGTGGAGATTTTACAACACAATTCCAATGTTTCATATTTTCTTGATCTTAGGCATGAGTTAACATCTCAACTCTTTATTCATCACTTTTTTTTTTTTTCCAAGAAAAATAATGCATGTCAAATAAACACACCACTCAAACATCAAATCTGCACACACAAAAGAAACAAAGCATGGCATAATTACATATAATACAAACCCCGCCCCTTCAGGCCTGGAAATAGTGTTTCAAGTGCAACCCATTGACAGGTAATGCCAAATCCTTTCCATCCAAGGTTTTTAGTCTAAAATTGTTTTCCCCTAGGACTTCTGAAATCTGGTAAGGACCCAACCATAAGTAGTCAAACTTATCATGATCTCCTTTCTTCTCATGTCTTTTATCCTATAACAACACTAGATCTGATATTTTAAAAGCCTTGGCTCTAGAATTTTTATCGAACCATATTTTTATCGCATCCTGGTGTTTACTGAAATGAAGCATAGCCTCATCCCTTTTTTCATCCAGATGCATTAATTGTGTTAATCTAGACTCAAGTTTGTCATCAGTTCCAAAGTAATCTTTCATGAAATGGAGTGTTTGTAACTTGAGATTTGTAGGAAAAATGGGATCTTGTCCATAAACCAGATGGTAAGGAGATGTTCCTATTGATTCTTTGACTCTAATTCTGTCAGCCCAAAGAGCCAACTTAAGTTTGTTATGCCAATCTCTAGGATTTCTTTCCAACAATTTTTTTATGATGCATAACAAATTCTTGTTAGAAGATTCCACCAATCCATTACCTTGCGGATATTAATTGGAAGAGAATTTTAAACTCACACTGTTGTCAAATGCCCAATTAGCAAATTCCAGAGAGGAGAAAGCTGAACCATTATCACTTACAATAGAGTTAGGCATTCCAAACCGAGTGACAATATTATCCTCTAAGAATTTAATAACAACCTCCGAAGTAGCATTCTTTGTGGGGATAGCTTCCGTCCACTTTGTGCAATAATTCGTAGTTGTCAGAATGTACTTATGGGAATCGAATGAATTGGGATTGATAATCCCAACAAAATCTAGGCCCCATTGCGCAAAAGGTCTAGACTCAATTATTGATTGTAATGGCATGGAAGTGCTAGCATACTTAACATAGTTTGGCTATATTACATTATTAGCTTTATTTGTTGCACTGTTACAACTACGTAACAGAGTTCTGGTTCAGCCGTTCAGCCTGTGTGCTATTCACGGCACTGTAAAATGTATTTAAACATTGCTTCAATAATACAATGTTAGTTCTTGATTTTATCATGGCATCAGAACCAGCTACATAAATTTTTTGCAGGGAGGCATGAGCAGGAATTTTGGAGGCGGAAGTGAATGTTTTTTTTAAATTATATCCGCGACGTGATTTTTTAATCATGCCATCACGTGATTAATTTATTAAAAAATAAATAAAAAATTTACGTAGGACCCAGCCTGCGGCGTCCCTGCTTTGGACGCAGACGCAGACGAATCTGCGTCCAGCAACGCGAGAGCCTCCGCGCAGGCCAGCCCCAGCGCGTAGGACGCCCAGGCTATGACGACGCGGCCCGCGTCCGCACAGGCCAGCCCCAACGCGCAGGACTCTCAGGCTATGATGAACGCAGCTGCGTCCGCACAGCCCAGTCCCAGCGTGCGGCTGTGCAGGCAGGGCCACTACGTGACGTGCGAACGTCGTAGCCCCACTGCGGGAAATGTGCGCAGGCTGCG
This sequence comes from Wollemia nobilis, assembly GCA_028583015.1. Classification (NCBI taxonomy): domain Eukaryota; kingdom Viridiplantae; phylum Streptophyta; class Pinopsida; order Araucariales; family Araucariaceae; genus Wollemia; species Wollemia nobilis. The sequence goes on from JAQPPZ010003098.1 coordinate 3,575,586, forward strand.
ATGCGTCCCTGTTAGAGGACGCAAGGCCAAGCGCGCGCGTCCCCGTATGCAGGCAGGGCCACTGCACGACGCGTGGAAGACGTCCGCACGCACAGGGGGAACACCCCCCCCGTTGAACGCGCTGGGCGCGTTCGCAGCCCGCGCAGGGGAAATCCCCCCCCGCGGAGCGTGGGAGGAAATAAAAAAAAACGAAGCCCCCCCCCGGTTGAGCGTGGAAGGCGCCCCCCCCCTTTCACCAAGAAAACCCGGCACACGACGAAGCAAAGCTGCGGCCGCGACTTGCAGAGGAGGTGGCAGAGGCAGCGGACGGGCAGACCGAGGTTGAAAAAGGAGGGCTCCAGTGATCCCTTCGGATCAGCCCGCTAGCTCACTTGGCAGTGAGCTGTGCGGTAAGGCTCAGGGAGCCTGCAGGTCGGGGGTTCAAATCCCGCCGACTCCCCCCTAAGGTATAAATTTTTTCTTTTTCAAAGTTATTTTTTAATTAAAATTTTTAATTTTAATTTTTTTTATATAGTTTTTTAACTTTATAAATTAAAATTTTAATTTTAATTTATTTTTTCATAAGTTTTAAAACTATATAAATTAAAATTATTTATTTTAATTTTAAATATATAATAATTATTAAAAATGCTTTGTTAAAGGAATTTTTTTTAAGGGGGGATATTTTTTTTCAAAAAATCAAAGGGGGATTGTGAGTAATTTTCTGAAAAAGCAATTTGGCGAATTGTAAAAGGTGCATTTTCGGCTGTGTCCGACACCTTGTGGGTTATTCTTGTGGGCAGTTTTTTATGTTGTATGTTGCATATTTCATTTTTGCACTATAACATTAAAAACTTAAAAGCAAATTCACTCCCTAAGTCCCCAAAATAATTAAAACCCATCCGTGCAATTTATTGCACTGCAGCGTTCGGTATTTGTGATACCTCTGGCCAGCACTTACAGGTAAAGCTGTCGTGATTGGGCTACTGTATCCGCCGCCTAATATAGCTGCTACAATGACTTCTGAGCTTGTTCTCTATAAATCATCGGGGAGAGATAAGTTAGCCATTTTTGCATTTTTTTACTCCATCCACTACCCTTTATCGCACTTGTGTTTAGGCGTAAATCCTAACAAAGTATTCTTCATAGTGTTTAGGGGAAGTTACGCCCCACGCATGAGAAGAATCTTCTATGGTAGGTGCCATCAACAAGGCGATTCCCTTTCAGTACCGCTTATGTTCCACGTATCGTATGATCTCTAAAACTCACCTATAGTCTCCCTCACATAAGGGCGGGTGATTTTTGTTGATCTTTCTAAATACCTATAGTTTCCCTCACGTAAGGGTGGGTATTTTGTATGGTATAACGGCCTAGCAAAAGGTATATCGAAAGGGGGACCAATTGGTGATATAAGGAACCTTCACTATGGCCGATGTTGCAAAGTTGATGACTGATCCGCATCAGTTATTGAAAGGTCCAAATTATACACCATGGAAACATAAGATGAAGGCAATTCTCCAAATGGAAGATTTGTGGGATATTGTTACTGGAATAACAACTAGGCCTCACCAACAGCAGGATCCACAGGTCCTTTCGTAGATCAGATAGCTTTTGACAAGAAAGACAGTAGAGCAAAGGTGCTCATTTTGTTTGCTGTTTCAGATGAAGTGCAACCTCATATAGCTATGATCTGAAGCAAATGTGTAAATATAGAAAGGCTTCGTATAATCGGGACTCACTAAAATCGGGGCTTTAGAAATTGCATCCTTGATATTTTTGAAAGCATCTCTATTTTCATCTGTCCACTTGATTTGGACCTCTTTCTTTAACATGTCATTCAAAGGTTTTGCTATTTCTGCAAAATCTGCAATAAATTTTCTAACGAAATTGATCTTCCCAAAAAATGATCTCAACCCCTTTTTGTTGTTGGGACAAGGAATCTGTTGTATGGCCTCTATTCTTTCAGGATCAATGGAAATTCCATCTTTAGATATTACATGTCCCAATAATTTTCCTTCCGTTACCCCGAAAATGCACTTCTTTGGGTTGAGTGAAATGCCATGTTCCCTACATCTTTGAAAGACTTTCTTTAGATCCCTAACGTGGTTTTCCCTGTTCTTAGAAAAGACAGGAATGTCATCTACATAGATAATAATGCACTTACCTATGAGCCCCTTAAAAGCAAATTCCATAGCTCACTGGAATGTGGCACCTGCGTTCAATAGTCTGAAAGGCATTCTCCTGTATGCAAAGGTGCCCCACTTTGTGGTGAAGGCAGTTTTCATCCTATCACTAGGATGGATAAGGACCTGATTATATCCCGAATAACCATCCAAGAATGACATCATCTCCGACCCATTTACCTTTTGAAGTATTTCATCAATGGTGGGTAAAGGGTAATTGTCCTTTTGTGAGGCTTTATTAAGATTTCTAAAATCAATACATAACCTTATTTCTCCACTCTTTTTTCTCATGGGGACCAGGTTAGCAACCCATGTGGAATGCCTAACAGGAAAGATGATTTTAGCTTCTAAGAGTCACTTTACCTCTTTCTCTATCAAGGGCTCTAATAATGGATTGACTGGCCTATGTCTTTGCCTAAAGGGTTTGGAGTCTGGATTCAAAGGAATCATATGCGTTATGACATTCTGATCATAAGTTTTCAGCTCCTTATAACTCCAAGCTATGCAATCTATGTATTCCTTTAATGTATTGGCAATGGAATCCTTCTCCTGTTTGGTACATGCTTTTGCTATGAAAACTTCTCGAGGGTTTTCTGCACTTCCAATATTAACCAAGTCATAGGCTTCTCTGGGAGGTGGAACCTTTCTACCTTCTTTTGGTTGGTATCCGATATCGAAAGTTTTTTCTAATGAAGCCATCTCATTTGGCATATTATTACATTTTCCAATATTTTTTTCTTCCAAATCTACCTCTTCTAGATCCCTCTCGTCTTCATCTATAACCTACTTTTCAAAGATACCAGAATTAGTGACAAAATGGAATATGTGCCTATCACTATCAAACACTTGGAAATTCATGACATTATCCGGTATCAAGGGGCAAGGGACCAGTTCTATGGAGAATTTCTTGCATTTCTTGTGATCCACTGGTTTCAACATACTCGCAGCTACGGCTAGAGAGTTTGCCAGACGATTGCCTTTTCTAGAGATCAGAGATATGTTAAACGCATCAAACTCGTCTATCAAATCTCTAACCTTGGTTAGGTAAAGCCTGAGCCGCTTGTTCTTACATACGTATTGTCCCTTCACTTGTTTTACCACTAGTTTCGAATCACTAAGGACCTTGATACATTTAACTTTCTTTCGAAGGGCCAATTGAAGTCCGAGAATCAAGGCCTCATATTCTACCATATTGTTGGTGGCAGGGAACTATAGTCTATATGCAGCGAACATAGGCTCTCTGTCTGAACATGACAATTCAATACCGGATCCTGCTCCTTTTCTGGACTTGGATCCATCAAATCTTAAAGTCCAAATGTCTTGGTGCTCTTTAGAAACATTGCATTCCATTATTTCATTTTGGGAATTCTCAGGTGTTTCTACGTCCAAACAATATGCCCCTAATTTAGCTTCAATATATTGGATCTCATTAGGCTTGTTGTATTCTGTGATCATTTCCTTGAGCCTAGGTTCACTATCAATCCGAATTTGGTTGGCCACTCCCCTCTAAGGCAACCACATATGGTAAGCATCTGTTACAATGTACCCATTTAAATTTTTACTCCAATCTCTTCCCAACACCATGCCATATTTTATAGGAATGTCGAGCACCAATATATCTATGTGATGTTGAACCCTAGGTTCTGAATCGACTTGAATAAGAACATCACCCAATTCTCCCACTGCCTCCATGGTTGATCTATCCAGTTGCACCACCCTGCTTCTAGAATGTTTTGGTGTAAGTCCCAATTTTTGAAATATTTCTAGGGGCATAATGGTAGCCGAGGCCCCTGAATCTACTAAGCAATTGTGCAGATTTTTACCCGCAATTCTAATGGTTATCAGAAAAGAAGGTATATCTTGTTTTTCCTTTTTCAAAACCAATCGGGACTCAACACTTTTAGCTTCATGAACTTGGGCAAGTGGATCTAAACTTTTTGGTGGACTTACTTCTTGGCCTAATAATCGGGACATATCATACATTGAGACATTGGCCTTAGTTTTCTTCATGTCTTCTACCAAGTCGTAAGTGGGTTTTTCTGAATTTGACATGTTTTGCACCATCTTAGACTTTTCCACCATGGATGGAGGAGAGGGATTGACATCTCCTTTGAAATTAGGAGGGAGTAATTGGTTGTTTGGAGGAGTAGAGGAAGTTTTGGGCTCCTTAGAACTCCTAGTGTAATATTTGTGATTTCCTTTCCCAAAACGTTTATTGGCATAAACTTCCAATGTTTCTTCATCTTCGTTTCCAAAAAATTCCACATCCTCATCTTCTTCACTTTCTTGGGAATGTATAACCTCGGTCAGTATAGACTCATGCTTCCCATGGCCACAGTGCGGGCAATCGTTGTCACAAGGTCCTAATTCTCCAAAATCTTTCGAGACATCTTCCTGATTGGCTACGGGATTGGGTACTCGCCCATTATTCGGCTGCGTGTTGTACGTTCCTTTTCCTCTATGGTTATGAGGTCGGTTATGACACATGGCTTGGTCAACCTTTTTATTGACATTTCCCATCGTAACCAAAACTTTGGCCAAGGTTTCCTTCATATTTTCTATCACGGATTCGGACCCTTGTGGTTGAGGCACGATAATTTTGGGTCTAGTTGTGTTTGCTGCATTAGCCACCTCTAGAATAGGTACAATGGCTTGGGTCTGGGTAGTTGGATTCCATCCTAGATTCACACTTTGAATCGACGTGATTGTTGGATAAGTCACTGGGATTGGCGTGCTAATCGAAGCAAACCCCGGTATGGTCAACAAATTATTGCCCATGCCGAACCTAGGCAAACCCATCGGGCTATTTTGAATTAATCCCTGTGTTTGAACGGAGGCATTAGTATAAGTTGGAAATGATGCCACTTGAGTGGGTGTTTGGAAATTATTCATCATAGGAACCTGTGGTGCCATTAACTGGTTCATCATGGTGAATTGACTATATGGACCATATTGTCCCATCCCAGTCAATTGAGACAATCCTGCTCCTAGTAAGTTCATTTGTTGTTCGAGATTCATTGTCTCTACATAGGCTAAAGGAAGCATCGTAACCTGATGATTCCTTCTAGTCAACAAAGATGTTAAAGGATCTAAGGCTCCAAAATATAATTGCAAAGCAACCGCAGGATCTACCGCAAAGTGACGAGTCACATTCGTGTATAGTTTTTGGAACCTCTGATTGAATGTTCGTATGGGCTCATTGGGTAATATTTTGCATGATACGAACAAATTGTAAATTATGGAGGGATCCAATAACATTCTAAATTGGCTAATGAAGGCGGTTTCTAATTGGGCCCATGAAGTGATGGACCCTGCTAGAAGATTCCTATACCATTCATTGGCCGTGTTGTCTAGACTAGCAAGGAAAACTCGGCAAGCAACATCCTCGTGAGTAACCCCTTGTCTAAACATGTAATCCTTGTAGATTTGGACATGATCTTCGACTGTTGTGGGACCATCGTGCATGAATTTGGGTAATCCCATTTCAATGTTTCTAGGCAAGTCATGGACTGCCCCAAGAATATCTAATGGGGAAATTTGCGCACCATACCAAAGGGTAGGTGGCTATTGTTGTTGTTGGGCCATGTTATTCAAAGGTGTTAACCCTATGGGAACAATGGAAATGCTTGGAACTATGGAGACAGATACACCTGGTGTTGTTGTCGCACTTGAAATTAAGGGCTCAAGCCCGCTAGACGTACTTGAGTCTAAATAAATCCCTAACTCAAGTATACTGGGTGGTATTTCGATCTCTAATGTTTTGTTTTTCAGCTTCCTAGAAGTGGGAGAAAGGCTTTGGAAAATAGTTTCCCCTGTGGTTTTGGACCTAGTAGCTATGTACTCAGGTTGGGCCAGCTTGAAAACTCTAGAACTCTAAAAGACTTCTCTCAACTTACTTGCAAAATAAAGTATCTAAATGTTATACCTACAAGCACAGTAGGTGGAAACAAAATTGTTGGAATATTTTCAACATTGCCTCCTTAGTCCTAAGTATTAAGTCCTAGTATTTAGTTTTAGTTTAATGTTTTGATTTACATTATTCTAGTTAATTTGATTAGCATACGTTGAGGTTTTGGCTTGGTTGGTCAATGTTTGACCATAGTCCAAGATTATAATGTTGTTAGGATAAGAGCTATCTTTAATTGAGTTTGTTGTAATAAGTTTGAGAGGATTTCTCTCAACCACCATGTCTATTTTTAGTTCTTTCAAGAACTATAAAACTATGTAATGCATTGTTGATCAATAGAACAATTTCACCATTGTTTCTCATTTGGTATCAGAGCAGGTTTGATTAGATGGATCAAAACCTGTAGAGAGTGGTGTGAAGAGATCTGAAGCACACACTTTGTCAGAGAAACTCAAGTGGCCAGCACTCAGCAGATTTGCAAGGAAGAGCTCGAGTAAATAATTAATATCTCACGAATCCTGAGGTATTTGATTATGAAATTTTGAGTGTTGTTAGGTAATTGTATCAAGAGGATGCAGTAAAAATTTCAGGTGATTTGGAGCTAATTTTTTGATTTTATTAGCATTTTTATTTTTTCAATAAAATGGTTGTATAAGGTGGAATACAGGGTATTTGCTTCTCAAATTTTGGGATAAATATGATTTCGATAAAATAATAATTCAGATAAAATTTCAGATCATTGGGATCTGTATTGATTGATTTATGTGAATATTTATTTTTCCTTCAACAATCCTAGATCCGGAATTGTGATAAAAAGGGAAAAAGTAAATGATCACATATTTTTCACCTTTGTGATTTTTCTTCTAAAATTTAGAGGGTTTTCAGATTATTGTCTCAAGAATACAGAGTTTAATTTTCAGAAATTTTGGAGTTGTATGGATTGATTTATGTGAAGAACATTGAGGTTGTCTCAAAAACACTCTAAGATCTAGAAAGGGCAAAAGTAAATTGATCACATATTTCTCATTTGTGTGAATTTGGATCTGAAATTTAGTGGATTCTTAGATAAGTATATCAGAAGTCTACAAGAAAGGAGTGGCTGAGATCTAGGTGGAATATTGATGAGTGGTGGATTGCAAGATGGCCACAATGTATGAAGACTTGAAGGTGCCAAGTTTCAATGGAGAAGATTATGCTTATTGGAGCATAAGGATGAAAACCTTTTTGATGGCCAAAGACCTCTGGAGCATTGTAGAAGAAGGATATGAAGAACCTTCTTGGAATAAGCTACAAGGTGAGGAGAGAAAAGAGAAGAAGGAGCAGCAATATGCAAATTGCTTAGCTCTTATGGATTTGAGGAGAGGAATGGAAAAGAATGTTTTTCCTCTCATAGCCAATTGTAGATCAGCTACAATGGCATGGCAAGTGTTAAAGGATGCTTATGGGTTTGATGAGGATACCCATAAAGCCATGAGTGACAATAATGAAGATTGTTTAAGCAAGGAGGAGCCTTGCTTCCTTGAAGCAGTTTTTGAATTAGATCCTTTTGAAGGAGTTTTTGAAGAGTCTTGTAAAGACTCATATGAAGCCATGCTTTGTAATGGAGAATTATTTCTTGCAGAGGAAGGCATGTATGTAGAAAACCAACAAGATGAAGAATGCTTCATGGAGGAAGCATATGTTGCTGAATTTTGTGATGAAGAGATAAGAAGAGGTGTGTATTCCTCAAGAGGACGAGGAGGAAGAAGAGGATTTGTTGTTGATAGAAGAAAAAGTGATAAAAAATATATCATGGAGGAGATAAATGAAGAGTGTATTATGGATAATGCACCTAAAATTCTCATGGGAGAGAATAAAGATGATAATAGGATCAACCAAAATTGTTGGCATGTTGATGGAGAAGCAATGTTTATGGAAGACCATTGTCTTGAAGGCCATTCACTTGGAATGGATGTATGCTCTCTTGACAGAGAAAATGAAGATATCCTACAAGGAGAAGATAAAATTGTTAGAGTTCCTCTAAAGGGGGAGAAGAATGTGAAAAATGAGATAGAAACAGAAAATGGAAATGAGATTGCTGATTTTCTTATCGTAATGGCAAAGGAAACATCACTCATGGATGAAGATCACTCACTTGGAGTGACAACATTGCAGAAAGAGAGTTGTCTTGAAAAGGCAACTATGTATGATTGCTTGAATGAATGGTGTTTCAACACACCAACATGGATTGAAAAAAGGAGAACTCTTAGTGAAGATTTTATGGTTGATCTTGAAGCACCATACAATGAAGGAGAACTGCTACAAAATAGCTTTATGGGAAGCACCAAATCTACTCATACTAAAGGTAATGTTTTTATGATTAATGATTTGTTTTTTGTGAGCAGGAATGAAAAGAAAGGTGATTGTCTCATTGAGACAACTTTGATGAAGAATATTTTTGGAGAGAATACAATGATGGAGAACTTGGGTCACATGGATCAAAATGATGTGTTCAAAATTCCTTGGGAGAAGGATTCTTGTAAAGTCATTGTTGTGAGAGAATATTTGTGTGAGGAGAAAATTTATGTTGCATATGTAGTTGGTCATTATATGGCCATATTTGTTGTGATTTTTTGTGTGAAAATATGTGAAAGAGTTGTATGGTATAATCATCTATGTGAGATGATTAATTGTAAATACTCATGTGGAGTATTATTTAGTGTTGAATATGTAAAAGAATATCAAAATGTGAGAGCATGGTTTAAAGACCATAATGATAAAGATGTAAGAGAGTGGTTGTTGAAAACCACAAGAGGAGATACTTTTGTTGAAGGGGGAGCTAATCAACAAAATAAGGCACTTAAGCATTTGCAGGAAATTTCACATGAAGAGTGGAAGGAGTTCCATCATAAGTATTTTGCAAATTCTGATTTCTTGATTCAAGATTGGAGGAAACGTAAGAGAAAAAATTTCTTCCAACTCTGTGATGCTTAAAGAACTCTTGCATGAGTGTCTTTAGCATCAAGGGGGAGAATGTTGGAATATTTTCAACATTGCCTCCTTAGTCCTAAGTATTAAGTCCTAGTATTTAGTTTTAGTTTAATGTTTTGATTTACATTATTCTAGTTAATTTGATTAGCATACGTTGAGGTTTTGGCTTGGTTGGTCAATGTTTGACCATTGTCCAAGATTATAATGTTGTTAGGATAAGAGCTATCTTTAATTGAGTTTGTTGTAATAAGTTTGAGAGGATTTCTCTCAACCACCATGTCTATTTTTAGTTCTTTCAAGAACTATAAAACTATGTAATGCATTGTTGATCAATAGAACAATTTCACCATTGTTTCTCAAAAACTACCCACATTAATCGTTAGAACAGATCATAATCACAAAGAAATAAAGAAGGCCCTCCTTCTAGCGCCAAAATTTTGAGTGAATATTTTGCCCTGTAACAAAATGATCACGCAACTAGAGTCTCAGACATGAAACTCTTTCTTGCAAAGAAAATTTGTTATTTTTTTATTTCTCCAAGGTTCTTGTGGAACAAACATTCATATGCATATAACCAGTTAAGAATTAACGCAAATGAATGAATGTATGCTAGAATAACTTAAACCCTGCAAGTAACTGTTAACAAGGGACCTTTGTTGATTCAAAGAAAACTTTGTAACCGTAATCTCTTAAATTAATCAACCGCATAAAAATATTTTCTTAATGTTCTTGAGAATAATGAAATCTACCCTAAAATAAGCTAGTGACCTCTTTTATCTTTCGGCTTAAAAAGATTTCAAATGAGAAAATGCATGGTATACACCACTTCATTTTAAGCTCCATGCCTTTAACATGAGGTTAATTTTAATAGTTACCGGGTTCATTTTATCTTTTATTTAACACTATTCTGCTACTTCTAAGTTAGCTTTTGGTGTTAGTAAAATTAGCAAAGTATTCTGGAATGTACCAGAATCCAACATGCAGACTTTCGGGTAAGATTAAAAAAATATAAAATCAGAAACTAAAATAGAAATATTCTTTATGAGAATCAGCTGGAAAAACTAAAATAGGACATTAATTTGGTTAGCAATCTCCTCCCTGCAAAACCCCAAGTTATGAGATGAAACTCAAATAACCTGACCTAACAGACCTGCAATAAAACACAGTCGAATCAGATCAGATGCAAGACTCTAAGGAAATAAATAATTGCAACATTCTATCATTCACCTATCGTAACCCACATTATGGTGTAAACGAATAGATACAAGAAAGAATAATGCAAGGGAAAAATCTACAGAAATAACAGTAGTCTTAGCCTTCAATCTCCTTTTGGTTTCACACACAAAAGTTACTCTTGCCAAAAAAACTCTCTTTTATTCCAAAAAAATAATGTTTTTCTTCTTACAATTTCCATCCCTTGTATCTACCTTCGCTTCTGCTTTTAAACTTTCTGTTGCGGCTCTCAGTTTTGCTCTACGATGTTTCGTTTCATTTCTTAGATCGCTTCGTTTCATTTTCCTGCTTCTTTGGTGTTTTGGCATTTTGCTCGAGCCTGAAACATTTGGTCTTCTCTGCTAATTGTAATTGCCAATCTAAAGTGTTATCATGACCCTTATGCCTTTGTGCCACGTGCTCAGCGCTTTTCTGCATGTTCTGTAATGGCCCTGTGTAAATCGTGATGTTTTTATGCATGCAGCTTCACTCCTCTACTTTCGCCATGAAAATGAGACATGTCATGATATCGCGACATTTTCCTATCAACGGCCTTGTCTGCATTTATGCATCGCAAAAATTAGACATGTCACGAAATCACAATAATTTTTTACTTCAGGCCTTCTCGCTGCAACCTGTCACGAAATCGTGACACTTTTCTGTTTCATACCATTTCGCTGCAACCTATCGTGAAATCGTGACGCTTTTCCCTTTCGGGCTATGTAGATGCAAACATGTCACGAAATCGTGACAATTTTCTGTTTCGAGCCATCTTGCTACAACCTGTCACGAAATCATGACACTTTTTTGTTTCGGGCTATCCAGCTGCTTTATGTCGCGAAATCATGACACTTTTTTGTTTTGGGCTGTCCAGCTGATTTATGTGGCGAAATCGTGACACTTTTTCATTTTGTACAACTATGGCTATTTTTTTTTCATGAAATCACGACGCTTTTCTCTTTCGGGCTATGCAGATGCAAACCTGTTGTGAAATCGTGACGTTTTTCTCTTTCATACCATCTGGCTGTTTGAAGCCGTGAAAATGTGACATGTCGCGATATCGTGACAGTTTTTCATTTTTGGCCATGATGGAGCAACATGTCATGATATCGCGACACTTTTTTGTTTTCGGCCGCGACGGAGCAACGTGTCGCGATATCGTGACACTTTTTCATTTTTGGCCGCGACGGAGCAACATGTCGCGATATCATGACACTTTTTCATTTTTCGGCCGCGATAGAGCAACATGTCGCGATATCGCGACACTTTTTCATTTTTGTGCAACTTTGCTTTTTTCTTGATTTTTAGCATCTGGGTCACTGAGGTCTTCTTTGAAAGCATGCAAAAAGGTGGGTCCCCAATTTTGGGGTGTGTTGTGGATCAGCCACAATAGGTGGAATAGCAGATAGTTGAGCTGAAATATTGTAGCACTTTGGATAACATTGCAGATATCTTCACCAAAGGCATGGCTAAAGCTCAATATATAAATTTGAGAGACTGTATAGTCAGTCCTCTCAACTTTAAGGGGGATAATGTTGGAAGTTAAAAAGGATTTTACTAGAAAAATGGGGTAAATTTTTTTTTACAACTGTAAGCTTTGGATCTTACCTTTTACCTTCATGGACGGTAGCTGACTCGACAGGATTGGACAACATGGATGGCAGGAAGTTAGACTCCTAAGTCAATTTTTCATTTCCTCCCTATTATTCCTCCTTCCCTAAAGTATCTAGATTATGGTTAATAATCTAGTATTTAAGCTTTGTAACTGAGGGTTTGAATAATGATTTTTGTCGCATTTTTCATTCTGGTTAATAATCTCTAGCTCCTAAATTTGTGCCATTTCATTTCTAATACATATGCTTCATGTTATATGTCTCCCTCAATTTCCATAGCTAAAAAAATATTAACCAATATGAGTTATCAAGGAAAATTTCTAGGACGTTATAAAAAAGGTATCAAAGAACCTATAGAGGCTAAAGCTTGGGTAGCATGATGTGGGATTGGATTCATCCCCAACAAAAATAAACCTTTACCTCTACTTGAAGAGGACAATGAAGATAATTATCCTAAATCACTACATGGCTCCTAATGGGGTGATGAGAATGAAGAAGAACTATGGTCACTTGTCAACCAAGCACCTCATAATACCATACGGTTTGGTAGGATGAACATGTTAGAATTGGTTCATCTTGAATCAATAACAAGCAAACAAGGTCTTGAGGATCCTTCAGATAATTATCCTATGGAAGAATATCTTAAGAAAATATTCAATTTAAACTTCATCCAAAATTTTGAGTCAAAGCAAACATCTTTAGACTTGCAAGAAGTTAAGGAAATATGAGTAATAGACACCCCCTTCATTTCGAGGATGAATCATAAGCATTAATCAAATAAATAATAGAATTCAATATCAGTACAGAGGAAAATCATCACCTTATCAAACTTGAAAAATTTCTAACTCAAGAAGAGCAGATAGAATACACTGAATTACTAAAAGAATTCTAAGATATTTTTGCTTGGGGATACGATGGCATGCCAAGACTCGATCCTTCATTGGTTGTACACCACTTAGTAGTGCGTCCTGATGGCAAATCTATCAAGAAAAAATTATGAAAAATACATCCAAGAGTCACCCTCCTCGTAAAGGATGAGCTACAAAAATTCTTGGACGTTGTCTTTATAAAAGCCACTAATTATTCAGATTGGGTATCCAACATTGTTCCTATCTCTAATAAGGAAGTATCCATTCGAATTGACATATATTTCAAAAACATAAATGAAGCATGTCTAAAGGATGATTTCTCTCTATCAACTATGGACATGATAGTAGAATTTATCATAGGTTCTAAGATGCTATATTTAATGGATGGATTCTTAGGCTACAACCAAATTAAGATCATAGAAGAAGATGAACCTAAAACAACTTTCACAACCCCTTGGGGAACTTTCTTCTATCAGGTCATTCCACTTGGTCTTAAGAATGTAGGAGCAACTTATCAAAGGGCCATGACATATATATATTATGACATCATGCATAAAATAGTTGAAGACTATGTAGACAATATCATAGATCGATCTCAAAAAATATAAAATCACACTTGAGACCTTAGATGTATTTTTGAAAGATTATGAGATTATAGAGTTAAACTAAAGCCCAACAAATGTATATTTGGGGTGAAATCATGGAAGATACTTAGGTTCATCATATCCTATCGTGGGATCAAAGTTGAACCTTCTAAAATTGTAGCTATAATAAAAATACCACTATAGACACCAAAACAGCACCAATCCGATTATGTGACAACAAGCACTGATCGCACTAACACACACAACCCCCAAGGCAGCCCCTAGAGGTTAAACAATGGTTCTAACCACTCACACAACAGTTTTGCAAGTCAGAAATCAATTTGGCATCTTTTAGACACTCAGCTGCTTATTCGTCCCACCCAGGGACGAGTGCGGATTTGTACTCGTCCTACCCAGGGACGAGTGCGGATTGATACTCGTCTCACCCAGAGACGATTACCAGCGCTCGCTTCGGGGTGGGACGAACGCCAGGTTTGACCGACAAAAAGTCAGATCTCGGCGCATGACAACTCAGAACTGCCACTTAGCTTTTCTTGCATGGCATAGGAGTGCGAGTGAGTTCTTTTGACAACTCATATCTGCCAATTGACTCTCCCTTCACCGCATGGGAATGAGAGTAAGCTTTTTAAGACAACTCGGATTTGCCACTTAGCTATCCCTTCATTGCATGGGAGTGCAAGTGAGCTTTTCTAAAACATACAAAGACATGCACAGAGGAAGCCCTTGATCAAGAAGAAGTCTTCTCTTAACACAAAAAGCATTCATGCAAAGAAACACTTTTGCATGTTAATTCAAAGAGACCCCTTGGGTCTATAAAATGGTGAGTTTCCTCACCCAAAAGATATACAGAGAAGGAGCATTTTGAGCGACGAAGTGCTGCTAATTCACTTACTTGCGATTTGTGCTTTCAACATCCATAATCTCTTAATCGAAAGAGAGGTTATTGGGTGACTTTTGAAGGCACGAATCAAGAACCAACCCCAATTTTTCTGACCACAATATCCTACCAATTTGCCGACAACACATCACATCAGGTTTCGGACCCATCCCAAGCGGATTGGTGTCGAAGCAAAGTTTCACCCACGGGTGGTTTGCCTTTGGGCACCCCCCGCTTTATTGCTTTTGGTGACTATTTCTTTTGTAGTATTTAGCTAGTTTCATGTTTATGCTTTTGTCAAGTTTTCAGTTTATTTAGACTCATTTTAACCATCGTTAGATTTATCTTTTATTTTTCATACACAAGGTGCTACCGATTCTTTGTTTGTTTCTTTGAACGCAGATTTGCAGCATTAGAGGAGCAAGCGAGGAATCTACCTTTACCAACGCAAGCGGCGACAACGTTTTGGTTCGCCCATCTTACATGTGGGCACGCGGAAGAAGGAATTCTGAAACAAGTTGTAAAAGACCAACATTTAACGCTCCTATCCCCTAAAAAGGAAGGAGACGCATTGTAACACAAATTTGAAAAGCATATCAATAAAAGGGCCGATTTTTTATATTGCTTTGATATCTTGTGTTCATGTTCTTTCTTTTTACGCATTTTTCAATAACATAGGGTTTAAGCGTTATTTTAGTTTCGTTTACATTGCATTTTTAGTTTATCCTTTTTGTTTCCGGAATCTCGTGTTTTCAATGGCGATCACGGTGGGACCTCTGTCCTCTATTTTTTTTTAGGTTAAATTACTGATCTGAAATTGCTTGTTTTTTTATAGGTACCTATTTTTCAACATCGGACTGTTATTCGTCTCTGTAAGTGACGATTACAGAATTGGTATTCGTTTCACCCCGGGACGAATAAACTATTCGTCTCACCCTGGGACGATTACTGTTCTGATATTCGCCTCACCCAGGGACGAGTATAGTTCTGTGCATTTTTTAGAGCAAATCAGAAACATCCTGTTAGGCAGAGAAGAGGTAGGGGTTTTTTTAAAGCTTCTGTCAAATTTTTGTTTTTCTGTTTTCTGGTTTTCAATTTTGTATGGCTTAGGGAAAGATTTCTTTTTCGTTTGCCTGTTTCAATTTTTGCAAATTAAAATGAACCCCACACATCACGTGGTATTTTAAACCAAGGCGTTGGTCGTAAAACCCCAACCCTTGAGCAAGACCAAAGGTGGATTCCATTATCACTTTGGCTTGAGATATTGCATCCATTACCTCGATCGCGACTGTTGCTAGACGTAAATCCTGACGAAAGCTGACCGAGTGTAGCTAGGGTGATTCCTAGCGCATGAGGATAAGTCTTCTATGGTAGGTGTCATAAACAGAGTGATTCCCCTTCCGTACCGCCTATGTTCCACGTATCATCCGCTCTCACGTACCTATAGTCTCCCTCACGTAAGGGCGGGTATATAGAGAGGTTGGTATATCGGTCCGACAATGGTATATTGAAGGGGCGACCATTTTGGGAGTCATAAGAGCCTTCATAATTGCATTTAAACGTTTCACAAAAATTTTCAAAAACAAAACAAACAACAAAAACACACTAAACCAGATTTAGGGCACACTATTAATCTTTAAAAGAGATAATCATTGCTTGTGTGTGTATGCTATTTTCTGTTTAGACAAAAAAAAAAAAAAAAAAATCATAAAAAGAATTTTTTGCATCTTTAGGTTAGCATTACCATGGTGAATACTCGTAGCCAAGCCCAATCACGGGCAGAAGCTACAGAAAATGCACCAAGAGAGACAAATCATCTCCGATATAGCCTTGAAGACTTGGCCATCCCGCCTCGACGATAGGGTACACCAGTTAGTTCACACCATGCAGAACATGGCTCTAGAGGCCCCTCCTTGAGGGGCACTCCAACCCATACAGTCATAGAACATGGCTCTAGAGGCACCTCCTTGAGGGGCTCTCCAAGTCAGGCCATCAATAGACGAGACTTTAGAACCCCCTCCCTAAGGGGAACTCCTAAGCAACAAGAATATTTTCAAGAAAATAACCAATATGCAGCACCTGGTCTAAGTACGAGGCCTCCTTTGGAAGTTCATTTTGGGTGGCCTAGTGATGAAGCATTGTGTACTGCTCTAGAACAACAAAGGGTCCAAAAGGAAGAACCATATGATTTTGTTGTTCCTAATTTACCCCCGATTAATGTCGGACACAGTAGACCATATCCAGAACATCAGGTTCTCCCGACAGGGCAAGACAATTCTGCCCGCACTTTTTATGCATATCACAGAGAGAGTGAGGAGGATCACTACATTCCTCAAGAATAGTATCCAGTGCAGAAACGATGCACGTCTGCACCTGCTTTATATCCAGATCGCTCATTGAGACCAGAGTTTCAAGTTAATGCTGCCAACCTCGACAGAGGGAAGCAACATATAGGGGTCTCAGAGCACCATGATCGAAACAGATATGTAGGGGAGACATCTAGGCCTATTAAACAAGAGACGACGGAACAAAATGACTTGGCATTTGCACAACTAGCCGCCCGCCAAGCACAAATCATGCGGCTTAGGCAAGAACAACAAGAATTAGAACATTTGTGTCGCCTTAATCAAGAGCGCATTCAACGTCAGACAGCTGAATTGCTTCACAACAATGCGCCTGAGAAGGCCCCAGTTCCTCGCGCACAACAATCTGAGATGTATGTGAGGCACAACCCCTTAGTGCGAGACAGGTCTCCATGACTTCAGCAAGCACCGCCTCCAAGACCTCTTAGACCCGAGCGGGAGGCCACTCCTCGCAACCGTGATGGGCATCCTCCGCGGGCACCCATCCATGTTTACAGACCTAGGCCAAACACTCCTCAAGAAGATTATGAGGATTATGACCAAGAAGAAGAGCGGGCTAAAATGCCCTATCAAGGCAGTAAGGGATGCTACCCATTTATCCATCCAAAGGCCTCAAGTTCCCCGCAACCCACAACGGGAACAAACCAAGGAGGAGGAGATTACATCCTCCCGATGCATACAAAGTGTTGTTAGAATGCTTAAAGACTATGGAACTCAAAACTATTGGGCCCCAAAATCCTACCTTACACCAACTCCGTAGTCATCCGATGCATCCATCAGTGGCAGCACCTCCATACCCCGAACATTTCAAGCTGCCCCAGCTTGGCACTCTTTAAAGGGGATGAAGATGCTCAAGAGCATGTGACTCGATTTTTGAGCCAATGCTTTGGTATACAAGACAATGATGCATTGCTATTGAGAACATTCATAACCACATTCGCAGGATCTGCCTCGGATTGGTTTACCCATCTACCGAAGCATAGCATCTACAACTTGGATCAACTAGTGGACGCGTTCCTAGAACGTTTTGCTTTCAATACAAAGAAAAAGGCGTCACTCAGTGATCTAGCTAGCCTCAAATAGTATGAGGAGGAATCTATGGTAGCATATGGGAATCGATGGAGGACGGTGCTTTCAAAGTTGTCCTACCTCCCTCCTATGTCCGACCTAACTCAAATGTTCGCAAAGAGCTGTTTGCGATCGATCTCTCGTGCTATTGCAACTGCAGCAATACGCCACTTTAGAAGAAGCTCTGGCGCAAGCTAGACGTATCGAAGAGATCAAGATACAAGATGGCAAAATTGCCAAGCCTAAGAAAAAAGAGTGGAACAAGAGCACCAAAATAGGGAATACGCAACAGAAACCCGTCGCGGTCAATCAAGTTGCTATTAATGCCCCTACGCCTACCCAAGCAACACAGCCTCCAAAGGCTAATTATCAGGCGGTGCCTCACAATAATTATGAGAAAGATAACAAAAAGCAGGATCAAAATCAGCAGCGTCACCCTAAGCGGCAATTTACACCATACACTGAGTCTAGGGACTCCTTGTTTGACCGTTTGTCAGCGGCAAACTTGATTAATCTGCCAGATATTCCAACAATCGATCCTAATGCGCCAAAGCCTAAGGGCTACAGAGAGGATCTTTTCTATAGATTCCATAGAAGGAAAGGGCATGACCTTAATGTCTATTGGACGTTTAAAGGTTTAGTGCAAGATCTCATTGATAATCACACATTGGTAGTGGATAACCCCATCGCACCCAACAACCAACAAATGGGTGTTTTCAAAGATCCTTTACCCACACATGATGCACAAACAAAACCTCTCGCATGTCAACGAAGTGCAACAGAGTTGCCCCATGGAGGGGTATGTTGGGATGATTAGCATTGTGACAAGAAACAAGAGACACCCAGGAGTTGCCCCCGCGACAGCCACTAGGGAAGTTCCATCCACGTCACAACATCAACCGAATCCTACATAGTTGCCCCCGCCTAGACCAGTGGCCATGATTCGAACTAGACTTACTCAAAGTCTACGGACCACATCGGCTAGGCTCTCCATTTATGAGCTTATTCAACAATCGACGCCCCATCGGGAAGCTCTTATGGAGATATTAAAGGCAATTGAATTGCAACCCCACGAAGCGGATTCGTTCAACAATTTTGTGGGGCATGTCAAATAGTGTACTGAACCAGTCATTACCTTCAGGGAAGATGAGCTAAAAATGGTGACCGGAGATGTAGCGGATCCACCCCCGCACGTTATTGCGTGGGTCAACGGGACTCCGTACAAGCGGGTGTTGGTAGACACCGGTTCGTCCAAAGAACATTATTACAACCGCTGCACTGAAACATTTGAAACTCGCCAAACCTCTCACATTGCACCTTCCACTTATACCCTTCGAGCATTTAATGATGCGATATGCTCGATAGTTGGCACAATTGTCCTGCCCATACAAGTGGGACAAAAGACCATTCATACGTTGTGCCACATTTTAGAAGGTGAGATGGCTTACAATATCTTGCTTGGGCGGCCTTGGATCCGGGATATGAAGTGTGTCCCTTCAATTGCTCATCAATGTCTGAAGTATACATTTGAAGGACAAGTGCACGTGGTCCCCGCAGATTTGGAACCTTTTAAATATTGCAACTCAGTGCAAATCATGCCGCAGTCGACCCTTCCTTCAACGCACGTGGATTTCCAGTTAAATCCATCTAAGAGGGGTCCGACTAAGCAAGAATCTCCATTACCAAATCAATCAAATTCCCAGGCGGGTTCATCTTCTTCATCCAGATCCTCCCACAACGATGCCACCTACGGTGGCCACACCAACGGACAAAGGAAAGAAGCCCCCGGAAGCGGAACCACCTTTAGTCTCCAACATCTCTACAGAAGAGACGCCTAATAGAATGGAAGTTGAGACGCCTAGTTCACCCCACATGGAGTGGACTCAAGGAGAACTCCCATTCGCTTCCCCTCAATCGCCAACGATTACTATTGAGATGTCTAACACAGGCATGGGGGAGTATATAGTGCGCAATGTTGTTGCAACGCCCACACTTCAGTCTATGCAAGACATGGGAAGACCTCGACTCCCCATAGGCTCCGTGGTTCCTTTAGGCTACCCACCTAATCAGACAAACTTTATTTTTGGGGGCCCGGATCATGGCGTTGAACCTTCCCGACAAGAAGAGGAAGATGAAGATCCCTTTGTGGAAGATGTCAACTATCCGGCTAACCCGGACTTCGCATTACGATATCTTAGCCAATGCAATTGGCATGGATACGGGTTAGGCAGGTATGAACAAGGAATGCATGTTTTGTGCCAACCAAGATACCAAATGCCTTATGACAAGTCAGGAGTAGGGTTTAATCACCCTTTGCCCCTCGACATCTTGGTCAAAAACATGCAAAGCCTAGGGATAGGCAACAAGGATGGGTTGGCATCAGATCCATATGCCAATCCAAATACAACTTATACATTGGGGGATTATTTCCCATTACAAACAAATAACCTTGTTGACCTCAACAACCCTTTCCCTACGGCCGAACAAGGAGAAACCTCATGGACTCACCCACAAGGGGAAGATGGACAAGACCACGAAGGGTCTTCTAAAGATGAGTCGGAGTACGATCATTCGCACGAATATCCAATGAATGACGATCAGGACAGCTTCCTGATGATGTTCCCATTGAATGATCCCAGTGAGCATAGGCTACCTCAACAACAACAATATCCTTTGGACATAGATGACATGTTTGAACACTTACACATAGGTCCAAGACATAGGAGGCATTTCAACCTGGCGTAGTTATAGCAATTACTGCACCCGCCACTCTAGGCATATAGAGAGCATCTTCCGCTTGGAGACCCTATCAAACCATCAGTGCCTAGGGCAGACCCTATTTGTAGGTCCACGCATAGGGCTGATCCCTTTGTGCCAGTGCCTACAGAGCCAGATCCAACGCACCAAGAACATCCCGAATGTCAGAGTTGTCACATTTGCGGTAATGGAGATTACAATCATTTCATCAACATGGTCTCCATTGACTTGACCGCCCCCATCCATGATCCAGCCAATCCAACATGATTATTGCATCTAGACATAGAGGCTATAGATTGGGATCGCGCTGACACACCACCATCTCCATCAGAGTATTGGCCTTGCGGTGGGATGTTTCATTTCACTCCAGGATAGACTCAAGATGTCTTCCATGTTGAAGAGGAACTTGACGTTCCTAATGATGATCTTAATTCAGCAAACGATATCCATCTGATCCCAATTCCACACCAGTTGGAAGACGGATCCCATATGTCAGTTGAAGCAATGACTGATGTAGACATCGGCACAGATCCAATGAATCCATGGATTCTCAAGCTGGGGGTAAGTCTTTCCCCCGAAGAGCGAGCCGATTATGTTGCCCTTCTTAAGGAAAAGAAGGAGGTTTTTGCATGGTCATACAAGGATATGCCGGGACTAGACCCACAACTAGTCATGCATAATTTAACGCTTGATCCGACAATCAAGCCAGTCAAGCAAAAACTATGCAAGATGCATCCAACAATGGCCTTAATGGTAAAATATGAGTTACAAAAGTTGTTGGATGCCCAGTTTGTCATCTGTGTGGATTATCCTCCATGGTTGTCTAACATGGTTCCCCTCAAGAAGCCCGATGGGAGGATTCGCATATGCACTGATTTTTGAGATCTTAACAAAGCGAGTCCTAAGGATGATTTTCCCTTGCCGAGCATCGACGCGTTGGTAGACGCTACAACGGGCCACGAAATGCTTTCCCTTATGGATGGTTTCTCAAGATACAATCAGATTCGTATCAATCCTGAGGACCAACTAAAAATGGCATTCACAACGCCTTGGGGGACATTTTGCTATAAGGTCATGCCTTTTGGCCTTAAAAATGCTGGAGCCACCTACCAACGTGCCATGACGTACATATTTCATGATTACATGCACAAAACTTTGGAAGATTACATGGATGATTTGTTGGCCAAATCTCTTTTGCGCCCAGATCACATCGGTGACTTGAGCAAGGTCCTTGATCGCCTCATTGAGCATAAAGTCGACTAAACCCCAAGAAGTGCGTCTTTGGCGTCACCTCATGAAAGCTCTTGGGTTTCATAGTCTCCAAACGAGGAATTGAGGTCGACCCAAACAAAGTCAAGGCAATCCTTGAAATGCGTCCCCCAACCACCATCAAGCAACTCAAGAGTCTGCAGGGAAAGGTTGCGTCGATCAAGCGCTTCATAGCGCAGTTATCTGACAAATGCCGACCCATGAATAAATTATTGCATAAGGGGGTCACATTTCATTGGGATGACGAGTGCCAGTCAGCCTTTGACGACATTAAATAGTACTTGGCTTCGCCGCTAGTATTGGCACCACCTAGACCAGGAGTGCCGTTCTATTTATACATCTCAGCCACTGAGGTGGCACTGGGCGCCATGCTGTCCCAAAAAAATGAACTTCACAAAGAATAGGCTACATACTATCTTAGCCGCACCCTGGTCAGTTATGAACTTAACTATGCATATGTTGAAAAGCTCTGCTTGGCAATGGTGTTTGCTACCAAAAAGCTACGCCACTACATGCTCAGTAATAAGACGTATGTTGTGTCTAAGGAGAATCCATTGCGATACATGATGAGTCGTACTTATCATAGTAGCCGCACGGCGAAATGGATCATGTTGTTGATGGAGTTTGACATAGAGTTCATTGGACAAAAATCCATAAAAGGTCAAGTCATCGCCGATCAACTAGCCGAGGCTCCTCTTGAAGACGATCAGCCTCTGACTTTTGAACTACCTGATGATGGGGTCTTCCATGTTTCGTAGTCGCCAGATTCCGATGAGCCCGAGTCACAGTCGACATAACCCTATTCTTCGATGGTTCTAAATGTGAGCAAGGGGGTGGTGCGGGAATTGTATTCTTCACTCCACAAGGTGCTCCAATGCCCTTGTCATTTAAATTAGACTTCCCGTGCACCAACAACAATGCAGAATACGAAGCCTTGCTCATAGGTCTTCAGACAGCAATCACCATGAACATTAAATGATTGAACATCTTTGGTGATTCGCTGTTAATTGTCAATCAAGTAAAGGGGATATTCCAATGTAAATGTCCAGTTTTGCGGGCCTATAAAGCCCTTGTGGACAAATTCCTGGCACAACTTGAATGGTATGACATCGAGGCACTCCCTCGATCATCAAATCATTTTGCGGATACTATGGCCTCCTTGGGGTCACTCATCCCGCAAGACCCTTCTGGTGAAATGACAACCATTCAAGTTAAAACATTATCGCAATCTACGATGGAGCGTGCAAGCTCTGATCCGACGCCAGGAATCCACATGATCCAGATTGAACCATCTCCGGATAAGTTCTCTCGAATTCGAGATTGTTTGACTCAAGCCAACTGGGGGTCCTTGTTCTCCCCGACCCCTCTTACTAGCAACACCACGTTGTTTTTACAAGTTCTTTCCTTGCTCAGCTTTTGTTTGGGATGGACTTCAAGAGGGATTGGCCGTTCATACTATCGAGGTTTTTGATCAGCAAGATTGGTACACACCCATTCGGGATTACCTCAAGCTAGGTAATCTCCCACTTGGATTGACACAAGCCGCGAAAAGATCATTCAAACAGAAAGCGGCAAAGCATGTCTTGTTAGGAGACATTTTGTATCATCGAAATTATGAAGGAATCCTCCTTCGTTGTTTGGACCAGCAAGAGTCCGCTTGGGCGATCACCCAAGCTCACGATGGTACATGTGGTGGCCACTTCAGCGGTATGGCCATCGCAAAGCGCATTCTTCGCATGGGTTATTATTGGCCATCTTTAGAGCGAGATTGTTGCGCATATGTGAAGAAGTGCGTGAAGTGTCAGCACCATGCTAATTTGACACATGTACCTTCTCAAGCCTTGCAACCGATTCAATCGGTTTGGCCTTTTTCGTAGTGGGGCTTTGATCTAATTGGGAAGATCTCCCTACGTCGTCTGGTCGTCACACGTTCATTTTAACGGCCACGTAGTACTTTACCAAATGGGTGGAAGCAATTCCGCTGACCACTACGACCAGAGCCCGCATTGCGGAGTTTATTTTGCATAACATCATATGTCATTTTGGTATTCCATCCAAGATCCCGTCGGATAATGGGACACCATTCAAGAATAAATATGTGCGTGCTTTGACCACAAAGTACAAGATTCAGCACAACTTTTCAACACCCTATTATCCATAGGCAAATGGGCAAGCAGAGGCATCAAACAAAATGCTAGTCGCCATTCTCAAAAAGACAGTTGCAGACAATCATAAAGACTGGCACATTCAGATCCCGCTTGCCCTATGGGCTTATCGCACCAAGATTCGAACGCCCACCGGGGCAACTCCATTTTCACTGGTGTATGGCTCCGAGGCAGTCATGCCTTTTGAGTTGGAAATTCCTTCCCCACGCATTTCAATGCAAGAGTTCATCGATGATGACACCGCATGGCGAGCCCCGGTTAGATCAACCGATGTTGCTCGACGAACGACGCGTTAATGCTCTCGAGCATTTGCGTATCTATCAAGAGCGACTTAAGAAAGCATACAACATGAAAGTCCACCTTAGGGAATTTCAAGGTTGGTGACTTGGTCTTAAAAGAGAACCAACGAGAATTCTAATTTGTCGTCCCATCTACGGGACAAGTTCACGGCAAACTGGTTAGGTCCTTACATCATTGACAGTAAAATAGGACCTGGAACATACCGGCTTGCCTCTCTTGAAGGAATCAAGGAAACAGAACCCTTGAATATCATTCATTTGAGGCCATTCCACATCTAGAGAGCCATAGTCCAACACAAAAGCTCCAAGGATTACCATAATCGCTTGGTCAACCCAAAAAGCTCCAAAGGTATCTATAAACCCTTTGGTCAACCCAAAAGCTCCAAGGATTATCACAATCGCTTGGTCAACCCTAAATGCCCCAAAGGTATCTATAAACCCTTTGGTCAACCCAAAAGCTCCAAGGATTACCACAATCGCTTGGTCAACCCAAAAGCTCCAAGGATTATCACAATCGCTTGGTCAACCCAAAAGCTCCAAGGATTATCACAATCGCTTGGTCAACCCAAAAGCTCCAAGGATTATCACAATCGCTTGGTCAACCCAAAAGCTCCAAGGATTATCATAATCGCTTGGTCAACCCTAAATGCCCCAAAGGTATCTATAAACCCTTTGGTCAAGACAAAAGCTCCAAGGATTTTCATAATCGCTTGGTCATCCCTAAATGCCCCAAAGGTATCTATAAACCCTTTGGTCAACACCAAAAGCTCCAAGCGTTACCATAACTGCTTGGTCAACATAAATATTCAAAAATCAACAAAAACAACACAAAAATCAAAATCACAAAAACAATTGCATTTCAATTCCATGCATACTCAAAAAAAAAAAAAAAAAAAAAAAAAAAATCAAAATTACAAAAACAATTGCATTTCAATTCCATGCATTCTCATAAAAATCAAAATTACAAAAACAATTGCATTCCAATTCCATGCATTCTCATAAAAATCAAAATACAAAAATATAGGTTGCATTAAGCATTGCATCCATACATTGCATACTTCGCTAGGTCATACAAGTCAAAAGCACCATAGACAGTCATTACTTGGCAATTCCATCCTTTTCCACATCAAATCCATTTTCATAAACGCCTACATCCAGAATATCACCATCGCCATTTGTAGCATCGTCAATTGTCTCCTAATGTATATAGGGTTTTCGTCATTCAGCTATTTTAAATTTCTAGCCAAAACCGTACATAGTTAAACAGATTTTACACGGGAAAGTTTTACTTGGATCCCACCTTGTTACGTAGCATCCCAACACAAATTAACACACATATAAAAATTCCTAAGTTGTGTGAACGAAAGATGAAACCTGCACAGTAATCCAGGTCACCATAAGCGAAACGGCTATCTTGCTTATCCCCCGTGCGAATGACCCTAGGAATGCCGAGAGTTGGCAAAAGGACAAGCATCCTCCCTACCCAATTCCCCATGAATCCCAAGTTCTCAAAAGTTGCAAAACATCAAAAATTTGCAAAACGTCAAAACATTACAAATTTGACATCCTACAGTGCACACATCAAAAGGCACAAACAATAGTGATTCTCGTCACTCCATATTCAAATCCCTTGCTCAAAAAAAAAACAAATAAAACAAAAATAAACCATGATTTTATCACTATAAAGAGCAAGTATCCCAATACAATTGAAGAAAAGAAGGGAGTCGAACTTGAATCCCTGGAACTCTCAAGCATTTCGACAGGTCATGAGGCAAGCTTCAGTATCGATTTGGTTGATAGCCTATCGGTCACTGGTGGTAAACCTCCCGCATGACGATATATCCGTCACATTAACTTGTGTGCAGATCAATGTTTGCATGTGGATGAGCTAGCTTATGGTATCCTAGATAACATCGTAGATTAATCTGACTAAATACAATAAAGGAGTTAGTGGAGCTAATTAGGTGATCCTCAGTACAAGTTCGGTTGAAAGCCCATCTGGCACTGGCGGTATCCTGATGAATACCACATAAACGAACTCAATTGCACACACAGGGATGTGAAATAACTTGGTTAAATTCAAGTCGGATTTAGACCTTGTTCAAAAGTCTTGCGAGATAAATGTACAGTCTTGGCTAGTTAGTTAAAATATCTGCATCTCAGAAAAGCTTAACTACATTTTCAAACAACCGGTACATTTCATTCCATACATCACCATCAGAAAATAGACAAAATACAAAAACAAAGTTTTCACATGCACAAGCATTCCACAAATTAATCCCATTACTCTAGCAAGTCCAATCCAAATCTTGTACAGTCTATGGTGCCTCGACAAATCATCAACAATTCATTGCATTCATTCCATATGCATACATCATACAAATTAGAACCATCGCATTCATAATCGCATATGCATACATCAATGTAAAAACATGTACATAAAAATAAATCATGAAAAATGTATAAACACCAAAAAGAGTCATCTGTATATATATATCATAACAAAATTGCCCGCAGGCTACAGTGAACTGGTCCTCGGACCTCGCTCCCATCATCCAAAATCTCAAAAACCCCCAGCCTAGGGCGTCGGCCACCATGATCACGCAGGATCGGTGCGACGAGAGCTACCCCCTGCAGTATCAGTCCTCTGAGATCTCTCAGGGTGACTGCTCGCCCCTGCATCACGCCCACTAGTGCCTCCCTCATCTCGTCGCCTACGACGGGATGATGCTGACTCTTCGATCCCACTATCTCTCGTCCGGTACGACGAGCCACTCGCCGGAGGCTCTGGTATTCGCCCACCAAGGTGGATAATCTCGCCCTCCATCTCCCATCGATGCCGACTCCACTCTGCCTCTCGCCTACGATAGTACGCGATGGCATCATCGCGTTGTGCTAACTGCACCCGTAGGAGATCCCTCTCCCATGTAGCATCCGTATCCCCCTCCTGTCGGTGAGACGTAGCCCCTGCGCTCTCCCACTCTGCCAACTGTGTCCATAGGCGATCCCTCTCCTGCATCATCTCCCCAAGCTCTCCATCTCACCTCTGTAACACCTCCATCAATCGTGCCACCTCGACCTCTCGTATCCCCCGCATCGATCGGCCCCCCTTCTCCGGAGCATCGGCCTCGCATCTCTCGGCTGCTCCTCATCACCAATGTCCTCTCCCGCATCCGCCACCTCCACCATATCCACATCCGTAGGAGCTCCCCAACCCTCTCCCCGGTGCCTCTCGCACCCTCTCTCGCCTCCCGCTCGCCTCATCCCCTCCCAATGGCCCCTCACCTCGCCACTGTCGAAGCGTCCACCACTCCTGGTACTCAGCAGTCACTCCGACGTCATCTACATCCGGAATGTCCAGTACTGTATCCGACTCCTCCCCTAATGGCTCGAGGATCGGTGCAGCTAGGGTCCTCTCATCACTCGATGCCGATAGACTACGGGTTCCCTAGGCAACCCCGGCGTACCCCAAACTGTCGTGTCACTCGGAGGTAGTGAAAGTACTCCTCCTCCGTCCCGTGTCGTCCAATCACCCATCTCCCCCTTCGGACCCGCCGAAGCCACTCATCCGCTTCTGGCCATGCGGGACAATCCCGATATGGCCTCCATACCACATCTCCGGGAGTCAGTCATGCCAATGCATCTCTGTAATGGTCCACGTCTCTCGCAAACCGCCGACTCTGCCCTCGCTCCTCCGATCGATACCATAGAGCACCATACCCAATATCCCTGTCCACCATGTCCGCCCGTGTAGTCCAGGGTAGCCCTCGTGGTCGCTCTACGGCTATATGCTGCCATGCCCAGCACTGCAACAAGAAACTGTAGCCAATCCCCTTTCGCCTTCGACAGCGGACCTCATACAACTCATCATACAATTGAGCCAAAAGCGTCTGGCCCCATCTCATAATCATCGGCTCTATCACCGGACAATCCACTAACTGCCACACCACCTCCAATAGGTTCCATGGGAACCTCGCTCCTGACGAGTCTGGCAGGAGCATGTTGGAAATGAGGCTCATGAGTAGTGCATGCCTCACTCCCAACATTCCCCTCGCATACCAATATCGTACCAGAATCCCACCAATCTGACAATCCAGCTCCGCCCTCTCCAACGAGGTCATCCCATCCTCATCCTCTCCGTGTCCAAAATATCGTGTTAGTACCGCCGTCCTCTGGCCTCGTGGTGTCATCCGAATGGGAACCCCGTATATCGAAATCTAGAGAATTCGATACACGTCCTCTAAGGTGATAGTCATCTCCTCTGTCAAAAGATGGAAGGTGTTCGTCCGAACATCCCATAGGCCGATCAAAGCTGTAATGTATGCCCGATCCGCAACAACTGCATCCAACCGAGCCACATGCTTGAGCCCTAAGGCATCAAGCCAATCCTAGTCCTCAGCCGTCAACGCCTCGTGGGCATTAGAAAAAATAGTCGGCACCCGATGTCGACTCTTCACCACCTGCACATCACAGAAAATAACACACATCAAAAACATGCATCAAATTACCATCACATGTACAAAAATGCATAACTGTACAGAAACATCTTTCATTCACATGTACATCCATAAAAAAAAAAAATTTGACATGGTTTTACCTAAGTTTACCATTTCAAAACAAAAAAAAATCATCCAGTTTTCATCTTACATTTCATCAAAAACAACAAAAATTTGACATGGTTTACCTACGGTTTTACCTAAGTTTACCATTTCAAAACAAAAAAAAATTCATTCAGTTTTCATTTTACATTTCATCACAAACAACAAAAATTTGACATGGTTTACCTACGGTTTTACCTAAGTTTACCATTTCAAAACAAAAAACAATTCATCCAGTTTTCATCTTACATTTCATCAAAAACGACAAAAATTTGACATGGTTTACCTACGGTTTCGACCTAAGTTTACCATTTCAACAAAAAATTCATCCATTTTTTTTCATTTTTAAATTTCATCAAAAACGAAAAAAATTTGACATGGTTTACCTATGGTTTCGACCTAAGTTTACCATTTCAACAAAAAATTCATCCATTTTTCATTTTTAAATTTCATCAAAAAACGACAAAAATTTGACATGGTTTACCTATGGTTTCGACCTAAGTTTACCATTTCAATAAAAAAATTCATCCATTTTTCATTTTTAATTCCATAAAAATTACAAAAAAAATGGGCATGGTTTACCTACGGTTTCGACCTAAGTTTTACCATTCACATCAAAAAAAAAATTTATAACCATGGTTACCCTAAGTTGTTACTCTAAGTTTCATTTTGGGTTTATCCTATGGTTTTCCATCTAAGTTTCCATCGGTTTGCATCCACGTTTCATTTGGTTTCATGGTCTTTAATTCATTCACCTTTTAATTTAATTAATTCAGGTTCCATGTCTTAAACAAAAGAAAAACACAATAAAAACACATTTGCATTTTTCAAAATTCAAACTCGAGGAGATAGTGCACTCACTGGTCTCACCTCGGCTCCGCCGCTTGATGACCCGGTCTGTGCACTCATGGTGGCTGGAAAATCTGGCAGCGCTTCGCGTCAGAAAATCTACCTCCTCCTCCCCGCAGCTCCAAATCGCAATCGATGAACAGTGCAAATGAGCCAAATCCATCATTTTCGCATATTTATACTTTTTGTTAGCTGGTAATCGTCACTGCCCAGGACGAGCGCTTTTCCCTCGACGGCGCGCTCGTCCCACCCTAGGACGAGTACCATCGTGCTCGTCTCACCTCGGGACGAGTATCATCCTGGCGTTCGTCCCCCGGGACGAATAAAAAAAAAAAAAAATCAAAAATAACCAAAACATAAAAATGACAAATGCCAACAAAACCACTAAAAATTGCCGGACAAAAGTGCTCTTGCACTTAACCTCTTGGCATAATAAAACTGATGTCGGGGTCTACCTTGTCGTTATCCTACTCCCTAAGAAGGCTACCATAGCCGGACCGCTCCACGGGAAGACGGATTTTTGCCAATGTTAACCCCAAATGGCATTCCAAAATGGGTTCACACCCACCAAAAATAGGTCAAAACAATCAGAAACCGCTCGAGCATGCATCGGCTAACATCTGAAGGCACCCTCACTTAAGTCATCTTGGGTCAAGCGACTCGTCGCTTTTCTCATGTCGGTCATTCCCTCATCGATTCGTCACTTGAGGGGGTAGTCACACTTAGTTGCCAATCAACACCAATATACCCAGTCTTGGAAATGACACGCATTCAAAGGATCATTGCAAAAGACAATCGTGCCCCTGCTTGGGGCAGCAAACAAGCAATTATCACAAACTGATCATATACTTGGCATTCGTGAATCATGAACTCAAGGTTCCCACAGACAAAAGGTTGCGCCCTTTGCCTATTTCATGACTGATCAATGTCTAAGTTCAAGTAATACCTCACCAAACCAAGTTAATGCTTGATTTAAGTTCCTTAGCTCATCAGAAGCAAGGATTCAAGAATGCATGCCCTTTCCATACTTGGGGCATCAAGAGTTGGTTAGGTTACTGAGAAACCCTAATCATTAGTGCTTTGGTTATATATTTTTTCTCAAAGCACTGCACCACGTGCAGTGCTTTCCAAAAAGGGGCATTTGTAGACATCAAAACAACACCAATCCGATTATGTGACAACAAGCACCGATCGCACTAACACACACAGCCCCCAGGGCAGCCCCCAGAGGTTAAACAGTGGTTCTAACCACTCACACAGCAGTTTTGCAAGTCAAAAATCAATTTGGCATCTTTTAGACACTCAGCTTCTTATTCATCCCACCTAGGGACGAGTGCGGATTTGTACTTGTCCTACCCAAGGACGAGTGTGGATTAATACTCGTCTCACCCAGATACGATTACTAGCGCTCGCTTCGGGGTGGGACGAACACTAGGTTTGACCAACAAAAAGTTAGATCTCGGCGCATGACAACTCAAAACTGCCACTTAGCTTTTCCTACATGGCATAGGAGTGCGAGTGAGTTCTTTTGACAACTCATATCTGCCAATTGACTCTCCCTTCACTGCATGGGAATGAGAGTGAGATTTTTAAGACAACTCAGATTTGCCACTTAGCTATCCCTTCATTGCATGGGAGTGCAAGTGAGCTTTTCTAAAACATACAAAGACATGCACAGAGGCAATTAAGAAGCCCTTGATCAAGAAGAAGTCTTCTCTTCACACAAAAGCATTCATGCAAAGAAACACTTTTGCATGTTAATTCAAAGAGACCCCTTGGGTCTATAAAATGGTGAGTTTCCTCACCCAAAAGATATACGAGAGAAGGAGCATTTTGAGCGATGAAGTGCTGCTAATTCACTTACTTGCGATTTGTGCTTTCAACATCCATAATATCTTAATCGAAAGAGAGGTTAGTGGGTGACTTTTGAAGGCACGAATCAAGAACCAA
The DNA here is from genome assembly GCA_028583015.1 of Wollemia nobilis. Taxonomy (NCBI): domain Eukaryota; kingdom Viridiplantae; phylum Streptophyta; class Pinopsida; order Araucariales; family Araucariaceae; genus Wollemia; species Wollemia nobilis. Next base: position 3,607,119 of record JAQPPZ010003098.1, read on the forward strand.
CACCAATTTTTCTGACCACAATATTCTACCAATTTGTCGACAACACATCACATCAAGTTTCGGACCCATCCCAAGCGGATTGGTGTCAAAGCAAAGTTTCACCCGCGGGTGGTTTGCCTTTGGGAACCCCCCGCTTTATTGCTTTTTGTGACTATTTCTTTTGTAGTATTTAGCTAGTTTCATGTTTATGCTTTTGTCAAGTTTTCAGTTTATTTAGACTCATTTTAACCATCGTTAGATTTATCTTTTATTTTTCATACACAAGATGCTACTGATTCTTTGTTTGTTTCTTTGAACGCAGATTTGCAGCATTAGAGGAGCAGCAAGGAATCTACCTTTACCAACGCAAGCGACGACAACGTTTTGGTTCGCCCATCTTACATGTGGGCACGCGGAAGAAGGAATTTTGAAACAAGTTGTAAAAGACCAATATTTAATGCTCCTATCCCTTAAAAAGGAAGGAGACGCATTGTAACACAAATTTGAAAAGCATATCAATAAAAGGGCCGTATTTTATATTGCTTTGATATCTTGTGTTCATGTTCTTTCTTTTTACGCATTTTTCAATAACATAGGGTTTAAGCGTTATTTTAGTTTTGTTTACATTGCATTTTTAGTTTATCCTTTTTGTTTTCGAAATCTCGTGTTTTCAACCACCACCTAAAACTTTAACTGAGCTACAAAGCTTTCAAGGAAAACTACAAGCTATTCATAGATTCATATCTCAACTTGCATATAAATGTCAACCTTTCTCAAAACTATTGAAAAAAGAGATAAACTTTGAATTGGACGATGGATTTCAACAAGCCTATGAAGCTTTAAAGGCTTGTCTTTTGAAACCACCCATTTTAGTGCCACCAAATCTAAATCAGCCATTATTACTACACATAGTTGCCACTAAACATGCCCTAAGAGCTTTACTAGATCCATACGATGAACAACATCAAGAAAGAATAATTTACTACATAAGTAGAACTTTGATCAACTATGAAACTTGATACACACCATTACAAAAAATTTCCTAGCTATTGTCTTCTCATCTCTTAAACTAAGGCACCATATGCTTAGTCAAAAGACCTACATCTTAGCTAGAAATAATTGTAAAATAGATCATAGCCCTCAATGAATTTGACATAGAATTTATCAGTCAAAAATCACTAAAGGGGTAAGTTATAGTTGATTAACTTGTTGTGGATCCTTTAGAATTAGAGCATTCCATAAACATCTCTTTTTCATATAAAGCAATCTTCTCAATAGAATCCCAAGAACCTAAAACATTTATCTTGTAATTCGGTGGAGCTAAATGTGTTAAAGGTGCAGGGGTAAGTATCATCCTAGTCACCCTACAACAATAGATCATTCCACTATCTTTAAAATTTTGCTTCTCATGCACTAACAACACAGCATAATATGAAGCATTAATCTTCGAACTTAGGGCCGCATCCGTTAGGAATAAACAAAATGAGATGTATTATACATGAAATGAGTTACAATATATAGGCATAAGCCTAATGAATGACATGACACTTGTCAAGAGAAACTGAAAAGTGTCAATAAAGCATAGTGCACATTATAATATTCTAACATTCCCCCTTAATGTGCACTATCCTAACTATAGAAAAAACAAGTCAACATTAGGTAACATTCTCCCTTAATGTTGATTTCTCTAAAAGAACCCTATCATCCTCCTTTATTACATGATTTGGTCTAGGCTCGTGATCTTTGCACTTGGCTCTCCAACTATGAATAATGCTATATCAATGATGTATACATCTTGGTTTGTTGCCTCAGAGTCAACCATTTCCTTGGATATATTGCCTCTAGTTCAGCCATCTAAGTGTCTCAGGATCATCATGGGTACCTCAGGGTTAGCCACTTCCATGGTTCTATTTCCTCTGTAGGTCATCCTCTAGGTATATTTCCTCTCATAGGTCACTGACTAGATCCACCATGAATAGCATTCCTCATGGTGAATTCAATCTAGAAGGTGTTTGTCTTACCAAAAATGCACTTTAATACAATAAAATACGAGCCATGAAATACAATAAAATGAGCAATAGAATCCAAATTTGGAGGAGAAGAAGAAAGAAGAGAATATTCTAAAGTATCTTCATATGTAGTCTTTAGAAGTTGATCCAAAAAAGTCCTCGGATAGAGTCTAGGGTGTCTATGTCTGTAGTCCCTAGAGTAGGTGTCCTTATGGTGACCTCCTCATCCCACCAAAATGCATGGGTAACTAGCCACTACATCTTCTAGGTACTATAGAGAAGATGACTAGGTACAAGGATCACATAAAATTTGTTTTGGGAGTGTTGGGTTCAATCGAGAGTGCACTCCATGATACAATCATCTTTGAGGCTAAGAAAAACATATGGAACAACCTCAAAATGAAAATAGGACACCACTAATGTGTTTGTCTCAGAAAAACTTTTCAACGACTATAAATACCCTTATGTTTGGGTTTGAATGGGGCCTTCAAATTGCTGGAAACTTAACAACACGTCAAATTTCACTCACAGGGGAATTACATGGGGCTTATGGCCTTCCACTTCCAATCTTCAAGTGGATAAATATTATAAAAAAAATACCAATAAGGCCATGTTGTCGTCCAATAAGTCACAAACATCCTTCCCCATATAATTTTAAAGTGGTAGCCTTCTACATTTAAAAAAAATGCCCTTCAATAAATTTTCTTTATAAATGAAATGCCTCCCTGCATTTAAAATAGTAATTGTCCAACTGCTTCCCTTTGGATTTGGATCCACCTTTCTTTGATTTTCCATGATTCCCTGAGCTTTTTCCTCTCTCCCTTTATCTCCCACTATTCTCTATAGTCAAAGCATTACCTGATGTCTCACCTATGATTTTCCATCGCATTTCCTCGCTAAGGATAACACCAATAACATCATAAAAATTTAAAGTATTTGAACCAGAGACAGTGTTACTCACAACCATTACCAAGCCATTCCAACTTTTTGGAAATGAGCACAAAATAAAGAGAGCCCTAACCTCATCATCAAAGTTCACTCCTATAGAACTTAACTAATTTATAACCATGTTAAATTCATTTAAATGATGAGTAATAGGCCCACCTTCTGACATTTGCATATTAAATAAACATTTCATAAGAAATACCTTATTCAAATTCGAGGGTTTTTCATATAGTTTAGCCAACATATTTATTAAATCCTCTATTATATTTTCCTTCAAAATATTGAAGGCCACCTACAATGCCAAGCACAGTCGTATTGTTCCTAATGCTTTTCTATCCACAACTTCTCATTCTTCTTCTGTTGTCGATACTGATTTCTTTTCTACTTTAACTAATGGCAGGTAAAGATATTTCTGATAAAATAATCCTCCATTTGCATCTTCCATAGCTGATAGTTTTGGCCATTAAAATTCTCAATCCTAAATCTACCTTTTTTTGTCGTTGCTCCCACTCGAACTAGAAACCCTCCTTTCAAGTGTGTTTTTTAAATCCTAAGCTCTGATACCAGTTGTTAGGATTAATTAACAAATACAAACAATAATATAATTTAGAAATAAACATAGAAGAAATCATGCAATACACAATAAACATAGATTTAATGTGGTTCACCCAAATCGGGCTACTCCACAGAGAAAAATAACCAAGCCCTTTGTATTTCATCCAGAAAACCCTTTCGTACATAGTCACGCACCTCATTTAATTTTAACCTCCATAGAAAATCCTCTTATAATAATGTATTACAATTTTAGGGAAAAATAACCGCCTAAAATCTATCGTCCGATCTATGACCTAATATCAAATGGTCCAGATTTACATAGAGCAAAAAGCATCTATTTTTGGCTAACATATAAATATCTTCCTGGAACCCATGGAAGACATAAGTAGAGCGATAATGCCCCCCCTACACCCTCCATATTTTGTGTAGTGGTTCCAAGTGCGACTGAAACAAAAGCCTCTTATTTAATCAGGCTCCACAATCAACAAAAAGATCGTATCCAATATCAACTGCTTTCCAAATTTTATTGCCAAGTGCCATCAGGTAAATATTCATTCTCATACTCCAATATATATAGTAACTTACATCAAATACTAGTGTTGAATTATCTAAGGACACATTCTTGGAATCCATTGTGTTCTTGTTAGATTTTTCTTTAAGCTGTTAAACTCTTCTAAAGGAACCCACTCTAATACCAATCGAAGAACACAATCTTATACTGAGAGGGGGGTGAACAGTTTAAGATCACTTTTTACTTTTCTTTCCCAATAAATATTATGCAATGTATAGATAGAAATATCAATAGCAGTAATCAAAGAAATGCACAAATCACCACACACAATAAAGACACTAATTTAACATGGTTCACCCAAACATGGCTACCTCCATGGAGAAAATATTTCTTATATTTTTTTCTCAAATAAATTCTCTTGGAAATACTTTCTCTACACTGTTTATGGACCTCTGTCCAAAGGAGATGCTAATCCCCTAAATCAAGTTTGTGGATCTCTATCCATAGGAGAACTCTTCCTCTACTCTAGTTGGTGATCCTCTAGAAGACTACTACCTCCACCGCACTGGCTTGTGGATCTCTCTCCACTGAAGACTCTTGTACCCACTTAGAAGACCTATCCTCACTACCCTAGCTAATGGATCTCTATCCACTGGAGACTACTATCCTCTGCTCTATCACCTCCAAATATTTGTCTCAAATCTACACTAAATACAGTCCTTCAGTCTAGCACAAATTTTCTCAATATCTATCTCTATTCTAGCACAAACCTATCCTCAAACCTGCACCAAACTCTATCCTCAAATCTACATTAAAGATAGTCCTTTGGTCTAGCACAAATCTATCCTTGATATTTTTCCTCAAGCCTTAAATTAAGGCTTGAATCAACTCTATTGGATCTACCCCAAACCTTAACTCAAGGTTTGAACAAATCAATCAACTCTGCTCTCAAGTCTTCTCAAAGACTTGTATCAAATCTACCTTGTAAGCTTCCATAAAAACTCACAGTAATTTGTACACAAGTCCTCTCTAGAACTTGTCCAAATATGCTCCACAAGTCATCTTTATAACTTGTCCAAATATTTTCCACAAGTTCTCTTTAGAACTTGCTCAAATCTGCTCCACAAGTCCTCTTTAGAACTTGCTCAAATCTGCTCTACAAGTCCTCTCTAGAACTTGCTCAAATCTGCTCTACAAGTCCTCTCTAGAACTTGCTCAAATCTGCTCTACAAGTTCTCTCTAGAACTTGCTCAAATATACTCTACAATTCCTCTCAATAACTTGCTCAAATATGCTCAATAAGTCCTCTCAAGAACTTATCCAAATCTGTATTGTAAGCTTCCACAAAAGCTCACACAAAATTAGTCCATAAGTATCCTCAAAAACTTACCTCAAATCTGCTCAACAAATCCACACAAAACTTGTCCAATCTCATAGAAATATAAAGAGAATTGTTAGAGACTCAATATGCTCTATACTCATCACAATGCTCAATCACTCTCTTAGAAACATAAGGAGAATTGTTAGAGACTCAATATGCTTCAAATTCAACTCAATGCTCAATCACTTTCTCAACTCAATTCAGAATATAGAATAGTTTGTTTTATGGAACTTGAACAATCACTTGACACATCCACTTGACAAGGATCAACCAAATCTACTCAACCAATCACTCAATGAAACAATCCTTGCTCACAAACCCTGGTCCAAGCATATGAACACCAACTCAAAATATTTTCAACAATATTTAACAACCAATCTCACATAACAATGATACTCATGATCTTTGCAAAACCTAGTTCAATTTCTTCACACAACCAATGGATCCAACAATAATGCTTAGCAAAAAGGTTTTAAAAACAATTCTTTATTCCAAAAAACCTTAAAACATTAACTCAACATACTCATGTTGAGCAAGGTGCAGCGACAGTATTGTCATTGTTGTCAACACAGTCAGATAAATTGGTTGATGCAATGGATAGGAGTTCAGAGGTTATTCAGAGTATGTACAGTGATGTTAAATGCTTATGAGGATATTAGTCAAAAAGTGACTAACTACAGAAAAATAGCTGATGCACCTTTTTGCATATTTTCCAAGAAGACCAAAGTGGCCCATATGCTAAAGATCAAAAGAAAAGCAAAATATAGCAAGAAATAAGAAGTGTCACGATATCACGACATGTTGAGCAATAAGGAAAAAGTGTCGCGATATCACGACATATTGAGCAAGAAAGAAAAAGTGTCACAATATCACGACATGTTGAGAAAGAAGGAAAAAGTGTCACGATTTCGTGACATGTAGAGCAAGAAGGAAAAAGTGTCGCAATTTCATGACATGTACAGCAAGAAGGAAAACATGTAGCGATTTCGCGACATGTAGAGCAAGAACGAAAAAGTGTCGCGATATCATGACATGTCACATTTTTGCGACCAAAAGAGAAGAGAAAGAGCAAGAGAGAAAAAGTGTTGCGATATCGCGACATGTCACATTTTAGTGACCAAAAGAGAAGAGAAAGAGCAAGAGAGAAAAAGTGTCGCGATATCGCGACATGTCGCATTTTAGTGACCAAAAGATAAGAGAAAGAGCAAGAGAGAAAAAGTGTCGCGATATCGCGACATGTATTTTCGCGACCAGAAGAGAAGAGAAAGAGAAAGAGAGAAAAAGTGTCGCAATATCGCGACATGTCGCATTTTCACGACCAGAAGAGAAGAGAAAGAGCAAGAGAGAAAAAGTGTCGTGATATCGCGACATGTTGCATTTTCATGACCAAAAGCAAAGAGGAGTAAGAAGGCGAAAGTGTCACGATATCGCGACATGTATTTTTGCGGGCAAAATCCAAGAAAAGGAGCAAGGAGGTGAAAGTGTCGTGATATCGTGACATGTTGTATTTTCACGGGCAAAAGCCAAGAAAAGGACAAAGAGGCAAAAATGTCACGATATCGCGACATGTTGCATTTTCGTGGCCGAAAGCAACCAAAGAGGACAAAGAGGCAGAAATGTCGCGATATCGCGACATGTTGCATTTTCGTGGCCAAAAGCAACAAAAGAGGACAAAGAGGCAAAAATGTCACGATATCGCGACATGTTGCATTTTCGTGGCCAAAAGCAACAAAAGAGGACAAAGAGGTAGAAATGTCGTGATTTCGTGACATGTCACATTTTCACGATGCAAGAAGAACCCAACTGAAATAAGAAATGTGACAGTTAACGAAAGTCCATACGACAGTTACAGGGGTCGTTACAGAATGAAATCATGCAGCTAAAATAAGAACTGTGATAGTGAACTAAAGTCATTATGGCAGTTATAGGGGCCATTACAGAGTGAAATCATGCAGCTAAAATAAGAAGTGTGACAGTGAACGAAAGTCACTACGACAGTTATAGGGGTCGTTACAGAGTGAAATCATGTAGCTAAAATAAGAAGTGTGACAGTGAACGGAAGTCACTACGGTAGTTACAGGGGCCATTACAGAGTGAAATCATGTAGCTAAAATAAGAAGAGTGATAGTGAACGAAAGTCCATATGACAGTTACAGGGGTCATTACGGAGTGAAATCATCGAGCGATGGTTATACTGAATGTCATCAGACGAAGACCAAGAGTTGGAAAGAGAAACATTTCGAAGCCCAAACAAAGAGCCAAAACTATTAATAAGTTGCATGTGAGAATATGGAAGTTACAAAAGGAGTTACTATTAATAAGTTGCATGTGAGAATATGGAAGTTAAAAAAAAAAAAGGAGTTACAAAGAGAAAATATTGTTATAAAAGGAGTGTTGCATGGAGAATTTAGGAGGGTGTTAAGGAGAGCACAGAAGGTGTGTGTGTTTCATGAATTGTGAGAGAGGTTGGGTAAGCAATAGACCAGTCAGGGTCTTGTAAAAGTGAAGGCATTTTTATGTCAATCTTCTAGTTTCAAAATTGAAGTCCAAGTTGGTGCTTGGCATCAGGGGATGGTGCTCCTTCCAGTTGGTGCTGGTAAATCAGGGGTTTGTGCTCCTTCCAGTAGGTGCTGGTAAATCAGGGGTTGGTGCTCCTTTCTGTTGGTGTTGGTAAATCAGGGGTTTGTGCTCCTTCCAGTGGGTGCTAGTAAATTGATTGTAAAGTTGATGCTTTGCAAAGGTTGGATTTGGATGGGAGTCCAAACAATCATTTTTGAGGATTAACCAAATCGGTGAACCTCGGTATATCTTGTGTTGTGTGATGTTCTCTTGTTATACTTGCTTTATTTGTTTTTAAGTTTTCATTATTTTGGCTTTAAGGGATGAAGATTTAAGTTTAAAATAACTACATTGATTCACCCCCCTCTCAGTGTCATTGTGAGACTAAAAATTGGTATCAGAGTCGAGGTTCCCTTTTCAAGCTAAATCAGCTAGGGTTGATCTTGGATTAGTATGCAATGGGTAAGAAGAATAGATCCTCCTCCAATAAGACATCTCAATCAGTTTCAGTTCCTGTAGAAGAGAAAATTGAACTAGAAAAGGTAGGAGTGAATTCTGAAGTATGTGATGAAAACCTTGAGATTGAAGTAGATCTAGAAGGTGAGTTGATCGCTACACTTGAAGAATTGAATATAGAAAGGAAAAAGAACAAAATACTATCCAAGAAGTTGGAATAATATGGGGATAATATTGAATATCTCTTCTTACAAGTTCATAAAGCCAAGAAAATAGAAGAAGCCTTGAAGTCACACCTGGATGATAAAGTCGATGTATGTAGCAAACGTGAAGATGAATCTAACAAAGTTATTAGTGATCTAAAGCTGCAAGTAGAAGAGTCCAAAAGGATTGAAGAAACTCTCAGGTCATAGATCAATAAGAAAGAGATTGTTTGCTGCAAACAAGAAGAAGATATCATTTTATTGAAGAAACAACTAGAAAATGCCAATACAAATCTCAAATTTGAGAAGAGCACAGAGTTTCTAGATGAAATGATAAGGAAACAAAGAAGCTCCATGCTTGGATATGAAGCTAAACAACCTTCATCTTCCAAATATGCAGAGAAGAAGAAGTTCATTGTTGAAGGATCGAACCAAGAAAAGTTTGAAGTTGAATCTTCAAAAGGAAGAAAATATCAAAGGAGGTCTACAACAAAGCAACCACAACAAAATAGGTTCTATCACTCTCACTCTATTCATAATAATGCTTTTAATGGCTATTGTTTTAGATGCAACCATTATGGTCACAAGGCAATTTATTGTGGATTGAATAATAGATCAAAGAGTTATGCTGGTAGAAATACATTTGCTTTTCTGAATGAACACCATGTGCAATGTTTTAAATGTAATGGTCATGGGCACATAGCAAGGTTTTGTCCAAGCACTTTTGTATCTAATCTAAGGCAAGACCATAGATTTCATCAGACACAAAGAATGCAACATAGAAAGGGAATAAATCATGTGCATAAAAGAAAGGAAAATAATCATCCATCAAGGACGCACAAGAGACAACCACCCAAGAGAAATTTTCAAGTTCACGAAAAGGTTTAGAATAGGGATGTAGTTGAAAAACTCAAGCCCAAGTTCAAGAAATTTTGGAGAAAGAAAGAAGAAAGGAAATCGTGTCTCCTTGGACTGAAGGAGACTACTCCTCTATTGCACTAAGCAACTCCGGGTGGCACATCCCTCAGGGGGAGCAATCTTAAAGTTTTATTTTAATGCTCCTATGTATTTTTTTGGTTATCTGAGGATGAAAGGCAAGTAGTCAGGGAGAGTTGTCGTATATTTGTCAAAGTGTGTTTCAGTTCATGTAGTTGTTTGTGGAGGTGCCATGAAGGGTGGTGATTAAATTGAGAGGTTTCACCATTGGTAGTATTGCTATATGTCAGTGTTGTACTATTGATGGTTCTTACTGCCACTGTTCAAAGTTATGGATTATAACAGTTTAGATAATTGGGTTTAGTGAAAGAATGTTGCCCTAGCTGCATATATGTGTTTTGATAAAAATAGTGTGTATTTGTACTACACATTGATGTGAAGATTGTTAGATCTATTATGATTATTTGGTGAAAATATTTAATTCGTGTGCAAAATCAGAAAGCTTAAATTTTATTATTGCATTCAAAGTGGCTACATGAGTAGGAAGTTACATCAATACAAATTGAGTACAAATATTCAGAGAGACAAACAACTGTCATATGCAGAAGCTGCTAGCATTGAAGAACAAAAAGTTGGCTATATACGAACATTGTATGCCTTCTCTAACAAGGCATTAGAAAAAAATTCATATGCAAATTCATTTTAGGCAACATTGAGCTATGGTGTACAATTAAGTCTTGTGCAAGGACTTGGACTTGGCTTTACATATGGGCTTGCTATATGTTCTTGTGCGCTGCAGCTTTGGGTTGGAAAGTTTTTTTTTTTTCTCAAAATAAAAAGCCAGTAGTGGCGAGGTTATTACACATGCTCATACATTTATTAGTTCACTTCCTAATGGATATGATACACTGATTATTAGAACTGGGCTATCTTTAACAGAGGAGTAGAATATAAAAAAATATATATTACTATTGCAAGAGTTGTGTTGTGCGATCCTTGTATACTAATGCTTGATGAAGTCACAGGTGCCATTGATATTGAGGTATAACGTGTTGTTCAAGAAGCTCTTAATATACTCTTGTTAGACTATTCAACTATCATAATAGCACATCGACTCAGTCCAATACGTCATTCTGACTTTATAGCAGTCATGGAAGAGGGCCAGCTTGTTTAAATGGGCACACATGATGAGTTTTCAGTGCTAATGGCTTATATGCAGAACTTATTCATTGTGAAAAGGTAGCAAAGCTTCCTAAAAATATTCCAGTCAGAAGTCATAAATTGGCAACTTTTGAATTAGAGAAGAATCAGTCTGCTACTCAAAGAAATATGGATCCATCTTCACCTATGATGGCGAGATAAATTTCCATTCAAAGATATCAAGGAGACTATGGTTTAAGGCACCCTGATGTAAACAATAACAAAGGTGAGTCATCTAGATTACGAAGTCCATCATCAGAGCAAACATTGGAGAATGAGGCAATTTTCAAAGCTAAGGTGTGTGAATTGAAAGACAATTTTAAGAGTGCAGAGCAACAGAGGGTTGATGCTCAGAAGACAGTGGTCCAGTCATGTTCTTACACATATTGTATTGGTGAAGTTGATGGTGATGGTGTCATTCACTTGTTATTACTGCTATTCATATTATTGATATTGTTGATGCCTATTATGCTTATCATGATGTTGTCAAACAGTGAAATGAATGTTGTGCATGAAATCAGGGGGAGTTTGCAGTAGCCCTTTGGTATTATTGTCAAAGGAGAAGAGTTACAGGAAATTGCATGTGTGTTGCCAATAATTCCAAAGGGGGAGATTGTTGAGCAAGATGCAGCGACAATATTGTCATTATTGTCAACACAGTCAGATAGATCGGTTGATGCAGTGGATAGGAGTTCAGAGGTTATTCAGAGTATGTACAGTGATGTTAAATGCTTATGAGGATGTTAGTCAAAAAGTGACTAACTACAAAAAAATAGCTGATGCACCTTTTTGCATATTTTCCAAGAAGACCAAAGTGGCCCATATGCTAAAGATCAAAGGAAAAGAAAAATACAGCAAGAAAGAAAAAGTGTCACGATATCGCGACATGTTGAGCAAGAAGGAAAAAGTGTCACAATATCGCAACATGTTGAGCAAGAAAGAAAAATTGTCGCGATATCACGACATGTTGAGCAAGAAGGAAAAAGTATCGCGATTTTGTGACATGTAGAGCAAGAAGGAAAAAGTGTTGCGATTTCGCAACATGTAGAGCAAGAAGGAAAACGTGTCGCGATTTCGCGACATGTAGAGCAAGAAGGAAAACGTGTCGCGATATCGCGACATGTCGCATTTTTGCGACCATAAGAGAAGAGAAAGAGCAAGAGAGAAAAAGTGTTGCGATATCACATGTCACATTTTCATGACCAAAAGAGAAGAGAAAGAGCAAGAGAGAAAAAGTGTCGCGATATCGTGACATGTCACATTTTCGTGACCAGAAGAGAAGAGAAAGAGCAAGAGATAAAAAGTGTCACGATATCGCGACATGTCGCATTTTCACGACCAGAAGAGAAGAAAAAGAGCAAGAGAGAAAAAGTGTCGTGATAACGCGACATGTCGCATTTTCATGACCAAAAGCAAAGAGAAGGAGTAAGAAGGCGAAAGTGTCGCGATATTGCGACATTTTGTATTTTCACGGGCAAAATCCAAGAAAAGGAGCAAGGAGGCGAAAGTGTCGAGATATCGCGACATGTATTTTCGCAGGCAAAAGCCAAGAAAAGAATAAAGAGGCAGAAATGTCGCGATATCGTGACATGTTGCATTTTTGTGGCCAAAAGCAACAAAAGAGGACAAAGAGGCAGAAATGTCACGATATCGTGACATGTTGCATTTTCGTGGCCAAAAGCAACAAAATAGGACAAAGAGGCAAAAATGTCGCGATATCGCAACATGTTGCATTTTCGTGGCCAAAAGCAACAAAAGAGGACAAAGAGGCAGAAATGTCACGATTTTGCGACATGTCGCATTTTCGCGATGCAAGAAAAAAACCTAGCTGAAATAAGAAATGTGACAGTTAACGGAAGTCCATACGACAGTTACAGGGGCCGTTATAGAATGAAATCATGCAGCTAAAATAAGAACTGTGATAGTGAACTGAAGTTAGTACGATAGTTATAGGGGTCGTTACAGAGTTAAATCAAGAAGTGTGACAGTGAACGGAAGTCACTACGGCAGTTACAGGGATCGTTACAGAGTGAAATCATGTTGTTAAATAAGAAGTGTGAAAGTGAATGGAAGTCACTACGGCAGTTATAGGGGCCGTTACTGAGTGAAATCATGCATCTGAAATAAGAAGAGTGATAGTGAACAGAAGTCCATACGATAGTTACAGGGGCCGTTACGGAGTGAAATCATCGAGCGGTGGTTATACTGAACGTCATCAAACGAAGACCAAGAGTTGGAAAGAGAAACGTTTTGAAGCCCAAACATAGAGCCAAAACTATTAATAATTTGCATGTGAGAATATGGAAGTTACAAAAGTAGAAGTTACTATTGATAGGTTGCACGTGAGAATACGAAAGTTAAAAAAAAAGGAGTTACAAAGAGAAAATATTGTTATAAAAGGAGTGTTGCATGGAGAATTTAGGAGGGCGTTAAGGAGAGTGCAGAAGGTGTGTGTGTTTCATGAATTGTGAGAGAGGTTGGGTAAGAAATAGACCAGTCAGGGTCTTGTAAAAGTGAAGGCATTTTTATGTCAATCTTCTAGTTTCAAAATGGAAGTCCAAGTTGGTGCTTGGCATTAGGGGTTGGTGATCCTTCCAGTTGGTGCTGGTAAATTAGGGGTTGGTGCTCCTTCCAGTTGGTGCTGGTAAATTAGGGGTTGGTGCTCCTTCCAGTTGGTGCTAGTAAATCATGGGTTGGTGCTCCTTCCAGTGGGTGCTGGTAAATTGATTGTAAAGTTGGTGCTTTGCAAAGGTTGGATTTGGATGGGAGTCCAAACAATAATTTTTGAGGATTAACCAAATCAGTGAACCTCGGTACATCTTGTGTTGTGTGATGTTCTCTTGTTATACTTGCTTTATTTGTTTTCAAGTTTTCATTGTTTCAGATTTAAGGGATGAAGATTTAAGTTTAAAATAACTACACTGATTCACCCCCCCTCTCAGTGTCATTGTGAGACTAACAACTCAATAGGAAAACCTAATCAAGTCCTTTTCACTCCAAAATTATTTTCAAAAAAACCAATCACACAACTTAAATTTGGAAGAATATGCCCATACCTTTTTTTGATGATAAGGAACTTCAAGAAACTACCACAACAATAAAACACTTCTTTGCCAAGCTCAAGAAGGTTAGTTAACAATACAAGGCATATAATAATTCATGAATACACCTTATTACTCCAATCTTAAAATAATATTAAACACCATAATAACTTGAATATTCACTTCTTAAAACCCTCGATCATCACAAATTGATCTCAATCAAACATATTTGTCATAAGCCACTTCAGAATTTTATTCTTCAAAAATCAATCTACTTTTCTACTTATGACTCCCTATTTTATTATTGCATTTTAAAGATAAAACCTTTAATAAATAATGCAATAACTAATATTTCCTTTTATAATGTAAAAGAGCTTTTATCCACCAATTAAACTTTCACCTAACAATTTTATAAAACCCACAAAACTTCTTTTTAACTTAGGCACTAATCAAACCATTTACCTCCTTATTTCTCCTAAGTCTTAGCCTAAGTCAAAAATCAAATATTAAATAATATAATGTTACCAATTTGGATTTGCATGAAGCGCTTCTCTCCTTAAGCGCTTTCACCTTGGCTCCTAATGACGTGGAGTCATGTGCTCCCTTGGAGCCTCCACTTCCTTGCACCCTTTGATTTGCACAAGCCACGTCTTGGCTTCTTCTCTCACACTACCCTAAGTCTTTGCACGAACTATTGTTTCATGAGGAGAAATTTTATAAATCTCGAAGATCAATTATTTCGGTGGATGAGAGGATGCATAACCTTTGAGAAGGCTATGGTATTTATATACCATGTGCCTTTGTTTCTTCACGTCGACGGTGAGAACACGGTGATGTCGGTGGAAGAGGGGCACTCCTTACCTGTGAATAACCCGATGATCAATCTTTATAATATGCTCCCAAAATTTATTAAAGCACCCAAAATTTAGCTTATTTAATTTATTAAATATAATAAATTAAATTCTTTTGAAGAATTTAATTATTATAATTTAATAATTAAATGGGCTTTGGTCTTTTAAACCAAACTTTAGGGCATCCTCGATTTTTAGAAAAACCTTGCAACTTGCCCACATGGTTTTAATGAAAACCATTTAACTTGACATCATTGGTTTTAATAAAAACCATTTAACTTACCACCTTTGGTTTTAATAAAAACCATTAAAATTACCACCATTGGTTTTAATAAAAACTATTAAAATTGCCACCTTTTGTTTTAATAAAAATTGTTCAAATCTGCAATTCATAATATTGCGAGGTGTGCTATGATGTATTTTCACTTCCACATTTCAACATTTCAGTTTTAGTGGTGATTCGCTTCTTGGCATTAATGACAACTTCATGTTTTGACATAAATCAACAATGTCATCTTTTTATCTTGACATCAATGACAACTCTTATGGAATCAAAATGTCCAACAAGGAGGGCTATTTTTCAAGGTGATATAAGGATTCCAAACATATTCTCTTATTTACTATAAGTACTCTATAAACAAAACTCTAATAAATTAATCTCCTTCAAAACCAATTTTCAAACTATGTCTCAACATCCTTACAACACTTGAAACAAAGGTATAGTCTCTTCATCTCATGAAGGCTCTTCCCAAGAACAAGAAGTAAATCCTTGGTCACAAAAAGTGATTAAGGAACAAGAATATGTTCTCGAACAAATTTCCACTCAAACTTTGGATCATATTAGAGAATACAATAGGAGAAATAAAAATATTTTCGTAGATATTCTTAAATATGAAGAAGCGGAAAAATAATATGCCACAATGCAAGATAACATGGAATATTTTAATGATCAATCAACTAATGCTCAAATCAATGATGCTCTAAATAACTTGGATAATCTCAATTTGGCTACTGTTCAAGCTACCGATTCTACAACACTTCCAACCCTATCCATAGGTTTAACCACCTTTGGTAATCCATTTTTAGTAGGTCCTAATGAGATAATTGTTGTTAATACTACGAACCCATTTTTCGCTCATAGTATGGGAACCAACCAAAGTTATTTAAACATAATGAAAAATCAAAGTATTTCAACTTTTACGAATATACCATTCACATCTCAAGCCTTTTCTCAACCATCTACACAACCTTTGATAATATTTTTTGCACCAAATCAACCATCAAGTGAAATCCAGGATATCAACACTAAAACTTTGGACTTAGAAAAGAGGGACTCCAAGTTTGAAGAACTTGAGCATCAAATCACCTCTCTTAAAGGAACATCCAAATTAAAGTATTCTTTTGAAGAATTCTACAATGAACAACTAGATTCAACAATCATTAATTATTTGTTTCCAAATAATTTTAAAACTCCCAAATTTCAAATGTATAATGGAAAGTAAGATCCCATAAACCATTTAAGGCTATTTCAAATAGCTTGTAGTGACACAATAATGATGAAAAAATCCTTTGTATATTATTCCCTAAAAGTCTTAGTAGTTTAGCTTTGGAATAGTATTTTCAAATAACTCATCATTCCATCACAAAGTTCAAGGAACTTATGGAAACTTTCATCAAATAAGTTTCAATCTACATAGAAAACAAGGTTATTATAGATGACCTCTATCAACTCAAACAATCTAAAATAGATAAATTCTTGGATTTCTTGGCCAAATGGAGAGGCTTGGTGGGAATACTTCAAGACATTCCTCATTTTAAAGAACTCTTGCATATATTCATAAGAAACCTATACAAACAATTGTCATATCATTTGGAAATGATAAAATTAACCTCCTTTAAAGAAGATGTTGATATGGCCAAAAGAGTAGGAGTTGTCCTCATAAGACAAGGGCAACTCAACTACAACAAGAAAGAAGATGAAAAATCCCCTAGAAAGGGCAATACAAAAACAAACATGTTGTAGGATATGGTGTGACTGACTCTCGTAAAAATAATAATGTAAACACTACTCAAAATGCTCCTCAAAAAATAGTTATCAAAATAGAGGAAAATCCTCAAAGACAATATACGAATACTGGACAAAGTCAAAGGTCTATGTTAAAGAGGCTAATTGACTCTAAATTACTAGAGCTTTCACCTATAAGGCCTTGGTATTTTTCAAAAGGAGCACCCTTTTGGTATAAACAAGAGGAATATTATGACTTCCATCGTACAAAGGGTCACACCACAAACACATGCAGAACCCCAAAGGACCTTATCCAAGACCTCATTCATGAAGGAAGAATAATGTTTAATGAAATAGAAAATCCAAAAAAAAATATAGGAATCTTTCAAGATCCCTTGCCAACACGTGAATAGAAATTGACAAACTTTGTAGGCACTATGCATTTTTCTAAACCCTCCTATGCCATGACTAGGCAACAAGCAAAGAATCAATCTTTGGATCAACCTCCCATGGTTATCCCAAGAACTGCTAAGGTCAACATTCCTAAAAAATCACCATTGGCGGTCATGCCTTCTCAAAACACTTTACGTACTTTTGATCTTTGTCTACAACTAGATGAAATACCCGTAAAGATCTCCCTCTTGGAATTGCTAAAGACATCACCCACCCATAGGGAGATATTGTTGAAAATTTTAAGTGAACAAGAAGTCCCTCAAGACTTATGTCCAAATGATATCACCAACATAGTTGGATTCACAAGGGTAGATAACACTATATTAGCATTCTATGAGGAATATACTCCCCTTGAAACAATATTGGGAGATTCACCTTTTTATATCATAACTCAAATAGGTGATATGTTCATAAAAATATTCTTGGTAGACAACATGTCAACCTTGAATGTATACTCAGGATTCCCTCACAAAATTAGATTATGTTTATCAACCATCCTCTTCCAATTATCAATTTAATTTGATTTATAAAAAATTAGACCCTTTTTCAGAATTAGTAAGCATGTTCTTGTCTCCTCGTGATATAGACATACCTACTAGAATAGGGCTCAAAATAAAAATGGGATCTTGTAATTTCATTCATGGAGGAAATCTCCTTGATGAAAGAATCCAAGGACGTAATTTCATGCCAAATGAGTGAACATATGCTTCATGTTATATGTCTCCCTCACTTTCCATAGCTAAAAAAAATTAACCAATATGGGTTATCAAGGAAAATGTCTAGGACATTATAAAAAAAGTATCAAAGAACCTATAGGGGCCAAAGCTTGGCTAGCATGATGTGGGATTGGATTCATCCCCAACATAAATGAACCTTTACCTCTACTTGAATAGGACAATGAAGATAATTATCCTAAATCACTACATGGCTCCCAATGGGGTGATGAGAATGAAGAAGAACTATGGTCACTTTTCAACCAAGAACCTCATAATACCATACGGTTTGGTAGGATGATCATGTTAGAATTGGTTCATCTTGAATCAATAACAAGCAAACAAGGTCTTGAGGATCCTTCAGATAATTATCCTATGGAAGAATATCTTAAGAAAATATTCAACTTAAACTTCATCCAACGTTTTGAGTCGGAGCAAACATCTTTAGACTTGCAAGAAGTTAAGGAAATATGAGTAATAGACACCCCTTCATTTTGAGGATGAATCATAAGCATTAACCAAATAAATAATTGAATTCAATATCCGTATAGAGGAAAATCATCACCTTATCAACCTTGGAAAATTTTTAACTCAAGAAGAGCAGATAGAATACACCGAATTACTAAAATAATTCTAAGATATTTTTTCTTGGGGATACAATGGCATGCCAAGACTCGATCCTTCATTGGTTGTACACCACTTAGTAGTGCGTCCTGATGGCAAATCTGTCAAGAAAAAATTATGAAAAATACATCCAAGAGTCACCCTCCTAGTAAAGGATGAGCTACAAAAACTCTTGGATGTTGTATTTATAAAAGCCACTAATTATTCAGATTGGGTATCCAACATTGTTCCTATCTCTAAGAAGGAAGTATCCATTCGAATTGACATATATTTCAAAAACATAAATGAAGCATGTCTAAAGGATGATTTCTCTCTATCAACTATGGACATGATAGTAGAATTTATCACAGGTTCTAAGATGCTATATTTAATGGATGGATTCTTAGGCTACAACCAAATTAAGATCATAGAAGAAGATGAACCTAAAACAACTTTCACAACCCCTTGGGGAACCTTCTTCTATCAGGTCATTCCATTTGGTCTTAAGAATGTAGGAGCAACTTATCAAAGGGCCATGACATATATATATTATGACCTCATGCATAAAATAGTTGAAGACTATGTAGACAATATCATATATCGATCTCAAAAAAGATAAAATCACACTTGAGACCTTAGATGTATTTTTGAAAGATTATGAGATTATAGAGTTAAACTGAAGCCCAACAAATGTATATTTGGGGTGAAATCATGGAAGATACTTAGGTTCATCATATCCTATCATGGGATCGAAGTTGAACCTTCTAAAATTGTAGCTATAATAAAAATACCACCACCTAAAACTTTAACTGAGCTACAAAGCTATTCATAGATTCATATCTCAACTTGCAGATAAATGTCAACCTTTCTCAAAACTATTGAAAAAAGAGATAAAATTTGAATTGGACGATGGATTTCAACAAGCCTATGAAGCTTTAAAGGCTTGTCTTTTGACACCACCAATTTTAGTGCCACCAAATCTAAATCAGCCATTATTACTACACATAGTTGCCACTGAACATGCCCTAGGAGCTTTACTAGCTCCGTACGATGAACAACATCGAGAAAGAATAATTTACTACATAAGTAGAACTTTGATAAACTATGAAACTCACTACACACCATTACAAAAATTTTCCTAGCTATTGTCTTCTCATATCTTAAACTAAGGCACCATATGCTTAGTCAAAAGACCTACATCTTAGCTAGAAAGAATTGTAAAATAGATCATAGCCCTCAATGAATTTGACATAGAATTTATCAGTCAAAAATCACTAAAGGGGTAAGTTATAGTTGATTAACTTATTGTGGATCCTTTAGAATTAGAGCACTCCATAAACATCTCTTTTTCGGATAAAGCAATCTTCTCAATAGAATCCCAAGAACCTAAAACATTTATCTTGTACTTCGGCGGAGCTAAATGTGTTAAAGGTGCAGGGGTAAGTATCATCCTAGTCACCCTACAAAAACATATCATTCCACCATATTTTAAATTTTTCTTCTCATGCACTAACAACACAGCATAATATGAAGCATTAATCTTAGAACTTAGGACCGCATCCGTTAGGAATAAACAAGATGAGATGTATTATACATGAAATGAGTTACAATATATAGGCATAAGCCTAATGAATGGCATGACACTTGTCAAGAGAAACTGACAAGTGTCAATAAGGTATAGTGCACATTATAATATTCTAACATTTCCTCTTAATGTGCACTATCCTAACTATAGAAAAAACAAGTCAACATTAGGAAACATTCTCCCTTAATGTTGGTTTCTCTAAAAGAACCCTATCATCATCCTTTATTACATGATATGGTCTAGGCTCGTGCTCTTTGCACTTGGATCTCCAACTATGAATCATGCTAGATCAATGATATGTACATCTCGGTCTGTTGCCTCAGATTCAACCATTTCCTTGGATCTATTGCCTCTAGGTCAGCCGTCTAAGTGTCTCAAGATCATCATGGGTACCTCAAGGTTAGTCACTTCCATGGTTCTGTTTCCTTTGTAGGTCATCCTCTAGGTATGTTTCCTCTCATAGGTCATTGACTAGATCCACCATGAATAGCATTCCTCATGGTGAATTCAATCTAGAAGGTGTTGGTCTTACCAAAAATGCACTTTAATACAATAAAATACAAGCCATAAAATACAATAAAATGAGCAATAGAATCCAAATTTGGAGGAGAAGAAGAAAGAAGAGAATAGAAGAGAATATTTTGAAGTATCTTCGTATGTAGTCTTTAGAAGTTGATCCGAAAAAGTCCTCGGATAGAGTCTAGGGTGTCTATGTCTGTAGTCCCTAGATTAGGTGTCCTTATGGTGACCTCCTCATCCCACCGAAATGCATGGGTAACTAGCCACTTCATATTCTAGTTACTATAGAGAAGATGACTAGGTACAAGGATCACATACAATTTGTTTTGGGAGTTTCGGGTTCAACCGAGAGTTCACTCCATGATACAATCATCTTTGAGGCTAAGAAAAACATATGGAACAACCTCAAAATAAATATAGGACACCACTAATGTGTTTGTCTCGGAAAAACTTTTCGACGACTATAAATACCCCTATGTTTGGGTTTGAATGGGGCCTTCAACTTGCTAGAAACTTAACAACACGTCAACTTTCACTCGCAGGGGAATTACATGGGGCTTATGGCCTTCCACTTCCAATCTTCAAGTGGATAAATATTAAAAAAAAATACCAATAAGACCATATTGTCGTCCAATAAGTCACAAACATCCTTCCCCATACAATTTTAAAGTGGTAGCCTTCTACATTTTAAAAAAAATGCCCTTCAATGAATTTTCTTTATAAATGAAATGCCTCCCTGCATTTAAAATAGTAATTGTCCATTCTTTATAAAATAAAATAAAATAAAACAAATACCGGGGGGTCAAGTGGGCCTTATCACTCTACATGGAAAAACATTATAAAATGTAGTGCCACACCTACTATTTCAAGTGGGATAATAAAAAAGCATGTGAGCGGCCAGTCAAAGAATAGCTCCAGCCAAGCGAGTAGTGACATTGGGTACTGCGCACTCTAAAAAAATGATGCCAATTACCAAAAAATTGTGATCCCATTACCATGTCCTTCGATGGCCAGTGCGCCAAACTTTTCATCAACTTCAGCAATATGCGGCCATCCATTTTTATCGCAGTGCAAATACATTAGCTCCTGTAACTTCTGGGTAAATACATTAGCACCTGCACAATTCTGTATGATTATGGGGCTCACCCGCCAAACGTGCACCTCCTCCATGGTGCAAAATAGATAAGCAATGGGTTGTCTTTATGCCACCGTGTGTGCACAAAAAAATAACAATCAATCTTCATTTAATAATATTCGCTCCCTCTGTAAATGCTCATGTGGATACATTTTGACATGTAGCACGAGATCGCATTAGGGGTTCGATCTTCGAGTGCTATGCAGGCATGGCCCCCTCCATTAAAACATGTCTCTTACAACCTATATTTAAAAATGTTAATCTACTAGCTGGCGCACGACAAAAACCAGCATGACATTCCTCCACAAATAGAATTAAATATTCAGAGCTTTCATGGTGGCGGCCTTAACTGAAAAACTTTTTCGATGACCTTCCTTGACCGCCGAACGGACGAATCCACAAAAAAACATCTTCTCATCTAAAACCACCAGTGTGCTCGAAAAAAACAGACTGCATAAAAGTTTCACCAGTAACCTTTCAAACTGCACTGGCCACATGGAAAAAAGTTCCATATTCCCCTCAATGTGTGACGACTGCGAGCAAATCCGTTAGGGTGGACCCTGGAATTTTAGTTCACCACAGAATTTTTATCGAGCATGAGCGAGTTGTTGTCTTCTTCCACTTCAAAAAATTGAATGCACTGGCGAGTCTTCTTGGAAATCCCCACACTTCATCTCTTTCAAATCCTAGTTGTTGAGCATATTATCATAGCACTGGATTACAACAAAGCATCATAGTACATCCCAAACTCCTAACAACACGTCCATTCCATTGTAATATTGGCTTTCCTAAACAAAAACCTAGCACGATCTTCAAACTGTGCCACAATAGTGCCCATCAAACAAACAAATGCGTCTTCTTTGACACTATATTGATCACGTGCCCCTTAGCATCACGATCGGTCAAGGCTCTCAGGCGAACCGATCTATTCTCGGATGATTGATAACAATTAAAAATATTAGAAAAAAACAACAACTGACCATTCATGTTGTAACTTCTATCAACGTTGCTAGATTTTGCTAGCCCTCGCTAAGGTCTCCAGAAACAACGGTGGGTACCAAGGAAAATAGGTGAGCACACAGAAGCTTAATGTTCAAATTTTTATTTGGCACGTCCATGGTGTATCCGCATCGTTTCAGCTTAGGCATATTGTCTTCACGATGAAAAACTCAACTCCACTGCCTTTCCCTACAACTACCTTCGATCACCACAAAATTTGTAGGCTTCATGACCTCAATTTAGTAATAGCAAGTCGCATGATATTTTTACGATCTTGGGAACACTTTCCACTGGCAGAAAATGGTGACACACGCCTATTCCAAAGACCAAAAAATCTTGAAATTCTCTCTAGACAAGATTGCGGTAGATGTGCATACACAAAAATCTGGGATGTGAGGCGGAGTGCGTTGGAACACCACCATCTCCAACCGCTATAAGTGTGTTATAGAAAAGCAATTAACATCATTATTAACCTTCACTACTATTGCCTCGAACACTACTTGATAGTGTAACGCCTCAAACAGCTACTTGATGCTCGATATGGTGGGACTGCACCACCCATACGAAAAAATGGATCTAGACCACGTGATGTGGAGGGGCTCAACAGAAACATTGGTGCTTCATCTGTGATTTTCACATTCGGGATGTATGTTCTTGCATCGGGTTCCACAGGGAAACTAGCAGGAAATTTCAGATCCAGTAACGATGCCATCCATTGCTCAGTCACGGGAACTAACTGCACTTTAGAAAGATCCCACTCCAGCACCAACGATGATATACTGAGTTGCACGATGTAACGGACTATCTCAAAATGGATCAACACAATGGAAAATCAGTGTTGATCAAACATTGTCTTCGTTAAGGCTATTAGGAACAAATAAAAAACAACAAAACCGTCATTTCTGTCACTGAATCCAGTTTTTTGTTTTTTTTTATTAGTAACGGGTTTTAAAAGGGACCCAAAACCTTATAACATGTTGCAAGGAGGATCCTGTGAAGGTTCAACTCCCTACAGAACAAGCCAAAATTGGACCATTCGTAGAATCCATAAACTAAAACAGTCTAAACTATTACAAACATACCGCCCATGGGCACAAACAGAAAATAGAAACAACATAGATATCGCAGGGACCTTCCCAAACAACCGCATACAAAGAGACAGGGAGAGCACAAAGACCATCCCAGGAAACAAAAGGGGATAATCCCGTTCAGGACCAGCTGTTTTACTCTGGGATGTAGTCCTCGTCATCTTTGGGATCATCCATAAATACATTAATCATGGCATTAATCATCATTGGTAGCGACAAGTTCACTACAGGAATCAACAATACATTGGGGAAGATTCCCCTGCCACGTCGAAAAATATTGAACAGTTAAGCCAAAGTGTGCCATTGTATCTGCCGCCCGATTGCCTTCCCGATACACATGTTGAATACACCTATTGTTGATCGCCCTTAGCTGGACAATGGACTCTTCAATGGTTGGTCCCACATTCCAAGGAGGATTCGAGACCCCCTTCAAATAGTTTATGGTGTTTAAGGAGTCTCCTTCGACTATCAGGTACTGGATATTGAGATCGATGGCCATTTGGATGCCTCGAAAAGCTGCCCAAGCCTCAGCAAAATTATTAGATTGGACTCCAAGTTTTTTCGCATACGCCAAAATGAGTCGACCTCTATCATCCCGGATCACTCCTCCACAACTCGCAGCGCCAGGATTGCCTTTTGAAGCACCATCAAAATTTAGCTTGAACCAATGAGGAGGGGGGAATCCATGAAACCAGGGATCTGTCCACAACAACTTGGGGATGACCAAAAACCTCAAAAGATAGGTTAGCAGAACGTGCCACTTGAATCTCAAATGGGGATGAAGGACAATTGTCCGAAGGAATGATATTAGCATTTTCTGAGGCAAACATGACAGCTCTCAAAGAAATCGACTCCGGGTCAAGGCACGAATATCGAAAAGCATGATTGTTCCTTTCCAGCCAGATTTACCACATAAAGTGAGGGAGAATGATCGCCCACCAAAACTTTAGACGAGTGGACTTAAAGGGGTTTGGCCATTGAATAATAAGATCACTGATAAACTGAGGAGCAACCCAAGAAATGGATACACTTGACATGATCGAGGACAAGACAATGCAAGAAAAGGGGCACTCTAGAAACAGGTGATTGACTGACTCCCATGCGGATTTGTAGAGGTAACATCTGTTGGGCAAGATCATACCACGGGTTATTAAATTATCGATGGTCAATAGCCTATTTTTTGCTGCCAACCAATAAAAGTGAGAAATCTTAGGAATAAGATTTTTGATCCATATACTCTTGGAGGGGAACCAATCATCTTCAGATTCAGTCATAGCCATATATGCGATTTTGACTGAGAAATTCCCAGACTGGCTGAGTTGCCAGAAGAGAACATCAGGTGGCCTGGTGCTTGGAATCACATGAGTTCGAAGAAGCTCAGATAGGCGGAGGTGGGCAGAGCGAAGCTCAGGAGAATCCAGATCAGTAGGGATGTCAGCCCAACGGGGAACCACTGCTTCATTATTAATAAAATTCTCAACTTTGGGGCCAAAAGATAGATCAGTGAAAGGTTTAAGAATACTTACAGACTGATCATGGATGAGGGGCTGAGCTGTAATCCATGGGTCCTCCCAGAATCTAATTTGTGATCCATCTCCAAGCTTCCAACGTCCACCCTTTTGAACGATAGACCGGGTTCGGCACACCGAGTTCCAGAATGCAGACCCAACAGGCATAAGGGAATTGTCCATCAGAGACCATTGCCTGAGGTATTTGGTCTTAACAATATCAACCCACTGAGCTGGGTAGTTAGACACAATATTCCATCCCTGCTTTGACATCATGGCCATATTCATCTGGTGAACTCTCCTCAGACCTAATCCTCCCCTGCATTTTGGAAGGCAGACCTTATCCCATGCAACAAGGGAAAATCTGCTTTTATTCTCCGTTCCTGACCATAGGAAATTCCGCTGAAGTTGTTCCAATTTATTACAAACAGCTATCGGAGTTCGAAACAGGGACATAAAGTATATTGGTATACTCTGAAGACAATATTGGACTAGAATGAACTTTCCTGCACTGTTGAGCAAGGCTCCCTTCCATCCAACAAGCTTCTTCATAACCCTCTGAATGACATTGTCCCACATCCTCACGGTTGGGTGCCCTTGGAACAGTGGTAGGCCAAGGTAAGTTGCAGGAAACTCAGCAATGGCACATCCCAGGATCTGAGCTATTCTCGTCTGTCTATCAACCAGAGTATTGATGAAGTAGATGTTGCTTTTCAAGTAATTTACTCTTTGCTCGACAACCTTCTCATAAGCTTCCAGTATAGATTTAATAACTCTAGCTTCGGGAATACTAGAGAGGTTGGCTAATATTGTGTCATCAACAAATTGTTGATGAGACACTGGAGGGAGCCCGGTTGAAGCCTTGATCCCTGAAATACCACCCTCAGAGCACGCTGCATTAAGAGTCCTTCCTAAGCTGTCCGCCACTAGGATGAACAAGAAAGGTGAGATCGGATCGCCTTGTCTTATTCCCCTTTTACTCCTAAAGTATCCCGTAGCTGCTCCATTAACAATGATCAAAAACCAGGCAGAGGACATGCACGCTTTAATCAGACGAATCCATCTATGGTGAAAACCAAACCGGGCTAAGACAACAGTGAGAAACTCCCAAGAAATCCTATCAAAGGCTTTACTGATGTCTAATTTTAGGAAAAAACTTGGGGACCTATTGACCGTGATAGAATGGATTAGCTCATGGATAGTAATCACACTATCTGTAATAACTCTCCCACGGACAGAGCTGCCTTGACACTTGTCAATGATTTTAGGCATAATGAACTTCATTCTATTCGCCATAGCTTTAGTAAGGATTTTGTATAACACATTGCACAAGCTGATGGGACGGAAGTCAGACATGGATCGACACTCATGGGTTTTCGGGATAAGAGCAAGGAATGTGGAGTTAAGCTCTCTAGGGATAAACTTGGTTCTTTGGATTTCTAGAATGGCTTCAAAGACATCTTCTCCAATGATATCCCAACAGAATTGAAAAAATCTAGGAGGGAAACCATCAGGGCCAGGGGCTTTGTCAGCTGTCATAGAAAATAGAGCTTCTTTAATTTCGTCATGGGAGAAGGGTTGTAGAAGAATATCATTATCAGCCTGAGACACAAGGGATGGGATGTGTTGTAGAAGGGATTCCGACACCTCAGTCGAGTAAGCCTGAGATGGGCCCAGGATATTACGAAAGTGTTCCACTGCCTCATTCTAGATTTCTTCAGGACTTTCGACCAACGATCCATCTTCTCTACGAAGACATCTGATAGTATTTGTCCCTCTATGCCTCATTGTGGTGGCATGGAAAAATTTTGTATTCAAGTCGCCTTCCTTGAGCCACAAGGCTCTGGAATTTTACCACCAAAATATTTCCTCCCTGGCCAACAAGTTGTGAAATTCACATAACAATATCTTCTCTTGTCTTCGAACTTCATCAGTAGCATTGCCAACTTGAACCAATTTTTCAATTTCTTTTAGTTGGGAGCAGATTACTTGTCGCGACTCAAAAATGTTCCTGAATACCTCCTTATTCCATTTTTTGAGCTGAAGCTTAAGAATTTTTAGTTTCATATAGACTTTGAAAACACTCGTACCATCAACAGGTTGACTCCACCATTCAATGATTTTTGTCTTGAACTCCGGATGCTGAAGCCACATGGACTCAAACCTGAATGGAGGTCTAAAATTATTATCCGATCTAGAAATTTCTAAGAGAAGTGGGTTATGATCAGAGGCTATCCTTGGTAGGGACGACAAGGTAGCATCACCAAAAAATGGGATTGCTTCTCTGGATATCAGAACTCTGTCAAGTCTCATTTGTATGAGTTGGTCTCCTGCGCGTTGATTGGTCCAGGTAAACAATGAATCTCGGAGCTCAATGTCCATGAGCTCGTTAGAGTCAATGAAATCAACAAAATGCTCATAACTCCTTGGGGTAATTGGGGCACCTCCAACTTTGTCAATGGGATACAACGGATTATTAAATTCGCCTACCACCATCCATTCATGACAAGGAAAGGATAAACGCATCTGCGTAAGACTATCCCACATGCCAAGTCGATCGCCAAAATTATTTGGAGTGTAGATATTTGTTAGAACCCACTGTTTGTTGGTTTCATTACATTTAAAGAGGATATTGATAACTCTGTCACTTTTAGATATCAATTCTCCAGTAACTTTCTTTGGATCCCATAGACATAGCAGCCCTCCTGAAGCACCATGGGCAGAGCTGGCTACAAACTTGCAATTATTCCACACTGATTTAACTACCTTGTCTATGTTTGGTTCTTCTACCTTTGTTTCCTGGACGGTAAATATTGAGGGTCTCATATCCTTTCTCAGAGAAGAAAATACTCTTTGTTTTATTGCTCCGTTGAGCCCTCTAGCATTCCAAGATAGGACCTTCATTTGCAAGGTTTTGAAGTGGATTTCTTCCCCCTTTCTCTTGTGGGGGTTTGGGTCTTTTACCTTCTTCCTTAGACATCTCTTTGGGTGGAGATAGTGAAGATAGTAATGTTGTTTGGATGCCATTAGCAATGTCATATACCGTCTACTTTTTCTTGGAATCTGGGTTGGGCGGTCGACCCCGTCTTCTTTCTGTACCCACATCACATTGGGGTTTCTTATGAATTCTGGTGTTATTCATGGGGGGACTTGAAGGTTTGCCACCACCCGACAAGACAAGGGCAAGAGAAGGAGAACCCAGAGAAAAATCTTCAAAGGGGGATCTCCCTTCCCGCAAAGGAGAGCACACAGGGGAAGGCGACAAGGGGGAAGAAAGTTGGGGTGGGTGGGGGGAGGCTGGCTTGATAGGAGAAGCTAGCGGAGAAGATACATGATGCGTAGTCGTTATAACATCATTAATTCTCAATGAATCTGTCAATCCAGGGCAGTGTACAAGGCTATCTATGGGAGAAGAAGTGAAACAACTATAACTTAGGTCAATCTAGGGCAACAAGTCTTATTGGTGGAATCGATTTGGTGGGGGGTTTTGGAACATTCCTATCTCTAAATTGTATGAATTAAATCTTAATCTAAGTTGCAGAATTGGAAACTAATCACTAACTGTAGAAATGAAGTCCTAATTACAATTGCAAAATAAGACCTAATTATATTGCAGAATTAACAATTGCAGAATTGAAATTCTGATTCTAATTGCAGAAAGGAAATCTAATTACTTTTGTAGTAATGAAATTCTAGATCTAATGTGGAAATAAAAACTATCAAAATTCTGTAACAGAAGGTTTTCAATCCTCTGTTCAGATTTTGACAACAAAACATAAAAATGCAGGAAATTGCTGAAAAATAGTAAATGCTGAAAATAACAATCTGAAAATAAAGTGAAATCTTGGCTGAAAGTATGATTGCAACTAAAACATTAAGCACAAGATTTATCTTAGCATAAATAAACTAATACTGCAAATATTGTCAACTATTCACAAGCAATTTACATAACAAGTTTTGCAACTCATTCTGCTGCAGCAAAATCAGAATAAAAACCTGTTTTGTTAGTCCTCCTCCTAGGTCTGGAAGTGGCCAGCCTCTTTGTCCAGAAGAAGGTGTAAGTCTCTCTCTCTTTCTAAATCTTAATCACATTCATTTACAAGTAATTTGAAATAGAACTGGTGCACTTTATTGATCAAAAGACATGATTACAAGAATTTTGTTGAAAAACTGTTACAGGACTGTAACAATCAATTCCTAGTTATACTCTGTATTTAGCTTCCTTACTCTATTTTCTATCTATCTGCTATTTCTCTACCTCTTCTATAGCTCAACCTGAACGGGAGAAATATTTATAGCTATCCTATGATCTGATTACAAACAAAGAATATCTCAAAAGATCTAATCCTAAAATGCTGCAACAAATTCTGGTTTTATCCTAGAAGAGGACTAAAACCTGATCTTTCCCTTAATGATGGATTTGGTCGGCAATGACAACAAAGACAGATGGAGGATATTTCTCTTTACTTTTTCCAACCTTTATTTCCCTTTTTTCGCCTTCAAAAATTGGTCAAAAATGTCAAAAACACATTATGTTCTTCATTTCGAAGATAAGTGGCTTCATTCCGAAGACAGTGCAGTTTTCATTCCGAAGATCGCTCATTCCGAAGATACTGCATTCTCATTTCGAATATCACTCATTCCGAAGATACTACATGCTTCATTCTGAAGATCCGCTCATTTCGAAGACGCTGCTTTCTTCATTCCGAAGATGCTGTGTTTTCTTCATTTCAAAGATATTTGTTCATTCCGAAGATGCTTCGAAATGAACAAATGTATGCTTTCCATTGGTTTCTTCTGCATATCTCAGGTGGGTTATCTCCTAAGATCAAATTCTAATGGTCTTCATCCCTTTCCTCATGTGAATTCCATGCCTTGCTATTTATGGACAGCTGGCTGGAATTTATATGGGAAAGACCAGTTTTTATTGCACAACAACAGTTTGCTTCCACTGTTGCCAGATTTAGGTGAAGTAAATGCTTGAAATAAATCATAATATGATTAGTGAAATGCTGCTATTATTCTAAGCATATCCCATTGTAGTAAATCATAACAAAAAGAGCACAAAACTATGCAAAAAGCTGTAAAATCAACATATAATATTTCAAATACATTGATCATGCAAAATGGTTAATATACAGCATATTAAATCAACTTAACTAACATATCAGATAAAACATAAGATTTTATAGGCATTTTTAGTGTACAAAACATGTTATAATTGAGGCATTTTCAGGCCTCATCATTTTCCCCCCAACTTATATTGATGCATGCCCTCATGCATTCTGTTGGGCTATGGAATCACATATGTCCATGTTTAGATTCCATGACCTATAGAATAACTTCTTGCCTATGTAATATCCCCTGTTTTCCTGAATGTTTCTGATCCAATCTTCAAATTGTTCATCAGGCTGGTCATTTTCCTCAAAGTAAAATGGAACTGGAGTAATGATGGTTGGAGGCCTGAACCTGAGACCTATCCAGTTATGCTGCATGATCTGGATCAGTTGGACTACACCTTCTGCTCTTCTTCTGGACCACTCTAGATTGATGGGGGAGATAGGTTCTCTTTTCCTTAAAGACATGGAAAGTTAATTCCATCTGTTTCTGCATATTGACAATGCTGGAAAGAAATTGTGATCACAGAAATTGTTAAATCTGGTCACACAGTCCCTCAAATTGTTCAAGTACATTCTCTTGATATCATCCTTGTTCATCATTGAGAAGTGTTGTTGAGTGATATTTAAGTGATTTGGCTGGATTGCTCTGACTAACAACTCAGCCCTTGTTTCAACCACTTTATTCTGTCTTTTCTCATGATCCCAATAAAGTTGATTTTGCAAGGTAGACATAAATGCTCTCAACTGAACATCTCCAATGTAGATTTGAGGATGAGAGTCAACTTCCTCTGGTATGAAGAAACTATGCAAAAATAGTTCACACAGGAGATTTTTCTACTCAAAAGGACTATCAAAATATGCCTCCAGAAAATCTTCAATAGTGTCCAATTTGTATGGAAGGTTTGAAGTAATCCTCATGACCTGCCATCTAAGGTATTTCTCCTTCAAAATAAGGCTGTAAAATCTGGCTGGCCGTCTAAATTGGACTAAAAACTTAGCAATTTGGCACAAGTCAGATACCTTTTCTTTCAATGCCTAAATTTCTGTGTCCTTGGCTTCTAGCTGTTTTGCCTCCAGTTTGAATTTTTCAGTTTTACTGGCAAGCTGTTCATATCTAATCATCCAGCTAGCTATGTCTGCATTGTACTGCTCTAGGGACACAGTATTAGGTGGTCTTACTATAGGGGGAATCCTAGGCACCAGATTTGTCTGAACTCCTTTTTCTGCCACTTCCATTGGCTGTTCATCCGTCAATATCTCTACTTGCACCCCCTTATTTGCTATTTCTATGGGGTTGGCATCAGATAGTATTTCTACTTGTACCCCCTTATCTGTTGTTTCTACTGGAAGTGTAACAAGTTGAAATGCAGGGACCTCAGTTGGAGTACTTACTTGAGCATTTTCTTGCTGTTGGGACTGTTCCTGTGTTGGCTCATTTTCAACATCCTCTACGATATTTCTCACCATTTCTGAAGCATCTTTAAAACAAGAAGGCACTACTTCAGAATGAACAGACACTTCTTCAGAATGAAGGAGTGCTATTTCAGGATGAACTTCTATATCTGCCTCAATAGAGTCATCTGCTCTTGATAAACCCAAAAGCAATTGAGCCAAACTGTCTTCATCATGGGATACAGCTGGCTATTTTTCAGATTGTGACAACAACTTTTTTAGTTCTGCCACTTCCTGCTGAAGTTCTGCAATTTTTCTTGCTTGCATCTCAATGATGCTTTCTTTCTTTGTGATCCATTTGGTCTGTGTTTTGACAACACTTCTTGCTGCCCTCGGCTGCTCAGTGATGTCTTCCTCTTCTATTTCTGCTTCAAAAGTTGATGCGGACAAATCGATTCACGATTGGTCGTTCAACCAAATCTTCTTCTCGCTGCAATAGTTTGTTCTTGTTCGGGAGGCTCTGTGAAACTATCTATAAGGACATCTACCATATCCGAGCTTTGTTGAATTGTAGCCTCCTCCAAACCAACTTGCTCGGTTTTTGCCTCGACCTATCTGTTCGGGGAATTCCGGAAAGTTATCGGATCTTTGGTTGTATTTACGTGACATTTGGGCTACTTGGTCTATCTTCTTCCTCCATGACCTATTCTGCAGTTTCTTTCAAATGGATTCTTGTAGACCTCCTAGTTCCAGATGCAAACTTCTTCTTTTTTCTCTGTTTTTTGGTGACAGCAGGGGTCATGGGGTCAGTCTTTGATGCCTCTGTTTCCCTTGTTTCACTTCTCTGTTCTGACAAGTCAGTTGCAGCTTCAGCAAACTAAACTTTTTTTTGTTTTTCTGCTCTACTGCTAGTTCCAGATCCTCTTTTCCTTTGTCTCTTAGCCTATGAAGTTGAAGGCTCAGGAGCAAGGTTTTATGCTACTGCTGTGGGGTGTAGTTCTGTAACTGCTTCAGGGGCATCTTCTGCAGCCTCTTCTGCAGCATCCTCTACAACATTTTTTGCAGCAGCTTTTGCAATATTTTTTGTAGCAGCTGTTTCCTCTTCTGCAGCAACATTAGCAGTACTTGGCTCCTCTTCTTCTTCACTTTCATCCCCAAAAATGACATCATTTAGGTTAGAGTAAAACCTGTCAAAACTCCTACGGTTTCCTCTAAAATTATGTTGGCAAACTAATTTGATAAGGCCATGATGGCGAAGGCTCCCTTTACCCTCCTGATATCTTTTTGCCATATTCTTTAATTCTTGATACAAATACAGGGGAATATTAACCCTAACTTCTGGTTGTTGTCTACCATGTCTGAGATGGTTTAAAATTCATAGATGATGCCCTGATAATGACACATCTCGCCCTTCCTAGGTCAAAAACTTAATCACCCAGGTGGCTACTTCATCCCAGGGTTC
This sequence comes from Wollemia nobilis, assembly GCA_028583015.1. Lineage (NCBI taxonomy): Eukaryota > Viridiplantae > Streptophyta > Pinopsida > Araucariales > Araucariaceae > Wollemia > Wollemia nobilis. The sequence goes on from JAQPPZ010003098.1 coordinate 3,640,327, forward strand.
TTGCAGGCTGGCCCTTTTTAACCCTTTGCATGTGTTGTTATGGGTTAAGTATTCAGGTTACCTATCATTTTCTTCTACAAACTGATTAACTACATTTTCTAATGTGTTCTTGCCAGATCTAGTAATTGAAATTACCTCTAATGGCAGCTCTGTAATCTGACTTAAAATTTCAGGGCTTACCTCAATAGACATGCCATTGACATGTGCTCTGTTGTTTCTGAATGTATGGGCAAACATGCTAGCTAAATCTTCAGAAGACCCATTGAATTTGTCCATAAACGTCATAAACCCTCCGTCTTCAAAAATTTGCACAACTGTCGGATTTTCTCGGAGGAAATTGGTATCTGCAGGCTCTGTTCTGATTTTTCGCCCCATTTTTCTCTGTTTAAAATTTGTACACTGCGGCTGCTATTCTATTGCAGGATTTTTGGCTGTTTCCTGTTGCAAATTTGTAGAGTTTTGAGTTAGAACCCTCGTTGCCCTGTTTCATGTCTTCTTCTTCGGAATGAGCCGTATTCTATGCACTGTACCTCACAACATGTCTTCGAAAAGAAAGATGGCACACATATCTACTTCTGCACTGTACACCTGTTCGTTGATAATTGCATGGATGTCCTTGCCGTCAGATCCACCTCATCAGTTTTGCAAATTCTCACGTGCATGTTAATTGACATTAAAAACTGGTGGCATATGGTTGCAGATTCTCCGTATTTCCAATGAGTGCAAAAACAGACCATGTGTTGATTGACACATGTCCCTTCCTCACATGCAACTAAGAAAAAATCTTAATTTTGTCGTACCTTGTTTTCTTGGATGCCACATGGAAATGTTCTTTCCGAAAATGCAAATAAAATTTCATTCCGAAGATTATGACTTCATTTCGAAGACAAGTCTTCATTCCGAAGACAAATCCTCATTCTGAAGATTATGACCTCATTCCGAAGACAGATCTTCATTCCGAAGACAAATCCTCTTTGCAGAATTTTCATTCTGAAGATAGATCATTCCGAAGATCAATCCTCATTCCGAAGATTAATCCTCATTCCGAATATCAGGCTGTATTATGAAAGTAAATCGTCATTCCGAAGACATACCCTCATTCCGAAGATAGATCTTCATTTCGAAGACATATCTTCATTCCAAAGATGATGCAGCAAGTCGTCATTATGAAGACCAAGTTTCATTCTGAAGACAAATTGTCATTTCGAAGACAATTTTTCTTTCTGAAGACAAGATGCAACATTCATTTTTCGTCATTCTGAAGACAATTTCATTTCGAAGATAATACAACAGGTATTGTTTTTGGCATTCTTGTTTCGAATATTAGGCAGAAATCAATATTGTCATTCTTAAAACATGTTTTTAAGTATGCCAACTCTTATGAATACCTTTTATGCTAATGGTTAATTGTCACATACTATATACCAATCATTTTACAATGAAGAAATGTAAGAAATATATACCTGATAAAAACAGTTAATTCCGGTTTTGAAGAATGACTGCTTTTGTTGATATTCTCACGAGATTTTTTGCAACATTTCAAAACAAGTGCACTAGGTGAATTTGTACGATGATGGTTCAAAAAAATTCTCAAGGTTATGCATGCCAGAAAACTAGTTTTCATGCATACCAACCCAGTAGTGCCTTAAAAAGGTTTTCACTGCTGAGTTATTCATTTTTCTCTCTTTTTTTATTCTTGATTTTCCCATTTTTTTTTTTTTCTTTTTTCTTGATCCTGACTATGCCCATGAAGGAATTTCATGATTTCCCCTGAAACCATGCCCATGAAGGAATTCATACTCAGAATTTATTCATCTTTTTGTTTTCTATTTTTTTGATTTTTTTTTTTGTATTTTCTATTTTCTTGAAATCCACTGATCATATTGATTGTTTTGAAGTGGAAGAAGGAATCTCTTCCACCTGCTGTGTATCCAAACTGTCAAGTTGCTGCAAGAACTCTTCTTTAGTCAGAGGTGTATGGTATACCCTGAGGCGATGTCCATTCACTACCAACTTTCTTCGTGACCCATCAATGGGGGATAAACGAGCTGCTCCATTGTTGAATACCTCTTCAATCCAGTAAGGTCCCAACCATCTAGTTTTCAGTTTTCCAGGGAAGTCTTCATATTGAGAATCGAACAGTAAAGCCCAATCTCCTTGTTGAAGTTTCCTCTGCTGAATGTGACTATCATGCCACAGCTTCCTCTGCTCCTGAATTACCTCAGTTTGGTGCAGAGCATCCAATATAAGTTCATCCAATGCATTTAGCTGCAGAATCCTGTCTGTCTGTGCCTGCGACAAGTCAATTCAATTTCCAGTGCTGTGCGCAATGTTAGTAACTCAAATTCAATAGGTAAAAGAGGCTTTTTACCAAAGACTAGTTCATAAGGTGTGAATCCAGTAGTGGACTTCCAAGTGGTATTGTAGGCCCAAACTGCTTCAGGTAATTTGTCTAGCCAATTTTTCCTATGAAAAGCTACTATTTTTGTCAAGATGCATTCTAGTTCCCTGTTTGTTACTTCAACCTGGCCATTTGCTTGTGGGTGGTAGGGTGATGATTTCCTATGTTTGATTTCATATAATTTTGTAAATACTTTTATGACTTTGGATGCAAATTGGGGTCCTTGGTCTGTGGTGATAGACCGTGGAGCTCCAAATCTCTAAAAAATCCGAGTGTACAAGAAATCAGCGACCTTTTCTTCACGATCATATTTGAAAGCACGCACCTCTACCCACTTTGTCAGGTAATCAGTGCATACCAGAATATGCACCTTTCCTTGAGAAGGTGGATCAATAGGTCCTACAAAATCAAGCCCCCACTTCTCAAATGGTTCTAAAACCATTTGAGGCTGCAGTGGCATCTCATTTTTATGAGTGGGTTTCCCCATTCTTTGGCATGCATCACAATGCACGATGTAATTTTTCACATCCTTGTGAAGAGATGGCCAATAATATCCTATCCCCAAGATTTTTCTAACCGTGCTTTTTACAGAATAGTGTCCACCTGAGGGTTCATCATGACAAGCTCTAAGGATATCATATACTTCATCCTTTCGGATGCACCTATGTAACACATGGTCAGGACTGCACTTGAAAAGCATACCCTTAATCCATTCAAAAGAAGAACTTTGTTTGATCAATTGTTTTTTTTGTTTTGAGGTGAAATGTGAAGGAACTTTCCCTGTGACCAAATAATTGGCTATATCTGCAAACCAAGGTGATTGAACTGATATAGCAAATAGTTTTTCATCAGGAAAAGTGTCATCAACTAATTCCCCTTCATCCGTGATTCTGCAACCTGGACAAGAAATCTGCAACAACATTAGCTTTTCCTGGTTTTTGATTATGGTGATATCAAATTCTTGCAACAACAGCAACCAACGAATAATTCTTGCACTTACCATAGGTTTATTCATCAAATACTTAATGGTTGTATGATCTGTGTGAATAAATATTTGATAACCTGTGATATAATGCCTGAATTTGTTGATGGCATAAATCATTGCTACGAATTCTTTCTCAGTTGTTGTATAATTTTTCTCTGCTCCTGTCAAGTTTTTTCTAATGTTGTAGATGGTATAATGTTCACCATTATCAATTTGTCATAATCCTTGCTCCAATTCTTTGTATTGGAGGCATCAGTTTGAATGTGAAATGGTAATGTCCAATTAGGTCCTCTAAGCACAGGTGGAGTTATCAATTTCTCTTTCAGAGCTTCAAATTCTTCCTGACACTTTGCAATCCAGGAGAATTTAGAATCTTTAGTCAATAAGGCAAACGATGGATGGCTATTGTACTAAAGTTGGGAATAAACCTGCGGTAAAAACCAATGTGTCCTAGGAAACTTCTGACATTAGTCTGAGTTTTAGGAGGAAGGAGGTTCTTGATAATTTCAAATTTCTTTGGATCAACTTGGATCCCTTCAGGAGAGATGTGATGACCAAGAACTATCCCTTCCTTCATCATCATGAAGCATTTATCTGGATTTAAGGATAAGTGGTATGTTTCATAGCGAGTTAAGACTTTGTCAAGATTTTCCAATGTAAAATCAAAAGTTTGTCCACATACTGTGAAATCATCCATGTAAATTTCAACACTTTTGGTGGTCAGATCAGCAAAAATTGCTAGGACTGCTCATTGAAAAGTTTTTGGGGCATTACACAAACCAAAAGGTAAAACCCTATAGGCAAATGTTCCCCATGGACATGTAAAAGTTGTCTTTTCTTGATCTTCAGGTGCAATCTGAATTTGATTATACCCACTGAATCCATCAAGAAAACAAAAGTATCTTTTTCCAACAAGAGTATCTAACACTTGATCTATGAAAGGTAATGGAAAATGGTCTTTGTATGTCACCTTATTCAATTCTCTATAATCTACACATACTCTCATTTTTCCATTTTTCTTAGGAACTATTACCAATGGAGAAACCCATTGACTATCAGAAATTGGGTAAATGAATCCTACTTCCGGGAGTTTTTCAATTTCTTCCTTCACAATATCTCTTAAGGCAGGATTCAATCTTCTTTGAAATTGTCGATGGCTTGACTTCTTCGGTATAGATCTTATGGGTACATATATCAGGATGAACTCCGACATATCTTTGTAGTTCCAAGCAAAAGCATGAACATGCTTCTACAAAACAACTATCAATTTTTCTTCCTCTTCCCTAGTAAGCTGGCTGTAGATATTCAAAAATTTGCCTGGCTGGACTTCTATTTGTTTTGTATTTAGAAGGAGTTGAATTCACTCCTTCATACTTGGTGATTAAGGGATGATTAAGAGGACATTGCTGTGATTGGAGAAACGAAGCAGTTTCTGTTTCATTGTTGCTTGAGGGAAGCATTTCTTGTATGGAACAGTGAGAAGGAAAAATCATATGATGGTGCCATCCATGTGATAGTGAAACAGAGTTTCCTTGTGATAGCATAGATGATTCATCTTCAGATTTTTGATTCTCCTCATTACTTATCATTTGTTGGATATTTGTTGCTTCCTCTTCTAAACCTTGTTCATGCAGAACATTCATCAGGATTGTTTCATTTTCTAAGTTTTATGTGTCACTGAGGTCTTTTGTGTGTTCTCTTACTACTAAGGTAGCTAGTGTAGAGATGACCTCTTCCGGTTCCTCATCTGAGTCAGAAAACCATAACTGACCTGAAAATTTTCTAGATGGTTTTGCAGGAGGATATAAAGAAATTTGTTTCAGCTCAATACCATTTGAAATGGTCATATTTCCAGATCTGCAGTCTATGAAGGTTGTTGCAGTTGCAAGCCAAGGTCTTCCCAAAATAATGGGATATCCATGTGCTGAATTTCTTGGCTATAAAACCAAAAAATCTGTAGGGAATTCCCAAGAAGAAACTTCTATAGGGACATCTTCAATGATTCCTTCGGGTTTTGCTACTGACCTATCAGCCATTTCTAAAACTGTAAATGTGGGGCTGAGATGTTTGAGTTGTAACTGTTCCATTGTATCTTTAGTTATGACATTTATTGCAGCTCCTAGATCCACTAAAACATTTGATATTGGTACTGAACCTATGGTGACTGTGATAACTGGGCTTCCTGGATCACTATACTTTGGAGGTAGTAGTTTTCCAGATAAGAGATCAGCTATCTTTCCTTCAACCTGCACAGTCTTGGGGAATGCTTTCTTCTTTCTCCCTGTTCTTTTAATGCACAAATTTTGGACAGTACTGTTAATTTCTGGTATTTCCTTAATGGCTTGCAATAAGGGTAATGAGATAGTCAATTTTTTTAGTTCTTTGACCAATTATGACTCAGAAATTTCTGGTATTGCATTAAGTCTTTCAGGATATGGAACTATCCTTGGTAATTGTTCTGCTTGTGTCTCTTTTTCTATTGTTGGATCCAATTTTTTTGTTTCTTTTGTTGGCTGGATTCTCTCTGGTTCTGATGATTCTTGCTCTTAATTATCTTTGATTTCTATTAAAACTAGTTCAGGTACAACTTTTCCTGAACAGAGTTGAATATCACTACAATCAAGAACATTAATTTCAATATTTTCTTCGACTTGACCACATAGACGAGGAGGTGTCTGTCTTACACCTTGTTTGGATTAGTGATTGGTTGAGACTGGAAATTGAGGTTGCTTCACTTGCTTGTGTTTGTTGTTTTTCTTGAAAATTTTGATTAGGTCGCAGGCAACAAATGCTGAGTTTGACCTTGATTCCTTTTTTGCCTTGGATAGGACTGGTATTGCTGATTCCATTGTGGTTGGTTTTGCATCCAATGTGGATTAGTCTGATTTTGATTCCAAGCTGGATTGTTTTGATTCCATGAGGGGTTGTTTTGATTCTGATTCTAGGCTGGGTTACTCCAATTTGACTATGGCCATTCTTGGGAATTTGTCCATTGAGGATAATTCCAAGGACGTTGGGGTGGTTCTGATTGTCCCCAAGGCATAGTACCAGGATTATGCCCCCAATTTGTAGGAAAACGAGGGGGATTTTGATATTGAGAGAAATTTCCCCCTTGTTTTGGTCCAATATAGTTGAGTTCCTCGATCTGGTTTTCTAACACGGTTTTGAGTTGTGGTAGCAGGTGGCATTGATCAGTTGAATGCCTTTTTGAACAGATACTACAAATGGTTGAGATGGTTGTTTTATTCAAAGGACATTCCTGCAAAGCATGTTTACTTCTACATCTTGGGCAATAAATTGCCAAAGGTTCTATGTTTTTAGCTTTTGCGAGAGATTTCCCCTAAAGTAGTGTTTAAATGCACTAGGATATCAGTTTTGAAATTTGCAAGTTCCTCTATCAGGTCCTTTACATCAGTACCATTTGTGCGGATTTTTCTTCTTCTCTGCTTAGTGCGAGAGTAATTCCTATAGAGATCCATAATTTCTTCATTACTAAGAGTGGTTACATCCCCTTTTCCCATCAAATCCAGAACTTCTCTGGATTCATCTTGCAATCCTCTCAAAAATATAGTTTTACACAATTCTGGTTCTACTAGTCCACATCTCCTTTGAACAAAGGAGAACCTATCAAGGTAATCTTCCAAGGTCTCATCATCTTCTTGCTTGATTCTAAATAACTCATCTTTTCTATTCCTTACACGATAGTATTCCTGATATTTGTCTAAAAAGACGAGTCTCCATTTGATCCCGAGGTTCTTATGGAATTTGGCTCTAAGCTCATGAACCAGCGTAATCTCTGAATCCTTGAGAGTTGAGGGAAAAACCTTAAGTTTTTTATTGTCATTTATATAATCATAGGTCTGACATACTACCTTGAACTCAAACAAAAACTGGTCAGGATCTTCAGATACAACACCTCGAAAGGTGGGAAGTACTGAAGGTGAAATGGTCTTCATGGGAGAGTTTTGTGTTGGATTTAGATGAATAGGATATTCAAATGTTCTGGATGGTTGGAGTATATCCTGATCATCCCCTTCATTATGAACATAGCCATGTTGGCCATCTACATTGCCTCCTTCTGCCATAGTTTCTTGTTTCTTAGGAGAAGTTAAAGCTTCCCAAATTGTTCTCTCAAGAGGTCCAAGATTTTCTATTGATGAGTTTGATGAATTATCTTCCTTAAGATATTCTGTTGATACAATTGGTGATTTTCCTTTCTCAAAATGTCCTACTGATGGTGAGACAGGTGATTTTTCTATCAGTCTTTTAGGTAGTTCAAACACAGGTGATTCGCCCCTTAGGCGTGAAGATCTCCTTAATGGGACAAGCCAAGGATCCTTTGGGGTCTCCCTAGACTTACTCATTCATGTTTACTCCTAAATGGCATAAATTAAGTCAATAGTTGTTATCTTACTCTGTTGTTATATTCAAATTTTAACCTAAATGTTCACAGTTTGGTCTGATTACAGCTATTGAACTATTTATTTTCTTCTGACAACACTATTCCCCGACAGCGATGCCAAAATGATGCGTAGTCGTTATACCATCATTAATTCTCAATGAATCTGTCAATCCAGGGCAGTGTACAAGGCTATCTGCGGGAGAAGAAGTGAAACAGCTATAACTTAGGTCAATCTAGGGCAACAAGTCTTATTGGTGGAATCGGTTTGGTGGGGGGTTTTGGAACATTCCTATCTCTAAATTGCATGAATTAAATCTTAATCTAAGTTGCAGAATTGGAAACTAATCACTAACTGCAGAAATGAAGTCCTAATTACAATTGCAGAATAAGACCTAATTATATTGCAGAATTAACAGTTGTAGAATTGAAAGTCTGATTCTAATTGTAGAAAGGAAATATAATTACTTTTGCAGTAATGAAAGTCTAGATCTAATGTGGAAATAAAAACTATCAAAATTCTATAACAGAAGGTTGTCAATCCTCTGTTCAGATTTTGACAGCAAAACATAAAAATGCAAGAAATTGCTGAAAAATAGTAAATGCTAAAAATAACAGTCTGAAAATAAAGTGAAAGCTTGGATGAAAGTAAGATTGCAACTAAAACATTAAGCACAAGATTTATCTTAGCATAAATAAACTAATATTGCAAATATTGTCAACTATTCACAAGCAATTTACATAACAAGTTCTGCAACTCATTATGCTGCAGCAAAATCAGAATAAAAACCTGTTCTGTTAGTCCTCCTCCTAGGTCTGGAAGTGGCCAACCTCTTTGTTCAGAAGAAGGTGTAAATCTCTCTCTCTTTCTAAATCTTAATCACATTCATTTACAAGTAATTTGAAATAGAACTGGTGCACTTTATTGATCAAAAGACATGATTACAAGAATTCTGTTGAAAAACTATTCATGGACTGTAACAGTCAATTCCTAGTTATACTCTGTATTTAGCTTCCTTACTCTATTTTCTATCTATCTGCTATTTCTCTACCTCTTCTATAGCTCAACCTGAATGGGAGAAATATTTATAGCTATCCTATGATCTGATTACAAACAAAGAATATCTCAAAAGATCTAATCCTAAAATGCTGCAACAAATTCTGGTTTTATCCTAGAAGAGGACTAAAACCTGATATTTCCCTTAATGATGGATTTGGTCGGCAATGACGACAAAGACAGATGGAGGATATTTCTCTTTACTTTTTCCAACCTTTATTTCCCTTTTTCGCCTTCAAAAATCGGTCAAAAAGGTCAAAAACACATTATGTTCTTCATTTCGAAGATAAGTGGCTTCATTCCGAAGACAGTGCGGTTTTCATTCCGAAGATCGCTCATTCGAAGATATCTGCATTCTCATTCCGAAGATCGCTCATTCCGAAGATATTGCATGCTTCATTCGAAGATCCGCTCATTTCAAAGACGCTTGCTTTCTTCATTACGAAGATCCGCTCATTTTGAAGATCTTTGTGTTTTCTTCATTCCGAAGATATCTGTTCATTCCGAAGATGCTTCGAAATGAACAAATGTATGCTTTCCATTGGTTTCTTCTACATCTCTCAGGTGGGTTATCTCCTAAGATCAAATTCTAATGGTCTTCATCCCTTTCCTCATGTGAATTCCATGCCTTGCTATTTATGGATAGTTGGCTGGAATTTATATGGGAAAGACCAATTTTTGCTGCACAGCAACAATTTGCTTGCATTGTTGCCGGATTTAGGTGAAGTAAATGCTTGAAACAAATCAGAATATGATTAGTGAAATGCTGCTATTATTCTAAGCATATCCCATTGTAGCAAATCATAACAAAAAGAGCACAAAACTATGCAAAAAGCTGTAAAATCAACATATAATATTTCAAATACATTGATCATGCAAAATGGTTAATATACAGCATATTAAATCAACTTAACTAACATATCAAATAAAACATAAGAGTTTATAGGCATTTTTAGTGTACAAAACATGTTATAATTGAGGCATTTCCAGGCCTCATCAATACGAAGGTGGTTTTACGTAGGGGCTTGAGGGGGGAGGGTAAGGGGGATGTGGGGGTGGAGGTATCAGTAGTGGTGAGTGGGAGCGGAGAGGATTTAGGAGGAACAGGGGATGGGGCAGAGGTAGCGGTGGAGGTGGGTGGTCGAGGGGAGGAGGAATGGAGGGGCTTTTGTGGGATTTCTAAAATTTCTTGGGGAATAATGGGTTCAGAAGGAATGCATTGATTTGCAAGGGATGGGTCAAGATGGAGAAGTTGTTCAACAACAAACCCTTCAAAAGGAAGTTCACTATCTTTATCTATAAGAATTTCAAACTGGTTAGCAAAGAGAGAAAATACCTCACGGGTATCACGAATTTGACCTTTGGATGATGATTTAGGTGGAACTTCTTTTTGCTTCCCTTTCTCTTTCCAAAGATGCATATTATGGTCCTCATTCTTAATGTTGAAATTCCTAGGGTGCCTCCCACTAGTGCAGACTCCACAAACTTTTTTTTTGAGGTACGGGCACATCTCCTTCGAATGATCTTAGCTCTTGCATACATTGCATATCACTTCTTTTGGCTTCAGGTTTTTCTTGTCCATGGAACATTGATATTTTAAATATCCTTGCTTCTGGCACCCCACATAGAAGGCGGGTTTATTCTCATACTCGAAGGCCTGTCTCCAATGGTATGACCCATAAGTTAGGTCAATAAACATCGGGAGATGAGAGTCTATATTTGCCATTACATAGAAGAAGGCATAAGGCATTCAGGACTGTGCTTTGGTGGCTGGGACAAGGGCTACCAAATCACCAACAGCACATGCAATGCTTCGAATAAATTTCTCATCCCAGAACTGAAAGGGAAGTTTGGGCAGTCTGACCCAAATGGGGGCCAAATTGATACTTTGTGTGCCTGGGTTGAAACCAAGGTTCCATCGCATAAAAAAAAGAGATCTTCACCCGAAGAACCAAGGCCCTCCCATTATAATCTGAGCTGTATCATTCGCATTGTTCATCCGTATGAGAAAAAACATGTGGATCAAAACAACGAGTTCCATGTAGCCCTCAGGCTTCCACTGGGCCATCACCTAGCGACAAATTGATTCGATATCAGGTCTCAATCCAATGAACTTTCCCACCAAGGACAGGGATTTTTTACTCAACACCTCTGTCATGACATCTTTAGGGAAGTTCAGCTCTTTACATTCATCAAAGAAAGTATCGATGGTTGGTGAGGAATCTGAGTGACTCTGATGGGTATTCCCTATGAATTTATCCACGAACGAAGCATTTGGGCCCAACCTCTCATAGGGGGTCCCATGAGAGCTGGTCCCATTGGGGGGTTTTTCGAGAAGATCTTCTACAACATCCTCATCAGTTGTCCCTTCCTACCCGCCATCCTCCTCAGGAAGACCCAACACAGAATTGGGTGCCCCATGTCCTCCTGGGACTGACCCATGACCACCACCAGGGCTGCCTCCTTTCTCGCTTTGACCAAGTTCAAAATTCAAAATCTTACGCTGTTTCGAGTTCGCTCTGTTCTTCTCTGCTCTGTTTTGCTCTATTTATTGCCTGGTATGTGCAAATGGCTTGTTCTTTTCTAGCTCAAGTTCAGCCTGTCTAGCTTCTGCTTCCCTCTTTTGGGCTAAACCTTTACCCCACTCCAAAGGCTTGTCCTTATGAAATAATTTCATAGCATGGTTCAAATGGCACCAAGAACTTCAACAAATAGGGCAACATCTGCCTCTCTAAATCCTTCCATAGGAAAAGTTAGATTCCAAATGTGCAAGATCTTACTGAATCCAGTTTGTAGTTCACTAGAGTCTTCTAGAACTATTTTTCAACCGATCATGGCAGATATGATGTGCACGACCATGAAATAGATCCATAACCACCGATTATCGCAATGCTTGTATATGCAGAATCTCTCTCATCTTTGCTTGTAGCAGCATATTTCCTAGAATATGAGGCTCAAAATTTGGATTTCATTGAGCAAAATGATCTTCTGAAGTAATTCGCTAGCTCTAGCTCTAAAGAATACATTTAAATAAATCTGAAGTTAAATTATGAAGGTTGTATCCCTTTTTGAAGAAGAACATGCGAACTATGATGAAACTCATCAGTCATAAAAAAACTCCATCACCGCTAGGAATCCACCGCACCAACACAAAGCTAGTTTACTACATATTTCCTAGAATATGAGGCTCAAAATCTGGATTTCATTGAGCAAAATGATATTCTGAAGTAATTCGCTGGCTCTAGCTCTAAAGAATACATTTAAATAAATCTGAAGTTAAATTATGAAGGTTGTATCCCTTGTTGAAGAAGAACATGCGAACTATGATGAAACTCATCAGTCATAAAAAAACTCCATCACCGCTAGGAATACACCGCACCAACACAAAGCTAGTTTACTGCATCTTCGACCATGAGCAATCATCGGTGCCTCGTGGCTCATGAAAAATTATGATCCAAAGCAGCTCCATACTGAAGATTTTTACTGCGGCTCCAAGATCTCCAAACTGTGCACCAATCTATCTGCAAGGCGGACTCGGACGTCTCCCAAAACTTGGAAAATTGTCGAAAAATACTCGTAGATTGAAGCCATGGAAAAAATCTCCGCTACTTCAAATGAATGTGACCAAAAAATTATGATATTAAAAATATCTTCTTATTAAAAAAAATAGGTGCCTGTGGTATCACTTGACATTTGAATCTTTTAAAAACTATCTGGACTACAGTGCCTATCTGCGGGGTCCATCATACTTCTAAAATACCAATCTATCAGGGTTTGAATGGGATGAGTAGAACACCACCATGGGAACAACAGAACCGAAGGAGAATAAAAAGGCCAACTAGTAAAGGGTATTATGACGCTAGTAGAAGAGTCACATTCGTACGTAGTAGCGCCAGATCTATAGATGCCAACGCAATTGTGCAAGTCCATGAAGATCATTGCACACCCTCCGTTCTGCCTATCGTCGCTGCAGATTGAACTAGATATGCTCACTGCGACAAATCTACGACCCTTGATTCTGAGCAACACCACCGTATACACAATCTCCAGTTGAAAAATCCAGCATTCATCCAACATTTTTCTATTTGCTCCAAAAAAAACTAACTTGTAGAAATTAAACCAAAAAACTGGCAAAGTAGCCCACTAACATAGATATGCCTGTCGTGGTCATTCTACAACTAGCCCCAAAATTGGGGATCCACATTTATTTTTTGAAATTTTTGTTGAATTTTAGTTTCTTTGCATGATAATTTTGACAGGTTGTTATGTTGACTAGTGTCTCCTTTTCGTTTCTTTTAAGTTTTCTAATGTGTTGGTTAGGTTATTTTTTTTTTTGTTATTTTATTGTTTTGTTTAGTTTTAATGTTTTGAATTAAACTAATTCAAACATTTTAAATTAATTAAATCAAATTTAAAATTTAAAAAGGAGAATAAACAAGTAAAATTTAAATGAAGAAAGAAAAGAGAATAAAATTAGAAGAAAAACTAAAAAACTAAAAAAAAAAACAAATAAGAATAAAAATATACAATATAAAAATAAAATGAATAAAATCAAACAAAAAAATAGCATTTTTTTTTCTCATGGCACACTAATATTTCTTTCCATATTGGTTTGGTATTAATTTCTATGTAGACTTTATGATTTTATTAAAGTTAGTTTGAATTAATGTTTTATATTGATTTTGGCAGGTTTCTAAATAAAAGAAAGGCATTATTTAATTCATTGCTGGCAAAAAAAAGTGTTATGGAAAGTTTTTCCTCGACCTCTATAAATTGTTCTTGAAAGTTGGCTTTGGAGCTAAAGTAATAACCTCTCAAATATTGTATTTCATCCCTCATTAAGGTAGTAATTGAGAAGGATACTAAGTGTATTGTATTTACTTCAAAAAGTTGGTTTGTTCTACCTCTTTGTGGTGTCCTCTAGTATCACTAGCCATTTTGGTGTGATTTGAATCACTACTACTAACTTACTAAAAATAGAAGTATGGTTTCAAGAACTACTATTTTTAGCAAGGAGCCAAAAAATATGTTTGGGTGCTATATATCAAAATAATCAACTCATGGCCCTAACCCCAAACCCCCTTCTCGATCTGGTCGGGCCCCGTCTCGGGGTCCCCCTCGCAACGGCCCCAGCGCCCAGGCCTGGTCCAACAAGGAGGCCTCCCCTTCGGCCCCAAAGGACTCCCATGCAGACCTCGGCCTGGAGGCCGGTTGTCCCTAGGATCACCCCTCCGACGTCCCTTCCCCTGGTTTGGCTTTCGGGGCTTCGATCCCTGGATCCCCTTCCCTTCTCGTTTTGCATTCCTCCCCCCAGACCCCGGCTAGCAGCCCTGCTTCGCCCAGGATCCCTTCCCCACTAGCCCCCATTTTTGAGGCCTGCGTCCCCCCCCCATTCCCCCGCAAACCCTCCCTTGACCCCGTCCCAACCCTCCCAATTTCCCTTTCTGGGCTTCCCCTCTTGAAGTGCGGATACGAGCGATCCGATGAAGAGGTTGAAAGTAGTTCTCCATCCGGAACCAACGAAGTTAGCCCCAAGATGACCCAGAGCAGGACCTTTGCCACAGATTTTGGCAGCAAACTCAAGCGGGGGTGGCCCACCCTGGGCAATCAGGGAACAAGGATCACTAAATATGACATAGCTAATGGCTCCCAAGCAACCCTCTCTAACGTTGGCACGAGCTTCTCCAAGATGGAAGTCTCCCGACCCAAACCCCCTGCTCAGACAGGAAAGGGGGGCAAGAGACCCCACAAGGGTGTCAAATGAAGCTCATCACCCGAAACATCAGGGGGCTCAACGGGGCCCCCAAGAGAAGGATCCTCGACCAGCTCCACAAGGACCATTTCCTGTCCTTCATCCTCCTTTAGGAGACCAAAATAGATGACACTACTACCCGACGGGTCGCCCAAGCTACTAGGTGCAATTGAGAGTCCCTGTCCACCCCTGCGGCTGGCTCAACCGGGGACTTACTTTTCATGTGGGATCCCCGGTCCTACGAGGGAAGGCTCATATCTTCTTCTACCAGAATAATAAACATGTTGGTTCATTGCGTGAATTCTAAGTGTTCATGGATTTTGTCCAATGTTTACGCCCCCAACAGCCCAATTGAGAAAGCGGCCCTCTGACAAGAAATTACCCTAATGAGAGAAGCCTTCACCCCCTACCTTGGATCCTGGCCGAGGATTTCAACAACCCCCTGTTCCTCTCCGACAAGAGTGGGGGCTCAATGGTTAGGACCAAAAGCATGGAGGATTTTGGTGCCTTTACCATCCTCAACGAGCTCATGGATGTCAGCCTGAAAGGAGCCAGGTTCACGTGGTCCAACAAAAGAACAGGAGCAAGCCATATCCAGGTCAGATTGGATAGAGTTTTCTTGTCCAAGGAAGCCCTCCCCATTTTTTTCGATGCCACCCTGTTGGCCCTCCCCAAAGTCGGGTCTGATCACAACCCCCTCCTCCTTGAAATAGACCATCGCCCCCCTAGGAGGCCCTTTCGATTTGAGTCCATGTGGCTATATCACCCTGAATTTCGAGCCCAGGTTGGCTGTTGGTGGGCTCCCCCGGTCCCTGGATGCCCCGTTGAGTAGGTCTTCCACAAGCTGAGACGTCTCAAAGAGCAACTCAAGGTGTGGAATAAGGAGGTGTTCGACAACATCTTTGAAAGCAAGGCCGCAATTAAAGAAAAACTTGAAGGCATTGAATCCAGATTTCAAGCAGGATCCCAAGACCCGGGGCTCAGGGAGGAGGAACGCCTTGCTCTCAGTGAGTACCATAATATCCTAGCCAGGGAAGAGACCTTTTGGAGGCAGAAGTCAAGAGCCCTATGGATCCAGGATGGCAATGCAAACACCAAGTTCTTCCATGCGTCGACCCTCAGAAATAGGGGTTCCAACAGAATTGCTAAGTTGGTGGGCAGCAACGGTAGCATCATCAATGAGGAAGAAGGCATCCGGGCTGAAGCCTCTCACTTCTTCCAAGAGCTCCTGGGTGACAGACCCACTATGTCCTCAGAAGCAGCTGATTCCCTCCTAGAATCCATCCCTTCCTCTATTTTTGCCATGGTGAACGAGAAGTTGGTGCTACCCTTGTCTGATTCTGAAATCCATGCTGCCACATTTTCCATGAAGGCTGATGCAGCCCCGGGCCTGGACGAGTTTCCTCCTTGATTTTACCAGTATTTTTGGGATATCATTGGGCATGATGTGTGTGCTGCCATCCAAGACCTATAGACGGCCAGATTTATCCCTAGAGGTATCAATTCCACCTTCATAGCCCTGATCCCTAAGACCCAGGTAGCCAGGTCCCTCTCAGATTTTTGTCCCATCAGTTTGTGCAATGTCCTATATAAAATCCTGACTAAATCCATGGCCACCCGCCTCAAGGATATCCTCCCCCAGATTATTGCCCCCTGTCAGGGAAGTTCAGTCAAAGGCAGGCTGATCATAGACGGGGTCATCATCATGCACGAAGCTATTCACTCAGTTGTCCTCTCTAAAAAGGCTCATTTTTTGCTCAAGCTAGACATGAATAAGGCCTTCGACAGGGTCGACTGGGGATTCCTGTCCAAAGTCCTCCTCAAATTTGGGTTCCACCCCTGTTGGGTTCAACTCATCAGCAACTGCGTGTCCTCATCCTGGTTCTCGATCCTTGTCAACGAGTCCTCTATCGGGTTCTTCCCCAGCTCCAGAGGCCTTTGCCAAGGTGACCCCCTATCCTGATTCTTTTCATTATCTTGGCTGAGGCCCTGGGCCGCACCATTTCGAGCACTGTGGCCCATGGTCTCATCTCGGGCATCAGGCCGGTGTCGGGCCTACCCTCGGTGTCCCACCAGCAGTTTGTGGATGACACCATCCTTGCCACCTCAGCCTCGATCCCTCAAGCCAAGGCCCTCAAGCACATTTTGTCCCTGTACGAGGAGGCAGCTGGGTAGAGCATTAACCTTCAAAAAAGCAAGATTTTCTTCATCAATACTCCCTTGGCTAGGCAAGTCAAGATCGGGCGGATCTTGGGCTGCTCCCCTGGCTCCCTTCCTTCATCCTACCTTGGGCTCCCCATGTTCACAGGCATGTCTTCCAAGGCCCTGTGGAGTGGAGTGGTCGAGTGGATTCAGAGGAAGCTGGCCCCTTGGAAAGGCCACCTCCTTTCATAGGCTGGCAAAGCCACCATCCTGGCGGCTGTCCTGTAAAGCATCCCGATATATTTCATGTCGGTATTCAGAATCCTAGCCTCCATCACTACTCACATCGAGCAAATTCAGAAGCACTTTCTCTAGTCGGGTAGTGAAGATAAGAAGAGGATTCCCCTGGTCTCCTGGTCCCTGGTTTGCTACCCCAAAGGTGAGGGAGGGATCGGGCTCAGACGGGTGGCCCTCATGAACAAGGCCCTTCTATCCAAACATGCCTGGAAGGTGCACATCAATACCTCCGATGAGTGCGTTAGCATCATGCGCAGGAAGTACTATCATGATCACCCCTTCCTCAGTGAGTTTCAGCCCCAGGATGGCTCAGCCTTCTGGAAGTCCCTGACTTCCACCAGAGACATTGTCTGAAAAGTGACCAGATGGATTCTTGAGGATGGAGCCATGATTGAATTTTGGGAAGATAGGTGGATCCATGATGATGCCTTGACTACTGACAGGGAGCTTCTCATCCTCAAACCAGGGCTTGCGAACTGAGGCCCTAGAGTGTTAGACTGTATCACCCAAATCCAGGGGTTGACCATCTGGAAACCTATCCTGAATCCCAGGCACCCGCTCCAAGCTGCCAGGCTCCAGCACCTCCTCAAGGTGACCGTCATCCCGTCATTCGAAGGCAATGATAGATGCATTTGGTATGGCACCCCTAGCGACGTCTTCTTTGTCAAATCTGCATACTATATCCTCAGAGTCCCTGGCAAGGCCACCTTCCTGACCCGGTAGGTCTGGGCCAAGAAGCTGATCCCCAAAATCAGTCACTTCAATTGGGTGACCGTACAAAACAAGATCCTGACGATCAAGAATTTGATCAAGAGGGGCTTCTAGATCCCCAACAGATGCTTCCTCTACTACGCTACCTGGGAGTCTACCAATCACATTTTCATCATCTATTCTTATTCTTTCGAAGTTCTGGGCCTCATCCTCTCCCATTTCTCTGTTCAGTAGGTGGCCCCCAATTCCATTTCTGACCTCCTCTCTCAGTGGCCCATCCCCTTTGCCCATCCCCTCCTCCACTTCCTCTAGGGGTCCTACCTTCCCCATATGTTTTGGAAAATCTGGCTTGAGCGCAACAGTCGAGCCTTCTCCTCCCTGGCCCACTCCCCCAGTGGATTTCCACAAATGCAGTGACCTTTGTCGTTGAGAATTCCCACCCCATTCCCCTATTTGAGGTGCCCTGGTGGGCAAGCGAGGCCACCCTCATTTCCTCCCTCGACATCCAGCTTCCCCCCTGGGTCCCCCCCTGCCCCTTCCCGTCATTCTCTGACTAGGTGGGCTACTCCGCCCGGTTGGATCAAACTTAATTTCGACGGTGCCTCCAAAGGTAACCTCGGGCCCTCTAGGGCGGGTGGGGTCATTCGAGATTGCCACGAGGCCCTGATCATAGTGTTTTATACCCTACTAGGCAGACAGACTAACAACTTTGCCAAAGCTGTAGCCCTGCTCAACGAGCTTTTTGCCCTCAAGGGGACACCCTCAAAAGTCATCATTGAGGGTGATTCCCAAGTTATCATCAACGCAGCTAGCAGTCCAAGAACCTGCTCCTAACGAGTCCATAATTCCATCTAGGAGGCCATCTCCATCCTCCAAGGCTTCCTCGATCATGCCTTTCAGCACGTCTTCAGAGAAGGCAACAGGGCTGCTGACTTTATGGCAAATCTTGCTATCTCAGCTGAAGACTTCACCACCTGGTCTTCGAACTTCCCCTCAGCACTGGTTCATATAGCATCGCAAGATCATTCCAACCATGTCAAGAACAATGGTGCATAGCCTACCCCGAGTCAGGGCCTCGAAGTTCCCTCGACACGCATTTTAGAGGCCTGAGGCTTCCTCTCACCACGGTGCCTCATCGACTGACCACCCTATCCATGAGGGGATCATCCTGGCACCTCCTGCCAAGGCTCGCTCCCTGGAAATAGCTGGGCTACTGGGAGTTCCAAAAAAGTCAAATCAGAGATCCCGAAACCCACTGAGGTCAGCTCTGATTCTGATGACAAGATGTAGAACCTGGATTTCAAGGGCCTTCTCGATGCGGTAATTTGATCCCTTAACACAACTGCCCAAGCGGCCTCCTCTGCAACCAAGGCCCTGGCTGAGCTCCATCGCAAACTGGGCAACAGCCCTGCCAAGGAATAACGTTGTCCTGGGCGGTCGGGGCCTGATCTGGGGCCTGGGGAGTAGGGCCCACTAGTCCAAAGGTTGTCTGTGGATTTTGTGTTTTTTTCTCCTGGAGGTTGGTGCCTTTCGGCTGTTCCTATTTTGTGGTGGCTTTTGGCCAAGTACTGTTATTTTGTGTCCTAGTCATTTTTTGTAGTCACCAGGGCCTCGGGCCCCGAATTTCTGCCCTTGGTGCAGGCCCGGTTTCTGTTCTCATTGTTAGCTTCGGCTTCTGATGTAATTAAGGTTTTGGGATCCTTTTCAAAAAACCCACTGTAAATAGACTGTTACTTATCAAAAAAAAAATGATCAACTCAAAAAGACAATCGTAATGAACTAGGCCTCAAAATAATATTTTTTGATACCCTTAAAAAAATATGTGGAGGCTATATACCAAATTGATCAGCTAGATGAGATGGTCACAATGAGATATATATGACAACATTATTTTTGGGTAAAGTTCCAGGCGTTGATTCCCAAAGTACCTAACCATTGAGCTTCTAACACAATATTGCATCCCCTAGTTGAAGAGCAAACATATAATTTTGAGCTTATAATCCCCTATGTTCAACTTAATACTACACAATTTGCCTTAACAAGGCAAAGTGCCCCCATTTACCTTTACAAGGCAAAGTTCCCTCATTTGCCTTTACAAGGCAAAGTGTCCCCATTTGCCATCATAACCTCAAAGGAGTTGCATGTATGTATGTAATAATTGGCTTGCTTGGTGACTCGAGGATCAATAAAGTGTATTTGCTTCCTAAATCAATGATAATTGTAAGATGTTGGCCTTTGAAAATGCTTACTAATTTCATTGTATATGGGCTAGTAATCCTCGCAAGAGCATGGATAGAAATTTTGGGTTGTAACTCTTCTTATGTTTCACCCTCATATTGAGGTGGTTCCTTTGATGGTTTTGCTTCATTATCAAGTTGTTCACTTCTTACTGAATTTTCTACATCTAGTAAAAATAGTTTTGTTGGATGTATTTATGCCCTATTTGCAGCAAAAAAAATGTGTTTTTATTGCTAAATTTATAATTTTTAATTAAGTAATAAATTATAAATAATATAAATAATTTTTAATAAATTAAAGATTAAATTATTATGATTCTTTTATTTTAAATTCATATACATAAGAAAAGGTCAAGTACATGATTGACGTAACAATGCTTATGATTATACTTAGTTGATGAGTTTTAAATTTTATAGTTAATATAAAAAGCTAAACATTATATATATAAGAAATATATTTTTAACTATTCTATTACATCATCAACACAAAGCAGTATTACATCAAGTTGGATATTTTAAGCATGTATGCTCAAAAATATTTAAACTTGGTTTTCTTTTTTAAAGTTGAGAAATCTAACTCATTGAACTAGTACCTTTAAATTAAAAATAAAAATGTTATTTATATATGTTAATATGAAATATTATTATTAAAAAATATTTAAAGGTAATATGTATTTAAATAGCTTAAAAATAAATTATAATAAAATTATATTATACTCTTTCAATTAGTAAATGTTAGAAAATTTTAGAGGAAGAGGGTTTTTCACAGTCTGCTCATTATACTCAAGAGGACATGAGGATGGAACAAAGCAAAAGGGGTGAAAACCCTAGGTGAATTCAAGTGTTGTGGGAAGATGATTGTTTATAGCCTACTTGATGTACTTATTGGGACATAAGGATGGAATGGAGTGAAACGGGTGCAAACCCTAGCTGCAGTCAAACATTACACAAAGAGGGTTGTTTGTAGCCCACTCGTTGTACTTAAGAGGATATTATTTGCTCTCCGGTATATAAGAAAGCCTCTTTGGTCAAAAGAAATATCTCTCAAGGATTCTTGGGTGGAGCTTTATGATGATACTCTACCCTCTATTAGGATTTTGGAGGATGAATTTGGATTGGATCTGATTGATTATGAAGCTCAAACAATTATCTACAAACTTAGGGGTAAAAGACTAGGCTTGGAGGATATCAAAGGATACATTAAACTTTGGTGGTCTAGTAAATTCCAAGTAACTCTTCTACCCATATATTTATTTTTTATTTACTTTTCCGATTTAGCGAATAGAGATAGGGTAATCTTTTGCAGATATAATGTTAGCTTTTGAAGCTATAAACTTAAAGGAAATGCAACCACAAGTAATGAAATAAGTAAACAATATTATAACTATGATAATGGTAATATAATAATAAAATAAATAACTTGAGAAACTTCTAAAATAACTCATTAAATAGCCATTAATGAAAGCTCATGAAAATTTGAACTTGTTATAATATGTGGAGATTTCAATGCTTCATTCTTCATACAAGTTCTACATTGTATCTATAATCTCTCTACTCTACTAACTCTCTTATCACTTCATGTCACTCACTACTACTCTACTAAGTCCTATATAATAAGATGACTCTTGGACTTCCATATTCCTATGACTGTTCATATTCCTATTGTATAAACTCATGTACATGTGGACAGCATGCACATTTAAATCATTGCACATTCTAATAATACTCGTGCATTACATTACATAAAGTAAATACTCAAGCCTTAATCTAAGATACTCTCCTAATCTAATTATGTACCCAATATGGTACATTAGCATGTACTAAATAATGTAATACATTCCAACAGCCCTTGTATTACATTATTTGGTTATTGAAGACATTAGTCTTCAATATGGTCTTCGTCTTGGTTTTGGACTTTGAGCTCTTATTTTCTACTTTGTTCATTTTTCTCATTGTCTATATCTTTATTAGGTAAATAGTTAGTATCTTCATAAAATTCTATCTTTGTTAATAGAGCTTTAACTTCATGTTCATCTGTAGGTTCTTCCAATCCTTGATTTTTTTGAATCTCTTGAACTAAGTATCATTTTTGTTTTCCTTCTCTATATAGCAATTGAGGATAATTGTATTGATTATAAGAAGTATATGGGCACCCAAGTTGATGTTGATGTGAATTATATTGATTTTGATATTTTCTTGGTTGGAATGCCATATTTGATTGGCTTCCATAATTTGTTTTATTTTCTTGATACTAATTTCTAGGATTTAATCTACAACAGTTGGTACTATGTCCTTTCTTCCTACATACTTGAAAATATCTATTATTCTATCTTGATCTTCCTTTTAGGAATGATGCAATATTTTCCCTATGGATTATCTTTTAAAACTAATGCATTATTAGTAATTTCATTTTTAACTATATTTTCCACCTTATATTCTTGTAGGATATTGACTAACTCATAAAAATAAGTATATTTACTTAGGATTTGTAAAGATGTAACTAAATGTTTGTAGATTTTTGGAGTTCTCTCAAGGTTACTTGAACAAGAAACTTATCTTCTACCTGTTCTCCTAAGGTTAACAATTTTTTTATATATTTGCTACTTTCCTTAGGAACAGTTCTATACTTTCACCATTATTCACTTTTAGAGAATGCAATTGAGTTTGAATATTTAAGATAGTGGCTTTATTCTTCGCTTTAAATATCTTGGCTAAGGTTTTCCAAGATTTTATAGAAGTTTTTTTTGAACTAATGTAGGTTTGTATTTCATCTGTAATTACAAAAGTTATTATCATGAGTGTTTTTGCTTCATATTCTTTAAACTTTTGAATCTATCTATCACTTGTAGTATGTTTAGTTTTTGTTCCTTTAATAATATTCCAAATATTTACAACTATCAATTTTGATCTCACTTTATTTTTCCATGACAAGTAATTAGGTCCTTTGAGAAGTTGGGATTCTATGAGAAACAATTTATTTGTTGTCATGAAGTTACTTGTAGACTACCTTATATCTTCCTAGTTTAGAGTATGTGATCAAACTTGATAAGACTTTTTCAATTTTCAAGTTTTGTAAAATGCCTTCTATCTTGCAAGTGTTTGAATGTACTGTGAACTTGATAGTATGCTTAGATTTCTTATTTTAAGTTTAATCCCTTTTATCTTACTAATATATTAACCCAATTCTTATAATACATCATTCTATGGGATAGTAAAGCATGACTTTTGTAAGGAGGTTGAACTACAGGTAACGGAGTCATATATATATATATATATATACGTGTTTGGCAAAGGCAAATGCTTTAAATTATCAAATGTTCACAACATCTTTGGTTTATATATTTTTTATTCAAATTAATCTTTGGTTAGAAACAATATCCTATATGAAATGGATCTATGAAGATTTATTTGACGAACATTAATGTTAAAGCCTAACGACTCAATTAGTTTAGAAGTCTAATTTTTTTCTCTCAAAAATAATTATAATGTAATATGTACAATTAAATAAATAAATTAGGTTTATGTTGGGGGTTTAGCACATGGAATACATATTCAAAACCTCATGTCCTCAGTAACATACCTCTACCCAAACCCACCTTTAATTCTTGCCACTGGACAATCAACTAAAAAACTACATACTAAGTACATAGAAATAACCAAAGTAAATAAATAAAAAGTCCTTTGAATACCATCCTTTATACAATCAGACTTATAGCCTTGTGAATATGGATCCCTTATTAAAACTCCAAACCCGATATTATGCAAGGTAACCATATTCAATATTGTTCACACTACTCATGAATTAACAACTAGAATACTAATAACTACCTGATGCAAATTCAAAATGGCTTTGTTTTATGGAACCATAATCTTCATGTATCATTTGCCTTCACAAAAAAAAATATAAAATAGTTGCAGCAATAAGCCTTGTGTCCTATTTTTTAGCATAACCATCTTATGAATGATATTGAAGCCAAAGCTATTATAAACTAGCTATAGGATTATCTAAGAGGGATTTTTAGACAAAGTAATATTGGATGGGAGTTGGATATCCTAGCCTTACTACTAATAATTTGTAAATGCCCCTCTAAAATTTGATTTTGGAAATAAACTAGAAACTCCATGAGGAAGGGTAGAGCATTCAAAACTTCCACTAGTTCAAAAAGTAGCCTTTTAATCCTGGATTCCTCAAAAAAATAATCAAAAATTGCATAACTGGGGAAAGTCATTCACTCTGATTCATCATCATCACAAAATAAAAAATTTGCAAGAGCCAATAAATGTCTTTGTGTGTATGAGATATAGAGTAAAGGCCAAGAGTGCTCCATATGAAGATTCACATTCCATTATATATGTGTCTATGTGTGTGTGAGATATATAGTGATAAATAGAGTAACATATACAATTGTAACGAAGAGTGAATAAGTATGATGTTGTTGGAAATTTGAGCATGTTGTGTTGTCATTGATGTCAAGAGGCTTGATATCCTAAGTTGATGGAATTAATGTCAAGAGGTTTGATTAATGTCAAAAAAATTCTCTCCTCTATTCTAATTTCTTGCACTAGACCACTCTTTAGGCTTTGGTTGTGAATGTTACACCTTATTTTAGTTACCTATGAATGGCATTTGATTTCTATGTTGCTCTCTTCGTATGATTCTTCCTTCTAATGTCTCCTCAATAGAGCAAATGCAAATGGCTATTTAAATTCCTCTGTATGGAACTTGAGCTTCTTTCAAAGGTTTACTCCAAATGACATACAGTCTCCTTGTAGCAGCACTTTCTATCAAACTTGGTGGTGCATCTTTAAGCTTTATGGCTCTTCATCAACCTAAGTGTATCTCTCCCTTCCAACATGGTGGCTCGCATTTTTTCAACTTTGGCTACCACTCCTATTACCCTACTTTTGTGTGCTCACTTTTATAGCATATTGTAACTCGACTTAACAACAATATATGAGTTGGTTCAATGGCTTTGAGAGATCCAATTTCAAATCTTGGTTTTTTTCTCTCCTTAACACCCTTTTGCACTTATTTTGCAAATTTTAATACTTGAAATAAACTACCTTCTTTATACTTTATCAAAGTACCAATTTGCAAACTTTTTGGACTCCTTCCTTATGCAATCTTTAACTTCTACTTTTGCTATTTTTACAATGCAGATTCGAGATGCCTCCATCAATATTGGAGACATTAAACTTAGAGTTTAATTTATTGATTTAAAATATATAATATGGAGCCTATTAAACTTGAATTAAATCCACGCTTTCACATAAACTAAATACACTTTTAAGAACCAAAATTTTCAAACCTTTTTGGCATCTTTTGTAGCTTGCTTCTTTGCTTATTTAGCACACCCTTTTGTTTTCAAAACTTGTTGTCCAATACCTTCAATTTTGTATCTCCTTTTCTTCTCGAAATGCTACCCAAATTTTCTAGAATTTTTAGCACCAAATGTTGTTCAATATTTTACCTCTAACTCCTTCAATATGTTGCCTCTACCTCCTTCAATTTACTACCTTTTTGTTTTTCACAAACTCTATACTTTGCAACTCCAAATAATTCTAATTCCTTATTTACTTTTTTGTCTAAGAACTTTAAATTTATAGCTATTCTCTTCTCTAATTTTTGCCTAAACTTGTTCTTTTCTTCAACTTGTTATCTTGTGTAAAACATTATTTGATCTTGTCATTATATGGCAACGATTATCCCAATACCTTCACTCAAACTCTCTATGGATCTAATACCACTGTTAGCTTTCTTAATGGATTAACTCACAATAAACTTCTTCCAGGATCAAGAGTGAAGTAAATCAATGTAACTAACAATATCAACAATCTCTCATAACAATGAACAACAATATCTCATAGAATATAACACAAATGAACACAATATACCAATATTACATTAATGATACAACATGGTTACAATACCTAAAGCTTTACCTCTAATATATCATTTTTAATAACTTTTCAGTTCCCTAACTATTGCTCTCCTCTTTCATCCAGGAGATGCAACCTTTCATATTCCTCTAACAAAGAAAAATCTCTCTACTTGCCACATATCATGTGATTCTTCATACTCTCTTGATGCTTTGCACTCTTTCTCATATTTCCACATACATTATATAAAATATAAATCATCTACCAAACTAATATTGCAAGGGGGTTAGATAATGTAATATCTTCAACATTAGAGTCATAGTTTGTTCAAGGTACAAACCAATATTAGTATTCTTATCTTCTTAGGTTAGATCAATTCTAAAGAGTTGGACACCTACATATAGTGGATAAAAGCATATTTTTTACAAATTATTTCTTAAGCTTTTATAGGATATCTTTTATAGCCTTGAAGATATCAAAATCAACTACCTATTGATGAGAAGCCATGAGAAATAGGTTTGTAGATGATGAAAATCATGTCAACATCCAAACAACATTTATCAAATTGGTTAATGCTTGATTTTACCCTTTGCATGATTATGAGGAAGTACATATAGTTTCAATAGTTGTGTTAATGATAAAATCAAATTGTCCAATAATATACTAGAAATTTCAAAGGACTAATTAGTCAAATTTGTATTGACAATGATAAAAAAATATTAAATTTTTAAATTAGTAATGGTATTAACTACCATATTTGCTAAAATATGGATTTTATTTATGTTAATTAATTGTTATAAGTATTTTATTATGTGACCAAACTCAAAGAGAAGTCTTAAGCAGATTAAAAATTCCTTGCATCAACAACATAGAAGACACTATCAATACTAAATTTGAAGCCACTTGTCACATAAGATTTTATGGTGCCATAAATAAAGGACCCTTTGATGTCATTCAAGCCAACAAGTCTACTTGCAACATAGAACAAAAAACAAACATGTGGATACTAAATACTGTACCATTATAAGACTCACACTCACAGTGATGCTCATCATAGGTTTTAACATAAGTCTTTAATGGTACATTTATAAATTAATTATTGTGTGTCAATTCTCAAGAATGAAGAGGAGATACATACCATATGCTTAAGTACAAACACCAAAAGGATTGATGAAAACTTGATCCTTTGATATTTTTAAAGAAAAAAAGTATTTGTTTCACACTCATAGTTGGGTAAATGGCATAACCCTTCATATCAAATCATTGATACTAGATGTCAAAATAACATTAGTATATAGGATATTTTTAAGTGACTCAACTTATAAATCTTAGTGTATTCACAACCTTACTCGTTGGCTTCATCTAGGAAAAGAAGTAAAGATTTAGTACTAATGCACTTTTGAGCTTGGTGTAATATTAATGCAATTCATCATTACTTACAATGTGGTACACATTTACAATGTCCTACTCATAAGGACTTACCTCTTCAAATATAAAGAGACATAAGCTTATCCATAATAATGGTTAGTGTGTGTTAAGAGGATGATTTTATACATATTAGAGTGTCAATTTAAAGGTGAGTCAACTCTCATTTCTATAAAGAAATATGAAAAAATAATTTCTCAAGCCTAAATATTTATCATGCTTATAGTTCAACCAAAAACTCATAGTACCAAATTCCTTTCCCTTATAACATCAACAACAGTTAATTCAAGGTAATCCTAACAAATAGATAGATCACTTTAGCCATATCTAGATGTTTTTAGGATCCACAAGGGTTGCCACTTCCATGCTTGATCAAGCTCTAGATTGACCTAATCCCTAGATAAAATATTCCTAATAATCCTTTGTATCATCAATGAGGATAATTATTTTTATTATAAGTTTTTAATTTTAACGATATATTTAATAGTAATCAATCGAGATAAGATTAGACAGAACTCTTCCTGTCACAATAGTTCTATCATTTTGGCACCAAAGAAACATGTTATAGGATGTATGTATGTTTACTATAAAATATTGAATAATATATTAGTTAAGAATAAATATCCACTACACCACATCATTAATCTTCCAGATCAAGTCCAAGGATATTAACACTTCATCAATATCCACCTCAAGTTAGGATATCATCAAGTTCTTATCAACCCTTTAGATGTATAGAAGATGACTTCTAAGATTAGGGAATGATTTAATTAGTGGTTTGTTATGCCCTTTCATTCTAACGAATATACCTACTAAACCCATGTACCTAATAAATAATATTTTATGACCATTCATTGCATCCTTCATCATTATCTATTTGGATGGCATCCTCATTTTTAACAAGATATAGAAGGAATATTTACAACATTTCTATCAGGTACAACATAAACTTAAAACAAATATGATGGAGTGCACCTTTGGTATTAGAGATATCTTACCTCAACTATATTTGACGATATACATGACCTTGAGAAGATACACATCATTTTGTAGTGGTCTATTACAAAAAAAAATGATAGAGATTACAATATTTTTGTGCCTTAACAATTTCTACTATTGATTTATCCTTAGAATTTCCAATATATCATGGCCTCTTAGCCCAATCATGCATGACAAGGCAATATTCTAATGGACTTGGAAACAACAAGAAGCATTTGATGAACTCAAGCATCTTTACTTGATATCAATGCTAACCATACTAAACATTGACCAGCCTTTTGAGATTTAGAATATTGCATTTGAATATGCATTTGGTGCCATCCTCATCTAGAATGAACCCTATGGCATACCATTTTGAAACACTCAATGACATTATTTAATGCTACTCTTCCTACAAAAATTAATTACATTCCATAATTAAATTTATTTAACAATAGTGCCATTACGTCATGGGTAAGAAAAATATTATTCATTCTAATCATAGGTTGTTGTAATTCTTACATACTCAAACTAAGTTAGTGAATGCATACCTCACAAAATGGATGACATACTTATATAAATTTTATATTATGATGAAGCATCACAGTGGAAAAGAGAATGGCACATTTGATTGTTTGAGTTACCCTTTCGTTCATGCACTATTGATAGTTATGGATGCTAGAGGTCACAACTTAAATTATTAAGAGATATTTGTTCCAGTGATGTGACTTTATCACCATATACCATTAATTGACAAGAGTAATTCAAAGTGAGAGTATTACCTTAATGATAGCTTACTATATTGTCTAGGTAAATTGTGTACCTTTTGGTATAGCATGCTAGTACCAAATTTGGAAAGCACATTGCTATAAGCTAGTTGGATATTTTAATGTTGTTAAAATGCTTGTAATATTGTTATAGAATTTTGATTAGCCCCATATGCCCATAGAGATATAGGTTCATATCAAGTCTTATGTATCATGTAATATTGCTACACTAGCTAACAAGGAGTTAGAGCTCTACAAACCATTGTCAATTTCTTCAAGACCATGAAAATCCATCAACATGAATTATATATGAGGTCTACTTAGACACTAAAGAAATGTGTATTTGTTGTTATGGATATGTTTTTGAAGATGTCAATCATTGTATTACTCAAGAAGAGCATTGACTCGCTTTAGATTGCTTGATTGTTCTTTTAATATATATGGATTCACTTTGGCTTGCTAGAATCCTTTACGTTAAATCATGATCCATAATTTATTAGTTGAGTTCATGTTTGGGATCAACTTGACACCAAACTAAAATTTTCCATAATTTCCCATCCTAAGATTAGTGGATATATGAAATTAATAAATTGAATGTCGGTGCATCTGCTTAGGATGACCATCATCAAACATGGGATGAAAGCATGGCTTACATCCAACATTTCTCCAACATGGCTCATTAAAAATATTATTATTCACATTTGCTAATTTGCATGAAGGGAACTTTGTTTTAGCTAATTCATACAAAGATTATACGAGGTGAGGTGCCTAGAATTTTACCAAGGGCATGTTAATATTATAGTGTTGGTGTAAGTATAATAAATTGATATATAATTTGGTTAAAGGAGATGCTAGACATGATCAAGGGACCAATGTAATAACAACCATACCATTGAATGATTGGGTATAGTCATCAATTTTTCATTAAAGTAAAAGTTTAATTTGGACTTTGCTATAAAGAATGAAGACATAGGAACGTCAAAAAACTTTATTGTTCTATACCCAACTAATGAGCCTATAAAGGTGCATGTTCTCCAAGCCAAGGGTGATCATCTTTGCTAGCTCTCCCATAGTGATTGTTGCAGTAGTGTTAGCTATATAACGGTTGAGGATGTTAATGGTTTATCATTTGACAAATTCGCGGTTGAAGATGTTAATGGTTTATCATTGGACAAATTCAAACCTTTGTCTTTGCAAGACGATCTATAATTTTTTCAGATAATGAATATGGTATTAGCATCTTCCTTTCTAGATAAAGAATATAGTGTTTTATCTTTATGGCGAACCAACTGAGATATCGGTGCGCCATGGCTCCACTTGTTGAACGCAACATGCATTAAGAATTTCAATTATTTTGATGTAGCCTGACGGCTCGTATTAAAAAAATACAAGCAGACGCTTCCAGGAAGTAGTCGCCGAGTAAGAGATAAATTTAATAATGTGGATAAGTTGAAGAGCGAAGGTGCAGATTTGAATTCCTGTGGGAAGCGAGTGCGTGCGAATTTAAAAAAAAAAAACTTTTCCGGCCCCTGTCATCCAAGTGCCAAGTTCTGCCAAACTGCGTGAAGATGAAAGACGTCCCCTAAAAAAAATTGAGTACCATCTACAAAGCAAAAACTTTGAACCTGTTCCAATTTCTACTTTACACTGACCCTGTAGAACTTAGCAGGCTTGACAGTCTTGCGAACACTACCCATACTATCCCAAAAAGGGCCAAAGAGTGTTGCAAGAGGTAGTAAAAAAACCCAATAAATAAGTGCTCATCCTCCATTGATCCACAAGAATCGATGGACTCTGGGCCTATCCTCATCCTTAGGTAAGTCTTTGCTGGCCAATTTAAGAACCATTTGGTTCACCTCCTGCCATTCAGAAGTGTCCCTATCCTAATTAGAATTCAACATGTATCCAATCGGACTTTCACTGCCATGTTTAACCAAAAATTCAACCACTGCATTATTTTTTCTATCAACATAGATCGAGATGACATCCTCAAACTGCTTCCAAATGGACTTAATTTGGCTCACAATGTTTCTTATCCTCCAAGCCTTTGGTTTGAAATTTCTAATAGAATCTAGAAGCCCCACCATAATTTTTGAATCAGACTCAAATATGACCCCATTCTCCTAAGCATTGAGAGAACCTTATCTGATAGCTAGACCTTCAACTTAATTGTTAGTAGCTCTTCCAAGACCCTCTAGCTCCCAATGGAGGATCTTCCCCTTGAAATCTCTTCTGAGAAAACCAATGCCTACAGCCCTCGGGTTATCCTTAGTTGCACCATAAAAATTAATCTTTTTCCAGCTTGGGAGAGGGGGCTGCCATGGTCCCAACTTCTGTGGCTTGGAAATCCCCTCATTCACCTGATTTTTCTTATCCCTAAAGTGAGCTCTGACAATTTCAGAAATCTTGTTAACAATTTTATGCCAAACCAACTCCATTGGACTGAACTCCTCTCTAAAAATTATGAAATTTCTTTCCATCCAAATGTGCCACCAGATGAAGCTCGGGCCTAGGGACCAGCCTAGCTGAATGGAGGTATTCTTGAATTTGTTGTGTTTCCAAATATCTCATATATTAGAAAGAGTCACTGAATATGTTCATTTAGTTTGAGTCTACTATATGAGCAACTTGTTGGATCCACCTTAAGCATAATAGCATTATTATAACTTGTGTTGGTGTTGCTAGAGAAGGAGCACAACCTAGATTTGTTGAAGTACAAAATTTAAATGTAGTTATAGGTACCATTGTTTCATTTGGACATTGATATACACTACCTATATGTATGTGTAAAATCTTCTAAAATTTATGACGTTTCATGGTTTCAACTCAAACATCATCTCACATGTTAGTGTTCTTCCATTCATCTCATAGTCAACAAACCATTGAGGCTTAGGACATTTAGATTTATCAAAATAAGGTCAAAAGCACATTTTATTTATTGTTTTCACAAACATTTTTCCTTTCTCATAGCACCTCTATTTGAGTCTTTTGTTAGCCATATACTACTTTGTTTATTTGGATCTAAAGTAGCAAGATTATTTTTTCAAAATTTAAGACTTGGCCTATTTTCTAATATTGTTTATCCTATAACTCAATCATACTATATTAGTTTTTGTTACTATTAGTATTGTTGGAAAGTAACCTCAAAGTTCTTTTGAGTGATATATGGCATGAGCTATTCTTATTTATTAGAGTCTAAGTGGTATATTTTAACCTACCCAAAATTGTAATCTTTGATAGCATTTCTTATCCTAACTATAGCTTAAAACTTTAAATATATGTAACTTTATCATTTGGTAGCCAAAAATGGCATAAAAACACTCATTTTAGAGTATTATTCCACATCCTAAACATATTTTTAGGGTTAAACATTTTTTGAAACCCATAGGTGTTGATATCATTATTAAGATGCAAAAAGAAAAATAACATCTCCTATCATCTTTTTTAAGGATGTAAAATTAACCATCATGAATTTTCTATGTTTAGAAATTCTATAAGAGGACCTATTATAGAGTAGAGGTTTGTATTGAATCACCATGAAAATAAATATTAAACCTAAAGAAGATAAGGACAAGTATAAATGACTCAATCAAGAAACTATATCTTGGGCTTTGATCAATATGTAATTCTTATATGACTTCAAGTATAACCTTGAAGGTATTAAATCTTGACGAGCAACTTGAAAGGAGTTTGATAAATTGTCTGGTAAGCATAATGTCATTTAAGGGCAGTAGTTGGAGAACCAATTGATAAATCTCGATGTAGAGGATTTCCTTTGCATCAAATATTTCATTACTAAACTCAAGCACTTGCAAATTATAAGGACAAAGGAGTGTATACTATATCTTGTTCTATCCAAACTAAAAGGACATTTTTATGTCTTTATTTCACTTTTTATTCTACTTTTGATGTAATTGACAATTCTTATAAGATGCTAATTTTTGATAGTTTCTATGAGTAACTAATGTGTGAACAAGATAAGCTCCTACACATTGGTGCTCTTGAGAATCCAAGTTCAAAGAACAAAGCCTTGATTTCTAAGTAGAAGAAACAAATCAAACAATATTCGATAAATTTTTTGAATAAATAACATGAAAATCAAGAACTCATTCACCACATGGAAAGGAAATAGGTTCACTTGTTCTTAGCCTACATGAGATAGATAAATTATAGATTGAAATGGTTTAGCAATGCCTTAACCATGTTTGTCAAGATCACTACCATTGCAACCAATTTAGCAAAGCAACTATGATTCAATATCTATTCTATATTTCTCAAAGGAACTAAATTTTGAATTGGTATTAAATATATAAGATATTTGAGATAGAGTGTCATACCTAATTTAAGTTATATCATGTGCATTAAGCTCAAAAAATAAAATTAAAAAAAAATAATAATATTGTAAAAGAAGTGCAAGGAGATGGATCCAAATAATTAAAAATATGAGAAGCACCTAGTGTGAAAAGACACCATGTCCTCTACTTGCTTTAAAAAGTGAATTTTGCTTATATATTTATCAATAGAATGTAGTATTGTCAGGACAATACTAAACCAACAAGAATGTTGGGAAAATTGTATTTTAAATAAGTACACTTATACATATAATATGGAGTTGATTATCATAACATCTTATAACCAACTAATATATATAGGTGCTATTAATGATTTATCAAACACTCTTTGGGTGGTGTAATAATCGTAACATTCCCTTCACTATTAGATTGATGCTCAATATCAGGGTAGGAATCTAATAAATATATTGGGATAATATATTACATCTTATTGATTTCATAGCGGGAATGACCTTAGTGTAGTAAAAAAATCATGGAGTACGGCCCTAAATACAAATGCCATCATGTACATCAAACAAGTTGGATTAATGGACAACAATGTCATATTAGCCAATAAATGAATAATGATATATGTACCTCTTCACATTCTAAAGCAAGGCCTTGGTCTCTACTTCACTTCTTAAGTCCCAAATTCTAAATTTTAACAAACACAAATTTTATGATTTTTGAACTAGAAAAACATCATCTCCTCGCATAACATAATTGTCCAAAACATGAAGTGTTATATTGAATGTCCACTTCATGAAGCATCATCTTTAATAGATGATGTAATCATCATCATTAAATGTACGTGATGCACCTCATATAGGAAAATTAGTATATAGGAAAATCAGTTTTTCCTTTTATATCTTCACTTCAATAGGTATAGTTCATTGTCTAGCTAGAAAAAAAATAACAATTATATATAAAGCTTACATTCCACAAAAGAATTTAAAAAAATATATAGAAATTTATCTTTTTTAAAAGTATCTAAATCCAACCCAGGTGTTGTAGGTGAGTTGGAGAGGAGAGGGCAATCCTCCAAGGGAGGTCCCAGGTTCAAATCTCCACCCTACCAAAAAGCTGAATTGGGTATCTAAAATCCAATTGATAATGTTGGTGCGGGCAGGGGTCGACCCCGAGTGACTTTGACGGTGTAGTACCCCCTGTTCGTGGTCTCTCAGACCAAGGTGGCTCCGCAAGGGGTTTTTTGCTTTAAAAAAAGAAGTATCTAAATCCATTTTTAAAATCTCAAAAAAAAAAATTGCCTCATTCATCAAAGTGATATATATATTATCAATCTTCCATTACTCATAACTTAAGTACAATGGCGATAATATCTTTAAAGAATACCTCCCCTTAAAAATTCATCTACATTTAAGATATACCAACATATGTCTCACATGACGTGGCTTCAAACATATTATAAAGTATGATATGATATAGACTGCAATATTTCTAGTATATAGTGTATGTGGGATTAAAAGTAGTGATGTCATATCTCAATCAGTGTAAGTTAACATCAAATATGATTGTTCATGTTGAATGTAAGTTAGGGTAAGTGCATAAAAATATAAACAATGTTTTGTCATTGATCATTGTAATTAAATTGAATGACTCATGCAACAAGAAAATTAGGGTTTTGGAAAAATTTTCTACATTGATGGTTAGGGTTACCACTAAATTTATGTGGAAGGAGATACTAGACATGCTCTAGACACCAATGTAACGATTCATGATTGAGTATGGTCAACAATTTTCCATGAAGATAAAAGTTTAATTACATAAAATTATGGACTTTGCTAGTTTATAAAATATCGTATAAAGAATGAAGGCATAGGAAGGTAGGAAAACTATACTGTTCTAGATCCAACTAATGAGCGTATAAAGGTGCATGCTCTCCAAGCCAAGGGTGATAATCTTTGATAGCTCTCCCATAGTGAATGTTGCACTAGTGTTGGCTATTTAGTGGTTGAGGATATTAAAGGTTTAACATTTGAATAATTCAAACCTTTATCTTTGGAAGACGATCTAGATCTCAAGCAACTTATGGGAAATTATGGTTTATAATTTTTTCAGATAAAGAATATGGTGTAAGCATTTATAATTTTTTTCAGATAAAATAATATGGTGTAAGCATCTTCCTTTCTAGATAAATAATATAGTGTTTTATCTTTATGGCGAAGCAACTAAGATACCGGTGCACCATGGCTCCACTTGTTGAACACAACCTGCATTAAGTATTTCAATTATTTGGATGTAGTCTGGTGGCTTGTATTAAAATATACAAGCAAAGGCTTCCACGAAGAAGCCGTCGAGCAAGAGAGAAACTTAATAATGTGGATAAGTTGAAGAGCGAAGGTGCAAATTTGAATTCCTATGAGAAGTAAGCGCGTGCGAATTTAAAAAATAAATAAAAAGGCTTGGTCGGCACGTGTCATCCAACTGCCAAGTTTCGCGAAACCGCGTGAAGATGAAAGTCCAACGTCACATTTATATAATGTAACGGGTCTTCGTACGGGTTCAGATTACTGTTCTGTTTAGGGTAATGGTTGGGTCGTTATTGGTGATGATGACTTTGTTAGGATCTTACTATAAAATAAACTCAAATAAACACACTCTCACATAATTGTTTGGAAATAAACTCACATAAACATCATATTAATATTTAGAACAAAATACACATGATAACAGAAATTTGCATAAAGGAACAATCTCACAATAAGATAGAATCACAGGCCTCTTCGACGGGGCAACCTCCTTCAAAACTTCATTAATTTGCAAAAAGATGAATACATTGGTGCCTTCTCGGGTATTTAAAGAGTTCCCTTCCATGGTTGGCTTACATGCAAAATGCCATCTGGATTACATGCATAATGCCACCCGAATTACATGCATAGTGCCACTCGAATTACACACACAATGCCACTCGAATTACATGCACAAGGCCACCTTACATAACCTATCTACCATGTGTTACATAAAAATGGTGCCATTCATCATAGGCACTATATAAGCTAAAACTTAGAACATTACAAAATATTAATCATGGGTACTACCCATGTTATTTAGGAATTATTACATCATGAAAGTTATTACATTAAGGGTTAGGATGGGATCCTAACATGTCCTTCCCCTTGAATAAGCTTTGTCCTCAAAGCTAAAATGAGGAAACTGTTGTTGGAGTTGGTGGAGAGATTCCCATGTAGAATCTTCAGGTTGAAGCCCACGCCACTGAACCGGAATCTCTGTAATTGTATGGTTGCAAAGAGTGCAAGTCCGACGATCCAAAAACTGCTCAGGTTCAAGTAATATGGAGCCTTCTTCATCCAATTCAGGAAGTGTGGATTGAACCTATACCTATGTGCCCACACTTTCTTGAGAGCGAAAACATGAAAAACA
Source organism: Wollemia nobilis (assembly GCA_028583015.1). NCBI lineage: Eukaryota > Viridiplantae > Streptophyta > Pinopsida > Araucariales > Araucariaceae > Wollemia > Wollemia nobilis. The sequence goes on from JAQPPZ010003098.1 coordinate 3,677,091, forward strand.
GGATGAAGCTTGGAAGTAGGTGGGAGCACCAATTTGTAAGTTGTGGGGCCAATCCTTTGTAGAACCTGATAAGGACCATAGAATTTTGCAGCAAGATTCTGGCACCTGCGAAGTTGTAGGGATGATTGTTTATGCAGCTGTAAGCGAAGGGAGACCATATCACCTACATCAAAACTACGCTCAACACGATGATGATCTGCTTGTTGGCGCATCTGATTCTGGGCCATGTTCAAATTCTGCTTAAGTTGTTGAAGGACCTCAATGTGTTGACTCAGAGTGTTGTCGACGGCCTGGACCTTGGAGCTGCCAGGAATGTAAGAGGAAGGCATAGGTGGAAGGCGCCCATAGACTGCTTCAAATGGTGTTATTTTGGTTTTGGTATGATAGGAAGTGTTGTACCACCATTCGGCCAAGGATAGCCATTTGGCCCATTGAGTGGGATGATATGATACAAAGCAATGAAGGTAGGTTTCCAAGCATTTATTAACAACTTTTGTTTGACCATCTATTTACGAATGGTAGGCTGAACTCATTTTGAGCTGAGTCCCCTGCAACTTAAACAACTCTTGCCATAAATGACTAGTGAAGGTGGGATCACGATCAGATACAATGGATGTGGGCATGCCATGAAGGTGAAAGATGGAGTCAAGAAAAAATTGTGCAACAATGGATGTTGTATAAGGATGGGCAAGGGCACAAAAGTGAGCATATTTTGAAAGGCGGTCCACTACCACAAAAATAACTGACTTGCCTCCAGATTTAGGGATCCCTTCTATAAAGTCCATGGAAATGTCATTCTAAACCTGATTCGGGATAGGCAATGGCTGAAGAGTGCCCGGAGAGCACACTGTTTCACCTTTCATCCTTTGACATGTGTCACAGGTAGCAACAAAAGAGCAGATGTCCTGTTTCATATCTTTCCAAAAGAAGGTGCACTTGAGTCACTCATATGTTTTAAGGAACCCTAAATGGCCTGCAGAGGGAGTGGCATGCAATTCCTTCATGAGGAGCTCTCGAAGTGGGGACTTATAAGGTAGAACCAGGCATTGATGGTAGCGCAGATCATGGTCATTCCAATTATATCTTGGTGTAGAATCTAGATCATCCATTAGTGAGGCTATCAAAGCTTACAAATCTGCATCATGACATGCTTCTTAACGCAAGGAATAAATCCATTGGGGAAGTGGTGTTGAGATGGCACACAACATACTTACGGTCTCCATTTGGCGAGAAAGAGCATCAACCACAATATTTTCCTTTCCCTTTTTGTAGGTGATATCATAATCATAGCCCATGAGTTTAGACACCCACTTTTGTTGGTCAGACGTGGCAACTCTTTGTTCCATAAAATAGTTGAGACTTTGATGGTCGATTTTTATGGAGAAGTGACACCCAATGAGGCAAGGTCACCAATGTGTGACTGCATGAAATATGGCTAACATTTCCTTAGCATATGTGGATTTCCCCATATTACGATCAGAGAGTGCCTTGCTAGTAAAAGCCACAAGTCCTTCTTGCATCAATACTGCCCCAATACCACGACCAAAAGCATCACTTTCAATGACAAATGGTTTAGAGAAATCTGGCATGGCTAAGATGGGAGTGGTGGTCATAGCATGCTTGAGTTCAATGAAGGCTTGGTCAGCAGGCCCTGTCCAAGTGAAGGAATCTTTTTTCAACATGGAGATGAGAGGGGCAGTTATCTTCCCATAATTGCAGACAAATTTGTGATAATAGCCTGTAAGCCCTAAAAATTCTCAAAGTCCCTTGTGGGTGCGAGGTTTTGGCCACTCTTGAACTGCTTGAATCTTCTTAGGGTCAACCTTGATGCCATCCTGTGAGACAATGTGTCCCAGATACTCTACTTCAATAAGACCAAAGGAACACTTGGACCTTTTGGCAAAAATGTGATGGGTGACCAACAATTGTAAAGTTTGATCCACATGATTGAGGTGCTCTTCCCATGTGCGACTGTAAATCAAGATGTCATTGAAGAACACAAGGATGAACTTCCACAGAAAGGGCCGAAAGATGTTGTTCATAAGACTTTGGAATGTAGAAGGAGCATTTGTGAGACCAAATGGCATTACCAAGAATTCATAATGACCTTCATGAGTGTGAAAGGCAGTTTTGGGGATGTCCTCATCCTTGAGCCGAATCTGATGGTAGCCAAAACGGATATCAAGCTTGGTGAAATACATGGTCCCGTGTAGTTCATCAAGTAATTCATCAACCACTAGAATAGGAAATTTATCCTTGATCGTAGTCTTGTTGAGTTCTCGGTAGTCAATACATAGGCGCCATGAGCCATCTTTCTTGGGAACAAGTAGGACAGGTGAGGAGTAGGGGCTAGTACTAGGTCGGATGACACCAACCTTGAGTAATTCTTGTACCAATATTTTTAGTTCTGATTTCATGGCATGAGGGTACCTGTATGGCCTGATATTTGGTGGTGCACTACCCTAGAGCAATGGGATAGCATGGTCGTGAGAGCAACGCGATGGTAGTGTAGTTGGTTATGCAAAGACAACATCATGTTTGTGTAGAACTAGTTGTAGGTCTGATGGAATTTCAGCCATTAGGGAAGTGGTTGGTTGGATGAAGAAGAGTTGTGCAATGACCCCACATTTTGATTTCTTTAGCACTTTCTCCATACAATTGGAACTAATGAGGTGAGGTGTTCCTGTAGGGGAGCCCTTGAGTAAGTGTGTTTATCTATTTTGGGAGAATTGCATCCAGAGTTTTGCAAAGTTCCAACTGATAGTGCCCAACGTACTCAACCATTGAGATCCCAAAACCATATCACAACCTCCCAACTAGAGGGAAAACATGTCCTGCTTGAGTTCATACTCCCCTATCCTGATATTGACATTGCGATATTTTCTTTTACAAGGTAATTTTCCCCCATTGGATACCATAACCTCGAATGAATTACAAGTGTGGATATAGCAATTTGCCTGCTTAGAAAATCTGGGATCAATGAAGTTGTGTGTGCTGCCTGAATCAATAAGGATGGTAAAGCGTTGGCCCTTTAAAAATCCCACAACTTTCATGGTTTGTGGAGTGGTAATGCCTGCAAGAGCATGGATTGAAATATCTGCCTCAGACCCCTGTGTATCTTCTTCCTGTGGAGAAGGTGTTTCAGGGGGGTCCTCATCCTCATCACTCTAGTCAGTGTTAGCAGGTTCCTCAACATCTATTAAGAATAGTCTTTTGTTTGCACACTTATGTCCTTTAAAAAACTTTTCATCACAATTATAACATAGGCCTTGGGCACGACGTGCATCCATCTCCTCTGTAGTCAGTCGCTTGGGTGTAGTAGGTTTACTATCCATTGAATTTTGGGTTCGAAAAGGAAATGAGGGTCAGTTTGGAGGAAACCGTTGAGGGCGCCTTTGGTTTGAGAGTTTAGATTCGGCTAGACAGGCCAAACTGATAGCTTCCATCATGGAATGTGGTTTCAACATCTTTACTTCAGCTTGGAGATCCCCTTTTAACCCACTGATAAAACAACTCGTGAAGAACCCTTCCATCAATCCTCTTGTCTTATTGGCCAATTTTTCAAATTGAGTTTGGTAATCACGGACTGAGGATGTTTGTTGTAGTTTGGTCAAGGCCCCTATGAAGTCCTCATACTCACTAGGCCCAAATCGGGTCAGTAGTTGGGACTCAAATTCCTCCCAAGAGAGATTTGGGTTGGAATTACATAACCACTAGAACCAATGTAGAGCCTCAGATTCCAAATTGAAGGAAGCCATATGAACTTGATGATATATGGGAGCATTATGAAGTCTAAAGAAATAATCAACCCTACATAACTACCCATCAACATCCTTCCCATTAAATCGAGGGAAGTCCAATTTTGACATTTTAAATGATGGGTCATAATCATTCCTTGTAGAGTTTTCAGCCTAGTGTTCTGTTTTGAGTGGTCCCTTATGTAACTTGCTACCCACATTTATCAGTGTTTCTTCTAAGCGAGCGCTAGTGGCCTCATGATCTAGACGAAGACCTTGGACCTCTTCCCTTATGGAGAAAATTGCCAAGTTCAAATTCTCAATGGCTTTGGTTAAGGAGTTCATCTGTTCTAGCTCTTTTTGATGTCCACGGGTACCCTGGGCCATTTTGGAACCTTTTGTGACCAATTACTAAAATTAGAATTGGGTTTTAGGACTTACTATTTTTAGTAAGTGTCCAAAAAAGTGCTTGGGTGCTATATATCAAAACGATCAAATCGAAGAGGTGGTCACAATGAGCTATATCCCACAACACTACTTTTGGGCACCCCAGACTTATTTTTTTCTCCTGTTTTGCTGAGTCTAACGGTGTTTACAATTTTTGATTTTGAGCTACAGTGCAAAAGTTGGGTTCTGGAGCACTATGTAGAATTGGTCTTTGGTCACTCGCTTACTGTTTTGCTCAACCTGGATAGTCTCTCTGACACTGCTTACCTCACTAGTCTGAAGATTCTCTGTATTGTGTAGGTTACTATTATGACAGTTCTGTTCTAACACTGAAAACTGCAATCTCTGACCTGACTGTGTTGACCTGACTGACTTCACTATTATTGCCACTGTAAATTTGACTGTTATTCTCCAGACTGTCAACTTAACTGTCATCCTCATATTCTATCCCGAATCCATGCAATGTATGTTATTTTTTTGGTAGAGGATTCCTTTCACATATGCTCACTTTTGGGAATTTGGAATGCAGGTTTACAAACAAGGAGTTTTGGTTTGTGATTTTGTTGCAGGTTGAAGTTTTAACATAACCAGGGTATGCTAAGTAAAAGAGTATGTAACACCCATAGGCCCTCTGTTATACTGTAGTGACGAACAATAGTGCTCAGACCAATATTTCAGGCCACTACCCAAGGAAGATTCCACACATACCCTTGAGCACACTATCTGCCTCTCTGACAGTATGGGAGGGTAATCGTCCGGGATGCTGTGTCCCGTGGACTATGGATGATACAAGGCCGATAAGCTTCCTACTGGATAAAAGTTTGTTGACCCTAGAATGGTCTCCTGATACACCCAAAGATGCATGGGAGCTCAAGTCCGTGCGCGAGTTCTGTCTGAGGCCTGGGTATTGGAGTCTGATCGCCCCTCACTTCACTAGACATTGTATGGGCTATCTAGCTTAGCCAATAACGACAGATCGTTCACAATATTTTAAAACCCCCGGAATAGGGTTTCTACCTACTCAACTAAAAAGGACTATTTTTTTTTTGACTGGTATTTGTCTTTTTTTGTTTTTTTTTTTTGATAATAGTAAAAAAAAATTACATAAAAATAATAGAGGATTATACCTAACAGGCAAGAATCGTTACTGTTACAGCAGAACTTGGCCCTAGAAAGCGCTCTAATACCACTTGTTAGGATCCTACTATAAAATAAACTCAAATAAACACACTCTCACACAATTGCTTGGAAATAAACTCACATAAAAATCATATTAATATTCAGAACAAAATACACATTATAACATAAATTTGCATAAAGGAACAATCTCACAATAAGATAGAATCGCAGACCTCTTTGAGGGGGCAACCTCCTTCAACACTTCATTAATTTGTAAAAAGATGAATACATTGGTGCCTTCTCGGGTATTTAAAGAGTTCCCTTCCATGGTTGGCTTACATGCAAAATGCCACCTGGATTATATGCATAATGCCACCCGAATTACATGCATAGTGCCACTCGAATTACATGCACAATGCCACTCGAATTAAATGCACAAGGCCACCTTACATAACCTATCTACCACGTGTTACATAAAAAGGGTGCAATTTGTCATAGGCACTATATAAGCTAAAACTTAGAACATTACAAAATATTAATCATGGGTACTGCCCACGTTATTTAGGAATTATTACATCATGGAAGTTATTACATTAAGGGTTAGGATGGGATCCTAACAGACTTCCCACCGCAATTTTAATTTGAATTCCGATTTTGACCAACGTGTTCCGCAATTGGAAGTCAACGACAACCTTCTTCCAACCCTCAAATTTACACCATATTTTACAATCATATTATTTTAGTAACCACATTACTACATTATTTTTATTTTTAGTAACTGATAATTATTTTTAGTAAATAATAAGCGTAAGGTTCAAAATTTGAGCTGCTCTTAAAAAGCTTATTTTATCTTCTTGTTATTAATTGGACATGAGAAGGAGACCACTTGACGTACTGTTTGTTGATCTGGCATGCATGCAAAGTTCAAACCACAGGTTAAAACCGCACTATTTTTTAATAACTAATAAGTGTAGGGTTCAAAAAATTGAGCTACTCTTAACAAGCCTATTTCATCTTCTCGTTGTTGACTCTACATGAGAAGGAGACCACCTGACGCTGAGGATTTGTACTGTTCATCCATTTGGCATGCACTTAGTGCAAATGATTCACATCAGACTATTACCTTTGTAAATTCCTTGGTAAGGGTATGATTAAACAATCACTTGCCAATCCACAAGAGTAGATGTTTGTCTTTTATCTTACCTTTTAAATGTTAAAAAATTTCAAAAACATTTTTACCTTATCTTACAAATATTAAAAATTTCAAACACATATTTATCTTGCCTTCATAAATGTTTAAAATTTTAAAAACATATTTTAAATAGTGTAAAACATTAATTATATATATTAAGAATGTAACGAAGAATTTATATCAAACTACTGCTTTTACAAATTAACATTCTCAAAATTTGAATTTAAATCTTTTCTTAATAATAAAAATATCTACAATCCACTTTTATCTTACCTTTATAAAAGTTTAAAATTCCAAAAACATATTTAGCTGTAAAACATTAACTATATTAAGAATGTAATACAGATGGCTAACAACCTCGCATGGGTGTTCGATTATCATATCAAAGGTCACATCATCATTCTTAATTTAAATTTTTATAATATTTCTAAGGCCAGCACGCCATGTGAAAGACATAATAAAATATATGAAAATTGTTTTAAACATCAAATGACGATATTTGTTTTTATAAATAAATGGTGCAGTCCACAAACATTAAAAAACATTTACTTCCGTCAACGGAAGGGAACATTATACCCATTAAAAACAATCTAAAATTAGTTTAGATATAAATGATATATATCTAAAAACGCTTAGAGTTATAATAATACTATATTTATCATACTATAATATATATAATATTATAATATTATATTAATACTTTAATATATAATATATATACATTTCTATAAATCAATTAAACCTAAAAAATTAATAATATACTTTAGAATTCCTGTACTTTCAGCGGCGTAAAAGGTTTAAAATGATTGTGGCATGGTGGTTATAGGAGCGGACTGCGCGAAGATATGTGTGACGACTTATGGGACGAACAACGCAGAATACTGTGGCGGCCATAAAAAATTGGACAGCCTGCCCGAATTCGTGGTGCCTACCGATTCTACCATGTAAATTAAAAAAAATAAAAAATAATAATATACCCTAGAAATTAATAATATAGTATAAACAGTTGCAACGGTTGATTAGTCGGCGGTTTTAGTTTAAGTATTTTAAATGTTTTCAACGGTTAGTTAGTTAGTCGGTTATTTTAGTTTAAATATTTTAAATGATTTTGTTAATGTTAGCTTTTTTTTTTAATTTAAAAAAAATTGTTTACTGCATGACATGTATGACTCTTTGCCTCCCACCAAAAACGCCTCTCGACGTAATAAATTTTTTTACTAAAAAAAATTAAATATTTTAATATAAAAATAACCTACAATATCAGAAAAAGATTTCACTGCGCGATTTTCAGGATCTTGATGGTGACTTGAAAACGAAGGCCTCCCCGCTTTCTCGACATAGACTCTCATTCTCATTTCTACAACATCGTCTTTCCGAGCTTCGATTCATAGTGAAAAATAAAAATGATCGAATTCCTTGAGGATTTTGAATGCCTGACTCAAATAGATTATAAAAAATAAAAATGATCTAATTCCCTAGGGGTTTTTTATGCTTGTGATTCAAATAGATTAGGAACTTTTTGTAGGGGAAAAAAATTTAAAAATATTTCTTAATATATATATATATATATATATATATATATATATTTTTTTTTTAAAAGGTAAAAATTTTATTAAAAAGTAAGTTTTGAAAGGGTTTCAAAACTTTCTTACAACAGGTTAATCGACCAACAAAAGGTCAAAAGATAGGTTATAGGAAATGTGCATTAAATCCTATCCAAAGCAAGACAGATAAACCTCGTCTAAGCAGGAAAAATAAGGATCCCGTCCAAATCACGGAAATGAAAAATTTCGCATAGGCAGGAAACAACCAATTTGAAAAATCCCGCCCAAGGAAAATTTGAAACCAGTATCCCGCCAAGAAAAAATTGGAAACCAAAACCGCCTAGAAGGAAAACTGCCTTGAGAAAGCAATAGGACCAAAAAAATCCATCGGAATCACCAGGAAGGGCCATTTCGTCCAAGGAGGGTCGGGACACACGCAAGGATGTAGGAAAACTAGAATCCCGCTCGCAAACACCAGAAACCGCTCTAGTAGAGCGAGAACAATCGAAGGTTGAGAAAAGAAGCCATGATCCCACCAAGGGATAGCTCGAGAAGGCAATCCAGGAAGTAGCATCCCACACAAAGCCTGGAAAATGGATCAACAAATCTAAGGATCTCCACAGGCCATAAGATCCCCTTGCAAACGAGGTTGAGCTACGAAAGTGGTAGAGGAAGCCAGAGGCATCAATAGAAACAGAACCGCAAGCCACGGGAAAATGGGTAGGAAGGCCCCAAGGAACCCAAACGGAAGGAGCATAGGGAAATCAGGATGTAGGCAAGAAGCACAGGTCCCCTCCCAAGACCGAAATATGCAATCGATGTCCCAAACTAACCCTCATCTCCATCGACAAACGTTTCTGGGAACCGAAACAAGAAGACCAATGGCAACTCAGCAATAAGAAACGCACATGACCCCATCCCAATCCGAGAAAGATATGCTGAGAAACCACCAAGAAGACCAAATCCAAGAAACTCGAAAGGAAGATTCATTGAATATAAAGCACATTGTCACCCAGACCAGAAAGAAGCATAAGGACGGAGTCAAGCCCCTATCCCATAACCGTGACACGCCATATCTGACATGCCATATCTGAAGAACCATTGAAATCCGACACCAAGTAGAAAATCTACAACAAACTGGACCAGACCTGAAAATAATAGAGAAAAAGGTCCTTGAAGCTCAACAAGAAACCCACAGAAGGTCCCAGGGATGTCCCAGAATAGGGTCACAAGCAAGAACCCCTCAATCAGGATGAGAAAGGGCAGACAAGTGGAAATTTGACCTCCCACCCGAAGGAGATCGTTTTCAGCCACTACCATCCAAGAAAGAAGGGCCTGGCAAATGCCAAGGAAAGAGGACAGAACTAGGGGAGGAGGGAGCAAGGAAGCGGATCGAGACATCCTGTGGGATGTCCCCTAGAGTTCCCCTTATTCGATTACCTTGAAACCTATAATTTTATTCTTCTTATGTTTATTTAGTTTGAGTCTACTATATGAGCAACTTGTTGGATCCACCTTAAATATAATAGCATTATTATAACTTGTGTTGGTGTTGCTAGAGAAGGGGCACAACCTGGATTTGTTAAAGTACAAAATATAAATGTAGCTATAGGTATCATTGTCTGAGTTGGACGTTGATATACATTACCTATTGTATGTGTAAAACCTTATAAAAGTTATGATGTTTCATGGGTTCAACTTATACATATTAGTGTCCATAGATTTATCAAAATAAGGTCAAAAGCACATAATTTATTTACTGTTTTCACGAACTTTTTTCCTTTCTTGCCATAGATTTATATTAAAATTATATTTTCTTATTTAAAGATTTTTTAAACCAAGGATTGAATGAAAATCATACCTTTAACATTACCATGTTGATTTCTTTCTAATAACACCTCTATTTAAGTCTTTTGTTGGTCATATCTAAAGTAGCAATATTATTTTTTCAAAATTTAAGACTAGGCCTATTCTTGAATATTGTTTATCTTATAACTTGATCATATTATATTAGTTTATGCTAGTATTAGTATTGTTGGAAAGTAACCTCAAAGTGCTTTTGAGTGATATATAACATGAGCTATTCTTATTTATTAGAGTCTAAGTGGTAGATTTTAACTATTGAAAATCAAGTAGCTATCCAAAATTGTAACTTTATCATTTGGTAGCCAAAAATGACATACAAACACTCGTTTTAGAGTATTATCCCACATCCTAAACATATTTGTAGGGTTAAAAATTTGTTGAAACCCATAGGTTTTGATATCAATATTAAGATGTATAAAGAAAAATAACATCTCCTATCATCTTTTTTAAGGATGTAAAATTAACCATCATGAATTTTCTATGTTTAGAAATTCTATAGGAGGACCTATTATAGAGTAGAGGTTTGTATTGAATCACCATGGAAATAAATATTAAACCTAAAGAAGATAAGGACAAGTATAAATGGCTCAATCAAGCAAATAAAGCTTGAGCTTTGATCAATATGTAATTCTTCTATGACTTCAAGTATAACCTTGATGGTATTAAATCTTGACAAGCAACTTGAAAGAAGTTTGATAAATTTTTTGGTAAGCAAAATGTCATTTAAGGGCAGTAGTTGGAGAACCTACCGATGACTCTTGATGTAGAGGATTTCCTTTGCATCAAAAATTTCATTACTAAACTCAAGCAATTGCAAATTAAAAGGACAAATGAGCATATAATATATCTTATTCTATCCAAACTAAAAGGACATTTTTATGTCTTTCTACTTTTGATGTAATTGACAATTTGTTAGGGTAAAATAGGCAATATATTGCATTATACTACATAGATTATTATATTTACTTTGTACTATTACCATGTAGATATTTATTGTTTCAAATATCTAATGGTAAGTAGGTTAAATCCTAAATATCCTAGGTAGTCAATCCTAAACCTAACTCTATACCTGACCAGGCGCGTTTGTTAGCATATTTAAGGGAGAATTAGTTGACATTGCTATTTTATGTATTATATAACATTAGTCCTAATGCTAATGTTAGTAATGAACAATTTTGATTAATCTCAATATTGTTTCACCTAATTTGCTACATTAGCATCAGAGCCAACTTTTTTGGCTCACCCAGAGGACGAACTGGTGACATTTGGATGCCACCAAACCCACCTCAATAGGCGAGCTCGATGGCGAAGCGAGGTCCATTTTTGGCCAGGTCAACTCGACCTGCCAGGGCCTAGGAAACCTTGGGGTTGATCGACCACAACCTAAGGTAAAGAGTGCATCGAGAGCGATGATCAACCACCCTCATCGAGCTAGTAGATCGATAACATTTTGCTATCGACCGGGCTCAGCGGTCGACTGACCACCTCGACACCCGTGGAGAGCAGGAGCCCTGCCTCAACTCCTGCTCACAGGGCCCGAGTCCCCATAGAGCCACCAATGAGAGTGCATCGAGGGCAGGAGTGCCCTCACACTCCCATGTGGACTCCATATACTGGGAGAGCCGAGAGGGCAGGAGCGCCCTCCCATCCCAGATGGCGTACACTAGGTGCTACCCAGGATTCAAGAGGGTAGGAGGCCCTTCGATCGTCAGGATTCAGGCCCTACAATTGGGATTTGAGAGGGTAGGAGGCCCTTCTATCACTGACCACATCAGGATCCATGAGGGCAAGAGGCCCTCCGATACCAACAGACTTGACATGTGGTGAGATTCAGAGACCTCTAGACTACACGCACCCTAAGGTGCTGACCTGGACTATTGACTTGGCAAGCTGACTAGGACTGCTGACTAGGCGAGATGTGGCACACTGGCCATGCTCCACCTGGACGCTAGCTAGACAGATGACCTGACTCAGACCTATCACGTGGCGGACAACCACAGGACGACTTAGACTCGACAAAAAAACCTTTGGCACCATGTAGCGATGTCCAAAAGGGTGGGGGACCGACTCAGATTGCCCGTAGGCAATCACTCCATAGGGGAGTGTTAAGGTTTTTCAAGCCTCTTGCATCCCCCTATGGGATGCATGTGGGATAAATCCCATAGATCCCTCGAAGAAGCCCGTCGGCTTCTTCAATACCAAGCGTCGGGGCTTCAGTTCCAAGCCAGTCGACAACTTGGTTGGCCAAGGCGGACACCTTAGGCCAAGCGGGTCGCGTGTTTGAGCCCGCGCGCCACCATTTTGCATTTTGTTTTAATTAAATTTTTAATTTTTCTATAGTTTATAAAGCTTTTTAATATTTTTTTATAATATAGTATAAATTGGTCAAAAATGTCAATTTTAAGCCTTTATAATTGATTTTTTTCCCCAATTTTGCTTAATTATAAATAATTTTAATATTTAAAAGTATTTTATTAGTTTTTTTGAACTTAGAGATCTTTTAAATTAAACCAAATTATTTTTCAAAAACAAAGTATTTCTTTAATATTTTTTGCAATAAATCCTCAAAGTTCTATAGTTTTCTTCACACATTTTTGGAGATAAAAAGACATAGCAACTCAAACTTCTATTGCAAAACAAAGAGATTTAAAACATTGAGGAAGAACATAGGTCATTTTCTTTGCAACAAAATAAAAAATTTGCTTTTGTTTTCTCCTTCACAAAGGAGATATAAGACATAAAATTGCAATTTTTTTGTTGTAAACTTGAGAAATATTTTGAACCTATTTTTTGATCCTCATGCTTGAGTGTTGAAGACAAAAACCAAAGTCGTGTGTCGATTGGTCTGGAAGCCTTTCAAATGCGGGTCATGTGTCGACTTGTCTTGAAAGGAGTGCTCAAATTTTTCAAAATTTTGTACAAATTAAAGGGGGATAGAAGTCATATTTGGTGATTCTATTTTTTTGCAAAATTGTAAAGAGAAAGGGGGGATATTTCAAAGTAAGAAAGGTGCATTCTTGATTGTACTCGACACCTTTTATTAAAAATTGACTATACTAGGTGCATTCTTGGTTGCATCCAACACCTATAGTGATAATAATTTGGGTTGCTCTCTTGTTTTTATTATTGCACTAACAATCATGTTTTTTGTGTGTAATTAAACAATCATAAAGAACACTAAAGATCATTTCATAAAATCAAACTTCACTAAAATCGTGCTACACTTTACACAGGTTATACAAGTCAATTTTTACACCCCATCAAAAGGTCAAAATCCAAACACTTTGATTCACTCTCTTTGTTTGGCTTAATTTCCTCAAACTTTTCATCCTTCTTGAAGGGTGTTAAGGTAGGTGCCATTAAATATCCTAGAGAGCAAAATCAGAAGTCTTTCAAAACCTACCCCTTTAATTTGCTCTATTTGTTTGGCTTAATTTCCTCAAACTTTCCATCCCTTGTTAAGGGTGTTAATGCAGGTGTCATTAAATATCTTAAAGAGCAAATTAAAATCTTCCATATACTCTTTTGAGGGTATAATGCAAGATAAATTCATCTTAGTCATATTAAATTTGAAACCTTCACCATGGCCATTATAAACAAGTATCTCACTGAGAGCCAACTTCTCAAAGGTTCAAATTATTCTGCCTGTAAAACTAAGATGAAATCCATTTTAACTGTAGAGGATATATGGGAAATAGTGGCTGGCAATGAGACTAGATCCACATCACCTAGAGCAGATCAAATAACCTATGATAAAAATGATAAAAGACATTCCTTATTGATCTTGCTAGCTATTACTGATGATATCCAACCTCATATCAGTGAAGCTAAAGATGATAAGGAGGCATGGGATGCCTTAGCTACCATATTTGAGGGAAAGAATCAATCAATGATTCTTAACCTTCAAACTCAGCTTCATACTCTTCATATGAAATCTAGAGAAACAATAGAGCTATTCCTCTATAGAGTGGCAGAATTGAAAACAAAACTGTAATCTTTAGGAGAAAAAGTAGAAGACCAAGTCCTGACCTCTATCATTTTGAGGGCTCTTCTAGACTCCTATAGAATGTTGATCACTTCACTACAAGTCTCTGGAAGGACAATGACTTTTGTAGAGTTGGTAAATATGCTTCAAACGGAGGAAGCTAATCAAATCCAAAGATATGAGGCATATAACAAAGTCATTTTCTCAAACAGACAAGGTGGAAAGAAAAAGTGGAATCAATAGAAAGGATCTTATTCTAGCAAAGACAAGGGTAAAGACAAAGATATTAAGAAGAAGAAGCAGTATTGTAAAATTTATGATAAAGACACTCATGAAACCAAAATATGTTGGTTTAAGAACAAACCACCTAATGAACAAGGACAAAATAAGGGCAAAGGCAAACCCAAGAGCAAGAACAAACAACAACAAGGACATGTTGCTATCGCTGAATATTCTAGTTCAAACTCTGAACGAGCACACAAAGTGCTCATGACACCTACAGACTCCCCTCACAAGGATACTGTTTGGTACATAGATTCAGGCACTAGTAAATATATGACTAGCAATAAGTCCTGATTTGAGACATTTGAGACTCGAGAAGGTATACCGATAACCATTGCTGATGATCAGACCTATCGAGTTCAGAGAGAAGGAAGTGTTTTTGTCTCCCTTCCAGATGGAGAATGTAAGATTCAAAAATTTATTTATGTACCAGGATTGAAAAATAATCTCTTGTCAGTTCCACAAATCCTGTACAATAACATGAATGTCAATTTCAAAGTGGACAAAGAAAATAAATGTTGCTTAATCACTCATAAAGGAAAATATATAGCAACAGGTTCATACAAACATGGTTTGTTCACCTTAGATGCAATTACCTCATCACATACTGCAATGACAGTAACCACAAAAGAGGCCACTTCTCTATGGCAGAAGAGATTTAGGCATCTAAGCTCAGGGTATTTACTTGAACTCGATAAGTATAAAATGGTGAAAGGACTGCCTACTCTTTCATCTACTTTGCCAGTGTGCTCAGATTGCTTGTCAAGAAAGCAACATAGAGTACCTTTTGAACCTAGATTTTTTTGAGCTAAAGTACCTTTGGAGTTAGTTCACACATATTTGCATGGTCCTATGTCTACTAGCTGTGGAGGAAAAAGGTATTTTCAATTGTTTATAGACAATCACTCACAGAAAATGTGGGTATTCTTCTTGCAGTTGAAGTCTAAAGCATTTGACTATTTTAGCAGTTCAAGAATCTAGTTGAGAAAGAATCGAGATGATTCATAAAGACCCTCCGTTCAGATCAAGGGGGGAATACACATAAAAATAATTTTCCTCATTTTTATAGAAACATGGGACAAAAATACAGTTGACAACAACCTATTATCCTCAGTAAAATGGAGTTGCTAAGAGAAGAAATTTTTCCATTATGGAAATGGTTCGATGTATGCTTAAGGGAGCCAATCTTGAACACATTTACTGGCTTGAGGCTATAACAACTGCAGTATATCTTCTAAATAGGGCTCCCACACGAGCTCTTGAAGGTATGACTCCTTAGGAAGCATGGAGTAGAATAAAACCCTTCGTATCTCATCTACAAGTATTTGGATGTAAGGCTTTTATGCATATACCTAAGGAGAAAAGAAAGAAGTTAGATGAGAAGACTCTACAATGTGTTTTTATTGGATATGATGAATTCTCAAAAGGCTATCGATTGATAGATCCATTCACCAAGAAAATACATGATGAGCAAGGTGCAACCAAAGTATTGTCATTGTTGTCAACACAGTCAGGTTGATCGGTTGATGCAATGGACAAGAGTTCATTGATGAGCAAGGTGCAGCCAAAGTGCAATGGAAAGGAGTTCATTGATGAGCAAGGTGCAGCCAAAGTATAATGGATAGGAGTTCATTGATGAGCAAGGTGCAGCCAAAGTATTGTCATTGTTGTCAACACAAACAGAGGATCGGTTGATGCAATGGACAGGAGTGCAGAGGTCATTAGATAGATCGGTTGATGAAGTGAACAAGAGTTCAAGAGCGTCGAGCATGTACAGTGAATTTCCAAGAAGACAGAAGTGGCCCAGATTCAAAGGATCAAAGAAAAAGACAAGTAAGAAAACTGTCGCGATATCGCGACATGTTTTCTGTCGTGATATCGTGACATATTTGGCAAGTAAGAAAATTGTCGTGATATCGCCACATGTTGAAAAGCTGAAAAAACTGTCGCGATATCGCGACATGTTTGAGGAGAGAGAAAGCACAAGAAAAACTATCATGATTTCATGACATGTTTGAAGAAGCTTCGCATGCAAGAAAAACTATCACGATTTCGTGACATGTTTGAAGAAGCTTTGCATGCAAGAAAAATTGTCTCGATTTTGCGACATGTTTGGAGAGAAGGCACAAGCAAAGAAAACTGTCGTGATTTCGCGACATGTTCGAGGGAGAAGGCACAAGCAAAGAAAACTATCATGATTTCATGACAATCTGTAAGAGAGGCAGTACAGACAAAAATGTGTCACGATTTCGTGACATGTTTGAGAGAAGGAGCTCGTAAAGAAAAGTGTCACGATTTCACGATAATTTGCAAGAGAGGCAGTACGGATGAAAATGTGTCACAATTTCGTGACATGTTTGAGAGAAAGAGCTTGTAAGGAAAAGTGTCATGATTTTACGACAATTTGCAAGAGGAAGCGCTAAGGAGAAAAAGTGTCACGATTTCATGACATGTCGAGTTTTCGTGATCTTGATGAGAAGAAAAGCACTAAGGAGAAAAAGTGTCGCGATATCGCGACATATTGCAGGAGAGAGAAAGGCAAGATAAAAAGTGTCACGATTTCATGACAATTTGCAAGAGGAAGTGCTAAGGAGAAAAAGTGTCACGATATCGCGACATGTTGGGTTTTTACGACCCAAAGAGAAGAGAGAGAGTAAGGAAGCGAGAGTGTCGCGATTTCATGACATGTTCTATTTTCACGGGGTCAAGGCAAGAAAAGAGACAAGGCAGTGAGAGTGTCACGATTTCACGACATGTGTTTTCGCGGGCCAAAGACAAAAAAGGCACAAGGCAGCGAAAGTGTCACGATTTCATGACATGTTATGTTTTCGCAGGTATAAGCCAAGAAGAGAAGCAAGAAGGCGAAAGTGTCACGATATCGTGACATGTTATGTTTTTGCGGGTGCAAGCCGAGAAGAGGACAAGAAGGTGAAAAGTGTCACAATATCACGACATGTGTTTTCGTGGGTGCATGCCGAGAAGAGTACAAGGAGGCGAAAAGTGTTGCGATATCACGACATGTTATGTTTTCATGGTCAAACATCAAGAAAAAGTTAAAGGGGTAGAAGTGTTGCGATTTCACGACAGGTCACCTTAGCACGAGCTAAGAAGAAAACTCAGCCGAAACAAAGAAATGTAACAGTGAACTGCAAACAGTACAACAGTAAAAGAGGTAGTTACAGAATATATTCATGCAGCCAAAATTAAAAGAGTTAACTGAAGTCAGTACAACAGTTATAGGTGCAGTTACAAATAGAAATCATGCAGTTAAATAAGAATAGTGAACTAAAGTAATTACGACAGTTATAGGGGCGATGCATGACGGATAGAAACGAAGTCATTATCGCAGTTACATGAGCCGTTACAAAGAAATATCATGCAGCAGTGGTTACTGAAAGTCATCAGACGAAGACCACGAGTTGGACAGAGAAATGTCTCGAAGCCCAAATAAAGAACCGTTCTATTAATAAGATTGCATGTGAGAATAAAGAATAAAGAAGTCGTCACTATTAATAGGCTGCATGCGCGAATATGGAAGTTAAGAATAGAAACAAAACACTGTTATAAAAGCAGATTTGCGTGAAGTAGTAAGGTTGAGCTCTGTGTGAGAAGAGAGAACAGTGTGTTGCAAAATAGAGGGAAAGTGCTATGAAAAAGAGAATAGAGAGCACGGCTGAGACAACGCGTCTGAGAAAGAGCAACTGAAAGAGAGAGCATAGCTGAGAGAGAGTGTGGTTGTAAGTGCACAAAAGGAATATGTGTTTCCTGGATTGAAAGAGAGGTTGGGTGAGCAATAGACCAATGAGGGTCTTGTAAAAGTGAAGGCATATTTATGTCAATCTAAGATTCAAAATAGAAATCCAAGTTGGTGCTTGGAATCAGGGGTTGGTGCTCCTTCCAGTGTGTGTTGGTAATATTTTTGTAAAGTTGGTGCTTTGCAAAAGTTGGATTTGGATGGGAGTCCAAGCAGTCTATTTTTGAGGAGTAGCCAAAACTGGCGAACCTCGTTAAATCGTGTGTTGTGGAATTCTTTCTTGTTATATTTTCTTTATCTGTTTTAAGTTATCCTTGCTTCAGGTTTAAGAGTTGTAGATTTGAATTTAAATAGCTACACTGATTCACCCCCCCTCTTAGTGCCATTGTAAGATTAACAATTGGTATCAGAGCCAAGTTTTTGTCTCAGGCTAAATCAGTCAGGGTTGATCTTGGATTAGTATGCAATGGATAAGAAGAATAGATCCTCCTCCAAAAAGACATCTCAGTCAGTTTCAGTTCCTGTGGAAGAGAAAATTGAACCAGAAAAGGTAGAAGGAGTGAACTTTGAAGTATGTGATGAAAACCTTGAGGCTGAGGTTGAAGTAGATCTAGAAGGTGAGTTGATCGCTGCACTTGAAGAGTTGAATATTGAAAAGAAAAAGAACAAAAGACTATCCAAGAAATTGGAAGAATATGGGGATGAGATTGAAGATCTTTTCTTACAATTTCAAAAGGCCAAGAAAATAGAAGAAGCCTTG
Source organism: Wollemia nobilis (assembly GCA_028583015.1). NCBI lineage: Eukaryota > Viridiplantae > Streptophyta > Pinopsida > Araucariales > Araucariaceae > Wollemia > Wollemia nobilis. The sequence continues at coordinate 3,695,777 of JAQPPZ010003098.1, forward strand.
AAGTCACAGCTGAATGATAAAGTCGATGTATTTAGCAAACGTGAAGAGGATTCTAACAAAGTTGTTAGTAGTCTGAAGCTGCAAGTAGAAGAGTCCAAAAGGACTAAAGAAACTCTCAGGTCTCAGATCAATGAGAAAGATACTGTTTGTCGCAGACAAGAAGAAGAGATTGTTTTATTGAAAGAACAACTAGAAGAGGCCAATACAAATCGCAAACTCAAGAAAAGCACAAATTTGCTAGATAAAATGATAATCCAACAAAGAAGCTCCACGGATAAGCGTGGTCTTGGATATGAAGTTGAACAACCTTCATATTCCAACTCTGCAGAGAAGAAGAAGTTCACTGTTGAAGGATCGAAGCAAGAAAAGGTTGAAGCAGAATCTTCAACAGGAAGAAAATATCAAAGAAGATCTACAACAAAGCAACCACAACAAAAGAGGTTCTCTCACTCTCACTCTTTTCATAATAATGCTTTTAACGGCTATTGTTTTAGATGCAACCATTATGGTCACAAGGCAATTTATTGTGGATTGACCAATAGATCAAAGAGTTATGATGTTAGAAGTACATCTGCATTTTTGAGTGAACACCATGTGCAATGTTTTAAATGTAATGGTCATGGGCACATAGCAAAGTTTTGTCCAAGCACTTCTGTATCTAATATAAGGCAAGACCGTAGATTTCATCAGATACAAAGAATGCAACACAGACAAGGAACATATCATGTGCATAAAAGAAAGGAAAATAATCATCCATCAAGGATGCACAAGAGACAACCATGCAAGAGAAATGTTCGAGTTCACGAAAAGGTGCAAAATAGGGATGTAGTTGAAAAATCCAAGCCCGTGTTCAAGAAAGTCTGGAGAAAGACAGAAGAAAGGGAATCGTGTCTCCTTGGACTAAAGGAGACTACTTCGCTATTGCACTAAGCCACTCCAGGTGGCACATCCTCAGGGGGAGCGATATTAAAGTCTTATTTTAAATTCTCCTATGTATTTGTTTGGTTATTTGAGGATGAAAGGCAAGTAGTCGGGATATTGTTGTTTCAGTTGTCAAGTGTGTTTTTAGTTCTTGTAGTTGTTTGTGGAGGTGCCATGAAGGGTAGTGATTGAATTGAGAGTCGTCACCATTGGTAGTATTGCTTATGTCATTGTTGTTCTGTTGATGGTTCTTACTGCCACTATTCATAGCTATGGATTATAACAGTTCAGATAAGTTGGTTGAGTGGAAAGAATGTTTGCCCTAGCTGCATATATGTGTTTCGATAAAAGCAGTGCGTATTTGTACTACACATTGATGTGAAGATTGTTAGATCTTCATGATGCCTTGGTGAATATAGTTAATTCATAGATAGTTTCATTTTAATTGTTGATAAAATTCCAATCCAAGGTTAAGAAGTATGAGGCTGAGTAAGGTGCACTATGGTTGGCCATAAAGTGTTTGACAAAATGTCTTCTCCTAATTTGCACAGTTGAAAGTAAGGTGTGATTTGCAGTAACTGTAGAAAACTCAGATCATGTTGTAAATATAAAAAGGAATTTGGTTGTGCTGTAGTATAGTATTTGATGCTTACACAGAGTTGAAAGTGGATTGAGGTAGCCTGTTGGATTCTCACTAAAGAGAGAGACAAACAACTGACATTAGGTTCAAGCTTGTTGAGAATATCCAAGATGCATTTGCAGATGCTGCCAGCATTGCAGAACAAACAGTTGGATATATACAATCAGTGTATGCCTTCACTAATAGTGGACAAGTTTGAGATTGCAGAGCAACAGAGGGTTGGTACTCAGAAGACAGTAGTCCAGCCATGTTCTTACACATATTATATTGGTGAAGTTGATAGTGATGATGTCATTCATTGGTTATTGTTGCTACTCACATTATTGATATTGTTGATGCCTATTATGCTTATCATGATGTTGTCAAACAGTGAAATGAAGTGGTCACATATTCCCAAGAATAGACTAAGAATTGACTAGCCATCGGGATCAAATTCTCAAGGGGAGCATTTATGCATCTGTTTATCATATTGCTCATGTTTATGCTTTTTGCTAACTATAATAATTTTTGCCTGAGAATGTTGTGCATGGACTCAGGGGGAGTTTTGCAGCCACCCTTTGGTATTATTGTCAAATGGGGAGAAGAATTACAGGTAATTGCACACGATTACATGTGTTGCCAATAATTCCAAAGGGGGAGATTGATGAGCAAGGTGCAACCAAAGTATTGTCATTGTTGTCAACACAGTTAGGTTGATCAGTTGATGCAATGGACAAGAGTTCATTGATGAGCAAGGTGCAGCCAAAGTGCAATGAACAGGAGTTCATTGATGAGCAAGGTGTAGCCAAAGTATAATGGATAGGAGTTCATTGATGAGCAAGGTGTAGCCAAAGTATTGTCATTATTGTCAACACAGACAGAGGATCGGTTGATGCAATGGACAGGAGTGCAGAGGTCATTAGATAGATCGGTTGATGAAGTGAACAAGAGTTCAGAGCAGTCAGAGCATGTATAGTGAATTTCCAAGAAGACAGAAGTGGCCTAGATTCAAAGGATCAAAGAAAAAGACAAGTAAGAAAACTATCATGATATCGCGACATGTTTTCTATCACGATATCGTGACATATTTGGCAAGTAAGAAAACTGTCGCGATATCATGACATGTTGAAAAGCACAAGAAAAACTATCGTGATATCGTGACATGTTTGAGGAGAGAGAAAGTGCAAGAAAAACTATCGTGATTTTGTGACATGTTTGAAGAAGATTCGCATGCAAGAAAAACTATCACGATTTCATGACATGTTTGAAGAAGCTTCGCATGCAAGAAAAACTGTCGTGATTTCGTGACATGTTTGGAGAGAAGGCGCAAGCAAAGAAAATTGTCGTGATTTCGTGACATGTTCAGGGAGAAGGCACAAGCAAAGAAAACTGTCACGATTTTGCAACAATCTGTAAGAGAGGTAGTACAGATGAAAATGTGTTGTGATTTCGTGACATGTTTGAGAGAAGGAGCTCACAAAGAAAAGTGTCACGATTTTGCGACAATCTGCAAGAGAGGCAGTACGGACGAAAATGTGTTGCGATTTCACAACATGTTTGAGAGAAAGAGCTTGCAAGGAAAAGTGTCATGATTTCATGAAAATTTGCAAGAGGAAGTGCTAAGGAGAAAAAGTGTCACGATTTCACGACATGTCGGGTTTTCACGATCCAATGAGAAGAAAAGTGCTAAGGAGAAAAAGTGTCACGATATCGTGACATATTGCAGGAGAGAGAAAGGCAAGATAAAAAGTGTCACAATTTCATGACAATTTGCAAGAGGAAGCGCTAAGGAGAAAAAGTGTCGTGATATCGTGACATGTCGGTTTTCATGACCCGAAGAGAAGAGAGAGAGTAAGGAAGCGAGAGTGTCACGATTTTGTGACATGTTCTATTTTCACGGGGTCAAGGCAAGAAAAGAGACAAGGCAGCGAGAGTGTCACGATTTTGTGACATGTGTTTTCATGGGCCAAAGACAGAAAAGGCACAAGGCAACGAAAGTGTCACGATTTTGCGACATGTTATGTTTTCGCGGGTATAAGCCAAGAAGAGAAGCAAGAAGGCGAAAAGTGTCACGATATTGCGACATGTTATGTTTTCATGGGTGCAATCCGAGAAGAGGACAAGAAGGTGAAAAGTGTCACGATATCATGACATGTGTTTTTGCGGGTGCATGCCGAGAAGAGTACAAGGAGGCAAAAAGTGTCACGATATCGCGACATGTTATGTTTTCACGGTCAAACATCAAGAAAAAGTCAAAGGGGTAGAAGTGTCACGATTTCGCAACAGGTCGCCTTGGCACGAGCTAAGAAGAAAACTTAGCCAAAATAAAGAAATGTAATAGTGAACTGCAGACAGTAAAACAGTAAAAGAGGCAGTTACAGAATACATTCATGCAACCAAAATTAGAAGAGTTAACTGAAGTCAGTACAAAAGTTACAAGTGCAGTTACAGATAGAAATCATGCAGTTAAATAAGAATAGTGAACTGAAGTAATTACAACAGTTACAAGGGCAGTTATAGTGACAGTAAACAGAAGTCATTACTGCAGCTACAAAAGCCGTTACAAAGAAATATCATGCAGCAGTGGTTATTGAAAGTCATCAGACGAAGACCACGAGTTGGACAAAGAAACGTCTCGAAGCCCAAACAAAGAACCGTTCTATTAATAAGATTGCATGTGAGAATAAAGAAGTCGTTACTATTAATAGGTTGCATGCATGAATATGGAAGTTAAGAATAGAAACAAAACACTGTTATAAAAGGAGATTTGCATGAAGTAGTAAGGTTGAGCTCCATGTGAGAAGAGAGAGCAACGTGTTGCAGAATAGAGGGAAAGTGCTGTGAAAAAGAGAATAGAGAGCACGACTGAGACAGCGCGTCTGAGAAAGAGCAACTGAAAGAGAGAGCACAGCTAAGAGAGAGTGCGGCTATAAGTGCGTAGAAGGAATATGTGTTTCCTGGATTGAAAGAGAGGTTGGGTGAGCAATAGACCAGTGAGGGTCTTGTAAAAGTGAAGGCATATTTATGTCAATCTAAGATTCAAAATAGAAATCCAAGTTGGTACTTGGAATCAGGGGTTGGTGCTCCTTCTAGCTTGGTGCTTGGTAAATCGGGGGTTGGTGCTCCTTTCTCGTTGGTGCAGATAAATTAGGGGTTGGTGCTCCTTCCAAGTGTGTCTTCGGTAAACTGTTTGTAAAGTTGGTGCTTTGCAAAGGCTGGATTTGGATGGGAGTCCAAGCAGTCTATTTTTTAGGAGTAGCCAAAACTGGTGAACCTCGTTAAATTGTGTGTTGTGGAATGCTCTCTTATTATATTTTCTTTATATGTTTTAAGTTCTCCTTGCTTCAGCTTTAAGAGTTGTAGATTTGAATTTAAATAGCTACACTGATTCACCCCCCCTCTTAGTGCCATTGTAAGATTAACAATACATGTTAGTAGAGATGTAGTGTTTGATGAAGCTTTCACATCTAACACTACATCAGTATACCTGGAATATGAGGAGCAACAACCACAGACTCCTCAACAATAGAAAAAGCCTCCAAAATGGTATACTAGTACTATGAAATATTCCAAACTCACTTCACCACCAGATCTCACTCTCAATCGTCCAAATACACAAAGCATGTCTCGATAGAAAAATGCAAAAGCATCTACTTTAGTTGATGATATTTGTAAAGATTTTCAAGATCTTTCTGTTAATAAAGAGTTATAAAGTGGATAAGATATGGAATTTTATGAGGAGAGGGTTTATATGTCATCAAATGATGAAAATTAACCTTCTACAGTTGATGAAGCACTTAGTCAGCCTCAGTGGAAGGTAGCTATGAATGCTGAACATAAATCCCTCATTAAAAACAAAACTTGGAAGTTGGTCGATTTGCCTAAAGGAATGAAGCCCATAGGCTGCAAATGGGTTTAAAAAATCAAATATAAGGCATATGGTACCATAGATAATCATAAGGCCCATATTTTAGAAAAGGGTTATGCTCAAAAGGAAGGCCTTTATTATGAGGAAAACTTTTCACCCACTACAAGGATGACCACCATTCGAGTTCTTTGTGCTATGGCAACACAATTCGGATGGAAATTAAATCAGATGGATGTAAAAAGTGCCTTTCTAAATGGTGACTTAAAATACGAGGTATACATGACTCAACCTCCAGGATTCTTTGAGGAAGGACATGAGAAAAAAGTTTGCAAATTGGTCATTTCATTATACGGGCTAAAACAAGCCCCAAGGGCATGGTACATCAAAATGGATAGTCACCTCTTGTAGCACGATTTCAAGAGAAGTCCATCTGATGCAAATATCTATATCAAGAACATAGGTTCTCAAATAGTGATTCTTGTATTATATGTAGATGATCTGATCATTATCGACAATTCAGATAAATTGATTAACACCATGAAGGATGACTTGAAAGAGTCATTTGATATGACAGATCTTGGACTTCTCCACTACTGTCTTGGCCTTGAGATAGAACAGAAGAAGAATCATCTTAGGGTGACTCAAAAAAAGTATGAAAGGACTTTAGTAGATATCGTATGACTGATTGTAAGACCAAAGCAATACCAATGGAATCAAGGCTTTAGTTATCACGATATGATGAATCACCACAGGTAGATGGCACGCTATATAGACAGATGATTGGAAGCATCATCTATTTGATCAATACTAGACTAGACATTACTTATGCTATAAACTATATTTCTTGATTCATGCAGGAACCAAAGGTCTCTCACTGGAAAGCAGCTAAAAGGGTTCTTCACTACATTCAGGGTAGTGTAGATTATGGTCTAGATTATAAGAAGAATAACTCATTCTTCTTACAGAGTTACACTGAATCTGACTACGCTAGATCCCTAGATGACAGAAAGTCAATATCAGGATACATATTTCATCTTGGATCTGGTCCTGTCTCATGGCATAGTAAAAAGCAATAGGTGGTTGCTTTATCTTCAACAGAGGTAGAGTATCACGTTGCACGTGGAGCTGTATGTGAAGTGATATGGTTAAGTCACATCTTGGCTACCATGGGCCTACCAAAGAAACTTCCTATTCACATATTTTGCGACAACTCAGGTGTTTTGAACTTGGTAAAGAATCCAGTACATCATGAACATACAAAGCATATTGACATAGCTTGTCATTTCATTCATGATGAAGTTCCTAAACACAGAATCAAGCTCCAATACATTCCCACTAACGAATAGGTTTCTGACATCTTCACAAAGGCACTTGGATGTGTAAAATTTGAACTGTTTTGAAGTAAACTTTGTATATCAAAGTAATGTAATAAAGGGGGGATGTTAGGGTAAAATAGGTAGTATATTGCATTATACTACATAGATTATTACATTTACTTTGTACTATTACCATGTAGATATTTACTGTTTCAAATATCTAATGGTAAGTGTTGGTCATCAAATCTGCCTAGGTAAGGGTTTTGGGTAAATGTATGCATCCTAGACCTGGACCAACATTGAAATGCCGAAGGGAAGGGATGCCCCTTGTGCCAATCTCCGGAGAAAGGTCGGATCCTATGCTAAACTACTTGGGTGTTTTAAGACAAGAGTGCAAGAAAGAGATAAAAGGTGTTAGGGTTAAAGAAATTAGTAATGTAAGGTGGGAGAGAACAGGAAGCATGATCACTAGCTAATAACTTGAATAAAAGCAAAGAACACCAAAGATAAACGAAAGGAATGCAATATTGATTTTCCTATGTATCCTTCAGGGGAGTTTCAGGGTACATTCCCCGATCGCACATTGGACGTAGGATTCAGCATCCAATATACAAACAAAGAAAGACAAAAGAATCAAGCATAGAAGGCAGCATAAAAGAAACCCAACACAACGTCTTTCAACTCCTATGTATCCTTCAGAACGAGTTTCAGGACACAGTCCCCGATCACACACCGGATGCAAGATTCAACATCCAACACACAAACGAGGAGAGATAAAAGAATCAAGCACATAAGGCAACATAAAGGAGAAGAATTAAGCTCAAAGCCTCTTAGTATTAATCCCAGGACATCAATTTACAACAACTTTCTAGCAGATAGTTCCACCCCTTTTCTATTACAATGTCTGGGTTTTTATAGAGGACCCGAACCTCTGAGCTATAATTACATAGGTTAACGAAGTACGCCCTCAAGCTCTGCAAATTTGGCCGCCTTGGCTCTTGCGATCGAGCTCTCAAATCCATTACCAAAACTGGCTACTGTGACCGGGTCAACCATGGAAAGATGCATTGATGAGCCGTATAGATATCCTTGGTCTTCGAGTGCAGTGCTCGAGTATCCGCCATGCTCACCGGGCTCTTCATCATGGTCTGATACTTCATTTTTGATTGCAAAAACCAAGCAGCAAACTTATCGAGCACCAAAAACTGTATTTATGAGGCACTTGATCGCCTCAAGAAAATATCCGACTTGAAACGCGTGCCTGTGAAGCGCTTCGCTAAGTCCTCATTCACAACTTCGTTTTGCAATGGTTCTGAGCCGAAGCAAAACTCCTCTTCATTTTGCACTTCGCAAAACTGCTTCGGGGGTGGGAAGTGTCGAAGCATATTTACTTCACAAAACAGGCCTCTTTGCCTTCGTCGCTTCGCTGATGAAATCGCTTCGCAACGATCTTCTTCCAAAACTATGGTTCGAGGAGATTTCAGCCAAAACACATTCCTGCCTTCAAAAATGCTTCGCTCCTCTTGGCTACCAGAACTTCGGTTGAAAAATGCTTCGGGCGAAAACTAGCCGAAGTGAATGCTTCGCTATGGTTTCCACCGAAGTAGAAATGGTTCGGGCATGAGAAGGTCCGAAGTAGATGTTTCGGCAACTTCCTGGCGAAGTGTTTTCGATGCTCCTTTGAGTTTCGCTTCACTGATTTTCTGACCGAAGTACTTGCCAAAAATTCTTCGGGTGCGAAGCAGTTTATTTCTCCTTCCTTTGTATTTCACTTCGACAACACCGCTTCATAGGAATCTCACCCGAAGTAGCTGCTGGAAATGCTTCGGGCCCGAAGTAGATTTATTGCCTTTGCTTTTCGGCCAAGATGTTCCTTCAAACACTGCCTTTGTATTCTACTTCGGTGATACTACTTCGTAAAAAAATCCACCTGAAGCAGTGTTGAAAATGCTTTAGGTGCGAAGCTCTCTTTCCTTCTGAACGCCGCTTCGCTCAACTTTCGCCCGAAGTAGCTGCTGGAAGCGCTTCGGGCGCAAAGTAGTTTCGTTCTCTTTTCCTTGTATTTTTCTTTTAGCTAAAACTTCTTCGCCAAAAATTTTACCCGAAGTAGTGCTAGAAATGCTTCGGGTGCGAAGCTCTTTTCATTTTCCTTCAGTGAAGCTCTTTTATATACAAAAGGGGTGGCATTGAAAGTCAAAATTGCTGCAACTTGTTCAAAATAATGAACAACAAAGCAAAAGTTTACACAACACTATACAAAATTTGTTTTCTTTTCTTCCCCTTAAGAAATGTGACAAAATTGTCAACATTCTTGGCGGCTCACGGGGCAACGAGCTCGTCTCGATGGGAGAACCCTTTAATTTTGATCCATTGGGTCAGAGTCCTTTATCAATCCTTCTCCTTCTTCTGCCTATGGGAGCGCTTCCACGGCTGGTTCCTGCTCGCCTTATTCCTTTGGTTCCTCTTCTTCTTCACCTTCCTCTTCTGGTGCGGCCTCTTCAGGAGCAGCTTCCTACGGTGGCGACGGGGCAAGACGCTCATGAATTTTCCTCATGGTTCGGTGGACCTGAGACTAGGCACTCTTCAAGAAAGGCTCTTGATCTTATAGTGCCTTTATCAATACGCGAAACTGATCAATTTGCCCGATATTTGCATGTTGGGCTCTAGCATATAGGTCATTTAGGCAGGTCGTGATCTTGCAATATTTCAAAAGGTAGTTTGTGATCTGCCCTTTTGTTGCTGGCTCTGCCCATCCGTCTATCTCTAAGACGTCACCTTCAAACTGAAGCCATCTGGGCTTAATCTCTTCCTTGGTTAGGAGGTTCCCATTGTCATCCGTGAAGCTTGGAAAGCCCATGGAAGAAATATCTTGAAAGTAGCCCATTGAGGTACGCTGCTCATTCTCAAATATATCTAGGAGGTCCTTAGCATTCTACGTTTTTTGCACCTTAGAGAAAAAATCACGAACTGTGGCCTGGGCTATTGACCAATCTCTAGCCAATCGACTCATTGCAGGGACTTGCAAGTCTTGATATTTGGCACTATGGACATCGAAAGCTAGTTTGAGCCAGCTTCTAGATTTCTGAGTTACCTTGTCGATGATTGGCCCTCCCTCGGTAGTGGCACTTCAGGCTTCTACAACGTAGGCCAAAATTGAAAGGGCACTGGAGGCCCGAGATTTGAAATTTCTAAGCAGGTGAGAGCGAATCTCCTTGATTCTACTTCTGTCAAACAACTCCAAGCTCGCCTTTTCAAAAAACTGCTACTACGTCTACAAGATCTTACTTTCAATATCCTTGGCCTTCAGCTCGTTCTCAGCTTGTCTTTGCACTTGTTTCTTGGCTGAACACTGCAGTTGTAAGACTTGTTGTTTGAGGGTGTGTGCTTCTGTTTCCAACAAATTGCATTGTTTCTGTGAATCCTCCAGCTCGGAGCGGAGCCTAGCAAGCTCTTCCTCCAACTTAATGTTGGCATTTTCTACTTCAAACCTGTGCTGATTTACAATATTTGCGTGCGCTCGAAAGGTCTCAACCCCAACGTGCATGGACAAAGACTCGTTGTCTATGTTCAGGTGCTCCAAGTCTTTGGTTTTCTCCTGATAGTCATAATCTGCTGGAGTCATCTCACTTAGCAGCTTCTAAATCTTAGGGACCTTCTTCACTTTGTGTAATTTTCCAGCATTTAAATGACTGCACATTTCTCAACTTGGGCTAAAGAGCGCCCTCTTTTCTTTCTAGCCTCCTTCAACATATTTTTTGAGTTTTGTTGGGCCTGGAGTAGCTTTTTAGCTAGAGGATGTTCCTTTATTACAGACAACTCAGACTCAAATAAGGCTCGATCTCTAGCCGTAGGGGTAAACAAATATAAGGAGTTAATGGGGAATGCCTCACCAAAAGGTTCGGCAACAAGTGTAGCGGGGGCTTCGGCCAGTGGCAAAATGTCCTGTACGACTGGGGTGTGGGCCACAAGGTTTGGCGGTAAAGTACTATCTTTGCCCTGGCTAAGGGCTAAAGGATTGGCAACGTTGGTGGGTGAAGGAGCTTCGACAGCTTTGTCTTGGCCAGATGACTCGGGTGAAGTGTGGCTAGGCAAAGTGTGGGGTGAACTTGGAATGGCTATGGGTAAAATGCGGAGGGGCGATTGACCTTTCAGGGGAGGTTGAGGAAAACTTTTAGTTGGGGCCATAGTGGATGTGCGAGAGGTGAGGGTAAAGGGCAGAGAACGTGTACATACGTGCCCTCTTGGTAGAGCGGCAATTGTGACTTCCTGTGTAATTGGCTCCTGCTCTTTTTGTGCTTCGGTGCTTCTAACCTTCGTGACTTCTACTTTGGGGTCCCCTTCTTGGAGGAGTTCTTCCACATCGATGATGTCTATGTCTGGGACCGTCTCAGCACTTGGTGGCATCTCACTTTCAACACCTGCTTCAACTAGGTCAGATGTAGGTTGCTCATCATGGGTGCTTGGCGGCCTTGTGCGAGGTCACTTTGGGTGGCTTGGAGGCACTTGAACTTGCTCTTGCCTCTTTCTTTTCTTTCTCTCCAATGGCTTCTCTGCCTCTTCGGTACTTGTATCATGGCTTTCTGATGGTCCTTGTGGTAGTGCCTCTGGAGTAGCCTCAGCTTCTTCCTTTTCTGAAGTATCTCCAGCTCCTTTAGGAATTTCACCTGATCTCGGGGGAGTTGGAGGAACAAAATCAACGAAGGATATGGACTTCCAAGTTTCAAAGTTGGCATCATAAAGAACTGTGAAGTCCCTATCTGTTGCCAAGAGTCCATAGGAATTCATTTTTTGGCGATGGAATCTCATTATCCACCATTCCTGAAGCTTTTCCTCGCTCCAATTCTTCAATTCCTCCTTTAAATCATCCTTTGCTTTTTTCCAAAACGTGGAGCTTGGAGTTGGGAGGGGATACTGGTCGGGATCAAATTTGGCCTCCATGGGGTAGAACTCATGCCAGGGAGGCAATGTCCTCATCCTCTCCAAATGCCACTCCAAGTCCTTTCCATTTGGATTATTCCTTTGCTCCACAATTTTAGGGTGAGGGCAGATGTGAAATTTTTTGAATCTTAGGTGATCCTTTATCACCCCCAAGGGGTCATAGAGCCATTGCTAAGGAATTTGGAGCAGGCCAAAGTTGTCAAGTTTTTCCTATAGGAAAACATTCTGTCTCAAGGAAAATACCTCGATTACTCCTATTCTAAAGGGAAAGTCACAGGTGTGTGCCCACTTTCGACCATGGCCATATATAACGTTGGTCGCGTCACTCTGTCGAGCGACCTCCAATGCAAATTGATACTCATAAGGGAAGACAGGTAGTAGGAAGGGCTTTCTTGTAAAGCCGAACATACGGATCACCAATCCCTGCATCAATTGAAAAACATCTCCCTTATTTTCTTGCACTATTTTATCTCTCAGACTGAGAGGGACCCAAGGGAAAGAACCCCTCAATAAATGCATGGCGGGCCCCAAGAATTGTTGGTTAAAAGAATAGTAGGACTCTGTCTTCAATAGGAGAGGAGTCCACTTGTACACAGGCAGAGGATTTCCATCCTTGTCGCTTGAAGAGATAGCGATATGGGGGAATCACTTATGAACCTGGTGGAAAAACAACTAGACTAGGAGGGTGCAAGGTGCGAAGTACTGGACCATTGCCAAGCTCTTTATACTAGCGAGTTGCGTATGCAAGGTTCGGGCCACCCATTCTGCCCAATCAAAGAAAATTGGGTTGGTGTTCGATCTTGTACCATCAGGGGCATAGAACTCCCCTCTTGAAATACATTCTACCAAAGACACCTGCCAGGGTTGTACCAAATCATCTTTCGACAGGCCTACCACCCATTTAATGATGGAGAAAATGTCAGTGTTTTTGAAGGCCGCCAAAGGTAAGGGAATCTGGGGCAGCTTGTTCGAAGGTAGCCCGCTCTTAAGATTCTCGTGCAAGAATTTCAATATGTAATTGTTAGAGGTGAACCTCTCCATTTGCTCATTTAAACTGACATTGCAGACAACATAACCTTTGGGTGGACCTTGCTTCAAGGCGAAGGCTGCTTGCACATCTTCCTTCAAAATGGAAAATAATTTATTGCCTGAAGCATCCAACACCTGCCTAGATGCAGGATGGTAATTTTGTACGATAGCATAGATTAGCTCTGGGCAGTGGTGAGCAGGTGGGGTCAAATACCTATAAATCTAGGAATAATAGGCAGCAGCCCTTTTATTCTTTGGGGTGAGTCTGCTCACCATAAATTCAATAGTTTTTCGAAGCTCAGATACATCCTTAGAGAGCTCCGTGTCTCGAATTTTTTTCCACCCATCAATTTGTGGGTCCAGAAGCTACTCCTCTTCAGACTCATTTCCTTGATCCATCGGCCGCTTCTCAGGGTGAGTGACGGGGTCGACCTTCTTTGGAGTATGCCTTTTTTCCTCTTTGCCCTTCTTAGTTTTTTTGGGGCCTGCAACTTCGGGCTCCTTCCCTTTCTCCTTGGAGTTTTTCTTTCCCATGGTGAAAATGATAGCGATAAAGTTCTTGATACAGAGGGCTTTAATGCGAACGGCTAGATGCAAAGGACAGGAGGGTTGTAGAGTATCTGAAAGCTCTTAGTGTAATTCTAACTGATGGACAAATAACTTCCCTCTTACCAAGAACTCACTTTTATAGCCTAAAAAGGCAACCACCTGAATTTATGGCACCTACTAAAATTAAATTTGTACTTCAGACGATGGAAGCTGTGGTATTCTCAAATCGCTTCTGCAGCGACGTGGTGCGCAGGGCTGCATGCTTTGATGATTATACTTCATACTGGAGATGTCACCCGTTGCCACCTCATACCTTGGTGCAAGCTTTTCTTCTCTTTTTTTGACTCGATCATCTTGGGCAGTGTTCCACCACCCCTTTTCCTTAATTTCATCTGCTTTGTACTCCTCTCAAGGCCGTTGTTGGCATGTTTTTCGAGGCACATTTTTGAATTCTCCACCTCGCGCATGTTTGGCTCGGAAAAGAGAGACTTGATATTGAAAATGCTTCACGACGAACCTTTGGTTCAGACTATTTTTTGATGCTTCTGGCCCGAAGTACCTCTTCTTCACCGTGTTTTCGCTTTGGTCGAAAATACTTCGGGCAAAAACTAGCCTAAGTGAATGCTTCGCTATGGTTTCCGCCAAAGTAGAAATGGTTCGGGTATGAGGAGGCCCGAAGTAGATGTTTCGAAAAATTCTTGGCGAAGTAATCTTCAATGTTCTCTTGGATTTTGCTTCGCTGGTTTCCTAACCGAAGTGTTTATCGAAAATGGTTCGGGCCCGAAGTCCTTCCACCTTGGTCAAACTTGAATCGTGGCCTAGAATTTTCTTCTTCGACGAAGTTGCCTCTTCGGATGATTTCTGCCCGAGGTAAGAATTTGAAATGTCTCGGGCCTGAAGCTCTCTTTATCATCCCTAAGCATTTTTATTCGGCAAAACGACTTTGCACAATTTTCACCTGAAGTAGTGCTGGAAATGCTTCGGGTGCAAAGCTTCTTTTGTGCCTTTGGTTCAAATTTTGGTTCGGCTTCCTTTCGGGTAACATGCTTCGCAAGGAGCCTCTTATAATCTACTTCGCAAGAATGCTACCCGAAGTAGCTGTTGAAAATACTTTGGGTGCGAAGTTCTCCTTTTGAAAACTGGTTCGTAGAATTTTGCCTTTGGTTACCTTCTTTGTAGTGAACCTTTTGTACTTGCTACTTCACATCAGAAGTCTTCGAAGAAGATTTGGAAGTGGTACTTGGCTTTGTGATCTTGGAAGAGAATGTATATACAAATGCAAATTATATACAAAAATATACACACACACACACACACACACACACACACACACAAAAAAATAAATATATATATATATATATATATATATATATATTTTGAAAGAAAGAGAAATTGTCTTTAGCGATGAAAAGTCTTCAGGTGAAGACCATTGACAGAGATCGCCAGAACTTGTCCATCTGCATCTTTGAGGATGAATGAATTGGCCGAGTTTACCTTCATAATTTCAAACGACCCATCCTAAAAGGTGTCCATCTTGTCATGATTCCTAGGCTTGGTCTTCCAAGAGTCCCACTTCAATACCAGGTCTCCCACATTGAATGTGTGATCGGATGACTTTTTCTTGAACCAGTCTCGGATAACCTGAGTATGCTTAGCGAAGTCCTGGTATGCTTCTTCGTGATCCTCCTCTAGTCGTAGCAGCTGAGCTAACCTGTTCTCCATCAGACTAACTCCATCTTTTACTTCTAACAGCTATAGCACTGGGATCTCCATATGAATGGGTAAGATAGCCTCATTGTCGTAGACCAGGGCATAAGGCAACGTTTTTATTGACCTTTTGACAGAAATCCAATCAACCCACAAGGCCCGATCTAGAAGGATATTCCAAGCCCTTTTGTTCGTTTCTATGAGCTTCCTTAGCATTCTCAACAGAGTCTTGTTGGTGGATTCTGCCAAGCCGTTGCCCTATGGATAATAATTAGAGGATACTTTATGATATATCCCATATTTGTAGAGGAAATCATTGATTTTAGCACCTGTGAAGCCAGGGCCATTGGTTGTGACGATTGCTTTAGGGATGCCAAACCTGGTGATCAATCCTTCCAAGAAGGTGACTACAGTCTCTTGATCTGCATATTTGGTAGGAATCGCTTCGACCCACCTGGTGAAGTAGTCTGTTGTCGTTAGGATGAACCTATGTCCCATGAAGGAATTTGGTGATACGACTCCTATAAAATCCAACCCCCATTGTTGAAAGGGTGTCTCTACTTGTATCAGACGAAGGGGTATTGCAGCATTTTTTTCGGCCAGTGAAACTCTGAAACTGCTCGCATTTACGACAAACAGTGAAGGCATCGGCAAAGAGTGTGGGCCAATAATAACCCGCCCTAATGATCTTTAACGCTATTGTTCTTCATGCAAAGTGACCTCCCGATAGTCCTGAATGGAATTCTCCCAGGACTCTCCTTTTATCATCGTCTTTGATGCACTTAAGAAGGACACCATCAATGTTCCTAAAAAATAGGCCTTCGAGGCACAGAGTGTATATGGAGGACCACATCCTGAAATGTCTTCGTTGTGATGTATTTAGATGTGAAGGACACTTGTCGGTGTTGAAATAGCAGATTATCTCATCGACCCAATCCTTCTCGTCTTCTTCGTAGTTAGCGAAGCATTCTTTGGCTGGTAAGTCATCCCTCCGAGATTTTGTCACTTCGACCGCTGTGCTCTTTGCCAATTCTTGACACAATGCATGGCCACAAACCAATTTTGTGGGCTTGATCTCAATGTCAAACTCCTATATTTTGTTCACCCAACCGGCCCTTTTACTTCCCAATTCTCCTTGGATGATGAAGTTATGCACATCAGGGTGAATGACATAAACTGTGACTCGGCTCTGAGAGATGAACTGCTTGAACTTCCTTAGTGATTTCATTACTACATGCACCTGATGCTCTATGAAATTATATCTTTCTTTGTGGGAATTTATCACCTAACTTAGAAACGTGATGGGACGCTCCTCGCCATCTTCTCCCTTTTGTGTCAAGACAGCAGCGTAGCTCTCGGGCTCTCCTATGACATACATGATGAAATCTCGACTGTAGTCTGGATTGATCAAGACCGGTGCCTGAGCAATTCGAGTCTTAATCTCTTCAAAAGTTTCTTTTCTTTCTTCGGTCCAGCTAAATTCGGTGCCCTTCTTCAGGAGTTGGGACATCGACTTGATGACTTGGGCGAAGTCAGGGACAAACTTCCTCACGAAGTTAATCTGGCTGAAGAAAGATTGAAGTCCTTTCTTGTCTGCTGGGAGTGGGAGATTCATTAGAGCTTCGGCTCTTTTAGGATCTACAGCAAGCCCTTTTTTTGATATCGCATGTCCCAACAACTTTCCTTCGCTGACAGCGAATATGGACTTCTTTGGATTAATTGAGATGCCAAACTCTCGGCACTTTTTGAAAACTTGTTGTATATGTGTGGGGTGGTCTTCTCTTCTTCGAGAGAAAATGGTCATGTCATCCAGATAAATGACGATGACCTTATTTAGAAGCTCACCAAAAGCAAGATCCATTGCTCTCTGGAAAGTGGCCCTAGCATTCGAAAGGCCAAATGGCATTCGCTGGTAGGAAAATGTTCCCCACTTGGTGGTGAATGTCGTCTTGTGTTGGTCTTCGTCCCTGACCCAAATCTGATTGTATCTAGAAAAACCATCGAGCAGAGAGAAGCGTTGAGCTCCAGCCACCGAGTGCAAAATTTGATCAATTTGTGGGAGAGGATAGTGGTCCTTGAGGGACGCCTGATTTAGATTGTGAAAGTCCACGCATAACCTGATATCTCCATTCTTCTTTCTAACTGGGACCATGTTTGCTACCCATGAAGAGTGCTTGATGGGATATATTATCTTTGCCTCAAGCATTTTCAAGAGTTTGGCCTTCATTAAGACCTTGATCTTGGGATTCACCGGCATTTGCTTTTGTCGAGTTGTGTTGAACCAGCTGTTGATTGTATCCTTGGAGATCTTGATAAGACCAAGTGATTATATCAAAAAACCTTCTGCATAGATTTTGTATCTGTTCTATCTCCTTCTAAGTGCAGTCGGTTCCCACATTTATTGCTTTCCCATGTTCGAGCTCTAAATCCTGATATTGTCTCTCATGGAATTTGATCATGTGAGAGAGAGCTCGATCATTTCAATTAAAGAGGCTTTCAAGGGTGATTAGTCCCTTGGGGACATGATTATTCTTCAATTGGATCAACCCTTCATACTTTCCTTCATCAGAGCTTCGGTCTTTGACTGTGGCGGCTTCTTGGATCATGAAATTTACAATCTTCTCATCGTTGTCGAATACTTGCCAATGCAGATCTTTGTCTAGGACAGAGGGCCTATAGATCATCTTCATAGCTCTAGGCTTGTGCACCATGTCTTCTACTGGAGAGTACCTAGCTGTGATGGATGCTAGGAAATCGACATGTCGGTTCTTTTCTCGTGGGATTGACTGTAGATTGAGAGACTCGAACTGGTCAAGCAGGTCCCATACTCTGTTGCGGTATGATGCGGTATGAATTTAGATAATGTTTCTTTGAGGTACACCTATTTGTGACCTGGTTGCATACCAGTTTAGAATCTTCAAAGATTCGCAGGTGCTTTATGCCTAACTTGTCAGCTTTCTTAAGTCCTAAGCATAATGCTTCGTATTCCACTGCATTGTTAGTGCAGCTCCATGTCAACCGATAGCAATACTCTTTTTGCTCATCGAAAGGTGAAACTAGAAGAATCCCTACCCCAGCATCATTTTTACATTGGGCACCATCGAAGAACAACTTCCATAGTTCTTCCTAGGCACTTGTTCTATTCCCTGGTTGGGAGTGATTATTAGGCTTGGCGATCGCATAACACCCTATTTCGGTCTCCACCATGGCATTGAAGTTTGCCAATGAGAACTCATCTTCATAGCTCAATTGCGCAAGAGACTCCTCGATCAGGTCCACCTGCTCTATCTCCTCCACTAGTGCATTCACTGGTTCGCTACTTTCTTCTTTGGACATCTTCTACACAAGAAAGGAAGAAGGTTTTTCATTGTAAATCTTCACCTTCTTTCCTTTGAATGGAACCTCTAGGTGAGAGTAATCCATAGATAGATACCTACCCAGTTTAGCCGTGAATTCCCTTAACAAGCACATACTAAAATACGGCTCCAAGTCAACTATAACTACCTCTTGTATGACTATAATTTGAGGCATCTTATGTAGCCAGATAGGAATGCCCTTAATCACTCCCACGGTCTTCATTGGAGTACCATCCAATTGGAGTACACCTTGGCTGCTTCACGTATACTCCATTCTTATTTCTTCACAGACTGCAATTGGCATGACTGTTGTAGCGGCCCCAGAGTCGATCATGTAGTTATGTACAATATACCCTTCCATTTGTAGGGTTAGGTAGAATGGAGGTGGTATGTTATTCCCTATGATAGATGTGGATAGGGTCTGCACAAGAGCAAGCAGTGCTGCATTTTTGCTTTAATTGTCTTCAATGATTCTTGCAGCAAGTCGACCTATACAGGTAGTTGCAGTGCATCGTACAATCTGACCTTGGCTGGGATCTTCTTCAATTCCTCTACGATGTTGTATGCCAGATATTTGAGCACTTGGGGTTCCTTTCTGGGTTTGTACCGGGTATGATATTGCTCTGTAGCTTCAACTCTTTACCGCTTGGTGAGGGAAGGAAACTTGAGCTTTTCCTTAGCTTGCTCCTTAGTTTCTACCTGAGGTGGTTCGACAGAGGCCTTTTGAGCCTTTTCTTTGATTAGTGCAGGTGGAGGAGCTTTGCTCGGAGCTGAAGAGGATGATTGTCCTTTCTTGATTTGAACTTGTGCTTTTGAAGGAGCCATCTGAGTGGCATCCGCTTCTATTGCCTTCCTCCTTTGGTAAGTGATGCAATGGGCTCTTCTTCACCAATTACCAGGTTCTGACTCATCTGCCTAATGGCATTCACTTGACCGTTGTGACTATTGTTTGCCAACGTTTGTACATAGTGTTGGTGCAAGGTGCAGGTATTCTCTTCATGCAGATCGTTGCACATAGAGCACCAATATACATAATCGAATGTGCTCGGAGCTTCTTCAATTACGACATTTCTCGCCGAAGCCTTCCCTTGCTGGACCGCTTGGTTCTTGGTAAGTGTAGGCACAGGATAAGGTCTTCTCGATAGGAATTCTTGTTGCGCTTGCTTCTTCTTTACAATGGTCATGTCGTTAGACAACATCTGAACCGTAGAGTTCAGGGACTGCATCTCCTGCAAAATTTTAGTCTGTATATCATTAGATTTCGAAACGAGCGACAATGGAGCCATCATTGGTATTGGAGGAAGAGCGAGGTGTTGAGGTGGTGCTGGCAGCATAGGAAAAGCCAAAGTAACCGTGGGCTGTGGAGTTGAAAATGTAGGGAAATGAATTTGTGGGGCGATGATTTGAGACACGACAAGATTCGAATTCCAAGATGAAATCGAGAGTGTAGGGGTTGTGGAGATTTGCAAAGTAGCTGTGCTTGCATACTGGAATTGTAAGAATTCAAGAAGTATGGGCGTTGGAATCCTTTGGGGAAGCTTGCCCACAGCTATCAAATCCATTTTTGCTCTCTTGGCTAATTCATACAACTTGGAAAAAGTATTAACATTAGAATATCTTACCATGAGGCTAATATCAATGTTGAAAGCCCAGAGGAAATAGAGTGCTACAGCTTCATCGGTTGGCCGAAGGCCAACTGGCACTCTTTTCCAGGTTTGAGCGAACCTACCATTGAAATATGCAATTTCTTCTTGCGAATGTCTCTTGATCGAAGTGAACTGATGCAGAAGAGAAGTAGGATCGAAAGACTCGTTAAAGTTTTTGATCATTTGCCTAGCTAACTGGTCCCATCCCGTAATGCTACCGAGTGGTAGAGATCTGTACCAATATAGGAGTTTTCCTCTAATGGAAAGAACCAAAAGCTTTACCATAATTTGTTCTTCTGTAATGTCATGGATTGCCGCCAGAGATATTATGTCCTGGATATGCTCCAGAGCAGTTTTCCTAGTTCCATCAAACGTTGGGATCTTCTTTATGGCAGCAGGCGGCACTTGTCCTTGCCCTGCTAGATTCAGTGGTGACAAGGAATCCTATGCTGGGCACAACCTGGGCGGTTGTGGCTACTGCATTTGCTATTGTTGTTGTTGCTACTGTGCCATATTTGCTCCTTGATTTTGAGAAATAGGAATTCTCGAAGCTCCCCCTTGACTGCTAATAGGACAACTAATAGGAATGGAGGGACTAGGATGCTTCGGAGAGTTGGGAGGATTGGGAGGAAAACTAGACGTTGTACTATCAAAAATTGAGCCTTGCCTACCAATAGAGGATGTTCCTTGTAATAGTGACTCGGGGGTGATTAACCTTGATTGTTCCCCAAAGGCGTCAATATCTATCTCAAAGAACTCGATTTCCTCTCCTCTATTCTTAACTCTCCATATCGTTTGCATGAAGGCATAGAATTTTGGTACTGGTCTTTATGACTTAAAGATTCTTGGGTAAACAGAGTCGCCAGATGCTAAGAGTCTGTCAGTAATGAGGGCATAGGTCCTCACTACCACTAATCAGGTGAGACTGACAGGATCACACCGATAACTAGTTTGAACTATTGGCCCCAGTGTAGACGGGTTTGACATTTAAAATATGGGGCCTTGATTGGTTATGGATCTTTCTAAGATAAATACAGTCGGTCCCACCAGGCGTGCCAGAAACTGTTGGTCATCAAATCTGCCTAGGTAAGGGTTTTGGGTAAATGTATAAACCCTAGACCTGGACCAACATTGAAAGGCCGAAGGGAAGGGATGCCCCTCGTGCCAATATTCGGATAAAGGTCGACTCCTATACTAATCTACTTGGGTGTTTGAAGATAAGAGTGCAGGAAAGAGATAAAAGGGGTTAGGGTTAGAGAAATCGATAATGTAAGGTGGGAGAGAACAGGAAGCACGATCACCAACTAATAACTTGAATAAAAGCAAAGAACACCAAAGATAAACGAAAGGAACGCAATATTGATTTTCCTATGTATCCTTTAGGCGAGTTTCAGGGTACATTCCCCGATCGCACATTGGACGCAAGATTCAGCATCCAACATACAAACGAAGAAAGACAAAAGAATCAAGCACAGAGGCAAGCATAAAAGAAAGCCAACACGACGTCTTTCAACTCCTATGTATCCTTCATAATGAGTTTCAGGACACAGTCCCTGATCACACACCGGACGCAGGATTCAGCATCCAACACACAAACGAGGAGAGATAAAAGAATCAAGCATAGAAGGCAGCATAAAGGAGAAGAATTAAGCTCAAAGCCTCTTAGTATTAATCGTAGGACATCAAGTTATAGCAACTTTCTAGCAGATAGTTCCCCCCATTTTCTATTACAATGCCTAGGTTTTTATAGAGGCCCCGACCCTCTGAGCTATAATTACATAGGTTAGCAAAGTACGCCCTCGAACTCTGCAAATTCGATGGCCTTGGCTCTTGTGATCGAGCTCTCAAATCCATTACCAAAACTGGCAACTATGACCGGGTCAACCATAGAAAGATGCATTGATGAGCCGTCTAGAAATCCTTGGTCTCCGAGTGCAGTGCTCGAGTATCCACCATGCTCATCGGGCTCTTCATCATGGCCTGATACTTCGTTTTCGATTGCCAAAAATGAGCAGCAAGCTTATCGGGCACAAAAAACTGCATTTATGAGGCACTTGATCACATCGAGAAAATACCTTACTTGAAACGCGTGCCTGTGAAGCGCTTCACTAAGTCCTCGTTCACAACTTCGCTTCGCAATGGTTCTGAGCCAAAGCAAAACTCCTCTTCGGTTTGCACTTCACAAAATTAAGCTTCGCAAAACTGCTTCGGGGGTGGGAAGTGCCGAAGCATATTTACTTCGCAAAATAGGCCTCTTTGCCTTCGTCGCTTCGCTGATGAAATCGCTTCGCAGTGATCTTCTTTCAAAACTGTGGTTCGAGGAGATTTCGACCGAAACACATTCCTGCCTTCAAAAATGCTTCGCTCCTCTTGGCTTCCAGAACTTTGGTTGAAAAATGCTTCGGGTGAAAACTAGCCAAAATTAATGCTTTGTTATGGTTTTCGTCGAAGTAGAAATGGTTCGGGCATGAGAAGGTCCGAAGTAGATGTTTCGGCAACTTCCTGGCGAAGTGTTTTCGATGCTCCTTTGAGTTCCGCTTCGCTGATTTTCTGACCGAAGTACTTGTCGAAAATGCTTCGGGTGCGAAGTAGTTTCTTTCTCCTTCCTTTGTATTTTACTTCGGCAACACCGCTTCGTAGGAATCTCACCCAAAGTAGCTGCTGTAAATGCTTCGGGCCCGAAGTAGATTTCTTGCCTTTGCTTTTCAACCAAGTTGTTCCTTCGAATGCTGCCTTTGTATTCTACTTCGGTGATACTACTTCACAAAAAACTCCACCCGAAGTAGTGTTGAAAATGCTTCGGGTGCGAAGCTCTCTTTCCTTCTGAACGTCGCTTCGCTCAACTTTCGCCCGAAGTAGCTGCTGGAAGTGCTTCGGGCGCGGAGTAGTTTCATTCTCTTTTCCTTGTATTTTTATTTTAGTGAAAACTTCTTCGCCAAAACTTTTACTCGAAGTAGTGCTGGAAATGCTTCGGGTACGAAGCTCTTTTCATTTTCCTTCGACGAAGCTCTTTTATATACAAAAGGGGTGGCATTGAAAGTCTAAATTGCTGCAACTTGTTCAAAATAGCGAACAACAAAGAAAAAATTTACACAACACTATACAAAATTTGTTTTATTTTCTTCCCCTTAAGAAATGTGACAAAATTGTCAACAGTAAGTAGGTTAAATCCTAAATATCCTAGGTAGTCAATCCTAAACCTAACTCTATACCTGACCAGGCGCGTTTGTTAGCATGGTTAAGGGAGAATTAGTTGGCATTGCTATTTTATGTATTATATAACATTAGTCCTAATGCTAATGTTAGTAAATCTGTTTGTTGTGGTGCAGTGGTAAATGCCCTGGGTGCTGGTAGAGGCTGACCCAGGTTCCATTCCTCTTGTCTCCATCCTATAGATATATGGTATAGTTAGGAATGTCCCATGTGTTGGTAGAGGCCGACAAGGCTCCATTCCTCTTATGCCCAACCTGTTGAAAGTGTCACCTTGAAAGGGGTGTTTTCCACTATAAATTAGTTTCGAACGTTTTTCATAGGACTGGCCAAACTGCCAAAATTGTTTCAGAAATATCTCACTCATCTGGACTCAAATTCAGTTGAAATTTTGAGGGTAGATGCCTGAAAAACCCTAGAACATCTCCACCAATTTTCATATCATTTGGAGCAACAAAGATCCTAGAACATCCCTATGTGTGAACGAGATATTTGGCAAGCGGCTATGTGAGGGTTTCATTTGGGTTGAGTGCAAGCAGATCTAGAGGTTGGTTTTTAGGGCCTTCGGGCCCTAGCGGCCAATATTTTTGTGGTTTATGCTCAATATTTTAGCAAGAAATGTTGTAGGGGATCCAAGATGGGTTAGAAATTTGTCTTTCAACAGATCATACTATGAACTTGAGTGACAACGACTTCCAATTTTCTGCACAAAAGAAAAGTGAAAACCATACCTTTCCATGGCATCTAGGGCAAGGATTAAAGAGATCACGAAACAAGTTTCAAGTAGTTGATCAAAAAATGGCTCATATATCAAGTGAATCTGGTGCTAAGGTGCACCCACAAAATAATTCTACTCCCCTGTCAAGTGTAAGAATTTCGAAGACTCGATCCCAAAAATAAATTTTAGGGATGCCCTTCATGGTGGACAACCTCAGCCCAATGCTAATATCAATCTTAGGGCTTCCCATAAACCTCTAAGAATGCCTAAGATTGATCCCAGGAAAACGGAGTCAGGATGTCTTAAAGCAATTGATGGAACTCCTATTGTTAAGCTTGATATGGGTAACATTCAGACTAACATTGAATATTTCAAAAAAAAAGGACTAATTTGTCGGTTCGTGGGTTTTCGTCTAAGTCTATCTGCTTTCAAAGTCTGGGATGCAAAAATCTGAAAAACTAAAGGTGAGTTACAAATCTCTATTTATCCAAATGGTTATTTTCTTGTTTTATTTGCTAATAATGAAGATAGAGAGAAAAATTTTCAAGGGGTTCCTTGGTTTTTTGGAAGGGCGAGTCTTTTCATGAAGCCCTGGCATACTAAATTTAAAGCCGAAGAAGAGATGCCTTCTATAGCTCCCATGTGGGTTAGACTCTTTGGCCTCCCTATTGAATTTTGGAATCCTACTATTTTTTCTTCAATTGGAAACTCTTTAGGAACTTTTATGATGATCGTTGATTGTACTCAAAATTTTGAACATATTATTTATGCTCGGATTTGTGTTTTAATGGATTTTGACAAACCCCTACCTAAAAATATCACATTACAATTTGGGGAAGACACTTGGGAGCAAGTAGTGGACTATGAGAACATTCATTTTCGTTGTAGAATTTGCCATGAATATGGTCATTTGGCCAGTGCTTGCCCAAATAAAATTCCTAATCAAAAGAAAGAAGATATAAACTCAACAGGTTTCCAAATACCTAAGAAGAAGAACACTCGAAAAAAACCAGTTATGAAGGATCAATCAAAGTCATCTGCTAATATGTTTGAAATCCTTTCCATAAATGATGTCCCAAGTGAGGAAGAGGAAATAATGGAAACTGAAATATTAGAAACACAATTTAAATATGAAGGGAAGAACTCAGAGACAAACCAACAAATCAAAGGTTTTCAACAAAAAAAAAGGAGAAAATTTACACAAGAAAAATAATATTTCAAATGTCAAAACTTCAAATAATGAAGGTCCCAATATAGACTTCGTTGAACCATCTAGTAAAATTTTGGCTGTGTACTGAGCATTCTTCAAGGTTAGAAGCCATCTCAGATTCAATTGGAATAAGTCAAGAAATAGGGAAAAAAAATTGAAGATGGATTCTAATAAAAAAGCAGGTCGCAAGACCAATCAATATCATATGGTAAAAGAAGGTGAAAAGCTTGTAGAGGAAGGTAATATTAATGCCCTTCCCAAAATTTTTAGGCCAAGTATTAATGAATATCATCACTTGGAATATTAGAGGACTCAAAGGGAGTCTTTCAAAACAAAATGAAATTAGAAGAATGATTCAGATAAATCATCCACATCTTGTTTTCCTTCAAGAAACAAAGATGTCAATGGAGGATATGGACTCAATTGCCATTAAAATTTGCTTAGAAAAGTGGTTTCCCTTAGTTCCCAAGGGACTTCGAGTGGCATTGCTTGTCTTTGGGACCCAAAAGAGGTAGTTATTCACCATATGGTTTGCAGTTGGGGTTTGTTGGCTATAGCTATTCAAAGTAGACATTCCAACCAGATTATGCTCTGCATTACTATTTATGCTTTGAATTCTTTGGAGGAAAAAATAAGACAGTGGAAGGATATTACTCATATTATCTCTCATTTTCCTAAAGCTTGGATCTTGATCGAAGGAGATTTCAATACCATCCTCTCTCTGGATGAGAAAAGGGGAGGGAAATAGAAATTTGGACAAAAGCACTGACCTCATGAGTGAATATATTGCAAACCTCCATCTTGTGGATATCCAACCAGATAATGGCCTTATGACTTGGTCTAACAGAAGGCAAGGCTTAGCTTGTATAATGGAGAGATTGGATAGGTTTTTTCTCTCTAGAAATTTCTTAATCCATGGTCACATTCCTAAAGTGAAGACTCTTAATAATGTTGGTTCGGATCATTGGCCAGTCATGGTGGAAATGTGGAAAACCAATGTGAGTTTCTCTCATTTTTATTTTCAATTAATGTGGCTTAGAGACATTTCCTTCAGACCTCGTGTGCAAAAATGGTGGAAGGAAGGTAAACCTAGGCATGGGACTAAGATGTTCTATTTTTCCAAAAGACTACAATACATTAAATCCAAAATCAAGACTTGGAACTGGAAAGAGTTTGGGGATGTTCATAAAAAAAAATGAAGTTATTGCTCATCTTGAAAATTTGAATAAGAAAATCCGTTTAGATGGCCTCACAGAGAAGAGAAGTGCAGATGAAATTAAACTCACAACTCAGTTAGAGGAATGGGAAAAAAGAGAAGAAATATTATGGAAGCAAAAATCTAGAATTCAATGGCTCAAAGAAGGAGATCAAAACACAAATTTCTTCCACAAATCTCTTCTAGCTCGAAGATCTCACAACTTTATTTCTTCCTTAAAATCAGATTTTGGAGATGTTGTTTATACTTGGGATGGCATGAACTCTATTGTTGTTGATTACTTTTCCAATATTTTTGTTGCTACTCCTCTTGACTCAAATTCACAACAAAATGTTCTTCAAGCAATCCCTTCTCTTATCACTTTTGAGGAGAACTCTATTTTGACTGATCCTGTTACTATCAATGAGCTTCAACAAGTAGTTTTTAAAATGCAAAAAGGGAAAACCCCAGGTCCTGATGGTTTTCCCATTGAGTTCTACCAAGAGTTCTAGGATATCCTTCATGTTGATTTATTAGAGGTGGTGGAAGAAGCTAGGAAAGCCAAAGAAATTTTGAAGGTTATCAATAAAACTTATATTACTCTTGTTCCAAAAGCTCAAGAGGTTGATCATATCTCAGCTTTTAGACCTATTGCTTTATGTAATGTTCTTCTCAAAATCATTACTAAAATCATGGCAGAAAGGTTGAAGCCTCTTTTGCATAAGATTATTTCCCCAGAGAAAGGGGGTTATGTGGAAGGACATCAAATAGTAGATGAGATAGTTCTTGCTCAGGAAGCCATCCATTCCATGGATATGCAAAATTCTCCTTCCATGTTCATTTGGTTAGACTTATCCAAAGCTTATGACAGAGTGGATTGGCACTTCCTTATCAAAGTTTTGAGGCAATTTGGTTTCTCTAAGGATTGGATGGATTGGATTATGGGATGTATCTCTTCAATTTCCTACTTAGTTCTTATCAATGGCAGGCCTTCTCAGTCATTCCCAGCTTCCAGAGGTATTAGGCAAGGTGACCCGCTATCCCCTTATTTATTCATCATTCTTGCTGAATGCTTGGGTAGGACTATAACCAAAAAGAGGGAAAAAAAAACCCTTGAGGGAGTTACCATTGCTCATGGAGCTAGACCTATCTCTCATCTTCAATTTGTGGATGATTCTACTCTTTTAGGTAAAGCTACAGTTAAGGAAGCTTCTAATATTAAGCAAATCATTAGTTGTTTTTCTAAGGCTATCGGGTAGTTGATCAATGAAGACAAATCTAAAGTTATTTTCTTTCACTGCTCTGCTAGACCGGAATCCATGGTCTTGGATAAATTAAGATATAAGAAGACCTCTCTTCCAATCACTTATTTAGGTATTCCCATAAATATTCAAAGGCAAAAAAATAAATATTGGAATTGGTTGTTGGACAAAGTCAAGAAGAAAATTGGAAAGTGGACCAACAAGTGGCTTTCTTCGGGGGTAGAATCACCTTGGTAAAATCAGTCCTTCAAGCTATTCCTATTTATGTTTCTTCCATTTTGAATATCCCAAAGGTTGTTCTTCGAGAATTGGATCAAATCAGTCATCGTTTCCTTTGGAGTGGTACTAAGGAGAAAATAAAATGGGCCTTGGTGAAATGGGATACTTTATGTCTTCCTAAGAGTGAAGGGGGGTTAGGATTCCGGTCTTCAATTAATAACAAAAAAGCTTTAGCTGCTAAATTATATTGGAGGATGTTGCATAACCCCAATGCTCTTTGGGCCAATAATATCTACGATAAATATGTTGAGAACAAAAGTCTTGAAGACCTTATTCGCTATCAACTTCCTACCAAAGGTTCTCCCATTTTAGCAGTTCTTAAGATTGGTGAGGATTTGATAAAGAAAAAATTATTTTGGATCATTCATAATGGTCAACATGCAAATTTTTGGATAGATTCTTGGGATGGTCACAAGCCTTTGATAACTCAGTTTCCCGATTGGAGGCCTTGGATGGAGGAGCTTCACCGAGCTAATTGGATAAAGGTGGCTAATTACTATCGGTACCATATCGGTAATTCAAAGGTTGGTAGATATTGGATCCCTATTGAGGACTGGCCTATTCAAATCCCAGAAAGGCAAAGACAAGATATCCAAGGCATCCTTCATATGAGATCCCTCTCTTGGTCCCATGAAAAAGATTGTTTTGGATGGAACAACACTACTAAGGGTGAGTATTTAGTTGCTCAAGGTTATTTGACCTTATGCCATAATAATCCCAACCATTCTTCTGACATATTTTCTCGATTGTGGGCTCAAAAGCTCTGGCCTAAGGTGAGGTTCTTTAATTGGCTTTTATTGCATCGTAGGGTGCTTACTGGTGAGCAACTTATGAAGCATGGTTTTCATGGCCCTTTTAGATGTGAAATGTGTGAAGAGAATGTAGAAAATATCAACCATATTTTTATTGAGTGTACTTTAGCCTCTGAGCTATGGAGGAGAATGGCCACTTTACTTGGCTTACAGTGGTCCAATTTTTTTACTTTTGAACAACTTTGGAGGGATTGGCCTAATCAAGAGGGTGTTGATCATTTTATTAGGCAGTTAGTTTGGATGGGTTCTACCATTCTTCTTTGGAATATTTGGAATGAAAGGAAAAACCAAATTTTTAATCAAGATAGGAAGGATATTCACTATATTTGGAAAAATACCATAGCCAACTTAGTTGAATCAGTCCATCAACTCCTTAATCACCCCCAAAACTCCCACCAAAGATGGGATCAAGTGATGCAAATATTGAAGATTAAATATTCTAAGGGCAACCAACTTAAAGGGAATGTGAGTATTAGTAAGATGGATAGGACTAGAAATTGGCAACCTCCTCCTAAGGATTTTGGAAAAGTCAATATTGATGGAGCCTCTAGAGGGAACCCTGAAAAGCCAATGTGGGAGGAATTGGTAGACTTTCGGATGACTCCCTGGTTTTTACTTTTGCTGAGAATTTGGGTATTCTTTCCAATAACCTTGTTGAGGGGTATGGTATCCTCAGAGGCCTTTAGGAGGCTACTAAGGTTGGATGGGAAAAGGTGTTAGTTGAGTCTGACTCTCAACTTATGATTAATATCTTGAAGACTCCTTCTAAGAATCATAAGGTGGATTGGATAATAAAAAGAATTATTGAGAAGATTCAATTAATCTAGATGGGATTTTTGAAAGTTGATTACAATCATGTGGTCGGAGATCAAAACAAGAGTGTTGATGCTTTAGCTAATTGGGCTTTGGACAAAGGTGATCTTACTTGTTATGGCCACCCTCCTATATGGTGGGCTTCTCAAATTAGGGAAGCTCTTCTTTCTATCATTTCTTTGGATGGCTCCAGTTTTGAAGGTACCTAGTTTCTTGTTTTTTTTTTGCTTCTCTTTGGTTCATTTAGATTTTATTAAGTTCCCTAGCTCATTCTATTCTTTATTTTGTTTCCTCTGTTGATTCTTGCCTTAATAGTCTTCTGGTCTAGATAGGTCATTGTTATGTTCAATTTTTTTTCTTTTTTCTTTTTTGTTTTTTTTTGTTTAGTTTTTTAAGGTGGGTGGGTTCTTTTGTTTTGTTTTTTTTGTGTTCTTTGTGTTGTTTTTTGTTGTTCTTGTGTTTTTGTTGTTTTATTTTTTTTTTATCTTTTTTGTTATTGTTCTCATGTTTTTTTCGTTCTTGTTCTTGGGTTTCTCTTTGTTTGTGTTATTTCATGTTTTTATGTGTGAGTGTTTTCTATGTTTTTTGTTTTTGTTTATTGTCTGTTGTTGGTTGTTTTTTATTTTTATTTTTATTTTATTTTTTAGGTTTTGGTTGTGTTTATTTTTCATGTTTTTTTTTTGGGTTATGTCTTTGTAGTGTTCTGTTGTTTTTGTCTTGTTTGTGTTTTGTTATGTGGTTCTTGTGTTTTTCTATGTGGTTTGTGTTGTGGTTTCTTTTATCTTATTGTGTGTGTTTGGTTGTGCTTTTGTTTTTGACACACTCAAGGAGCATGTTTTTTATTTTATTTTATTATTTTTGTTGTTATTTACTTATTTTTAAATTGGTTTTGTGTGTTTGTTTGCTCCTTGAGTATGTCAAATGTGGTAGGCCAGGTCCGAGTCCTGGGCATTTTTGGAGGAATGGATACCCCTGCCTCCTTGGGTCTTACCCGAAAGTGGCATCCCTTTTGGGATGTTTTCCACAAATAAAAAAAATACTAATGTTAGTAATGAAATTTTTTTATTAATCTCAATATTGTTTCACCTAATTTGCTACACAATTATTATAAGATGCTAACTTTTGATAGTTTCTATGAGTAACTAATGTGTGAACAAGATGCTCCTACACATTGGTGCTCTTGAGAATCCAAGCTCAAATAATAAATCCTTGATTGACAAGTAGAAGAAAGGAATCACGCAATCTTCGACAAAAAAATTGAATAAATAACATGAAAATCAAGAACTTATTCACCACATGGAAAGGAAATAGGTTCACTTGTTCTTAGCCTACATGAAATAGATAAATTATAGTTTGAGTTTGTTTAGCAATGCCTTGGCCATGTTTGTCAAGACCACTATGCAACTATGATTCAATACCTATTCTATATCTCTCAAAGGAACTAAATTTAGAATTTGTCTTTAATATATAAGATATTTGAGATAGAGTGTCATACTCAAATGAAGCTATATCATGTGCATTAGCCTCAAAAATTAAAATTTTAAAAAATTAGCATTGTAGAAGTGTAAGGAGATGGATCCAACTAATAAAAATATGAGAATCACCTAGTGTGAAAAGGACACCATGTCCTCTACTTGTTGTAAAAAGTGAATTTTGCTTATATATTTATCAATAGAGTGTGTATTGTCAGGAAAATATTGAACCAACAAGAATGTTGGACAGATTGTATTCTTAAAAAAAGTACATACATTTACACACACACACACACACACACACACACACACACACACACACACACACACACACACACACACATATATATATATATATATATATATATATATATATATGGGTGCTATTAATGCTTTATCAAACACTCTTTGGATGGTGTGATAATCCTAACATTCCCTCCACTACTATATTGATGCTCAATATAGGGGTAGGAATCTGATAAATATGCTGGGATAATATATTAAATTTTATTGATTTCATAGTAGGAATGACCTCAGTGTATTAAAAACATTATGGAGTATGCCCCTAAATACAAATGCCATAATGTACATCAAACAAGTTGGATTAATCGACAACAATATCATATTAGCCAATAAATGAATAATGATACATGTACCTCTTCACATTCTAAAGCTAGGCATTGGGCCTCTACTTCACTTATTGAGTCCCAAATTCTAAATTTTGACAAACACAAATTTTATGATTCTTGAACTAGCAAGACATTGTCATCTCCTTGCACAACATGATTGTCAAAAATATTAAGTGTCACATTGAATATCCACTTCATGAAGCATCATGTTTAATAGACGATCTAATCATCATCATTATATGTACCTGGTGCACCCCATATAGGAAAATCATTTTTTTCATTTTACATATTCACTTCAATAAGTATAGTTCATTGTGTAGCTAGAAAAAAAATTGACAATTATATATAAGCTTACATTCCACAAAGTAATTTAAGAAAAAATATTTAAATTTATTTTTATGAAAGTCTTTAAATCCATTGCTAAAAGCTCCAAAATAATTGCCCTGTTGGTCAACGTGATAAAAATAGTATCAATCTTCCATTACTCTTAACGTACAATGGTGATAATATCTTCAAGGAACACCTCCTTTTAAGTGTGATAACCTTAAAAGTTTCATCTATGTTCAATATTAAGATATGAACATATCTATAGTCAAAGCATGTTCCACATACGTTTTCACCAACATATGCCTCAAATGACCTAGCTTCAAACATATTATAAAGTATGACATCATATAAACTACAATATTTCTAGTCCATAGTGTATGTGGGATTAAAATTAGTATAACATTTAACCTTGTTGATGTCATATCTTAATCAACTACCAACAATAGTGTAATCTAACATCAAATATGATTGTTCATGTTGAAGGTAAGTCACGGTAAGTACATAAAAATATAAACAATGTCTTTTTATTGATTATTGTAATTGAATGACTCATGCAATAAGCAAATTAGGGTTTTGGAAATTTTTTTAACATTGATGGTACCCTCCTATGTTAGGGTTACCACTAAATTCTTATGGAATGACCATGTCTTCTTTAGCAAGACAACATGCAACTCTATGTTATACAATTATATTACAATTATGTGTCTAACATTATACATCCTATTGTAAAACAATGAATTTTTCCTCCTTTCAACAAAGTTTTATTCTAGGTACAACAATGTTTCATTATATCTTAGAAGAATTTTGTGTTTAGTGCCTTAGATATAATATCCACTATCTCACTCCTCTATATTTACTAGAGATTTATATACCTCCATATCTACATTAAACGTGATGTTATGCCTTCCTACAACAATGCCTCACTAGACCAAAATGCCACCATGAAAGTAATTCATCATAGTTAAGACTTGAGATATTTTATTATGCTAAGGCATATTGCTCCAACATTTATGTCTAACACCAAATATTCTAGGTTCAACATCTTAGATATAGTGTCATAATCAAACACATTCATATGTTAGAATTTCACAATAATAGATATGCAAAGTACTACATAAAAGATGAAGAGAAGAGTGGAACTGATTGATATATCTCTAGGATCAACTCTGTATAAATAACAGAGTTGATCATTGAGAGTATTTGGATTACAACAAATAATCAAACCGAATGAAGATACCACATAGAGTTCTCCTGACACATGGAGGAGTGGAAACTCAAATGTGTATCCTAGTGAACTTAAGAGAATATTCACTTATTCTAACACCCCCTTAAGTGATACTAGGGGAGAGTCTAGAAATGAGTCCCGACAATGAGGCCTGATTAGGTACTCATGTACATCATAGATAGTTGGTGGAAAAAAAAACATCTATAGGAAAAAACCAACTATCACTTATTTGTTTTGAAATGATGTTAAAAACCCAGTCTGAAAATCCGCCAATCAAAAGCAAAGAAGTATGAAAGAGGCTTGTCTTCAGATGGTGAAGATTGTCATCTTCAACAACAAAAAAAAGGATGATTTTGGTGAAGATTGTCATCTTCACTTCATATAGAGAGAGGTGGAAGACCTCTTTGTTAATGCAGTTTTATAACTCCAAGTTTCTCTCGCAACTGAAGGTAACACGAAGAAGAGAATGACTTGGTGAAGATGTTTGTAAGTTGATTCTCTGTTGGAATATACTCCAAATGTATATCCCATTTTTGAATATGCTTCCTGATGAAGTGCATGTGGATCTCAATGTGTTTGGTGCTGATGCTCAACTGGATTGAGTGTAATATGAATTATGCTTTGATTATCACACCACAAAGTTATAGGCACTTCTTTGAAAAAATCAAATTCCACGATAATTTGATAAAGCCAAAGGGCTTCTTGACTGGCTGAAACTGATGCTCTGTATTCTGCCTATGTAGAAGATAATGCTACTATTTGTTTTTTCTTGCATAACCAGGCTATTGGTGAATAACCAAGGCAAAAAACATATCCAAAGGTAGAACACATATCATCTATTGATCCTGCCCTGTCTGAATCTATATAGCCAATTATATCCATGGAGTCTCCTTTATAGATGAGCCCAAAGTTTGTAGTAACCTAAAAATAATGAAGAATTATTTTAGTTGCTTGCCAATGACTAAAATGAGGGTTATGAGAAAACCTGGATATGAGACCAATAGCATAGGAGATATCTGGGCGAGTATGAGTGAGGTATAACAGACAACCTACAAGCTGGCGGTATAGGGTAGCATCACAATGAAGGGATGTGCAGGAAGTACTAAGATGAATGCTAGATTGAAAAGGGGTAGAAGGTTTGCAATCTGTCATTTTAAACTTTTGAAGAAGATATTGAGTGTAATTTTTTTGACATAAGGTGATCCCTGCTTCGTTTTGTTTTATTTGAATCCCAAGGAAGAAGTGAGCTAGACCTAGATCAGCCATTTCAAAATTTTAAAAATGGAGTCCTTGATATTCTGAATGTGAGTGAGGTTACTACTAGTGAGAAGGAGATCGTCAACATAAAGGACTAGAATGGTGATATTTTCTTTACTTCTCCAAATGTAAACTGTATTGTCAAACTCACAATGAGAAAAACCTACTGAAATAAGGAAGGAGTCCTTTTTTTCATACCAAGCTCTAGAGGCTTGTTTGAGGCCATATAGAGATTTTTTAAACCAACAAACAAGAGAGGAGTCTTGAGTAAAACTAGAAGTTTGTTCCATGAATATTTCTTCTTTTAAATTTCCATGTAAGAAGGCACTTTTTACATCCATTTGGTAGACTGACCATTTATTGGAAGTGGCCAAAGTAAGAACCAATCTAACAGAGTCCATTTTAGCAATGGGATCAAAGGTTTCTGTATAATCAATAACCTTTATTTGAGAAAAACCTTTGGCTACAAGATGAACCTTGTGTTTGTCTATTTCTCCATTAGGCTCGTATTTAGTTTTGAAGATCCACTTATATTGAACTAATTTTCTTCCCTTAGGTAAGGGAACTAAATCCCAAGTATCATTTTTGAGCAAGGAAGAAAATTTATTATCCATGGAATCTTCCCATTCCTTTATACCTGAGGCTTCTTTGAAGGATTAAGGATTAGAGGAAATGGATTGACATACAAGACTAGAACCTGTGGGGTTGGATGATCTGTTTGAAGGAAGATTTTGAATATAGGGAGTAGCTTTTTTAACAATTTTGCGGGCCCATTTTGGCATAGAAGAGGGAGTTGAAGGAGTTGAAATATTTTGAGGAGTTACAGGTTCTTCATCTTAATTATCAATAACAAAATTAACTTCAAGGGTTGGCTCTTCATAATATTGAGGTTCTACTATAGGAGTAGGATCAATGGAGGAAGAGTCCTTTGGAGGTTCTTTTTGAGGGAATGTCTCATCAAAATGGACTTTCATATGAAATAATACCTCATGAGTTGAGGGATCAAGAAGCCTGTAAGCTTTCAATTCTTCACAATAACTGACAAAGATGAGCTTTTTGCTTTTATTATCAAGAGCTTTACTTTTCTTCTTTGGGATGTGAGCCCAAGCAATACATCCAAAAATTTTGAAATTGGAAACACCTGGTTTTAAGTTAGTCCATGCTTCTTCAGGGGTTATTTGGTCAAGAGCTTTATGAGGTGTGAGATTTTGAATATAATTTGCATAGTTAATAGCCTCTACCCAAAAATTTTTTGGAGGATCTCTTGAATGAAGCTTACAATTAGACATCTTTTTTAATGTCCGATTTTTCCTTTCTACAATGCCATTTTGTTGAGGATTATGGGAGACAAAATGTTGATGAATTATACCATGATTAGAAAGAAATATGAAGAACTAATTACTGCAATATTCTCCCCCATTATCAGTTTGAATTTTCTTGATTTTGCAAGAAGCCTGATTTTCAACTAAGGCTTTAAATATTTTAAAGTGGGATAACACATCACTTTTATATTTGAGAAAGTAGACCCAGGACCTTCTAGAAAAATCATCAATAAAGGTAAGAGCATACTTTGCTCCCTTAAAATAAGTTTTAGGAAAGGTCATTAAGTCACTATGGATTAAATATAGAGGGGATGAGGATTTTAGAGAGCTACTTGGGTGGAAAGGATCTTGATGTTGCTTTCCAAGAGCACATCCAGAGCAAACCCCATCACTAGAAGAGACTTGGGGTAATCCTTTAACCATATTATGGGTGTGTAAATCCTTTAGGTAGTTATAATTAATATGACCAAATATTTCATGCCAAATTTGAATTTCAAGATTACTATGAGCCACAAAACAAGAGGTTCCTTCTAGATTTTGAAATATTTTTAAGTAAAAAAAGATGATATTTATGATCAATATCCCCTTTTGCTATAAGCGAATAAGGGGGTTGAAAATCTCTTATCTCAAATCTTGTTGGGGAGAAGAGAACTGTTTTCTCATTTCCAAAAGTACAAATTTGATAGATGGATAGGAGATTGGTGGCAATGTTTGGAACATAGAGAACATTGTTTATAGAGATACCATCAATGGTTATATTCCATTTTCCTTTGATAGGAATGAAGGAAGAGTCTCCTACTTCTATACTATGAGTAGAGCTAGAGGAGGTAGAAGAGAAAGACTTCTTTGAAGCAGACATGTGATGAGTTGCTCCAAAATCTAGGACCCAATAATTAGCGAAATATTTGGAGGTTTTTCCATGAACATTAAGGGCTTTTCCTATTTGCTTATTATTTTCTATCTTTTGATCTTTTATGGTTGCCTCTAGTTGCTGTAATCTTTTCTAGTATTTGTTAGCAGAGTGACAATTCTTTTTACATTGGGTACAGGTAATGGGAGTCGTTTCCTTCTTTTTGAAATTTTCTTTGGAGGATGTGGAGGCTACTAAGGCTTTTGAAGAAGAGTTTTCATATCTAGCAAGTTTGGTCTCTTCCCTAGTTAATCTATCACAAAATTCTTCTAAAGAGGGCATTTTAAAGGTTGCACCAAGAGCATCTTTAGTAGATATGAAGGTGGTTGCAAATATTTGAAAAACACAATTTAGTTTTGAAACGATTAGATAAATACATTCTTCTTCTAACTTAGTATTCCCACTACCTTTATATTGAGTGAGTATTTCTTTGAACTTAGTGAGGAAATAAATAATACTACTAAAATATTCAGGAGATAAAGAAGTTAATTCAGCTTCTAGTTGCATTGATCTCATCTGATCTACTTTTCAAACAGGGTTTTTAATTTCTCCCAGATTTCATGAGGAGCTTTGCAATCTGTAATATGAAACCACAAGCTTTCATGAACATTGGTGCTAATAATACCCATAGTTTCGTGCATTTTCCCTCTATGAAAACATATTTCATATTCTTTATAAAATTCTGGTTGATTTTCTTCTAAAAAATGAGTAAGACCTTTTTGAGAGATGAGATTCAAAATTTTAGGTTTCCAAGTGTGAAAATTATGAGGGGTGAGGGGCTCAAATGAATTCATTTTTGAGGATTTTAAGATAATTAATATAGGCCCCTTTAAAATTTTAAAACGGAAGATAAAGAGGAAAATGAAGCTTGTTCAAAAATAGGTAACTCAAATATACCTGCCCTTACTAGAGGGAAACTATAAGTATAAAGAGGCCTATGATTGTTTGCTTTAGATTGCCAAATCTTCAATGGATCATAGTACCCGCCCTTACTTGAGGGAAACTATAAGTATTGTGAGCATAAAAAGTTTTTTGGTTTGAAATGCATGGGGGGCAAAAGTTTGAAAGGTGATCTCAACAACCCGCCCTTAAGGGAGGGAGACTATAAGTTGAGAGATGTCCAAAGTAAACTTTTTTATAAGAAAATATTTGTCAGGCCGTTATACCAAGTTTCCAAAAAACCCACCCTTATGTGAGGAAGAATATAAGTTTTGAGGACCTTGATACATGGAACCTAGAAAAAATATATTTATGGAAAAAGAAAGGAAGTTTTGAAACTTTTTAATATATTTCTTAAACAAAACTTAAAACAATTAAGTTTTGAATATATCAATATTTAACATATTTGTTTATAAATAAATTTTGGAATAAATACCAAAATGATAATTTCCTTTGAAAAAATAAAACAATTTTTTATATATGTAATCTGAAAAAGGAAATTAATTTTATAAACCAAATGTTGTAAATAAAATTTTATAAATTAATGAAAAGAACTATTAGTTTTCTAATCTAATATACTATTGAGTATATTCCTTTTGAAAAATCAAACAATTATTTTAATTTGAAATTGAAATTAACCTTTAGAAATGAAATGAACTTTTAGATATCTAATCTAATATACTATTCGGAGATAATATGCAAAGAAAATATCGGAAAGCAAACACCCCCCTTTGCACATAAGAGTGCAAAAATATGCATTATAGAGCCCCCCCAAAGGAATATTTTATATATTTAATACAAATTATGTCTACGTCATAAATGGGTAACCCAAAAAGGAGGGTAGCCAAAAGAACGAAGACAAAGGAGCTTGCGTTAATCGATATCCACCCTAAAGAAATGCGGACAAAAAATATATAGACTCTTTTTTGAAACAATAAGAGGGGAAATCAGTTGAATAAGAGTTCGACAATTATCTTCCAAAGGCTTCGTAGAGATATTGGTGCTGCGGATCTCAGACCTACAGAAAATGGGTTACAAATAGGAAATCCCTTCACCAGTGATGCTTTCCAAAACTCACCAGAAAAGCTCTTTTTCACGTATGCTACAGAAAATATATATCTAAAAGAAAAAAAACTTTGTCAAGAGGACATTTTTTTTAATAATATATTTCCCTGCGAAAAACGTTAGATTGTTGCTACCTAAAACTGACAGCATCAAAGATCACCTTTGATATTGAAATAACCTGCAGTATTTATAAAATGAAGGAGGTAGCAATGAAAAAATGACGGTATACAATACTTCCTTATATTTAAATAGCAACATTTAAATATTTTTGAGAAAGCATTCAAAAATAAACAAAACCTGCATATATTTTTGATCTCTATTTCATATACAACTGCTCAGGTGGCTGATTTATTCTTTAGAGAGATCTTTAGACTTCATGGGCTGCCCAAGAATATTGTTAGTGACAGGGATAGTAGATTTATGAGCCATTTTTGGCAAGAGCTGTTCAAATTATGTGGTACCATTTTGTCTCCAAGTACCAGCTACCATCCACAAATGGATGGGCAAACAGAAATAGTTAACAAATGGGTGGAAGGGTACTTGAGAAACTATGTTTCAGAGTACCAAAATGCTTGGATTAAGTGGTTGCATTTAGGGGAATACTGCTACAACACCACTTATCACATGTCTATCAAGATGACTCCATTCACAGCTCTCTATGGGTATAATGCTCCTTCTCTTTCTGATTTGTTGATTGTGGACAGCAGGGTACCAAAGGCAAAAGATTTTATACAGGAGCATCAAGATATTCTGAAATCTCTCAAAGAAAACATTCACATGGCTCAGAATAGGTAGAAGAATTTTGCTGATCAGTAGCGTACAAAATGCTCATTTGAGGTAGGGGACATGGTTTATCTCAGATTGCAGCCCTATAGACAGTCCTCATTGAAGAAAAGTGGTGCGGAGAAGCTTAAGCCACGTTTCTATGGCCCATACAAGGTAGTACGCAGAGTGGGAGAAGTGGCTTATGAACTTGAACTTCCTCATGACAGCAGATTACATAGTACTTTTCATGTTTCATGCCTTAAAAAGGTTGTTGGACAACATGTTGATCCTTCTCTAGAGCTGCCCCCTCTTGATGATAAAGGAAAATTGGTGCTAGAACCTGAAACTATTCTTGAAACCAGGGAAAGGAAATTAAGGAGCAGAGTTATCAAAGAATACTTAATCAAATGGAAAAGCCTGCCAATGGAAGATGCTACATGGGAAGGGGCTGATATTTTGTCACATCCAGGTTTGCATTGCTTGAGGACAAGCAATGTGAGAGGGGAGGACCTGTAATGACCCTTTTATGAATAATAGGGTCATGTAAATATTTTTGATATAAATAATTTTGGCTTGGTGTGGGACGTCCTAGCTTAGGAGGTTTATTTTTATTATTTTGGTGTTAGGAGGATTAATAATATATTTTTATGGGGCAACATTACATAAGGATGTTTCTTTTATTATCACTTAAGTTATGGGGTCCACATAATGCAAAATTAGAAGATGGGGCTATAAAAGACATGGACGCCCAAGGAGACGGGAGGACTTGATGATTTTATGAAAATTGAGTGAGGGCAAAACCCTTCTCCGCTCTTGTGGCTTTTTGAGAGGTGCTCAGAGTTACAGGGGTTTCCAATCCAGTAGTTTGGGAGGTGCCCGACTATTGAGGTTGAGGTGAAAATCCACTCAGGGTTTTCCTTTTGTGCTTCAGAGGACTTCCAACATTATCCAGATCTTTCTCTTCCAGGAGGACATTTCTCTTCCTGAGGGTTTGGGTGATAAAGAGAAGGTATAAGAGATCTATACTATCAGTCTAGTAGGGTTTCTGCATATTTTGTGAGTCTGATCAGTGTGGAGCAGCCTATAGCCACAAACGTCCCTGTGTGAAGGTGTTTTTGTGCATTTTCTTGAGCCATATCAGCCCTAGAGGGCCAACGTCCCTCCTTGAGGGTTATTTCATCAGATTGAGGGGCCCATTTGGCCAAACGTCCCAGTCCTGGAGCAGTAATTCATCATTGAGGCGGGATATCTCTCTCATTGGCAGCAACGTCCCTCTATTGGAGCTCTCTATAGTCATATTTGAGGCTATTTTGGCTAGGATTTCTGTTGTAAGCTATCTACTGCATTTAGAGGTGTTGATTTGGTTAGATCTTATCATTATCATTGTATTCCAGTTTGTGGGTATTGAAGAAAAAGCAATAAAAATTCCAAATTATTGCATATCTATATTTTGTGTCTGCAAATGTGTGTTTGTGTCGAAAAATTTAACCAGGATCATTAACAGCCTCGTGAGAGGTAAATCAAACACAAACAGACAGATGCAAAAAACAACAAATACAAAAATATTTTCATTGAGAAATAGATTCAACACAGAAGGCTCTGTTGAGCATACAATTGCAAAATACATTGCCTATAGAATACACTGCCTAACTTGCCTACACTGTTGTTGTGCAGGGAACCTGATGCTGCTGCACCCATATTACAAAATGAGGATCCAAGAACATGTATTTATAGAATGTAAAAGAACTCTCCAAAAGCAAATATCAGTGGCAAGAGTCTCTAGACCAGCTAGAAACATCTAGAGCTTACCTACTACATTAAATGACCCACCTACTTCGAACCAAATACTACGGAACCACCTAAAATAGTGTTTAAGCATAAAACATGAAATTTAGATTAAAATAATCTCCAACATCCCCCTTAATCTAAATTTCTAGCTAAAACAAAATATTTCATTATGCCTCTCGCAGGACGTTACAAGCAAATCACCAACATCGAGAGTTAGAGAAAAAATGCCAGTGCATACGGGAGGCACAGTATTCTATAGCGAAGTCGAGAGACGTTGCACCTTTTTGAAGGAAGGTTTTAATTTACCAACCACCCAAGTTCACAAAAAAACCTTGTGCAGTCGGGCTACGCACTCTATGATCCGCGATAGAGGATGGTTCAAAGAGACATCGGTTGAGAGGATTGCACCGTTCGATGCCGCAGGGAAATGCCCCAAAGTTGGGCGACACACACCAAAAATTAAAAAGTCAACTGATAGGCCCAAACTTAGTCAAAATTATGGAAGGGCCCGTCGGACTTGGGTTGACAGGCAGTGCAAGCTACTAACTACGCAGTCAGGCTGCGCTGCACAGTCAGATGGTGGTGGCTAGACTTAGCCAAAAAATATGAAATGCCAAAATTAATGGGTATAGAGACCCTTGTCTCTCAGCTTAGATTACCTCACAAGACGAGATTTGGCTTCAAAGCGAGCTCTCTTCCACTATGCCATGTGGCTCACGTTTGACAACAAGTTGCTTGATGATAATTGTAGGTCGTCTCCACTCACTGAGTTCACCTTGGGCTTATGCGTCATAGGTTCGATACCCATCTGTAGTAGCCGCTTCTTCAAATGGGTATTCCAGTAATTCTTGATCTCATTATCTGTTCGCTTCTAAATGTGCATAGTAATTGCGGACCATCTATTGCCCAAAAAGGGTATGAAGCTAAATAATTGTATGCTCATCCTGAACACTAAATTTTCCTCGCTTAATGTCTGGTCTGAGATAGTTTACCCACCATAATCTGTAACTCTTCCTGCATCTTAACAATCTAACATTCTAGGGGAGAGCACTCCAACTACCATGGAAGTGCTCCTGGATGTAGGCTACCAGCTTCTCATCTTCCTTAGGCATCCAGGGGCCTTTCTTCAATCCCACTTTATCATAACAAGGATCCCTTCCCATATATATTAACAACCCCCATATAAATCCTACCTACCCCTCTCTCACACAGCGACAACAACAGTTGATTACTTAAAGCTTACAACTATTCAAGTTCTTGGAGGGCAAAGAGGAGGGGGGGATCACTAAATGGGAGAGGTGAGACCTTCACCTTAAGGTCAAGCATACTACTGATAGGTGACAGGAGGCTATCTCCATGATATATCTAGTCCCAGTCCTTCCTGTCTGCAACATTATGTCTGTTCTCCTAGCTCTGATACCATGTCAAAAAATTTAACCAGGATTATTAATAGCCTCATGAGAGGTAAATAAAACACAAATAGATTCAACACATAAGGCTATGCTGAGCATACAATTGCAAAATACATTGCCTGTAGAATACATTGCCTAACTTGCCTGCACTGCTGTTGTGTAGGGAACCTGGTGCTGCTGTGCCTAGATTACAGAATGAAGACCCAAGAACATGTATTTATAGAATGTAGAAGAACTCTCCAGAAGCAAATGTCGGTGGTGGGAGTCTCTAGACCAGTTGGAAACATCTAGAGCTTACCTACTACATTAAATGATCCACCTACTTTGAACCAACTACTATGGAACCACCTAAAACAATGTTTAAGCATAAAACATCAAATTTAGATTAAATTAATCTCCAACAAGGAAATCCCTTCACCAGCGAATCTCACCAGCGATGCTTCCCGAAACTCACCAGTGAAGCTCTCTTTCACGTACGTTACAGAAATTATATATCTAAAGGAAAAAAAACTTTGTCAAGAGGACAATTTTGTAATAATATATTTCCCTGCGAAAAATGTTAGATTGTTGCTGCCTAAAACTGACAACGTCAAAGATCGCCTTTGATATTGAAATAACCTGCAGTATTTATAAAATGAATGAGGCAGCAATGAAAAATGACGGTCTACAATACTTCCTTATATTTAAATAGAAATATTTAAATATTTTTGAGAAAGCATTAAAAAATAAACGAAACCTGTAGAAAGTTGTTAGATATTTTTCTAGTGAGTAAAATCGAGAGAAGCCTCAAAGAGCACTTCAGAAGTAGAAGAACTACAGAACTTCGAGCTAAAAATGAGAAGTGAAATATGCATAAAAGTAATATTATATTAGAAACTCGAAATATGTGCAAAAGTTTTGAAAGGATGAAATATATATACCCTTCAATGAAAGAGCATCGTTGAGCAAGACTAGAGTGCGCCAAATTTTATTTGAGTGCGAATGGGAGTTAAGAGGACGACGCCAAGTAGAGAGGCAGCTCCAACGACTAGAAAATATTAGTCTAGATCGAAGGAGGCCAATAGTCTATGAGAGAGCATCGGAGCCTAGAGGCCCAAAAATAAAGGA
Source organism: Wollemia nobilis (assembly GCA_028583015.1). Classification (NCBI taxonomy): domain Eukaryota; kingdom Viridiplantae; phylum Streptophyta; class Pinopsida; order Araucariales; family Araucariaceae; genus Wollemia; species Wollemia nobilis. The sequence continues at coordinate 3,739,443 of JAQPPZ010003098.1, forward strand.
CCAATCTCTAGTTCGATCGGGAGTCCACGTACCATAGTTTCTCAACGAATAGAACGACGCTAAGGAGAGGTAGTTCTCTCAAGGTCTAGAAAAGTGATCGTTGAGAGGATATTGAACGTAGAGTAAAAGTGAGGTTTAATTAAAAAACTCACAAATAAATATAAGCTCTACTCAATCTCTAAAAAAAACTTGAGTTATTCCGTTTCCTTTAAAAGCAGAAAATAATAACTAGAATTTTAGAATACGATTTCTAACAAGAATGCGTCAAGAGAAAAAAAATAAAGAAAAAATGCTATTTTCCTTAGATTTGAAGGGCGAGAGAAATGCCTACACACAGGGTAAACTGTGTTTAAAGAAAGAAAATAGCTATTTTTCTTAAAATTTTCCTCAAGCTTTCAAGAGTATTCAACATAAAAAAAATATGCTGAAAGAGAAAAAAAAAATTACAATGGATAAAAGGAGACTTAAAGAAAACTTTTGAAGTTTAGATAGTCAAAAAAAAAAATCCAAAGTAAAGAATCAGATCCTATAACCTTCAAGAGAGAATACTAGCAAAATTTATCCTACTCTGGTACCATGTTAGAATTTCACAATAATAGATATGCAAAGTATTACACAAAAGATGAAGAGAAGAGCAGAACTGATTGATTTATCTCTAGGATCAACTCTGTATAAATAGCAGAGTTGATAATTAAGAGCCGTTGGATTACAAAAACTCATCAAACCTGATGAAGACACCACTTAGAGTTCTCTTGACACATGGAGGAGTGGAAAATCAAGTGTGTATCCTAGTGAACTTAAGAAAATATTCACTTATTCTAACATCATCCATCCTAATGCATCAGTGAGTTTGGAATACCTTCACCAATGTAGAGTGGCATTGTTTCAAGCACTGGCATTGAGATGTAGTTCCATGCATCTGGTGGTATCAGAGGCTATAGGGAGTTCCTTTTACTCCAGTTGCTAAAGCTTGCAAAGTGTGAAAGTAATTCATCATAGTTAAGACTTGAGATATTTTCTTATGTCCAACAAACAACTCCCAACACCAAATGTTCTAGGTTCAACATCTTAGATATAGTGTCATAATAAAACACATTCATCCATCACAACACATTATCAAGTTTGGAATTCCTTCGCTAGTGTAGAGTGGCACTATCTCAAGCACTGACATCAAGATGTAGTTCCATGCATCTAGTGGTATTAGAGGTTGGAGGGGGTTCCTTTTACTACATGTGTCAAAGCTCATAAAGTTTGAAGTGGTCATGTTTAGGTCCACAAATATGGTAGCACTCTTCTTATAATATTCCATTAGGATTTAAGTCATTGGGTGAATTATTTTGGTGCTTCTACAAGTGGATGAATCAAGAACTTCATTGGAATATTTATCTTGGGCTCTTCTTGGGAGCTACTTCAGGTTCTCATTTTTGCAATAGATTCACTAAGTGGATGAGGATATCGACTAGGTGGAGGTTCCCACTATAACCTCACCTAGTATGATGACTTATCTTCTTTTAGATTTTTCTTTAGTAGTGGAGTCACTAGGTGAATTTATAGAGTGCTTAAAAAATCTTATGACCATGGCCTTCACCAAAATCAAAGTTTGACTTCTATATTAGAGGGTGTATGTTATCAAGTTTGAGTCCCATTATGCATGCTAGTTTAAATTGTTGAGGGGTTGAGAGTGGCCACCTTGTGCTCCTTGGGTATTGTGACCCCTAAAATTTTGGATCTCGATGTCTATTGTGACCTCTGACCAAGTAGGGTGTCTAATGCCATACACCTCATTCAAGGGTACCAGTATTGAGAAGTTCAATGGAGTGTGGGATGTGGCTTTGAATGGATTACCTCCAAGGGTTTTTACCTAAGGCCAATTCCTTGATTTTGGGTTTTTCATTTGGTGCTCATCACTGTGCTCTCTCTTCTCTACTATACTCTACTACTAGCCTAGGCCAACTCTAAAAGGGTGGAAAGGGGAAAGAGGGAAAGGAAAGCAAATTGTAAAAAATGATAAAATTGCAAGAAAATTAAAGGAAAACAATAAACATATCTAACCTAGACTAAGGGGTGGTGATGCACTAAAGAAAAATGAAATAAGACTCCCTGACACCCCAATGAGATTCAGTTAAACACATGGATGATGGTCGATAGTGCACAAGTAATATATGACCCTTTTGAGAGCATGGAACAAAACAGAACACCCACACTAGAACCAGGATATATATGAGAAAATAGTCATAAATTATTCATTAACATGAACTCTGAGTTACATACATACAAAGGGAAGAGGTTCAAAATCTACTTTATAGGTTGCTCAAGGTTTGGGCCAGCCTGAGAAACATAAGAGAATGAAGGTGCCCCTTTAGAAGGGTGGAGGACCTTCGATGGTTTACAATAAGAAGAAGAATACATATTTATAGATAAATTTTAGAGCATAGGCTCCTTAGGAGATTCAAAATTCCTTCTCTAAAAATTCCAACCCAAGGTTATTTGTAATGATGATGTGCTATTGTGAGGTTCCTCTATCTTGAAATTATTGGAGGTGATTTCATGTTGTCCATGCTAGATTTTTGCTACATATATCTCCTATCTTTAATTTTATCATATCCATGGCTACTCCACTAGAGATATAATGATGGTATCTTAAATACACTATCTCCTTTTAAAAAATATCGTATACCTGGGAAACTGTACACCTCTATATAATATCTAGAGTCTAGAGTGAAAGTCTCCCTCTCAAAGCAAAATATGCTCTCTTAGGTTTTGGGGGTATATTTGAAGGTAATATGATTGGTAGTTTCTCTCTCTCTATTCGCTTCATCTAGTTATTTTGGTTACTATCATCGATTGGATGTGTCAAATCACTTGATCTAGTTGAGCGTTCTTAGATAAAACCTCTATTCTGGTTCTGTCTTTCTAAGAAACCTTGTAGTTTTCATCAAAATTCCAATTGCATCTTTCATTGAGGGATATCTAGTTGTTGGGGCTTCTATTTTTGCTTTCTCCATTTACCTAGTAGGTTTGATCCTATCTGAATCTTTGTCCTATACATCCAATTTATAGTTGAGTTCATGGGAAATCCTAGCCTTCTACTAGAACCAACCTTCAATAATGGTTGAAAGTCCTTACCCCATCTAAGTGTAGTGAGAAAACACTATAGTAAAATAGTACATATGTTATAAAATAATTGCAACATATCTTATCCTGATTTCAAAAAAGAAGAATGTAGAATTGTTTGATTCATTTAGGCTCATAAGCCTATGTAATATGGCATATAATATAATCTCCAAAGTGATGGAAAATCAGTTCTATTAGACAAAATTATTTCAAAAGAGCAAAGAGTATTTGGGAAATGGAGATAAATTCTAGATGATATCGTTGTAGCTCATGAAGTTATGCAATCAAAAACTTCAAGAAAAAAATAATGATCTTAAAACTTGATGTGAGTAAAGCCTATGATAGGGTTAAATGGTATTTTATTTTTTTCGTATTAGAAAAGTTTGGATTTAGAGAGAAATGGGTTAAATGGATTAAATATTATGTCTCTACAATCTCATATTTAGCGGTGGTCAATGGATTAGTAACAAAATTATTTAAAATTAAGAGAGGTATTAGATGGGGATATTCTTTATCACCATATCTATTAATTATTATGGTAAGGGTATTGGGTAGGAACTTGAAGAAGGTTGACAAATTGTAGACACTAAAATCACGTCAATATGATTAGGTGACCATGAAAAATGGCTAAGTTGACATCATATGGCCCCCTAGGGTAACCCTCAAAGGTTACACATTGGTTTTAACCACTTTTGCAATGTGTTGGAAGTTTTGGCACACTTTTGGGAAATTCTAGTTCCATAATCATGACCGTCCCACCCTAGGATGAATGTAGATCCTATCTGTCCCACCCCAAGATGGCCACAAAGCTCCATGGCCATCCCACCCAGGGATGACCATAAGAATCCATCCTAGGGTGGGACGCCTAGGAGCTTTGACCCTTAAAAAGTCAAATTTTGGATAAATGGCACCCAAAAAATGCCATTTTCCCCGCTTGTTAAAGCATGCAAGTCAGAGGACACATAACCTTTATGACATGCTACATGAAGGATTCCAAATAGGGAGATTCTCTTCTCCCTCCAATGCATGCCACACTTTGGCCAAATGCCAAGTCTTGCCCTACATGCCCTTGCATGCATTTTTACCCGCGAGCCTCCTTTGGCTATAAAGTGGATCTATTTTCCATACAAATAAATGAAAGAAGAGTTTTAGGAGAATAAATGGAGTGATGCCGAGATTTCTCTTCATCTTTTGTGCCCTCTTTGCCTCAAAATATATACCTAGCGAAGGAGGTTATTGAGTGATTCAAGAGGCATAATTAGTTTACAAAACTAAACCATTTGAGTGAATTTCACCACAAAATTTAATGAAAATACCCTTGAGAGTTTTTTTGACCATTCCACAGTGGAATTGGTGGTAAAAAGTTAGCAAATTTGGTGGGTGTCCCACCCCCGAGCGCCCCCCAATTTGTGATAGTTGCAGGCACCCCCTAGGATGAATACAAATTTGTGCATGTTTTCTTTAATTTTTTATAGGAATAATCTAGGATGTTAAATTATGCTACTAGCCAAATGTTATATAATTTTGAGTTATATTGGATGAGATATTGCACTTTCAAGTTTTTGTAGGATTGTGGGGTCCATCAAAACATGCAAAGGGATATGTGCCTAATTTTGAAAATATGACCACATGGGTTCTCAAAAAAATTTATTTTATATATCCTATCCAAGTTTCATGCATTTTGGATATGTTTAGGGGCATAAATCACTCATTTTGGGTTTTACAAGTTTGAAAAGCGTAATTTGAATATGCCATGCCAAAAGATGCAATTTGGGTTCTAATTTTGATGATATATTCTTAAAACCATATAATTTACATACCTCTACAATTTTAAGTCATTTGGAGTTGATTTATATAGGCATCTTGCATATTCATGATTTCTAGTCTTTTAGTGCCTATGGGGTTTGCATATTTTCTTCATATGCACTTGCTATTTAACAATTCTGATTTCCTTGTGTGCAGGTGCAGGTTTCTACAGCACATGAGGAAGGAGCATAGGACCATAATATCAAAGAACCAAGTGGAATCATCGTAGGACCGCCCACCTCGATTGTGGGTACAAGGAAGAACACTAGAAGTGCACCCGAGTTACTTGAAGGATTTGATATTTGGGCACCCAATTTGTAATAATTGTATAAATATAGAGCCCTCAAGGAGAAATATATGTAACCATGGCTTTGATCCATCCAATTAATAGAAAGAAACTTCCTTTTATTTCATTTCTTGCAATTTGGTCTCTTTTCCACATTTACTGGCATGATTCCATTTTGAGGCTCATTAGCCATTAGAGATTAAATAATATTGTTATTCATCATTAGGTGCACATTTTTCCCTATTAATTCATAAATATGGGCTAATAAGTGGAGTTAACGCTAGTAATAACATCAACAACATCACTCATTAAAAATTTGTAGATGATGCAACCCTTTTTGGGAGGGCAAGGATAAATGAGGCCAGGGATTTGAATAACATATTATTGGAATATGAAAGAGTGTTATGGAAAAAATTTAATAGAACAAATTCCAAAATTTACTTCCTAAACACTTAAGTGTTAGAGTATATTACATTATTTGGTTATGTAATGTATGAGATATTACTTCATAAGGAAGTTAGCTAGTTACTCCAAGCAATGTAATAAATGCACAAGTATAAGTATGCAAATTATAATGTGCAAGGTGTCTCCTTGTACATCTAGATAGAGTGTTGGAAAAGGAATCTATCTTCCTATAAAGAGCCATAGAGTTCCATCCAAATGTATCACTCCATTCTCATAATAAGTTGTATAGCTCTTCTTTCTCTCTTTCTCTCTTTCTCTTGATATGATGGAATGGTGCTAAAACCATCAGTGGTATCATATCCATGGTGAATATATAGAGGAACATGGAAAGCTACCATTGATACTATTGACCTACATTTGTGCAAACCAGACCTACCTTATGCGTTGCCCTTTGCAAACACTCCCAAAAGTAGAAGGACAAGAGAAGCTACAAGATGGAAGAAAGCTTGGAGAGCCTTGTTGCAGGGCTCATAGAAGCATCATAAAAAAGGTTCCTAGGAGAACCCATTGGATAAATCCACTACGAAGGAGAAAGAACCTGATAGTGAAGGACTTGGAACAATTATCGCCATTTGACAACAAGTCCAAGAGAAGAAGAATTTGGAAAGGAGTGCCAAATCCCAAAAGAAGAAGATCTTGTTTGAAGTTAGAATTTGATAATAATTTTGAAGGAATATTAATACAGAAGAAGCCTATCAAATCCAAGAGATTTGGATATTGCCTCTCACAACAAGAAGGATATAGTTTGGTGAAGCAGAAATCTATTCCAAACAATGAACAAGAAGCTATGAATTTAAGCATTACAAGGTAGAAACTTGGTGAATTAAAAACACCAAGATATACATCTACTTCAGAAGCCCTCAAAGAGGTAAAAAACTTGGGTGCAATTAGGTTCATTTATTAAACTTCAAATTGGATTATTATCAAACTTTGTTAAGGAACCATATTTATATAAAATGTTTTAGAATGATAGATTGCATTATAGTCTTCAAGTGCAAAAAGGGAGCTCAAGGCTGAATTTCAAGGATAGAGTTCATGGTAGACTTACATAGTAGCATCAACATTCATAGTAGTAGCAAAAAAAGAGCATTTAAAGCTCTTGGTTAAAGTAGTCAGATGTGAGCCATCCATTGACCAAGTATTATTGTCAAAGGTATCAAGAAACCAACCGTCATCCAAATTCAAGAGAAGCACTAAAGACTACACCCATGCGTTGGAGATAACAGTCAAAAGAGCACTAAAGAGTGTTGTCATCTATGTCTGAAAATCAATACTGGAGATGTAGAGGTTTGGGATATTACAAAGGTAATACTTTACCTTATTTAAAATTTATTTCATTAATATGGAGATATAAGGTATAATATAAGGTTGAAACATTAAGGGAAATCAACCATATTTGAAATCAATATTAAAAAGGAAATATATATATATTAATAGCCTAATATTTGTAATCTAAAACATAAGAGAAATAATGATTTCTATCTGGATAAAATAAACTACTATTATTACAAATATCATTGTTTTCTAATATTCCATAGTAGGGAGTTATAAGGAATACTACACTGAATTAGGTAATTGGAATTTAGAAACATTAAATATCAAATTATTAAAGGCTATAAAAGGAGGTTTATTAAGAAAAATCAAGAGTTGGAAACTAATTGATATACTTATCTCAAACTTACATTAAAGGGATAAAATAAATCCAACAAATAGAACCTCATCAAAATTAGAAAGTGCTTAAGTTCAATAGAAAAAATAAGGTGTAAAAGATATTGTTTTGTTTTTTCTATTCACAAAAATTTACCAAAACAATTGAACTACTATTATCAAAAGCACTTTATCTATCATTTAGCATATCCAAAATCACTAGGGAGACATAAGGAATTCAACAAGGTCCTAGTTCTTAGACCCTTATCAAGGAAAATCATGGATTATTGGTATATAGACTCAGGAGCAAGTAAGCACATGACTGGAAATATTCATTGGTTCAATGCCCTAAAGAAGGTAAACAAGAAACTAGTTGTTGTAGCAAATAGCAAAACATATGAGGTAAAGGGAATTGGGAACATCTCAATAAACCTAAAATAAGGAAAAGGGATAATAAAAAATGTATTGTATGTCCCTGGATTAACTACTAATATTCTTTTTGTCTCTCAACTCATGGATCAAAACATAATTGTTGAGTTTAAAGTCCTCACTAAAAGGAAACATTGTTGTATATCTAAACAAGGAAAAAATATAGTATCAGGGTCTTATAGAAATGATCTATTTGTTCTAGATACTGCTACACACTCAGTGTTTTCAATCAAAACATTAGATTTATGGCATAAACGATTAGGACATACTAGTGATTCCTCAATGAAAGAATTATTCAAGTATAAAATGGTTGAAGGAATACCTAATTTTTATTTAGAAGCTATTATATGACTAGAATGTGCAGCAATAAAACAATACCATTTTTCCTTTGAACTCCATCAACACAAGGCTCAAAAACCCTTGGAAATAATATATACATATTTATTTGGACCAATTAAAACTAATAGTATTGGAGGGCATAAGCAATTTCAATTATTCATTGATGATCACACCAAAAAAAATGTGGGTGTATTCCATTAAGTACATATTACAAGTATATAATAATTTCAAAAAATTCAAGTTTCAAGTGGAAAAGGAATTAGGAAATACTATAAAAGCACTTTGCTCAGATAGAGGATGAGAATATTTTTTCAAGAGTTTGATTCATTCTTAGAATAAAATGGAATTAAAAGACAACTTAATACAACATAGAGGAGAAATGGATCAATAATGGAAATGGTAAGATGCATGTTGAAAGAGGCTCAACTTGATCATTAATATTGGGCAGAAGTAGTACAAACAATAGTCTACATACAAAACATATTACCTACAAGAATACTCAAACACACTACACTAGAAGAAGCATGGTTAGGACAAAAGCCAAATATAGGAAAATTGAATATTTTTGGGTGTAAATCTTACATGCATATTCCAAAACAAAAGAGAACAAAATTATATGACAAAACCATGGAAGGGATATTTTTCAGTTATTACAATAAATATACAATGTACAAAATACTAGATCCATACACAAAAAAGGTTTACATTAGTAGAGATGTAATATTTAATGTAAATATCAAAATTGATACAAAAAATACTAGTAATGATACAAAAATTCTTCTAAATCCTTCCAATGAAGACACAACAAGTGAGAAGACAAAATCAAAATCTCAAGAATAATATACAGATGCATCTATAGTCCCTCCTAGGAGAGAACTCATATGGCTCAGAGATACTCTCAGAGAATCAAATCTAGAAAGGATGCCAAATATTACCACTACTAGACCTCAAAGTTGGAGTTTGACCAAAATTAATAGAGGAAGGCTTAGCAATATAGTGGAAAAAACATCGACACTTCAAACACTAAATGACTCACACTAGAAAGTAGCTATAGAATTAGAATATAATTCACTTCAAAAGAATAAGACATGTGATCTAGTAAAACTACCTCCAAGGGAAAAAATAGTAGGTTGCAAATGAGTTTACAAGATCAAGTACAAAGTAGATGGAAAACTTGGCAAATACAAAGCTCGACTAATAGCCAAAGGATATAATCAAATAGAGGTAATCAATTATGAAGAAATATTTGCACCAATAGCTAGAGTGACTACTATAAAAATAATTTATACACTAGCAGCTCATTATGGTTGGAAACTTCATTCGATGGATGTAAAAAGTGCCTTCCTTAATGGTGACTTAGAAGAATAAGTCTACATGTCACAATCATAATGATTCATTATCAAGGGATAGGAAAATAATGTATGCAAATTGAACTATATGGTTTATGGTTTAAAAAAAACTCCTAAAACATGGAATATAAAGATCAACAATCACTTATTACACCATAAATTCAAAATAAGCATGCCATATCCTAGTTTATATACCAAGAAAATTGAAAATGATATACTCATTCTCATAGTATATGTACATGATATAGTAATGACTATAAGTTCTAAAAAATTAATAAGTGACATCAAAGGGGATCAAGAAAAAGTATTTTAAATGATAGACATTGGAAAGCTACAAAAAGAATATTATAATATGTCAAGAAAACTACTGACAATGGACTAACTTATGTAAAGAATGATAAAGAGTTTTTCCTACAAGGATACTCAGACTCATATTATGCAGGATCCATTTATGACAAGAATTCTACCTCAATGTATGTATTTTATCTTGGGTAGGGTCCATATCTTGAAATAGTAAGAAACAACATATAGTGGTACAATCATCAACAAAAGTAGAATATTGAGAAACAAGAGATACAACTTGTGAAGCCTTATGGTTATAATACATGTTATTAGATATGGGAATCAGACAAAATTCAATGATGATCTTATGTGATAATCAAGGATCACTCAACCTGATAAAAAATACAATTATACATGAAAGGACCAAACACATTGAAGTTCAATGTCATTTCATTAGAGAATATTTTTAGAACCGTCATATCATCCTCAAGCATGTATCTATAGAAGATCATCTAGCATATATTTTTACGAAAGCACTTGAAAAAATCAAGTTTCAAACATTTAGAAATCATCTATGCAATCCAAGAGAACTTCATACCAAATAATGTAATACAGGGGGTGTTAGAGTATATTACATTATTTGGTTATGTAATGTACAAGAGATTACTTCATAAGGAAGTTAGCTAGTTACTCCAAGAAATGTAATAAATGCACAAGTGTCAATGTGTAAGTTGTAATGTGCAAGGTGTCTCCTTGTATAACTAGGTAGAGTGTTGGGCAAGGAATCTATCTTCCTATAAAGAGCCATACAACTCCATCCGAATGTATCACTCCATTATCATAATAATAAGTTGTATAACCCCTCTTTATCTCTTTATCTTTATATGATGGAATGATGCTAAAACTATCATTCAAATAGAATCAAAGTAGGGATATGTAGAGTACTTCAAATGGAAGAAAAGTTCCCAACAATTTATCTAAGGATGTCTTTATTTGAGGGGAGAATGAGGATTCAATTGTGAAATCTAGTTATAAGTAAAGTTTAGAATACATTATTGACATAGAAATGTAGATGGTTATCATTAGTAAGAAGAGTGTAGCTAATTAAATCAGTCTTAGAGGTCATTCCAATATATCATATGGCCTTGTATACTATGCAAAAATAAATAGAAATAAGTTTATTCTGAATCTGAGATTGAAACCAATTATTAGCTCTTGAGGATGTCTCTGTATGATGGTAAATTGAGTCAGAAGTGAGAACGGGTCAACTAACTCTTTAAATTATTCTACGAATGGTCTAGCTAGATCAGCCCATGTATGAATGTTATTATCCTCAAGGTTTTGATTCCAGTTAAGTATCTTATCTTGGAAAGACATGGTGAGAATTTTGACCATAATATCCTCATCTTTGATGTTATGAATTGCTTCTAAATACACCAAATCTTGACAATGTTCATAAGTAGTATTTCTGATACCATAAAAAGTAGGTAGATCTTTCATGGCAACTTGCAAAATATCATTCATTTGAGCTAGAACTAGAGGTCCAATAATATTCCAATTAGGGAAATTCGAAGTAATCTGATTTATTTTTTGAGCCATGGTTCTAGGATTTGATGACCTTGATGATGTAGGAGAATTATGTGGTGAAGAATATGAACTCTGTAGATAAGACTCAAGGGCTAAAATTTCTACATGTTTTGGTTTTCAAGAGAGTAATTCTACAAATATCAATGGATTTTCTAACTTTTTGGCTGTAGATCCTATAATCATATAAGTAATCAAACAAATATACACAAATTATGTAAACTTAACTAAGTGTGTTGTGAAGAACACAAGCTTATACTAAGAGGGGGGTGAACAATATAAGACCACTTTTTACTTTTTCTTTGTAAACCAATATATGCAATGTATAAATAATAGTATCAACAATAGTAATCAAAGTAATGCACAAAACACCACACATAATAGAGACACCATAATTTACGTGGTTCACCCAATGTGGGCTACTCCACGAAGAAAATATTTTACTAAAAATTTCTCGATCAATCTCTTAGGAATCCTTTCCCTATTACAAAGTTTATGGACCTCTGTCCATAGGAGATATCAATCCCCTAAATAAAGTTCAAATATCTCTATCCATAGGAGAACTCCTTCTCCTCTACTCTGGTTGGTGATCGCCTAGAAGACAACTGCCTTCACTGCACTGGCTGGTGGATCTCTCTCCACTGAAGACTTTTATCCTCACTCAGAAGACATGTCATAACTACTCTGGCTGATGGATCTCTATCCACTAGAGACTAATATCTTCTTTGCTCTATCACATCCAAAGATCTATCTCAAAAATTGCACTAAACACATGTTAGTATTACAATGGCACTGAGAGGGGGGGTGAATCAGTGTAGCTATTTAAATTCAAATCTACAACTCTTAAAGCTGAAGCAAGGAGAACTTAAAATAGATAAAGCAAATATAACAAGAGAGCATTCCACAACACATGATTTAACGAGGTTCACCAATTTTGGCTACTCCTCAAAAATAGACTGCTTGGACTCCCATCCAAATCTAGCCTTTGCAAAGCACCAACTTTACAAACAGTTTACCAGCACACACTGGAAGGAGCACCAACCCCTGATTCCAAGCACCAACTTGGATTTCTATTTTGAATCTTAGATTGACATAAATATGCCTTCACTTTTACAAGACCCTTACTGGTCTATTGCTCATCCAACCTCTCTTTCAATTTAGGAAACACATATTCCTTCTGCGCACTTGCTGCCACACTCTCTCAGTTGCACTCTACCAGCTGCGCTCTTTCTTCACCGCTCTTCTCTCAGCAGTGCTCTATCTCCACTCAATTTTTCTCTTTGGCTACACACATATTTCTCTACCCACACAAAGCTCAACCTAATGGATCACTCTTACCACTCTGCTTACTATGCTCTGATAGTCTTCTCTATGCTCTGATAGCCTTCTTTGTGCTCTGACAACCTTCTCTACTCGCTTATGGCTCTGACAGCCTTATCTGCTCATTTAAGTCTCTCTAACAGACTTCTCTACTCATTTCGGCACTCTGACATTCTTATCTACTCTCTTACATAGTTCAAAGCTCAACCCTAATTCTTAACTTATATGCACATTCTTACGACACTCTTCAACAACCTTTTCTTAGCACATATATTATTTTATCAGCGACACCTTCCCTCTTTATGGCTGCACATTTTTCAATTCTGAGCGGCTCTTTTTTCTTCTACACGCAACTGCCATTTTAAAACAATATTTTTCATTTTGAAACCCTAAGTCTTCTGTGACTTCCATAATCCCGCATGTAGCCTATTAATAGCCACTCTTGTAAGTAACTCCTTTCTGACACAATATTCTTACACGCAACCTATTAATATATTTGTCTCTTTAATTGGGATTCTCAGTATGGCCACCGCTCGACGAATTTACTTTGTAACGGGCCCTGTAACTACCGTTCTGACTTTAGTTCTATGTTCTTATTTTAGCTGCATGAATTTATTCTGTAACTGCCTCTATAACAGTCAAACGAACTTCAGTTAACTCTTCTTATTTTGGCTGCATGAATGTATTCTATAACCGCCCCTTTTACTGTCGTACTGTTTACAGTTCACTGTTACATTTCTTTATTTCGTTTGAGTTCTCTTCTTAGCTCGTGCCAAGGTGACCTGTCGCGAAATCACGACACTTCTACCCCTTTGACTTTTTCTTATCGTTTGACCACAAAAACATGACATGCTGTGATATCGTGACACTTTTTGCCTCCTTGTCCTCTTCTCGACTTGCACCCGCAAAAACATGGCATGTCATGAAATCACGACACTTTTTGCTTCCTTGCACTCTTCTCGGCATGCACCAGCGAAAACATGACATGTCACGAAATCGTGACACTTTTCACTTCCTTGCACTCTTCTCGGCATGCACCAGCGAAAACATGACATGTCATGAAATCATGACACTTTTCGCTTCCTTGCACTCTTCTCGGCATGCACCAACGAAAACATGACATGTCGCAAAATCGTGACACTTTTTGCTTCCTTGCACTCTTCTCGGCATGCATCCGTGAAAACATGACATGTCATGAAATCATGACACTTTTGCTACCTTATGCCTTTCTCTGCATTTTGCCCGCAAAAATGGAACATGTCGTGAAATCGTGACACTTTCGCTGCCTTGTGCCTTTCTCTGCCTTTCGCCCATGAAAATGGAACATGTCGTGAAATCGTGACACTTTTGCTGCCTTGCTTCATTGTTTGGCTTACACTAGCAAAAACATGACATGTCGTGATATCGTGACACTTTTTGCCTCCATACACTCTCTCTCCTCTTTGGGTCGTGAAAATGCGACATGTCACGATATCACGACATTTCTGCCTCCAAACACTCTATCTCCTTTTTAGGTCGCGAAAACGTGACATGTCGCGATATCGTGACACTTTTTCTCCTTAGCGCTTTTCTTCCCTTCGGGTCGTGAATACTCGACATGTCGCGATATCGTGACACTTTTTCGTTCGTACACTTGCTCTTGCAGATTGTTGCAAAATCATGACACTTTTCTTTGCGAGCTCCTTCTCTCAAACATGTCACAAAATCGCGACACATTTTCGTCCGTACTGCCTCTCTTACAGATTGTCGTGAAATCATGACAGTTTTCTTTGCTTGCGCCTTCTCTCCAAACATGTGAAATCGTGATAGTTTTCTTTGCCTGCGCTTCTTCTTCTAACATGTCACAAAATCGTGACAGTTTTTCCACTTGGCTTTTTCTCTGCTAGCATGTCATGAAATCATGACAGTTTTTCCACTTGGCTTTTTCTCTGCCTATATGTCACGAAATCGCGACAGTTTTTCCACTTGGCTTTTTCTCTGCCAACATGTCGTGAAATCGTGACAATTTTTCCACTTGGATTTTTCTCTGCAAACATGTCACGAAATCGTGACAGTTTTCCTTACGCTTTCTCTCTCTTCGAACATGTCGCGAAATCGTGATAGTTTTTCTTTCTTCTTCTCTCTCTTCTAACATGTCACGAAATTGCGACATCATTTTCTCTCTCCGACCAAACATGTTGCGATATCGCTACAGTTTTTTTCTTTCTGGCCAAACATGTCACGATATCGCGATAGTTTTTTTCTTTCTGGCCAAACATGTCGCGATATCGTGACAATTTTTCTTTCTGCTTCTCAACATGTCGCGATATCACGACAGTTTCTCATGCTTGCTCAACATGTCGCGATATCGCGACACTTTTCTTACTTGTCTTTTTCTTTGAGCTTTTGTATATGGGCCACTACGTTCTTCTTGGAGAGCATGACCACTGAACTCCTGTCCATTGCATCAACCGATCTATTGTCCACTACATCAACCGATCTCTCTAATGACCTCTACACTCCTATCCATTGCATCAATCGATCCTCTGTCTGTGTTGACAACAATGACAATACTTTGGCTGCACCTTGCTCATCAATGAACTCCTGTCCATTGCATCAACCGATCCTCTATCTATGTTGACAACAATGACAATACTTTGGATGCACCTTGCTCATCAATCTCCCCCTTTGGAATTGTTGGCAACACACGTAATTGCGTGCAATTACCTGTAACTCTTCTCCCCCTTTGACAATAATACCAAAGGGTGGTTGCAAAACTCCCCTGAGTCCATGCACAACATTCTCAGGCAAAAATTGTTACAGTTAGAAAAAAGCATAAACATGAGCAATATGATAAATAGATGCATAAATGCTCCCCTTGAGAATTTGATCTCGATGGCTAGTCAATTCTTAGTCTATTCTTGTGAATATGTGACCACTTCATTTCACTGTTTGACAACATCATGATAAGCATAATAGGCATCAACAATATCAATGATGTGAGTAGCAAGCAATAACCAGATGAATGACATCATCACTGTCAACTTCACCAATATAATATGTGTAAGAACATGGCTAGACTACTGACTTCTGAGTACCAACCCTCTGTTGCTTTGCAATCTCAAACTTGTCCACTATTAGTGAAGGCATACACTGATTGTATATATCCAATTGTTTGTTCTGCAATGCTGGCAGCATTTGCAAATGCATCTTGGATATTCTCAACAAGCTTGAACCTAATGTCAGTTGTTTGTCTCTCTCTTCAGTGAGAGTCCAGCAGGCTACCTCAATCCACTTTCAACTGTGCAAATAAAGAGAAGACATTTTGTCAAACATTTTATGGCCAACCATAGTGCACCTTACTCAGCCTCGTACTTCTTAACCTTGTATTGGCATTTTATCAACAGTTAAAATGAAACTGTTTGTGAATTAACTATATTCACCAAGGCATCATGAAAGATCTAACAATCTTCACATCAAAGCATAGAAAAAATACATGTTGTTTTTATCGAAGCACAAGTACGCAGCTAGGGCACGCACGCATTCTTTCATTAAACCAAAAAATTTGAACTGTTATGATCCGTAATTTTGAACAGTGGCAGAAGAATCATCAATAGTACAACAATGACATATCTCAAAACTACCAATGGTGACAGCTCTCAAATTAATCACCACACTTCACGACACTTCCACAAACCACTACATAAACTGAAAAACACACTTTAACAACTATACGACAATATCCCGACTACTTGCCTTTCATCCTCAGATAACCAAACAAATTCATAGGAGCATAAAAATAAGATTTTAAAATTGCTCCCCCTAAGGATGTGCCACCTGGAGTGGCTTAGTGCAATAGCGGAGTAGTCTCCTTCAGTCCAAGGAGACACGATCCCTTTTCTTCTGTCTTTCTCCAGACTTCCTTGAACTTGGGCCGCTCTTTTGCTTTCCACTCTGGTTTGATAGCAGTCTTGGTCACGTGTTTTGATTTTTCTTTTTCGGTAGCTTGTGCCTGTCTTTCAAGAAATTTTTTGTTTTGTCTCAAACCATTTGGTTGATATTTTCTTCCCTGATATTTATTTGCTGCAAATGTACTTCGACAGTTTCGAGCAATGTGCCCAAAATTATGACAGTTATAACATTCTACTGCATAATCCATCGAAGGTGAACAGACATTTCTCTTGTGCGGTTGTTTCTTGTGCATCCTTGATGGATGATTATTTTCTTTTCTTTTATGCACATGATTTATTCCCTGTCTGTATTGCATTCTTTGCGTCTGATGAAATCTATAGTCTTGCCTTAGATTAGATACAGACGTGCTCGAACAAAACCTTGCTATGTGCCCATGACCATTACAATTAAAACATTGCACATGGTGTTCACTCAGATAAGTAGATGTATTTCTATCAGCATAACTCTTTGATCTATTATTCAATCCATAATAAATTGCCTTATGACCGTAATTATTGCATCTAAAACAATATCCGTTAAAAGCATTATTATGAATAGAATGGGAGTGATAGAACCTCTTTTGTTGTGGTTGCTTTGCTGTAGATCTCCTTTGATTTTTTCTTTCTTTTGAAGATTCAGCTTCAACCTTTTCTTGCTTCGATCCTTCAGTAGTGGACTTCTTCTTTTCTATACTTTTGGAAGATGATGGTTGTTCAGCTTCATATCCAAGACTAGACTTATCTGTGGAGCCTCTTTGTTACTTTCTCATTTTATCTAGTAATTCAGTGCTCTTCTCATATTTGAGATTTATGTTGGCCTCTTCTAGTTGTTTTTTCAATGAAACAATCTCTTCTTCTTGTTGGAAGCAAACAGTCTCTTTCTCATTGATTTGAGACCTGAGAATATCTTCAATCCTTTTGTACTGTTCTACTTGCAGCTTTAGATCAATAATAACTTTTTTAGATTCCTCTTCACTTGTGCTGCATACATCATCCTCATCATCCAGGTGTGTCTTCAAGGCTTCTTCTGATTTCTTGGCCTTTTGAACTTGTAAGAAGAGATATTCAATCTCATCCCCATATTCTTCTAACTTCTTGGACATTATTTTGTTCTTTTTCTTTTCTATACTCAACTCTTCAAGTGCAGAGATCAACTCACCTTCTAAATCTACTTCAATCTCAAGATTTTCATCACAAACTTCAGGATTCACTTCTTCTACCTTTTCTGGTTCAATTTTCTCTTCTACAGAAACTAAAACTGACTGGGATGCCTTTTTGAAGGAGGATCTATTCTTTTTAGCCATTGTGTACTAATCCAAGATCAACCCTGACTGATTTAGCCAAAACTGGAAACTTGGCTCTGATACCAATTGTTAGTCTTACAATGGCACTAAGAGGGGGGGTGAATTAGTGTAGCTATTTAAATTCAAATCTACAACTCTTAAAGCTAAAGCAAGGAGAACTTAAAATAGATAAAGCAAATATAACAAGAGAGCATTCCACAACACACGATTTAACGAGGTTCACCAGTTTTGGCTACTCCTCAAAAATAGACTACTTAGAATCCCATCCAAATCTAGCCTTTGCAAAGCACCAAATTTACAAACAGTTTACCAGCACACACTGGAAGGAGCACCAACCCCTAATTTATCTGCATCAACAGAAAGGAGCACCAACCCCTGATTTACCAGCACCAACTAGAAGGAGCACTAACCCCTGATTCCAAGCACCAACTTGGATTTCTATTTTGAATCTTAGATTGACATAAATATGCCTTCACTTTTACAAGACCCTTACTGGTCTATTGCTCATCCAACCTCTCTTTCAATTTAGGAAACACATATTCCTTCTGCACACTTGCTGCCACACTCTCTTAGTTGCACTCTACCAGCTGCGCTCTTTCTTCACCGCTCTT
This sequence comes from Wollemia nobilis, assembly GCA_028583015.1. Taxonomy (NCBI): domain Eukaryota; kingdom Viridiplantae; phylum Streptophyta; class Pinopsida; order Araucariales; family Araucariaceae; genus Wollemia; species Wollemia nobilis. The sequence goes on from JAQPPZ010003098.1 coordinate 3,757,908, forward strand.
CTCTCACTCTTTCTCCACTAATTTTTCTCTTTGGCTACACCCATATTTCTCTACCCACACAGAGCTCAACCTAATAGATCACTCTTACCACTCTGCTTACTGTGCTCTAACAGTCTTCTCTACGCTTTGACAGCCTTCTCTATGCTCTGACAACCTTCTTTGCTCGCTTACAGCTCTGACAACCTTATCTGCTCATTTATGGCTCTCTGATAGCCTTCTCTGCTCATTTCGACACTCTGACATTATTATCTGCTCTCTTACATAGTTCAGAGCTCAACCCTAATTCTTAAATTATATGCACATTCTTATGGCACTCTTCAACAACCTTTTCTTAGCACATATATTATTTTATCAGCGACACCTTCCCTCTTTATGGCTACACATTTTTCAATTCTAAGTGGCTCTTTTTTCTTCTACACGCAACTGCCATTTTAAAACAATATTTTTCATTTTGAAACCCTAAGTCTTCTGTGACTTCCATAATCCCACATGTAGCCTATTAATAGCCACTCCTGTAAGTAACTCCTTTTTGACACAATATTCTTACATGCAACCTATTAATAGATTTGTCTCTTTAATTAGGATTCTCAGTATGGCCATCGCTCGACGAATTTACTCCGTAACGGGCCCTGTAACTACCGTTCTGACTTTAGTTCTCTGTTCTTATTTTAGCTGCATGAATTTATTCTTGTAACTGCCTCTGTAACAGTCGAACGGACTTCAGTTAACTCTTCTTATTTTGGCTGCATGAATGTATTCTATAACTGTCCCTTTTACTATCGTACTGCCTGTAGTTCACTGTTACATTTCTTTGTTTCGGCTGAGTTCTCTTCTTAGCTCACACCAAGGTGACCTGTCGCAAAATCGTGACACTTCTACCCCTTTGACTTTTTCTTGCCGTTTGACCACAAAAACATGACATGTTGCGATATCGTGACACTTTTCGCCTCCTTGTCCTCTTCTCGGCTTGCACCCGTGAAAACATGACATGTCATGAAATTGTGACACTTTTTGCTTCCTTGCACTCTTCTCGGCATGCACCAGTGAAAACATGACATGTCACGAAATCGTGACACTTTTTACTTCCTTGCACTCTTCTCGGCATGCACCAATGAAAACATGACATGTCACAAAATCGTAACACTTTTCGCTTCCTTGTGCTCTTCTCGGCATGCACGAGCGAAAACATGACATGTCACGAAATCGCAACACTTTTCGCTTCCTTGCACTCTTCTCGGCATGCATCCATGAAAACATGACATGTCGTGAAATCATGACACTTTTGATGCCTGATGCCTTTCTCTGCATTTTTCCCGTGAAAATGGAACATGTCACGAAATCGCGACACTTTCGTTGCCTTGTGCCTTTCTCTGCCTTTCACCCACGAAAATGGAACATGTCGCGAAATCGTGACACTTTCACTGCCTTGCTTCATTGTTTGGCTTGCACTAGTGAAAACATGACATGTCGCGATATCATGACACTTTTCGCCTCCGTACACTCTCTCTCCTCTTCGGGTCGCGAAAACGCGACATGTCATGATATCGTGACATTTCTGCCTCCGAACACTCTATCTCCTTTTTGGGTCATGAAAATGCGACATGTCGCGATATCGCGACACTTTTTCTCCTTAGCGCTTTTCTTCCCTTCGGGTCGTGAAAACCCAACATGTCATGATATTGCGACACTTTTTCATCCGTACACTTGCTCTTGCAGATTGTCATGAAATCGTGACACTTTTCTTTGCGAGCTCCTTCTCTCAAACATGTCGAGAAATTGCGACACATTTTCGTCTGTACTGCCTCTTACAGATTATCATGAAATCATGACAGTTTTTTTTGCTTGCACCTTCTCTCCAAACATGTCATGAAATCATGACAGTTTTCTTTTCCTGCGCTTCTTTTTCGAACATGTCGCGAAATCGTGACAGTTTTTCCACTTGGCTTTTTCTCTGCCAACATGTCGCAAAATCGTGACAGTTTTTCCACTTGGCTTTTTATCTGCCTACATGTCGCGAAATTGTGACAGTTTTTCCACTTGGCTTTTTCTCTGCCAACATGTTTCGAAATCGCGACAATTTTTCCACTTGGATTTTTCTCTGCCAATATGTCGTGAAATCGTGACAGTTTTCCTTGCGCTTTCTCTCTCTTCGAACATGTCACGAAATCGCGACAGTTTTTCTTTCTTCTTCTCTCTCTTCTAAAATGTCGCAAAATCGCGACATCTTTTTCTCTCTCCGACCAAACATGTCATGATATCGCGACATTTTTTTCTTTCTGGCCAAACATGTCGCGATATCGCAATAGTTTTTTTCTTTCTGGCCAAACATGTCATGATATCACGATAAATTTTCTTTCTACTTCTCAACATGTCATGATATCACGATAGTTTCTCATGCTTGCTCAACATGTCACGATATTGTGACACTTTTCTTACTTGTCTCTTTCTTTGAGATTTTGCATATGGGCCACTATGTTATTCTTGGAGAGCATGACCACTGAACTCCTATCCATTGCATCAACTGATCTCTCTAATGACCTTTGCACTCCTGTCCATTGCATCAACCGATCCTCTATCTGTGTTGACAACAATGACAATACTTTGGCTACACCTTGCTCATCAATGAACTCCTGTCCATTGCATCAACTGATCCTTTGTCTGTGTTGACAACAATGACAATACTTTGGATGCACCTTGCTCATCAACATAGTCCTTCAATTTAGTACAATTTTGCTTGATCTCTGTCTTTGGTCTACCGCAAATCTATCCTCAAATCCGCATCAAAATTTTGCTCTTAAATATTCACTAAACACAATCCTTCGGTCTAGCACAAATCTATATTTCATATCTGTCTTCAATCCTCAACTCAAAGCTTGAATCAACTCTACAGGATCTGTCCCAAACCTTAACTCAAGGTTTGAACAAATCAATAACTCTGCTCACAAGTATTATCAAAGACTTGTCTCAAATCTATCTTGCAAGCTTCCACAAAAGTTTACACTAATCTGTCCAAAATTCCTCTTCTAGAACTTACTCCAATCTATTCAAAAATTTCACACAGAACTTGTCCAAACTTTGCTCAACAAGTTCGCATAGAACTTGCTTAATATGCTCAAAAATTCCACATAGAACTTGCTCAATCTATTCAACAAGTCCACATAGAACTTGCTCAATCTTCTCAACGAGTCCACATAGAAATTGCTCAATCTGCTCAATAAATCCACATAAAACTTTATCAATTTGCTCAACAAGTCCATATAGAACTTGCTCAATCTACTCAACAATTTTCAATCAATATTTTAGAAACATAAGGAGAATTGTTAGAGACTCAATATGATTCAATTCAACTCAATGCTCAATCACTTTATTAGAAACATAAATAGAATTGTTAGAGACTCAATATGCTTCAATTTGTTGGACATTTTGAGTCCCTAAGCTAAAAGTTGTCATTGATGTCAAAAGAATCAATGTAATTAAGCACTATGTTTGTGTTCCACAAAGAGCTTCATGAGAAGCAAAGGTTTTGATTAAATATTCAAGAAGGGATGCATGGCATTTGGTTCCAAAAGGAGCTTAAAAGGAAGCTTAGCAATTTTTTTTTTTAAAACCATGGACGACAAATTTGAAATGGGTTTTTCTTAAAACCCAAGTTGGCTTTTTGTTTCATCGAAAAAGGTGCCCCAGTGATGGAGAAATTTAATTTTAAAGATTTTATTTAAAGCCATGAATGGCATATTTTAAATGGGTTTTTATTAAAACTCAACTTGGCTTTTCGTTTCATCAAAAAAGGAGTTCCGGTGACAAAGTTATTCAACTTTGAAGTTTAAGTTTAAATTTTAATATTTTAAAATTAAAATTAAAATTTCCAATTTGGAAATTCCTGTCGACGTCATAAAATTCAATTGAGGGCCGACGTATGAGAATTCAAGGAAATATGTATAAATATTATTGCCAAAGTTCATTTGGTAGAGATCATCGTGAAGAGAGTGAGTTATAGAAGGAAGGTAGGACCCTTCCCATACCCCATAGGTGCTTGTGACCTAGTAGCAAGAGGGAGGCAGTAAATTCATTGAGTACCAGGAGATCCAAATTTTGAATCCCGCTGACGCTGGTTTTTCTAAGTGTAAATGGGAGCACACCTTTTTGCGCACGTGTCTTTTGGGGCACAATTGGAGCAAGTAAGGTATTCTTGCTGCGCTCACCGTTACATGTAAGCGGTTGGATCACATGGTTAGTGGTGCCATGGTTAGAGTCATGGGCAGTGACAGGGGATCGAATCCCATTGAGAGGCAAAAGGCAAGTTAATTTTTATTTTAATATTTGTGAGAATAGCTTTGAGGAGAAATAAGGGTTATGGTTTGTTTTAGAAAATTCGGAAATTACTATTGCTTTTAATTTTGGAAGGGTAGCATATTATATATCGTTGGAAAGAATTTTTCAAGGGCTATTTGATTAAATTTCTTAGAAGGAGAAATAAGGTGTGTGTAAGAAGATATTTCTGGTTTTGTCAAGGAGTTCCAAAAGTAAGTTTGATTCATTCTTTTGAGGGTTTATTTCTTGCATAAGAGGACATGGTGATTTTTATTGAGTAGGAGTAATAAGGTGTGATTGGGATATTATTTTAATTGTTGTGATATTACTCAAGTCCTCTAACCTATTTGTGATTAGAAAGGAAATATTTGAAAGTGTGTTGAGTTTGATAGATTTTGTGGACAACACATAAGGCATTAAAAAGGTATGAGCAATATTCTCCATTGACTTTATTTGGGTGGTTGATTTCTAAAAATATCATTGGAGTGAAAAGGATTGATTGTGGTTTCCTTTTCAAAAGTGATTGGTTTAATGCTTCAAGGTTTTCTGAGTTGAGAGTTGTGATTAAACCTTGTTTTATAAGCATTATTGTTGAAGTGAGCTGTGCAAAGAACTTGAACTTGAGATAGAAAAGAACATGAGTATCATTGTTATATGAGAGTTGTCATTAAGTATTGTTGGAAATTTTTTGAGTTTTTGTTACATTCTTGGACTAGGGTTTGTGAGAAAGAGTTGTTCTTTAAGGTGATTGGTTGAGTTGAGTTGATTGAGCCTAGTCAAGTGAGTGTGTGAAGTAGTTGTTCAAGTTCCATGAAATAAACTATTCCATAATTTTGATTTGAGTTGAGATTGAGCTTTGAGTATAGAACATATTGAGTCTCTAACAATTCTCTTTATGCTTCTATGAGATTGAGTTGAGATACAAATTTGAGCAGGTTCTGAGTGAACCTATTGAGTAGATTTGAGAAGGTTATGAGTGAACCTATTGAGTAGATTTGAGAAGATTTTGAGTGAACCTATTGAGAAGATTTGAGCAGGTTATACGTGAACCTATTGAGTAGATTTGAGAAGATTTTGAGTGAACCTATTGAGAAGATTTGAGCAGGTTCTAAGTGAACCTATTGACCAAATTTGAGCAGGTTCTTAGTGAACCTATTGAGAAGATTTGAGCAGGTTCTGAGTGAACCTATTGAGCAGATTTGAGTAGGTTCTGAGTGAAACGATTGAGCAGATTTGAGAAGGTTATGACTGAACCTATTGATAGAGCTTTGGAGGTGATAGAGTACAGAGGACAGAGTCTCAATGGATAGAGATCCAAAATCCAGGATAATTGAATACAGATATGAGTGAGGAATCTTCAAGTGGAGAGAGATCCACAAGTAAGTGCAGCAGAGAGACAAAGTCTTCTAGAAGATCACTATCCAGAGTAGAAGGGGAAAGAGTTATCCTATGGAAGATATCGACGAACTTGAGATTTAGGGAATCAACATATCCTTTGGATAGAGGTCCATAAACATTATAATTGGGAAGGATTCCAAAAATATTATTTGAGAAATATTTAGAAGAAATATTTTCTATGGAGGTAACTGACATTGGGTGAACCACGTTAAAAATGATGTCTCTTGTGTGATGTTTACTACTTTATTGATGCTGATGCTACTATTTGAGGAAAAGTTTTATATTATACTGTTCACCTCCCTCTCAGTATAAGTACATGTTCTTCAATTGGTATCAAAGAGGGTCTCTATGTGAAGAGTCTAAAATCTTGGAAGAATATCCTTGGATAGCACACATGACCTCAGAAAGTGAAGAAGAAAGTGGATTTGATATAAAAAAAGAATTCTTTGTTGCTCTCATAAAACTGGAAAGACTTAGAGAGAAAAATTCAAACTTGAAGGAACAAATTCAAGAATATGAAGAAGCAAGAGTGGAACTTATATAGAACCTTAAAGAATTCAAGATTAAGGTAGAAGAAGGAAATAATATTGAGAAAGATATGACAGATATATTGAGAGCCAAGGAAACAAAATGTGGAATATTGGAAGCAAAAATTGTTCTCCTAAGGAATAAACTGGAAGGGATCAAGATACTATAAAATACATAATAGGTGAAACAAAAATAGGAATCAAGCTTCCAAAATGTAGAAACTTCAAACAAAGAAAAGTAAGCAAAGTACATCAGAAAGGAAGAGAGCAAAGAGGAACCCTGGATAAGAGTTAATTACAAGAAGAGGATGACTTCTTCACAATATCCAAGATCTCCAAATAGGTTACATAATCTCTTTCATGGTCATTGTTTTTCTTGCAATAAATATGGTCATATAATTGTACATTGTACTCATCATGCAAGATACAATAGAGATTTCAATTACTTTGCACCTCTCATGGATGATGATGTTATATGTTACAAATGCAATAATTTTGGGCACAAGGCTAGATGGTGTAAAATGATATTTCCTGAGTCTAGAAAAATAATTCCAATAACTAGGAAGGATGAAATAAGGAATGTTAGGACCAGTTCTATGTTAGTCCAAACAACCCTGCATGCTCAAAATAAAGAATAACAATGGTATATAGATAGTGGATTCTCTAGTTACATGATGGGAGACAAAGACAAATTCATTGTTCTAAAAGAAACAAATAGAGGATCAGTAAGTTTTGGTGATAATGGATCAACTAGGATTGTTGGGAGAGGTACTCTAAGTCTAGACAATGGAAAAACAAAAACAAAGAATGTTTTGTATGTCAAAGGGTTAAAACATAATCTTCTGAGTATAATTCAACTTTGTGATCAAGGATATATGGTTAGCTTCCATTCAGATAGATGTGAGATAAGTAAAATAGAAACATAAAAAATCATTGCAAATGCAAGGACTTCAAACAACTTATACATGCTCAATGAGATCAAAGGGGAAAAGTATTTTCTATCACAAGAATATGAGAGCTGGTTGTGGCATAGAAGATTAGGTCATTTGAAATTTGACAACATAGTCAGCATAAGCAATAAACAGACAGTCAGATATTTACCCAAAATAAGGAGATCTCAAAACATAATTTGTGCACCTTATCAACATGGAAATCAAACTAGGACAACTTACAAACCAAAAGGCTATATGTCATCTGAGCCTTTAAGTTTAATACATAATGATTTATGTGGTACTACTAGAACACAAAGTATTTAGGATGAGAGTTACTTCATGTTGTTTGTAGATGATTATTCCAGAATGGTTTGGGTAACTTTCCTAAAAGAAAAGTTAGAAGCCTTAAAAATTTTTAAAGCATTGAAGAAGTTGGTTGAAAATGAAATAGGCAAAAGGATTAAGTGTCTACGATCTGACAGAGGAGGAGAGTTTACCTCAGATGAGCTTGTAGAATTTTGTGAACAACATGGAATCAAGAGAGAGTACTCAGCAGCAATAACTCCCCAATAAAATGGAGTAGTTGAAAGGAAGAACAAGACTATTGAAAACAAGTCTATTGAAAACATGGCTAGAGCTATGTTAAATGAATCTAAGTCATCATATGGTTTTTGGAAAGAAGCAGTAGATACATCTATGTACATAATTACTAGGGCTCAATTAAGTGTAAATAATCACAAGATTCCTTATGAGATTTAGAAGGAAAGACCTGCTATTGTAAAATATTTCAAGATATTTGGAAGCAAATGTTACATAAGATGAGAAGATCAAAATTTGGTCAAATTTGATCCAAGATATGATGAGAGAATTTTTCTTGGTTATTCCACAAAAATCAAGGCTTACAGATGTTACAACAAAAGAACACATGTTATGGTGGAAATTATGAATGTGACAATTGATGAAAAGATAGATTCCAGAGAGCTAATTCAGCAAACGGTATACCAAGAAGATAAATGTTGTCAAGAAGAATTTTGTGAGGAATCAGAGAATGATGAAGAAGAAACACAAAGGCTTCTTCCTAAAAATCCTTCTAGATATGTACAAAAACATCACCCAAAATATTAGATCATTGGAAATCTAGATGAAAGACAGACAAGGAGAAGAATAATAAAATCATCTCAACAAGCTAATTTTTCTTTGCTATCTAATATTGAGCCAAAATATTTCTCTCAGGCTAGTGAAGATGAATTTTGGGTTAAAGCAATGAATGAGGAATTAGATTAGATTGAGAAGAGAAAAAATTGGGAACTTGTTCCATGACCAAAGGATAAAAATGTGATTGACACAAAATGGGTCTTCAGAAATAAGTTGAATGAATATGTACAAGTTGTCAAAAATAAAACAAGGTTAGTTTGCAAAGGTTATGCACAAGTAGAAGGAATTGATTTTTTATGAAACCTTTGCTCCAGTTGCACGACTTGAAGCTATAAGGATGTTTTTAGATTTTGCAAGTTTCAAGAACTTCAAGGTATATCAAATGGATGTTAATTCAACTTTTCTAAATGGGATTCTAGAAGAAGAGGTCTACATTGAACATCCAGAGGGATTTATACTATCAGCTACACCAGATCAGGTATGCAGATTGAAAAAGGCATTGTATGGCTTAAAGTAGGCTCCCAAAGTATGGTATTCAATATTGGATAGGTATCTACAATAATAGGGATTCATAAAATGAATAGAAAACAATAATTTGTATATCAAAAATGAAGAAAATGATCTAATAGTGGTTGTTTATATTGATGACATAATTTTTTGGGGAAACAATGACAAGATGTGCAAAGAGTTTGCTAAGAATATGCAGAGTGAATTTGAGATGTCTATGCTTGGTGAATTATCCTTCTTTCTTGGTCTTCAGATTTCACAGTAAAAAAAGGGAGTTTTTCTTTCTCAAGCCTAATACATCAAGGAGATGTTAAAGAAATTCAGATTAGAAGATTGCAAACCAGTAAGTACTCCTATGGTCACAGGGTGCAAGTTAAGTAAGGATGATGAATATCCAGAGGTAGATCAAAGACTATACAGATCCATGATTGGTAGCTTATTTTATGTTACAACTACAAGACCAGACATAGTACAATCAGTGGGATTAGTGGCAAGATTTCAAGCATCACCTAAGGAAACACATGTTGCAGCAGTAAAAAGAATTTTTAGGTATCTAAAAGAGACTATGGATTTTGGACTTTGGTATTCTAAAAGTGATAGTTTCACACTCACTACATATAAAGATATAGATTGGGATGGAAGCATTGATAATAGAAAAAACACAAGTGGAGGAGCTTTATTTCTTGAAGAAAGTATAGTCTCTTGGTTAAGTAAGAAGTACGTTTCAGTATCACTATCTACTACAGAGGTAGAATATATTGCATCAGTAGCTAGTTGTACACATGTGTTATGGATGAAGAGAACTTTAGAAGACTTCAAGATAAAACATGATTAGCCCATTCCTATACTATGTGATAATACCAGTGCCATATGTATCTCAAAAAATCCAGTAATGCACTCTAATATGAAGCACATTCCAATTAAGTATCATTTTTGAGAGAACAAGTGTTAGATAAACGGGTCAGATTGGAGTATGTCACTATAAAGGAACAAATATGAGATATTTTCACTAAGCTACTTTCAAATGAGACTTTTGAGTATCTTTGAAGAAAATTGGGAGTGAGACTACCACCCTAGAATTAACCATCTCATGTGGAGGTGGAGGAGGGGCTAAGACAAGAGGCTCATTCTTAGCCCCGAGCCCCAAAGGTGACCCTTTGCCATTGATGTCAAAGGGGGAGAGATTTGTGTATATTGGGGAGAGTTTTTGATATGGGGAGAGATTTGATATTTGAGAGAGCATTGAGCTAGGGGGAGCAAAGTCCTAGGGGGAGAAAAAAAGAAGGTCACATTTCAATAAAAGGATATGGGTTGCCATCAATGACAAAGGGGGAGATTGTTGGACATTTTGAGTCCCTAAGCTAAAAGTTGTCATTGATGTCAAAAGGATCTATGTAAGTAAGCACTATGTTTGTCTTTCACAAAGAGCTTCATGAGAAGAAAATATTTTGATAAAAGGTTCAAGAAGAGATGCATGAAATTTGGTTCCAAAAGGAGCTTCAAGGGAAGCTTAGCAAAATGTTTTTATTTAAAACCATGGACAGTATATTTGAAATGGGTTTTTCTTAAAACCCGAGTTGGCTTTTCGTTTTATCGAAAAAGGTACCCCGATGATGGAGAAATTTAATTTTAAATGTTTTATTTAAAACCATGGATGGCATATTTGAAATGGGTTTTTATTAAAACCCAAGTTGGATTTTCGTTTCATCGAAAAATGAGTCCCAGTGACAAAGTTATTTAACTTTGAAGTTTAAGTTTAAATTTTAATATTTTAAAATTAAAATTTCCAAATTGGAAATTCCTGTCGACGTCAACAAATTCGATTGAGGGCCGACGTATGAGAATTCAAGGCAATATGTATAAATATTATTGCCAAAGTTCATTTGGTAATAATCATCAAGTGATTGTGTGTTTCGTTCGAAGAGAGAGCAAAAGAATTTCAGCGCAATCGAAACGTGCGAAGAGAGTGAGTTATAGAAGGAAGGTAGGACCCTTCCCATACATTGTAGGCACTTGTGGCCTATCGAAAAGAGGGAGGAATTCAAGTCATTGAGCACTAGGAGATTCGAAGTTTGAATCCCTCTAGCACTGGTTTATACGAAGTGTAAAGGGGAGCGCACCTTTTGGCGCACGTGTCTTTTGGGGCACGATTGGAGCAAGTAAGGTATTGTGGCTGCGCTCACCGTTTCATGTGAGCAGTTGGCTCACATGGTTAGTGGCACCACGGTTAGAGTGGTGCATGGGCAGCGACAAGGGATCGAATCCCGCTGAGAGGCAAAGGCAAGTTAATTTTTATTTTAATATTTGTGAGAATAGCTTTGAGGAGAAATAAGGGTTATGGTTTGTTTTAGAAAATTCAGAAATTACTATTGCTTTTAATTTTGGAAGGGTAGCATATCATATATCATGGAAATAATTTTTCAAGGGATATTTGATTAACTTTCTTAGAAGGAGAAATAATGTGTGTAAGAAGATATTTCTGGTTTTGTCAAGGAGTTACAAAAGTAAGTTTGATTCATTCTTTTGAGGGTTTATTTCTTGCATAAGAGGACATGGTGATTTTTATTGAGTAGGAGTAATAAGGTGTGATTGGGATATTATTTTCATTGTTGTGATATTACTCAAGTCCTCTAACCTCTTTGTGATTGGAAAGGAAATATTTGAAAGTGTGTTGAGTTTGACAGATTTTGTGGACAACACATAAGGCATTAAAAAGGTATGAGCAATATTCTCCATTGACTTTATTTGGGTGGTTGATTTCTGAAAATATCATTGGAGTGAAAAGGATTGATTGTGGTTTCCTTTTCAAAAGTGATTGGTTTAATGCTTCAAGGTTTTCTGGTTGAGATTTGTGATCAAACCTTGTTTTATAACATTATTGTTGAAGTGAGTTGTTATGTAAAGAACTTGAACTTGAGATAGAAAAGAACATAAGTATCATTTTTATATGAGAGTTGTCATTAAGTATTGTTGGAAACATTTTGATTTGTTGTTACATGCTTGGACTAGGGTTTGTGAGAAAGAGTTGTTATTTAAGGTGATTGGTTGAGTTGAGTTGATTGAGCCTAGTCAAGTGAGTGTGTGAAGTAGTTTTTCAAGTTCCATGAAACAAACTATTCCATAATTTTTATTTGAGTTGATATTGAGATACAGATTTGAGCAGGTTCTGAGTGAACCTATTGAGTAGATTTGAGAGGGTTATGAGTGAACCTATTGAGTAGATTTGAGAATATTCTGAGTGAACCTATTGAGAATATTTGAGCAAGTTCTGAGTGAACCTATTGAGTAGATTTGAGCAGGTTCTTAGTGAACCTATTGAGAAGATTTGAGCAGGTTCTGAGTGAACCTATTAAGCAGATTTGAGCAGGTTCTAAGTGAACCGATTGAGAAAATTTGAGAAGGTTCTAAGTGAACCTATTGATAGAGCTTTGGAGGTGATAGAGGATATAGGACAAAGTCTTAGTGGATAGAGATCCAGTAGCCAAGACAATTAAAGATAAATCTGAGTGAGGAGTATTCAAGTGGAGAGAGATCCACAAGTCAGTGTAGCAAAGAGACAACGTCTTCTAGAAGATCACTAGCTAGAGCAGAAGTGCAAAGAGTTCTCCTGTGGAAGAGATCCATGAACTTGAGATTTAGGGGATCAAAATCTCCTTTGGACAAAGGTCCATAAATATTGTAATTGGGAAGGATTACCAAAATATTATTTGAGAAATATTTAGAAGAAACATTTTCTGTGGAGGTAGCCCACATTGGGTGAATCACGTTAAAAATGATGTCTCTCATGTGTGTGATGTTGTGTGATGTTTACTAATTTATTGATGCTGATGCTACTATTTGGGGAAAAGTTTTATATTATATTTTTCACCTGCCCCTCTTAGTATAAGCACATGTTCTTCATAATTTCAACTCAATGCTCAATCACTTTCTCAGAAATATAAAGAGAATTGTTAGAGAATCAATATGCTTCAATTTCAACTTATCTCTCTCAAATAAATTTGAAATATAGTATATTTTGTGTTAAGTTACTCGAGTGATCACTTCACACATCAAATTGACTAGGCTCAACCAACTTTACTTCACCAAGCATTTAATGAAACTACTCTTTCTCACAAGCCCTAGTCCAAGTATATCAACACTCACTCAAAATGTTTCCAACACTGCTCAACAATAATTTTCACATAACAATGATACTCATGATGTTTCAAACCTTGGATCAAGTCCCCCACTCAATCAATGGTCCCAAAAACAATGCTATTCAATCAAAGATTCAATAATACATCTTCATTCCAAAAAAACTTGAAGCATTAATTCACTAAGGCAATATGTCATCTTCATTTCAAAAAATCACACTCATCAATCAACCTTCAATAAAATTTCAAAAGGAAACCAAAAAAATTCCTTTTCACTCCAAAGTTATTTTCAGAAAACCAACCAATCTATTTCAACAAGGAAGAATTTTGCCCATACCTTTTTGCTTGGATATAGAAGAATAATCTCAAAACCTATTTCAATCACTTTCAATTTTCTTTGACAACTTCAATAGTTAGGTGGAAAAAATATTCTCACAAAAATTCGTGGTAAATGTTTGCTCAAAGATTATTTTTCTTACAAATATACCAAGTCATATATACACCTTATAGACTCCACTATATCAAAATTAATTTTATCACCCACAATTAAGTATTTAGCAAAACACCTTATAGATCTTAAAAGTAAACTAATTTTTCACCTTATTACTCCAATTAAAATAATACCTTCACAATTTATAAATCACAATTCAACTTATAACAATTTACTAACACTCCTTATTCCTCCTAACCACTAATATCATTGTCTAATTAAAACCTTTTAACACCCCTTATAACTCCTAACAAAGGTTTTAAATTAAACTTTAGGCAATTAAAAATTTAACAAAAAACTTACCTTTGCTCTCCATGGGTTTCGAACCCTTAACCACTGCCTTCGCGAACCCTAACTGCGGGATTCTAAACCATGTACGCTTCAACACACATTGAGAGCCAAAAGGCTCTACCCGCACTTTATTCCTTCTTTGGTGCCTTATTCGAAATGCAAAAATTTGAAAACCTTTCCCTCTGCACTCGCAATCAATGGTATTCGAATGCGAGTTCGTCTCCCCACAAATGCCTTAACAAAAATGTGCATTGCCAATGGACCACCGTGTCCACCTTGGTCTTGGGCACCAACCTTGCTCACTATAACCTTGTGCATAATACAAAAAATTTGTTCATATTATTCCTCACTCGAGCCTATGAATACGCACATGCAATTTTCATTAACGCCTTTATTGAATTCGATGAGGGATGGATTTACAAGGTCTTTGGCCTAACTTTTATACACGAAGCTATTTTGCCTTCGAACATCAGCACTCAAAAATTTGATGTCGACAATAAAAATTATTTTTAATAAAGGTGCTTTTATTTTGATGACGTTATCACAAATTATTTTTAATTTATAAATTTAAATTCTAAAAAATTTAAAATTTATAAATTATGAATATAAGCTTTGGATTATAAAGCCTTCCTTGGGTTTTTAACTTGCATTCCATTTGTCATTCATCCATCGTGGATATTCCAAGCTTTTAAAAGATCTCAATAAAATTATTTGAGCTCCCATAATGGATTTACCACAAACCCTCATAAAATATTATTTTGCCCACTTATTTTGCACTCCTTTGCATTGTTCCTGGTGTTGAAAAAGATGTGCTCCATGAAATTAATGGCTTATTCCTTTGTTCACTTTGGAAACAATGGTGATTTGTCACCTTGACATCAATGAAAACTAAAAGAGCTCAAAATGTCCAACAATCTCCCCCTTTGTCATTGATGGCAACCCAAACTCTTTTTACCAAAAAATTGATCTTCGTACTGCTCCTCCTGGGATATTGCTCCCCTAGCTCAAAGCTCTCTCAAATACCAAGTCTCTACCATTTACTCAAACATATCAAATTTCTCCCCCTGGCTCAAATATCTCCCTTTTTGACATCAATGGCAAAGGGTCACCTTTGAGGATCGGGAATAAGAATGAGCATCTTAGCTTAGCCCCTCCCACCACCTCCTCATGAGGTGGTTAATTCTAGGGTGGGAGTATTTCTACTCCTAGAAGACACTGTTCTTTACCTTTATCCTCTTTCCTTCTTGTCTGATTCTTCTGACTATTTCCAGTATCTATGTTCCTATCTATGTCTTCATTTCTGTTCCTATTCCTATTCTTATCCTTATCTGAATTCCTTTTCATGTTCCTATTCTTGTCCTCATCCGAGTTATTATTCTTATTCCTGTTCTTGTTCTTATTCATATTACTCCTATTCCTACTTAGTTTTGGTATGTCTTCTCTACACCACTTTGTTGTGTGACCATCATTATTACACTTGTAGCACTTAATGTTACTATTATTTCTTGGAGGTGCAAATATCTTAGGTTTTCTCCTAGTGAATCCATATCCTCTTCTATCATGGACCTTGCAAGCCATTGCCTTGTGATCAAATTGATTACATGCATAGCAATACCCATAAAAAAGTTGTCCATGTCCATATTCCTATCTTCCATGTCCTGCACTATGAAGCCATATACCCAAACCTATGGCATGAAAAACATCTCCCATTGAAACCACTTTGTCTCAGACTCATTGGTCTCCTAGTCTCTCATGACCTCTTCTGATTATTGTTCCATCTGTATCTTCTTTGTGCATTGTTCATTCTTTTTTTTAACCTTCTGTTGTCCAACTCATCATCAGATGTCTCTCTTTCACTTACACTATATTTTGAATGTTCTTCTTCTTTTAAAGTTTCCTCATAACTGGTGGTTGACTTTTCTTCTTGTTTCTTTTGAACCTATTCAAATCCAAGACCTATTTTACTTGATGTTCGCTATTATCCATTGATGAACTTATCCAAGTTCTTAGAGCTATTTTTGAAACATTTTAGCTTGACCTTGGAATCTTCTAAATCCTTTCTAAGTAGTTCCACTTCTTGTGCTAACTTTTCACATTCTAAGATCTTTGCTTCTAACTTATCCTTGAACCTTTTTGCCTTAACCTTTGATTTTTCTAAATCCTTTATAAGCAGTATTTCTTCATAATATTCTTGAAACTAAATTTTAAGCTTAGAGTTCTGCTTTCTCACCTTATTTACCATTTCAAGGGCATAAATAAGTTCTCCCTTGAGATCATATCCATTCTCTTCTAAATATTCCTCTATTTTTTTACCTTTGTCTGTATCTTCACTTTATTTTGACTTGTATTCTATGGGATCATCTTCTTTATCTTCCAATGCCATTAGAATATTTTCATCTGGTCCTTCTAGTGTGTCTTCGTACTCATCATCACTGAAAATATAGCCATTATTTGTATAAATATATTCAAGATGTCCAAAGCTATCACATCTAAAGCACTTGCGAATAATTGGAGTTCTATTCTTAACTGGTTTCTTTTCTTCAATCATAAATAGGACTTCATATCTATCATTGTCTTAAGAACTAGCATCACTATTACTTGAGTACTTACTTGCCTTGTCTGAATAGTAGCTCCTCTTTTTCCTTTGAAATAAATTCTTTCCTGGTCTGCTTTTTCCATTCTTGATTTTCTTCTGGTGCCTGTATCTATCTAATTCCTTGTTCTTGTGATCGTCTTTCTTCACCATTATTGTTTTTGGCTTCTTGAAAATCTGTTGCAAAATATCCATGCTTCCCACAGTTGAAGAATTTAACATATTTTATATCTCCAAATTTTTATAGCCCTTATTCCTTCTACCATAATTAGCTTCTTCCTCATCGGATGACTCATTGCTTGATTCTTGTTGTTTATCCTTTGTCTTCTTGTTTGCTTTGAATACCACCTCTTTCCTGGGAATAGGATATTTTGTTCTTATCTCAAATGTTGTGAGCATGCCAAGCAACGAATCTCTTGTCATAATATCACTATCTATTGATGTTTCTATAGCAGAAACATTTTCATTGTATCTTTTTGGAAGAGTTCTCAAGATTTTATCACAAACATTAGATTCATCAATCCCCATTTCAAGTCCTCTCATACCATGTACAACTTCATCAATCTTATTAAGATAGTCACGAATATTTTCTTCATCCTGCATTCTTAATTTTTCAAGCTTCCCTTTGAGATTTCTAATCTTAGCTTTCCTAACACTTTTATCTCCTTCATATATGTTTTGCAATTTTTCCCACATCTCTTTTACAATTCTACAATGCATAACTTTCATAGATTTTTGTCTACACAACCCTTTCACAATTGAATTCATTGCTTTTGAATTGGCATGCATCAGAAGCTTACCTTCCTTATCTGTAGGAGGATTGATTGAGGGATCATATCCAAGTTCCACTACATTCCAAACTTCATTGCCAAGTGCCATCAAGTGGAATCTCTTAAACATACTCTAGAACATGTAGTCATATCCATCAAATATTGGTGCTGAGTTATTTGAGGGAACTTCCTTCAAATACATTGTGTTCTTGATAGCCTTTCCTTTAAGCTGTTAAACTCTTCTAAAGGAACCTGCTCTGATACGAATTGAATAACACAAGCTTATATAGAGAGGGAGGTGAATAGTATAATACCACTTTTTACTTTTTCTTTCCAAACCAATATATGCAATGTATATATAGTATTATCAACATTAGTAATCAAAGGAATGCACAAAATGCCACACACAATAGAGACACCATAATTTACATGGTTCATCCAATGCGGGCTACTCCACAGAGAAAATATTTTACTAAAACTTTCTCCATCAATATATTTAAAATCCTTTCCCTATTAAAAATTTATGGACCTATGTCCATAGGAGAAATCAATCCCCTAAATCAAGTTCATGGATATCTATCCATAGGAGAACTCCTTCTCCTTTGCTCTAGTTGGTGATCATCTAGAAGACAACTACCTTCACTGCACTGGCTGGTGGATCTCTCTCCACTGAAGACTTTTATACTCACTTAGAAGACCTTTCCTCACTGCTTTGGCTGATGGATCTCTATCCACTGGAGACTACTGTTCTCTTTACTCTGTCACATACAAATTTGTGTCTCAAAAACTTTACAAAACATGGTCCTTCGATCTAGTATAATTCTGCTCGATCTTTGTCTTTGGACTGGCATACATTTATCCTCAAATTTGCACCAAAATTTTGCTCTCAAATATGCACTAAACACAATCCTTTAGTCTAGCACAAATATGTATTTGATATTTGTCTTCAAGCCTTAACTGAAATATTGACTCAACTCTACAGGATCTGTCCCAACCATTAACTCAAGGTTTTAATAAATCAATCACTCTGCTCACAAGTCTTCTCAAAGACTTGTCTCAAATTTGTCTTGCAAGCTTCCACAAAATCTTACACTAATCTATCCACAAGTCCCCTTCTAAAACTTGCTCCAATCTGTTCAACAAGTTCACACATAACTTGTCCAAACTTTGCTCAACAAGTCCACACAGAACTTGCTTAATCTGCTCAACAAGTCCACATAGAACTTGCTCAATCTTCTCAACAAGTCCACACAGAACTTGCTCAATCTTCTCTACAATTTTCAATCAATCTTTTAGAAACATAAGGAGAATTGTTAGAGACTCAATATGCTTCAATTCAACTCAATGCTAAATTACTTTATTAGAAACATAAAGAAAATTTTTAGAGACTCAATATGCTTTAATTTCAACTCAATGATCAATCAATTTCTCATAAACATAAAGAGAATTGTTAGAGACTCAAAACGCTTCAATTTCAACTTCTCTCTCTCGACTCAATTTGGAATATGGTTAGTTTGTGTTAAGGTACTCGAGTGATCACTTCACACATCAACTTGACTAGGCTCAACCAACTTTACTTCACCAAGCATTTAATGAAACTACTCTTGCTCACAAACCCTAGTCCAAGTATATCAACACTCACTCAAAATATTTCCAACAATGCTCAACAATAATTTTCATATAACAATGATACTCATGATATTTCAAACCCTGGATCAAGTCCCCTACTCAATTAATGGTCTCAACAACAATGCTAGTCAATCAAGGTTTTAATAATACATCTTCATTCCAGACAACCTTGAAGCATTAATTCACTAAGGCAATATGTCATCAACTCTCTTTCAGAAAATCACACTCATCAATCAACCTTCAATAGACTTTCAAAAGGAAACCAAAATAATTCCTTTTCACTACAAAGTTATTTTTAGAAAACCAACTAATTGAATTCAACAAGGAAGAATTCTACCCATACCTTTTTGTTCGGAGATAGAAGAATAGATCCCAAAATCTGTCTCAATCACTTTCAATTTTCTTTGACAACTTCAATGGTTAGGTGGCAAAAATCTTCACACAAAAATCCTTGGTAAATGCTTGCTCAAAGATTGTTTTTCTTACAAAGATTCCAAGTCATATATACACCTTATAGACTCCACTATCTCAAAATTAATTTTATTACCCACAATTAATTCTTTAGCAAAACACCTTATAGATCTTCAAAGCAAACTAAATTTTCACCTTATTACTCCAATTAAAATAATACCTTCACAATTTATAAATCACATTTCAACTTATAACAATTTATTAACACTCCTTATTCCTCCTAATCACTAATCTCATTGCCTAATTAAAAACTTTTAACACCCCTTATAACTCCTAACAAAGGTTTTAAATTAAAATTTAGGCAATTAAAAATTTAACAAAAAAATTACCTTTTCTCTCCATGGGTTTCAAACCCTTAACCACTGCCTTCGTGAATGCCCTAGTCGTAAGCTCCTCAACCACATACACTTCAACGCACATTGAGAGCCAAAAGGCTCTACGTGTACTTTATTCCTTCCTTGGTGCCTTCTTCAAAATGCAAAAATTCAAAAACCTTTCCCTCCATGCTTGCACTCAACTGGATTCGAACATGGGTTTGTCTCCCCACAAATGCCTTAACAAAAACATGCACTACCAATGGACCACAGTGTCCACCTTGGTCTTGGGCACCAACCTTGCTCGCTATAACCTTACGCATAAGGTGAAAAATTTGTTTGTATTCTTCCTCACCCGAGCCTGCGAATTCACACATGCAATTTTTGTTAACATCTTTATTGAATTTGATGAGGGATGGATTGACAAGGTCTTTGGCCTCCCTTTTATACATGAAGCTATTTTGCCTTCAAACATCAACGCTCAAAAATTCGATGTCGACAGTAAAATTTTTTTTTAATAAAGGTGCTTTTATGTTGATGATGTCAACACATAAATTATTTTTAATTTATAAATTTAAATTCTAAAAAATTTAAACTTTATAAATTATGAATATAAGCTTTGGCTTTTAAAGCCTTCCTTAGGTTTTTAAATTGCATTCCATTTGATGTCATTCTGCCATTGTGGGTCTTCCAACCTTTTAAGAGATCTTAATAAAATGATTTGATCTCCCATAATGGGTTTACCACAAACCCTCATAAACATTATTTTGCCCACTTATTTCACAATCCTTTGCATTATTCCTGGTGTTGATGAAGATATGCTCATGTAATTAATGACTTCTTTATTTGTTCACTTTGGCAACAATGGCGATTTTTCACCTTGACATCAATGACAACTAAAAGAGCTCAAAATGTCCAAAATGTTGTATTTGCTCCAAAAAGTTGACTTGTTCTACCTCTTTGTGCTGCCCTCTACTACCACTAGCCATTTTGGTGTGATTTGAATCACTGCTGCTAACTTACTAAAAATAGAAGTATGGTTCCAAGAATTACTATTTTTAGTAAGTAACCAAATAAAGTGTTTGGGTGCTATATATCAAAATGATCAGCTCAAAAATATGATCATAATGAACTAGGCCTCAAAATGATTATTTTTAACACCCTTAAAAAAGTGCATGGAGGCTATACACCAAATTGATCATCTCTATGAGATGGTCACAATGAGCTATATAATACAACATTATTTTTGGGTAAAGTTCTAGGTGATGATTCCCAAAGTACCTAACCATTGAGATTCTAACACAATATTGCATCCCCCTAGTTGAAGAGAAAACATATCTATATTGAGATTATAATCCCCCATATTCAACTTAATATTATGACCTTTGCCTTTACAAGGAAAAGTGCCCCCATTTGCCACCATAGCCTCAAAGGAGTTGCATGTATGTATGTTACAATTGGCTTGCTTAGCAAATCAAGGATCAATGAGAATTGTAAGACGTTGGCCTTTGAAAAATCCTACTACTTTCATTATTTGTGGGGTAGTAATCCTCACAAGAGCATGGATAGAAATTTTGGGCTATGATTCTTCTTATGTTTCACCCTCATCTTGAAGTGGTTCCTTTGATGGTTATGCTTGATCATTAAGTTGTTCACTTCTTATCAACTCTTCTACATCTAGTTAAAATAATTTTTTGGGATGTATTTATGCCCTTGTTGCAACAAAAAATCGTGCTCTTATTGTTATATTTAAAATTTTAATTAAATAATAAATTATAAATAATATAAATAATTTTTAATAAATTAAAGATAAAATTATTATGAGCCTTTTGATTTAGGTTCATATACATAACAAAATTTCAAGGACATGACCGAGGTAACAATGCCTATGATTATACTTAGTTGATATGAGTTATAAATTTATAGTTAATATAAAAAGTTAGACATTTTATATATAAGAAATATTTTTTTAAACTGTTCTATTACATCATCAACACAAAGAGGTATTACATCAAGTTGGGTATTTTACGCATGTATGCTTGGCAAGAGTTGAACTTGGTCTTCTCTTTTAAAGTTGAGAAATCTAACCGATTGAACTAATACCTTTAACTAAAAAATAAAAATATATATGAAATATTATTAAAAATAAAAATAAAAAAGTTATTTATATATTTTAAATATTATTATTAAAAAATATAAATGCAACATGTATCTAAAGAGTTTAAAACTAAATTCTAATAAAATTATATTATACTCTTTCAATTAATAAATGTTAAAAAAATTTAGAGGAAGAGGGTTGTTCGCAACCTGCTCGTTGTATTCAGGAGGACGAGGTTGGAACAAAGCGAAAGAGGTGCAAACCCTAAGTGCAATCAAGTGTTGTGGAAAGAGGGTTGTTTACAACCTGCTTGATGTACTCAAGAGGAAATGAGGATGGAATGGAGAGAAAAGGACGCAAACCCTAGATGTAGTCAAACATTACATAAAGAAGGTTGTTCGCAGCCCGCTCGTTGTACTCTATAGGATATTAGTTGCTCTCTAGCTTGTGAGAAAGCCTCTTTGGTCAATCAAAATGTCTCTCAAGGATACATGGGTGGAGATTTCTGATGAACCTTTACCCTCTATTATGATTTTGGAGGATGAATTTGGGTTGGATCTGATTGATCATGAAGCACAAACAATTATCTACAAACTCAAGGATAAAAGACCAGGTTTGGAGGAGCTCAAAGGATACATTAAACTTTGGTGGTCTAGTAAATTCCAAGTAACTCTACTACCCAAATATTTATTTTTTGTTTCCTTTTCTAATTTATTAGATAGACATAGGGTAATCTATTATAGATACAATGTTAGCTTTTGAAGTTATAAACTTAAAGGAAATGCAACCACAAGTAATGAAATAAGAAAAAATGCTATATAACTATGATAATGATAATATAATAAGCAAGTAAATAACATGAGAAACTTTTGAAATAACTCATGAAATAGCCATTAATGAAAGCTCACAAAAATTTGAACATGTTACAGTATGTGGAGATTTCAATGCTACATTCTTCATACAATATAATCCACTCTATAATATCTCTACTCTACTAACTCTCTTCTCACTTTATCTCACTCAATACTACTCTACTAAGACCTATATACAATTATATGACTCTTGGTCTTCCATATTCCTATGAATATTTATATTCCTATTGTATAGACTCATGTACATGTGGACACCATGCACATTTACATCATTACACATTCTAATAATAATTATGCATTTATTACTTTATACAAAGTAAATACTGTTAGTATCACAATGACACTGAGAGGGGGGATGAATCAGTGTAGTTATTTAATTTTAAATCTACAACTCTTAAAGCCAAAATAATGAAAACTTAAAACCAAATAAACCAAATATAACAAGAGAACATCACACAACACAAGATGTACCGAGGTTCACCAATTTTGGCTACTCCTCAAAATGATTGTTTGGACTCCCATCCAAATCTAGCCTTTGCAAAACACCAATTTTACAATCAATTTACTAGCACCCACTGGAAGGAGCACCAACCCCTAATTTATCTACACCAACAGAAAGGAGCACCAACCCCTAATTTATGTGCACCAACAGAAAGGAGCAGCAACCCATGATTTACCAACACCAACTAGAAGGAGCACCAACCCCTGATTCCAAGCACCAACTTGGACTTCAATTTTGAAGCTTGAATATTGACATAAAAATACCTTCAGTTTTACAAGACCCTCACTGGTCTATTGCTTACCCAACCTCTCTCTCAATTCACAAAACACACCCACTCTTACGACTCTGCTTACCGCACTCTTATAGCCCTGTCTTACGGCTCACTCTTATGGCCCACTCTTACGGCCCACTCGTACGACACTGCTTATCACACTCTTACAGCCCCCTTGCTGCGCTTCTTATCGCACTCTTATGACACTTACCGCACTCTTACAGCGCTTCTTACCGCACTCTTACGACGCTGCTTATGGCACTCTTACGGTGCCCACGACTCTGATTAATGCCCTCTTATAGTACTCTTCCAGCCCACTCTCTACTCTCTTGTCGTGCACTTGAATTCTCGATGCAACACTCCTTTTATAACATCCATATTCTCACATGCAGCTTATTAACTGTAACTCCTATATTTAACTTCCATATTTTTACATGCAATTTATTAATAGTAACGACTCTTTGTTTGGGCTTCGAAACATTTCTCTTTCCAACTCTTGGTCTTCGTCTGATGACGTTCAGTATAACCACCGCTCGTTGGTAACTGTCGTATGACTTATGTTCACTGTCACTCTTCTTATTTCAGCTGCATGCTTTCACTCTGTAATGGCCACTTCAACTGTTGTAGTGACTTCCGTTCACTGTCACTCTTCTTATTTTAGCTACATGAATTCACTCTGTAACGACCCCTGTAACTGCCGTGCTGACTTCAATTCACTGTCATTTTTCTTATTTTGGCTGGGTTCTTCTTCTAGCATGGCGAAAATGCTACATGTCACGAAATCACGACACTTCTGCCTCTTTGTCCTCTTATGTTGCTTTTGGTCACGAAAAAACATGTCGCGATATCGTGACACTTTCACCTTATTACTTTCTCTCTCCTCTTTTGGTCATGAAAATGCGACATGTCGCGATATCGCGACACTTTTTCTTTCTTACACTCTCTCTCCTCTTTTAGTCATGAAAATGCGACATGTCGCGATATCGCGACACTTTTTCTTTCTTACACTCTCTCTCCTCTTTTAGTCATGAAAATGTGACATGTCGCGATATCACGACACTTTTTCTCTCTTGCTCTTTGTTTTCTCTTCTGGTCACAAAAATGCGACATGTTGCGATATCGTGACACTTTTTCCTGCTTGCTCTTTCTCTTCCAACATGTCACGAAATCGTGACACTTTTTCCTGCTTGCTCTTTCTCTTCTAACATGTCGTGAAATCGTGACACTTTTTCTTGCTTGCTCTTTCTCTTCCAACATGTCACGAAATCGTGACACTTTTTCCTGCTTGCTCTTTCTCTTCCAACATGTCGCGAAATTGTGACACTTTTTCTTGCTTGCTCTTTCTCTTCCAACATGTCGCGAAATTGTGACACTTTTTCTTACTTGCTCTTTCTCTTCCAACATGTCATGAAATCGTGACACTTTTTCCTTCTTGCTCAACATGTCGCGATATCCTAACAGTTTTTCTTTCTTGCTCAACATGTCGTGATATCGCGACAATTTTTCTTTCTTGCTCAACATGTCGCGATATTGCGACAGTTTTTCTTTCTTGCTCAACATGTCGCGATATCGCGACAGTTTTTCTTTCTTGCTCAACATGTCACGATATCGCGACATGTTTTCTTTCTTGCTCAACATGTCGTGATATCACGACAATTTTTCTTTCTTGCTCAACATGTTGCGATATCACGATAGTTTTTATTTCTTGCTCAACATGTCATGATATCGCGATAGTTTTTCTTCCTTGTGCTTTTCTTTTGATCTTTAGCCTATGGGCCACTTCGGTTCTGAATAACCTCTGAACTCCTATCCACTGCATCAACCGATCTATCTGACTATGTTGACAACAATGACAATATTGTTGTTGCACCTTGCTCAACAATATCCCCCTTTGGAATTGTTGGCAACACACGTGCAATTTCCTGTAACTCTTCTCCCCCTTTGAAAATAATACCAAAGGGTTGCTGCAAACTCTACTTGAGTCCATGTACAACATTCTCAGACAAAAATTATTACACTTTGCAAAAATCACAAATATGAGCAAAAAGATAAACAAATACATAAATGCTCCCCTTGAGAATGTGGTCCCGATAGCTTAGAAAATTCTTGGAAAGCGTGACCACTTCATTTCACTGTTTGACAACATCATGATAAGCATAATAGGCATCAACAATATCACTAATATTTATAGCAGTAATAACAAGTTAATGACACCATCACCGTCAACTTCACCAATACAATATGTGTAAGAACATGACTGGACCACTGTCTTCTGAGCATCAACCCTCTGTTGCTCTGCAATCTCAAACTTGTCCACTGTTAGTGAAGGCATACAATGTTCGTATATAGCCAACTTTTTGTTCTGCAATGCTAGCAGCTTCTGCATATGCATCTTGGATATTCTCAACAAGCTTGAACCTAATGACAGTTGTTTGTCTCTCTGAATATTTGTACTCAATTTGTATTGATGTAACTTCCTACTCATGTAGCCGATTTGAATGCAATAATAAAATGTGAGATTTTTTATTTTGCACACAAATTAAATATTTTCACCAAAGCGTCACAATAGATCTAACAATCATCACATCAATGTGTGGTACAAATGCATACTACTTTTATCGAAACACATATATGCAGCTAGGGAAAAATTATTTCACTAAACCAAATTATCTGAACTGTTATAATCCATAACTTTGAACAGTGGTAGTAAGAACCATCAACAATACAACAATGACATATAACAAAACTACCAATGGGACAACTCTCAATTTAATCACCACCCTTCACGGCACCTCCACAAACAACTACATGAACTGAAAAAAAACTTTGATAACTATACGACAACTCTCCCTGACTACTTGCCTTTCATCATTAGATAACCAAAAAAATACATAGGAGCATTAAAATAAAAATTTTAAGATTGCTCCCCCTGAGGATGTGCTACTTGGAGTTGCTTAGTGCAATAGCGAAGTAGTCTTCTTCAGTCCAAGGAGACACGATTTCCTTTCTTCTATCTTTCTCCAGACTTTCTTGAACTTGGGCTTGAGTTTTTCAACTACATCCCTATTTTGCACCTTTTCATGAACTTGAACATTTCTCTTGCGTGGTTGTCTCTTGTGCATCATTGATGGATGATTATTTTCCTTTCTTTTATGCACATGATTTATTCCCTGTATGTGTTGCATTCTTTGTGTCTGATAAGATCTAAGGTCTTGTCTTAGATTTGATATAGAAGTGCTTGGACAAAACCTTGCTATGTGCCCATGATGGGGAGCCAAATTTAACAACAAAGAGAAAACTCAATTTTATTCAGAAACTCGAAAAGATTTACAAAGTACAAAAACAAATATAGTCGCAGCCTTAGTATTTCCAGTCTGCCCGAGATCCTTCGAGCAATCTCCTTTTATAATGACAGTTTCTCATTGCAGCAACCATTCGCAATGATCCTCGTAACCGCTGTAACGATCCCCTGGAACTGTTGTACCGACTTCTGGTAACTGCTATACCGACTTTTGGTAACTGTCATATTGTCGTTCTGTAACGGTCCACGAAAATGTAACATGTCGCGATATCGTGACATCTTCTTCATCCCACTCTTCTCTCTCCTCTTCGGGTCACAAAAATGCGACATGTCACGATATCGTGACATTTCTACTCCCTGGCCTTCTCTCTCCTCTTTGGGTCACGAAAATGTGACATGTCGCAATATCACGACATTTTTCTCCCATGCTTCCTCTTTCTTCTTCGGGTCACAAAAATGTGACATGTCGTGATATCTCTATTAGCGTATATTTGTTAGCATATATATGTTATTACATTTTATTGTTAATTAGGCAGAACTTGTTATTTGGTTACAACAAGTTCTATTTCAGCCGCGGATGGTTTCGTAACCTCCGGGCTATTTCAGTCTGTAAGTGTATTATTTAAACCTTCTCAGACATGAATAATATTGTTGTTTTTCTAACATGGCATCAGAGCCAGTGGCGTGAGAAGAGAGGTTGGAGGCAGACGCTGCTTTCTTGGAGAAAAGAAGGGGAAGAACCTGAGCGCTGTTTTTCCCAGCGCTGGTCTGTTGTTTTTTCCCGAGCATCGCGAGTTCTTTTTTTTTCTTCCTTCCGCGACGTGTTTTTTTAATCACGCTGTCGCGTGATTGCATTTAAAAAAAAAAAAAAATTGATGCGACGTGATTTTTTTTAATCACGCCGTCGCGTGATAGCTGTTGAAAAAAAAAAAAAAAAAATTCAGCGGAAGGTGTCCGCAATCCCTCCCCACCACATCCGCGATTTTCAAAAAAAAAAAAAAAAAAACGTGGAGGCCGCGCCCCCCCTCCCCAGCCCCCGCCCTTCCCATGCTGCGCAGCGCTCGACAGCGCCACTGCGTAGCACGCGACAGACGCGACAGCGCCATCTGCATGTGCAAGCGTGCATGCTGCATCGCGGCAGATACGCGCTAGCGCGCAAAGTGCACTGTGCAGCAACCGCGCCAGCGTGCAACGTGCACTATGCAGCGCGCAACAACCGCGCCAGCATGCAACGTGCACTGCACAGCGCGTAGCAGCTACGGCAGTGCCTAGCGCCTAGCGCAACGTGCAGTCAGAGCCCGAAAGAGGTGGCGGACAGAGTCAAAGGAGGAGGCACAGCCAGGACGAGCTGCGGGCTCGTGTTGAAAAAGGAGGATCCCACTGATCCAAGCGGATCAGCCCGCTAGCTCACTTGGCAGTGAGCTATGCGGTAGGGCTTGGGGAGCCCTGAGGTTGCAGGTTCCAATCCTGCCAGGTATAAGTTTTTTTATTTTATTTTGATTAAAGTTTTATTTTTTTAATAATTAATATTTTATATTAATTAAATTGTTTCTTAATTATTTTTTTAAATTTAATTAGAAACTTATTTAATTAATTTTGAAATATTTTTATTAAAAGATTAAATTTTACTTTTTTCAAAATTTATAAATTGCTAAAATACCATAAAAAAAAAAAGGGGGATAGTGAGAGTATTTTTTTTGAAAAATAGCAATTTGGCGAATTGTAAAAGGTGCATTTTCGGCTGCGCCCGACACCTAGTGGGTTATTCCTGTGGGCACTTTTTTTTGTTGTATGTTGCATATTTGTTTTTTGCACTATAACATTAAAAATTAAAATCAAATTCACTCCCTAAGTCCCCGGAATAATTAAAACCCATCCGTGCAATTTATTGCACTACAGTGTTCGGTATTTGTGATACCTCTGGCCAGCACTTACAGGTAAAGCTATCGTGATTGCGCTACTGTATCCGTCGCCTAATATAGCTGCTACAACGACGTCTGAGCTTGTTCTCTATAAATCGTCGGGGAGAGATAAGTTTGCCATTTTTGCATTTTTTTTACTCCATCCACTACCCTTAATCGCTCTTGTGTTTAGGCATAAATCCTGACGAAGTATTCTTCATAGTGTTTAGGGGAAGTTACGCCCCACGCATGAGAAGAATCTTCTATGGTAGGTGCCATCAACAAGGCGATTCCCTTTCAGTACTGCTTATGTTCCACGTATCGTATGATCTCTAAAACTCACCTATAGTTTCCCTCACGTAAGGGCGGGTGATTTTTGTTGATCTTTCTAAATACCTATAGTTTCCCTCACGTAAGGGCGGGTATTTTGTACGGTATAATGGCCTAGCAAAAGGTATATCGAAAGGGGGACCAATTGGTGTTATAAGGAACCTTCATCATGTCTACAAAACTAATGATTGATTCTCATCAGTTGTTGAAAGGTCCTAATTACACACCATGGAAAAATAAGATGAAGGCCATCCTAGCAATGGATGATTTATGGGATGTTGTATCTGGAGCAACAACCAGACCTTCACCTGTTGCTGGTGCTACAGCTCCATCTAATGCTCAAAGAGACTTTGATAAGCTAGACAGTAAAGCAAAAGTGCTCATCTTGCTTGCTGTGTCTGATGAAGTCCAACCCCATATTGCTGACTGTGCAACTAGTAAAGCGGCATGGGATGCCCTTAATACTATATATGAGGGAAAGAATGATTCCACCATTCTATTTCTTCAATCTCAATTACACAGTTTGAGCATGAAGCGAGGTGAGACAGTTGAATTCTTTCTTTGCGAGTTTTCGAATTGAAAGCAAAGTTGAATTCTTTGGGAGAACCAGTTGAAGACAAGCTCCTTCAGTTGTATTGAGAGCTTTACCTGATTCTTATCGGGTGTTGATTACTTCCCTTCATGTATCACAACGGAAAGTTACTTTTGTAGAATTGGTTAATATGCTTCAAGAGGAGGAAGCACGCCAACTACGGAGAGATGATTCTTCTAACACTCGCTCTCTACATCAACGGAAAGGGCGAGAACCGGAAGAAGGGTAATTTTTAGAAGGGAGGGAATTCACAAAAGGATTCAAAAGGGAAACAAACTCAACAACCTCAACGAAAAAAGAGATATTGCAAGATCCGTGACAAAGAAGGTCATGATACAAACAGATGTTGGCATAAGAATAAGCAATCAAAACAGAAAGGCCGAAACAAACCACAAAAGAACAAACAACAAGTGAATGTTGTTGTTGAAGAATCCGACATGGATTCTGAGAGAGCTCACAAAGTTCTCATGACTACCACGAGTGTCCAAGCGGACGGATCCTATATGGTATGTTGATTCTGGAGCCGGTAAGCACATGATCGGTGACAAATCATGGTTTGAGTCTTTTGAGGCCAAAGAGGGCAAACCTGTCACTATTGCTTGATGATAAAACCTACAAGGTTCGGGGAGAAGGCACTGTTTCAGTCACTCTTCCCGATGGCAAGTGTCGGATTGATAAAGTTCTCTATGTTCCAGGATTGGCAAACAATTTGTTGTCGAGTCACACAAATTCTGGACAAAGATATGGTTGTGAACTTTAGTGTTGAGGGAGGCAAGAAGTGTTGTTCTATTACCGGGAGGGGTAAGAACATTGCAACCGCTTCATATAAGCATGGCTTATTTGCCTTAGATACTATCTCTACTCCACATGTTGCCATGACGGTCTCTACAAAGGAGGCAACTTCCCTATGGCACAAGAGATATGGACATTTGAGTTCCGGTTACTTACTTGAGCTAAGTAAGTATGAGATGGTTAAGGGTCTTCCTTCCCTTTCTACCACTTTACCAGTTTGCTCTAACTGCTTGGCAGGAAAGCAGCATAGAGTGCCTTTTGAAAAGAGCTCTACTAGAGCAAAGAAACCTCTGGAGTTGGTTCATACTGATCTGTGCGGTCCCTTCACTCCCAATAGTTGTGGGGGTAAGAGGTATTTTCAGTTATTTGTGGATGATTACTCACGAAAGATGTGGGTATTCTTTCTTCAACTGAAATCTGAAGCATTTGGCTTCTTTCAGCAATTCAAGAAATCTGTTGAGAAGGAGTCAGGGACTTCTATAAAGACCCTCCGCTCAGATCGAGGGGGGAGTTCACCTCTAAAGAATTTTTTGCATTCTTGAAAGAAAATGGGATCACAAGACGGTTAACTACTGCTTATACTCCTCAAGCAAAATGGAGTTGCTTGAAAGGAGGAATCGTTCCATCATGGAAATGGTTCGTTGCATGCTCACGGGAGCTAGACTTGAGCAACTATATTGGGCAGAAGCTGTCACCACAAAAGTATATCTATTGAATAGGGCACCCACAAAGGCCCTACAAGGAATGACTCCACAGGAAGCATGGAGTGGTAGGAAACCCTCCATTTCTCATCTACGCATTTTTGGGTGTAAAGCTTTCATGCACATACCAAAAGAGAAAAGGAAGAAGCTAGATGAGAAGTCATTGAAGTGTATTCTTCTTGGGTATGATGAGCACTCTAAGGGTTATCGTTTGATTGATCCCTTAACCAAGAAGATTCACATAAGTAGAGATGTTGTTTTTGATGAGGCTTTCACATCAAGCAAACACATCAGATGTATACCTAGACCTTGTGGAAACTCAGGTTGTTAAATATCCTTCATCAAAGGTTGGAGGTTCTTCCAAATCTTCTTCAACACCTAAGAAGAAGAATCCAAAGTGGTATACAAATACAATCAAAGACTCTAAGCTATCTACTCCACCAGATTTGACTTTGGATAGGCCTCATACTCGCGAGCATGGCTCGACGAGAGAAAGTCGCAACAGAGAATACTTGGGGTTGATGATCCGTGTCGAGTCTTTTGAAGAACTTTCTGTAGATCTAGCAAGAGATACGAAAAGATATGGATATTGATAGTGATAAGGTGTTTATGTCTTCCATAGATGATCTTGAACCTGCATCGGTACAAGTTGCTCTCGGTGAGCCTCAGTGGAAGGCTGCTATGGATGCAGAGTATAAGTCTTTGATGAAAAACAAAACTTGGAAGCTTGTCGATCTGCCGCATGGAAAGAAACCCATTGGCTACAAATGGGTGTATAAAGTCAAGTACAAAGCAGATGGGACAATTGATAAGCATAAGGCCCGTCTTGTTGCAAAGGGCTATGCTCAAAAGGAAGGCATTGACTACGAGGAAACTTTTGCACCTACTGCTCGGATGACAACAATTCGAGTTATTTGTGCTATGGCAGCACAGTTTGGGTGGAAAGTTCATCAGATGGATGTCAAAAGTGCCTTTCTAAATGGTGATCTCCAAGAAGAAGTCTATATGACTCAGCCAGAAGGATTTGTAGTGGAAGGCCAATAGCAAAAAGTTTGCAAATTGGTCAAATCCTTATATGGCCTGAAACAAGCTCCTCGAGCTTGGTATATAAAAATGGACAATCACCTCCTACAGCATGGTTTTAAGAGATGTCCGTCAGATGCAAACCTCTATTTCAAGAAACAGGGTTCCGAGATAGTGTTGCTTGTACTCTATGTTGATGATCTGCTCATTACAGGGAGTTCGAAACTATGATCTCTACTTGTCAAAAGAGACTTGTGTCAATATTTTGAGATGTCGGATCTCGGACTTCTCCATTACTTGTCTTGGTCTGGAATTCAGCCAGAAGGAGCACTCCATCAAAGTGTCTCAGAAAAAATATGCCAAGACATTGCTAGAAAAATATCGCATGACTGATTGCAAGCCAATGGCAACTCCGATGGAGACTGGACTTCAGTTATCATGATATGATGATTCACCTCAGGTAGATGGTACTCTCTATCGACAGTTGATTGGGAGTCTCATATATCTGACCAATACTAGGCCAGATCTCGTATTTGTTGTCAACTATCTTTCGAGGTTCATGCAGGAGCCTAAGACCACTCATTGGAAAGCAGCAAAACGTGTTCTTCACTATGTCCGTGGCACAATAGAATATGGCCTAGAATACAAGAGGAACAACAAATTCTTCTTGCAAGGATACACGGACTCCGACTATGTCGGATCATTTGATGATCGCAAGTCAACTTCAGGATATATTTTTCATCTTGGATCCGGTCCTGTCTCTTGGCACAATAAGAAGCAATAGGTGGTTGCTATTTCATCAACAGAGGCAGAGTATCGCGTCGCACGTGAAGCTGTGTGCGAAGTGATATGGTTGCATCGCATTCTGACAAGTATGGGTCATCCATCCAAATCTCCAATACACTTGTTTTGCGACAATCAGGGTGTTCTGAACCTAGTCAAGAATCCAGTCCATCATGAAAGAACAAAACACATTGACACACAATGTCATTTCATTCGAGATGAAGTTTCGAGGCACCGAATTCAGCTTCAACACATTCCCACCGATGCTCAAGTTGCAGACATTTTCACTAAGGCACTTGCACGTGTCAAATTTGAATTGTTTCGCAGCTCTCTTTGTATTGCAAAATGATGTAATCAGGGGGGATGTTAGTATAGCTAGTAGTTATATTATTACCCAAATAATGTAATAAGGGGGGATGTTAGCGTATATTTGTTAGCGTATATATGTTATTACATTTTATTGTTAATTAGGCAGAACTTGTTATTTGGTTACAACAAGTTCTATTTCAGCCGCGGATGGTTTCGTAACCTTCGGGCTATTTCAGTCTGTAAGTGTATTATTTAAACCTTCTCAGACATGAATAATATTGTTGTTTTTCTAACAATCTCGACACTTTTTCTCTTTTGTCAACATGTCGCGATATCACGACACTTTTTTGGCTTTTCTCCTTGTTTGCCAATATGTCGCGATATCGCAACACTTTTTCTATTTTGTTCTTCTTTGCCAATGTGTCATGATATCACGACACTTTTTTGGTTTTTGTTCTTCTTTGCCAATGTGTCGCGATATCGCAACACTTTTTTGGATTTTGTTCTTCTTTGCCAATGTGTCACGATATTGCGACACTTTTTTGGCTTTTGTTCTTCTTTGCCAATGTGTCACGATATCATGACACTTTTTTGGCTTTTGTTCTTCTTTGCCAATGTGTCACGATATCGCGACACTTTCTTTTGCTCTCGGCTTTTGTTAAAAACATGTCGCGATATCGCGACACTTTCTTTTGCTCTTGGATTTTGTTAAAAACATGTCACGATATCGCGACACCTTTTATGTCGTGATATCGTGACACTTTATTTTGTGCTTGACTGTTGTTAAAAACATGTCGCGATATCGCGACACCTTTTATGTCATGATATCGTGACACTTTTCAACACTTAGAATTTTTTTCATTGTTTTTTTTTTGTTGATGCAAGATTGTTGTGCTACCACTGGATGCTCCTGCATCAGACACCTAGGGTAGATTGAGAAGTGATCTTCACTTTTGTATGGTCAGAGGAAAACCCAGGTGATCAACCTCTGTTTTGGACAACCAAGTTGCATCTTCGACAGGTCGGCCCTTCCACTTGACCAAATACTCAGAATATTGTCTGTTCTGGGTACTTTTGCCTTTGTGAGTGTCGAGTATGTCTTCAATTTCCTCTTTGGCTGGAGTAGACGCTGGAATACTCCACAAATCCGTACTTGGTGTCTCGTTGCTACTTCCTTCATGATATTCGACCAAGTCTAAAATATTAAAAATAGGTGATATATTCAGCTCACTTGGTAGATCTACTTCATAGGCATTTCTTGAATCTCGTTTACCTATGATTCTACATGGTCCAAACCTCTTCATCTTCAGCTTGTTGTAGGTTTTTCTAGGAAACCTTTCCTTGCGCAAGTGAACCATGACCTCATCTCCTACTTGGAATTCCTTGAAACGTCGCTTCTGATCTATTTTGGCTTTGTACTGAGCATTCATTTTACTGATATGTTGTTGTACCTCTTCATGTAAATTCTTAATGTGCACTGCAAAGTCTTCAGCCTCAGCACTGTGCTTTTCTCCTTTATCCATCGGCCTCAACTCAGAAGCATTTCTCGGGCTATTCCCATACACTATCTGGAATGGGGATTTACCAGTACTTCTATTGACAGAATTGTTGTAAGCAAACTTTGCCTATGGTAAAATCAAATCCCATCCCTTGGGCTTATCTCCTACCAGGCATCTTAGAAGATTACCCAAACTTCTGTTTACCACCTCTGTTTGTCCATCAGTCTGCGGGTGGTATGCAGAACTGAACTTCAACTCTGTTTTTAGCTTCTTCCACAAAGTCCTCCAAAAATAACCCACAAATTTGGTATCTCTGTCCGAGACTATACTTTGGGGTAGACCATGAAGGCGTACTACCTCCTTGAAAAACAAGCCTGCAACATGAACTGCATCACTTGTCTTCTGACATGGAATAAAATGAGCCATCTTTGAAAACCTATCAACTACAACAAAAATGGCATCATTTTCGTGTTGTGTCCTTGGTAGGCCAAGAACAAAATCCATACTGATGTCCTCCCATGGTCTCTCTGGTACAGGTAATGGCTGATACATTCCTGTATTCTGGCTCACTCCCTTCGCCATCTGGCACACTCTACAACCCTGCACAAATTTTGTCACATCCGACTGCAACTGTGGCCAATGGTAATTTTCACTAACAAGGGCAATGGTCTTATCTCGACCAAAATGTCCCGCTAGTCCTCCGCTATGCTTCTCCTTTATCATATTCTCCCGCATGGAGCTTCTAGGAATGCACAATTGGTTCTTCCTAAATAGCATTCCATCTTGGATCATAAAATCCAACCACTTAGTTCGATCCACAGTAGTAGGAGACAAACATGCCTTCCATGCCTCTACGAAATCTGGATCCTCTGGATATAAACTCTTGAGTTCATCAAACCCAACGACTTCCACTCTCATCTCTATCAACAAATTGTGCCTTCTACTCAAGGCATCTGCAACTCTATTAGACTTGCCACTTCTATGCTTCAGGACAAAGGTATAACTCTGTAGGAATTCAACCCACTTCAAATGTCTCTGGTTCAGTTTACCTTGACTATTTATATACTGCAAAGCTTGATGATCAGTATATAAAACAAACTCTTTGGCTAGCAAATAGTGTCTCCATTTCTTAAGAGCCTGAATTATAGCATAGAATTCTTGATCATAAACAGAGTATTTCTTTCTAGCATCATTTAATTTCTCACTAAAGTATGCAACAGGTTTACCTTCTTGGCTCAACACAGCTCCAATAGCACTGCCACTAGCATCACAATCAACCTGAAACACTTTATTAAAATCTGGAAGTACCAAAATGGGTTGTTCTGTCACTTTATTTTTCAACATCTCCATACTGGTACCTGCCTTTGCAGTCCACTTAAACTCCTTCTTATCCCCTCTCATGGATTCTGTCAGGGGTGCACAAATACTGCTAAAGTTTCTAATAAACTTTCTATAGAAACTTGCAAGACCATGAAATGATCTTACCTCTGTTACGTTCCTTGGAGTAGGCCACTCAATGATAGCCTTCACCTTCTCTAGATCCATTTTTAGACCCTCCTCTGAGATGACAAATCCTAGGTACACCAACTCCTTCTACACAAAACTACACTTTTTTAAATTAATCAACAACTGCTCCTCCCGCAGCTTCTCAAAAACTATTCGCACATGCATCAAATGCTCATCCAATGTTTTACTAAAAATTAGAATATCATCCAGATAAACAATAACAAACTTCTCTAGGAAGTCTCGCAATACCTCATTCATCAGCCTCATGAATGTACTAGGTGCATTAGTTAACCCAAACGGCATAACTAACCACTCATACAAACCCTCTTTGGTTTTGAAGGTTGTCTTCCACTCGTCACCCTCTCTGACGCGTATCTGATGATACCCACTCTTTAAATCAATCTTAGTGAAGTATTTAGCTCCACTCAAACAGTCCATTATATCATCCATTCTAGGTAATGGAAATCGATACTTAATGGTAATCTTGTTTATGGCCCTAGAATCAGTGCACATTCTCCATTCTCCACCCTTCTTTGGTGCTAGTACTGCAGGTACTACACAGGGACTCAAACTTGCTCTAATCAATCCCTTCTTCAACAACTCATGAACCTGGTGGTTCAACTCTTCATTCTCTACAGGAGACATTCTATGGGCAGCCTTATTGGGTAAGCTAGCTCCTGGAATCAAGTCAATTTGATGACTAATCTTCCTTAATGGTGGCAAACCCTCAGGCACATTATCTGATATAATATCAGGAAACTCTTCTAACAGACGTTCAACTTCTGCTGGAATATCTGTATTTTCTTCCTTCTTTACAGTAGGAATTAATGCATAACACATAGAATCCCTCTTCAGACCATCCAAAAATTTTCTACCATCTACTAAACAGATTCTAGCATTATTGCATACCTTTTCCTCTACTTCCTTCAATGGCTTCAATTTGTGGCGCACTCCATATTTTGTCAGGGAATAAGTATTTGCATGCCCATCATGCGCCGCACATCTGTCAAATTGCCATGGTCTTCCCAACAACAAATGGCAAGCATCCATAGGCAAAATATCACACAGGACCTCATCCTGGTATCTCCCAATTTTAAACTTGACCAAGCATTGTTCACTGACCAATGCCCTATGGTCCTTCTGCAACCACACAATCCGGTATGGATGCGGGTGCTGCCTCCTCTCTAGCCATAACTTAGTCACCATGTCTTCAGAGACCAAGTTATCAGTACTACCATTATCTATAATTACATTACAGACCTTACCTGAACATTTGCACCTTGTGCGAAATAGGCTCTTCCTCTGGTCTGGTTCTTTCTCTTCGTTCAACAAGGTTCTCCTTGTGACCATAACTTCTCCTCTCTCTGCTTCTTCAGAGTGCTCAGATTCAACACCTTCATCAATGACCGTAGCTCGAGCATTACCTTCAGGCCTCCTATTCGTCATCTCTTGGTGTTGGGGACACTCATATGCCCGATGTCCCTCTTCCCCACAATGGAAACAGGTTCCACGAAATCTTCCTCTTCCATATCCACGTCCACCTCTACCTCTTCCCCTTTGGTAATCATTGTTCTGATTACGGGGGTGGTAGGTATTCTCCTCTTTCTATCCTGGTGATTACTTGTTTCACCAGTCTTCTTCTGATCATCATATTTTCCTCCACTGGTTCTTCCACCACGACCTCTTCCTCTTTGTTTGCTTTCAAATATTTTGTTTAGCTTTTCTTCAACCTTCAGAGCAAACTGGTAAGCATCCTCAATGGTGCCCATCCTAACCAGACTCAATTCTTCTTGCACGCTGGTTCTCAATCCATTGATGTAACGGGCTACCTTCTCCTTGTTCGCCTCTGAATGGCCAGT
Source organism: Wollemia nobilis (assembly GCA_028583015.1). Classification (NCBI taxonomy): domain Eukaryota; kingdom Viridiplantae; phylum Streptophyta; class Pinopsida; order Araucariales; family Araucariaceae; genus Wollemia; species Wollemia nobilis. The sequence continues at coordinate 3,795,768 of JAQPPZ010003098.1, forward strand.
TCTGATTGAGATTTTGAAAAACTCCTTTGTATATTCTTTAACAGACTTGTTGGACTATCTTAAACTCTGCATTTTCCTCAACAGATCCAATTCATAATCTGTAGGGATAAACTGCCTCTTCAGCTTTTCTACCATTCGATCCCATCTGGTGATCTTTTCCTTTCCTCTTTGATTTCGCTCTAGCTGCACTCCTTTCCACCATATACTAGCATGGCCTTTTAACTTTGTTTTTGCAAATTTGATCCGGTTTGGATCTACAACCTCCTCATATTCAAAATACTCCTCCATATCGTTGATCCAATCAATCAACTCTTCTGGATTGAGATTCCCAGAATATGTGGAGACATCCAACTTTGGCCTCTTCCCAATTTGAGATATGGCTCTAAACAATCTAGCTTCCACAGAACTCATTGCTTCTTCTTCTTCTGACGGGTCATCAACCCCGCAAGCTTCATCATCACTATGGTCTTCTCCTCTTGGCTCAACTCCTCTTCGCAACTCCTCTTGCAGGGCCTGTACTTGCCTCTGCAATGCTCTGAAGTCTCCTTCAGGTACCATATTTCTTCCACCACCACGGTTTCTTTGTGGAGGCATTCTTCTTTGCTCTTTTCTCACAACCCTTAACCATAGATCCTGGTGTAAACTGCCTCACGTCCGGTGATCTGTTTACACGCTCAGGAACTCTCGCTCTGATACCACTTGATGGGGAGCCAAATTTAACAACAAAGAGAAAACTCAATTTTATTCAAAAACTTGGAAAGATTTACAAAGTACAAAAACAAATATAGCCGCAGCCTTAGTCTTTCTAGTCTGCTCGAGATCCTCCGAGCAATCTCCTTTTATAATGATAGTTTCTCGTTGCAGCAACCATTCACAACGATCCCCGTAACCACTATAACGATCCCCTAGAACTCCTGTACCGACTTCTGGTAACTGTTGTACCGACTTCTAGTAACTATCATATTGTCATTCTATAACGGTCCACAAAAATGTAACATGTCACGATATCGCGACATCTTCTTCATCCCGCTCTTCTCTCTCCTATTTCGGTCACGAAAATGCGACATGTCATGATATCGCGACATTTCTGCTCCCTGGCCTTCTCTCTCCTCTTCGGGTCGTGAAAACATGACATGTCATGATATCGTGACACTTTTCTCGCATGCTTCCTCTTTCTTCTTCGGGTCACGAAAACGTGACATGTCGCGATATCTCAACACTTTTTCTCTTTTGTTAACATGTCGCGATATCGCGACACTTTTTCGGCTTTTGTCCTTCTTTGCCAATATGTCGCGATATCGCGACACTTTTTCGTCTTTTGTTCTTCTTTGCCAATGTGTCGCGATATCACGACACTTTTTCGGCTTTTGTTCTTCTTTGCCAATGTGTCACGATATCGCGACACTTTTTTGGCTTTTGTTCTTCTTTGCCAATGTGTCGCGATATCGCGACACTTTTTCAGCTTTTGTTCTTCTTTGCCAATGTGTCGCGATATCGCGACACTTTCTTTTGCTCTCGAATTTTGTTAAAAACATGTCGCGATATCGCGACACCTTTTATGTTGCGATATCATGACACTTTCTTTTGCTCTCACTTTTGTTAAAACATGTCGCGATATCGCGACACCTTTTATGTCGCGATATCGCGACACTTTCTTTTGCGCTCGGTTGTTGTTAAAAACATGTCACAATATCGCGACACCTTTTATGTCGTGATATCGCGACACTTTTCAACACTTAGAATTTTTTTTGTTTCTTTTTTTTTGTTGATGCAAGATTGTTGTGCTGCCACTAGATGCTCCTGCATCAACTCATGACCATTACATTTAAAACATTGCACATGGTGTTCACTCAGAAAAGCAGATGTATTTCTACCAGCATAACTCTTTGATTTATTATTCAATCCATAATAAATTGCCTTGTGACCATAATGGTTGCATCTAAAAAAATAGCCATTAACAACATTATTATGAATAGAGTGAGAGTGATAGAACCTCTTTTGTTGTGGTTGCTTTGCTGTAGATCTTCTTTGATATTTTCTTCCTTTTGAAGATTCAACTTCAAACTTTTCTTGCTTCGATCCTTCAATAGTGAACTTCTTCTCTACATATTTGGAAGATGAAGGTTGTTCAGCTTCATATCCAATACCAAGCTTAGCTGTGGAGCTTCTTTTTTGCTTTATCATTTTATCTAGCAACTTTGTGCTCTTCTCAAATTTGAGATTTGTAGTGGCCTCTTCTAGTTGTTTCTTCAATAAAACAATTTCTTCTTCTTGTTTGCAGCAAACAATCTCTTTCTCATTGATCTGTGACCTGAGAGTTTATTGAATCCTTTTGGACTCTTCTACTTGTAGCTTTAGATCAACAATAACTTTGTTAGATTCCTCTTCACGTTTGCTACATACATCGACTTCATCATCCAGGTGTGACTTCAAGGCTTCTTCTATTTTCTTGGATTTATAAATTTGTAAGAAGAGATCTTCAATATTATCCCCATATTATTCCAACTTCTTGGATAGTCTTTTGTTCTTTTTCATTTCTATATTCAACTCTTCAAGTGCAGTGATCAACTCACCTTCTAGATCTACTTCAGCCTCAATTTCTTCTTTATCACATTCCTGTTATTTTTCTATTTTTTCTTCTTTGAGTGCCATGAAAAGAACTTCACCTGTTTCATTTTTAGAATCTTCACAAGAGTTGTCTTCTGATGAACTGACATTCTTGGAGATGAAACTTTTCTTCTTGAAGTTGCCTTTTCTGGAATTTGTTTTTTTCTTCCAGTCACTTCTTTCTTGGTGCGATTCTTCATCACTTTTGTTCATCTCATTAAGTGGACATTTAGCTGCAACATGCCCAATGCCTCCATAGTTGAAACATTTAAACGGTAACTTTCCTCTGTATTTTTATTTTCCCCTTTTTAGTTTTCGAACAAAGTTTGCTTCCATTTCATATGATGTCTCTTCTTCCTCGAATTCTTGTTTTGCTTTCATATTTTTATGGGCTTTAAAAGCAGCTTCTTTGTCTGTGGGTTCATATTTTCCGATTCTCATCTCATATGCAGTCAAAGAACCATGCATTTCATCCATACTAAAATAATTTAGATCTTTAGCTTCTTCTATAGATGAAACTTTAGAATCAAATCTTTGGGGAAGAGATCTTAATACCTTTTTCACGATGACAAAGTCTTAAATTTTCTCCCTGAGTCCTCTAATCGCATTAATGACTTCATTAACTCTCAGCATATATGCCTTTATGTTCTCATCATCATTCATCTTTAATACTTTGAACTGAGCTCGATGTGTTTGTAACTTGGCCTCCTTGATCTTATCATATTCTTCATGAATGCTCCTCAGTTTGTCCCATATTTATTTTACCATTTTACAACTCATAATCTTTATCAGTTCACTATTCGCTACACCGCACATGATAGCATTCTTTGCTTTTGAGTCATTCTCAAACAATTTTTTATTGGCAGCATCGATTGGAGAAGTGGTGGGTATTGTGTATCCACTATCTACTGAATCCCAAATGTCGTATCCCAAAGCACAAAGATATGTCTGCATCCTAATTTTCCAAAACACGTAATTAGTTCCATCAAACAAAGGTGCTTTGTTTGATGAGAAGCCTTCACCACCTACCATTGTGTCACTTCCAAGATCAACCTAGCCGGTTAAGCTTGTTCAAGAACTTAGCTTTGATACCAATTGTTAGTCTCACAATGACATTGAGAAGGGGGAGTGAATCAGTGTAGTTCTTTAATTTTAAATCTACAACTCTTAAATCTGAAATAATGAAAACTTAAAACCAGATAAAGCAAATATAACAAGAGAACATCACACAACACAAGATGTATCGAGGTTCACCAATTTTGGCTACTCCTCAAAATGACTGTTTGGACTCCCATACAAATCTAGCCTTTGCAAAATACCAATTTTATAATCAATTTACCAGCACCCACTAGAAGGAGCACCAACCCCTAATTTATCTGCACCAATAGAAAGGAGCACCAACCCCTGATTTATCTGCACCAATGAAAGGAGCGCCAACCCCTGATTTACCAGCACCGACTGGAAGGAGAACCAACCCCTGATTCCAAGCACCAACTTGGACTTCAATTTTTAAGCTTGAAGATTGACATAAAAATGCCTTCAGTTTTACAAGACCCTCATTGGTCTATTGCTTACCCAACCTCTCTCTCAATTCATGAAACACAACCACTCTTACGGCTCTGCTTACCGCACTCTTACAGCCCTGTCTTATGGCTAACTTTTACGGCCCACTCTTACGGCTCACTCTTATGGCACTGCTTACCGCACTCTTACAGCCCCCTTGTTGCACTTCTTACCGCACTCTTACGACACTTATTACCGCACTCTTATGGTGTTTCTTATCGCACTCTTACGACGCTGCTTACTGCACTCTTACGGCACCCACGGCTCTGCTTAACACCCTCTTACAACACTCTTCCAGCCCACTCTCTACTCTCTTGCTGCGCACTTGAATTCTCCACACAACACTCCTTTTATAACATCCATATTCTCACATGTAGCTTATTAACTGTAACTCCTATATTTAACTTCCATATTTTTACATGTAATTTATTAATAGTAACGACTCTTTATTTGGGCTTCGAGATGTTTCTCTTTTCAACTCTTGGTCTTCATCTGATGATGTTCAGTATAACCATCGCTCAATGATTTCACTCTGTAACTGCCCCTATAACTATCGTATGACTTATGTTCACTGTCACTCTTCTTATTTTAGCTGCATGCTTTCACTCTATAATGACCCCTTTAACTGTTGTAGTCACTTTCGTTCACTATCACTCTTCTTATTTTAGTTGCATGAATTCACTCTGTAACAGCCCCTGTAACTGCCGTGCTGACTTTAGTTTACTGTCATTTTTCTTATTTTGGCTGGGTTCTTCTTCTAGCATGGCAAAAATGCTACATGTCGTGAAATCGTGACACTTTTGCCTCTTTGTCCTCTTATGTTGCTTTTGATCATGAAAAAACAACATGTCACAATATCACGACACTTTTGCCTTCTTACTTTCTCTCTCCTCTTTTGGTCACGAAAATGCGACATGTCGTGATATCGCGACAGTTTTTCTTTCTTATACTCTCTCTCCTCTTTTAGTCGTAAAAATGTGACATGTCGCGATATCGCTACACTTTTTCTTTCTTACACTCTCTCTCATCTTTTAGTCATGAAAATACGACATGTTGCGATATTGCGACACTTTTTCTCTCTTGCTATGTCTTTTCTTATGGTCGCGAAAATGCGACATGTTGCGATATCGCGACACTTTTTCCTGCTTGCTCTTTCTCTTCCAACATGTCACGAAATCATGACACTTTTTCCTGCTTGCTCTTTCTCTTCCAACATGTCACAAAATCATGACACTTTTTCTTGCTTGCTCTTTCTCTTCCAACATGTCGCGAAATTGTGACACTTTTTCCTGCTTGCTCTTTCTCTTCCAACATGTCGCGAAATCGTGACACTTTTTCTTTCTTGCTCTTTCTCTTCCAACATGTCACGAAATCGTGACACTTTTTCTTACTTGCTCTTTCTCTTCCAACATGTCGTGAAATCGTGACACTTTTTCCTTCTTGCTCAACATGTCGCAATATCGTGATAGTTTTTCTTTCTTGCTCAACATGTCGCGATATCGCGAAAGATTTTCTTTCTTGCTCAACATGTCACGATATCGTGACAGTTTTTCTTTCTTGCTCAACATGTCATGATATCGCGACAATTTTTCTTTCTTGCTCAACATGTCACGATATCACGATAGTTTTTCTTCCTTGTGCTTTTCCTTTGATCTTTAGCCTATGGGCCACTTCGGTTCTGAATAACCTCTGAACTCCTGTCCACTGCATCAACCGATCTATCTGACTGTGTTGACAACAATGACAATACTGTTGCTGCACCTTGCTCAACAAATACTCATGCCTTAATCTAAGATACTCTCCTAATCTAATGATGTACCCAAGATGGTACATTAGCATGTATCAAATAATGTAATATATTCCAACACCCTTTGTATTACATTATTTGTTTAGTCTTCAATATGACCTTTGTCCTAGTTCTGGAATTTGAGCTCTTCTTTTCTACATTCCTCATTTTGCTCCCTATCTGTATCATGATCAAGTAAATAGTTAGTATCTTCATAAAATGCTATATTTTCTAAGAGGACTTTAACTTCATGTTCATCTATAGGTTCTTCTGATTCTTTAATTTCTTAAATCTCTTGAACTAAGCATCCTTTTTTTTTTCTTCTCTACATTGCAATTGCGGATAATTGTATTGATTATGAGAAGTATATGGATGCTGAAACTATTATTGATGTGAATTATAGTAATTCTAATATTTTCTTGGTTGGAATGGCCTATTTGATTGGATTTAAAAATTTGTTTGATTTCCTTGATGCTAATTTCTAGGATTGAATCTGCAGTAGTTGGTATTATATCCTTTCTTCTTGCATACTTGACAATATCTATTATTCCATCTTGATCTACATTTTGGGGATGAGGCAACATTTTACCTATGGATTATCTTTTTTTTTTAAAAGCAAAAAACCCCTTGTGGGGCCACCTTGGTCTAAGAGACCACGAACAGGGGGTTCTACACTGTCAAATTCACCCGAGGGTCGCACCCAACCCTGCCCACACCAACATTATCAATTGGATTTTGGGCACCCAATTCAGCTTTTTGGTAGGGTGGAGATTCGAACCTGGGACCTCCCTTGGAGGATTGCTCTCTCCTCTCCAACTCACCTACAACACCTGGGTCCTATGGATTATCTTTTGAATCTAATGCATTGTTAGTAATTTCATCTTTAACTATCTTTCCACCTCATATTCTTATAGGATATTGACTAAATCATAAAAAGAAGTATATTTACTTAGGATTTGTAAAGATGTAACTATATGTGTATAGCTTTCTGGAAGTGCTCTTAGGGTTACTTGAATAAGAAACTTATCTTCTACCTATTCTCCTAAGGTTCACAATTTTTTTTTCAATATCTACTAATTTCCTTAGGAATATTTCTATACTTTCACCATTATTCATTTTTAGAGAATGCAATTGAGTTTGAATATTTAAGATAGTGGCTTTATTCTTCCCTTGAAATATCTTTGCTAAGGTTTTTCTAGCTTCTATAGAAGTTGCTGCTAAAACAATGTAGGGTTGTATGTCATCTGTAATTGCAATAGTTATTATTATGAGTTCTTTTGCTTCATCTTATTCAAACTTCTGATTCTCGCTATCACTTGTAGTATGTTTAGTTTTTGTTACTTTAACAATATCCTAAATATTTTCAACTATCAATTTTGACCTCACTTTGTTTTTCCATGAAAAGTAATTAGGTCCTTTGAGAAGTTGGGATTCCGTGAGAATGAATTTATTTGTTTTCATGAAGTTACTTGTAGACTACCATATATATCCCTAGTTTAGATTATGTGATCAAACTTGATAAGACTTTTTCAATTTTCAAGTTTTGTAAAATGCCTTCTATCTTGCAAGTGTTTGAATGTACTATGAACTTGATAATATGCTTAGATTTATTAGTTGTGTTGAATCTCTTTTATCTCCCTAATGTTCAAATTTAAATTTTCACCTTATTTCTCCCTATTAATTAATAAATATAAAGCTAAAGATAAATTGGAAGATGCACCTTCAAGTTTTGATAAGGTTTTTTACTTTCAAGACCTTTTAGTTGGATTCCTTGTGTCTCATAAATTAGAGCAAGAGACGAATTTTAAATGCAATTCCCAACTTTCTATAAACCATATGTTTTGCTTCTTTCAATTCTCATAAGTATAAATTTTCTAAATTTCAAATATTTAGATTGGTGTAGAACTTCGTATGTCTCCCTATTTGGAAATTTAGAAACTATGGTTAATTGGAATTTTAAAGTTTCAATGTATATGTAGATTCCTTTTTTCCTCCAAAGTAGAGTATTTGCAAATAATCCTAGTGCTTGAATAAATTAAATTCAAATGTTTTTAAATAAACCTTTCAAGCATTAAGAATACTTTCAAAAAATCCAATAATGTATCTAAGGTTGTATTATATCAAAGCAAATTCTTATATCTTCAATTATCTAATCAATCTCAAGCATTAATAATTAATTAGTTTCAACCTTAGGTTCGAGGTGTAGACCAATTGGTTCATCCAAACCCCATAAGGGGGGCGGAGGTCTAAGGTTAAAATCTCGGGCCTTGTCGGACTGAACGCTTGTCCCTTTCCTGGTGCTTTCAGCGGCGTAAAAGGTTTAAAATGATTGTGGCATGGTGGTTATAGGGGTAGACTGCGCGAAGATCTGTGTGGCGGCTTCTAGGGTGAACAACGCAGAATACTATGGCGGTCATAAAAGCCGGACAACCTACCCGGATTCGTGGCGGCTACCGATTCCACCATCTAAATTCAAAAAAAAAAAATTAGTTTCAACCTTAGTAATAAATTTCTTTATTCCTCCTTCAACTTTATGAAAATGCACTTTAATTTATGCAATACCTCTTTAAAATTAGGTGTGTATTGTTTGTAGTCTTCCTCCTTTGACTTCCTACAAGTTGCACTTGTCTTGGGTGCTATTCAATTCTCCTCATTTAATGCCGATGACAACATTAATTACACTTGTTTTTTGTGCCTAAAAATGTTGAATCTTCAATGTGTTCTTCAATTTGCACTTGTTGGTTATGTTCTCCTCACTATGCGTTGGGTTTACCTCCACTTTGTTCTTCACTGTTATGCTCTACGTACTACTTGTATGTCTTCTTATTGTATGGATAAAATGTAAGAATTTTCACTCATGCAAGGCATGTGTTTGCATTTCCATTTGAGTTTTATTTAGCTATGTGACACTTGGTGGCAATGAATCTTCAACTTCTTCATCCTCCAAGCACTACAACTTCCTTCTATAATGTTATTTATTGTCCTAATGTGCTTTGTCTTCCTTAAAAGTGGCATAAATGCTTTTGCATTTGGTATGGTGATATCCTATCTCCAAGTACCACTCTTCTTTGTTTAACGTTCTTCCAGGTGGAACTTTCTTTCTTGACAAACCTTCCATGTGGCACTTATGGTTTATAACTGATTTCCATGTGCTCCTTATCTAGAACTCCCTTTGCATTGTAACATTCTCTAAATGCGTTGTAACTTATCCAACATGGCTTCTTCAATAATGATCCCTCATTTGCAATGTCCCTTTGCTTCTTGAATGCTAAATAACATATGACACTACACCTATTATTTCTTTGTTGTATTCTCAAACTTTCAATGGTGGAATATGCTTGGTTCTTACACTTCCTTTGATTTTTAGGGAATTATGGTGATTAAACCTTGTTTTTATACATAGAAATGTAGAGATACTTGCCTTCCTATGCTTAAAATATTCATCTTGTTTTCATAAGACAATGGATTCTCCTTTTGTATATGGTAGTGGCACCTCTTCTCTTTTGCAAGTTGTGGTAAATGAAGGATTCAACGTTGCCTTCTCCTCCTTCATAACACTCTACTATGTCTCCTTGCTAGCTGAACTCTTGGTTAAATTTCCAATGGTGATTCCAAGCTTTTAAAATTATGCCAATACTATACCTACTGAATAGCTTTGCTTTGAAATATAGTATTATCAATCTTTACTTTGCAATATTGTCTTCTTTGCTTTTAATAGATAGTAGGAAGTTGATATTTTTATTTTCTTTTGAAATATATCTAACTCCTCTTTCTTTTGTGTAGGTTTTAATCTTGAAAGTGCAATATTCTGCACTTCCTTGAATACTTAAATTTGAAACCTTCTTTTTACGACTTTAAACCTTGAATTTGATTCTTTTAAAACTTAATAATAAACCAAATATAAATGTTCAAATAATGAACTCTTTGCACCAATGTTGCATACCTATTTTTATCTTTGTTGATGATGGATTTCTTGATGATTTAGATCACCTAATTTTTGTCCTAATTTTTATGAATTTGTAACTCCAATTTGATATTTTGTGCTGCCCTAAACAATGTCTATTTTTCATCTCTTATTGCTATCCAAATCAGCTCCTTAACTCTCCCAACTTGTAGCTTTGAAACTCCTATAACTTGTTGTGCAAGAATGTGGTTGTGTGCCTTCAAATCTCATCCAAGTTGCTCTCTTAAGATCTAAAACTTAGTAGCTATTAATGCTGCCCAAATGCTACCCTCAAATATCTCCAAAACTCCTTCGAAACTCCTCCAAGTTTTGAATCAAAATGATCTTCTAGAAAATTTCCAAATTTTGCTGTAAAAAGCAGTAAACTCCTACAAAATCAACCTTCAACTTCTTCAAAGGCAATAAAATCTCTCAAATTTGGTGGACTTTTTTAGCTCAATTCTCCTTCAATATCCTTGTCAAAATTTAACTTCAAATTTGGCCTCCTTCTCAAGAATATGAATGTCTTGAGGTCTTCAATAATCTCCTCCAAAATTTGGCAAACTTCTAGCCAAATCCTTTTCCTTTTGGGCTTGTTTTTGGATGGCGATAATTATCCCAAATTATTCTCTATCAGGTACTTATCCTTGCTAGTAATCCTCTCCCTTGATTTCTCCTCAAATATCCTCCAATGGTTTTCTTCTAATTCTTAATGAGGCTTTCCTAGTCTTCTCTGTATTTCTTCTTTCAAATATGCTTGAGGCCTTTATTCTCTCAGACCTTCAAAATTTTTAGCTTCTCTTTTTATTAAAACTTCAATGAGACCTTTCTTGATCTCTCCAATATTCAACTGTGAAATTTTTACAATGATATATTTTTCTTGGATCTCGTCATTTTTTTGTTTCTAAAATCTACAATAGGACCTTTTCTAGTCCTTATCTATCTTCAATATTCCAAATTTGGAAGTTCTTCAATGGGACCTCCTGTGGGTTTCTTCAATATTCAATGTGAAGTATTCAATATTCAATAGAGATCTCTTTCTTGAGTCTCCTTAATATTCTATATTGAAATCCTACAAATCTTGCAATGACACCTTTTCCTTAAGGCCTTAAAAACCTTCAATATTCAACTTGTTGCTTCAAGTACTAGATTGATTCGAAAGAAGATATTATTCCTAGCTCTTGTAGGAAGCTTCCCAAATTTCTTTGAATCTCCTCTTCTCTGAAACAAAGTATTAGAAAAGGATAATGGTAATTTCTTTGAATCTAAAGAAAATAAACTTTACTAGTTTATTTTTCAATCTAGTGGAATTAATGTTGAGTCATAGTCTTCACAAGTTTTTCTGCAACTTTGTGGAAAGACTCTAGCCAAATGCAATTTCAAAATTTTTGAAAATAAAATTTTCTATCTCCTCTCAATCTGTCTCGTGGCTCTCTCTATTTTCTATCAATCAACATAGTGCTCTAATATCACAATTAGCTTTTGAAGTTATAAACTTAAAGGAAATGCAACCACAAGTAATAAAATAAGCAATCAATGTTATAAATATGATAATAAAAATATAATAAACAAGTAAATAACATGATAAACTTTTGAAATAAATCATGAAATAGCCATTAATGAAAGCTCATGAAAATTTGAACTTGTTCCAATATGTAAAGATCTCAGTGCTCCATTCTTCATACAAGTTCTACATTGTATCTATAATCTCTCTGCTCTACTCTCTTCTCACTTCATCTCACTCACTAATACTCTACTAATTAAGGCCTATATATAATGATATGACTCTTGGCTTTTCATATTCCTATGACTCTCCATATTCATATCGTATAGACCCATGTACATTTGGACACCATGCACATTTACATCATTGCACATTCTAATAATACTTGTGCATTTATTACATTACATAAATTAAATACTCAAGCCTTAATCTTAGACACTCTCCTAATCTAATGATGTACCCAAGATGGTACATTAACACGTACCAAATAATGTAATATATTCCAACATACAAATGGTTTTTCAGGAAAAGAGGTGTCTATATATGACCTCGAAATCTTGATTTCAATGCCCTTACAAAAGGAGTTGATGGCTTCCCAATATGCGTAAATATATATGCTCTCCCTATGGAGTTTTAAAGAGAGAATATATTCGTCAAAATTGGTAATGCCATTGGTGCATTCTAGTATATGGATGCCCAAACAAAGGAAATTGTGTCTAATAAAATTAACTTGAGTAAAGTGTAGGTAGAAGCATTTACATATTCATTGAAAATAATTAAATTTATATACATGGCTAATGCTATGAATAGCCTTTAAAATAATATCCCGTGTCACATCGATCGACCACTAAACACAATCAGAGTCTGCTGTGTCCAATGGTCGATCGATGTTTGTGATAGTTTGAAGTCTATCTACCTTGAGACATGTGTCGAGGGAGTCCCATAATTTGGTCTAGTTAGATATGGTCCACCTCAGTCTAGGGAGGTCCTGCTCCTTGGGATTTATTCCCCCTCAATATCTGGTCTGCTCACATTGAAGAACACTTGCGCTCGACTCCTGCTTTGATATCAATGTAGGTAGGAGCATTTACATATTCATTGAAAATAATCAAATTTATATACATGGCTAAGGCTATGAATAACCTATAAAATAATATCCCCCTAATGTCATAACTAACCTAAAAATGTAGGCTAATAATACAATATACTAACAAAATATGGTTAGAGTAAATAATGTAATATCTAACCTAACATAAAGCAAGATTGGTTGCTTGGTTGGATGTTTCAGTTCCTTGACCTCAATCCATTACTATCTCCTCAAGCAAAGAGGAATGGATCCAAAATATTGAATATGAAAACTTCTCCATGAGATGTTATGGGTATCAGTAATATGACCACCTGAAGAAGAGATGCTTGATCATCTGATATGCTCTAAGTCCTCCTTGGTAGAGGAGAAGGCCCTGCACATGAATGATCTTGAACCTTCAAACATCTTAGTTCACAAAGAAGAAGCTCATCCTCTAACTATTCCAATTATTCAACAAGAATCAAGTGAGCAACAAAAGACTCAACCTCGAAATGATATTTCGAATTAGATTATTGATAAAAGCCAAATGGTTACTGAAGACCATCCAATCGATTCCATGGAAAATATTAATACCTAAAATAGTATTCTTAAAGCTAATTATGAAAAAATTGGTGATAGTCAGTTTTATAAAAATGAAGATCATACAAAATTTGTTACAACTAGATATTACCTCAGGAGCTTACAATGCAAAAATGCATTCTTAGATCTTGCCACTTTGAGGGAGGAAGAACCTATGCTACAAAAAAAAAAATCGAGACCTATCGGCTACAAAATCCATAACAACCCCAATGGTTTTGGACTATTGTTTTTTTTATGATTGAGTGGTAGCTACATTTTTTTTTTAAGTTTATATTTTGAAAGTGATCTACTAATCTGTCATATTTTGAATTTTTTTTTGTCGATATATGATATTCTAAGGTTCATATATAATAGTAAGTGGATGATAGTATTTTGTAAGGCTATTACAACATATTGAACTATGTTACACAGTTTAATGTACATGTTTGAGAACAACCTCATTTTATCCTAGTAAAAAATATATTTTTTATAGTCTCGATAATGATGCCGCACTAACAAAAGGTATTTGACACTTCTAACCATAACCTAAATTCAATTTACTAAAAACATAACCTTTGATATACCCCAAATTTTCAACCTATTCAAAAAAATAAATGTTAAAAAAGTTTAAGATAAAAAAGACATCTGCACATAACTGTTGTTAGCTATGAATTCTTGAAAGGAATGATAATTAGATCATTCCAAGCTGTAAGGATCTCAAGCGTTAACAAAACACTACATTCAACCAAAACAAGAATCTGAAAGGAAATTGATAGCATAAGGCTACAAATGGATATGCAAAACAATGAGCAAAAATATCATATATTATACATGAATAATGAAATTCCTCTACTCATCAATGAGTACAATGAAGGTGCCTTGCTTATATAGAAAATGATGATCAACCATAGCGGTAGGATCAAGCTAAGGACAAATATCCATCGTACAAAAGGAATAAGTGATATGGTCCATAGATCTATAACCGCTATGGGGAGAAAGAATATCAAACCTCCAAATATACCTAAATATATCCCCATAACTCCTAGAAATAGTCAAACCTAAAAATATCCCCATAATATCTAAGAAATAAATATGTAACATCTCATAATATCTAAATAAGATAAATGAAATATCCACACATAAGTGGGTGGGGAAAATACATGGAATAACTAAATAAAAAGGAAAATAAACTACCCGGGTGAACATGAGCTAAGGTAAACAACCTACTCTAACACCCCCCTCAAGTGAAGCTAGGTGCCAAAAAATAAAGTGGCATATCCACAATATGAGTCTTGACAACAAGGCCTGATTAGGTACTCATGTACAATGTGTATCCAGAAGGTGGAAAACCATGTGGAAAAAAACCATCCAGCTAAAAAGAGAGAAGAAAAAGTAGAAATGGAGCCAAGGAGTTCTCGCAACACCCCCTTAGGATGACGAGCTCCATGAAGAAGTCCTATGAAAAAGTGGATGCCTCTAGGATGAACAATGTGTCTCCCACGAGGAAGAAAGTATCCATGAAGCATCCATCGAATGTCTTCCCACTCCAAGTGAGTGTGAGAAGAAGGGAATAAAATGTAGAATGATAATCAGATCATTCCAAGCTGCAAGGATCTCAAGTGTTAACAAAACACCATATTCAACAAAAATAAGAATCTAAAAGCACATTGATAGCATAAGCCTACAAATGGATATGCAAAACAATGAGAAACAATATCATATATTATACATGAATAATGAACTTCCTCTCCTCATCAATGAGTACAATGAAGTTGCCTTGCTTATATAGACAAGTATGATCAACCATAGTGGTAGGATCAAGCTAAGGAAACATATCCATCGTACAAAAGGAATAAGTGATATAGTCCATAGATCTGTAACCGCTATGGGGAGAAAGAATATCAACCCTCCAAATATACCTAAAGATATCCCCATAACTCCTAGGAATAGTCAAACCTAAAAATATCCCCATAATATCTAAGAAATAAATATGTAACATCTCATAATATCTAAATAAGATAAATGAAATATCCACACATAAGTGGGTGGGGAAAATACATAGAATAACTAAATAAAAAGGAAAATAAATTACCTATGTGAACATGAGCTAAGGTAAACAACCTACTCTAACACCCCCCTCAAGTGAAGCTAGGTACCAAAAAATAAAGTGGCATATCCACAATATGAGTCCCGACAACAAGGCCTGATTAGGTACTCATGTACAATGTGTATCCAGAAGGTGGAAAACCATGTGGAAAAAAACCATCCAGCTAGAAAAAGAGAATAAAAAGTAGAAATGGATCCAAGGAGTGCTCCCAAAGACCCCTTAGGATGACAAGCTCCATGAAGAAGTCCTATGAAAAAGTGGATGCCTCTAGGATGAACAATGTGTCTCCCACGAGGAAGAAAGTATCCATGAAGCATCCATCGAATGTCTTCCCACTCCAAGTGAGTGTGAGAAGAAGGGAATAAAACGTAGAATGATAATCAGATCATTACAAGCTGCAAGGATCTCAAGTGTTAATAGAACACCACATTCAACCAAAACAAGAATCTGAAAACAAATTGATAGCATAAGCCTACAAATGGATATGCAAAACAATGAGCAACAATATCATATATTATACATGAATAATGAACTTCCTCTCCTCATCAATGAGTACAATGAAGGTGCCTTGCTTATATAGATAAGGATGATCAACCATAGCGGTAGGATCAAGCTAAGGACACATATCCATCGTACAAAAGGAATAAGTGATATAGTCCATAGATCTGTAACCGCTATGGGGAGAAAGAATATCAACCCTCCAAATATACCTAAAGATATCTCCATAACTCCTAGGAATAGTCAAACCTAAAAATATCCCCATAATATCTAAGAAATAAATAGGTAACATCTCATAATATCTAAATAAGATAAATGAAATATCCACACATAAGTGGGTGGGGAAAAAACATGGAATAACTAAATAAAGGGAAAATAAATTACCTAGGTGAATATGAGCTAAGGTAAACAACCTACTCTAACACCCCCCCCTCAAGTGAAGCTAGGTATCAAAAAGTAAAGTCGCATATCCACAATATAAGTCCTAGCAACAAGGCCTGATTAGGTACTCATGTACAATGTGTATCCAAAAGCTCCTAAACCAGAAGGTGGAAAACCATGTGGAAAAAAAACCATCCAACTATAAAGAGAGAAGAAAAAGCAGGAATGGAGCCAAGGAGTGCTCCCAACACCCCCCTAGGATTACTATCTCCATGAAGAAGTCCTATGAAGAAGTGGATGCCTCAGCGATGAACAATGTGTCTCCCACGAGGAAGAAAGTAGACATGAAGCATCCGTTGAATGTTTCCCCACTCCAAGTGAGTGTGAGAAGATGGGAATAAAATATAGAATGATGACGTAGAATCCTTCAAACTGAATTGAAGTGAAGAAGATGTCACCAATGAATTATGAAATGAATATCCAAGAATGTAGAAGCTCAAACCAACACCAAAATAGGGTAGAATATAGTCCCAATAAACATCTAAAAGATCAATATGCACAAAACCATGAGTGTGTAAAAGTGGAAGAGATGTTTCAAGAGCATCCATCAAAGAAGAATCATCAATGTCCTACTGCATAAGTGATGATGATCCCATGGAAGCAACAAGAGAAATAAGTGAAGGCTTAGAAGCCTCAAAAGAATCAACATGGTCTTCAAGATCTCCAAGTGAGAGTCCAACTAAAGACAAAATATTTGTATCCAACTCCTGTAGGAGTACATAATCCAATGTGAAAGAAATAGGAGAAGAAAATGGTGGACAAGGTGGCTCACTCAAAGAAGGGCACACCAAATAAGGGTCCATAAGGGAAGTAAATGGAGGAGATACAATGTATACATCATCATCAAATAAATGAGTGAGCTCCTCATACATGTTAAGAAAATCATGTGTGACTCTCAATGAAGAGATGCAACACCATCCAAGAAGTCATCTGTTTGTAAGGATGTAACATGCCATGAAATCTCTGCTATATATGTTGTAACATCAACATTATCATCCACATAATACAAGTGTGAAGATGTATCGTGTAAAATATCTGAAGCAGGTACTATAGCATCAAACTCATCATCCAAAACATCATGAGATAGTGACTCCAAAAACAAAGATGCAATGTCACAAATGATGTCCTCCATGCAAGCAATAGTAAGAGAAGGTGCCTTGGGTAAAAACTTTCTTTTCAACATATGATAAGCAAGGTGAGGTGTATTCTTGTGAACTCCAATAAAATTTTGAAGCTCCTCACAAACTAAATAATAAAGCATGCTAGATATCCTTAAATTGTTTATGAACCATGTCCTATACTCTTTATCCTTCACCATTGGTTTGTGTTTTGGAGTTATGAACAAAGGATCCAAAACTTTACTTTGACATAATGAACAAAGTACCTTAAACCATGCTTTAAAAGTTTTAGCATTTGCCTCTATGGTAAGTTTAAAAAAGGAAGTTTCCAAGATGTCCTCAAAAGTAGAAAAGCCCCCCCAAAATCAAATGCCATTATAATGTGAAAGGTCTGGTGTGATGTCACAAGGTGGTGCACAATGCCACAAAATCACATCAATGCACAAATGAAGTCTTTGAACTCTAAAAAGTCTCCAAAGGAATTACCAAAAGAATCCCCTTCTTCAAACTAAGTGCCTCAATGAGGAATATTAGCACAAGAGGATGCACCACAACAAAGCAAGGGAAGTCAAAGACAAATAACTCCTCAAGTACAATAATGTGTAGGCTCCACCAATACTGAACACCAAGTAATATGATCACAAAGTTCCAAACTAAGTGAACAAATAGAAAATGAAGGAAGATGGGACTTTATGACAATAGTTTATATACCGGTTCAAGTGCAAAACCCCTTTTCACAATGTATATTGAGAGTGCAGCCATAAAATCATTGTAAATGTCTAATTACAAATCCAAAAAATCTGAAATTTTATAGACATATCAGAAAAGTGATTTTACAGGCCTGGAAAAATTGTGAGTAAATCCCAATATTTTTCCTAAAATGACGAGTTTACTAAACATAGTAACATCACTATAACTGTTAAAATACAACTCCACATTCTCTAAAATTTTATGGGAAGGTATATCATATGATTTACACTGTCTGTAAAAAAATCTGCAAAAAATCATAATTTTTGATGAAGAAATACGCAGATTACTAAATAATTGTTGGTTTTCGTAAAATCACGATATCTTGAAGAATACTTATCCAAATGAGCTGAAATTTTGGGCCAACCCCTTACGCATAAATATATTTTTGGGCCAACCCCTTACGATAAATATATTTTTGGGCCAACTCTTTACGCATAACCCTAGTTAACAAAACACCACATTCAACCAAAACAAAAATCTGAAAGAAAATTGATAACATAAGCCTACAAATAGATATGCAAAACAATGAGCAACAATATCATATATTATACATGAATAATGAACATTGCTTATATAGACAAGGATGATCAACCATAGCGGTAGCATCAAGCTAAGGACAAATATCTATCGTACAAAAAGAATAAGTGATATGGTCCATAGATCTGTAACCACTATGGGGGAGAAAAAAGATCAACCCTCCAAATATACCTAAAGATATCCCCATAACTCCTAAGAATAGTCAAACCTAAAAATATCCCCATAATATCTAAGAAATAAATATGTAACATCTCATAATATATAAATAAGATAAATGAAATATCCACACATAAATGGGTGGGAAAAATACATAGAATAACTAAATAAAAAAGAAAATAAATTACCTAAGTAAACATGAGCTAAGGTAAACAACCTACTTTAACAATTTTTTTATTTTTAAAAATATAAATAAAACATTTTTAAAACCTAATGTAAAAATATGTTCATACCTCTCATACATTTCAGATATTATATTTAAATATTATAGTGGTTTCGTTTTTACTTCTTATTCAAAAAAAACTTAAAGTTCAAACTTTTAAAGTATGACATGACAGAGTTGGATAAAAAAAAAAAAGACATCGTATGTAAACACGTGTTCACATGTGTTTCTCGTAAACGTGCATACATACGCCGGTTTCACTATACAAATTTGACGCGCTTTGCGGTGGATAACGCGTTGCGTGCACTAGACGCGCTTCTCCTAAAAAGCGCATACATACGCAGTTTCGCTATACAAATTTGTCGCGCTTTGCGGTGGATAACGCGTTGCGTGCATTAGACGCGCTTCTCCTAAAAAGCGCATACATACGCAGTTTCGCTATACAAATTTGACGCGCTTTGCGGTGGATAACGCGTTGCGTGCATTAGACGCGCTTCTCCTAAAAAGCGCATACATACGCAGTTTCACTTACAAATTTGACGCCCTTTGTGGTCGCGTTGCGTGCGCTAAACGCGCTTCTGCTTTGGATCTATTGCCTATATAAGTGCGCCCTCCCCTTTCTCTCTCTGCGCTGCAATATCCGCTACTCTTTTACAATGGATCCTATTATCAGTCATCCCCATGAAATCGGTTGTTACGATTGGATAACTTCTCTTCCACCCCTTTCTCAATGGCATGATTCTGAGCTATCATTTACCCTCGTCCCAAGTCGCGTAGAACTTATTTTATCCCCACGACAAGATATCCCCGGCGTCACCGTCTACCTTCGTTTCGAGAAGTATGCAAATTTTTCCCTTCCCCTTAAGCAGTATGAGGTTGGACGTTTCCCCTTATGCAAATTTTTCCCTTCCCCAAGTCGCGTAGAACTTATTTTATCTCATCTGTACTCTTCAACTATTTCCATGCTATTATTTCTATTATGCTTTCCCGCTTTCAGAAGTATGGCGTTATCATAGAAGAACACAATGACCTACCTTGTGCAGAAGAGTTGAATCTAAGTGACGTGGATTCTGTCGTCACACAAAAGCCTAGTTATCCTCTCGTATTTGAGTCTCTTTTGCTTTATATTTGTTGTCTCGTCCAGCCAATGCTATGGCCATGCTTTTTGCCAGACTATGAACAATTAACATCAAAAGATGTTGTTTTAGCAATAGGCCCTCAGTTGGAAACACTTCATTTGGACTTTCTCAATTCAAATTCAAGAATTTTGGGTCTGTTGGGTAGGCCTCAATGCTGTCACTCATACTCATATGTTGTCAGTACTTCCAAGTTTTGGAAGATTGGCATCCAATGCCTCGCATGCCGCGACATGACGTGTTCCCGGGAAATACTGTACTACACATTATCATGTCAAAAGCTCAAATGCACAATTCAACTTGAGCATGACGTGGATATTAAAACCAACTTTATAGAAGCCAAGGTGCATGTCGATACTCTTATATGTCATGTTCTTCCACTCCAAATATTTCCCGAGGGTTGGAAAGAGCGTTGCATATGGACAGAGCGATACTTTCCATCTAAGATAGTCATATCTGTTGTTCCCCAATGTCAAAGCAATGAAATGATCCTTTCCTTAGCTCACTCCACACACAATCCAGCTGTGCAAACCTCTACTGGACAGAGTTTAGAATTGGCATTCCAAACGCCGAAAGAGTTGGGTTTCAAGCAATCTTTTACAACATCATCCACCCAGACTGTGAATTACTGGGGATTTAAGCAAGGTGCAAATGGATCATTTGAATGGATTTTGTATGATCCTCTATCTGATCTGGAGGTCATATCTTCAAAGCCTCAGAAAAAGAGTTTCTTCAGGTCCAAGCGGAACACGTGGTACAACAACAGGTACACGAAGGCTGGCAGCCCTTTCGATTCTGAGGAGAGTGGTACCTGTTGGCTGCTGCGGTTCTTGTCTTCATTGCGGGGTCATGCAAGTATGCGGAGAGAACCGTGGCGTTGTGGCTTGCTAGCTCCTCCCAAATTGTAAGTTATGCTCTCCCTATTCACAAATATATGCAGCATCAGATAGGAAGGCACATAGGCGGAGAAGAGTGGGACCCCAATAATTATGAATTTCATTATATAGTTACGGGATACGAAGAGTTGTATGATGAGTTAATGAGTGAAGAAGAGAATTATGATGAGTTAACGAGTGAAGAAGAGGGGACATGTGAATGGTCCAGAGATAAGTTGCGGGAAATAGGGGTAGTGACCCTTGAAGACGTGAAGGAGTACGAGGGCGGAGTGGTTACAGAGAACTACATGCTCTGCGCGTCGTATGCATTATTCAAAATGTATACGCCGAGGCTCGCAAGACTCTCTCTTCCCCAAAATGATCTACTTCAAATAGACTTGTTTTTTGAAAGTGTTAGAAGGCATGATGAAGGCCTATTCATTAAAATGTTAAATAGGGAGATGAGGTTAATTTACGAATATTTGTTCTGTAAATCGAGGGCCACGGCCTTCAGCAAATTGGGAACAGTAATGCGCTTGGGCAACACGTGTCTTCTGGCGGTCGCTTGCTTTGTGATATTCCGAGCCTGGGCGTATACATTTTAAATAATGCATACGACGCGCAGAGCATGTAGTTCTCTGTAACCACTCCGCCCTCGTACTCCTTCACGTCTTCAAGGGTCACTACCCCTATTTCTCGCAACTTATCTCTGGACCATTCACATGTCTCCTCTTCTTCACTCTTAACTCATCATAATTCTCTTCTTCACTCATTAACTCATCATACAACTCTTCGTATCCCGTAACCATATAATGAAATTCATAATTATTGGGGTCCCACTCTTCTCCGCCTATGTGCCTTCCTATCTGATGCTGCATATATTTGTGAATGGGGAGAGCATAACTTACAATTTGGGAGGAACTAGCAAGCCACAACGCCACGGTTCTCTCGGCATACTTGGATGATCCCGCAATGAAGACAAGAACCGCAGCAGCCAACAAGTGGTATTTGCGGCCGATAAATATGGCCGAACCCTTACTTGGACCATGGACAGAAGCATGGAAGGGAAAACATTAAAGCTAAAAGTTGAAGTAAAAATCTGGCTGACATACTGGCCCAATGTTTATGATACATCTCATTATGAGACACAAGAGCATGACTTTTGTGAGGAGGTTGAACTGCAGTTGACACCATCATAGTATGTTATATATGTACTTTGACAAAGACAAATGCTTTAAATTGTCTTTATAGTCTGCAAATGTTTGCAGCAGCTTTTGTATGTGGATTTTGTATTCGAATGATCTTTGGCTAGAAACAATATACTAGATGAAATAGATCTATAAAATCTTATTTTGAGCACATTAATGTTAATGTGGCTAGAAACAATATCCTAGATGAAATAGATCTATAAAATCTTATTTTGAGAACATTAATGTTAATGTTAAAGCCTGATGAGTCGGTTAGTTTAGAAGTCTGATTTTTTGTCTCGCGAAATAATTGTACTTACTAAGTACGACTACATAAATAAATTGGGCTTCTGCTCGGGCCTTAGCACGACCTCATAAATAAATTGGGCTTCTGCTGGGGCCTTAGAACGGAGAATAGTAAATACATATACAAATCCTCATTTCCTCGTTGAGAGACCTCTATCCAAACCCACTTCTAATTCTTGCCACTGGACAACGAACAAAAACACTCCATACTAAGTACACAGAAAGAACCAAAGTAAATAAATAAAATGTCTTTTGTATAACGTCCTTAATACAATCGAACTTATAGCCTTGTGAATATGGATCCCTTAATGAAAGCCCAAACACAGTATTATGAAAGGTACCCACATTTAATATTATTCATACTACTCATGAATTAACAACTAGACTAATAACGACTACCTAATGCAAATTCAAAATGGCTTTGTTTTAGAGCTGCCATGGAACCATAATCGTTATGTATCATATACATCCCAAGACAAATAGTTGCAGCAATAAACCTTTTGTCATCTCTGCATAACCATCTTATGGTTGATTGTAAAGCGAAAGCCGTTAGCACCTAGCTGTAGGATTGTCTAAGAGATATTTTTAGACAAAGAAAGGGGTTGGATCTCCCAGTCTTGCTACCAATCCTGTATGATTGCCCCTCCAAAATCTGCTTCTGGCAGTTAACTGGGAGCTCAGTGATGAAGGGCAGACCATCCAAAACTCCCACTGGGTCAAAAAGCGGCCTTTTTATCCTGGCTTTCTCATCAGAAAAAAATCAGAAATTGCATAACTGGAGAAAGTGATTCACTCTGCTTGATCATCACAAAATTAAAAATTTGCAAGACCCAATAAATGTCTTCGTCGATAAATTCATCTTCCAGGGGTTAGAGACCCTGATTTTTCAACTTTCTCCACATGGTGTCACTGAAATTGTCATTGGCGACTGGCAATTCAGTTCTCAGTCAGATTCAGGTTTTTTAGGATCTTCACTCACACTATGAAATCCCTCATCTGAAATCCTCCACAAAACCTGTAGCAGCAATGGGAATCTTGGCATCTTTGTCTATATTCCAAGCAACCAAAAGAGTTTTCAAAAGCAATGAACCAAATAAAAAAGGCATAAAGGGAAGCTTGGCATCTTTGTCTATATTCCAAGCAACCAGAAGAGTTTTCAAAAGCAAGTTTGAACCAAATAAAAAAGGCATAAAGTTCTAAATAAACAAACAAAAGCAGGAAGTAGCTGACTAGAAAACAGCATTGAGAATCTTGGCATCTTTGTCTATATTCCAAGCAACCAAAAGAGTTTTCAAATGCAATGAGCCAAATAAAAAAATGCATGAAGTTCTTATAAAACAAACAAAAGCAGCAAGCAGGTGACAAGAAAACTGTAATACTCATTTCAAGTTCAGCAACTCATCTGCACAATAACTTGACAAGCATTTCATCCCAAACATAGGTAAAAATCAAATCAAAGACCAAAGGTAAAAATCATATGGAAGGATAGAAGAATTCCTTGCACACTCCACTTTGTTTATAGACATTGTACAGAAATCTCAAAGAGGATAATAGAAATTGTGCATGAACCTTAAGAATAACCTTAAGAGTTATGGATATGAGAGGATCTATCTTTACACTCAATTTTAATTAATGGTATCAATTTTTTTTTTTGTTATAATTATATTAATTTAATTTAAGATATAATATTTGAGATATTATTAAACTATAAATAATAAAAATTAAATTATTGTAATGTTATTTTATTTAATTGTTTAAACCCATACTGTTTAATTAAAAATAGATATTTATTTCTATGAATATAGAATTAATTATTTAAATAATTGAATTTTTTTAATTTAGTTACACAAATTGGTTGAAATCCCTTCACCTTTACTATTTAATTAAAAATAGATATTTATTTTTATGAATATACAATTAATTATTTAAATTATTAAATTTTTTAAATTTAGTTACACAAATTGGTTGAAATCCCTTCACCTTTATTGCATCTTCATCCCACATTGGTATTATAAGAGTTTGAACACAATACCTCTATTGCATTTTGATTATTGAATTTTTTAGGTTTTAATAGATTACACTAAAAATATTTTGATTGTTTTTAAAGTAAGGATTTCACAGGGTTCTTTTTTTCCTTTAACATCAACTTAGTTGTATAAGTTATATATAACCCATTTGGTGTGGAGGATTTGAACCTTGGTGTGAGCTATGTCACTTAAATTTAGTTACACAAATTGGTTGAAATCCCTTCACCTTTATTGCATCTTCATCCCCATTGGTATTATAAGAGTTTGAACACAAGACCTCTATTGCATCTTGATTATTGAATTTTTTAGGTTTTAATAGATTACACTAAAAATATTTTGATTGTTTTTAAAGTAAGGATTTCACAGGGTTTTTTTTTCCTTTAAAATCAACTTAGTTGTATGAGTTATATATGGCCCATTTGGTATGGATGATTTGAACCTTGGTGTGACCTATGTCACTTATATGTCTCAACCATTGAACCATGGCCAAATTTCATCCCACATTGGTATTATAGGAGTTTGAACACAAAACCTCTATTGCATCTTGATTATTGAATTTTTTAGGTTTTAATAGATTACACTAAAATATAATATTTTGATTGGTTTTAAAGTAAAGATTTAAAAGTTTTTTTTTTTTCTTTTTTCCTTTAACATCAACTTAGTTGTATAAGTTATATATAGCCCATTTTGTGTGGAGGATTTGAACCTTGGTGTGAGCAATGTCACTTATATGTCTCAACCATTGAACCATGGCCAATTTTGCTTAAAATGTTATTAATATTTCATAGTTCTTATTATAACCATTTACTTTATTTTTGTTTAATCTTTTTTATTCAATTGATAGATATTTCTTTTTGTTCCTTTGTTATACATTCTTATTGTTAGAATTTTTGAATATTGGTTAGTATAGATATTATTATCCAATACATAGGAAATAATAATTTATTTTAATACTTTTTATTATATTGGTTAAATATACCTAACTTAAATAAAATAGATATTTAATTTATAAAATTACAATTATTATTTTTTTAAATATTTGATTTTTTTGAAAATTAATTATATGGATTGAAACCCACTCACCCTTATTACATCTTGATCACATAGTGATATTACAACAATTAATAAATTTAACATAGATATCCTCCCTACAAAATTAACAAGACAAACTAATACCATTTCATACCAATCATCCAGATAAAAAATATATATTGGTGGCCTTGGCCTTTTATATTATAACCATCAGGGAATTGCCTTGTATGCAAAATGGGTTGTGCGAGCTCTTGACAGTAATGAAGCCTAGAAAATTCTTCTTCGCAATTGCATTTTGACTGGTCTCCCTTTGAAGAAAAGGGTTTGGTGAGGATTGAATTTGTCTACTCTTATCACACCCTTTGTTCCTATTAAAATCAAAGGTTCCTTTGTTGTTAAAAGTATCTGGAAGGCCTAGGAATCTCTCAAACCTTGGCTCATTTGGAAAGGAGATGGAAAAAAATGGCACTTCTATTTACTCTATTAGTGTTTGGTGGTATCATTTTATCAAACTTCAGTCCTTGCCCTTGGCCCAAGCCCAGTGGATTCATGCTCAACGGTTTTACAGAAAAGAAATTAACTCTATCATTGATTTTTTCTCTTTCTACACTAGAGATTGGATTTCTTGGGATGATTTTAAAAGTTTTTATCAGCTCAAGTAGGAAGATCAAGGTCCTTATGAGGCTGGGGTTTTTAATAATCCTTTTTCTCTACGATCCAAAATTTTCAAGCACTTTCAGAAGGCCTAGTGGGCTGATTAGAGTTGACCTAAGAATAAATCCATGACTCGGTATAAAGCCCATTTAGGTTATTCTTGGTTATATCCCCATATTCCTATGGCTATTATTTTAAATGCTCGTTGGGATCTGATTTCTCCTCCTTCTATATGGAGAACTAGGTTCAAAATGGTTTGGGAAATATATTGAACCTAAGAAATATGTTTTGCATGGAGTTTACTAATGCAAGGCCTACCAATGAGGTACCGACTTATATATATTAGCATTGATCACCCTACCTATTATTTCTGTGGAGAGCTGGAGGATTGTCTACATGTATTCTGGTCTTGCCCTAAGGCTTGTTTAGCCTGGACCTAGATTGAGGCTTTTTTTCGTCCCTTCATACAATCTCCTTTTTCATGGCAACAAATCCTTCTTGGAGATCCACTTGCATTTTCAGAACCTTTGTTGGAAATTTGGAACATATATAGAATTAGCATTCTTTATCATATTTGGAAATCTAGGAACATGATTAGTTTTTCTCATGATATTAGTTCAAGGATTTTTTTCTTGGCTGACCAGTATGCAGTGTTTTATGATTATTGGCTACACTTTTTTGTGCAGGTGGAGAAGGTTAATGTGGAGTTTCAACATCTTCGTAGCCTTATTGACCACTAGGGTAATGCACCTTGCACTGTTAGTCGCCTTCCTGAGGATCCATCATCCCATGGTCGGTCAGGATCTCGATCTCGTTCTCACCAGAATATTTCCTGTCACAACGGAGGATCCCCTCCATGAAGAGGGAGACATTGGTCTTAACCTCTAATTTTCAAACATGGAGGGTCCGATGCAGGTTCTTCTAGATAGCATAGTGGTTGAGATGTTTGTCCTTCTGCTCCTTCCCCTTCCCTTGTGGCAGGAGGAGAAAATGAACTTCCTAAAACTCCCACTCCTGGTACAGGTTGGGGGGATACTATTCAAAATGATACTGTAATAGGTTAGTCAGTTCCAGTGGATACTACAGACCCTCTGGTTATTGCTCGCACAAATGGATGGGATATTGAGCCTTCGATTGGTGGTAATGATACGGGGCCCAATGATGTTGTTTGGCCCATTATCGCACTTTTCAACGTAGATTGACATTACATGGGCATAGATGAGGCAAATGCGTCTCCCCATACTTATACTAAAGCCTCTCTCTTTGTGGTTATGTTTAGTTAAAGCCAAGTTCTGATGTTTTGTTAGCCATGGGCTCGTTGTATCTGGTTTTTCTGCTGCTTTGGTTTTTTCATGTCTCCTAACTATGATGTTTAGTTTGAAACCATACTCGGGTGTGATATTTTCTAATTTTTTAAATGTAAACAGGCTTAATTATTCTTTACTAATTTTTTTTTTGCTCTTTTTTATTAAAAAAATATATATTAAATTTAAAATTTTAAGGTTTGAACGGATTACAAATATTTTGATTTGTTCATAACATGGATAAAAGCAGCATACAATGAACGAGTGGACCGGACGCAGAAGTAAGTGCCCAACAACTGGTGCCCCTACTTTTCTTGAGCAGGGAGGGCAACTCCTTTATACGAAACCAACCGACATGCAAGTGACCTTGTTTCTTTCAAGGATGTTCCAATGATAGAGTGTACGGTGCTAGTTTTCCCCCTCTTTTATTGTAAGTAAAGTAGAGGGTCAAGGGCCTCGGCTATGGCCTATACATAGTTATAATAATTACACTATTATTATATTATTTTAAATTAATTTATCGCTACCTTATTAAGGTATGAATATCACATTATTTTTGAATTGAAAATATTTCACATATATTAATGATAAAAAATAGTACAGAATTACATCAAAAAAACTGTATAAAAAAACCTCCCGCAACCTACAACAACACTACCCAATATCCCAAACAACATTACATATTAAACTTTATCATGTTTTTCTGAAATAAATATGTACAAAAACTAATCATATCAACATATCTATCAATCCTGGAATAACTTGAAGTAGATGACGAACTGTTTGAAGCAAGAAAATCTTGAAAAGCTTGAAGAAGATTACTGAATCTTTCCCTGAAGCAAAACATAGTCTTCGCCACCTGTAGAGAGATAGAAACAACTATGAGTCTCCTATGAGACTCAGTAAGAGATCTCGGTAAATGCTGATAAAGTTCCTTATTCCTCGAAAGCCATATGTTCCATAAAATTTTCGTAGAAAGCAAAATCCAAAAATCATTAAAACATTTGCCCATTTTAGGCACATACCCAGAAATCACATAATGCCGAAAAGCAATACTATCATTGTTACAACTCAGCATATCTTGAAAAAATATAAACCAGATTTCTTTCGCATACATACAATCAAAAAATATGTGCCCCACAGTATCATGAAGTCTGCATAAAGAGCATAGTAAATAAGAATGACAATCAGCTGAGACAGGGAGCCTCTGAAGTAATAACAACCATCTAAACCAAGCCTTCTTAGGCTCAAGACACGTGGACCACACATTATGCAAGATGTTCGAACCAGAAGAGGGATTAATGTCCATATTCCAAACTCTGCTGATATGACCAAAAATATCATTGGTATCCATCAACATATTATACAGTTGTCTGGGCTTCGTACTGAATAGTTTA
This sequence comes from Wollemia nobilis, assembly GCA_028583015.1. NCBI lineage: Eukaryota > Viridiplantae > Streptophyta > Pinopsida > Araucariales > Araucariaceae > Wollemia > Wollemia nobilis. Next base: position 3,824,564 of record JAQPPZ010003098.1, read on the forward strand.
GTACCATCCTTCCACTGAAGACCCTTGATCAAGGAGTGATCATCTGGTAAAATATCACAGCCAACAATCTGATCATAGGCAGCTCTTAGTAAACAATATGTCCTCCAATGAGAACGTGGAAGATTATATTGGTGACTAAGAAACTCCCAAGACTTGATAACTCCGTGATCAAGAATATCAGCAAAAGTATTAATACCTTTACCAGCCCATTTCTTGGCTGAACATCCTTGAGTAAGGGCCAAAAATTTATTCTTATATTTAAGAGTCCACCAAATAGAACTCTGAAGACAAATAACATTGTCAACTCTATTATAAGCCACATACTCTCTTATCATTTCCCAAGCTTTCCACAGACATTTGAAAATAGGTGAGCCAGTAGGGGCAATAGAAAAACTGTCGAACAGGATATCACTCATGGGGAGGCCTTTCCAGGATCGAGCTTTTTTAGGAACAAATTGCAAAATGTTCTTTCTAATTAAAACCTTCCATGGCTCATCACCTTCAAAACACTGCACAATCCATTTAACAGCTAAAGCCAAACCTTGAACCCATAGATTTTTAAGACCAAGGCCACCTTTCAGCTTGTTAACAGAACACCAGTCCCACTTAACACAATGTCTTTTTGTGCCAAGAGTGTTACCAGCCCACAGAAAGTTCTTAATATGTTTATGGATATCATTGATCTGATATGAGCAAAAAAACCAAGCTGAAGCATAGTAGACTATATAAGAAGATAAATTTTTTTGACAAACCTGCAATTTACCAACACTAGACAAAAATTTATTATGCCACTTTTTGAATTTAGCAAAAAATTTCTCTTTCACCCATATCCACATGTCTTTTAAACACAGATCTATGGCAAAAGGTATTCCCAAGTATCTAACCTGCTTGGAAGAATTGCCCCATTGAATATCAAATTTAGATAACCAAGGAGGAGCAAGTTGATCCCAACTCAGAAGAATACACTTATGAGTAGCTATTTTTGCCCCAGAGGCATTACAGAAGCATTGGAGCTTGGCAAAAAGAGATTCAAAATTTGATTCCACAAGTTGAACAAAAATGGAAGTATCATCTGCAAACTGTTGATTGACCAATTCTTTGCCATTAGGTAAAGTAATACCTTTGACAGGAGGACTTAATAAACTGTCTCTTAGAATATAATGTAAAGCATCACTGGCTATAATGAATAAAGAAGGGGCAAGGGGACAACCCTGCCTAATCGATCTCTGTAATTGAATAGGTTCAGACAATAAACCATTAATCTCAATATATGCTACAACATCTGATAACAAAACCTTAACCATTTTGCAAAAAGTCACTAGAAAACCAAAAGCTTCCAAAGCTGAAAGCACAAAATTCCATTCAATTCTATCATAGGCCTTTTCAAAATCTAGAAGAAGCATTCCAACATTTTGACCTGTTTTCTTGGACCAATACATTGCCTCCCATCCTGTGAGAAGATTCTCCAATATGTATCTGCCCTTCACAAAGCCTGTTTGTGAAGAATTAATAAATCTGGGAAGACAATTAGCAATGCGAAGCGCAAGGATCTTGGCTAGAATTTTATAAGACACATTAAGCAGTGTGATAGGTCTCCAATTTTTGACTAAAGTTTTATCTCCATATTTTGGAAGTAATCTAATAATACCCGAATTGATTTCTTTACCCAGAGAACCACTAGCCAAAGCCTCCTCATAGACTTGACGTAGATCCTCTACAATCCAGTCAATATGTTTCTTATAAAATTCTATAGGCAGCCCATCAATACCTGGTGCTTTATCATTTTGAATAGCTCGAATAGCCTTCATTACTTCTTCTTTAGTAATACTACCACCTATAGTCAAGGAATCCTGCTCAATTTTTTTTTTAGGAATAAGAGAGCAACAATATAATCGATCCTTAATTCTAGCAGCACTTTCTTTCGAGGTAAACAATTCTTTATAGAACTAAAAAAATATTTTCATAATGTCATTATCATCATACACAATAGAATTACCATCCCATATCCCCGAAATAGTCTCTTTAATCCCTTTTTCCTTAATATAACGGAAGAAAATTTTTGAACCCCTATCTCCTTCCTTAAGCCAGTTAAGTCTGGCTTGAGAATGCTGCCCCTGAATTTTCTTCACTTGAAACCTCTTGATCTCATTTTTAATCATAACTAATTCTTCTTGAAGGAAGATATTGTTCGGGTCATGTTGCAAAGCTGACTCAATATTATTTAGATTATTATGTAACTGAGTATACAACTTTTTAGCATCAAAGGCACGCTTTTGACCAATGGTCTGAAATAACTTTTTCCAGCCAACAATATTAATATTCCATATTTCAATACAGGTGTTGTTTCTATACAACCATTTATTAACTTCTTTTAAAGTGAATATAGCCTCATTGCAATCCCTGGATTCCAAGAGAGAAGTGTTTAAAACAAACTTCCAGGCAGATTTATTATGATGTGAATCCTATTTTTGGAATCTTAAACATGCAATGATAGGAAAATGATCGGATAAAGTATGAGGAAGGATCTGAACCCTCAAACCATTGGCAATGCCATCAAAGTGAAACCAAGAATTAGTGGCATAGAATCTGTCTAATCGGGAATAAATCTTGTTGCCTCCTTTTTGCATATTACACCAAGTGAACCATAACCCATTGTGTTGATCTTGCATACCCTCTAAGGGATCAATTAATCTAAACTAAGATTTAAAGTTACCCCAGAAGCGTTGCTCTTCTCCTTTCCAATCAACTCCTAATCCGCCACATTTATCATAATGATGCTCCACCATATTAAAATCCCCACAAAAAATCCAGGGGATATTAGGGAGAGAAACTAACCATTGCCATAAAATGCAACGTTCAATATGGTCATTGGGAGCATATATAGAACAAAGACCAATTTTAAGAGTATATTTTTCAAAAACTACCCAGACTGCTCTGTTGCATGGAGAACAACCTGAGCTGACCACATGTTGGCATTTTTGCCACATTGTTTTGATTATTGATTATTCATGCACAAGATGTTGAAATTCTCACTCCTATACATGTTTTGATGCAAAAAATGCCTAAGTCTGAAGACTGTCATGAAATCGCGACAAAAAAATAGCATGGAGAGCCAAAGTTGAAAATTGTCGCGATATCGCGACATGTCGCATTATCGCGGGTTGATTGAGGAGAGAGAAATCAAACGCAAAGTTGTCACGATTTCGCGATGTGTCAAAAAATCGTGGTCAACGCAGTCAACGACAGCAGAGCAGCAAGGTTGTCACGAAATCGTGACATGTTGGAGAATCGCGATCAAAATGGTCAACGGAGGCAAAGCGACAAAGTTGTCACGAAATCGTGACATGTCGTGTTTTCGCGACTTGTGATGGCCAGGGAGCATAATGTTAGAAACTATCATGAAATCATGACATAACTCAGCAAAGGGCGGTGAGAATGAACTTTGTAGCGATATCGCGACAGAATAGCGAGCAAGGCACACAAGGCAAAAGACATCATGAAATCGTGACATGTCGCAAGGTCGCGGTAGATTTGACAAGAAAAGTTTAAGGCACAAATGGCATCGCGGTTTTGCGACACTTTTGAAAATGAAGCCAAGCACGAAGCAGACGTCGTGAAATCATGACAAGAAGTGGTAACAGTAGAGAACATAGGAAAACATCACGATTTCGTGACACATTGGGCAAGAAAGACAAAGTGCAAAAAATTGTCGTGATTTTGTGACACGAAAGAGAGCATTGAGCAGCAGCAGAGAAATCGTCACGATTTCGCGACATGGTGTCATTTTCGTGACTTGGAGAAATGAAGAGGGCAAGTAAAAGAACATGTTGTGATTTCGCTACATGTTGAGGAAGGAAGTTCCAACAAAGGCAAATGTCGCAATTTCGTGACGTATCAGGAAGACACAGCCCAGAGAAAGAAAGGTGTCACGAAATCGCGCATTGTCGCATTTTTGTGGTAACAAAGCAGAGGAGGAACATAATAGTATGGAACGTCGTGATTTCGTGATGCATCGCATTTTTGCGAGTTAAGGTTGCGAAGGAGATAAAAAAGCTAAACCTGTAGCAATTTCGTGACATGGTTGATTTTCGCGGTCCGAAAGCAACAGAAGTGTAGGGAGCAGAGATACGTCACAATTTCATGACATGTCGCCTTTTCGCAACCTGTTACAGTTCGTTCCAGAACACAGTTTAAATGGCCCAATGAGGTTTTTGCAATTTCCAAGGATTAAAAGCACTCCATAATTAAATAATTTGTTGCTTTCCAATGCAGTCAAGGTAGAAGAATGCGTCCAAGCCACCAGAATTGAAGATTGCCATTATTCGAAACTGTTGTTCATGATTTTTCTAACAGTTTAGGCGTATTTCAAGAACTACCATTTAATGAAGACGATCGACTCTTTATTGCATTTAATTTTTGGTTTCTCTGAGGCTGGTTTGAAGGGATCATTTCCTTGTTTCCATTGCACATATTGTAGATCTCGAGGAGGTCTACTTCATATTTTTAATGCTACAAAGAGGCAAGACCTCTATATAAATAAATGTAAATCTCAAGAACAAGTATTGGGAGTTTGAGAGACATTTTGTTGGAAACATTCAAGTTATTTGCGTAAATAAGAAATATTTGGCCTTTGATTTTGCAAGCGTTTCTTTGTGTAATGATTTGCTTCTATTCCATGTATTTCTCAGTTATGCTCGTCTTTCCAATCTATTGTTAGATTCAAATTATGCATTTGAGTTTGAATATTGCTTAAAAGAAAGTGAGTTCTGGAATGCCATACTGGAGGTTGTCTGCACAAGGTCGTAAGTGGATTATGCTATAGTTTTTATTATTATATGTTGTTCATACGCTTGAAGTTAAATTCTTGCTGAGTTTCTTTCCCGATCTAACAAATTCGGCCTACGACTATATTTCCCATCTCTTTCCATGTATTTCCCGTTTCTTTCTGCACATTTGTAATTCCTTTCCAGCAACTTTAGTCTGAAATCAAACTTAGAAATAGTAAGGGAACCAGCTCTCTCTGGAGATTAGTCTGGGAGACATCTCTTTCTCCCAACATTTCAATGTTGGCCGGCTCTAGGGTGCATAGTTTTAAAAAATCCTTTCCTGTGGCAGATTCGTGACCAACAATTTTTGGCACGCCCGGTGGGACAGACTTCTTCTGTCTTACAACAACCCATAGTCGATGGGATAAGCATAGTTTTCCAAATTGATAAACCCACCTATGCCAACAATTTTTGGCACGCCCGATGGGACAGACTTCTTTTGTCTCAGAAAGATCCCATAGCTTGAGGGTTTAATGTTCGCCTTCATGCCATATAGTTAGAACATTTGGTGACTCTGTAGTACCCAGAAATCTCTGAATGTGGATGCAGTGAAAGCTGTACTTCATGATCATGAGATCACAGTCTAAAAAAGTTGAAGATCTTGTTGAGTTTTTTGAACTTGACAGCACACAAAGAGGTGAACAATCTAGGTTGGTTTCCCCATCGCTTGCATCATCTGCCATATATACACAAACCCCTAGTATTGTTACTAGTTTTCCATCTTCTTAGTCACATCCATTAGTCCCAATGGCCCAGTATCCTCCACCCAGGAAGTTCTTGGCATGGAATAGCTCAGGAGCCTTGAATCTGCAGGCTCAGAATCTAGTTCCTCAGGCCGCTTTGAAGTTTTTGCCGACCTATGATGGTACGGGTAAGACTGCATATGAACATATTAATGATGTAGCTTCTTTGGCAGCAATTCATGATATAACTGACAAAGATGTAATGGTAAAGTTGTTAGTGTTATCACTGAGAGGTAAATTGTTGTATTGGTACCGAACGTTGCAACCAGGCACCATTACATCATGGGATCAGCTAGGAGAATTGCTAGTTAAGAATTTTCATGAACAGGCTGACCCATTTTCATTGTTGCATCAGTTTAACACAATCCAGAGGCACCCGTAGGAAGAGATAGCTAATTTTAATGTTCGTTTTACCAGAACCTGGTAGAGAATTCTTGATGGTCTTCAGCCTGCTGATGAGCTAGCTGCATTTTATTACCTCAGAGCGTTCAACACGAACATCAGTTGGGCTGTTCGGCAGTCCAACGTGACTACATTTCTAGAGTTGTTTGAACAAGCGTTAAAGGCAAAAGCTGATTTGATTGCTATAGGTAGACTTCCTCCGAAGGTAACAATGCCTATTATTCTTGATCTGCCTAAGTATTTATATTCTGGTGTGCTTCCATAGCCCATGCCATCTATGTATCCTACCCCATCATGGAGCTCCAATGTGCCTCAAATCACACCCATCCCAGTTCCTCATCTTCCTGCTCCAACTGTTCCCCAGTTTCCTACACCGAGCATTCCACGGTTAGTCCCTCCATTTCCAACTCCTGCATTACCTTCCCCACAGGTTCCATTACCTTTACCGACATCTCCTGTGTCTTCAAGCCCAGATCCTCAATTGATTATGTTACAAGAAATTCAGTCGGCTATGAGATCTCTCACTGACAAGGTGACATCTATGGAACAGAGAGAGGCAGAAAGAAGCTATCAGCCATGAAGATTTATGTCGACAGTAACTAGAGAACAACCTACTCCAAGCAAGGCTATGGAGAAAGCACCTAAAAGGAACTCAACAGTTCTGGTAAGTGAAGAGGCTGGCCCTTCTGAAGTTTCACATGAGCCATCTTACTGGTGTTCTTCCTGCAATGACCCACATGATGAGTCCACTTGCATGGTCCACCAAAATTATTTGCAAGTTCTTACAGGGAGCCGTGTAAACATGATTCGAGAGGTGGATCTTACTTCCATGGAGTCTCTGGAGGAACATATAGCAATACTGACACGCAGCAGCAAGAAACCAATGTTGGTAGATCCAGCAAAGATGGAGCCATTGAAAGTCCCTCCTGTACAAGCAACAAAGCAACAAATGCCAACAAAGGCTCATGATTCCCCAATGCAACGACAATCACCTGTTTTGTCGAAGGATCCACTTCCACCACTAGTAAAAGACAAGGAACAAGCTTCTACTTCCCATCCGCAAGCAGAAACAAAGGAGCAAGCCAAAGAGATGTTGCGGTATCCATCATTGACTAAATGGCAACGAGTGGAGGCCACCCAGCAATATAAGAGCAAATTTGAATCTTCTAGTGGTGGGAAAAAATAGATCTCCATGGAGTACAACATTGTTGAAGAACTCAAATGGATACTAGCTAAGGTAAGTCTGTATGACACCTTACAGTTGCCTGGATAGGTAAATCTCTTACAGGAATCCCTGAAGACCATACAAAGTAAGGGGAAATCTCCAGCCCAGGTAGTTATGGCTCAAACGTTAACTCCTGTAGCCACTAAAAGGAATAGACCACCCTCGTTTTATCTGTCACTGCAAATGGAGGGTTGGATCATACATAATTGCCTGATCGATTTTTGTGCCGCTACAACTATCATGCCTAAGGTAGTTTGTGAAGCGATGGGAATGGAATTCACATGAAGTAGCCCTGGCATTTTGTAGTTAGATGGTACTCCTATGAAAACAGTGGGTGTAATCAAGGATGTCCCGATTGTTTTGCATAATATGCCCCAGATTATAGTCATCCAGGAGATAGTTGTGGTCGATCTAGAACCATATTTAAGTATGTGCTTATCCAGAGAATTTACTGCAAATATGGGAGGTTACCTTGCTCTGGATTATTCTCATTTGGAGATTCTGCTCAAAGGAAGACGATTCTGGGTTTATAATCAGAAACCCTCTACTTTTCATATTGAGAAGATAGAAGAAGAACATTTTGTTCATATGATAATTGAAGATTTGGAGGATGAGTTTTCAATGCTCAATTTCAATGCTATGATCAAAATCGAGATCGGTCGTTATTCCATTACGAAGCCTGAAGAGGTTGAAGTCAAGTTACCACCTGATCAAGTTGGACAAGATTCTCTGCTAGATCAGCTCTATTCTAATGGAGCACAATACAGCAATGGCGCTAACACTGGGACTAAACGATCATGCTTAGGTTTCAAGACGGTTGGGACACTTGGAGTGCGGCAGTTACAGATCTTTAGTGACTCTGAGCTAATCATCAACCAAGAGTCTACTGGGTTTTTCTCAAAGATCTGGGATTTAGGAGACAAAACCATGTTTGGGTTCATGTCTTTCCCAAATGTTCACAGCTAATTCGGGAGTTACCCTATACATAGTAAAAAAAAAAAAAGCAAAAAAAAGAAAACGAGAAAAAAAAAAAGTATTGTTTTCCCTTGTCCAACTTCAGCTCTTTTTGCATGCGAGCCCGTAGGTACGTATTTATTTCTTTTTCTTTCTTCTTTCCCAGCAGTTAGTGGCTTCCTCTCCATTTCTTCCTTCCTTTCTATTTCATCCTTCCCTTCTTTATTCCCTTCTTCCCCTACTCCCTTTTCTTCTACAAGTAATCAAGCCACTATTGTTGTTTCTTTTTCCCTTTTCTAATATTCTCGGTTCTTCTTTTCCTTTTCTTCTAACTACATTGTTGTTTTACGCATTTCTCCACAGTTCATTTCCCCATTCCATTCTCATTCCACAACCTACATATTTTTTGGTCATCATTCTGTTTATTCCATTCACCTTCATTTCCCTTTCATAGCAACCGGTAGCACAGAAGCACTCTGTTACTGTATCTACCATCTCACTCCCTCCATTCCATTATTCCATAATTTATCATTTCCATTCCATGGTCAGTTCATCCAAATATAGATTTACTTGAGTTTTAGTTATTCAGCAAGAGTTGTTGTAGCGGTCCACCGAGATGTACCCCATCAGCCAACTTTTTGTTCTCAGTTTTTCTTGACTCTGTTGCCCAATGGATTCGAGCTCGGGATTCGTGCATACAGTAGAACTGTATACCCCGTGATCCGCCAAGAATGTTGGCATTTTTGCCACATTGTTTTGATTATTGATTATTCATGCATAAGATGTTGAAATTCTCACTCCTATACAGGTTTTGATGCAAAAAATGCCTAAGTTCGAAGACTGTCGTGAAATCACGACAAAAAAATAGCATGGAGAGCCAAAGTTGAAAATTGTCGCGATATCGCGACATGTCACGTTATCGCGGGTTGATTGAGGAGAGAGAAATCAAATGCAAAGTTGTCACGATTTCGCGACGTGTCAAAAAATCATGATCAACATAGTCAACGACAACAGAGCAGCAAGGTTGTCGTGAAATTGTGACGTTTTGGAGAATCGCGATCAAAATGGTCAACGGAGGCAGAGCGACAAAGTTGTCACAAAATCGCGACATGTCATGTTTTCACGACTTACGATGGCCAAGGAGCATAATGTTAGAAACCATCATGAAATTGTGACATAACTCAGCAAAGGGCGGTGAGAATGAACTTTGTAGCAATATCGCGATAGAATAGCGAGCAAGGAACACAAGGCAAAAGACGTTGCGAAATCACAACGTGTTGCGTGGTCGCGGAAGATTTGATAGGAAAATTTTAAGGCATGAATGGCATCACAGTTTTGTGACACTTTTGAAAATGAGACCAAGCACGAAGAAGACGTCACAAAATCGCGACAAGAAGTGGTAATAGTAGAGAACGCAGGGAAACGTCGCGATTTGGCGACACATTGGGCAAGAAAGACAAAGTGTAGAAAATTGTTGCGATTTCACGACACGGAAGAAATCATTGAGCAGTAGCAGAGAAATCATCATGATTTCGTGACATGGTGTCGTTTTCGTGACTTGGAGAAATGAAGAGGGTAGGTAAAAGAACATGTCACGATTTCGCTACATGTTGAGGAAGGAAGTTCCAACAAAGGCGAATGTCACGATTTTGTGACGTATTAGGAAGACACAGCCCAGAGAAAGAAAGGTGTCGCAAAATCATGCATTGTCGCATTTTTGTGATAATAGAGCAGAGGAGGAACATAATAGTACAAAACGTCACGATTTTACGACGTGTCGTGTTTTCATGAGTTAAGGTTGCGAAGGAGATAAAAAAGCTGAACTTGTAGCAATTTCATGACATGGTTGATTTTCACGGTCTGGAAGCAACAAAAGTGTACGAAATAGAGATACATCATGATTTCGTGACATGTCACGTTTTCGTGACCTGTTACAGTTCGTGCCAAAATGCAGTTTAAACGGCCCGATGAGGTTTTTGTGATTTCCAAGGATTAAAAGCACTCCAAAATTAAATAATTTACTGCTTTCCAATGCGGTCAAGGTAGAAGAACGCGTCTAAGCCACTAGAATTGAAGATTGCCATTATTCGAAGCTACTGTTCATGATTTTTCTAACGGTTCAGGCGTATTTCAAGAACTACCATTTAATGAAGACGACCGACTCTTTATTGCATTTAAATTCTAGTTTCTCCGAGGCTGGTTTGAAGGGATCATTTCCTTGTTTTTTTTGCACATTTTGTAGATCTCGAGGAGGTCCGTTTCATATTTTTAATGCTGCAAAGAGGCAAGACCTCTATATAAATCAATGTAAATCTCAAGAACAAGTATCGGGAGTTTGAGAGACATTTTGCTAGAAACATTCAAGTTATTTGTGTAAATAAGAAATATTTGTCCTCTGATTTTGCAAGCATTTCTCTATGTAATGAATTCATTCTATTCCATGTATTTCTTAGTTATACTCGTCTTTCCAATCTGCTGTTAGATTCAAATTCTGCATTTGAGTTTCAATATTGCTTAAAAGAAAGTGAGTTCTGGAATGTCATACTGGAGGTAGTCTGTGCAAGGTCGTAAGTGGATTATGCTATAGTTTTTATTATTATATGCTGTTCATATGCTTGAAGTTAAATTCTTGCTGATTTTCTTTCCCGATCTAACAAATTCGGCCTATGGCTATATTTCCCATCTCTTTCCATGTATTTCCCGTTTCTTTCTGCACATTTGTAATTCCTTTCCAGCAACTTTAGTCTAAAATCAAACTTAGAAATAGTAAGGGAACCATCTCTCTCTGGAGATTGGTCTGGGAGACATCTCTTTCTCCCAGCCTTTCAATGTTGGCCAAGTCTAGGGTGCATAGTTTTAAAAAATCCTTTCCTGTGGCAGATTCGTGAACAACACCACCTTGGATGCCCAAAAAGGAGAAAGTAGAATAACAGAACCTCCTCGACCATGAGGATGATTTGTCATAAAAATAGAAGCTTCCTTCCAAATGACCCTTAGATCCAAAAGCAAATTAAAACTGCTAGCTTTGACCTCTTGAAGACACATACAATCAAGCCTACCAATAGATCTCTTCAAATATTTAACAAAATACTTCCTTTCAGGGGATTCCAATCCCCGAACGTTCCAACTCAAGCATTTAAGACTCATTGGCAGATTTCACTTTCCTATTCCTACTTTTAGCACTATTTTTCATAGATCTAATAGAATTACCACCTGATAAAGAGTCAGGGACTCTTTTTTTCTTCTTTTCAACCACTGACCATTCACCACTTAATTTATCAACATCTTCACCAACAACACTATCACCTGCAGAGCTTGCAAGCTCGGTGTTGGCCAAGGACTCATCATCAGAGATATCTTTGTTCTCCATATTTTCAATTGCCCCTATTGACTCATTTTCACTAAGCCACTTAGACTGTTTCATTTCCAAATCTCTTCTATTAATAGTTTGAAGTGCCAATTGTTGAACATTCAATTTGCCCACCTTCTCATGAGAATATCTATTGTCAACCACATCACCCAAACCAGGTGGAGGGACAGAAGACCCAGGTTTATCAACTACTTATTGAGCCTGAGCAATGCTCTCATAGAAATTTTTCAATTTATTAATATTATTCTCTGATGAGGGTACAAAACTATTTTTAAGGACAAGAGACAGACCCCCAAAATTTTGGTTACAATCATCTTGCAATATTATGGTTTCATGAGCATGAGTAGAAGGTTCCTCAATAAAACTGGGAGCATCAAAAATATTAATATTATTATTATCCAAGGTGGAAACAAAAACAACATTATTAACTCCACTATAATCAGCCAGAGAGTCTGGAACAACAGTATTTACAGGATTCTTAGCAACAACACTTTTAACCAAATCATTTTTAACAACATTCAAAACCCTAGAAACCATTTTGGCCCCTTGAGAAGAAACCTCCACCCTGTTATTTGGGCGTGAAAGATTCATCTCAGTTTTAGAGCAATCATTTTGCCCCCCAACATGCACAGTACCCTTATCAACAGGAGCAACCACAGAAAAATTAACAGTCTTTCTATTTAACAACAAAGGACAATTTTTACGAACATGCCCTTCCTTTTTACAAATAAAACAAGAGTTCATCCCTCCCAGTAGTTCAATATTGCAAGACAAACAAATATTACCACAATCAATCTCTAAATCCTCTGGTAAATCAATCCCAGGTTGCAAAGAAATAAGTAACCGAGCATCCATATGAGGTAACACAGACTTTGCCTCTTCCACTTTTAAGACTTTACCAAATGGAGCCATAAGCTGAGGCAGGAAAGCCCAAATAATAGGATGGAGGTTCCTAATAACGACCCAACGAGGATAAGAGACAACCATCACCTCCTCAGTTAAAACATCGGGAGACCAAGCCAAAATACGAAACACAGATTTGCCAACATTCCAAAAGGGTTTTTGTAAAACCCTAGATTGCATATTATGATTCTAAAAAATAATCATGAAAAGCCCCCTTTGAATCATGCGACAGAATGAAACTTGAAACCCTAGCTTTTTTCCCCAAATATTATTAATCCAGTCTGACATAAATTTTCGAGATGGCAGGGCATTAATATCCAAAGCAACAAAAAAACAACCACATTTTTAAGTTGTTCTTGTTCTACATTCATGGCATGCAACATATCATCATTAGGGATTAGGGTAACCTTATTAGCATTTGCCGAAGAATCCTTACATTGTTTGATGTTAAAAATGGCTTTATCAAAAATTTGCTCATGCTCCTCCGCCATGACCACCTCTTTGAATGATTTATGTCCGCCCTTTACACTGTCTCCACCATCATTTGCCACAGCCACATGAATGCTCGTATTCACCATTCCTCCTGATCCGGGAGCAGCAGAATCATACTATAAATCCATGCTAAAATGATCAGGCAGACGCTTGATATGCATTGCAGAAACCCTATCTTCGTACGTGCTCATTTTTTTACTGAATATCACATTTTATGTAAATCATAGGTATAATTATTAATTAATTATAGGAAAATTAATAACATGTTTCATCCACACTCTAACAAATCATGATTACATCGAGATCATAATATCATATATTGATAAAATATTTGTATATCATGTAAATTATTCAAATCATATACAATCTCGTCATATATCATCAAGTCTCACGATGTAAAGGGCAACTCCTTGTCGCATATATGAGAATAGGTTATAGCCAAGTCTAAGATCATATAGATGTATGACCTAGTGATGATAGTAAGTTGTTCACAAGTATGGTTGTGTAATAATATATCTTATAGAAGTTCACTTAAAATGACATAATTTACCAATCTAGTTTACTAAAATGTAGGGAAATTCACCCTCCTCACATTGGCGGTTGCATCTAGTTGCTATGATATATAGGTTGTATTTATTGTTCCATAAAAATCAGGTTAATTTTTTTTTTTTTTTATAGTTTTATTTTTTCAAAAAATAATTTTATTTTTAGTTCTACCATTATTTTTACCTTATATATTTATTAAATTTCATTACTTATCAAAATATTTTAATTAAATTTACTTATGTACTCCTAAAAAAGGTCTAGTTTTTTTGTTCAACAAGAAAATTTATGTCCAAAAATCAAGGGGTGCACATCAATAAAATGATATTTAATGTAATCACTATAGTAATAATTTGCATCATAAAACAATAACTTATCAAAGCCATCAATCAATCTAAAAGCAAAAAATCAAACAATAAATATTCTTCTATAGGTGTTGAGAAATTTATTATACTAGTTTTTTATACATTCATCCTCCTATGAATATATAAAAAAGAGGTAAATATAGATGCCAAAACTTAATCAATCAAGCTTTAATATAACTTAAGAAAATATAAATTTATGATCAAATATCATGACAAAAGCTCAAGCCAAATTTTGAATTTGATTGTTTTGTGCCAAGCTAGCCAACCAACCTATCCAGCTCATCTCTTTTGCATTAGCTCTAGATTAATGATAGCAATTTAACACTTTTTCTACCAATTCTATTGTCAAAATAGGAACAAAGGAAAAATTAGGCATCCAATTCATAAGAAAATTCTGATTAGCAAAGCCCTATGAAATTTTCTTTTGAGTTTTCTAAAGCAAAGCTTTGTTAATTCAGTTTAAAGTTTCATACTAACAAGGTTTTGCCAAAATTACACTAAGAGGCTCCATTCTTTAGTAGTATATTTGAAGATATTTCATAGCAAGAGATCCTTAGACAACAAATGTTTGTATGATACTTCTCCACCCTCTTATTTTCACATAAAATATATAGTTGCTTTTTAGATTAGAGATATGAATCTTAAATTGCATGATAGTGTAGTGACTAGCCATTACCTTAGGATTTCACTATTTTGGAGGGTTACAAATATTTTTGAATCAATCAATTAGAACTTCCAAAACCTCTTATTTTTCTAAGTGAATATCAAATGACTGATTGGATTTAAAGGGATAAATGTATCATAGGGAAAAATGCTCTAGAGATACTACAAAACAAAATACTTACTAAAAATAATAGTTCTCTATTTTTAGATTTTTTTAGCCAAGATGCATCTCTAGCTATGAAAAAACATCAAAAGAAAATAAAATGTAAGAATATAAGTCATATGTATGTGAGTTTCATTTAATATTAATTTTATAACTCAAGGAAGGTGAATCACCATATTTTCATATGGCAACCTTCTAACTGTGGAAGGAGAACCACCATATTTCCATGTGGATGACCTTCCATATTCAACATAATGTATATCTAATACACCAATTATTATAGAAATAGATATGGACCCCTAATTGTAAAACCATGAGTAATGGATGCAATGTTATAGCCTCACCTCTTCTCGGAGATTGTTTACATTGCACTTTTTTGTTGGAGCAATATAAATCATCATGCTAATTTACATATGCATTTTCTATTTTAGTTTATTGTAACATTTTATCTTTGAATTTTAATCTTTCATTATCTTTCTCCACTCAAAATTTTGAGTTTTGAATTAGTCAAAATTCTAAGTTTTGGATTAAGAAAGAATTTGAAAAATTAGCCAATGAGGCAGAAGGCCTAACCAATTTTTGTATAAGTTGCTTTATGAATGGGATGAATAAAGAAATTCAAATAGAGGTAAGAATATATAACCCAAGAACACGATAGACACAATTGGGCTAGCGAGGTTTGGTTAATGATAAGTTGGTTGCACAATGTCACACAAATAAGTTATCCCAATAATAAAATTTCCCAACATCTTCAATATATCCAAGTCCAATAAACACAACCATCACCATAAAAAAACTAAGTGAGACAAAGATAAAAAATCCTCAAGAGAAGGGCCTATGTTATAGTTATAATAAGAAATATAATCTATGTCATAAGGGTATTTGCCAAAAGTTATAACTACTAGATGTTGAGTCAACCACTACCCTCCTTGGGCCCGAGGCACCATTAACAACTCAAATGACGAACAACACGGAAAAATAAATACTTCAGAAGAACCCACATCTAAGATATCTTTACAAGCCTTAGCATGCATAACTACACTATAAAATATTAAAGTGTGTGTGTTTTAAAACATCATCTAACATTCTCATCGACAGAGGTAGCACTCATGATTTAATTAATTCCAAGGTGGAAAAACAAGAATATTTCTACTTGTACTCATGCAACAACTTTGATATCATTATATCCAATGGATGTACTCTTTTCTATAAACACAAATCTCACAATGTCAAGCTTACTATTGAAGTTTATCAACTAAAAAATGATATGTGTGTTTCCATTAGAAGGATATGACATAGTCTTAGGTGATCAGTACTTACAAACATTGGATTCTATCCTATAGAGATTTTTAGATATATGGATGCAATTAATAATAGAGGATGAAAATTATACTCTCGAGGGGATGAAAACTAGACTAACAAGAGTCATTAGTTCTCACCGCATAAAAATATTAACAAAAAGTAAATTTGAGATTAATAGATCAACTCTTCATAGTGTAATAAGTAAAAGTTAATCAAAATGATCCATCCCTAGCATTGAAAATATTCTTTAATAAGTATACTCAAAATTTTGAGGGATCTTTGGGAATTAATCATACCATACCATCATTCCAAGTAATTTTTCACCCAATCCATCCTTACTAATATCCTTCTACACAAAAATAAAAAATTGTGAAGCTGATCTAAGAACTATTGAAAGCATAAATGATTAAATGGATTTTTCAACAATGTGATATATGTCAGCATCACAAAGAGGATAGGTTTCTTGTTGTAGGTACACTCCTCCCATTATTGATTCTAGCAGCAATATGGACTGACATTTCCATGGATTTCATTTGGGGATTACCTAAGATAACAAGCAAGTTAGTTATTTTGGTTATTATGGATTGTCTCTCAAGGTATAACCATGTTTGTCCCCTTTCACATTGCTACTAAGCTTCCACTATTTTCCAATAGTCATTGACCATATTTTCTTGCTCCCTTAAATGCCATCCTCTATAGTTTTCTAAAGGGATAATCATTCTCAAAACAAACTCTATTTTATGTCGATAATCATGATAGCTATACAACCAAACCACTATAGAAATTTTGGTGCAATAGTGTGAATTACATCCTAAGGCTACCACATGGGAATTGCTATACCAATTCCTACAATAGTTTTCTCATATTTAGCTTTGAGGATAAAGCTTGTTTTGAATGGGAAGGTAGTGTTAGGACCTCACCTGTTAGGATCCTACTATAAAATAAACTCAAATAAACACACTCTCACACAATTGCTTGGAAATAAACTCACATAAACATCATATTAATATTCAAAACAAAATACACATTATAACAAAAAAATTTGCATAAAGGAACAATCTCACAATAAGATAGAATCGCAAGCCTCTTCAAGGGGGCAACCTCCTTCAACACTTCATTATCTTGCAAAAAGATGAATACATTGGTGCCTTATTTGGTATTTAAAGAGTTCCCTTCCATGGTTGGCTTACATGAAAAATGCCACCTGGATTACATGCATAATGCCACCCGAATTACATGCATAGTACCACTCGAATTACATGCACAATGCCACTCGAATTACATGCACAAGGCCACATTACATAACCTATCTACCATGTGTTACATAAAAAGGGTGTCATTTTTCATAGGCACTACATAAGCTAAAACTTAGAACATTATAAAATATTAATCATGGCTACTACCCACATTTTTAGGAATTATTATGTCATGGAAGTTATTACATTAAGGGTTAGGATGGGATCCTAACATGTCCTTTCCTTTGAAGAAGCTTTGTCCTAAAATATGAAATGAGGAAACTATTGCTGGAGTTTGTGGAGAGACTCCCATGTAGCATCTTTAGGTGTAAGCCCACACCACTGAATCAGGATCTCTGTAATTGTATGATTGTGAAGTGTGCGAGTCCGATGATACAACAACTGCTTAGGTTCAAGTAATATGGAGCCTTCTTCATCCAATTTAGGAAGTGTGGATTGAACCTGTACCTGTGTGCCCACAAATTTCTTGAGAGCGGAAACATGAAAAACATGATGAATATTGGAAGTAGGTGGAAGCACTAATTTGTAAGCTATGGGGCCAATCCTTTGTAGAACCTGGTAAGGACCATAGTATTTTGCAGCAAGTTTTTGGCACCTACGAAGTTGTAGGGATGATTGTTTGTATGACTGAAAGTGAAGTAAGACCATATCACCTACATCAAAACTACACTCAAAACGATGTTGATCAGCTTGTTGGTGCATCTGATTCTGGGCCATGTTCACATTTTGCTTAAGTTGGCGAAGGACCTCGGTGTGTTGACTCAGAGTGTTGTCGACAGCCTGGACCTTGGAGCTGCTAGGAATGTAAGAGGAAGATTTGTAAATAGGTTTGGTTATCGATTTGATCAAGCTTTGTGTTAATAATTGGGGTAGAATTGAGATAGAGTTGAAAGTAAGCTTTGGAGAAGACTATAGCAAAGGGGATAGAGTTATCCTATGGAGATAGATCCATGAACCAAAGAAAATGGAAAAGAGTTCTCCTATGAAGAGATATCCATGAACCAGAGCAAAGGGTAAATATTTCTCCTGTGGAGAGAGATCCATGAACTAGAGCAATGGGGAAAGAGTTCTCCTATCGAGAGAGATCCACAAATCAGAGCAAAGGGGAAAGAGTTCTCTTATCGAGAGAGATCCACAAATCAGAGCAAAGGGGAAAGATTTCTCCTGTGGAAGAGATCCACTAACTAGAGCTAATGGGAAAGAGTTCTCTTCTAGAGAGAGATCCACAAACCAGAGAAAATGGGAAAGCTTTCTCCTGTGGAGAGAGATCCACAAACTATAGTATTGGGGATTTTGATCTCCTTTGGATAGAGATCCATAAAAATTGTAATAAGTAATTGATTCCCAAGAGATTTGTTGATAAAATTTAGAAGAAATATTTTCTCCATGGATGTAACCCACATTGGGTTAACCACGTTAAATTTGTGTCTCATGTTTATGATAATTTGTGCATTGCTTTGATTACTACTATTGATATTGTAATTGATAATATTGGATAATATTTGTTAGGAAAGGAAAGTAAAATTTTATCTTATATTGTTCACCCTCCCTCTAAGTATAAGCTTGTGTTCTTAAATTGGTATTATAGCGGGTTCCTTCAAAAACATCTAACAACTTGAAAGAAGATATTATAGGAACACAAATGGTATCTCAAAGTTGATCTTCATAAAATAAGGCTCCATTGTTCGATGGGAACAATTATACCTTCTGGAGTATAAGAATGAAGACTTACTTGATGGCACAAGGATATGATACATGGCAATCAGTGCACCTACAACTACTCCTCCCATAGATAAATATGGTAAGCTATTACATGTGAATAATGTAAAGTCTATGAATGAAATCTTAATTGGATTACATGAGGTAAAATTTGTGAAAGTTATGCACTACAAACCAGCAAAAGAGATATGGAAAAAATTGAAGCAAACATGTGAAGAAGATAAAAAGGTCAAAATGGTAAAACTGCAAAACCACAAGAAAAAGTTTGAATATTTGAATATGGAAGATGAAGAATATATTGCTACATACTTACTTTGTGTGGATGAGATTTTCTAATACCTTGTGTGGACTTGAATTCAAAATTAAATACTCAAGAGTTGCTCAAAAAGTATTAAGATCACTCCCTATGAGGTATGATGGAAAGGTTTTCAACTATAGAAGAGATGAGAGATATTGATAAGTTGACTATAGATGAGTTACATGGAATTCTCACAGTTTATGAGATGAGAATAGTAAAGGATCCAAACTCCAATAAAGAGGCAACCTTCAAAGCTTCAATGAAGATAAAAGATAAGAAACCAGAATCAAGTGGTGAATCAAGCAGTGATGAAGAAGTTAACTATGTGAGAAGAAAAAAGGACTCAAGAAAGCAAAAAGCTATAAATACTATGAAATATTTTAATTGTGGTAATTTTGGTCACTATGCATCTAATTATCCACAAGCTAGAATTAGTAGCAATGAAGAGAAACAAGATTATAAAATAAAGGAAGAAAAAAATCCAGACATGAAAAGAAAAATAGGTATGGTCAAGAAAGCATTAAAAGAAGTTTTTTCAAAGGCACAAGAAGATTTTCTATGTTTACAAGGCAATCAAGGCTTCAAGTGACAGTGATGAAATATTCTCAAATAGTGAAGAAGAAGAGATTCTATTTTTGGCAAAAGTAAAGGAAGAAGATGCTCCTATTGAAGATAAATTCAAAAAATATGAAGATGCTCTTAGAGACCAAGAAGTAGAAAAGATTCAAAAAATGAAGAGGAAGGCACAATTGATCTAGAAGAAGAACTTATTGTTGCTCTTAGAGAATTGAAAAGAGTTAGAAATCCAAATTTAAGACTAAAGGCTCAAGTTCAAAAACATGAAGAAGAAAAGGAAAAGCTTCTACAAGACCTAACAAACTCAAAAGCTAAGGCAAGGAGAGTTAAAGAGGTCATGGTAGAAAAGTTAGAGGAAAAAAATTTAGAATGTGAAATATTAGAACATGAGGTAGGTTCTCTAAGGATGGAAGTGAAATATTCTAAAGACAAGCTACACAAGTTTGGGAAAAACTCAAAAACTTTGGATAAAATTATCAATGCACAAATATCTTTATCTATCAAAATAGGACTTGGTTTTGAAGAAGGGCAAGGGAAACAAGAATAAGGATCAAGCTTAAGCTCAAAATTATAAGAAGCTTTAGAGGAAAATAGTGAAGAAGAAACTAAGGCCTATAAGGATAAGTTGAAGAATAGAAGCTTCACTAAGAAAGGAAACAATGCACAAACAAGAAACAGGGATCATCACAGAGAAGGCAAAGAAAATACTAAGAGACCAAAGGTTTGAAAATAGTATTTCTTAAAAGGACGTTGTTTTTATTGGAAATCCTGAGTAATAATATTGTCATTGATGTCAAGTGTTTGGTTCAAGGTTGTTGGCAATTTTGGGTACCTTGAGTACATTGCCCTTGCCTAAGTTTAGTTGTTGTCATTGATGTCAAGGAGCTATTGGTAGATGTTGTTTTTGATGTCAAGGAGTTATTGGAGTAATTTTTTTTTATGTATAAGGATGTGTTTTGATGAAGGTTTCAGCTGGTCAGTAAGTCTCCAAGAAAATCAGAGTAGCCCAGTTGCCAAAAATCCAGAAAAAGATAAGTTAGAAAAAGTTTGCAGGCTGCTAGAAAAACTGTCGCGATTTCGCGACATGTTTGAGGAGAGAGAAAGTTTGGCCAAAACTGTCACGATTTCATGACATGTAGGAAGGCAGAGGCAAAGTGGGAAAAAGTTTCATTATTTTGTGACAAGTTTCGAAGTTGTACGGATGCAGAAAGTGTCGCGATTTCTGGACAAGTTGAGTTGGCAGTGTTGAGTTGCAGGAAGTGTCGCGATTTCGCGACAAGTTTCGAAGAAATTATACAGATGCAGAAAGTGTCACGATTTCATGATAGGTTGATTTGGCAGCTTGCAGTTGGCAAAAGCGTCGCAATTTCATGACATGTTCCAGTTTTGCGAGCAGTTGACAAGAAAAATCTTAAGGCAGCGAAAGCGTCGCGATTTCATGACATGTTTCATTTTCGCTAGTGCAAACCAAGAAAAGGATGAAGGAGCAAGAAGTGTCGCGATTTCATGATAGAGTTGCTGATGATGTCAGCTAAAGGCAAAGATGTTGTGATTTCATGACAGTAGCGAAGAAGAAGGCTTTGAAGTCCAGAGCATCATGATTTCGTGACAAGAATCATGATGACATCAGCAAGAGGCAAAGGTGTCACGATTTCATGATAGCAGTGGAGAAGAAGGCTTTGAAGTCCAGAGCATCGCGATTTCATGACAAGAATCATGATGACGTCAGCAAGAGGCAAAGGTGTCACGATTTCATGACAGTAGTGGAGAAGAAGGCTTTGAAGTCCAGAGCATCACAATTTCGCAACAAGAATCATGATGATGTCAGCAAGAGGCAAAGGTGTCGCAATTTCACGACACCAACGAAGAAGAAGGCATTGAAGTCTAGAGCATCATGATTTCGTGACAAGATTCATGATGACGTCAGCAAAGGCTATAGTGTCATGATTTTGTGACATCAAACCAAAGGAGGTGTATGGCAGACAAAGGCATAGCGATATCGCGACATGTTTGAGTGTCGCGTGAGAAAAGCTACAAAACAGTAGAGGCGGTTGAAGCCGACGAAGTTAACCTTGGTCGATGAAGTATAAGGTTTTATAGCCGACGTGTTAGAAGGTTGAACAGATGACCAAAGAACAAGATTTCATCTTGATATTGTGAGTATTAAAGGAGGATTGTTTGAGCTATTAGAAACTGAAGCATAAGTTTGCATTTCATATTCTTGGAAAATATATAAGATTTACATAAACTCCGTTGAGGCAGTTTGAACCAAGCTGGGCAGTTTCTAAACTAAAAAAGATAACTACGTACCACTCCTATAATGTTGGTAACTTAATTAATGTAATATAAATATTCTAACATCTCCCCTTATTACATTAATGTTGACTACACATAGCATTGCGGAACAATTCAAATTTGACTCGAGCAAGCGCTTTGGTGAAGATGTCCGCTATTTGCTCATCTGTGGGAATGTAGTGGAGCTGGATATGATGCTTTGGAATCTCATCTCAAATGAAATGAAACCTAGTGTCAATGTGTTTGGTGCGATCATGAAATATAGGATTCTTGACAAGATTCATAACACCTTGATTGTCGCAAAATAAATGTAAATGAAGTTTCTCTGGAAGGCCCATATTTATGAGGATGCGACGTAACCATATGATCTCGCAGACTACTCCACTAGCTGCTCGATATTCTGCCTCAGTAGAAGAGATAGCAACAACATGTTGCTTCTTGCTATGCCAAGAGACAGGACCAGATCCAAGGTGAAAAATATAACCTGTAGTTGATTTTCGGTCATCTATGGATCCAGCATAGTCAGAGTCCGTGTACCCTTGAAGATAGAACTTGTTGTTCTTTTTGTATTCCAGGCCGATATATGTCATACCACTGACATAGTGAAGAACTCTTTTTGCTGCCTTCCAGTGGCTAACTTTAGGATCTTGCATGAATCGTGAAAGATAACCCATAGAAAAACTAAGATCTAGCCTGGTGTTTGTGAGATAGATGAGACTCCCAATTAGCTGACGATAGAGAGTACTATCTATTTTAGGAGATTCATCGAATCGGGATAACTTAAGTCCTGCTTCCATTGGTGTAGCTTTGGGCTTGCAGTCAGTCATCCGATACTTATCAATTAGAGTCTTGGCATATTTCTTTTGAGTAACTTGTATGCAATGCTTGTATTGAGTTACTTCTAGACCAAGACAATAGTGGAGAAGTCCAAGATCTGTCATTTCAAAAGAGGTATTGAGATCTTTCTTTACTGTTTTGATCATACTCTCTAAACTGCCTGTTATGATCAGATCATCCACATATAGTACTAGAATTACTATGTTAGAACCATTGTTCTTGATATATAGATTAGAATCTGCAGGACTTCTTCTAAACCCATGTTGCACTAGGTGACTATCAATTTTGATATACCAAGCTCGAGGAGCTTGTTTAAGTCCATATAGAGATTTGATCAGATTACAGACTTTTTGTTCTTGCCCTTGAACTACAAAACCTTCAGGTTGAGTCATATAGACTTCTTCTTGTAGGTCACCATTTAAGAAAGCACTCTTTACATCCATTTGATGTAGTTGCCAACCAAATTGAGCTGCCATTGCACACAGAACTCGAATAGTGGTCATTTTAGCAGTAGGAGAAAATGTCTCTTCATAGTCTATGCCTTCTCTTTGTGCATAGCCCTTTGCAACAAGTTGGGATTTATATTTATCTATTGCACCATTTGCCTTATATTTTATCTTGAATACCCATTTGCAACCAATGGGTTTCTTTCCTGAAGGCAAATTCACTAACTTCCAAGTTTGATTTTTCATTAGAGATGTATGTTCTGCATCCATAGCAGTTTTCCATTGATCTTTACTGAGTGCATCTGAGACTGATGTGGGTTATTTTTCATCTAGTATTGTCAGATAGACTTTTTCATCTTCCATATCTATATCCTCATCTTTTTCTACATTCACAAATAAATCATCAAAATGTTGACAAAGGTCATCAACATCTCATTGCGATGTTGCATCATCTGCTCTTTTGTGTTGAGTCATACTGCGAGTAGCGGGTCGATCTAGAGTTAGATCTAGAAGTGATGTCAATTTTGAATATTGCAATGTACTAGTATACCATTTAGGAACCTTCTTCTGAGGAGGTGCTGCTTCTATCTTAGGTTCATCTTCCTTAAGGTATACAAGTGTGTTATTTGATGTCAAAGTTTCATCAAATACTACATCTCTATTGATGTGTGTTTTCTTGGTTATAGGATCAATCGACCGATATCCTTTTGAATATTCATCATAACCAAGAAATATACATTTTTGAGTTTTCTCATCTAGTTTCCTTCTTTTCTGTTTAGGAATATGCATAAAAGCTTGGCATCCAAAAAATTTTAGATGAGAAATTGAGGGTTTCTTACCACTCCAGGCTTCTTTTGGAGTTTTTCCTTGTAGAGCCCTTGCAGGTGCTCTATTTAGTAGGTAAGATGTTGTGTTTACTGCTTCTGCCCAGTATTGTTTTTCTAAGTTTGCTCCTTTAACATACACTGACTCATTTCTACTATGGAGCAATTTTTTCTTTCTGCAACTCCATTTTGTTGTGGTGTATATGCTGTAGTGAGTTGTCTCTTGATCCCATGTTTTTCCAAAAATGCTAAAAATTCCTTGGAAGTGTATTCCCCCCCTCAATCTGAGTGGAGGGTTTTTATGGAACAACTTGTTTCCTTCTCAACTTGTCTCTTGAACTGACAAAAGTAGAGAAGAGCTTCTGACTTGAGTGCAAGGAAAGAGACCCATATTTTGTGGGAGTAGTCATCAAAATATAGCTGAAAATACCTCTTTCCACCATGACTGGTTGGGAAAGGACCGCACAGATATGCGTGGATTAACTCCAAGGGTTTTTTTGAGCGAGAAGAACTTGTCTTAAATGGAACTCGATGTTGTTTCCCTGCTAGAAAATCTGAGCACACTAGGAGAATGGATGAAAGCTGAGGAAGCCCTTTGACCATGTCATATTTGCTTAATTCGAGTAAATACCCGGAACTGAGGTGTCCGTATATTTTATGCCATAAGGAAGTAGCTGCTTTTGTAGTGGCAATGAGGGTAGTATGGGATGCATAAACTGTATCCAAGATGAATAATCCATGTTTGTAGGATCCAGTGGTAATGTTGTGACCTTGGTGACTGATGAAACATCTCTTTTTTCCTTTTTCAACTTGAAAAACAACATCCATATTTCTATCTAACATCTATGGAACAGATAAGAGATTGTTGGCAAGGCCAGGAACATAGAGAACTTTCTCTATGGCATAGTCACCATCAGGGAGTGTGACTGTAACATCCCCTTCACCTTGTACTTGATAGACCTGATTGTCTGCAATAGTGACAGGTTTGCCTTATCTTGCATGAAAGGTTTGAAACTAGGACTTGTTCCCAGTCATATGTTTGCTTGCTCCAGAATCAATATACCATACAACATCAGATTTGGAAGAGGTAGTATGGGTCATGAGCACCTTGTGTGCTCTTTCGAAGTCATTATCTGAAGATGAATCAGAATCATCTGAATGGGAATATGCATAAGCAACATGACCCTTTTGTTGTTTGTGATGCTGGGGATATTTCTACTTCCCCTTGCCTTTCTTATGTTGTGAGGGATCATTCTGTTGTTTTTTTTTGAACCAACACCTGTTGGTACCATGATTGTTCATATCACAGATCTTACAATATTTATCTCGCTGGATATTGGGCTTGCCTTTGACTTTGGAAGAAGACCCTACCTTCTGCAACTATCCTTGCTTGTGACCCTTTTGATGGGTGGAAAGAGCAGTGGCAGGTTCCTCATCTTTCTGTACTTGATTGGCTTCTTCAGTTTGAAGCAAATTAACCAATTCAACAAAAGTTAATTTTCTGCCATAAACATTGAGTGAAGTGATAAAACTTTTGTAAGATGGTGGGAGTGCCCTCAAAATAACAGATGTCAAAATATCATCATCTATGGGTTTTCCCATAGTATTGAGTTTTGCTTTCAATTCTGCCACTTTGCAGAGAAACAATTCAACAGTTTCCCTTGAATTCATATTGAGATTGTGAAGCTGAGTTTGTAGGTGAAGTATAGTGGAATTATTCTTTCCTTCATACACAGTAATCAATGCTGCCCAAGCATCTTTACTGGTCGTGGCATCACAAATATGAGGTTGAACCTCATATGTTATGGCAAGTAACAAAAACATAAGGCCTTTCCTATCCTGATCATCAAATGTATCTTGATCTGTCCCTGCTGTGGTGGGACGAGAGGTAGTGCCACTGACGACATCCCATAATTTTTTGACTTGAAGAATGGCTTTAATTTTATGCTTCCATGGCACAAAATTGGTGCCTTTGAGCAATTGGGCATCTGAAAGATACTTGTGCACTGTAGCCATTGTTTAGGGTTCCTTATAGCGCCAAATGGTCCCCTTTTCGATATACCGTTGCCAGGCCAGTTATACCTGAACTGAATCAAAACAATACCCGCCCTTACGTGAGGGAGACTATAGGTATTATGAAGATCATAACGGTACATGGAACATAGGCAATACTAAAAAGTATTGCTTTGTTGATGGCACCTACCTTAGAAAGACAGGAATTCGCATGCGTGGGGCGTAACTTCCCCTAAACACTTTGGAGTCCAAGACTTTCGTCAGGATTTACACATAAACACAATAGCAATGGGGGTAAAAAAATTCACTCAAAGAGATTTTAATGACACCTGCCTGAGAATCTTCGGAAGAAGAATAATCAGTTGGAGGTAATTAAGTCAAAAAACAAAACTAGGAGTAAAATTAGTGTTGGTGAGAGAACATCAAGTAGATGATCAATGAAGACCCCTGTGCAAAGAGATAACTGCTTTCGGAGAACCAATTTTGGTATCGATCGAAGTGTGCATTTTGGTGTGTGGCGTTTGCAGAGTTAGTGCGACAAGTGAGGTTCGATCATCAAAAAATAGAGAGAGTGAAGTTTGACTGTAGCATTAGAGTGCATTTCATTGAATCTTCTAAGTGTCAAAGACTGTGGTGTTGTTTGCGCGAAGAATGTGCTGCTGTTCATGAGAAGACTGTGCGAAGAGAATGAGCTGTTGTGGTTGCACATAGGCGCATAAGTTGTTGTGCATTCGAATGTTGTAGTGTTTGCGAAGATTATGCAAAGGGTGGAATTTGATCTAAGGACAGTTGTGATTGCAACTATGTTCATGCAGTCTGTGTAAAAGAAAGCAAAGTGCACGAAGTAGATGTTGCTATAATTGGGAACAGTTGTGAAGGATGAACGGTGATAGTGCTGCTGCAATTTTTGCAAAGATTGCACTACTGTGCTTGCATAGAAGTTGAGAAGATAGTGCGGTTGTAATTTAAAGAGACTGTAGTCGTCGTAGTTGTGCAGACAAGTGAAAAGTTGTTTTCCAACCAAGTGCAGAAAAGAACAGAGGAAGAGGACATAATTGTGCCAGATCGAAGGACTGTGTTTTGGTGCAGTAAAGAGGACCAACTTGCTATGACAGAGTTGAGGACAGAGATCTCCAGCCAGAGCAGGGAAGACAGGTGTCTTCTGTGGAAAGATTTCCACTTGCTAAGGGCAAAAGAGATAGAGGTCTTCTAGAGGATCACTAGCAAAGCAGAATTAGGGGAAGGTGTCTCCTTTGAGTTGAGGCTCATAAACATTGTAATCGGGAAGGATTCCTAGAGGTTTTGATATAACTTTTAGAGGAAAATTTTTATCCGTGGAGTAGCCCACCTTGGGTGAACCACGTTAAAATGGGTCTTTTATGTGTGATGCTTTCTGTCTTATTTAATGTTATGTTGATGCCACTGCTATCTAAAATTAAAATTATTAAATGGTTTTATCTTATACTGTTCACCCCCCCCTCTCAGTATAAGTTCATGTTCTTCAATTGGTATCAGAGCAGGTCTCTCCAAAAAAAGCCTAACAGCTTGGAGAAGGATCTAACAGAGGAACATATAAATTTAGAAAAGGTTGAATTCGATCTCAAGAGTGAATTCTTCTTGGCCTTGAGAAAGCTTGAGAAACTCAGGGAAGAGAATTATGTTCTTAAGCAGCATTGTCAAGAAAAAGAGATAGCAAGATCAGAATTGGCTCAACATATTATAGATTTCAAAATTCTAGCTGAAGAAGGGAAGAATATTGAACAAGTTCTAACAGAGGTTCTAAAAGGAAAGGTAGTTGATTGTGAGAAACTAGAAGGAGAGATTATGTCTCTTAGAGTGAAGTTAGAACAGTCAACTCTCAGACAGAATTTTCCGTGTGAAAATAAGGATGGCATCACCATGTATGAAACAGGGTCTTCAAGCAAGAACAATCTTCACTCTGAAGAGCAATGGATTCCAATTGATCGCAAGAAGAACAAACTTCCAAGGCATCAAAACAAGTTACATAATACCTTCCATGGATATTGTTTTTCTTGTAAAAAATTTGGTCACATAGCTATGCATTGCAATAAATCTCTGAAGAGTCATAGTAAGGAAAATGTTAACTCATTTGCACCTCTTATGAATAAAAATATCATGTGTTACAAGTGCAAGAATTTTGGGCATATAGCAAGGATGTGCAGCTTGGATAAATTTAGCTTTGAGGTCTCAAAAAGGAGGAATGAGATAAAATCTAAGTCAATGATAGTTCAAACTGCTTTTCATGCTCAAGACAAAGTAGAAAAATGGTATCTTGATAGTGGTTGTTCAAAACATATGACTGGTGAAAAAGGAAAATTTTTGTCTTTAAAAGAAGCAAATAGAGGAACAGTTAGTTTTGGAGATAACAAGTCCGCAAAGATCTGTGGTAAAGGAACTCTTAGTTTGGATGGGAAATCCAAAATAGAAAACGTGCTTTATGTAGAAGGGCTAAGACATAATCTACTTAGTGTGAGTCAACTTTGTGATCAAGGGCACATAGTATCTTTCTTTTCTGATAGATGTGAGATAAGTAAAGAATTAAATGGAAAACTTATTGCTAGAGCTACAAGGACTCCAAACAATCTTTACATGCTGAGTGAGATAAAAAGAGAAAAATGCCTTCTAACTCAAGAAGATGAGAGTTGGTTGTGGCATAAAAGATTGGGACATTTGAGTTTTGATAATCTGGTCAGTATTAGTAACAAGGAAGCAGTTAGAGACTTGCCCAAAATAAAAAGGCCCCAAAACATCATTTGCGGTCCTTGTCAACATGGTAAACAGACCAGAACCAGTTTCAAATCGAAAGGGTATACCTCATCCAAACCCTTGGATCTTATTCATACTAATTTGTGTGGTCCTACCAGAACTCAGAGCATTCAGGGAGATAGCTATTTCATGTTGTTTATAGATGATTACTCGAGAATGACTTGGGTTACTTTTCTCAAAGAAAAATCTGAAGCTTTTGAAAAATTTAAAATTTTTAAAGAAATGATTGAAAATGAGACTGACAAGAGAATCAAATGCTTAAGATCAGATAGAGGAGGAGAGTTCACTTCAAATGAATTTGTGGAATACTGTGAACAACATGGAATCAAAAGAGAATATTCAGCAGCAAGAACTCCTCAACAAAATGGAGTAGTTGAAAGAAAAAATAGAACTGTTGAAAATATGGCTAGAGCAATGTTAGATGAGTCAAAACTTTCAGATGGTTTTTGGAGAGAAGCAGTAAATACAGCAGTCCACATCATTACCAGGGCTCAACTCAGAGTCAATCATCATAAAACTCCCTATGAGCTATGGAAAGGAAGACCAGCTACAGTTAAACACTTCAAAGTGTTCGGGAGTAAGTGCTTCATCAGAAGGGAAGATCAAAATTCGGGTAAGTTTGATCCTAGGTGTGATGAGGGAATTTTTCTTGGATATTCCAGCAAAAGTAAGGCCTACAGATGCTTCAAAAAAAGAACTCATACAATTGTAGAGAGCATAAATGTGACAGTAGATGAAAAGACAGGAATAAGAGAACTAGTCAAGGAACTCAATGATGGAATCTATCAAGAATAATTCGAGAGAAGTGTCGGATGAAGAAGAGGAAAGACAACAATTGCTTCCCAAAACTCCTTCATGGTATGTTCAGAAACATCATCCCAAAGACTTGATCATTGGTGATCCAAATAGCGGGCAAACAAGAAGAAGAGTCATTTCTTCACATGAATCTGCAAATGTTTCATTGTTATCTCAGATTGAGCCAAAAAATTTCAGTGAAGCATGTACAGATGATTTTTGGGTACAAGCAATGGATGAAGAGCTAAAT
The DNA here is from genome assembly GCA_028583015.1 of Wollemia nobilis. Lineage (NCBI taxonomy): Eukaryota > Viridiplantae > Streptophyta > Pinopsida > Araucariales > Araucariaceae > Wollemia > Wollemia nobilis. The sequence continues at coordinate 3,854,611 of JAQPPZ010003098.1, forward strand.
CAAATAGAGAAAAGTGAAACCTGGGACTTGGTTCCAAGACCTAAGAATAAGAATGTCATTGGCACAAAATGGGTCTTCAAAAATAAACTTAATGAGGATGGAAATATTGTCAAGAACAAAGCCAGGTTAGTCTATAAAGGGTATGCTCAAGTCGAAGGTGTTGATTTCGAAGAGACGTTTGCACCTGTTGCTCGTCTTGAAGCGATCAGAATGTTTTTGGCCCTGTCTAGTTTCAAATCTTTCAAAGTGTTTCAAATGGATGTAAAGTCTGCTTTTCTAAATGGAGTGTTGGATGAAGAAGTCTATATAGAACAGCCAGAAGGTGTGTCTCTTTCAGAACAGCCAGACTATGTGTGTAAACTAAAAAAGGCACTGTACGGGTTAAAGCAAGCACCCAGGGCTTGGTACTCAAGACTTGACGGGTATCTTTATGAACAAGGGTTCAGGAAAGGCATGGCAGATTGCAACTTGTACATTAAGAATAAAGGTGATGATATGATTATCATAGTTGTTTATGTCGATGATATTATTTTCGAGGGAAATAATACTCGGATGTGCAAAGTTTTTGCTAACACCATGCAAAAGGAATTCGAGATGTCTATGATTGGAGAGTTGTCATTCTTTTTAGGACTACAGATCACGCAATCAAAAAATGGTATATTTCTCTCTCAAGAAAAGTATATCAAAGAGATGTTAAAAAAATTTGGGATGATGGACAGCAAACCTGTATGTACTCCAATGATTACAGGGTGCAATCTGAGTAAGGATGATGAATCTCCAGCAGCAGATCAAAAATTGTACAGATCTATGATTGGCAGTTTACTATATAGTACAGCTACCAGACCGGATATCATGCAGGCCATTGGATTAGTAGCAAGATTTCAGGCAGCTCCAAAAGAATCTCATGTTATGGCAGTCAAGAGGATATTCAGATATTTGAAGGGCACTGTGGATTTTGGGCTTTGGTATCCCAAAGGCGATGATTTCACCCTCATAGCCTATACAGATGCAGATTGGGTAGGCAGTATTGATGATAGAAAGAGCACTAGTGGTGGAGCATTCTTTCCGGGAAAGAGTCCGGTTTCTTGGCTAAGTAAGAAACAACCTTCGCTTTCCTTATCTACGACGAAAAGTCGAATACATAGCAGCAGTGGCTGGGTGCACTCAAGTTTTATGGATGAAAACAACCTTGGAGGATTTCAAAGTCAAGCATGAACAACCTATCCCTATTCTTTGTGATAATTCAAGTGCCATAAGTATTTCTAAAAATCTGGTAATGCATTCAAGGACGAAGCACATTTCTATCAAATATCATTTTCTAAGGGAAAAAGTGCAAGAGAAGCGAGGTCAAGCTAGAATATGTACCCACTAAAGAGCAAATTGCAGATATCTTCACCAAACCCCTTCCAAAAGATACGTTTGAGTATCTAAGGGAGAAATTGGGAGTTGTACTCTCACCTCGAGATTAATCACCTCATCAGGAGGTGGGGGAGGGACCAAGCCAAGAGGCTCTTTCTTAGTCCCGAGCCCCAAAAGGTGACCCTTTGCCATTGATGACAAAGGGGGAGAGATTTAAGTAAGGGGGAGAGTTTTCAAGAGAAGAGGAAAGCTTCAAGTCAGGGGGAGAAAAACTTGAAGAGATTGATTTCAGTTTTGGCTCTTGAAAGATGTGTTTTAGTTAAGGGTTGCCATCAATGACAAAGGGGGAGATTGTTGGCAATTTTGGGTACCTTGAGTACATTGCCTTTGCCTAAGTTTAGTTGTTGTCATTGATGTCAAGGAGCTATTGGTAGATGTTGTTTTTGATGTCAAGGAGTTCTTGGAGTAATTTGTTTTTATGTCTAAGGATGTGTTTTGATGAAGGTTTCAGTTGGTCAGTAAGTCTCCAAGAAAATCAGAGTAGCCTAGTTGCCAAAAATCCAGAAAAAGATAAGTTAGAAAAAGTTTGCAGGCTACTGGAAAAACTGTCGTGATTTCACGACATGTTTGAGGAGAGAGAAAGTTTGGCCAAAACTGTCATGATTTCGTGACATGCAGGAAGGCAGAGGCAAAGCGGGCAAAAGTGTCACGATTTCACGACAAGTTTTGAAGAAGTTGTACGGATGTAGAAAGTGTCACGATTTCGCGACAAGTTGAGTTGGTAGTGTTGAGTTGCAGGAAGTGTCACGATTTCATGACAAGTTTCGAAGAAGTTGTACGGATGTAGAAAGTGTCGCGATTTCATGACAGGTTGAGTTGGCAGCTTGCAGTTGGCAAAAGCGTCACGATTTCGTGACATGTTCCAGTTTTGCGAGCAGTTGACAAGAAAGAGCTTAAGGCAGCGAAAGCATCGTGATTTCGTGACATGTTTCATTTTCGCTAGTGCAAACCAAGAAAAGGATGAAGGAGCAAGAGGTGTCACGATTTCATGACAGAGTTGCTGATGACGTCAGCTAAAGGCAAAGGTGTCATGATTTCATGACAGTAGTAGAGAAGAAGGCTTTGAAGTCTAGAGCATCATGATTTCATGACAAGAATCATGATGATGTCAGCAAGAGGCAAAGGTGTCATGATTTTGCAATAGTAGCAGAGAAGAAGGCTTTGAAGTCCAGAGCGTCACGATTTCATGACAAGAATCATGATGACGTCAGCAAGAGGCAAAGGTGTCACGATTTCACGATAGCAGCAGAGAAGAAGGCATTGAAGTCTAGAGCATCGTGATTTCATGACAAGATTCATGATGACGTCGAAAAAGGCTGTAGTGTCACGATTTCGCGACAACAAACCAAAGAAGGTGTATGAAAGACAAAGGCGTAGCGATATCGTGACATGTTTGAGTGTCGCACGAGAAAATCTATAGAACAACAGAGGCGGTTGAAGCCGACGAAGTTAACCTTGGCCGATGAAGTATAAGGTTTTACAGCCGACGTGTTAGAAGGTTGAACAGCCGACTAAAGAACAAGATTTCATCTTGAGATTGTGAGTATTAAAGGAGGACTGTTTGAGCAATTTTGGTATCGATCGAAGTGTGCATTCGAAGTGTGGCATTCACAGAGTTAGTGCGACAAGTGAGGTTCGATCATCAAAAAATAGAGAGAGTGAAGTTTGACTGCAGCATTAGAGTGCATTTCGTTGAATCTTCTAAGTGTCAAAGACTGTGGTGTTGTTTGCACGAAGAATGTGCTATTGTTCATGAGAAGACTGTGTGAAGAGAATGAGCTGTTGTGGTTGCACATAGGCGCATAAGTTGTTGTGCATTCGAATGCTGTAGTGTTTACAAAGATTATGCAAAGGGTGGAATTTGATCTAAGGACAGCTGTGATTGCAACTATGTTCACGCAGTCTGTGTAAAAGAAAGCAAAGTGCACGAAGTAGATGCTGCTATAATTGGGAATAGTTGTGAAGGATGAACGGTGATAGTGCTGCTGCAATTTTGCAAAGATTGCACTACTGTGCTTGCATAGAAGTTGAGAAGATAGTGCGGTTGTAATTTAAAGAGACTGTGCTGCTGTAGTTGTGCAAACAGTGAAAAGTTGTTTTCCTATCAAGTGCAGATCAAAGACAGAGGAAGAGGACATAATTGTGGCAGACCGAAGGACTGTGTTTTGGTGCAGAAAAGAGGACCAACTTGCTGTGACAGAGTTGAGGACAGAGATCTCCAACCAGAGCATGGAAGACAAGTGTCTTCTGTGGAAAGATTTCCACTTGCTAAGGGCAAAAGAGATAGAGGTCTTCTAGAGGATCACTAGCAAAGCAGATTTAGGGGAAGGTGTCTCCTTTGAGCTGAGGCTCATAAACATTGTAATTGGGAAGGATTCCTAGAGGTTTTGATATAACTTTTAGAGGAAAAGTTTTATCCGTGGAGTAGCCCACCTTGGGTGAACCACGTTAAAATGGGTCTTTTATGTGTGATGCTTTCTGTCTTATTTAATGTTATGTTGATGCCACTGCTATCTGAAATTAAAATTATGAAATGGTTTTATCTTATACTGTTCACCCCCCCTCTCAGTATAAGTTCATGTTCTACAAAGGTAAGCTCATTTTGGTACAAGCAAAGTGGTAAAAGGATTGTTTATAATATTTTATATTATAAGCCAAAATGGTTGGTTAACAGGATTGAGGACAAAGGATTACGCCCATGGTTTTAAAAATAAGAGATATTATGATATTTTAAATATTATAATAATTAATCTAGGAGGGCTTAATAAAAAAATATTATAATAATTAAGCCAGGAGGGTTTAACAAAAGGATGAAAAAAAATTGGTGAAAATCCCATGCAAAATTATTGTTTAATAATAGATTAAATAATTTAATATTTAACCTAAGGTTAAAATATTATATTAAATTAATTAATAAAATATTGAATTTGGCTAAGGCACCAAAAATTCAAAAATTACATTGGAGGCATATATTTTTGCAAACGGTTTAAATACCACCTTGGAGCATATAAAAGGAGGTAACAAAATCAAATTTTATTTAATTCATATGCTTGGTGACATAGTGTATGTGAACAAATTTTGAAGGAAGTGCATGCAAATGAAATCCAACGGAGGAGAGAGAAGAAATATGGGCATTTCTTATTTTTTGACAAGTGCAAGGAATAAAGAGATGGTAGCAGATAAATCTATGAACCAAGAACTGGTAGTCCAAGTGGCAGGCAGTTCCTATGCTGAGTCATTGGTACAAGGGGGTATGGGGTTCGATTCCCCCCAGCGCTAGTTTGATTATTTTATTTTGGTTTTATGAAGGTGGTAGTTATTTAGGATGGGAGGCTAACTCTTAGTCTCAACTGCTTGGCTAGTGCAATTGGTCGAAGCACTACGCTTTGTGAGCAGAGGTCGGAGGGTCGATTCTCATCTACAATGAAGGCAATTAATTATTTTTTGTATAAGGTATGCGCTTGGTTGATTTATGATATACTCACTTCATTGTTAATTTCTGACTATGGTATATATTGGTGGATGGTTAATTTGTCCTATGGTTTGAAAACTTAGGAGATACAAGGTGAAACATTTTTGCTATAATTTTTAGGGTTTAAATATCATTTATTTGAATTTGTTAAGTTTTGAGTGATAATTTTGTGAAATTTTTTATGAATTTAATATTTTATTTTTGATATGAAAATGGAGTGAAAATTTGCTTTGAAAATGTGGAGTAAAAAGGTGTAAAAGATATTTTTTATTGTGCTTTATGAAAGGGAAATTTTTGAGAGGATTTTGAGAGTTTTAATGAATTGTCCTTGAGAACTAAGGAAGAGCCCTAGAGTATTATTTTTAGAGATCATTGAAGAAAATTTATGTGGACATTTTGAAATAGAATCTAACTTGTGAAGTGGCACATAGAAAAGTGGTTGATTGTAAAACAAATTTTGAAGATATATCTCCATAATAACAAGCAAAAGGTATGGGTATTTTTCTATTTATTTGATGTGTGTTATTAATATTGAGCAAGGTTTTCTAAAATATAAGGTGGAGTGAAAAGGATTGTTTAGGTAGAATATTGTTGAAAATTTTGAGATTGAGATCTATTTGTTGAGTTAGGGTTTGAGATCTAATTTAAGCATCTTTGTTGAAATAAGATGAAACACATACACTAGGGTTTGTGAGTGGTTTGTTTTTCATTGGTTGAATGATTGAGTGAAGTTGGTTGAGAATTATTGATTGAAAGTATGGAAGTTGTAGATCAAGTTTTGTGAAACAATTTATACATCATTATGAATTGATTTGAGAGAGTTTGCAAGTGATAGATTGATTTGTTGAAAACTTTGTGAGTGTGAAACATATTGAGGTTTTGATAGAGCTTATCATTCTCTATATTTTCCTGAGGTTAAAATAAGATTTTTATTAGAATTTATTTATGTGAAGAGAGGTTTTTGAAAGAGGTTCAAGTTGTGTTTGGTATGCAAGTTTTGGAGTTAATTGAGAAAGATTTTGTGAAAGCTTGTGGATAAAGTTGTGTAAGTTTTTGTGAAAGCTTAAGGACAGAGTTGAGTAAGCCTTTATGAGAGCTTAAGGATAGATTTGAGCAAGATTTTGTGAAATCTTGAAGATAGAATCGAGCAAGTCTCGGTGAAGACTTGAAGGCAGATTTGAGGAAGTCTTGGTGAAGACTTGAGAGTAGATTAAGCAATTTATTGAGAGGACTTGAAGGTAGATTTGAGCAAGTCTTGGTGAAGACTTGAGAGCAGATTGAGCAAGTTCTTGATAGGACTTGTAAATAGAGTTGATAAAGTCTTAGTGAAGACATGAAAACATATTTGAGCAAGTCTTGTTAAGACTTGAGATAACATTAAGAGCAAGTTTGATTTGTTCAAGATTTGTGTTAAGGCTTGGGACAGATCTAAGCATAGTTGATTGATTGATTTGTTCAAGATTTGTGTTAAGTCTTGGGGCAAATCTAAGAATATTTGATTGGTGATTTGTTCAATATTTGTGTTAAGTCTTTGGGAATATTTGAGGATATATTTTGGTGCAAATTTGAGAGCAAATTTATGCTAGATCTGAGATAGATTTGGAGCATATTTGTGCTAGACCAAGGATAGAGTTTAGTTCAGATTTGAGATAGATATTGAGTAGAGTTGAGAGTAGGATTTTGAGGTGATAGAGCAAAGGATATTTGTCTCCCATGGATAGAGATTCATTAGCCAAGACAGTGATAACAGAGGTCTTCTATGGAGAGATATTCACAAGCCAATGCAATGGGGGTAGAAGTCTTCTAGAATATCACTAGCCAAAGTAGTGGAGAAAGAGTTATATTGTGGATAGAGTTCCACGAACCAGATCAGAGGGGAAATAGTTATCCTATGTATAAATTTCCATGAACTAGAGTAAGGGAAAAGAGTTTTCCTATGGAGTGTGATCCGTAAACCAGCTGGGAGATAGAGTTATTCTGTGGAGAGAGATCCATGAACCAATTGAGGAGAAAAATTTCTCCTGGATCAAGTTCCATGAACCAAATAAAATGAGAAAGATTTCTCCTATGGAGAGTGATCCAAAAATAAGAGCATTAGGGGATTGGTGTCTCCTTTAGATAGAGGTCCATAAACATTGTAATAGGAAAGTAATTCCTAAGAGATTTATTGAGAAAATTTTAGTGGAAATATTTTCTCCGTGGAGTAGCCCATATTGCGTGAACCATGTTAAATTAATGTCTCTATTGTGTGTTATGATTTATGCATTGCTTTTATTACTGATGTCTATATTGCCATTGATAATATTGGTTAATATTGTTTGAAAAGAAAAGTAAATTTTGATCTTATACTATTCACCCCCCATCTCAGTATAAGTCTATATTCTTCAATTGGTATCAGAGTGGGTTTCTTCGAAAGAGTTTAATAACTTGAAGGAAGATTGTACAAGAACACATATGGCATCTAAGAGTGGAGCTTCAATAAATAAGGTAACATTATTCAATGGGAACAATTATACCTTTTAGAGTGTAAAAATGAATATTTACCTAATGGCACAAGGAATTGAGACATGGCAAGTAGTTGAGGATGGATACACACCTCCAACTAGTACTCCTATAGATATAGATGGTAAGCTCCTACACCTGTATAATGTAAAGGTAATGAATGCAATATTGGGTGGATTACGTGAAGAAGAATTTGTAAAATTTATGCATTGCACATTAGCAAAAGAGATATGGAAAAATTTCAAGAATGCATATGAGGGAGGTAAAAAGGTCAAGATGGTAAAGTTGCAAAATCACAAGAAAACATTTGAAGAATTGAAGATGAAGTATGAGGAAGATATTACTACATACTTACTTCATGTGGATGAGGTTTTTAACTCCATGTGAGAACTTGGGTTTAAATTTGAAGAATCTGATGTTTTTCAAAAGGTTCTAAGGTCACTTCCTATGAGGTATGATGGAAAGATTTCAGCCATAGAAGAAACAAGAGATCTTAAAAATTTGACTTTGTATGAGTTACAAGGAACACTCACAGTATATGAGATGAGATTAGTAAAGGACCATATCCTGAATAAAGAGGTAACTTTCAAAGCAGAAAAGAAATCAAAGGATAGGAAACCTATTTCAAGTGATGAGTTAACCAGAGATGAGGAAGCTAACTACGACAGAAGGAACAAGAAGGATTCAAGAAAGCACAAAGGTATGAAAATAGTAAAGTGTTTTAATTGTGGTAAATATGGTCATTATGAATCTAACTATACATAAGCCAAAGGCAGTAGCAGTGAAGAGAAACATGATCATAAGAAAAAGGAAGCAGGGAAATCCAGGTATGAAAATAAAAGCAGGTATGGACAAAGCAAGCATGGAAAGAAATTTTTCAAAAGGCATAAGAAGAGTTTCTATGTAGATAAGACATGCAAGAGTTCAAGTGATAGTGATGGAAGATCCTCATTTAATGAAGAAGAAGAAATTATCTTCTTGGCAATAGAGGAAGAAGGAAGTGCTCCTACTGAATATAAATTTGAAAAGTATGAAGATGCTCTTGAAGACAAAGAAGTAGAGAAAGAATCAAAAAATGAAGAGGAAGGAGTAGTTGATCTAGAATCTAAGCTTATTTTTGCTTTTAACGAATTAAGAAAGTTTAGAAGGTAGAATTCGAAACTCAATATTCAATTTCAAGAATGTGATGAAGAGAAGGAAAAACTCATACAAGATCTGACAAACTCAATAGCTAATATAAGGAGATTTAAAGAAAAGTTGGAGGTAAAAATCTTAGAATGTGAAATATTAGATCATGAGGTAGTTTCACTAAGGAAGGAAGTGAAAGAATCTAAATACAAGCTACACATGTTTGAAAAAAGTTGAAAGACTTTGGATAAGATTATCATAGCACAAAGATCTTCATCAAACAAGATAAGACTTTGTTTTGAATAGGGACAAAGATAACAAGGAGAGGATTCAAGCTCAAGCTCCAAAGAAGAATAATATTCAGAAGAGGAGAGTGAAGGAGAAAGTGAGACTTATGAGGATAAGTTGAAAAATAGAAGGTTCACCAAGGAAGGAAATAATACAAAAATAAGGAACAGGAAACATCACAGGGAAGAAAGGACTAAGATACCAGTGGGGTAGAGGTAATATTTCTTCAAAGAACATTGCTTCTCATGTAACAGGTTTGGTCACAAGGCTATGCAGTGTAGGACACATGAAAAGAAGGATTATGGTTTCACTAAGAGGAATTTCAGAAATGGGTATCTCTTTCAAGGGTATTTCTACTCTTGTAATCATTTTGGTCATAAATCAATTGATTGAAGGGTTCATGACAAGAATGGGTATGGCTTCATCGGGAGGAACTTCACGATATTTTCACCTTCTATGAACCACAACATTAAGTGTTATAAGTGTAATAATTTTGGGTATATGGCCAAGTGGTGTAGAACAAAATTTCTAGGGAAAAGCAAGAATAGGAATATTTAAAATAATCAGAAGGATCGTGTGAGAAAGAAGGTGCACAAAGAAAAAAGCATTGTATGCTGGGAGTAGAGATACTCCCACCCCAAAATTAATCATCTCAAGGAGAGGAGGTAGGGAGGGGGTTGAGCTAAGAGTCTTATCTTTAGCCCCAAAGGAGTCCCTTTTCCATTGATATCAAAGGGGGAGAGATTTGATATAGGGGAAGAGCATTTAGTCAGAGGGAGTAGTTTCTTAGGGGAGCAAAATTGGAAAAGGAAAAATGAATGATTAAGGAAAAGGGTTGCCATCAATGACAAAGGGGGAGATTGTTGGAAATTTTGAGTAATAATGTTGTCATTGATGTCAAGTGTTTGGTTCAAGGTAAGCTCATTTTGGTACAATCAAAGTGGTAAAAGGATTGGTTATAATATTTAATATTATAAGCCAAAGAGGTTGGCTAACAGGGTTGAGGACAAAGAATTACGCCCATGGTTTTAGAGAGAAAATGAGATATTATAATATTTTACATATTGTAATAATTAAGCCAGGAGGGCTTAATAAAAAGATATTATAATAATTAAGCTAGGAGGTTTTAATAAAAGGACAAAAAAGAATAGGTGAAAACCCCATGCAAAAGTATTGTTTAATACTAAGATTATATAATATAATATTTAACCTAGGTTAAAATATTATATTAATTAATTAATTAAATTTCGAATTTGGCTAAGGCATCAAAAATTCAAAATTACATTGGAGGCATATATTTTTGTCAACGGTTTAAATACCACCTTGGAGCATATATAAGGAGGTAACAAAATTAAATTTTATTTAATTTGAATGCTTGGTGACATAGTGTATGTGAACAAATTTTGAAGGAAGTGCATGCAAACAAAATCCAACGGAGGAGAGAGGAGAAACATGGATGTTTCTTATTTGTTGATGAGTGCAAGGAATAAAGTGAGGGCAATAGATAAATTTGTGCACCAAGGGCTAGTAGCCAAAGAGGCAGGTGGGTCCTATGCTAAGTCATTGACATAAGGGAGGTACGGGGTTCAATTCCCCCTAGTGTTGGTTTGATTATTCTATTTTGAGTTTGCGGAGGTGGTAGGTATTTAGGATGGGAGGCTAACGAAGAACACAAGATTATACTGAGTGGGGGGTGAATAGTATAAGACCACTTGTTACTTTTCTTTTCGAAACAATATTATGCAATATATCAATGGTAATATCAACAATAATAATCAAATTAATGCACAAATCACCACACACAATAGAGACATCAATTTAACGTGGTTCACCAATGTGGGCTACTCCATAGAAAAAATATTTCACTAAAATTTTCTCAAAAAATCTCTTGGGAATCCTTACCTATTACAATGTTTATGGACCTCTGTCCAAAGGAGACACCAATCCTTAATCAAGTTCGTGGATACCTATCCATAGGAAAACTCATTCTCCTTTGCTCTATTTGGTGATCCTCTAGAATACTACTACCTCCACTGCACTGGCTTGTGGATATCTCTCCACTTAAGACCTTTGTCATCACTCAGAAGACTTTTCCTCATTGCCTTGGCTAATGGAACTATATCCACTGGAGACTATTTTCCTCTACTCTATCACCTCCAAAGCTTCCTCTCAACTCTGTCTAAATATGCACTAAATATAGTTCTTCGGTCTAGCACAAATCTACTCAATATCTATCTCAAATCTACACTAAATACTATCCTTAAGTCTAGCACAAATCTACTCAATCTCTATCTCAAATTTGCACTAAACACTATCCTTTAGTCTAGCACAAATATGCTCAATATTTGTCTCAAATATGCACTAAACACTATCCTTTAGTCTAGCACAAATATGCTCAATCCCTATCTCAAATCTGCACTAAACAATGTCCTTCGATCTAGCACAAATATGCTCAATCTCTATCTCAAATCTGCACTAAACATTGTTCTTCGGTCTATAACAAATCTTCTCAATCTCTATCTCAAATTTTTCCTCAAGCCTTAACACAAAGATTGACTCAATCATAAATCAACTTTTTTATATCTGCTTCAAGCCTTAACTCAAGGGTTGAACAAATCAATCAATCAACTATGCTCCCAAGTCTTCACAAAGACTTACCTCAAATATATCCACAAGTCCTTTCAAGAACTTGTCCAATCTACTCAACAAGTCTTCACCAAGACTTACCTCAAATCTTCTCAACAAGTCCTCTCTAGAACTTATCCAATCTACTCAACAAGTCTTCACCAAGACTTACCTCAAATATTCTTGTAAGATTCCACAAAAGCTCACACAAATATGTCCTTAAGCTTTCACAAAATATTACTCAACTCAATTGCAAAACTTGCAAACATAAACTCAACTTAATCTCTTATAGAAAAACGTCTTCAATCACACAAATAAGTTTCACACAGAATCTTGTTTAACTTATAGAAACATATAGATAATGGTTAGAGACTCAATATGTTTCATACTCACAAAATACTCAATCACTTCCAAACTCTCTTTCAAATCAATTCAAAAATAAAGAATTTTTTTTTTCACATAACTTGAACTATCACTCCAATGTATTTAATCAATAATGCTCATCCAACTTCACTCAACAATTCACTCAATGAAACACAACTTGCTTACAAACCCTAACCAAGTACTTCACTTTCCTTCCAACAACTCACACTATTAATATCAACCCTTTACTCAATATGATTCCAAATTCACATAACAATGATACTCATAATATTTTCACAAACCCTAATCATGCACATGAAATCTTACTCAAATATATCCAACAATACTTATCAAACAATATCACATAACAATGATACTCATGTTCTTTCACAAACCATAGTTCAAGATAGTTTTCAATTTCACACGATTGTTCTCACAAACAATCACCAATCATGTATATGAAAACTCACTTCAACAATGCTTATTAAACAAACCTTTTCACTTCGACTTTGCATTTCACAACATCCAACCCAATAATATTTCTCACAAGGAATATGTGCTCATACCTTTTGTTTTTATGAATAATTGACCTCAAAACCTTTCTCAATCACAATCAACCTCTTGGCCAATATCAATGGCTAGATATAAAAAATCTTCACTCAATTATTTCCCTCAAAATTAATTCACCATACAAAAATAAGCAAGACTCAAGTACACCTTATTATCTCCAAACTTATCAAAATATTTCTCAACACATAGAAATCAATTTTTCTTTATCACCTTCAAATTAATCAATTTATAGAAGGCCAAGTTCTTTCACAATCACTTTACAAACTCCCAATGATAATTTTCAACCTATAAGAATTAATCCCTTGATTATCCCTTATTACTCCAACCTCTATTTAATTATTAAATCACAAAATAATATAACATATCAAATACCCTTATAGCTTCAACCCTTATTTATTTTTTTAAAGTACAAAATAATGCAAATTGTCAAATACCTTATGACTCCCTACTTTCCCAAGGAGCTACCTAAACTCATGTGGCCTTAAAGCGCTTCACAACCTTGGTGCTATCAAAAATTAAATAGAAATTTTAATGCATACCTTGTACCTTGGCCCACGTGCAAAATGGATAGCGCATGCCTTGGTGATGCAGGAGCATCCAGTGGTGTAAGAGTGATCTTGCATCACTTGAAAAAAAAAATTGTAATTTTATTTTATTTTGTAAAACTAATTTAACTTGCATGAGATTTTTGAAGGTCTTAGAGGTCGAATTTGAGGATTTTTGAAGGTCTTAGAGGTCGCCCCGCTTAGCTCGTTTCATGTCGTTTTCAAAAACATGTTGTAATAGTCAATCGGGTCAACGAGTGCGAAGTTATGACCTCGACAAGTTGCCCCCAAAATTCAAATTTCAATTTGAATGGTTTTAGGTGGGAAAAAGGGAAAATAGGGTATTTGAGGGAATTTTCAAAATTGTAAAGGGGCTTCTTCTCTTGTATCCTGATTTTGGCATGAAAGTAATGAAAGGTTGGATTCTCTGACTGGTTCAAAGGAAAAACACTTGTGTATCATTTGTTTGGTGTTGTTAGTGTAACGTGATCTTCACCACTTGGTTGCACCTTGAACATGTGACCTCGCTATTGCTACTACACTTTAGTCAAAGCTCGGTAGCCATTGGGCCACATGCCCATACAAGTCTAAATACTCGAGTGCATCTCCTTGTTATCTTTGCAATTTTCAATGATAAAAAAGAAAACATTTCTACCCTTCCAAAATGACTACATGGGAATTTGAAACCCTAACCTCTGCCTTGCAAATGCCTTAAGTCTATCTTGGTCACCAGCTGCGCTAACCAGCACTATGAGTATGCACTAAACGTACCGCATGCATTTAAACCTTTTCCTACCCTCCAATGCTTTTAATAACACGAAATCCTTTCTCACCACAAACATCGTACAATTTTCTTAGACTTTAGGGTATCAAATTATGCATGAATGACTTAATTAAAATATTAAGTCCCCCTTTATATACGCTTTGGCTTATGTGCTTCAACGTCGGCCTTTTAATTAAAATTTGAATTTAAAAATTAGAATTAATAAATTACTTTATAATCTTTAAATTTGGTGCCCAAATTTATTTTAAATTTAAATTTTAACCTTTAGGTTAAAATATTTAAATTTAAATAAATTTAATTAATTATTTTGCAAACTTCTCAAAGGGTCTTTCTAGGAATAAATTATTTTTAATTACTCCTTGGATCTGTTCTCTTCATCTCAAACTGTAACCTAGAATATTATAATATTAAAATATTATAATATGATTATTGCATTTTAAACCTGCTTCTCCTTCCTTGGGTCTTCAACCTTTTTGGTCTCCTTAGGCATATAATATTAAAGATAAATATTATATCCTATTCCTTTAAACCTCTTCCTTGCCTTTTGGAAAAACCACCTGGTGACATTAATGATGAGGAAACTTGACCAATAAACTCTTGATAACTCTTGACATCAATGACAACAAATCTTGATCATATTTCCAACAACTAACTCAGCCTCAACCGCTTGTCTATCACAAGCGGTCGAAGCATTGCGCTTTGTGGACAGAGGTTGGAGGGTCGATTCTCATCCATGATGAAGGCAATTAATTTTTTTGTATAAGGTATGTTCTTGGTTGGTTTATGGTATATGCACTTCATTTTTAATTGTTGACAATGGTATATATTTGCAGATGATTAATTTGGCCTATGGTTTGAAAACTTAGGAGATATAAGGTGAAACATTTTTGCTATAATTTTTAGGGTTTAAAAATCATTTATTTGAATCTATTAAGTTTGGAATGATAATTTTGTGAAAGGTTTATGAATGTAATGTTTTATTTTTTATATGAAAATGGAGTGAAAAATTGCTTTGAAAGTGTGGAGGAAAAAGGTGTAAAAGATATTTTTTATTGTGCTTTATGAAAGGGAAATTTCTGAGAGGATTTTGAGAGTTTTAATGAATTATATTTGAGAACTAAGGAAGATCCCTAAAGTACTATTTTCATATATCATTGAAGAAAATTTATGTGGACATTTTTAAATAGAATCTAACTTGTGAAGTGGCACATAGAAAAGTGGTTGATTGTGAAATAGATTTTGAAGACATATCTCCATAAGAACAAGCAAAAGGTATGGGTATTTTTCTCTTTATTTGATGTGTGTTATTAATATTGAGCAAGGTTTTCTGAAATATAAGGTGAACTGAAAAGGATTTTTTAGGTAGAAAATTGTTGAAAATTTTGAGGTTGAGATCTATTTGTTGAGTTAGGGTTTGAGATCTACTTTAAGCATATTTGTTGAAATAATATGAAAACACTAGGGTTTGTGAGTGGTTTGTGTTTCATTGGTTGAATGATTGAGAAAATTTGGTTGAGCATTATTGATTGAGAGTATGAGAGTTGTAGATCAAGTTTTGTGAAATAATTTATACATCACTCTGAATTGATTTGAGAGAGTTTGCAAGTGATAGATTGATTTGTTGAAAACTTTGTGAGTGTGAAACATATTGAGGTTTTGATAGAGCTTATCATTCTCTATATGTTCCTAAGTTTAAAATAAGATTCTGAGTAGAATTTATTTTTATGAAGAGAGGTTTATGAAGTATATTCAAGTTGTGTTTTGTATGCAAGCTTTGGAGTTAATTGAGCAAGATTTTGCGAAATCTTGTGGATAAAGTTGTGTAAATGTTTTTGAAAGCTTAAGGACAAAGTTGAGTAAGCTTTTATGATAGCTTAAGGACAGAGTTGAGCAAGCTTTTGTTAAATATTGAAGATAGAATTGAGCATGTCTCAATGAAGACTTGAAGGTATATTTAAGCAAATATTGATGAAGACTTGAGAGAAAATTGAGCAAGTTCTTGAGAGGACTTTAAGGTAAATTTGAGCAAGTCTTGGTGAAGACTTGAGAGAAGATTGAACAATTTCTTAAGAGGAATTTTAGATAGAGTTGAGAGAGTCTTAGTGAAGACTTGAAGATAGATTTGAGCAAATCTTGTGAAGACTTGAGACAGTATTAAGAGCATATTTAATTTGTTCAAGCTTTGTGTTAAGGCTTGGGGCAGATCTAAGCAAAGTTGATTGATTGATTTGTTCAAGCTTTGTGTTAAGGCTTGGGGTAAATATGAGTAGAGTTGATTGGTGATTTTGTTGGCAATTTTGGGTACTTTGGGTACATTGCCTTTACTCAAGTGTATAAGTTGTCATTGATGTCAAAATACATTTTTGTGTTGATATCAAAAAGAGTGTGATGTCAAAAATATCTTGAGAAGCTTCATAATGGTGATGGTTTTTCTTAAAACCAGTTGGACTCATTAAGGGTTTTTATTAAAACCAAGCTTAACTTAATGCAAAGGTTTTTTCTTGAAAAACCTTGAAGGTCCATGTTTATTATTAATAATTAAATTAACTCAAACCTTTGACAAAGGTCTAAGTTTAATTTATTATTAATAAAATAATAATTATTATTATTATTTTAATTATTATTAAAGGGTATTTTAACCCTTAAGCAACGTAGATAAATATTTCATTCGCCGACGTGTTGCCATCGTTGGAGGAGCGCCGACATCAAACAATTAAAGGAGAAATGGCTATATAAGTGGGGATGATTTTCTAAAGTAATGGTACCTTCGATCGATGCAATTTCATAGCTCTATGTCCTCCGTAAAAGCGATGTTTTTCGCTGTATTTCATTGTCCATCCATATAGAATTGCTCAAGATTTTCTTGCGCTTGACGTCCGACAGATTGCGTTTCTTTGACATTTGATAAGACTATGAACTATGTTTTCGGGGAGTTACGTTTTTGGACAACGCTCATGATGATTGTGGTGGCTTGAGGAAAACGTTTACATTTTTAGATCCTTGGCGATTGAAGGAAGACAACACATAGAATTACATTATATTTTTGATTGGGCACTTGTGCTCCAATGGTGGTGGTGTGTTGAGTGAAGAAGCGTTGGGCAGAGGTGCCAAGTTTGACCCATGTTGTGGGCAATTTCATTTTGGTCATAATGCACGAGGATAGCAGCAATGAAAGCACTTTAGCATGTGTGGTGGTGTTATTCATTTTCTCCAAAGGTTGGAGAACTAAGGTTGGCCAAGTGTTGTGATAGGTTTTGAGTCCTTCTTCATCAAAGTAAAGGTATGGGCATCTTCTTCCATGTATATTGTTGATGGTGTATTTTCTAAAACTGAGTTTGGAGTGAAAAGGTTGTCTACTAGGTTTCCTTTGGTTGGGTGTAAATCCTATTTTCTGGTTTGTTGAAGACTACTTATGCATTGTTATCCTTAAGGAGAGTTTTTGGTGAATGCATAATTTTTGGTTTGAGATAGTAGAAGCTTTGTGCACTAGGGTTTATATTTGTGAGTCTAGCTACTTGCATTGAGTTGGTAGAACCCTTGGTTGGCTGTTTTGAGTTTGATGGTTGAGTTGCTTCCATAGAGGTTGTTTGATCAAGTTATTGCTTTACTTGATTCATGATATTGGGCTTACTCCATTGAGTTGATTTGAGCAAGTTATTCTTTGCATTTGGTGATATTGTGTTGGTGGCTATTTTGTTCAAATATATTTGGAGGGAAAAGGATTTCTACTTGTTTCCTTTTCTTGTGATGATTGGTTGAATGCTTCAAGGTTGATGTTGAGTTGAATGGTGTTGTTTGATTAAGCCTTGTTGATAAGCATTGTTGTTGAAGCCCTATTTGGTTGTGAAAGAGTATTTGGTTGTGAAATATTGATTGGTTGAGAAACATTATTTGGTTGTGGAAAGAACATGAGTATCATTGTTATATGAGATCTTGCATGGTTGGCAATTGTTGGGTTGTGTTTCATGTTCTTGATAAAAGCAAACTTCATTCTATCCTATCCATTTCAGATATTGAGTTGAGTTTTTAGATTTGAGATTGAGATTGAGCTGAGTTGATTTGAGTTGAGTTTTGAGATTGGGATTTGAGTATAGAACATATCGAGTCTCTAACAATTCTCTTTATGCTTCTATGAGTTTGACAAATCACATTGGGTCTCTAACAATTCACTTTGTGATTTCCTACTAAGAAAGTTTTTCTTGGTGAGCTTGCTGAGTTTTTGGACAGGTTCCGATGGGGACTTGTGAGCAGATTTGGACAGGTCCTAGTAGAGGACTTGTGAGTTGAGTTTGATAGTTCTATCATAGAACTTGAGGACAAAGGTGCATTGGTTCTATGAGAAGAACCTGAGGATAGATTTGGCAAGTCTTTGAGAAGGCTTGTATGCAAAGGATTGATTTGTTCAAGAGTTGGACAGATCTGACAGACATAGGAAGACTTGTACTAGATCGACTGACTGTGTTTGGTACAAGTTGCTGAGCTGCTATGGACGTGATCATAGAAGGCGAAGGTCTCTTAGGCTAAGCATTGAGGACAGGAGGTCTTCGGTGGAAAGGAGTTCCACGTGCGGGCAAGAGGTAGAGGCAGTTGATATTCTAAGGGATCATTTCCAAAGCAAAGGGGAAGGTATCTCCTTTGAGCAGAGGCTCATAAATTTTGATTGGGGGAAGGTATCTCCTTTGAGCAGAGGCTCATAAATTTTGATTGGGGGAAGGTATCTCCTTTGGGCCGAGGCTCATAAACATTATAATTGGGAAGGATTCCCAAAGAACTTTGAGATAACTTTTAGAGAAAATTTTTGTGGACGTAGCCCAACCATTCGGGTGAACCACGTTAAAATTGGTGTCACTTTGTGGATGATATTGTGCATTGCTTTGATATTGCTTTGGGTATATTGCTTTACTGTTTTGAAGTATAAAGGAAAAAGTAAAAAGAGGTCTTATACTGTTCACCCCCCTCTCAGTATAAGCTTGTGTTCTTCAATTGGTATCAGAGAAGGTGCCTTCGAAAAGTTTAACAACTTGAAGGAAAAGCTAGTAAAGAACACAATGGATTATTCAAGTGGCAATGCAACACCTATTCTCGATGGGTCATTTTGGTCTTTGGAGTGCAAGGATGAAGGTTCATCTAATGGCACTTGGTAATGAGGTATGGGAAGTAATTAAAGATGAGTACACTATTCCTGTACATGGTCCATATACTAAATAAGAAAGGCTCCTACATCACAACAATTCAAAAGCAATGAATGCAATCCTGAAAGGCTTACAGAAAGCAGATCTCACCAAAGTGATTCACTGCAAGACAGCTAGTGAAATGTGGAAATAGTTGCAGGTGGTTCATATAGGTGATACAAATGTCAAGAAAGAGGCAGCTTTCAAGGCTACCAAGAAATCCAAGGGTAAACAACTTCAAGAGAGTGATGAGTCTTCTAGTGATGAAGAGGCATATTATAGCAAGAAAGGTAAGTTCTCTAGAAAGCACAAAAGCATGAAAAATATAAGATGTTTCAATTGTGGAAATTTTGGTCACCTTGAGGATGATTGCACAAATAATGATTTGGTTTCTAGTATGTATGAGGATGCTTCAGAAAACTATAAGGAAGATGCATGTATGGTTTTTGAAAAGGGTAGCACCTCTAGTGATAAGAAATCTGAAAAAGGCTTTGATGATTCAAAAGGCAATCAAATAAAGGATCTTGAAAGTGAACTTATTAGTGCTCTTAGTGCTTTGAAAAAGGAAAGAAAGAAGAATGCTAGACTCAAGGATAAGTTAGATGAATGTTGTATGGAGAGAGATGATCTTATAGAAAATCTTGATTTCTCTATAGCTAAGAAACAAGAACTCAAGGATGAGTTAGAGTCTAAGGTTCTTGAGTATAGTGAGTTGGAACAGAAAATGGCTTCTTTGAAAGAGGAAACTAAAGAGTACAAGGATAAGCTTTACAAGTTTCAAGATAGCTCTAAAAGGGTTAAGTCACTCATCAAAGGTCAAAGAAAAACAACAGATAAAACAAGCCTTGGTTTTGTTAAGCCACACAAGGAACAAGTTGGAGAGTCTAGTAAGAGACTCCAAAAGGAAGAGAGTTCTGATGAGAAAAGTATTTCAGATCATGAGTCCTTGAATGATAGATGCACAGAAACAGAAAACAAAATTCAAGGCAGATGTTTTGCTTGTCACAGGTTTGGTCACATGGCTTCACATTGCATGGCTCAAGTGAAGAAGGTAAATAATAGTTTCGAAGTGCTAGTTACTTTCAAGGGTATTGCTACTCTTGTAAATAGTTTGGGCACAAGGCAGTCTATTGCAAGGTAAATAACAGGAACAGGTTTGATCAAAATAGGTTTGGTCAGAACAGGTTTGGCCATAACAGGTTTGGTCAGAACAAGTTTGGTTAGAACAGGTTTGGTCAGAACAGGTTTGGTCAGAACAGGTGGATTCAAAGATCAGGTTTACCTTAGAGAAACAACATCGTCAAGTGTTTCAAGTGCAACAATGAAGGTCACATAATCAAATAGTGTAGAGCTAAAATTATAGAATACAGGAACAGGAACAGTGGCATGATCAGGTCCAAGGATCAAGGCATGGACAAGAACAGGGATGAAAACAAGAACAAGAATAGTGACAAGAACAGAAATATGGACAAAGAGTTCAAGAGAAGGCCCCACAAGGAAGTTATAGACACTGATGATGATCAGTGCCTAATGGGAGTTTTACTCCCACCCTAGAATTAATCACCTCATCAGGAGGTGGGGGAGGGACTAAGCTAAGAGGCTCATTCTTAGTCCCGAGCCCCAAAGGTGGCCCTTTGCCATGGATGACAAAGGGGGAGAGATATGAGTGAGGGGGAGAGCTTCAAAGTGAAGAGGAAAGCTTCAAGTTAGGGGGAGCAAAACTTCAAAGGAAGATTCTCAGTTATGGGCACAGTTTCTCAGTTGTTAGCAAAGTTGGTTTCAGTTTTGGCTTTTGAGAAGTGTTTTCAGTAAAGGTTTGCCATCAATGACAAAGGGGGAGATCGTTGGCAATTTTGGGTACTTTGGGTACATTGCCTTTGCTCAAGTGTATAAGTTGTCATTGATGTCAAAAGGCATTTTTGTGTTGATATCAAAAAGAGTGTGATGTCAAAAATATCTTGAGAAGCTTCATAATGGTGACGGTTTTTCTTAAAACCAGTTGGACTCATTAAGGGTTTTTATTAAAACCAAGCTTAACTTAATGCAAAGGTTTTTTCTTGAAAAACCTTGAAGGTCCATGTTTATTATTAATAATTAAATTAACTCAAACCTTTGACAAAGGTCTAAGTTTAATTTATTATTAATAAAATAATAATTATTATTATTTTAATTATTATTAAAGGGTCTTTTAACCCTTAAGCGACGTAGATAAAGATTTCATTCGCCGACGTGTTGCCATCGTTGGAGGAGCGCCGACGTCAAACAATTAAGGAGAAATGGCTATATAAGTGGGGATGATTTTCTAAAGTAATGGTACCTTCGATCAATGCAATTTCATAGCTCTATGTCCTCCATAAAAGCGATGTTTTTCGCTGTATTTCATTGTCCATCCATATAGAATTGCTCAAGCTTTTCTTGCGCTTGACTTTTGACAGATTGTGTTTCTCTGACATTTGATAAGACTGCGAACTATGTTTTTGGGGAGTTACGTTTTTGGACAGCGCTCATGATGATTGTGGTGGCTTGAGGAAAACGTTTACGTTTTCAGATCCTTGGTGATTGAAGGAAGACAACACATAATATTACATTATATTTTTCATTGGGCACTTGTGCTCCAATGGTGGTGGTGTGTTGAGTGAAGAAGCATTGGGTAGAGGTGCCAAGTTTGACCCATGTTGTGGGCAATTTTGTTTTGGTCGTGATGCACGAGGATAGTAGCAATGAAAGCGCTTTAGCATGTGTGGTGTTGTTATTCATTTTCTCCAAAGGTTGGAGAACTAAGGTTGGCCAAGTGTTGTGATAGGTTTTGAGTCCTCCTTCTTCATCAAAGTAAAGGTATGGGCATCTTCTTCCATGTATATTGTTGATGGTGTATTTTCTGAAACTGAGTTTGGAGTGAAAAGGTTGTCTACTAGGTTTCCTTTGGTTGGGTGTAAATCCTATTTTCTGGTTTGTTGAAGACTACTTATGCATTGTTATCCTTAAGGAGAGTTTTTGGTGAATGCATAATTTTTGGTTTGAGATAGTAGAAGCTTTGTGCACTAGGGTTTATATTTGTGAGTCTAGCTACTTGCATTGAGTTGGTAGAACCCTTGGTTGGATGTTTTGAGTTTGATGGTTGAGTTGCTTCCATAGAGGTTGTTTGATCAAGTTATTGCTTTACTTGATTCATGATATTGGGCTTACTCCATTGAGTTGATTTGAGCAAGTTATTCTTTGCATTTGGTGATATTGTGTTGGTGGCTATTTTGTTCAAATATATTTGGAGGGAAAAGGATTTCTACTTGTTTCCTTTTCTTGTGATGATTGGTTGAATGCTTCAAGGTTGATGTTGAGTTGAATGGTGTTGTTTGATTAAGCCTTGTTGATAAGCATTGTTGTTGAAGCCCTATTTGGTTGTGAAAGAGTATTTGGTTGTGAAAGATTGATTGGTTGAGAAACGTTATTTGGTTGTGGAAAGAACATGAGTATCATTGTTATATGAGATATTGCATGGTTGGCAATTGTTGGGTTGTGTTTCATGTTCTTGATAAAAGCAAACTTCATTCTATCCTATCCATTTCAGATATTGAGTTGAGTTTTCAGATTTGAGATTGAGATTGAGCTGAGTTGATTTGAGTTGAGTTTTGAGATTGGGATTTGAGTATAGAACATATTGAGTCTCTAACAATTCTCTTTATGCTTCTATGAGTTTGACAAATCACATTGGGTCTCTAACAATTCACTTTGTGATTTCCTACTAAGAAAGTTTTTCTTGGTGAGCTTGCTGAGTTTTTGGACAAGTTTCGATGGGGACTTGTGAGCAGATTTGGACAGGTCCTAGCAGAGGACTTGTGAGCTGAGTTTGATAGTTCTATCAGAGAACTTGAGGACAGAGGTGCATTGGTTCTATGAGAAGAACCTGAGGATAGATTTGGCAAGTCTTTGAGAAGGCTTGTATGTAGAGGATTGATTTGTTCAAGAGTTGGACAGATCTGACAGACAGAGGAAGACTTGTACTAGACCGAATGATTGTGTTTGGTACAGGTTGTTGAGCTGCTGTGGACATGATCATAGAAGGCAGAGGTCTCTTAGGCTAAGCATTGAGGATAGGATGTCTTTGGTGGAAAGGAGTTCCACGTGTTGGCAAGAGGTAGAGACAGTTGATCTTCAGAGAGATCATTTCCAGAGTAGAGGGTAAGGTATCTCCTTTGAGCAGAGGCTCATAAATTTTGATTGGGGGAAGGTATCTCCTTTGAGTAGAGGCTCATAAATTTTGACTGGGGGAAGGTATCTCCTTTGGGCCGAGGCTCATAAACATTGTAATTGGGAAGGATTCCCAAAGAACTTTGAGATAACTTTTAGAGAAATGTTTTGTGGACGTAGCCCAACCATTCTAGGTGAACCACGTTAAAATTGGTGTCACTTTGTGGATGATATTGTGCATTGCTTTGATATTGCTTTGGGTATATTGCTTTACTATTTTGAAGTATAAAGGAAAAAGTAAAAAGAGGTCTTATACTTTTCACCCCCCCCTCTCAGTATAATCTTGTGTTCTTCAAATTTTTTCAAGCTTTATGTTAAGGCTTGGGGTAGATTTGAGGATAGAGTTTGGTGTAGATTTGAGAGTATATTTGTGCTAGACCTGAGACAAAGTTGGAGTGGATTTGTGCTAGACCAAGGATAGATTTTAGTGCAAATTTGAGATAAATATTTACTAGAGTTGAAAGTAGGCTTTGGATATAATAGATAAGAGGACAGTAGTCTCCAGTGGATAGAGATCCATTAGCTAGGGTAGTGAGTACAAAAGTCTTTTGTGGAGAGAGATCCACAAGCTAGTGTAGTGGGGGCAAAAATCTTCTAGAAGATCACTATCCAGAGCAGTGAAGAAATATTTCTCCTATGGATAGAGTTCCATGAACTAGAGAAGGGGGGAAAGAGTTCTCCTATGCATAGATTTCTATGAACCAGGGCAAGGGGAAAGAGTTCTTCTATGGAGCGTGATCCATGAACCATCTGTGAAGATAGAGTTATTATGTGGAGAATGATCTATGAACCAGTTGAGGAGAAAGAGTTCTCCTGGATCAAGTTCCAAAAACCAGAGAAAAGGGGAAAGAGTTCTTCTATGGAGAGTTATCCACAAATCAGAGCATTAGGAGATTGGTGTCTCCTTTGGACATAGGTCCATAAACATT